>OY728128.1:1217409099-1219809099 GCA_963277665.1 Viscum album
TCGGAACAAGCAAGGGTTCATGACGTCCTTCTCGTTCGTATGCCCTGAGTCCATACAATTCTACACCTTCTACCATGACAACCACAAATAACTATGGGCACTTTGAAAAACAAGGTCTGATCAAGAGCCGACCTCCTTTGATACCATTTTGTCATGAACCAACTCAGGTCGACCTTGAACTGGTCACTCAATCCAGTCTGCGACATGGCCTAAGAGGCATTCCAGATCTTCTTGGGATAGCGACAAGCATCAGAGCATCCATAGAGGAAAAATGGGAATGATTTCTCCAAGTGAAAATAAATCAAGCAGCGGAGAAAGTAGAATAACACAAATTAAATAAACAACACGAAAAGAAAGAATGATCAAACACAACCAAGTAAACTTACTTTGACCAAAACTCCTCACGACTTCGATAGTCGCTCACCAGTACACAACCAACTCTCACCCATGGCGATCAAGCTCAAGTCAAACCTGCACCAAAACTAAAAATAGGAAAACACTGTATGTGTGAGTATTAAAACTCAGTAGGTGTGCCCAATAAACTATTCCCAATGACTAACTTTAAATAATGAATTTACTAATTCTAGGTTTGAACTAAATTATATAAAATATGGATTTCTACACACACAATTTCATTTCTAAAATAAATAATAGTCCATTGCCATTTTTAATTTAAAAACAAGTTTAATGTATAAAAGAAACAAGTGCATTTCTTTTTAGAACATTTTTTATAATAATTTAAAAATCCAAATTTTAGTTTTTAGACAAAAGGAAAACCACACCCAACACACAACACCCACTAAGGGTAAGGGAAAAAGTGGCACAAAGGGGAAACAACTGAATAGAACTCTCAATCATCCGCCACATACAAATAAACACTTAGGAAAACATGAGTTAAACCTAGGAGATCATGAACAATCTAAAACATACTATACATTTGACTCATCCTAGAAGCATGCCCTACTCAATGATATCATAACGCTGTAACACCTGGTGTTTCCCTACATGGCCTAACCGAGGGGAACAATCCAATAACACTGATAATAGAACACCTCTATTCTATGGGACACTAGCTAGTGCATAGTCAAAAGTAGTTCATCAATCATTCTCAGAAGATTCACTTACTATGTCAGGTTACCATGTCAACACATGTAATAAAAGGGGTGGTTCATCAATGTTAGTCAAGTAACCAATCACAATGCACAAACATCACACAAAACTCACACAATTGAGATACACAATAAGATCACCCCTGATTCACCCCAAAGAGAGTTTTCAAAATATTTCATGTCTTTAAAGTTCCAAATGGGCCTTATCCAACAACTCAACACCAACATATTTCCAGAAGAACCAACACACACCAACTCATTTCCAAATAATCAAAGGAACGCCACTTTCAATCTCAAAACCATTTGAAACCTCATTTAAGAAATCCATTTTAGAAAGTCAAACAAATTTTCAACCCAAGCATTTCTTTAAAAGAAACAAAATTTATTTATAAAGGCCAAATGAGCATTTTATCAACACTAATGATGCACATTTAAAAGAAAACACTTTAAAGTAATTCAAAACAAGAGAGAACTACAATCCTTCACAATGAACAACTATTCTAAAACTAATTATTTAATATTATTTACCATTAATGTAAAATTTAATGAAATAACAAGAAATTCATAAATTCTAAATATAAAAGAAAGTGTAATGGGGACCTACCTCAGCTCACAGCTCGAACACACTGGCGTGTCTCACCTTGTATAGGCGTGTAATCACGCGCAAGACCATGCCTGAAATACCACGGAAAAACCTTTCTGATACACTGCAACACCCGCAAAAATAATTAAAAACAAAAAAAATACTAATTCACAATAATCCAATGAATAATCATCACAAACGTCACCTCAGCGCGGTGCCGTGCTTGACCAATAGGGTCGCATGAAAGAGGCAATGGTCGGGCACGGTGCTGCAGTGCATTGAAAAGTGTCACCAACGTCGTCACCAGCTGGGAGAAGATTGGAACGGCTGAAGGAGGACCTAGTCGAAGCATCTGGGGAGTTGTGATGAGTCATGCGATGATCGAGGGATGGAAAAGGGGTCGCACGACAGTCGGAAAGTAGCGATGCATACCGACGGGGGCTGGCCGGACAGCGGGTGTGAAGAGGGGGCGCACCAGAGGGTGCAGATGCAAGGGGGAGTAGGTCATACATTGGGAAGGGGACTCGGGATTCCGTGCCGCTACTGGCCAGACTTCCCTGGGGCATTGTGCCACTACTATAGGGCAACCAGTGGCCTGACAGCACCGGCTAGAAGGTGGTTGCTGGAAGGAGGTCTCGTTCCGCATGAAAGCACAGGAATGGGGCGATCATTGGCTGTAAGTGCTGTTGGAATTGCAAACCAAAAACATGAGTCAAAGCTGCCTGCGGTGTCATTTATTACTTGCACTTTTTTTCTTGGGTCCACCTCCATTTATTTTCTTTGAATGAATTTAAATGCTCTGCATTTAAAGATTTGGTAAATCTATGTACTGTCATAAATGCTCTGCATTTAATATTTTGGTCTTTCCTTGTACCATCATAGATTCTCTATATTTAATGTTTTGGTCTTTCTTTATACCAACATAAATGCTATGCATTTAATGTTGTGGGTCTATAAATTGATGTAATTGTAGTATGAAATTTCAATAGTGAAAAATTGTGAAAATGTGAAATACAAAGCTTGAAAGCTCCTTTGTGTTGTGTGCCAATATTCTACCTCTTCCATTATTCCTCTCATATTTCTCGGCTTGTATAGCCAAAAAACTGGTATCAGAGGCAAGTTACCAAGATTATCCAATTTTTTTTAAGATGGTTGTAATCCAGCCGCAAGTTCCGAAGTTGTCCAAGGACAACTATGAAAGATGGTGCATCCAGATGAAGGCATTATTCAGGTCGCAAGAATTATGGGAGATCATTATCGACGGGTATGTTGTACCCACTATGGTAGAAGAAGCTTCCTTCATGAATGAAGAAAAGACGACCCTCAAAAATCAAAGAAAGAAAGACAACAAGGCGTTGTTCCTCCTATATCAAGGGTTGGATGAATCAACGTTCGAAAAGATTGCCGAAGCAACATCAAGCAAGAAAGCTTGGGATATCCTTGCCACCGTCTTCAAAGGTGTTGATCGAGTGAAGAGGGTATGTCTTCAAACATTAAGAGCGGAATTTTAAGCGACACACATGAAAGAAGGTGAGAGCATCTCTGATTATTTCTCAAGATTAATTGTTATTTTTAACAATTTGAAAAGGAATGGTGAAAAAGTTGAGGACATTCGAGTTATCGAAAGATAACTTTGATCTCTCACAACCAAGTTTGAGCATGTGGTTGTGGAAATAGAAGAATCAAAGGATTTGGAGAAACTGTCCATTGAAGAACTGATGTGGTCGTTACAAGTGCATGAGCAACAAATGCAAAAGAATATCGGTTCAACAATAGAGCATGTATTGGAGTCCAAGTTGACTCTACAAGAACAAAAGAATGGCCACATGTAACGAGGCAGTCATCGTGGAATAGGAAGAGGGCATGGATATTATCCAAGCCATCAACAAAAGCAACAAAATCATACCAGCTTTCGTGGAAGATGGAATGGTGGAGGACGATTCACGCGTGGTCATGGAAACGCAAAGAACATTCAATGCCACAACTGTAAGAAATTTGGGCATTATGCTTCTGATTTTTGGAGAAAAGTGGATCATGATGAACAATCCAACTATGCTGAAACATCTCATAATGAAGAAGAAGGTACCACACTCCTCCTCGCACAAGAAAAGGCATGTGAACGCCCCGATGTTTGGTATCTCGACACTGGTGCAAGCAACCACATAAGTGGTAACAAAGAACAGTTCGAGGAACTCACAGAAGAAGTTTGTGGTGACGTGAGCTTTGGTGACTCATCCAAGGTACTCGTGAGAGGAAAAGGTAAGATCAAAATCTATCTGAGGAATGGAGAGTCGAATTACATTTCTAATGTATATTACGTACCAAGTATGAAAAATAATATCATCAGTCTCGGACAACTTCTTGAGAAGGGGTATGTTATACACATGGAGAATTCTTTTTTGTCTATAAGGGATGCTCATAGAAGACTTGTTGCTCAAGTCCAAATGGAGAAGAATCGCATGTTTCCACTGCATATCAACACAAAGGCCGAGGAGTGTATTTTGGGACTCCTGAAGAATGAATCATGGAGATGGCATCTGCGATTTGGATATCTGCATTTTAGCGGGCTTAAACTTCTATCCTCATCAAGCATGGTGCGCGGATTGCCGACAATTGAAGTTCCAAATCATGTGTGTGAGGCGTGTACACTCGGAAAACAATAACGGAACTCCTTCCTAAGTGGAGTGTCTAGAAGAGAAAATGAACCACTTCAGTTAGTTCACACTGATATCTGCGGACCGCTTGAAACACCCTCACTTGGAGGTAATAGGTATTTTATTAACCTCATTGATGATTTTATTATAAAACTCTGGGTGTATTGAATCAAAGAAAAATCTTCTACATTTGTGATCTTTAAAATGTTTAAAGCTCGTGTTGAAGATGAAAGTGGTTATAGAATCAAAGTTCTCAGATCTGACAGAGGTGGAGAATACACTTCAAATGTTTTTCTTGATTTTTGCAGGGAACAAGGCATCAAGAAACAATATACTGCTACTTACACGCCACAACAGAATGGAATTGCAGAAAGGAAGAACCGCACCATCCTCGACATGACGAGGACCATGCTGAAGGAGAAAGGCTTGCCAAAGAACTTCTGGGCAGAAGCAGTGGCATGTACTTCCTATCTGCTCAATTGGTGTCCAACCAAGAGCATCAGAAACAAGACACCACAAGAGGCATAGAGTGGCTACAAACCGAGCGTAGCACACCTAAGAATCTTCGGGTGTGTTGCCTACGCTCAAGTTCCAGAAGCGAGAAGAAGGAATCTTGATGATCGTGGTGAAAAGTGCATCTTCATTGGCTACAGTGAAGAGTCTAAATCCTATAATCTCTATAATCCACTAACCAATAGATTAGTGGTGAGTAGAGATGTGGTCTTTAGCGAGGAAGAAGCTTGGAAATGGAATGATGAATAACCAAACAAATATATTCCAGTCGAAACAGAAGATCCTGAAGAAAGGTGTGATCATCAGAAGAAAACGCCAACAACACCTTCCCCAGGAACATCATCAGTACACAAGAGTCTAGGAGGACATTCCATCACTCCTGAAAGGACTCCATCAAGTCAAAATTTGGAGAGCTCATCCTCACCCATAGCACCCATAAATATGAAAAGCTTAAGCGACATTTATGAACAAACCAAAGAGGTAAATCTTTTTTTCCTGTATGCAGATCATGAGCCTCTGACGTTTCAGGAAACCACAAGGGAAGAATGTTGGAGAATGGCTATGGGAGAAGAAATTCGCGTCATAGAGAAAAATGACACATGAGAGCTAACCACACTTCCTAATATCCAGAAATCCATTGGTGTCAAATGGGTGTACAAGATCAAGCGAAATGCTGATGGTGAAATCGATCGCTACAAGGCAAGGCTCGTAGCAAAGGGGTACAAATAAAAGTATGGGGTGGACTATGAAGAAGTATTTTCTCCTGTTGCTCGCCTTGACATAGTGATAATTATTATCTCTCTTGATGTTCATCACAGTTGGATGATCTACCAATTGGATGTGAAGTCTGCATTCCTGAATGGAAATATAGAGGAAGAGGTCTATGTAGACCAGCCTGAAGGCTTTGTTATACAAGGGGAGGAAGACAAAGTGTATCGAATGAAGAAAGCTCTTTATGGGTTGAAGCAGGCTCCTCGTGCTTGGAATGCACGCATTGACAGCTATCTTCAAGAGAATGGCTTCACCAAATGTCCATATGAGCATGCAGTTTACATCAAGAAGAATGATTGTGGTTATATAATCATTGCATGCTTGTATGTTGATGATTTGATATTTACAGGGAATAGTCGACAGATGTTCGATGATTTCAAGAAGGCTATGTTCAAGGAGTTCGAGATGACCAATGGAGGTCTCATGTCCTTCTTTCTGGGCATAGAAGTAAAGCAACAACATGGAGGCATCTATATTTCTTAGAAGAGGTATTCTAAGGAGTTGCTTGAAAAATTTAAGATGGCTAATTGCAATGCTGTAAACACACCTGAGGAAATGAGCTTAAAACTGAAAAAATATGGAGAAAGAAGAAGTGTTGACTTGACTCTGTTCAAGAGTCTAATTGGAAACCTGGGGTATCTCATAATCACAAGGCCTGATATTGTCTATAGTGTTGGGATTCTAAGTAGGTACATGGAAGCACCAAAAGAGTCCCACTGGTTAGCGGAAAAACATATCCTCAGGTACGTTAAAGGAACGGTGGATTTTGGTCTTTTTTATCCATACAATGAAGAAGCAAATCTGTATGGATACTCAGACAGTGAATGGGGAGGCGACAGAGTTGAAAGAAAAAGCACCACTAGGTATGTATTTTTTCTTGGATTGACTGCTTTCACGTGGAATTCAAGGAAGCAAAGTGTGGTCACCTTGTCTACATGTGAAGCAGAGTACGTGGCGGCATCATCCACTATTTGTGAAGGAATCTGGTTGAGAAATATGCTGAAGGAGTTGAAGCATCCACAGGATGGATCCACAATGATATATGTGGATAACAAGTCGGCAATTGAACTTGCCAAAAATCTGGTGCAACATGGAAGAAGAAAACACATTGATACCCGATTCCATTTTTTGCGAGATCATGTGAAGCAGAAAATGATAAAATTGGAATATTATCATACTACGGAGCAGGTGGCTGATATTTTCACAAAGGTATTACCGACATATGTATTCAAAAGACTCAGAATGATGCTCGGAATGAAGCCGGTTTTTGGAGTGTTGGAATTACAAACCAAAAACATGGGTCAAAGCTGCCTGCGGTGTCATTTATTACTTGCACATTTTTTTTCTTGGGTCCACCTCCATTTATTTTCTTTGAATAAATTTAAATTCTCCGCATTTAAAGATTTGGTAAATCTATGTATCGTCATAAATGCTCTGCATTTAATATTTTGGTCTTTCCTTGTACCGTCATAGATTCTCTGTATTTAATGTTTTGGTCTTTATTTGTACCAACATAAATGCTATGAATTTAATGTTGTGGGTCTATAAATTGATGTAATTGTAGTCTGAAATTGCAATAGTGAAAAATTGTGAAATTGTGAAATACAAAGCTTGAAAGCTCCTTTGTGTTGTGTGCCAATATTCTACCTCTTCCATTCTTCCTCTCAAATTTCTCGGCTTGTATAGCCAACAAGTGCGGTGTCGTAAGTGGAGAGGGGAGGTATATGTCTAGGTGCAACGCATGAGGTGGATCCGGAGGGCACGGTAAGAGGGAGATGGTAGGGCAGGCGTTGCCGGGAAGGGGGGGGGGGTCACCGGACTTGGCGCAGCCAGGAGCTATTCGCATCGCACGTAAAAGAGGAGGGGTCATACAGGAGGAGTTGGGGTCGGATGGGCGTGTAGGTGGAGCAGGGCGTAGGGGATATCGGGCGTGCAATCATAGGGTAAGGATGCTGTGCAGATGGCTGCGAGGTAGTTGAGTGCACAGGAGGCACATCGGGTTGGGCGCAGTGTCGGAGGGTGAGCGATGAGGGGGCCTACTAGGATGGGGCGCTGCAGATCATTGGTGGCTCACGCAGGTAGGGGGAAGTGGCAGCGGCCTACACTGGAGAGAGTAGGGTAGGGCGCAAGAGGAGGGCTGCGACAGGAGGGTGTTGGACAAAGAAGGCTCCAGTAGAAGGGGTCGTCGCAAGGGGCACAGTCACGGCTAGTCAGGCAGGGTGAGGGAGGCGCCGGGATGAGGGGAGGATGCTGGGGCACGACACAAAAGGACAGGGATGAGAAAACGTGTGGGAAAAAAGGAAAGAAGAAAAGCAAAGTAAATAAATTAAAATAATAAAAAGACAAAAAAATAATAATAATAATATTATTATTAGTAATGATTATAAATTTAATCTATATTAATAATATTAATTTTAATAATAATAATAATAATAATAATAATAATACAAATGATAATAATAATAAAGACAACTTTAGTAATAAACTAAAAAAGATAACAATAATAATTTTAAATAATAAAAATTCTTTAATAATGATTCGATATTATTATTTGTGAAAAAATAATATTATTATGGCAATAAGTTATTTATTTAATAAAATTTTAATTAATTTTTTTTGTCAACTCATTGAATTTATTTTTACTAGGTCGACTCAAATGTTGTAATTGCACTGGTGCCCAGGCTAATAGCACAACTTCCACTAGTCGTGCAGTGCCCGCACATCGGTCGATATCTCAGTAGTAGTAGTACTAATAATAATAATAATAATAATAATCATCATCATCATATCGATAAAAATATAAATACTAAAAATACTCATTTCGTTTTAATAATAATAATTGAAATAATTGACCATGAAAATTTCAAATAATGCAATAAATTACAAAATTTATTCATTTTAATTTTCAAAAGATAGGTACACTGTGTCGTTGCATGGGAGAAGCTACGTGGGGTCTCCAAAACACACTCCGCTCAGGCACTCAATGACGTCAACTCAAAAATGCACATTTTTTTGAAAAAACTCAAATAATTGTTTCGAGATTTATCCCGAACCTCGACAAAAAATTTGAAATCCAAAAAAATAATAAAACAAAAATAATAGATAGGTCAGTGTGTGAAAACTAGGATGCATGAACCACATTCACTCCTCCTTTGTAAAAACTGTGAAGGAAGTGTGAATGAGGTTCATGCTTCTTTGACGAAAGAAGGAGAAGTGTGAACCTTGTTCATGCTTCTCTTTCGAAATGGAGAAGTGTGAATGCGATTGACGCTTATCCGAAAACATTTTTTCAAATTCTCAAAACCCTATCCCATTTTTTGAATAAAAACACATTAAAAAGACTCACCTCATTGTTGTGAAAGTAACATTGATATAGAAATAAGAACAAAATAGTATGTGACATCCAACATAAGTGTCAATAGGTGGAAGGCTTTCTTGGTGTTGCAATGTAATTGAAGAAGTTGGAGACTATCTATGCTGATAGTATAAGGAAACACCAAGGAGTTACAAGTTGGAGGAGGTTATCACCAATCCAGAGATACAAGATTGTTTTCTTATCCCCACTCCAAAATTGTATGGAAGCACACTTTGACTAAGGATTGTTTTCTAGTCAAACCAATGTAATGTATACTACATTATATTGGATAATTTATGTATAGGTCATAACCATACACACCAAAGACTAACAACTCTTTTGGAGTAGTGAACCCTGTAAAAATATCATATGTCATATTTTACTTGCATTCATATACGTGAATACAATAAGGAAATTTGAAATGGGGAATCAATATCCTAACAATTCCAAGAGGTAAAAGGATAAAATGTAATAATCGGTTAAAAAAGATCTCAATTCAGATTCACCATCCCTTTAAATGATAAGTATAATTCTAAAGCTGTCCTCTAATATATACTTTGATGAAGGATGGATAAAAGGGAGGAGTTCATCAACATAATGAAGATTTGCATTCATTGCAACATTGAGGTTCAAATCAAAGGTGAAACTAATAGTGTATCAACTCTTTTGAAAAGAATGGTTAGATTTCGAGAGTGAGGGTTACAAAACACGAGGGATAGTGAGTTCACACTACCATAAAACGGGGAAAGGGAAGCACCTTGTTTTATAAACACTAAGCAGAAAGCGCTAATAGGGGGCTTTATCAATGCTATATTTAGCACTAATAGGAGTTTTTAATAATAATTTATATAAAATTATTACATTTATATTAAAAAATAGTATTTATTTGTATAAATTCACTAAAAACGCATGTTTATAATTAATATATATTTTTTAATAATTTAAAATATATATATATATAATGTTTTAGAAAAGGTATTTCTATGATTATAATTAAATATATATATATATGTATATATATTTAAATAATTATAAGATTATAATAAATTTCATTTAATAATAAATATATTTATTAGATTTATTAGATTTATTAGATTTATTAGATTTATTAGATTAATTAGATTTATTATATTTATTATATTTATTAGATTTATTAGATTTATTATATTATTCGATTTAGTAGATTCATTATATTTATTATATTTCTTATATTTTTTATATTTATCTTATTTATTTTATTTACAATTAATATAAATAAATACCTTATTATATATATATATTAATTATTAAATATATATATATATATATATTCCTAATGAATATGGTTAATAAATATATTGATCATGTGTGCATATGTTCTGTATCACAATGTTCATTTATACATTACACTCATTCTTATTATTCGTGTTGTCTATTGATGGCTCATTTTTTGTTATGAATATTTACTAAGTGTATGATTAATTCATGTTACCCATATATACTATTATGTTCTAAAAAAAACTTATAAAATTACATTAAATATATTTAAATAATAAATATTTTTTTTTTATATTTATAATTATTAAATTTTAATTATATATAAATACTTTTTAAATATATTTATTTGTAATTATAATTAAAACTATATATATATATATTTAAATAATTATAAAATTAAAATAAATAAATATATTATAATTTTATAAATACATATATATATATATATATATATATATCTATATATCTATATAATTAAATAAAAATATTTTTAAAAATATTTATTTATAGTTATATTTATAATTATAAATAATTATAAAATAATAAAAAATATATTTATTATACTACTCATAAAGTTATAATATATTTAAATATATATATATATATATATTTATAAATATATAAAATATGTATAAATAAATAAAAATATTTATAAAAAAATACGAATATTTATAATTATAATTCCTAAATGATTATAGATATATTTAAATAATAAAAAAATTATAATAAATATATTAATTATATATATTTATATTCAAATATTTATATATAAATATTTATAAATAAATAAAAATAGTTATAAACAAAATTATAAATAAATTCAGATATATTTAAATAATTTAAAAATTATAATAAATTTATTTATATATATTTATAAAATTATAAATATAATTTTTATAATTTTATAATTATTTAAAAATATATATTTAGTTACAAAAATAAATACATATTTATTATTATAGTTTTTAACTAAAAATAAATAAATATTTATTTTTTAGATATAAATATAAATAAATATATATATATATATTTAAATAATTATTAATTTAAAAAAATATATATTTATTATTTTCATATATAATGTTATATATAATTAAATAAATATATTTCTAAATATATGAAAATACTGATAAATGAATACAATTATTTATATTTATAGTTATAAAAGGTTCACCGAGTTAAAAAAAAATGTAACAGTCTCCATCATTCTCACACCCCTTAAACTATTGCAGAAGCTGACCCCTGCGTCATCGACCTCTTCTCTACCCCAACCCCAGCTCCGCCACCACCTCTTCCACTGGCGCGAACTCATCCTCTACTGCAAACCCACCTCTACAGTAAAGCCTTGTCCACCATTCCCCCACTACAAACCCTCGTCTTCCACTCCTACATCACTCCTCAACCATACACTCACCTCTGCCTCGAACCCTCATCCTCCGCTCCTCTATTGGGAACCCCACCTCCACTACAAAGCCCTCCACTACCACTGCCGCTGCTGCCTACCCCAACTCTGCCACCACCAGACCCTACTGCTGCCTCCAGAATGGTATTTTATCACTTTATTAAAAAAAATCATTATAATTTTATCACACACACTAGGAAATGCTTGGGTTTGTGTTTTCTATAGGGTATTTCCCTTGTATGGGTTGTGTATTTCTTTTTATTATTTGATGCATGTATGATGTTATTGGTGGATATTTCTTTAGAGGGTGTTGGAGGTGAGATAAGGATTATTTATTATGTTTTATTATCAATTTATAAATTGATCATGTTCAAATTTATTCTTATCTTTTCTTTGATTATGCCATAGTGGCCCATGGTATCTATATTACTGATATTTTGTGTGTTATAGTGACAGATCATGATTCCCTTATTGCTTTTCCTATATAATTTGTGATATAATTACCATTTTTCTTCACCTGTAGTGTTAGGGATGTGATATCCTTATGTCTTTGCTGATGGTGTCAATATATATGGGAACCCCTTGGGTTTTTGATTCTATTTGTATATGTCAAATATTTTCACATCCTAGGATCTAGCGAGATTACAAGTATGATTTTTTATTTGATGATATTAGCTTTTAGATCCCCATAGCACACATTTTTTCATCACTTTTTACATTTCATGGATATGTTATAGTAATCTAATTTTGTTTTCTATTATTAATAATAGTTCCACCAATTCTCTAATAATCACGAAAGAATCACAATAAAAACTTTGGATAAAACAACCAATTCATTTTCTTAGATGTTTAGTGTGGTGATAACCCTAAATCCAATTGACCTAGATTATGTGGGAAGACAAACACTAGATATAAAATTATCCATCAGTTGTCATCAATGGGAATTTAATAATATTTTAGATGTTATCCTTTTAAAATGATCCTTCCAATTCCTTCAATTTCATGACAAATCCCTTTATTTCTATAATGATAGATTTGGAACTAGGATATGTGTATACCTAGTGGGTGGGGACTTGAATTTTTCCTATGATTACATTTTAATGTTTTCAATAGGGTGAGTACCTTGTCTCTTTTCATTTCGAGTTTGAGTTCATGCATGGTGGACTAATGAAACAATTGTTTATGATCAAACATCTTTCAAGAAAATGAGGTTGGTGTTTAAGGTCATACAATTTTTATAAAACATATGTGGTGATCTACATAATAACAAAGTTTTAGTAAACATTCCATGATTGTAGAACCCAATACAATTGTATAAATAATTTAATATATGTTTAAATAGTTTGTGGTTATAGTTCTTGTTATAGAAAAGGTGAGGTAGTTTATATAATGGTAAGTGCAAGGTGATGACTCGGCATGAATGATTAGTGGACTATATTAGTATAAAAAACCTCAGGAATGGGTGCATGGAGTTTATGTACATAGCTCACAAACCAATTATGAAGGGTGTAATGTTACCACTAAAATGGAAATCATGATCTAGGAGTGCTCTAACACCTTCGAACAAGGAATGAGAACAATGTAAATCATAACTCAAGTTATTCTAATTGGAATATAGTTTTAATTAAATATATTTTACCCATGTTTATTGTATGAAATTTTAAGACCATATATGGATGAGGTTACTATATTATGGGGAATGGGGTATGAATCTTATGAAGTCATTGAATGGGTATAATATTGGTGGTTGGGATGTTAGGACATATCCAATGTACCTCTCTAAGAAGTTTAAAGGTCATATAAGATGAACGATATGCCATGTAGTTCAATTTCAGTTGAAATGGAATTGTATTAAGTGAAATTTAAGATCATATGAGGAAGAAATTTATGGAAAGGTATTTTCAATGTTCTAGATCATACACAATATGACATTTTTTTGTCTTAGTGCTGAGTTAGTAGAGAAAACCCTACATGAGTTGATTAAGTCTCATGCACCATGTTTATGTTGGAGTTTAATTTGGGTGAAACTGATGAATGAGTATAAAATAAGAAATCTAGATGTTGTTAGTGGAGAAAACCCTACATGAGTTGATGAATGGGTATAAAATAAGAAATCTAGATTTTGTTTAATTAGGGGATAAATTTAGTTATAATGGAAATATATATTTTGTTATCCCTACATATCCAAAGCTACAAGATACGGTTTCTGCACACCCTAGTTAAATAAACATAACAACACAAGCAATGAATCCTTCCACCCGCAACAAAATTATGGTGAATCTCCTGAAAGGGATAAAAGATATAATTTAAGTTATTATAAAATTATATTATCTTCTTTGCATAAATTTATATCCAAATATACAAATTATTATTTTGTTACAACTTTAACAAATTATATGAATGAATTACTAACTATTTATATTCAATGTTATGAAGTGGCCATGTAATTTAGGTTGATGCATCCATCAATGTTACTAAACCTAGATTCTCTTTATGAAATTTTCTTTAAAAGGTTCTAGACTACTTTGGAACATGATGTTGTTAACCTCATGAATTAATTTCGAAGAGGTAATAATTTTCTTGAGACTTATAATGATACTCTCATAACTTTGATTCTAGAGGTTACAGATATGAGTTCAATTAAGAATTATAGAATGAAATGTATTTGAAATGTCATTTATAAAGTCTTCTTGATGATTTTAGAATATATACTATTGAAAATCCTACCATCTATTAGTTTAGTTCCATAATTCTTTTCATACTTTGACTTGAGACATGATGTACTTAAAAGTATCTGGAAAACAACCTAGTTTCTTCTAGTGATAAGTGGCATAGTGAAATTCTTTGTGTCAAAAGAGTGACACATGAGAAATTTTGGATTATGTAATGGGTCTATGATTATATATTTTCTTAGGTGTATTTATAAAGGAAGGAACCAATAGAACTTCATGTGAGATACATTTTCATTGTTTTTGGGGTGTACAACCAATTGATTTGTTGTGATCAAAGGATCATTGGGATAAAGAAATGTTTGTAGTAAAATGGAACATGAGTGTTTCATGTATGTGAGTGTGGTCACTGACTATGAAACATATCCATTGGGACTCTGGTTTTGTGGTGATGGATAATTGATATAACTGGACTATGGAATCAGGGATAATGGATAACCAATGGTGGGGATCAAAATACCAAATGCTTTTGGAGATTATTATTACACCTACCATTGGAATAATGTGATGGAATAATACAACAGATATTGATTTGAGATGTATTGAGATGTTTTCTATGAATCTTTTATAATGTGTCTCTATTGGGATATATGTCTTTGTAAAAATTCACATGTGGCTCTTTTTAAATTATTTTAGTGTTTTTAAATGTTTCTTAGATGGATTCCACTCATTTTAAATGAATAATATTGTTGGGTCATGTGTTTTCTTGAATGCTTCAAAAAATGATTTTTGGTTTTGTGAAAGAGTGTTTGGAACTGATTGATTTATTTTAAAAAGTGCGTGTTATTTTAAAAAGGATTTTTTAAATTTTTGGGTTTTATTGGTATTTCAAGTATGAATTTTTAAACAATTTTCAAAGGACATTTGAATTGTAGTTTTTTCATAATATTTTAAGTTTATATTATTATTTAATTATTAAAACCATTATATTATATCAATATTTTGTGTATTAATTTTTTTAAATACTAATATCACTGAATCAAATAAGATGGATATGAATAAATATTGGTGGATTTCAATCATTTGACAAGAGAGTATGAATATGGAGTGAAAGAGTTCATCATTTTTGAAAAATATCATGCATATGAACCTTCTCAATTTTGTGTGTGTTTATACTATTGTTATTTAGGAAATTTTAGTCTAGAGGAGTTGAAATAAAACTTAATCTCTCACAGAATAGATCGATTTTATAATTGTTGGAATAAACATAGAGAAAAAGAGAATATACCTATTGGCTGGGATAAAAGTGTATTTTATGGATCATATAATATTATTTCAAGTGTGGAAAATGAAATAGACCGTATCAAGGATGTTATTATTGATGTGAAAAATGATGAAGATCGTATTGAGGAAATGATAGGGACAGTTGAAGATAAACTTCGTGATTTCCCAAAATTGATTGAGTAGTTAAAGAGTTGTGAAAAGACACATTTGTATAGTGGTTGCACTAAATATACAAAATTGTTATCCATACAGAAGCTATATAATTTTAAAGCAGGAAACATATGGAGTAATGCCAGTTTTACCAAATTACATTCTCTCTTGAATGAAATTCTCCCATAATATAATGTTCTCTTGAGACGAACATACGACGCAAAAAAATGCTATGTTATATAGGTATGATTTCTGAAAGAATAAATGTATTCCCAAATGACTGTATAATTTTTCTCAAGGACCATTAATCACATATAGAATGCCCAAAGTGTGTTGCTTCTTGATACAAGAAAGATAATTCTGATCCTATGAATGTAATAAAGTACATTCCAATCATTTTAAGGTTTATGCACTTATTTGGATGTGAGGTGACTATAGGGAAATTGATGTGTCACACAATCATAAGAAATAAAAATATGGGAAACCTCATCACCCAGTATAATCTCCTCAATAGAATATAATTGATCATGAGTATCCTAATTTTGGAAACGAGCTGAGAAACCTTTTTCTTGCATTATCTACAGATGGAGTGAATCCTTTTGGTTTTTAAAGAACAACTCACTATACATGGATTATTATGTTTGTGAATTATAACATTCCAATATGATTATGCATGAAACGCCAACATATTATGAAATCTATTCTTATATTAGCACTAAAACAAGCGAGTAATGATATTGATGTTTATTTGACTCCATTGATTGAGGATTTGAAATTATTGTGGGATTTAGGAGTTACGTTGTATAATTCTTATAGAAATGAATATTTCATGTTTAGAGCCATGTTGTAAAGGATGATAAATGACTTTCCTAATTATCAAAAAAAATTCAGGATATAGCATTAAAGTAAGTCATGGGTGTCCTATCTTTGAACAAGGCACACAATCAATTAAGTTGAAACATTCATAAAAAACAGTATTTTTAGGACATCAAATATTTAGACCCCTATGAAATAAGTACTAATCTTGGATGAAATCATCCAATGGAAGTTTATAAGAACGTATAGTTCCATCTCCAATAACTGGTGATTAACTGTTTTAGAATGTAAAAGATGTGCACATTGCTTCTGGGAAACCATTTTTTAAAAGCCATATGAAAACCAGTTAGAAGAAGTGATTGGTTATTTTTTTGAATTACCATATTGGAATTATCTATACGTCATACACTTTCTTGATGGTATGCATGTTGAAAAAAATGTATTTGGAAGTTTCATCGGTACGTTTCTAAATGTACCTGGAAAAACAAAGGATTGAATTAAGGATAGGTATCACATGGTTGACATGGGAATATGAGAATATTTGGTGCCAGTGAAGGGTGAAAAAATAAACATTTCTTCCTCCAGCTACTTAGACTCTTTCCAGGAAAGAGAGGTATAATTTTTTCAAGATTTTGAATGATGTAAATGTTATAGAGGGGTATTCATCAAATATCAAGAATATCATGTCAATGACCGATTTAAAGTTAGAGGGTCTAAAATAAAATTACCACCAAATTTTGATGCAAGATCTAATTCCTATATCTTTATATTGCATTTTTTTCAAAAAATGTATGTTATATTTTAACGAAGCTCTATTTCTTCTTAAAATATATATGCAACAAAGTTATAGACTGGGTAAAATTGACAATTATGGAATGTGAAATTCACATCATATTATGTGAATTGGAAATGATATTACCATTGAAATTCTTTGATATTGTGGTTCATTTGATGGTTCAATTGGTGAGAGAGACTCGACTATGTGGTCATGTACACTATAGCTGGATGTACCCCATTGAATGGTATATGAAGATTATGAAAGGGTATGTCAAAAAATTAATTAGGCTGAAGGGTTGAATTACAGAGTGTTATATTATTGAGTGAGTCATTGAATTATGTAACGAATACCTGTTTGATGTGGAAATCATTGGTCTACCAAAATATCATCACACTAGGCTACTTACAGGTGAATGAATTTCTTAAAGAGTGGTTGTCACAATAAATATTATAGATCAGGAGCAGGCCCACCATTCAGGTTTTTCACAACAGTTTGGAGGTTGACCCATATTTTGAAACCCACAAAGAAAGTATTGGGCATTTGAAAACATAAAGGGAAGAAAAATGGATAAAATATACACATAATCGATAGTTTATTGGATGGGTTTGGGATTATTTTTATAAGGAGTCATATGAAAATCCAGACGCAATTTCAAAACGACTTCAATGGATAGCCGAAGGACCAAGTGTGTATGTATTATCTTATAATGATTATATAATTAACAGTTATAGATTCTATATTAATGAACATGATGAAGACAGTACCATGTAGAATAGTGGACTCCAATTTTGGCTGAAACAATTCTTGTTTTTGGTTCTAAGGATAGAAATCCAATTTATGTGAATATTTCATACTTTGGAATCATCAAAAAAATATGGGAGTTAGAATATACTAACATCCAAGTGCTGATTTTTCAATGCAAGTGATTTGATAACTGGAGTGTTGTTAAAATAGATGAGTTTGGATTTGTGAAAGTGGATTTTAATAAGAAAGGGTACAAAGATGATCCATTTATAATGGAATCACAAGAAATACAAGTATTTTATATTTCAGATCCTGAAAAAAAATTGTTCAAATATTTTTCTATCCACTAAAACCACTGAAGGGTCAGATAAAGATTCAATAAAGGTTGACCCTTTTATTGGGATGTCACAATAATTTCACAACGGTCCCAATGTAGATGGTGTTTAGTATGTCATAGGAGACTATAAGGAAGAGATTTGAATAGTCGATAAAGGGGTCAAATCCATTTATCCATAAACAAAAGAGAGTTAAATAATCAGGTTATATTTTTTGTAATATACATCTGTTACCTTATGTTATTATCTGTTCACTACTAATTTTATGTAATCTAAATTAAATTTTAAACCACTTATGTAGATAATGACGTATTCACATGAGGAAGCTCCCAATCCTAAGGTACAATAAGTCATTCAACATGATGTTGCTCGTAGTGAAAAGAACTAACATGTTTCTAAACCGGTTTCAGCTGCTTCTACTAGTGCAGAAGTACAACAACCATATGCACATTCCTATATTAGTGCTCCATAGGAACATATTGTTGATATTGAAACTGAGGAAATGATAGGCAATGAAACAATAACATCACATAAAAAAAGAGTATCATATTTTGATAGTGTTGGAAAAAATCCTTATGGAAATAGAAAAAGGCATCAAATAAATTGTTGGATGGAATAAGTGGGGCCAACATGTTATAACCTATAAGGCCACGTTAAGTAGTTACATTTGAATCATCAATCGACAATGCTTTCTGATTGATGTACAATTGTGTCACCATGTTTTCACCGGGCATAAGACACTGATGTAGGGAGATATTACAGTAACATTATGATATCATTTATTTTATTTACTGAAAAATAAAATAATGAAACCTTAACATACTCTTAATAATCCCTTATAGAGTGCATTTATTATAGATGAATTGCAAAAGGACTATGTATTAAGAGTTACCGAATGAATTCATAGAGGCTTTCACACAATTTTAATGAAATGTTATCATAAAGATATTGAAGGGAAAATAAACCCACACCCACATCTTATTTATGAACACCTAATAACCCAAGGAGCATTGGTTGTGTTTACTAGCCATCATGTGGAGTATTATTTTCAGGTACATTGTGTTTGGTAAAATGTTGTTAGAAGATACATGTATTGATCACTTTGATTGGTAGTTTTTATTTATGAAATAGTAACTAAGTGCTGAAAATAATGAATGAGTAGAAAAACAAGCATACCCCTACCATAAAGCAATAATGGGATATGCTTCCCTTGAAAAAAAATTGGTACGTATTTTAAATCTATCATAATAATTTTATGTGATATAAAACAACACCATAACTATGTACCCCTATTTATAAGCTTATTGATGAATTCGAATCCAAATTCACTTCCATCCCATGCCAAGTTCTATAGAAGGAGGTGCGAGTAAATAAATATGGGATACTAATAGATGAAAACACACAAAAATTGTGGGAAACATGTGTAAGTATGACATAATAAATATCTGTTTTGATTTAAATTGATATTACATAACAATGATTACTTATCTTCCTATATTTTTATTGGATATAGTCACATAAATCAGAATCACCCAAACAGGATACAGACATAATTTTTGTGGCCTTGATGTCACTAGAAAAGTATCAATGTGTTAGAGGTGTAGGTCTTGGGGTGACACCCAGAACATTTTTTGAGACAAAAACATGAATAAGATCAATGTGAAGAAAACAAAATGATGAGAGAAATAATACCTATCCTAGAAGAACATATGAAATTTTAGAGAGAGTTCAAGGAAAATATGGCGTCGGGGGGGGGGGGGGGGAGAAAATAAAAAAAAACAAGATCAATGAGCACGTGATGATCCCCCCCACCACTAAATTGGAGGTGATCCATTCACCTCAAAAACCCATCTTAGCTAAGGTAATAAATGTTCTAATAATTGTTTCTTGTGAATTGTGAATCAGATATACACTGACACCTTTTCAGTACTGATATTGTATAAGGTGAAAATGACTGTGATTTATATTTATCAACACCCACCCATCACCTTGTAGAGAAGGATACGATGTTCAATATCCATAATGTCATGCTATACAACATACCACTTCCAACAGGTCATGTACAAGTGTTTATTAATGTTTCCCATGATCCGAGCACTGAGGTTCCTGTTCCAATTAATGATGAAGATATCCATATGGTTGAACTATATCTTATATCATTCATCGCATGGACATCACAACTTTTAAAAAAACATGTTGATAAAGAGGTATTCATTTTCAATCAAATTTTCAAGATAAAACTTTAACATTTAATGAAAAAAGGTTTGGACCAATGAATGTTATCACAGACGAACACAAGAAAGGGGATGAAAAGAAAGAACAACTCAAGACTATCTAAAAGATCATCCAACTGATCAAAATGATCTACCAAAAGCACATTAAACCCACCTGTTCTATATCTTCATTTATTATCATTGTAGGCTCATGTGAATATGATGTTTAAAGACAATGGGGTTTACACAAATATTTTTGATGAAAATATGTATAACGGGGAAGATCATGATTTTATTATTGTTGACAATGTAAGTGAAATCCTAGAGCTTGACTGGCTAGGAGGCTCAGTTGTAAATTTATACATGAGGCATGTTTTAAGGATTTTATTTTACAAAAGTTGATATAATTTGATAATTGTGAATAAATATATTTTATATTTTTTATAGGTGCATATATGAAAAACAATTGAAGGGACTTCCCCATGAAAAAATTTGGACACATTAGTCCAACCATCACCCCTATAGAACAAACAGATATAGAATCTGAGAATGAGGGTTAAATAGTGGTAGGCATGCTCAAATCGTTTAATAGAAAAATAATAGATGATAGACTCTTCTTGATACTAATGATGATGGGGTAAAATCATAAAGTTTAATCATATCAAGTATATTTTAATTTCCTTAATTACTTATTCCTTTTTTTGTTTTTAGGAAGCATTGGATGCTCATTTTGGTCAATTTGGATACTCCAATGATTTATTTCATAGATTCAATGCATGGATATCCAACATAAGGACAAAAAATTATGTATTTCATCAATTGTAATACATTACATCCAACATTTTAAAACTAAACATCTAGTTATATAATTTATATTATCTTTTAATGAGTATTCTGTTATGATAGGGTAGTGCATGAATATTGTCTACATTATGGAATATTTCCAGGGGAAAAGGTCAAGAAACATCACAAGTGTCATGACCCGTCCTCGGGGCCCGTGCCGTGACTACCCCAAGACCGCCTTCCATAGGCCAGGGGCTGGCGACTAGCACCAAGGCGTAAATCCTGGTAAAAAAGGAAGGCATTGCCTTTGTAAAGTAAACAAGCACCACAGAGTAAGCAAGCGGAAAAAAGGTAAACACTAAGTAGAAGCTGGTACAACAGTAAGTGCGGAAAAGTAAAGGGGGCCGTAAATACAAGCCCAACTGTAAAGTACAACTGAAAGGGGAAAAACAGCAACTGAAAGAAAAATCCGCAGCGTCGAGCCGTCCTCTGGAAGTCCCACCTGAAGGGTGGGTATAGATAGCCTCCACTACTCCTCAGGTCCAGCCGACTGCTCCGAGTACGTCCCACCCAGTGGTCCACCTCCAGGTACAGTCCTGCTCTGCAAGCCTCCACCACGATCAGCGCTGTCCGTCGTCTGCAACCAACACAACGTAGTGCGGGCATAGCCCGTGCAGGGGTCAGTATAAGAAAATCAGTAGGGACCCCGAGACCCCCGAAGGTCTCCCAGAATCCACAAATGATAAACCACAAAGGAAAGATACAATCACAAAGTAACATCCGACACAGCTTAGGTATATGCCCATACATATACCTAAGTCATCAATTCTCACTCGGCTCCAACATCTGAGCTCAAGTACAACCCAGTCCACACAGGAAAGCAAAACGTAAATCCACACCGGATAGCACAACACAATCCACATAGGAAAGAAAAACGTAAATCCACACAGGATAGCAAAGAAAAATAGGGTTTCAGCTCACACATGTATACTTATTCAAATGATGATAGAGATGATCACTGATCCATCTAAGTCATTGGACCCACAAAGGATCGATAGGTACTAACCCCCGCAATGACCCACAAAGGATCTGACCCACAAAGGATCGATAGGTAACTAACCCCCGCAAAGACCCACACAGGATCGTGCCCACACAGGACCTGTAGGCGCTGGCCCACACAGGACCACTGAGCGCTGAACCACACAGGATCGGACCCACACATGATCGGTAGCACTGACCCACAAAGGATCGCTGAGTGTTGTAGTCGTCGTCGTCGAATCCACTGAGGATCTATGCATAGTCATCGTCGTCACAGTAGCAGTTGCAGCCAGCTCTAGGGTTCCCGCACACAGCAAGCTCGTTCGGGAGGGTCCACTCCACGAGCCGAGAGGCTGATACATCAATTGACACATAGTCCAGAGTTGATGTATTCAAAAGTTCCGTATCGTCAACAGGAACTCAACGTCGCAGACGGCGCGTCAATCGGACGCCCGGTCTGAGAGTTATTGGCCTTTTCGTCCCAGGGGCCCGGTTGATTTTTAAGGCAAAACCAACCCGACCATACTCCACCTGCGTCCAAACCTCGGGCAGAGTATTCCAAAAGATCCGTCTCACTTAGAGGAATTCAACAAAGTTGACGACACGTCAATCGGACATCCGAAGCTCAAGATATGAGCGTTTCCACTCCGAGGGCCCGGTTGGTTTCGTGTAGGAACCAACCCGACCGAACCCAAAGTATTCAAAAACCTTGAGTGTGATATACCGAAATGACCGTCTCGATCCAAGGATCGCATTACCGCTGACGGCGCATCGTTCGGAGGCCCGTATATCAAGTTATGAGAGAAATACCAAAAAGAGTCCGGAAACGGGGGGTCTGGGCCCGGACCGACCCAGCCCAACTCCCCCTGGGTCGGCCCGAACCGGGTCGACCCGACTTGGGTCTGGGTCCGACCCGGTTTGGCGTGACCCGACCCGGCTTGGGTGCGACCCGGCTCGGCTCGGCCGAGCGGCCGAGCGGAGGAAGCCGCGGGGCGCTGCCCCCGCGGGATGAAGCGTCGCGGCCAGCGTGGGCCGCACTGGGTCAGCGGATGCGGCTTTGTCGCGCCCCGTGTGTCACCGTACCCGCGCGGTCGCTGGTCTGGCTGGCCTCCGACACCGCCGCGCCGGCGACCCGCGCCACCGGTGGATCCCACGGGCTACCGGAGCTGCTCAGGTGGTCCGATTCCACTTCCGCCTGTGCCGTAGCTCCTCCCGGGTCCCGTTCTTCACTGCGGAATCAAAAAACCGTCTCTGTGGCCTGCTTTGTCATCGTCCGCCATTCCGTACATCAACGAAGAACTGCGGAGGGTTGTCGGGCCATGTTTGTTTGGCCCGCACCCTCTGCGTTAGGTGATAACGATCAGGAAATAATAATCAACACATGAAAAACATAACAAGATACAATTTTAATAAATTAAAATTGCACTTGATCCCAAGCTCTTTGTTTTAGAAGGAAACAACTACGAGAATAAAATATTTTATTCAAATAAAATCCCTACCTCGCCGTAGTCGTCGAGCGCGCGTTCTTCGCGGAATTGACCATCGCGGTAGGAGGTGATCCTTGCGTCGCGGAAGGGCGTCGCGTCGTCACGAAAGGGCATCGCGCCGACGATCTCCGAGGGGTAAAGAAAACATACGGATTTAATTTACATGAATTAAATCCATGTCAAGTATAAAAACCACAAAGGAAATTTAAAAGATTTTAAATTTCCTACCTCAAGCAGATGTTCGAAGATTTGTCGCGGAAGAAGGGACGTCGCAGAAGAACGTCGCATGAGGAGAATCGTTGGCGTTGCGGAACACGGCGTCGCGTCGTCGATCTCCGAGGGTTCGGCATTCTTCGTCGCCTTTCGTCGAAGGCCAGCGTTCTTCGCGTTATTCGCAAAGGAGGTTGAAGGACTTAAGGTTCTGTCAAATCCTCTCAACGAACAACACACAAGAAGAAGAGTGTTGGTCTTATTTTATTAACATGCCAAAAAACGAAAAAAGATAAGTTAAGTAACGACCCATTAATTCATAGAATTAATTCAACGAATAAAACAGCCCAATAAAAAGGAGCTTTTAATAGATTAAGAAATGCCCCAGTTGACTTTCAATTAATAGGGGTTTTCACGGGTGCGTTACTTAGCGGAAAAGAAACGGTGGAGCTCGTGCGGGCCCCACCTCACAAATATCCTACCAAGAGGGTAGGATATTGTGAATTGTACCCTATCCGCTTTAACATAGTTTAAGCAGATTTAAGTGGATTTTAAGTGGCTTAAGTGAAATAAAAATAAAGTTGTCACACCACTTTATTTTATTTCTTAACTTAAAGCCCAAAAATTAAAAACCACACCCAAGAAAACGCAACTCCGAAAGAGGCGTTTCTAAGAAAGTACCGGTGCTGCGATTCCATCGGTGCCCTCAGAATTCGATTCCATGCACCGGTTCAAAAGTTAGAAAAAACCCGCTCGTTCGTTCACTGAACGTACCCGAGCCAAACTTCAGAAAATGATTCCGGGCACACCGGGCCTCGGAATCAGGTGCCGTCAGAAACTGCGTTCTTGTAAAATTCCAAAGAAAATTAAGAAAAAAATTTCCTTGAAATTTACTGGTCTTTACATAACTCCCACCTCAGGGCTTTACGTCCTCGTAAAGATACATCGTAAACTAGGGAAACAAATGTGGGTACTGAGCATGCATCTGAGCCTCCCGCTCCCAAATGCTCTCCTGGAGGTTCCCGTGCTTCCATATGATGCGCACTAGAGGAATCGACCATCCACGTAGGACCTGCTCTTGTCGATCCTCGATCTCCACCGGGACCTCTGCAAAAGTCGCCCCATCATCAACGTCCAGCTCCCCATGGTCAATGATGTGTGTCGGGTCGTGCACGTATCTCCTCAGCTGAGATACTTGGAAGACGTCGTGCACCCGGTGCAACTAAGATGGTAGAGCCAGGCGATAAGCCACCTCTCCAATCCTGCTGAGGACCTGGAATGGTCCGATGAAGCGTGGAGACAATTTTCCGCCTCGGCCAAATCTCCGTAATCCACGTCGAGGTGAGAAACGCAAAAAGACGTTGTCGCCATCCTCGAACTCTAGTGGCCTCCGCCTCCTGTCAGCATAAGACTTCTGCCGGCTCTGAGCTGTCCTCATCCACTCCTGGATGACCTGGACCTTCTCTGTCGTGGCCCGGACCATCTCTGGTCCCACAAGTGCTGACTCCCTAGGGTCTGTCCAGCACAAAGGAGATCTTCAAGGTCTGCCGTACAACGCCTCGTATGGTGGAATCCCGATGGTGGAGTGGTAGCTGTTGTTTTACGCGAACTCCACCAATGGTAGGTGGTCCTACCAGCTGCGACCAAAGTCGAGGACACATGCGTGGAGCATGTCCTCGAGAGTCTGAATGGTCCTCTCCGTCTGACCATCCGTCTAAGGGTGAAAGGCGGTGCTCAGACGTAGCCGCGTCCCAAACGCCTCTTGCAACCCCTTCCAAATCTGAGAATTAAAGCGAGAATCTCGATCGGAGACGATAGATGATGGCACGCCGTGAAGCCGTACAATCTCCTAAACGTAGAGACGCCCCAAGATCTCCACTGAGCCCTGCTCTCTGATGAGTAATAAGTGAGCCGACTTGGTGAGTCGGTCGACAATCACCCAAATGGAGTCGTGACCTCTGGAAGTGCGTGGAAGTCCAGTCACGAAGTCCATAGATATCCCGTCCCACTTCCACTCCGGGACCTCCAAAGGCTGTACCAAGCCTGCTGGTACCTGATGCTCTGCCTTCACCTGCTGGCAGATGAGGTATCATGAAACGAACTCGGCCACAACCTTCTTCATGCCCGGCCACCAGTGCTGTCGTCTAAGGTCCTGGTAGATCTTCGCCACTCCAGGATGTACCGCCAAAGGAGAAGTGTGAAAATATCTCAGCACCTCCTCTCAAAAAGCAACTGGTACCAAGGTACGTCCTCTAAAAAGGATGTCGTGCACTGCTCCAAAGGAGAATCCATCAGGTGCCTGTCCTGAGGATATCTGTGCATTCCACGTCTCACAGTCAGCGTCCCCACGCTATGCCTCTCTGACGCGCTGCAGTAGTGGAGGAGTGACTGTGAGAGACTGAAGGAAGGCTGCTCCATCTCTATCCACGAAGGATATCTGCAAAGAGGCTAACTGCTCTGTCACCTCCTCAAGTAGCTGAATGCCCATCCTCCTGCTGAGAGCATCGACTATTAGGTTCCCCTTCCCAGGAGTATAGACTATCTCAAAGTCATAGTCCTAGAGGAACTTGAGCCATCGCTGCTGTCTCAAGTTCAGGTCCTTCTGAGAAAAGATGTACCTGAGACTCTGATGGTCAGAAAATACTGTAAAGCGCTCGCCTATCAGATAGTGTCTCCATGTCTTCGGAGCGAAGACCACTACGGATAACTCTAGGTCATGGGGTAGCAGAGTTCTGCTCATGCGGCCTCAACTGACGTGATCCATAGGCGATCACTGCCCGCTCCTGCATCAGGACACATTCGAGTCCGGTCCCTGATGCATCGCAGTATACTACATACCCTACTCCCTCCTCAGGTAATCTCAAGATAGGTGTGCTGGTCAATCTCTGTCTCAGCTCCTGGAAGCTCTGCTGACATCTTTCTGACCACACAAAGGGTTTCCCCTTCTTCGTCAAAGCTGAGAGTGGTTCCACCACTCTAGAGAAGTCTGGCATGAATCTCCGGTAGTATCCAGCTAGTCCCAAGAATCTCTGCACCTCCGTCACGCTCTTGGGTGGCTCCCAAGCTAGCACTGCCTCGATCTTCGCAGGATCCACTTCAACTCCCGCCTCAGAGATGACGTGCCCCAAGAAGTGTACCTCACATATCCAGAACTAACACTTTTAGAGCTTTCCATAGAGATGGTGCTCTCGAAGTGTGTCTAGTATAACACGCAAGTGGTAGGCATGCTCCTCCTCACTCGTCGAGTATATAAAAATGTCGTCGATGAAGACCACAAAAAATCGATCAAGGTATGGCTGAAAGATCCTGTTCATGAGGCCCATGAACACTGCTGGAGCATTGGTTACGCCGAATGGCATAACTAAGAACTCATAGTGGCCATACCAACATCAGAAGGTCGTATTCTGCACGTTCTCGTCTCGAACTATGAGCTGATGATAGCCTGACCTTAGGTCTATCTTCGAGAACCACCATGCTCCCTTGAGCTGATCGAAGAGGTCATCAATCCTCGGTAGCGGATACTTGTTCCTCACTGTCACCTGGTTCAGGCGACGATAGTCGACACACAGTTGCAAGATCCCGTCCGCCTTCTTGGCGAACAATATCAGGGAAGCCCAGGGTGAAACACTGGGTCAGATGAATCCTTTGCCCTTCAAGTCCTCCAACTGTACCCGTAGCTCTCGAAGCTCAGCGGGGGCCATCCGATATGCTGGAGTTGATATTGGGGCTGTCCTGGGGTACAGATTAATATAAAAGTCTACCTCTTTGCGAGGAGGTATCCCTGGAACGTCATCGGGAAAGACGTCCGCATACTGATCCACCACTGCAAGAAAAATAGGACTTCGCACGTCAACTGCTCCTAGGATGAGGCTAGCCAACTGATGAGTGATGGGCTGTCCTCTCCTCTGCGGAAGTCCATCCTGTGCTACGAAGGCTCCCTTCTCGCCGGTGAAGGTGAACCTGCTCTCGTCGGTGTGTACACATCACACCTTGCGCCTAATACAGTCAATCTGTGCATGGACTGTAGATAACCAATCCATGCCCAAGATGACGTCGTAAGGCCTCGACGCTGCTACAAGAAGATCCCAGCCGAAGCTCTCGCCTCCTAGAGTAAGCTCACACTGCCGGCACCAGTGCGTAATCGTCGAGTCTGCTCCCGTAGGAGTCTCTAGCCGTAAGGATCAAGCCAAAGGCTCTGTCGGAATCTCCGAGCTCCGAACAAGGGCAGCGGCTATGAAAGAGTGACTCGCTCCTATGTCTATAAGAACTGCAGCAAGGGTGGAATAGACATAGATCGTACCACGAATCATCTCTGGCGCGCCGTGGTCGTAGGCCTCCACTGCCTGGAGTTGTGCCTATCTCTGCCCGCTAGATCCCTTTGGTCGGGGTGGACCTCCTGGTGGTGGTGGTGGTAGAGCCTCAAAGCGTCGCCCACCACCTGCTGCTCGGCCAGCTCCTCTGCCTCGTCCGCCTCCTCCCTGCGGACTACCACGATCGACCCTCTGCCTCTGCCTGGGTGGCCCCTCAACTGTCTGCTGCTCCTTGACACGGTGGGTCGGGCAGTCACGAGCCATGTGGCCCTGCCCGCCGCATGTGTAGCATTGTCTGCCTCTCGAAAGACTGGCTCCACACTGCGTGCCCCGCACTGCTGAGCCAGTGTCATGAGGTCATCTGCGTGAGGGTCTGGTCTGCCTGGACCCCTGAGTCCTCCGTCGACTGCCTGCTGCAAAAGACTCTGCTATGTGCCGCCCCGCAGCAGGTCTCACTGCTGGAGAAGTCTCATCAAGAAATCTCTCGATCAAAAGGGCCCGTTCCAGTACTCCTGCCTGAGTCAGAATGCTGAGGGAGATCAGCGATGCCCTGATCTCGTGTCTCAATCCCTGCTCAAAGTTCCTGGCCCGGAAGAATGGGTCTCGTACCATGTCTGTCGAGTAGCGAGAGAGATCAGTAAATCTTGCCGAGTACTGGGTGACCGTCAAGCTGCCCTGCCGCAGCTGAAGAAGCTCCTGGATGCACACCGCATAGAGGGTGGCCGGGATGAAATCTGAGCAGAAGAGGCCCGTAAAGTCTGTCCAGAGGAGAGATGCCTCATCATGCACCTGGAGCATCAAGCTCCACCATCGGCCCACTACTGCGTGCAGTAGGCTCGCTGCGAGGATCACCATGAGGTCTGCTGGTGTCCTCACTAGCCTGAAAACTCATACCACTGCCTCCAGCCAGTCCTCGGCTGCCTGGGGGTCTGTCTCCCCGCGGAACCTAGGCGGTCGCTGGCGCTAGAACTCATGCAGTGCACTGAGGCGATGTGCATCATCAGTGGCTGGGGCTGGAAGCATCGGTGGCACGACGGGTAGAGATACCGCCAGTGCCTCTGCTGTCAAAGGCCCCTATACCGAGGCCTCGTCGCTCGGCGGGCTATCATCACGCTCAACTCTCGGAACCCTAGCTGGCTGCCGTCGTGGGGCCATCCTGAAAAGAAACAGGTGGGCCACGGTCAGAACAATATACCTGGTGAGCTGACACAAAGTAATCACAAAGAAAACTTGTAACACACATGCAATCAATGTTTTCGTGCATTAAGACGGAAATCAGAAGTCAGGGTCCTGGTGTACAGATACGTCGGCCGCCGCACCAATACTGGACTCCCTGGACTGATAACCACACTCAATACGCTAAACACTATTTCTTCACATAGAAAAAGATCAGAGTCCACGGTAGAACCGAACTCCTCTGATACCAATTTGTCACGACCCGTCATCGGGGCCCGTTCCGTGACTACCCCAAGCCCGCCTTCCATAGGCCAGGGGCTAGCGACTAGCACCAAGGCGTAAATCCCAGTAAAAAGGGAAGGCATTGCCTTTGTAAAGTAAACAAGAACCACAGAGTAAGCAAGCGGAAAAAGGTAAACACTAATTAGAAGCTGGTAAAACAGTAAGTGCGGAAAAGTAAAGGGGGCCGGAAATACAAGCCCAACTGTAAAGTACAACTGAAAGGGGAAAAACAGCAACTCAAAGAAAAAGCCGCAGCATCGAGCCGTCCTCTGGAAGTCCCACCTGAAGGGTGGGTACAGATAGCCTCCACTGCCCCTCGGGTCCAGCCGACTGCTCCGAGTACGTCCCACCCAGTGGTCCACCTCCAGGTACCGTCCTGCTCTGCAAGCCTCCACCACGATCAGCGTTGTCCGTCGTCTGCAACCAACACAATGTAGTACGGGCATAGCCCATGCAAGGGTGAGTATAAGCTACTCAATAGGGATCTCGAGACCCCCGAAGGTCTCCCAGAATCCACAAAGTATAAACCACGAAGGAAAGATACAATCACGAAGTAACATCCGACACGGCTTAGGTATATTCCCATACATATACCTAAGTCATCAATTCTCACTCGGCTCTAACATCCGAGTTCAAGTACAACCCAGTCCACACAGGAAAGAAAAAGGTAAATCCACACAGGATAGCATAACACAATCCACATAGGAAAGAAAAACGTAAATCCACACAGGATAGCACAACAAAACAGGGTTTCAGCTCACACATGTATACTTATTCAAATGATGATAGAGATGATCACTGATCCATCTAAGTCGTCGGACTCACAAAGGATCGATAGGTACTAACCCCCGCAATGACCCACAAAGGATCTGACCCACAAAGGATCGATAGGTAACTGACCCCCGCAAAGACCCACACAGGATCGTGCCCACACATGACCTGTAGGCGCTGGCCCACACATGACCGTTGAGCGCTGACCCACACAGGATCGGACCCACACAGGATCGGTAGCACTGACCCACAAAGGATCGCTGAGTGCTGTAGTCGTCATCGTCGAATCCACTGAGGATCTCTGCACAGTCGTCGTCATCACAGTAGCAGTCGCAGCCAGCTCTAGGGTTCCCGCACACAGATGCTCGTTCGGGATGGTCCGCTCCATGAGCCGAGAGGATGATACATCCACTGACACATAGTCCAGAGTTGATGTATCCAAAAGTTCCGTATCACCAACAGGAACTCAACGTCGCAGACGGCGTGTCAATCGGACGCCCGGTCTGAGAGTTATTGGCTTTTTCGTCCCAGGGGCCCGGTTGATTTTTAAGGAAAAACCAACCCGACCGTACTCCACCTGTGTCCAAACCTCGGGAGGAGTATACCAAAAGATCCGTATCACTTAGAGGAATTCAACAAAGTTGACGGCACGTCAATCGAATGTCCGAAGCTCAAGATATGAGCGTTTCCGCTCCGAGGGCCCGGTTGGTTTCGTGTACGAACCAACCCGGCCGAACCCAAAGTATTCCAAAACCTTGAGTGTGATATACCGAAATGACTGTCTCGATCCAAGGATCGCATCGCTGCTAACGGTGCGTCGTTCGGAGGTCCGTAGCTCATGTTATGAGCGAAAGACCGAAAAGAGTCCGGAAACGGGGGGTCTGGGCCCGGACCGACCCGGCCCAACCCCCCTGGGCCGGCCCAAACCGGGTGACCTGACTCGGGTCCGGGTCCGACCCGGTTCGGCATGGCCCAGCCCGTCCTGGGCGCGACCCGGCCAGTCGGGTCAGCCCGGATCGGCTCGGCCGAGCGTCCGAGCGGAGGAAGCCGCGGGGCGCTGCCCCCGCGGGATGAAGCGCCGCGGCCCGCGTGGGCCGCGCTGGGTCAGCGGATGCGGCTTTGCCGCATCCCGTGTGTCGTCGGACCCGCGATGTCATGGGTCTGGCTGGCCGCCGCCGCCGCGGCTTCAGCCCCGGCGGCTCCATCCGGCGGCGCGCCGGGGCACCGCCACCGGTGGATCCCGCGGGCCACTGGAGCTGTTCCGGTGGTCCGATTCCACTTCTGCCTGTGCCGTAGCTCCTCCTGGGTCCCGTTATTCACTGTGGAATTAACAAATTGTCTCTGCGGCCTGCTTTGTCGTCGCCCGCCGTTCCGCACATCAACGAAGAACTGCAGAGGGTTGTCGGGCCGTGTTTGTTTGGCCCGCACCCTCCGCGTTAGGTGAAAATGATCCGGAAATAATAATCAACACATGAAAAACATAACAAGATACAATTTTAATAAATTAAAATTGCACTTGATCCTGGGCTCTTTGTTTTAGAAGGAAACAACTACGGGAATAAAATATTTTATTCAAATAAAATCCCTTCCTCGCCGTAGTCGTCGAGCGCGCATTCTTCGCGGAATTGAACGTCGCGGTAGGAGGTGATCGTTGCGTCGCGGAAGGGCGTCGCGTCGTCGCGGATGGGCGTCGCGTCGACGATCTCCGATGGGTAAAGAAAATATATGGATTTAATTTATACGAATTAAATCCATGTCAAGTATAAAAACCACAAATGAAATTTAAAAGATTTTAAATTTACTACCTCAAGCAGATGTTCGAAGATTTGTCGTGGAAGAATGGGCGTCGCGGAAGAACATCTCAGGAGGATAATCGTTGGCGTCGCGAAACACGGCGTCACGTCGTTGATCTCCGAGGGTTCGGCGTTCTTCGTCACCTTTCATCGAAGGTCGGCGTTCTTCGTGTTCTTCACATTTTTCGCATTCTTCGCGAAGGAGGTTGAAGGACTTAAGGTTCTGTCAAATCCTCTCAACGAACAACACACAAGAAGAAGAGTGTTGGTCTTATTTTATTAACATGCCAACAAACGAAAAAAGATAAGTTAAGTAACGACCCATTAATTCATATAATTAATTCAACGAATAAAACCGCCCAATTAAAAGGAGCGTTTAATAGATTAAGAAATTCCCCAGTTGACTTTCAATTAATAGGGGTTTTCGCGGGTGCGTTACTTAGTGGAACAGAAACGGTGGGGCTCGTCCGGGCCCACTTCAGAAATATCCTACCAAGAGGGTAGAATATTTTGAATTATACCCTATCTACTTTAACTTAGCTTAAGCTGCTTTAAGTGGCTTTTAAGTGGCTTAAGTGAAATAAAAATAAAGTTGTCGCACCACTTTATTTTATTTCTTAACTTAAAGCCCAAAAATTAAAAACCACACCTGAGCAAACGCAACTCCGGAAGAGGCGTTTCTAAGCAAGTACCGGTGCTGCGATTCCATCGGTGCCCTTAGAATTCGATTCCGAGCACCGATTCAAAAGTTAGAAAAACCCGCTTGTTCGTTCACTGAACGTACTCAAGCCAAACTTCGGAAAATGATTCCGGGCACACCGGGCCTCGGAATCATGTGCCGTCAGAAAATGCGTTCTTGTAAAATTCCAAAGAAAATTAAGAAAAAAATTTCCTTGAAATTTACAGGTCTTTACAATAAGTACTACAACCAGATATAAATTTGGGTATACATAATAAGATTTCAGTTTCTAAACACATATAAAAAATTACATATTTTTCTTAATGTTTCTATAGTGTAGAAGAAAACAAATGATAAAGAATGTGGTTATTATGTTTGTAAATTTATGAAAGAGATCAAATTCCATGAACAAAGCAACATCCTTGAAGAGGAATTTTTGAAGATAATTACCATTTCATTTAAAATATTTATTAATCCTTTTTGTATTTTTTTTAAGTACTACCATTATTTATGAAAATACAAATATTCACAAGATGAGATATATTTGTTTAGAAATGAATGTGCAACATACTTGATGGAAGAATGTACAAAAGTAGCATGAAGATGTGACTGGTATGACTCGAAGTGTCTATTTTTTTAATTGTCAGTATTTTTAGTAAAAAAACAATTGTCATACTAAAAACTGAGAAAGCACATTAGGATTGTTTTATATTTTTGGAAAAGGTTCCATAAGTCATTTTTGACGTGTAAGAATAAACCACACCAAAATTTGACATATGGTTTGATCATTATGACATTAAGTGTGTATTTTTATAATAAATTATTAGTAAATTCAGCAAAAAGAACAAGTTACATACTGTAAAACCTGAAAACCCAGTCATATTTCTTTGATATCTTAAGAAAACTATCCATCAATCATTTTTGACAGGTAGGAATCAACCACACCTCGATCCGACGAACGGTTTGACTGATATGACTAAAAGTGTCTATTATTAGTTTAAAATTGACATTTTAGATCAAAACATGTCACTCATAGAAAAATAAGAAAACTCCCTCCAATTATCATAATAATTTAGAATGATGATGTATAATTTCTTTGTGATGTGTATAAAGCAGTCTCATGTCAAATTTATGCACGATGCGACTGTTATGACTCAAAATGTGTGTTTCCTATTTTAAATGAAATTTTAGTAAGAAATCACAACTGGTATACTAAAAACATGGAAAACACATTCATATTGTTTCGATACTTTAGAAAAATTATCTATAATACATTTTTGATGTGTTGGAATGAACCACACCTGAATCTGATGCACTGTGCAACCGATATGACTCAAATTGTATTTTTTATTTAAAATTGACATTAATTTTAATAATTTTTTTTGGCATACTGAAAACAAATAAAAAACATTCATATTGTTTTTATAATTTAGAAAAGCAATCCATGAGTCATTTTTAACGTGTAAGAATCAACCCCATATCAATACAATGCATGATGTGACCAGTATAAATCCAAATATGTATTTTTATTTAAAATTGACATAAATTTACGTAAAAAGAACAACTAACATACTAAAAACCAAGAAAACGCATTCGGATTGTTTTTATACTTTATGAAAAAGATCCATATGTCATTTTTGACATATAGGAATCAATCACATCTCAATCTGACGCATAGTACGACCGGTATGACTAAAAGTGTTTGTTATTAGTTTGAAATTTACATTTTAGCTCAAAAAGTATCACTAACTAAAAACCAAGAAAACACATTCCTATTGTATTCATAATTTAGGACAGTGATTCATAAATATTTTTTGATGTGTATGATGTATTCTCACATTAAAGTGATGCATGATGTGACCAGTATGACTCAAAATACGTGTTTCCGGTTTGAAATGATATTTTAGTAAAAAACACAATTGACATACTAAAAAACAACAAAAATTCATTTGGATTATTTTTATACCTTAGAAAAATTATCCTTGAATCATTTTTGATGTGTAGAAATCAATCACCTATTAATATGATGAATGATTAGGCTGGTATAAAACCAAATGTGTTTTTATTTAAAATTAACATTGAATTAAGTAAAAAAACACAACTGACATACTAAAAACAAAGAAAACTCATTCATATTGTTTTGATACATTATTGAAATGATTCATTTGTCATTTTTGATGTGTAGGAATCAAAATCACCTCAATCTGATGCACGGTGTGACCAATATGACTAAAAGTGTATGTTATTAGTTTAAAATTGGCATTTCAGCTCAAAACATTTCACCCACTGAAATTCAAGCAAACACCATCTGATTGTATTCATAATTTTGGAGAGTGATCAGTAAGTCCATTGTGATGTATATGAATAGGTCTCACCTCAAACCAATGCACGATGGGGCTGGTATTACTCTAAATGCGTGTTTCTAGTATGAAATGGTATTTTAGTAAAAAAACACAACTATCATACTGAAAACCAAGCAAACACATTATGATTATTTTGATACTTTAGAAAAGAGATCCATGAGTAATTTTTGACGTGTAAAAATCAACCACACCTCAATAAGATAAACAATGTGGCTAATATAAAACCAAATATGTCATTTAAATTTGATATTAAATTTCATAAAAAATTATGGGACATACTGAAAACCAAAAAAAACTATTCGGATTGTTTTGATATTTTAGGACAATGATCCATAACTAATTTGTGACATGTAGTAATCAACTCCACCAAAACACAATGCATGGTGTGACCTGTATAACTCTAAATATGACTTTTTTATTAAAAATTTACATTTTATTAATGTATTCTTTCATATTAATGTTTAATTTATTTAATTATACTATTACTAACATAATGATTGTTTTCTTATATAGGTGGAAACTTTTTTTTGAGTTGGGATGATTTTTCCGGCAACTAATATGTAATGAGTTGTCCCATAGGGCCCATGTCGTGACTACACCAAGCCTTCCTTCCATAGGCTAGGGGCTGGTGACTAGCACTGAGAAGGCATATCCAAAAAAGGAAGGAATTGCCTTTAAACATGTACACAAGAACACAATAAAAATTTTGGAAAGGTAAACACTAAGTAAACCACAACTATCACTGAGACAACTAATGAAGGTACAATACAAACTTAAAAGAAAGAGGGGGAATTAATACAAGCCCAAAACCATAAAGGAAAGTATAGCTTCCACAGTTCGTCTTCTCAAACCCTACCTGAAGGGTAGGTGTAGGGTAGCTATCTGTATCTTTAGAAGTACATCTTGTCTGTCTCATCTCAATAGGCACCATCTGATCCTGGACCACCATGGTCTTTGTTGAAGTGTCAATCGCCTCCATTAGACACAACACGTGCTGGCGAAGCCCGTGTAGGTGTGAATAACACAATTTTCAATAGGGTCCCCAAACCACAAAGGAAAGACCCCAAACCAGACCACATAACAAGATCACATAGTAAGACCACAAAGCAATGAAAACTTATGCCAGGTATAACTCAAAGTATATAAAGTAATATTTTCACTTGTAAAGTTAAATCATCTTGTACTTCTCATGGAATCATCCTTGATGAGCAACAAAGGTCTGCTCAGCTACTGGACTACCGAGTTCCACTCGGCTGCTGGACCACATAGTTCAGCTCGTGTGATGGACCACTGAGGCTCGCTCATCTACTGGACTGCCAAGGTCTCCTCATCTATTAGACCACTGAGGTTTGGTTGTCAGCTGGACCATAGATGTCTTCACTTCTGCTGGGGAAACAAGGTCCGGATAGTCATATCTTCCATGTCATAGCCTTTCGTAGGGTTCCCTCTATATCGTGAGCTGGATTCTAGGAGAATCTAATCATTAAGATGTTGGTTGTATCTGTAATTCCTTGAAAACTCACTTAGATTATATGTAAGGGACTGTGTCATTGAAAGGGTCTTAATGCCTTAGGCGGTGCATTGATCAAACACTCGGTCTGAAAGATAACGTGTTTTAGTAAATAGGGGTTGGTTGCACCTGGAACCGGTCCAACTTGGATGGACCAACCAGACTAACATGGCCCAGGGGTCCCATATTACCCAACCTATTTCGGCTATCCCGACCCAACACGAATGGGTCTAGGCCGACCCGATCCAACCTGGCGTAGTGGCTAGGCCCACTGGGCCTTTCTTGTCCCATCCTAGTTCGTCCGTGTGTCTAGCCCGTCGGTCACCCAGTGACCTGGTCCACATTTTTTGACCTGGTCCGACTTAGTCAGACAGATTTATTTCCAGTCGGACCACACAACAGCCCAGTTTCCTACTCATCCTGTCCCACAATGGTGGGCCGATTCACTCCAGCCCAGGATGCCCAGCGGTATCCTGTGCTCCACCGGACCAGCCTAATGATAGTTTTGGTTATCCTCTTACTTGGATTCCATGTGACGTCCGGTTAGCGTAGCCACGCAGTGCCTGGGTGGCACCCCCTCCTCAGCCAGCCGATATGCTCACTCAGATTGGGTCTTCCATGTGACCCAAAGTGAGCCATGGGTCTAGCTCGTTGCCATGATCTGCAGACAGTAGATTTGAGTCTTGTGGCTCCTCAAACATAGTCGGATATCTGCATCTACATGTCAGTGGCCCATGTCGCCGCTGCAGTGCGGTGCCAGCGCCTCGCCTCTCGCTTGTCATCACAGCCTCGGTGTCGTGGTCTTGTGCCTCCACTGAAGTAGGGTGTCGCATCCTTGTGTCACTATTGTGGCCTCCTATTGTCACTGCAACCAATGTTCCACCGACCGTGGCACCACAAAGAATGGGGAGAACTCATGAAAAAATTAGGTATGAATTCTCACATAAGAACACCCAAATAATGATCTGGGTCCTTGTTCGTCTTGATCCGAATAAGTTCTTGTTAGTAGGATCATGATAAACCAAATAAGGTGGAATAATAACTAATATAGATATCCCATTTATCATACCTCATTTACCATCTCCTAAAAATTATTAATCTATGAGTTTACTTGTTCATGAGTTAACTCGTGTTCATCATTTAAAAGAAAGAACAATGGAAATTCCAAAAAAAAGCATCAAAACCTTTTCTCAAAAAGGATATTGCTTGAGGATGATCATTTTTCATCCTCCATAGTCTCTGATCCCGAATATATTCTCCATATTTTTTGACACCGTCGTTCGATACGCCATCATTCGTCATTGGAGAGGTTTCCTTCATCATTCGTCAGAGGAATTTCAGGGTTGTTCGTCAACGATTGCTTCTGACAACCCTCATATTAGGGAAATTTTTCACATAATGCCCAAGCTCCATGAAGTTCTAACAATGAACTACAGGATGAGTGTTGATTTGAACCTTCCTTTCTTCTTCAACATTAGCATGATTTTTCATATCCCTATGGAAGATCATGTCTAGATGAACACACATTATTCATTTGAAGTAATTCTTGGTTCCCTTGAGACAGTCACCAATATTTTTCATCCCAAAACTTTTGAAAAGGGGAAAGTGAGGATTCTTTCTATCATGGTATTTGTTTGATGAGCCACCCATGATGTTCTCCGTTCTCCGTTTCTTGTCACTGGGCCAACAAGGCCAATGCGAGTCTCCAATATCTATTTCCACCATGAGGGAACAACAGACAATCTCCTCATAACTATTGAATTCTTGAATCTCCAATGATTTTCGTAAACTCGTCTATAGTTTACTAAAAAATCAATCCACCATGATTTTAGTGTTCATGACAATGCCAGAGGTGTACCTTGCAAGCCTTGTAAAGTTCACTTCATATGCCGTAATGGACTCATCATCCTTCTTCTTAATTCCAAGGAACTCTCATTCCATCTTGAGACAGATTGTTCAAGGAAAATAATTGTTAAAAAACATACTCTTTAATTCCTCCCAAACAATGGAATGAATTTCATCTTGTGACTTTGTATTCTTGATCAGTGTCCACCAATGATCAGCTTCCCCCTCAAAAGGATAGACTGCCACTACAAATTTCTCTTCTCCCGAGCACTGGAGGATAGATAATATCATTTCAACGAAGTTAATCCATTGTTCTACGAGGAGAGGATCAGAAGATCTGCTAAACATGGGATGTCGTTTCTGCATGAAGGATTCTACGACAACTTTCTCTTTCCTTGTAGGAGGAGGATGTTCCATCTGATTCATGTTATTATTCATAACTCGATCCATCTAATCATGTACTTCCGTGATTTTTTGAGCACCCACATCTATCATCTCAGGCATATCATTAGGTCAATCATCACATTGGATATCAAATTTGTTGTTAGAACATGTTCTTTTATTTCCCGCCATTAACTAAGAAAAAGAATGTAAAATTATATGCCTTCAATTCTTAACTATTGAGTATAAAAAGTAAACATTGAACATAAAAGTATAAACTTTTAAAGAAGAAGTATATCCACAAATTTTGATTCATTAGGTTTATATCCACGTTATTATCGATCTATTTGAAAACAAATATTCTTATGGGCTTTTTTTGGCCCTTAATAACAGTTTGTACTAAGATCGTGAATCTACCAAAGAATATCCACCAAGAGTGTCGTAACCAATAGTACAACAAGGCCCATTGTCGTGCAACAATTACTATTCATGTCTAGCTCATAGTTGTGTTTTCAGGTTTTTCCCCTAGATACATCTGTGCTAGAGCCACCTCTACCTTCTCATATCTAGACATGGATGTATTTTCTTGATAAACCACTTACTCAATACTCACCAAAATCCGGGCTTGTTTTCTTATACATAGTCTCATCCTTAAGGTTATCTTTAAGGATCTCTATTCTTAATCTCCGAAAAAAACTAGACCATCCTCTGATACAAACTATAGTGACCCGAGCCTTTTACATATAACATTTCATGATTTTAAGCACAATTAATCATCAGAGTACAAGCTAAGGATCGTTAAGTCTAGTGTCTTGAAAGACTAGGTACATAAAACATAAAACATGGGTCTAAATAAAATCTTTATTTAATCTCCATAAAGAGCTTCTAACTTTATTTGTGCCCTTATATATGCATAGGGTACCCTGGGAACAAATGAACAATGGGATGAGCTGAAAAGCCTAGTAAGGGAATGAACATAAGGATAAATCTTAAGAGCTTGGGTTAGGAGGTATGACATATGGACATCCAAAACATGGAACATATGAAATAATATCATATAATCATGGGATCATATAAAAATGGAATCATATAAATGTGGTAGAATCATAAAAAAATTTCTATAGTACGGGTCAAGGCTAACCGCCAATCCCGTTTCTCATTTCAGTACGGGTCATGGCTAACCGCCAATACCATTTCACATCACATATCATGAGACATAACCTTACCCAATGCATGGGATCACTATCTCGGTGCACTGATCTCATAATTTTAAAGAATAATATTACTACGTCAATATTTTTTTTCCACATATACAATCATACATAATCAACCATACATAAAAATAACGGTACCTATGGAAAGAATTGGGTACCACAATCATGACAAAAATCATAACCAATGTTGTATCTTTAATGTGTCCATGTAAAGAAAGAATTATAAAATACATTGACGTTCATAGGGTAAAATAGGAATATAACATGGTAAGTGGTGTCAAACATAAGTGAAAACATATGAGAAATGTATTTTAGAAACATTATCATTAAAAAAAAATTGTGCGGTTTTAAGGAAAATACTATAGATCATTTCAAATAGAAAAGAAGAAAATCATTTATATAAAACCATAATTGAATAAATAACGTTTTTATAATAAAAATACTGATTTTATAAAGCCAATGGTGCCATAAAACAGATGATATAGTCCACATGATATTGGGTAAATGTTCGGGAAGTTCCTTTAAAACCAGTCTGCTTATTGGGAAGTATTGAGGATGGATTCACATAAACGCATGTATATCCCAGAAAGAGAATGACATCTGGATCATGGAACATTATTAGAGAGCATATAGATTGAATGTATAATTTTTACATAAAAATAAATGACAAATAAATTTCGGTAGAAAAGAAATATAGAGCAACTCTAAGGAATAAAGGATGTTCGGGTAGAATCCATTACGGTTTATCGGCATAGTATCAGGTGCAACTAAGAGAACATTAAGAGAGAGATAAGTGGTTTTTCATCACATATAAAACATTAGGGAAATATGGGGAAGTTAGAAAATGTACCCCATCACTTGTAATTATAGAAAAAGGCATTTCATAGGGAAAAATCATGACTAAGAGTGAAAAGGAGAGGATCCCTTACATTAAATCCGTTGGTGTTCTCCACTTTTTATTAAAGACCTGAATAAAAAAATTTAGGAATATTAATTAATAATTCCATAACCTCTTCTATATTTAATTTATTTATTATAAATATTTTTAGTTCATCCAAATCCTTTTTTATTAGTTACAAGGTTCAATATCATTGTTCGGGCTCATTTGTTTACTTGGTTTTAAAAGATCAGTTCACTTATATTCACGTTCGGATAAACATGAAAGATGGAAATTGTTCTCCAAATTTTAATTTATATTATATTACTAAACATCCAAGAGATTACCTGGTTTTAAATTTAATTACGTTAGATAGAGTGAATTTGAATTATTATTTAAAGCCATAGTGACAACTGTTTTTGTTAATCGATGAATTTGATTACAAAGAACATGTGTGGTTTTAATAACTTAATACCATTTGTACAGAAAGATTACAGAAAAAAATAGGATATATTACATATATAACAATCTGGTTCAAGCATAACAAAAATGATATAATGACCAGAATTAAAGATAATAATATAAATTGATAAACCATTGTCCTTGAATGTGCTAAACTAACACATCTCAAATAGTGAATTCATTTATATCAAATAAAAGGGCGGGGAAAGAAGAGAAGATTATGAAATATACCATTAGTAGGAAAAAATTCTAGTACATTTATGTTACTGGATTTATCATACTATTATGGTTAAGGGAGGTGAGGAAACAAATTAAAAGAAAAGAACTTAAAAGAAATGAAGGAATTGGGAAGATGAATTTACCTTTTGAGACATACTCTTTTGAGAACCACTTAAGGGGAGAGGTTTTTGTATTTTGAAGAGGATAGGAGATTTCGAAAATGGGGGAGTAGACTGGGGAAATATTGGGGCAGAATATTGGCAAGGCACTGGGCTTGAGAGGTGTGAATTGAAGGGGGAAAGAAGTGGGGTTTTATAGTGGAGGAGAGGAGGGATTTCATAATATTATAATCATTAATTTATTATTTCATCACAAGAAAAGGAATAGTAAGTATTCCATGACCAAGAATAATAATTTTATCATGTGATCCTGGAAAAAGTGGGCTTACATCAGCATAACATAATCAATAACTCATTAAATCCCTTATTTAGCAATTATTTTAAATTATCGAATTTTAATATTCATAAAAAAATCAATTATTTCAGAAAAATTACCAAAAATCACCATAACCATTTTTTGACATATAGAATCCTAAAATGAAGTCCATTTTTCAAAAATAATTTTCTAAATATGATTATTTTAATATTCAATTAAGATAATAATTTATTATCAAAACCTATTTTAAAACATTTATTAACTTATTCTAAAATATATGTATATCCTACATCCAACTTGAATATTATTTTTATACTAACATAGGTAATGTTACTATTCATTAGGGTACATCACTATTCATAAGGGTATGAAACTATTCATTAGGGTAGGTTACTATTCACTAAAAATTATGATTTTCTTATCGGACACCAGATAACTTACTGATTAAATCTTTGTATGACGGATTTTCAAAATTCCTTACACAGAAGTGTCAAACTTATGTTTAAATATCACTTATCACTTAGTAGTTCATTATGTTGTGTTTTCATGTGATTTTATGACATACATATGAGAAGGGAATTTCCATTGAAAAACATTGGGTCATTACATTATTCCCCCCTTATGAAATTTAGCCCTCAAAATTTTGTTTTACATTCTTTGCCAAAAACATGTGTGGGTACTTTTCCTTCACTGCTTCCTCTATTTCCCATGTTGCCTCTTTGTAATTATGTTTTCTCCAAAGTACCATGACAAGATGAGTTGTCTTGTTATGTAGAACTTTGTCTCCACAATCCTTGATCTTCACTGGATGATCCTCATAAAAGAGATCATCCCCCAAATGTATAACCTCTGAAGAGAGTACATGTTAAGGGTATGGTATGTACTTCCATAAAAGGGATACATGAAAGACATCATGTAATTTTGACATGGTAGGTGGAAGTGATATTTGATAGGCCACAGATCTGACACGATCAAGGATCTCGAAGGGGCTGATGTACCTGGGACATAAATTCCCTTTCTTCCCCAACCTCATTACCTTATTCCATTGGTATATGCGTAGAAATACCATGTCTCTGACATTGAACTTAAGGTCTCATCAACGGTTATCTGCACAACTCTTTTTTCGACTTTGGTCTGCCTGGACATGCTGTTGAATGATTTCCACCTTCTCCACTATTTCATCAACCATTTCAGGTCCTAGCAGCTTACGCTCACCGACTTAATCTCAACACGCCGGTGTTCTACACCTTTTCCCATAAAGGGCTTCATATGGTGCCATTCAGATTCTTAAGTAGAAACTATTATTGTAGGCGAATTCAACTAGTGGAAGATATTGGTCACATCCTCCTTTGAATTTCATAGAACACGTTCTCAACAAGTCTTCTAGTGTCTGAATAGTTTGTTCATATTGGCCATCAATTTGAGGATGATAGGCCGTATTGATGTTTGGTTCAGTGCTTAGAGCATGTTGGAGTCTTTTTCAGAACATCGAGGTGAACCTTAGATCACGATTGGATACAATAGATAGTTGTACTCCATGCAGCCTTACAACTTATTTGATGTTAACCCGTGCAAGTTGATCCAATGAGAAGTCCACTCAAACTGCGATAAAGTGAGATGTATTCATAGGAAAATCCATAACAACCCATATAGCATTGTTTTATCTAGATGTCTTTAGAAGTCCAGTGACAAAGTCCATGGTAATGTTCTCCCGATTCTATGTTGGTATGGGTAGTGGTTGCCTCATCCCCATAGACTTTTGTCTCTCAGCCTTCTCTCTCTGACATATGAGGCACATTGATATATATTTGGAAATATCCCTTTTCATATTGTTCCACCAAATGTTTTCTTGGAGATCTCGATACATCATTATACTCCTTGGGTGTATAGAGACGGTAGATCTATGTGCATCATTCAATAGCTCATTCTTTATCTATGGAATGGATGGTATACATAATCGTTTCCCAAATCTTATAACTCCTTCTTCATCAAGTTTTAAATTGGAGGATTTACCATTTTTGATAGATTCCACCCTTTTCAAAATTTCTACATCCCTTCTTTGAGTATCATTTATTTTCCCCAAGAGGGATGGTTGATCAATCATTTGTGAAAGGATTGATGATGTTCCTACCTTAATGATTCCCATTCTAATCATTTGAAAATCTAATAAGATCAGATGCTATTAAATTCTCATCATTGATAAAGATGTGGGATCCTTAATACATAGAGAATCCACCACCTTGTTTTCTTTACATGGATGGTAGTGGATTGAGTAGTCATAATCTTTGATGAGCTCTATCCATCTTTGTTGGCACATATTAAGCTCTTTCTGTGTGAATATATATTTGAGACTCTTTTGGTCAGCGTATATCTTACATTTTCTCATATAGAGATAATGCTTCTAGATTTTCAACGCAAAGATCACAGCCGCTAACTCCAGATCATGCGTAGGATAGTTTTACTCATGGATTTCAGCTGCCTTGAGGAATAGGCTATCACATTATCATTTTTCATTAGCACACAACCTAAAATTTTCTTAGAAGAATCACTATACACCACAAATATTTCTCCACTTTAAGGGAGTGTGAGTACTGGCACAGTGATAAGCCTCGTTTTCAACTCATTGAAACGGTTTTCACATTCCTATGTCCAGAAAAATTTTACTCCCTTCTCTGTCAGTTTCTTCATTCGGTTTGACAATCGTGAAATGTTTTTCACAAATCATCAATAATACCCAGCTAGATACAAAAATCTGTGGATATCCATTACAGAAGTCTGTCTTGGCCACTCTTCAATTTCCATCATCTTGGAAGGGTTCATGGATATCCCTTTGCTGGTGATAACATTCCCCAAGAATGATACTTCCTCCATCTAGAACTCACATTTACTGTACATTGCATACAACTTCTCCCTTCGCAAAGTATTTAACACAGTTTTTAAAAGACTCTCATGTTCCTCCTTGTTGTTGGAGTATATTAAAGTATCTTCAATAAAGACCACCACAAATTTGTCGAGGTAATCTCTAAGTAATCTATTCATTAAATCCATGAAAATTTCTGGAGAATTAGTGAGTCCGAAGGGTATCACTATGAACTCATAGTGTCCAAACCTCATTGGAAAGGCAATATTTGGAATATATTCCTTCCTCAACTTTAGTTGGGGATATCCCAACCGAAGGTCCAACTTAGAGAAACAGATGGCCCCACAAATCTGATTGAACAATTCATCTATCCATGGAAGGGGATACTTGTTCTTTATTGTGATTTTATTGAGCTCATGACAATCAATTTAGAGGCGCATTGATCCATCATTTTTCGCGACGAAGAGGACTGGTGCACCCCACGGTGAAGCACTCAAAAGTATAAAACCCTTCACCATATTCTTCTGTAACTGCTTCATCATCTCTTCCAGCTCTATAGTGGCCATTCTGTATGATGTCTTCGAGATTGGCAGAGATCCAGGGATAAGTTCAATTGAGAACTCAACCTCTCGGTCAAGAGGAATACTATGGAACTTTTCATGGAATACATTAGTGTAATCCCTCATGATGGGAATGTCTTGAAGAATGATTATATCATTTGTCCCAATAATTTGAGCAAGATATTCTTGCTTAAAAGGAAGAAGTATCCAAAATTGAGAAGAATATTCTAAAGGAGACTCATCTTCCTCCTTACACTTGTAAATAATCATAGGATGCTTCGGGATGTGAAATGTGATCACTCTTTCTCGACAATTGATGTTGGCCTTGTAAAAAGATAGCCAATCCATACCCAAGATAGCGTCTAACTCTACAAAAGGATGTATGATGAGATTTTCTGGGAGGTTCAGTCCACAAACGTTAACTGGGAAGGAGTTATAAACCATGGACACAATAATTTCCCCATTCTATGTTCTCATAGATAACTTTTGCTCCAAATTTTGAGGTGGTGTCTGAATAGTTCTACTAAACTTTCAAGATATGAATGAATTCCTAGATCCATAATAAAATAGTACATTCACTATTCTTGAATGAATAAGATGTGTACCTGTCCCCACATCATTTTCCAGCTCCACCTCAGTAGTAGTGATAGAATAAACCCTTCTTTGTTTCCTTGTAGGTGGTTGCTGATTTCCTATGAGAACCATCAGATTAGGAAAATTGTTTGCATAATGCCCAAGATCCTTGCAGTTCTAACACTGCACTGCATTCTAAGTGTTGATCTAAACCTTCCTTTCTTCTACAACATTAGTGGGATTTCTCATACCCTTTCAGCATTTCCTGGCTTGATTACCAAACTTTACATATTTGAAGAAATTCTTGGTTCCCTTGAGATAGTCACCATGATGCATCTTCCCACAATTTTTGAAAAGGGGAAAGTGATGCTTCTTTCCATTATGGGATTTGTTTGATGAACCACCGATGTTGTTCTCCATTTTCCATTTCATCCACTGAGCCCACGAGACCATTGAGATTCTCCATTCTCCATTTCCACCTTGAGGGAACAACGAACAATCTCTTCATAGCTGTTGAAGTCTCGAATCTACAACACTTTTTGTAGACTCGGATATAGTCTTCATAAGAAGAGATCCACCTTGATTTCAGTGTTCATGACAAAGCTAGAGGCGTACCTTGAATGACTTGAAATGATCGATTCATATGCCCTGATAGACTCATCTTCCTTTTACTTGAGTTCTAGGAACTCTCTTTCCATCTTGAGATGGAGGGTTCGAGGAAAATAATTGTTAAAAAATATCCTCATGAATTCTTCCCAAACAATGGAATCAATTTCTTCTTGGGACTTAGTATTATTGATCAGTGTCCACCACTGATCAGATTCTCTACTAAAAATATTGACCGCCAGTACGACTTTCTCTTCTTCCAAGAACTAGAGGATAGAGAATATCTTTTCAATGGAGTTAACACATTGTTTTGCGAGAAGGGGATCAGAAAATTCACTAAACATGAGATGCCTTTTCCTCATGAAGGATTCTATGACAGCATTATCTTTCCTTGTAGGAGGAGGGTGTTCCACCTGATTTATGTTATTATTCATAACTCGATCCATTTGATCAAGTACTACCGTGGAGTTTTGAGCACCCGCTTCCGTTACATCAGGAATATCATTTGGGAAATCATCACATTTCCTATAACATTGGTTTTTGGAACGTGTTCTTCTATTTCACACCATTAACTAAGAAAAATAACGTATAATTAGAGGTCTTTAATACATAGCTATTGATCATAAAAAAGGAAACTTTGAACATTAAAGTATAAACATATAAATAAGAACTATATACTGAATTGTGATTCCTTAGGTTTATATCCATGTTATCCTCGATCTATTTGTTAACTTATATTATTAGGGGATTTATTTTGTCCCTTAATAATGGTTTTTACTAAGCTTGTGAATCTACCAATGCATATCCCCCAGGAGTGTCGTAACCAAGAGTGTAGTAAGGCCTGTTGTCATGCAGTAGTTCACATTCGAGTCTAGTTCAAAGCGGTGTTTTTGTGGTTTAACCCTAGATATATCTGTTCTACAGCCGCCTCTACCTACTCGTATCCAGATAGGGATGTATTTTCTTGATAAACCACTTAATCAATACTCACCAAATTTATTGAATATTTTCTTATATCTAGTCTCATCGTTAAGGTTCTCACTAAGGTGCTCTATTCATAATCTCCAAAAATAACTAGTCCATCCTTTGATACCATCTTTAGTGACATGAGACATTTACATATAACATTTCATGATTTTAATCTTAATTAATCATTATAGTGCAATCCAAGGATCATTAAGTCTAGTGCCTTGAAAGACTAGGTACATAAAAAATAAAACATGGGGCTAAAAAACAATTTTTTATTTAATCTCCATAAAGAGATTCTAAAAAACATTGAGCCCTTACATCTGCATAGGGTACCCAGGGGAAGACATGAATAAAGGGATGAGCTGAAATGCCCAGTATGGGAATGAACATAAGGACACATCATAAGCACATGAGTTTGGAAGCATGACATATTGATATCCAAAACATGGAACATATGAAAAAATATCATATAACCATGGGATCATATAAACATGGAATAACATAACTGTTTCAAAATCATAAAACATTTCAATAGTAAGGGTCAAGGCTAACCGCCAATCCCGTTTCCCATATCAGTACATGTCAAGAATAACCGCCAATCCTGTTTCACATCAAATCTCAGGAGACATAACCTTACCCAGTGAATTGGAGCACTATCCAGGTGAAACGATCTCAACATTTTCAAGAATATTCTTACCACATGAATATTCTTTCCACATATAAAATCATATACACTCAACCATACATAAACATAAGGGTACCCATGGAAAGAATTTGGTACCATAATCATGACATAAATCATAACCAATGGGTATATCATGAATGTGTCCATGTAAGGAAAGAATTAAAAAATACATGTTCATTCATAGGATAAAATAGGAATATATCATGGTAAGTGGTGTCAAACATAAGTGACAACATATGAGAAATGAATTTTAGAAACATTAGCATTAAAACATTTTTGTGTAGTTTTAATGAAAAATACTATATAGAATTTCAAATAGAATAGAGGGAACTAAATTATATAACACCAGAATTCATCCGAGAAGGTTTTCATAATATAAATTCTTATTTTATAAAGACAATGGGGTCTTAAAATAGAGGATAGAGTGCACAATGTATTGGGTAAATGTTTAGGAAATTCCTTTAAAACGAGTGTGCTTATTGGGAAGTATCGAGGATGGATTCAGTTAAAAGCTTGTATATCCCCAAAGGATAATGAGAGATTGATAATGGAACATTTTTAGAAAGAATATAAACATAATTTAGATGTTTTTACATTAAATTAAAATAAAACTACATTTTTGTAAAAAAGAGTGATAGAGCAACTCAAAGGAATAAAGGAAGTTTCAGTAAAATCCATTATGGTTTATCGGCATGGTATCAAGTTTATGTAAAAGATCTTGAAGAGAGATATTAGGCGTTTCACATCACTTATAAAAATTTCGGGTAGTATGGGGGAGGTTATAAAATATACCCCATCACTATGTATTACAGAAGAAGGCATATCATAGAGAACAATCTTGACTAAGAGTGAAAATGAGAGGATCCCTTACCATAAATCTGTTGGTGTTCTCAACTTTTTTTTAAATACCTGAATAAAAAAATTTAGTCTTATTAATTAATTAGACCAGAACATCTTCTATATGTATTTTATTTATTATATCCCTATTTAGTTCATTCAACTCCTTTTTGATTAGTTAAAAGGATCAATTTCATTCTTCGGGCATGTTTGTTTACTTGGTTTTAATAGATCAGTTCACTTATATTCACGTTCGGATAAACATGAAAGATGAATGTTGTTGTAATGAATTTAATTTAAATTATATTATTGAAAATACATGAGAATACATGGTTTTAAATTTAATTAGGTTACTTATATTGAAGTTGAATTATTATTTAACACCATAGTGACAACCGTTTTTGTTAATTGATGGGTTTGATTAGAAATAATATGTTTTGTTTTTACAACATTATACCAATTGTACAAAAGGAATACAGAACCAAAAATAGGATACATTAAATATATAAAAATATGGTTCAACCATAACACAAATTGCTTCATGACCAGAATTAATGATAACAATTGAAATTGATAAACTGTTGTCCTCGAATATGCTAAATTAGCACATCTCAAATGGTTTTTTCATTTCATTCAAATAAAATGGTGGGGAATGGAGATAAGATAATGAAATATAACATTAGCATGAAAAAATTTTAGTACATGTATATTACTAGATTAATCATATTATTATGGTTAAGGGAAGTGAGGTAGGAAATTAAAAGAAATGAACATAAAAGAAAAGAAGGAATTGGGATGGGGAATTTACCTCTTGAGACTTCCTCCTTTGAGAACCTCTTAATGAGAGAGGTTTGGGTATTTTGAAAAGGCTAGGAGATTTTGGACGTGGGGGAGGATATTGGGGAGATATTTTTGCAGAATATTGGCAAGGCACTAGTCTTGAGAGATGTGGAGAGAAGGGGGGGGGGGGTGAAGGGGGGTTTTATAGTGGAGAGGAGGGATTTCATAATATTATAATAATTAATTTATTATATCTTCATAATACAAGTAATAGTAAGTATTTCATGACCATGAATATTAATTATATCATGTGATCCTAAACCAAGTGGGATTACATCAGCATAATGTCATCAATGACTCAATAAACCCCTTCTTTAGCATTTACTTTAAATTATCATATTTTAATATTCATATAAAATTCAAGTATTTCAGAAAAATCCCAAAAATTCACCTGAACCATTTTTTGACATGTAGAATTCAAAAACAAAGTCCAATTTTCCAAAATAATTTTCTAAATATGATTATATTAACAATCAATAAAATAATAATTTATTATCGAAACTAGTTTTAAAACATTCATTAACATATTCTAAAATATATGTATATCATACTTCCAACTTGAATATTATTTTTATACTACCATAGATGAGGTTACTATTCACTGGGGTATATCACTATATATATCGGTATGTTACTATTCATTAAGGTAGGTTTTTATTCACCAAAAATTAATATTTTCTTATTAGACTCCAAATAACTTACTGATTACAACCGTGTATGCCAGATTTTTTAAATTGCAAAAACATAAGTGTCAAACTTATGTTTAAAGGTCACTTAGCACATAGTAATTCATTATGTGGTGTTTTCATTTGATTTTGTGACATAATTTTTGAGAAGGAAATTTCCATTGAAAAACATTGGGTCATTATATTCTTCCCCCCTTAAGAAATTTCACCCTCAAAATTTTGTTTTACATTCTAAGCCTAAAAAATTTGTGGGTAATTTTCATTCATTTCATACTCTAGTTCCCATGTTTCCTCTTCATACTTATGGTTTTTCCATAGTACCTTGACCAGATGAGTAGTCTTGTTGTGTAGAACTTTGTCTCTATAATCCAAGATCTTCACTGGTTGCTCCCCGAAAGAGAGATCATCCTCCAACTGTATAACCTCTAAAGAGAGTACATGTGAAGGGTCTGATATGTACTTCCTTAAGAGGGATACATGAAAGACAGCATGTACTTTCATCATGGGAGTTGGAAGTGCCAGTCGATAGGCCACAACTTCGACTCGATCAAGGACATCGAAGGCCCGATGTACCTGAGACTTAACTTCTCTTTTTCCCCAAACCTCATAACCTTCTTCCATGCAGATATGCGCATAAATACCATGTTTCCAAATTTGAACTGAAGGCATATTCAATGGTTATATACTTATCTCTTCTATAAACATTGGGCTGAATTGACATTATGCTAATTGGTTGTCACCTACTCCATCATTTCTTGGACCATTTCTGGTCCTAGAAGTTTACGCTCACCGACTTCATCCCAACACGCCGATGTTCTGCACCTTTTTTTCATAATGGGCTTTATATGGTGTCATTCGGATGCTCGAGTGGAAACTATTTTTGTAGCCTAATTCAACCAGTGGAAGATGTTGGTCCCATTTTCCATTGAATTCCATAGAACATACTCTTAATAGGTCTTCCAGTGTCTGAATAGTTCACTCAGATTGTCCATCAGTTTGAGGATTATAAGCTATACTGATGATCAGTTCAGTTTTTAGAGCATGTTGAAGACTTTTCCAGAACATCAAGGTGAACCTCAGATCATGATCAGATATAATAGATAGTGGTACTCCATACAGCCTTACCACTTCTTTGATGTTAATCGGTGCAAGTTGATCCAATGATAAGACCTCGCGAATTGCGATAAAGTGAGCTGTCTTCGTAAGAGGATCCACAACAACCCATATAGCATTGTTTCTTCTTGATGTCTTTGGATTTCATGTAACAAAGTCCATGGGAATGTTCTCTCACTTCCATTCTGGTCTGGGTAGTGGTTGCATCACCCCCTTAGAATTTTGTCTCTTAGCCTTCACTTGCTGATATATGAGGCAGTTTGATGTATATTTGGCAGTCTCTTCTTTCATATTTTTCCACCAAAAGTATTCTCGGATATCTCGATACATATTTGTGCCTCTTGGGAGGACAAGGAAGGTCATGCTGTGTGAATCATTTAACAGCCACTTAATTATCTATGGATCATATGGTACACATAATTGTGTCCCAAATCATACAACTCCTTCATCAATTTTGAAATTGGAGGATTTCTTGTTTTTGATAGTTTCCACCCTTTTCTAAACTTCCACAACCCTTTATTGAGCATCCTTTATTTTCTCCAATAGGGATGGTTGAGAAATAGTTTGTTAAAATATTGATGATGTTCCTCCCTTAATGATTCCCATGTCCATGTTTTAAAAATATATGAAGATCGGATCCTTTTCAATTCTCATCATTGATAAAGATGAAGGATCATTTCTACATAGTGCATCTAGAACCTTGTTTTCCTTACCAGGATGGTAGTGGATAGAGTAGTCAGAATCCTTGATGAGCTCTATACATCTTCTCTGGCACATATTAAGCTCTTTGTATGTGAATATATATTTGAAACTCTTGTGGTCAGTATATATATTAAATTTTTCCCTATAGAGATAATGCTGCCAGATTTGCAATGCAAATATCACCACCGCTAAGTACAGTTCATGCATAAGATAGTTTTTCTCATGGATTTTTAGTTCCCTTGAGGCATAGGCTATCACTTTATCATTTTCCATTAGAACACAACCGAAGCCTTTCTTAGAAGAATCACTATAATCCACAAAGATTTATCTACTTGAAGACAGTGTGAGTACTAGAGATGTGATAAGCCTCTTTTTCAACTCCTTGAATTAGTCTTCACATTCTTATGTCCAGAGAAACATTACTCTCTTCCATGTTATCTTGGTCATTTGTTTTGACAATCGTGAAATTTTTTTCATGAATCGTCGATAATACCCAGCTAGACAAAAAAATCCACGGGTCTCCGTTAAAAAAGTTGGTCTAGGACACTCTTCAATTGACATCGTCTTGGAAGGGTCAATGGATATCCCTTTTCTGGTGATAACATGCCCCAAGAATGAAACCTCCTCTATTGAGAAATCTCATTTACTATAATTTTCATACAAATTATCCCTTCGTAATGTATTTAACATAGTTTATAAATGCTCCTCATGTTCCTCCATGTTCTTGGATTATATCAGAATATCATCAATAAAGACCACCAAATATTCATCGAGGTAATATCTAAAGACACTATTCATTAAATCCACAAAACTTTCTAGAGAATTAGTGAGTATGAAGGTCATCAGTATGAACTCATAAAGTCCATACCTCGTTCGAAAGGCAGTCTTGGGAATATCTTCATTCCTCCCCTTTAGTTGGGGATATCCCGACTGAAGGTAAACCTTAGTGAAATAGCTATCCCCACGAAGCTGATCTAATATGTCATCTATCCGTGGAAGGGGATACTTGTACTTTATCTTGATTTTATTGAGCTCACGATAATCAATGCAGAGGTCCATTGATCCATCCTTCTTCTTGATGAAGAGGACTGGCACACCCCACAGTGAAGCACTTGGGAGTATAAAACCATTCCCCATATTCTTCTATAACTGCTTCTTCATCTCTTCCAGCTCTACGAAGGCCATTCAGTAAGGTCACTGAGATTGGTAGAGATCCAGGGATATGTTCAAATAATAAACCAACCTCTCGGTCAGGAGGAAGACCAGACAACTCTTTAGGGAATACATTAGTGTAATCCCTCATGATGGGCATGTCTTCAAGAAGGATTCTATCCGTTTCCCCAATTATTTGATCTAGATGTTCTTTCTCACAAGGGAGAAGTATCCAAACCTGAGGCGATGATTCTAAAAGAGTCTCATCTTCCTCCTTACACGAGTAATGAATCAAAGGATGCTTTGGGATGTAAAAAGTGATCTCCCTTTCCAGAAAATTGATGTTGTACTTATACAAAGATAGCCAATCCATACCCATGATAGCGTCAAACTCCACTAAAGGAAGTATGGCGAGATTTTCTGGGAGTTCCAGTCCACAGACGTTAACTGGGGTGGAGTTATAAACCATGGACGCAATAATTTACTCATTTTTTGTTCTCACAGATAACTTTTCCAACAATTTTTGAGGTGGAGTTTGAATAGTTCTACTAAACTTGCAAGATATGAATGAATTCATAGTACCAGAATATAATAGTACGTTTTATATTCATGAATGAATAACTAGCGTACCTATCACCACATAATTTTCCAACTCCACCTCAGTAGTAGTGATATCGTAAGCCCTTCCTTGTTTCTTTTGAGTTGTTGTTGATTGCCTCCAACAACCCTCGGCCATGGGAAATTGATCGCATAATGCCCAAGCTCCTTGTAGTTGTAACACTATAGTACAAGCTGAGTATTGATCTGAACCTTCCTTTCTTCTTCATCATTAGTGGGATTTTTCATATCCCTTCAACAGTTTTGGACAGAGGACCATACATTCTGCAATTGAATCAATTATTTTTCCCTTCAGATAGTCACCATGATGCTTCTTCCCACAATTTTTGCAAAGGGGAAAGTGAGAATTTTTTCCATCATTGGATTTTTTTGATGAACCACACATGTTGTTCTCTATTTTCTGCTTCTTGTCACTTGGCCCATAAGAACAGTGAGAGTCTCCAATCTCGATTTCCACCTTGAGGGCTCAAAAAACAATCTCCTCATAAATGTATAAGTCTTGAATCACCAATGATTTTCATAGACTTAGATTTAATCTGTTAAAGAGGCAATCCACCATAATTTTGGTGTTAACAAAAAATCCAAAGGCATACCTTTCAAGCCTTGTAATTTTCTCTTCATCCACCCTAATGGACATGTCATCAATCTATTTGAGTCCAAGGAACTCTCTTTCCATCTTGAGATGGAGGGTTCGAGGAAAATATTTTCAAAAAAACATCCTCTTGATTTATTCCCAATATATGGAATCAATTTCTTCTTGGGAAATTGTATTCTTGATCGGTGTCCAACACGAATCAGCTTCACCATCAAAATAATAGACTGCCAGTACAACATTCTCTTCTTCTAAGCACTGTAGGACAGCAAATACCTTTTCAATGGAGTTAATCCATTGTTCTGTGAGGAGGGAATCAAAAGATCTGCTAAACATGGGAGTACTTTTCTGCATGAAGGATTATACGACAACCTGCTCTTTCCTTGGAGGAGGAGGACGTTCCACCTGATTCATGTTATTATTCATAACTTGATACAGCTGAGCAATTAATTCCATGAAGTTTTGAGCACCTTCTACCATCACATCAGACATATCATTTGGGAAATCATCAAATTTTCTATCACATTGGTTGTTGGAACACATTCTTATATTTCCCACCATTAACTATGAAAAAGGCCATATAATTAGTGGTATTGAATACATAGATATTGAGCATAAAAAGGTATATTTGAACATAAAATTGTAAACTTATATAGAAAAAGTATATCCTAACTTGTGATTCTTTAGGTTTATGTTCAGGTTATACTCAATCTATTTCTTAACTTATAATCTTATGGGCTTTTTTGTCCCTTAATAACAGTTTGTACTAAGCTCGTGAATCTACCAAAGAATATCCCTCGGGAGTGTCATAAACAAGAGTTTAGAATGGTCCGTTTTCATGCACTAGTTCCTGTTCGAGTATAGCTCAAATAGGTATTTCCAGGTTTTACCCCTAGATACATCTGTGCTTGAGCCGCCTCTACCTGCTCGTATCTAGACATGGATGTATTTCCTTTACAAACTACTTACTCAATACTCACCGAAATTCTGGAATGTTTTCTTATACTTAGTTTCATCTTTAAGGTTCTCTATTCCTAATCTCCAAAAATAACTAGACCATCCTCTGATACCAACTATAGCGACCCAATCATTTTACATATTACATTTCATTATTTTAAGCATAATTAATCATTAGAGTACAAGACAAGGATCATTAAGTATAGTGTATTGGATGTCTAGGTACATAAAACATAAAAAATGGGAAAACATTTCTTTATTTAATCTCCATAAAAAGCATCTAACTTCATTTGATCCCTTACATATCTGTATAGGGTACCCGGGGGAACACATGAACAAAGGGGTTAGCTGAAAAGCCCAGTAAGGGAATGAACATAACGATACTTCTTAAGCACATCAGTTAGGAAGAATGACATATGGAAATACATAAAATGGAACATTGAAATAATATCATATAATCATGGGATCATATAAACACAGAATCATATAAATGTGGCAGAAACATAAAACATTTCTCATGTACAGGTCAAGGCTAACCGTCAATCATGTTTCCCATTTTATTATTGGTCAAGGCTAACCGTGAATCCCATTTCACATCACATCTCATGAGACACAACTTTACCCAATGCATTAGAGTGCTATATGGGCGCACCTATCTCTAAATTTTTATGAACATTATTTCCACATAAATGTTCTTTACACATATACAATCATACATAATCAACAATACATAAACATAAGGGTACCCATGGAAATAATTGGGTACCACAATCATGACATAAATTATAACCAATTGGCGTATCATGAAAGTTTACATGTAAGGAAAAAATTAAAAAAAAATACATGGACATTCATAGTGTAAAATAGGTATAGAACATGGTATTTGGTGTCAAACAAAAGTGACAACATATGATAAATGTGTATTTGAAACATTAGCATTAAAACATTTTTGTGCGGTTTTGGGGAGAATAATATTGATATTTTCAAATAGAAATGAGGAAAATCATTTATATAAAACCATAATTGAACCAAGAAGGATTTCAAAATAAAAATATATATTTTATAAAGAAAATTGTGTCTTAAAACTGAGGATATATTTCACATGATATTGGGTAATATTTCGGGATGTTCCTTTAAAACGAGTGTGCTTATTGGGATGTATCGAGGATAGATTCACTTAAAATGTTGTATATCCATGAAATAGAATGAAAGATGGATATTTGAAAATAATTATGGAGAATATAATCAAAATATATAAGTTTTACTTAAAAATAAATGACAACTACATTTTGTTAAAAAATAATGATAGAGAAACTCGAAGGAATAAAAGAAGTTTGTGTAGAATCCATTACTGTTTATTCGCATGGTATCAGGTGTAACAAAGAGAGCCTGATGAGAGATATAAGTGGGTTTATCATCACTTATAATACATTAGGGAAGTATGGGGGAGGTGAGAAAATATACCCCATCATTTGGTATTACATAAAAAGGAATAACATAGAGAACAATCTTGACTAAAAGTGAAAAGGAGGGGATCTCTTACATTAAATCCGTTGGCGTTATCCACTTATTGTTAAAGACATGAATAATCAAATATAGGCTTCTTAATTAATAATTCCATAAAATTTTCTATATTTAACTTATTTATTATAATCCTTTTTAGTTCATTGAGATCATTTTTTACTGGTTACAAGGTTTAATTTCATTGTTTGGGCACGTTTGTTTACTTGGTTTTAAAAGATCAGTTAACTTATATTCACGTTCAGATAAATATGAAAGATGAATGTTGTTGTCTAGAATCGAATTTATATTCTATTATTGATAATCCAGGAGATTAAATTGTTTTAAATTTAATTATGTTACTTATAGTGAAGTGGAATTATTATTTAAAATCATAGTGACAACCACTTTTGTTAATTGATGGGTTTGATTACAAAGAACATGTTTTGTTTTTATAACGTAATACCATTTGTACAAATGGATTATAGAAAAAAATAGTATATATAACATATATAACAATTTGGATCAAACATAACACAATTGGTTTCATGAACAGAATTAAAGATAATAATAAAAATTGATAAACTGTTGTCATTGAATGTGCTAAATTAGCACATCTCAAATGGTGGTTCCATTTCGTTAAATTAAAAAGGTGGGAAAGGAGAGAAGATAATGAAATATACCATTAGCATGAAAATATTTCAGTACATGTATTTTATTTGATTTATCATAGTATTATGGTGATGGGAGGTGAGGAAAGAATTTAAAATAAAAGAACCTAAAAGAAAAGAAGGAATTGGGAAGAGGAATTTATCTCTTCAGACTTCCTCCTTTGAGAACCTCTTAAGGGGAGAGTTTTGGTATTTTGAAGAGGCTAGTAGATTTTCTAAGTGGGGGAGGATCCTGGGGAGAGATTTGGGCAGAATATTGGCAATGCACTGGGCTTGAGAGGAGTGAATAGAAGGGGAGTGAAGGGGGGTTTTATAGTGGAGGAGAGGAGGGATTTCATAACATTATAATCAATAATTTATTATTTCTTCAAAAGAAAAGGAATAGTAAGTATTCAATGAACAAGAATAGTAATTTTGTCATGGAATCCTAATCCCTGTGGGCTTAAATTAGAAGAACATCATCAATGACTCAATAAATCCCTTATTTATCATTTATTTTAAATTATCATATTTTACTATTCATCAATGATTTTTGTATTTCAGAAAAATCCCAATAATTCACCTTAACCATTTTTCAACATGTAAAATAGAAAAATGAAGCCCATTTATCAAAAATAAATTTCCAAATATGATTATTTTAATATTAAATTAAAATATTCATTTATTATCAAAACAAGTTTTAAAACATTCATTAACTGATTGTAAAATATAGTTATATCGTACTTCCAACTTGAATATTATTTTTATACTACCATAAGTGAGGTTACTATTAAATAGGGTATATCACTATTCATAAGGGTATGTTACTATTCATTTGGGTAGGTTACTAATCACCAAAAATTATGTTTTTCTTATCGGACTTGAAATAACATACTGATTACAACCGTGTATGTCAGATTTTGAAATTCCAAACACATAAGTGTCAAACATACATTTAAAGGGAACGTAGAACTTAGTAGTTAATATTGTTGTGTTTTCATGTGATTTTATGACATAATTTTGAGAAGGTAATTTCCATTGAAAAACATTGGGTTGTTACATTCAATATTTTTATTTACACGCAACACTATTTTAACCTTTTAGGTAATAATAATTTCAAATGACATGTGACATATTATTATAATATTATTCATTAATATGATAGTTCTATACTAGATATTGTGAATAAGATTAAATGAATAATGAAAATAGGTTTAATAATATATATATATATAATTAATTCTTTGGTGACCAATTAATAAAAAATTAAAATCAAACCCTTTTGAAAATAAAAGGAATAATTTCTTCTTGAAAACATTTTTTACAGACATTTTTGTTTTGTATCAATAAATTAACCATATAACTTTTGGTTTACTATTTTAATGAAATTTATTTATTATATATTCTATAAAAATTTTAATTATCATCTTATATATTTCCTATAAAATACATAAAAATGAAACCAAATTTATACCTAAAACACGTAATTTTTTAAAAAGTAGTTTTATCACCTTTTTGTGGCACATTTATAAAAAAACAAAAATTTTCATAAATAATAAATCTAATTTGATAAAATAATTTTTTGGAAATTTTAATATCATATTTTGGTTATGGTGAATTATTTTGGTATTTTTCAGAAATGTTTCAGTTTTTGATGTATGGTTTACAAATACAAAAAGTTAATTGAAAACATACTTTTTTTTAATTATTTACAATGCTAGAGTTTAATTTTTATTTCTCTTAATGTAAACTATGTTCAATTATTTTTCTATTAATAGAATTTATTTCATTAGAATCTATTTCATATTGATTTTTAATGTTAAAACATTTAAATGTTTTAAACTTATTCTCTTTAATAGTATACATTCTCATTGCATCTGTGAGATTAATGGAATTTGGAAAATGGATTTCATATTTTTAATTAGAAAAATTTATATTATATAATATTACTAAATTATTTTTTTACTAAAATTACTATTGAAAATAATGAAAATTAATTAATGTGATTAATGTTAAAATGGTGTTTCTCGTATTACGTATTCTTTATTAGAAATTAATTTTCCTTAATTTTAGGATTTATATTTAATAAATTTGGTTTCATATCAAGAATATTTAGGTCTAAATAATATATTAATTATCTTTTAATCATAGTATTAATTTTAAAATTTCATTGTAAAATAAAAACATAGAAGTTACCATAGAAAACAATATAATGATAAAATTGTGTAGACTTAAAGGTTGGGGAACAATACAATACAATATATATATATATATATATATATATATTTTGGAGTGGAGGTTTATTTCTACCACATTAACACTCACCTAAATTATTGATATACTTTTTAAGAAAATTATTTATGATATACCCATAAATAGTGAATTATTTTGAGTATTTACAAGAATTTCATTCCTCAATTATAAAAAGGGAAATCACTCTCCATGCTTATTCATACATTAAAACATATTTGGTCATACCAATCTCATACCCAAATAACTTCCAAACTCCCACCCCATCATTCCAGAAGAATCATTTTGGATATAATTAAAATCTATGAAGTCTTTAGTGAAAACATAAGGAGAAGATCTAAAGAATATGTAATGTTTTTCAAACGAGCATCATTATTTTATTTCTTTATTGACCCTATTAAATTATTATTATTCCATGTTTTTATAATGACAACAATTTAAAATAAATAATAATATTTTTTTGTTAATTTTATGACATAGAAGGATAGAAATTTCCATTAAATGGTATTTTAATTCATTAATTGTATGTACAATAAACTACCACCTCACAAACTGATGTCGTTCATTTTTTCATTACCATATCTCACGTTTGGAAATAATGATGGAGTTATCATTTAAAAATGATAACTATGATGTTTATAATTATTTTATGATTTTACAATTATTATATCACACATACAATAATGATTTCCATTTTGGTAGAATATGATAATATAGATAGTGTGTTCGCATGACTACCGCCACGTCTAGAGATATGATTCATTCACACATTATGTGGAATGTATAAAGTTTCATGACCTGAACCATGATGTTACTAAAGCCACAACTAACCCAATCCCACCTCTATATCCCAGGGGTGGTGAAAAGCATTGAAGGAACGACAAACTCAGTGAGGCCCTTTCTTAAGAACCTGTACACAAACATGCAATGAATTAATTGCAACAGTTTATGGAAAAAGGAAAAAAGGAAACAACACTACTATAAAATTAAAAAATACATGAATCGACCTCTAAGCATGATTAAATTGATTTTGATGACTATGAAGAAATGATATATATTTCTTAATTTTTCCAAGGGGTATTAAGGTCTAATATGATAAATCCCAGTTAATGCTTTGATGAGGAAGTGTGATTATTGATATGTATATGTTTTTAAATTCCCAAATTATGTTATATGAATCATGTCATAGAATTTTTTAATCATAGATTTTGAAAAGTTTATTGTATGGTGATGATGAATTCGAAAATTTATTTATTGTAAAAGTGATATTTGATTTTGGAAAGGTAAAAATTAATGTGTTCCTATTGTTAGAATTTTTTTAACATGGATAATGAGATGACTGATATGGAAAAATTAAATTTTATTTTATTGATAACCTTATAATTGGTAAATTGTTTTTTGTAAAATTAGTTTATGATATCAATGATGGAGTTTAGAAAATTTATGTATTTACAAAATATATCCAATAATCTGTGTTTTACATATAGAATGAAGGATAATGTATGTTTTCTAGAAGGATTTATTGTAATTTATTTTATAACTATGTCTCCAGAGAATAAATTTTGAAGGTATTGACCTATTTGGTTTTTTATAATCAAGAGATATATTACGATAAATAGGTAATTACTTTTAATTTTATTTTGATAAATTTGGAGACCATATTTTTAAATTTTGATTTTTTAGATTGTTTATAAGGTTAAGCATTTATGGAATGGTTTTACTTGAACATTGAATGTGGTTTTAAATGTTAACATATCACTTTACCATATTAATGTTTATGCATGTTTGATAATATATTATAAACATTTTATTTTGAAGATAACAATAGATAGAGGAAATGAATTATAATTCTATTTATTGATCTTATGATATATTAGTGCTTCAGTCACACCATATTAAAATTTATTTGTTAGAGTAAGAGATGATGTGTAAATTGATCAAGGATCAACCGATGTTTGTGATTGTTCTTATGAAATGAAATATAATCATGTATGGTTATCATATAATGAAAATTCATCAGATTTAGTGAATGGATATTGAAATAAAATGTTCTTATTTTATCATAATTTTTTATGATATAATGGAATGTTTTCATGACTCCCTGGTTTAGGGATTTATCGTAGTTAACATTCTCAGGATCATCCACTTTCTATTGATCAGTGATATCAACCACTCTCTATAATTATTTACACTTTTCTTCTATATTAATATATTCATATTCCACCTATGTTATTCTATGAGATAACATAGTTATGAGTTTAATTATGAAATTTTTTTGTTTATGACTATCCATTTTTATGTAAATTCATGTTATTATTTTGTACCATGTGGGTTTCTATGAAGAAAATTTTCAAATATTAAAAATTTAGTGACTGAGATGAATTTCGAGTAGTAAATATATTTCAAAGGGGATACAACAAGACGCTATAAATATTTTATAATTTTTTTCAAAGATGAATTTAATATATTCAATAACTTTATTTACACACATCACTATGATTTTCATGAGGAAACACTATGTTTAAATAAAATATGATATATTATTGAAATATTATTAATTAATATGGTAGTTTTTACGTAATTTTTTGATTGCATTCTATGACCAATTTTAAATAAATTATGGAAATATGGATTACACACATATAGATAAAATTATTTAATTATTTAACAATTAATTAGAAATGAAAATAAAATCCTTCTAAAAATAAAAAGAATAATATCCCTGAAAAATTAATTGTTTTATGAATAGGTGTGACTTATATCAATGAATAAATTATATCACTTTTGGTCAGTTATTTTTATGAAATATATATATTATATATTCTATAAATTTTTTAACAATAATCTTATATGTTTTCTATAAATGATACTATAATAAATCCAATTTCAATCTTAAAACCTCAATTTTTCTAAAATGACGTTTTGTAACCATTTTATAAAAAAATGTTTAAAAAACAATTTCCACATTAGCAAAATTAATTTTATAATTTTTTTTGAAAAATCATTATCATTATTAAGCTTGGGTGATTTTTTTGGTATTTTTTGGAAATGTTTCAATTTTTGATGTATAGTAAAATAATACTGAAATGTAATTGAAATCTGGCTTTTTTGCTTAAATTATTTAAAATGATAAACTATATCTTGTAATGGTTTTAATTTAAAATAAGTATCATTTTATATCAATAAATACAATTTATTTTATAGGAATCAATTTCATATAGAATAATTTTGTGAAAAGTATTTCAAATGTTTGATCTTTTTCTCTTTAAAAGCCTTCTTTATTATCACATCTATGAGATTAATATCAAGTTACATTCATCCACTTATGTTAATGAAATTTAAATAATTTAATAAATATTTTTAATTTAATAAATTTATTCTATATAATATGTTTAAATTAAATTTTTTCATAATGATAATTGGAAACAGATATATTTAATTAACAAAATTAATGTTAAAATAGTGTTTTTCACATTACACGTGTTCTTGTCAAAATTAATTTTCAAATATTTAATTATTTTTATTCAATAAATTGGGTTTTATATACATAATATATAGGTATAAATTTTATATTAAATATATTTTAGTCACACTATTAATTTATAAATTACTTAGTTAAATAAAAACATACATGTTTCCTTTGTAAATAGTATAATTATAAAATTGATTAGACATAGAGGATAGGGAGATAAAAATAATAAAATGGTATTTAATTTTAGTGGGGTAGAAGTTTTTAAAAAAAGAAAATATTACCTAATTTATTTATATAATTTTGTGGAAAATTAGGTAATATCGACCCAGTAATAGTGAATGACATTGAGTATTTACAAGAATGAAAATCCTCCTCATTTATAATAGGGAACTCGCTCTCCACAATAATTCACACACTAAAACATATTTTATTCAGCCAATCTATAGCCAAAAAACATACCAACTCCCCTGAAATCATTATTAAAGCCTTATTTTGGGTATAATTCCATGATATGATGGCTTTAGTGAAAACCTAAGGAGAATACCTAAAGAAGAGGTAATGTTTTTCAATGAGCATCATTATTTTATTTATTTTTCCAACTCATTCAATTATTTTTATTCCATATTTTTATAAAAACCTTATTTTATTATATATATAGATTTTTTTAATGGTATGGCCTACAGGAATGGGAAAATCCATTAAATGGGTTATGAAACAGTCATTTGGGTGTACAACGGTCTACAGCCATGCAAAATAATGTCATTATTTTTTCCATTACCATGTCTCACAGTTGGACATATTTATGGATTTGTAGTTTAAATCAGATAATTATAATAATTATGATTATTTTTTTTATTTTAAAATTAGAATATCACACATATAATTATGCTTTCTATTTTTTCGGAATATGATAACACTGTTAGTGTGTTTGGCGAACTACCACCAAATTAAGTGATTTGATTCATTAACAATATATGTGGTATGTATTAAGGATGAGTTTAATAAAAATATTTCATTTATATTATATATACTTATACTTCAATTATAATATATATATCATGAATTTGTTTTTGTTCAAGATGATAAAAAATGGAAACAATGTTCATTCATACGTACATCCTACTGTCTCAATGAATGGTGTGTTTTATTTCCTATTAATTAAATATATGGGTTAATATAAATTTTTATATACTGAATATATATTCTATTTATATCATGTTTTATATTCTCAAAATTATGAAACTATGATTAAATTAATAGGACTAAAAAAAACAGGTCATAACAAATTTAAAAAACAAATCAACTATTACACATAACGTAACATTTAAATGAAATTGTAAATAAACTAGTAATAAAAGGGTTGTAAAAAAATAATATATTTTATTAGATATTTATTTTTAATTATTTAATATATTTATAATAATCCCATATTTATTATATATTATGTTCGATGTAGTACGATAGAATTAAACACTTAAGGAATAGGATTTTCAACTCATTTTAGCTTTCCTTGAGGGAAATGAAAATTCACTACATGAATCTTTATTGTGGTGTACATAATGCCCAATATTATATAATATGATTATTTTAATTAAAATTATTTTTATTTACATATCCATTTGAGGATCTATCTTTCTTGTTGTTTACTGTTTCAAAGTTACTAAATCAATAATGGATTTTGTGTAAATTTTTATTATTTGATATGTATTGTATGTTATACACTTATATAATTTCTTGAGATGTATATAAAACCAATTTTTCATGTAATATCCTGAATTAAATTATCCTCATGATATTTTGGGTTCTATTTTAGGTAATTACTTTATGAGGATTATGATTCATTCTTAAGAAAGTGGTAAATATTTAATGTTACAACTTTATCATTGATCTTGTTTTATATGATTAAGACACCAATGTGGAAATAACATGATATACCTCTCATAAATTCTCATTAAATTTTTTATTCTATGGTTATTAATGATATATTCATGTAATTTTACTATTTTCCACTTATTCATAATTAAGATAATTATGATTTTTTTCATGAAAATATGACTTTATTTCACTATTCATTCAAAAATATGTTTTCTTCAAAAAAATGTTTTATAAATATGTCTTAATGTTTTTAAATGATAATTAATGGTAACTTTTTATGAAAAGGATTTTATAAACCTTTTTTGTTTTGAAATGTTATTTAAATTAATTTCAATGTTTCCTTTATTTATTTCAGTGGTAATTTTCAAATAAAATGATTTCAAAATTGTATTATGTTTAAAAAAATTGATTTAAATGAATTTCAATGATTTCTTTATATGTTTAAATGTTTATTGTCAATGAAATGGATTATTAATATGTTTTATATTGAAAAATAGTATGAACTGATTTTCAATTCTTTATTTATATGTTTTCACCGTCATTTTCAAAGATTCCATTTCAAAATGATTTATGTTTTAAAAATCCTTTTTAAATGATATAATTATATTTTCCTCATGAAATTATTTAAATGATTTAAAAAATATATATTTTTCATATTAGATGATATACATTGGTGTTAGTTATAACTTATTTGGGATAAGATCTAATGATATAGTACATTTTCATTCAATAAATTGTTTATGTTTTAATGGGATGATGTTTTTGAAACCTATTTATCTTCCATGGGTTATAAGGTGAGGAAATATATATAAAACCCACATAATATCATAGAATATGTAAATTGATGAGATTAAATGTATATTTTTTTATTTCTTGGTTTATGATATTAATAATGATTTAAAATCATTTTGAACAAATAAAATTTTTTCACTCTGTTATGGATAGGAAATATATCTCTCTACAATGAATTATATAATTAATTCTATTTTAAGTCAATTTGTTCCTTATAAAATTTCCATTACATATTTTTGGGAAATAAAAAATAGTTTTTTAAATATTATTTTCATTCTCTAAGTAAATTTATATGCTTCACTTGTATCATTTATTATAGATTATTATTAAATTTACACATATAATAAGGACTATATTTTCATTAGGATCTAATTCAATTAAGATTAAATGGATACTTATATAAATATTAGAACCATTTATTTCATTATAAACCGATTCACTTAGTTTTTAGACTTCGATTCACTTTATAATATGACTCTATTTTTTGAAAAAAAAAACAGATTCATATTTTATCAAAATCCAGACTCTAATTTCATCAAAATATAGATTCCAATTTCATCAAAATCTAGAATTTTATTTCATCGAAACATAGACTCTGGTTTCATCAAAATATTGAATCCAATTTATCGAAATATAGACTCCGATTTCATCAAAATCATGTCTCTGATTTCATTGAAATATAGACTCCAATTTCATTGAATTCTAGACTCCGACATCCTCGATTTATAAACTCTGATTACTCGGAATTGTAGATTCTAATTTCTCATATTTTTAGACTCTAGTTATATAAAAATTTAGACTCTAATTTCTCATTATACTTATAACCCAATTATTCATATTTGTTAAAGATGAATTTTTTCCTAAAAATATTGTTCCAATTTTAATGGATCCTATTAGGAATATGTTTCAAAAACATGATAATTCTATCTTATAAATTATTATTTCATATACATGATATTGTTTCTTCTGATTTATTACATAAAACTATGTTTCATAATCTATTAATATCTAACCGCTGGTTGAGTGACATCTGTATAGGTCCCTCCAATTTTCAAGGAAAAATATAACCGTTGGAGGAGGAGTAGACCCTTGAGAATCTCACCTATAAATACCCATCCATTTGAACAAGATAATATGAGTTCAACTCTGGAATGATGTGATACTATCCGTGAGCTCTACTCAAACCTGCCTTGTGTGAATACTATGGACAACTAGTTCAATCCGAGAAAATCTTCTTCAACCTGTCCGGTGCAAATCCAATTGCTGCTGCTATCAATCTAGGTAATATGGGGATATGAAGGTAGAGGTTTCGATCACCTTATAGATCGTGGGCTTTCAGGGATAGAAAGATAGATACTAATATTAATATCGAGGGATTACCCTAGTTAGGGTATGATAGACTTTCTTGAAATTATAAATCAAGGGAAATTTTTCCAATGTTGATGGATACCCATTACTTTGGGATAAAAGATTTCTTAGACTTGTCCTATTTTGTAACAAGATTTAATCATTTTACATTTTGTTTATGTAACAAAGTGTAAATTACTTACACATTCTTATTCTTGTATACTCAAATATAAATAAGATTCTATATGCTTTAGGTTATAATATTTTCCAATGTTAACATAAATTATGTTTCATTATAGGATCTATTTTATCAGTTCTTAAGCAGGTTAGATTCTTTGTTAAGAACTAAATTTGGGATTGTGAATTCATCTTTTATAACATTGATAAAAACTGATTTTCTTTTGGATACAAATGAAAAATTTTAAACATACAATTCAACCCCTCTTATAACAGAGAAATATACATTTACATTTAAATCCTACAATTGGTATCAGATAAGGTCTCTAAAATACTTATACATGCATATATTTTAACTTACTCAACTTTTTTTCTTAACATATCTTATACAAGTTTTTTATTAATATTTTCTTTATAAAATCATTATTTATAATCATTTTATACTAACTCATTTTGTTGGAAATAATATTTATTAGGAATCACATGAATGAAAATTAGATCAATTAACAAACTAAATCATACCAGACCATCAATTTTTGATTGGAATGACTATGAATACTGGAGAGATAGGATGAATAATTTTATTATCAATACAGTTTGTATAACTTTGCTTTGCTAACTAGAGACTACAAGTTTCCAGAGAAGGAAATAAGATATTTCACAAATAAATAAAAGTAAGAGTATCATCTTCATTATAAGGTAAAAAATACCTTTTTATGTTCAATAAAATTTAATATATATAACCAAATTTTATCTTATGAAGCTGTTAATAGCATTTGGAAGAAATTAGAAGTTACGAATTTAGGCACATCCATGGTTATTGAAACAAGAACAGCTATTCTTAGAGATGAATACCATGATTTATTGTTTTCTTATAGATAACATATATGAAAATTTCAACAATGGTTTATATCTATTATCACTAGCCTTTAGTCTATGGGTGAGAAAAGACTAGATGATGAAATTATTGAGGATAAAAAATAGATATCATTCTTAATGAGTTGGAATCCAAAATAACAGTGATTGATGAGAATAGGAAAGTATAAAACATCACTCTAGATGCGTTATTTGGACTCTTGTACAGTGTTAATCAATAATTAAGAGATATTTAAAGATCAATAAGAACAAATATTTATGGTATTGTTTATTTGGGACTCTTGATTAATGGTAGTGCTTCTTTCAGTACTACATCAAATAATATGAAATCTAATTTTCCTAAAAGAGTTACAATATCAAAATTCAAGAAAGATACTATTATATCTGATTCAAATTATTGTGATCATTTTAAGAATTAACTTTCCAATGTTTCTCAATGAATGAAAAATAATTTTATAAAGAATGATTTCCAATATAGATACAAGAAGATTGATTGGAAGGATAAGAAATATTCAGAGGTGACTTGATATGAATGAAAGAGGGCATGTCATATCAGAACAGACAATCCAATGATTAATTGAAAATAATGAAAGGATAAGAATTCAAAAACTAATAAGAATATGTACTCAAAGTCTAAGTCAAATAATGTTCTAAAATTTAATGGCACCTAGATTGTAATTAGTGGAGACTCATCTGATGAATCATTAGATAGTGAATCTTATGGATAGAAAAATATTGGCCTTATTTCCTGAATTTCTAGTAAAAATAAATTTCTTATGGCTAAGATACGAATCCCCGAATCATTAACCAATATTTCTTTAAATTATAATTTCTTGAATAAAAAGTATTATAAACGTACAGATGAAGAATCTACCTCATAAAAAGACAATAAGTTGCCTTCTTTTAAAGAATTGTCTAATGTTTCCATGTTTATTGAGAATAAAAATAGTATGATCAATAAGAAACATGATAAGTATAATTCTAGAATCTCTACTTTAATAAATAATGAATTATAACTTTCAAAAGATATTGATTAAAAAAACCTTGATTCATAAAATGTATCAAAAAACCATGAGGATGTAAATTCCGAGAAGGATAAGATTTCTAAACAACATGAAAATGTTATTTACAAGAATAATATTTTAGAGACTAAGTCAAATTTTATGAAAAATGACTATGAGGATAATAATATAGTGATTATACTAATATCAAAAATATTTTCCTTGAAGAAATTTTTTTCAAATTTCACTTCTTGAGGGATAGAATTTGATAAAATTTATTCATAACTTCGTCCTATTAATAATAATTTTGGATTTTGATTTTGTCATTCAAAACCTATTTTTAGTCACAACTATTTTGTTCCCCAAAAGTGATTATTTTTGTAATTTGTGTCAATTTGGTGGACATTGGGAAAAAATAATTTATTTAAATAAACCCCAAACCTTAGGATTTCATATATCATATTTCTCTAACAAATGTGGATACATTAGATTTTACATTCTAAAAATTCTTGATGCAAACAAGTTTGGATATAGAATGTATAATTCATTATTTTTTAGAAAATCAATGGATGTTAAGACATCAAAACGTGTTAAATTTATAGAGTATATTCTTGGAACATTACATGTAATAAAAAATTATTTAAAAATATTATTTAGGTGAATGGTGGAAAAGTAACTTTTAGAGAAATTGATTTAGGATAAATTGTCTGTATAAGTATCATTGTTCTTCTTGGAAAAGACTTAATTTCCAATGTTTTATTTGATAAGGGTCTTATGAACATCCTTATATGTATAATCCAATTATGTGATCAAGGTTACCCTGTGAATTTTAGGAATGATAAATTCTTTCTAAACAATTAAAAGAAGAATTTATTCTCTCTGCCCATAGGCATGAGAATGTATTTATAGTTACCCTAGAAGACCATAGGATTGAAGAAATACCTTGACATAGTGAAATGAAAGATCAATCATAGTTATGGAATTGAAGACTAGGACAATGTAACCATAGGAACCTATACAAACTCTCAATGAAAAGAATTTTTAAGTATCTACTAGATTTTAGATTAGATTCTTGAAAGGTCATTGATCATTGATAATATATAAAGAAATGTATGTCAAGCAATAAATAAATTAGTGAAGTACCAACTTATAATGCATTAAATCTTATGAATATGGATATTTTTTTATGAAACCCAAATTTGAAGTGTTGGAGGAAAATACTATGTTTTTTTAGTTTATTATTACACTAGATTTACTTGGGTATATTTTCAAACAATGAAACATGAAGACTTTTATAATTTTAAATTATTTTTATCCAAAGATAAAAATTAGAAAAACCTTCCATTGATAACTATTCATTATGATCATGGGGAATAGTTTGAAAATTCCAATTTTGAAACTTTTTATAGTAAGAAAATCATTAATCATAACTTCTTAGCTCCATGGTTTCCTCAACAATATGGTGTTGTTGAAATATTAAATCGTATTATTCAAGATAAAAAAGAAATCTGTTGAGTGAATACTCAACTGCTAAACACTTTATGGATAATTCTTTTAATACAACATCCTATACTATACGTCATGTTTTAATCTGTCATTTTTTTAATAAAACACCATATCAGTTATTGACTGGTAGAAAACCTAAAATTTATTACATAACAACATTTAGATGAAAAGTATTAATATTGAATACTAAAGATAATTTAGAAGAATTTTCACCCATATATGATGAAGGATTTTTATTAACCTATTCCCTAACATCTATTTCTTATAGTTTTTTTAAGAAATATTGTACTATTGATGAAAAAGTTAAAGGTAAATTTTATTAAAGTGATCCTTTTGTTTATAAACAACCCCATTATAAATCCTAAAATGTGATTTCAAAAACTAATTATCAACCATTTATTGATGATTATTATAATATAGAAAATACTTCTGAAAATGTTTGGGAAGTATTTACCCCAAGAAGATTTTTTACCTTATGTTGATGAACTGGTCTTAAAAAACAAATTTAATTTTTCGTAAGAATCATCCCTGTAATAGTATCATTGGTGATATAAATAAACATGTAAGGACTAGAAGTTATCTAAGTAATAAATTAGAGAATCTAAAATTTCAATCCTAATTAGAACCTAAAATCACTGATAAAGATTTAGGTGATGATGATTGGATCAAAGACATTCCAGATGAACTGGATGAGTTAAAAAGGTATAATGTATGTACCTAGGTTGAAAGTGTAACACCCCAGGTAAATAAATAATATAACATTTTTATATTTATCCTTTTTTTGAATAAAATTTTAATATTATTTTAAAGGGAACTCTATTCTTGATGGCTTACACAATATGCAACAACGAGTTCCTTTGAAATCTTACGTTGCACTCTAATAATAAAATAAAATTATTTTAAATGTTAGTTAACACATAGCCGTTGTCTTGGCAGGAATAAAATATAAATAACTAAAATATGATTATATATGTTTTTTAAATGTTTTTACATTTATCCAATAAAGGATAAAGGCTTAAAATACGAAAAGATTTCAATTTTAGGCATATATACTCTAATTTTCACTAAAGGTTTACTTATCATCTTTTGATGGGGTACCGTCATTAAATATAGTTTTGGTCACTCTTATATATTCTATTGGATCAAATAAAACTCTTCTTTAGAGTCGGGACATCAAAATTCACTTTGTGTAATTTTTTTGTATTTTTTCGATAAAGATCATTTTTTAATGAATAGTGAAAAATTTTGTATTTTAATTGAAAACCTCTTTTTAATCTAATTTATTTATATGATTATATTATCTTTTGAAATGGTTTCAAAGTGAATCTAGAATATATTTTTACCATTTAATCTAATAGTGGTCGTTGGAATTAATTTCTTCTTGAAATTGGACTTAATGTAGTGTCAATCTTTTGATACTAATTGTTTCATAAAAACACGCTATTTGCTCTTACAGTGGGAATTAGTTATTAAATTAATTAATCTAACATATATGTTTTGAATTTTTTAAAATATACATCATTTTTGAATTCGTAATATCAAATATATCCTGGGGTAAATTTTTGGTAATTTTATGAAAAACATCAATTTTTGATGAATAGTGAAACCACTAAGTGGTAGTTAAAGAAACTGATTTTTTGTTTAAATGAAACTTTACCACTTCTGTGATTTGAATTTCAAAAATCCGACATACATGGTTGTCATTAATATGTAAAATGTGGTTCAATGGGATTAAAAGAATTTTTTGGTGAATAGTAACTTTTAAGTTTATTAATCGTGATTAGAGGTAATTAGTATAATTTATGGTAAAAATAATGTTTTAATAATATGAAATGACCTAGAAACATGTCCTACCCTACTTGGATGTGTCATGGCCGACCAAGAAAATCCATGGGTAAACTTGGGGACCCCATGGAGCCACATTGGTAGGAAAATGACATTAATACCTTTTTATTTAATTTTAAAATTAAAATGTCACAAACATGTGTTGTTTTACTAAAACAATTTTTTATGGGGTTATACAAGTCATATTTTTGACTATAAATATTCATTGGAAAGATAAAAATATTTCCTACATCATAGTGTTTTTTTATAATTTTTATACATTAACTAATGTAAATTATTTATGACACCATGATGATGTAGCGATTACCTCATTATTTAACGATTTAAATAAAATGGAAAGATAATGTAAAATCTATGTCCTACACATATCCAAAACCTATTGGATGAGTTTATATCGAACCATTATAACCTTATCCTCGAAACACATCAATGTTGGACCTTTAAAATCCGAAACACATTCTAAAATAAAGTATCATTTCCTTACTTTCCAAGAGTGACCCTCCTCTCCTCTTATAAAAGGCCCCCACCTCTACCTCCTTACCCACACCTCTCAAGCCTTTGGCTCGGCCAAACCCTGCCCATTTTGTCTCTCCACATCCCTCTATTACTCCTAGAAGCCTCAATTTGGGCATAAGTCTTCTCAAGGAAGCCTTTGATCTCAAATAAAAAAGAGTTACACGATTTAAAGGTAGTGCCTTCTCTTGTGTTCTTCTGTTTTATTTTGCTTCTCCAACCCCCTAAACTATTTTTATTATTTTATTTTGTAACACCTCCAGTATCTTAAATATACTAGTATGTTGTTATAATAAGCATTCCAGCTACACTTACACACACCTGCATCTAATGGTTAAAGAACATACTTTTTCTATGGATGGAAAATTTCTGCCTCACGAAACGATGATTGTTCAACACTCATATAACATCTTAAAATGTGGCCATTAAGATGTCACTATATTTATATATAATATATAATATGTTTATGTTGTACTTAATATTCTTTATTTTTCTTTTGTGGCATACCATTATGGTTTCCATTGTGGGTAAACACGATAATTTCATTTTAGGAAGTGCGGACTACCGCCCCCTCAAAGTGAATTGATTCGTTAATGCCATATGTGGGATGTATAAAGGATGGATTTAAAGTTATTATATATGATTTATGTTACATATAAATGATTAATATAATTATGGAATTAAAATATACATACCTCTCATTTGGTTTTAATTCCATTAATATGACATAGAAAGGAAAGTAGCGTTCATGTGTACGTACGACTTACCATCTCCACGAACGGTGCATTTCATTTCATTCGTCTAAATGATTATGTAATATTATAAATACTTGTATATTCTGGATATATATGATATATATGATATACAAATATTTAATATCATTCTTTATATAATGAAAATTTGACCACATGAACAACATGTAATTGTAAGAAGTCCACTTTCGACTTAAGAACCAAATATCGACAAAATAAACATTATTAACTTAAATGATTAAATAATGTTTATAAAATGGAAATAAGTGATATAAAAGGAATAATGAACTTGAAAAAGGTTCTTAAGAAACTGGAAATTAACTCATGATTATTATTAAGGACGTTAAAGAACGATCGAGTCAAGTCGGACCCGAGGTAAGGGGTCCAACCTCTCTTTTTCATTTAAAGTACTCTCTTTTATGTAATTTCTTTTAAGCCCATCTTTCCAATGTTTGGGGATGTTATTTTATATTCCTCACACTATAATTTTTATGTTCATATATTGGGAGACCATATTTGATCTCATTAATCCATTTTTGGATGTTTTAAGTGGCGCTGTTAGGCTGCCGAGTTTTCGTAAGGGATTTTTCATCTCACTTTTATTCCCGTGACATTTATCGCACGTTTTCCACCATTTCCATTGCGTGGTGTATGTAATGCCCATTATTATACACTTTGTGGAGAATAATTTCATTTATGGGTATTTACATCTTCATTGTATGACCCTTCATCCATGGGGTGTACTTTTCTAAAGTTACCCAACTCGGTAAGGGGACCTTTCACCCTCCTCTTTTTAAAAGACTTCTTTTGTTATGTCTTTTAATTCACATACTATTATGTTGGGATATGTTATTCTATATCCTTATTTATGTAAATTTTATGTCCTAGTGATGAGATACCCTTTATCACTCTCATTAACCCTTTTTGTAAAATTTTATGTGACGCCGTTAGTCTGTCGAATTTTACCACGGGATCTTCTTAACCCAATTTCAATTTCTTTTGGTTCAACATGTAGTTATTGAATATGTTATCCTTTGAATATGTGTGAATTAAATTTGATTGTTTTACACTTAATATATACTTATATTGGGTGTATTTATATTTTTTCACACATAATTATGAGATTGATTTATCCTTAATTTAAGGATACCTTCTTTATAATGGATTTCATCTCATTTTACATTTATTTTGAGACTTCATTGTTGTTATGATCCAATTCACAATTATATGGTGTGTATACTGTCCTTTGACATATTATATCATGAATCCATTTATTATCATGATATTATAATGTTCGGATTAAATTTTATTCCGCTATTATTTGTATTCAAGAGTCTCTCATTTTGTTAAAAAATCATTAACAAAAAATATCGTTTTAAATGTTTCAAAGATTTATTAGTCTTAATCTTTATATTTAATGTCAATGTTTTCAAAATTGTTTCCAGTATTTATTTATATGGACATTAATGTTTTAAAATTATAATTCCAATAAAAGCTTCAAAGTGGTATGGGACACTTTGATTCAAAAATAAATTTTAAATTATTTTTGAAAATGGATTGATTAATTCAATATCTTGGATTTACATATTTTGATTGAAAATGAAATGTTGTTATTGAAATGTTTATATTTTCAATATTTTATGTGTAATGATGGTACTTGGACATTTTACAGGTGGTTACGTGACAAACCATATAACGGGTGGTGCCGTAAATACCAGGATGGGTGGTTACGTTATAACATCCAATGCATTGGGTATGGAAGTCGGCCGTATGGTTATTCCATTAAGTATGTGTGGAAGTCGACCATATAGTTATTCCATTTAAGTATGTTTATGTCCCAATTTACCTTTATATGTTATGTGTTCTTTATATGGGTTTCAGGGTAATCTTTTGGTTACAAAAGGGTAAGTAATGATATTTTATTCAGTGAAGAGTTTTTATTAATTCCTAAAGGTGAAAGGTATTACTTTGATAAATTATACATGGTTTACTTGTTTCTTTGAAAAACTAACAGTTTTCATTCTTTCTGTATCCCGTGGTGAGCTTTTTATTCTCACCCCATGTTTTTTTTGAAATGTTTTTCACAGGACTTAATGTGGAATAGGGTCAAGGAGGGGATCAAGGGAATGTCATCCTATCTAATACATGTAACTAGACATGTTTCTTTTTAAGAGTTTTTATTTTATCGAAATTTAGTAGAAGTGACTACTTTGTAATCTTTTGAGATGTAATAGTTATGTCCTAATTCTCTAAAAATCTAAACCTGAAAAGATCCTCAATGTGAAATACTCATTTAATTCAATATTAGGTAAGGTTTAAGGCCAGGGCCTTATAGTTGGTATCAGAGGTCGGTTTAGATAACATTATAGGTTAGGGTATTCTCTAAGCATAAGTGACATTACCATAATGGTTAGGATTTCAGAAAGAGTCCTAGTTTTAGATAAAGTGAATGGGTAAGTATATATTAGTGTTTATCTTCCTCATTAGTACATGATGGTTTTGTTGATATACTCACAGTGACCTTTTTGTTTTAGTAAATGGCTGGATCTAGCAGGCACCAAAGTAACAGTGCATGTGAAGGAGACTGTAACAGTTTTCTGAGCAAGCAACTGAATGATATGAGAGATGCAATGAGAACTCTTGTGTTTATCCTCAACCAAAAATCTTGAGTCATGATTGACCACCTAAACCTTGGTGATTTCTATAATGCATCATATATGCGAGAAACAAATCCCTACGAAACTAAAGGTAATAATCATAAAGGTAAGTGTGTTCAAAACCTTATTTTTCAACGATGTGGAAATAAACACCTAGGAAAATGTTTCAAAGGGACAGAAATATGCTATAGATGTGGAAATGAAGGTAATAAAGAAAGAACCTGCCATGGAAAAAGGAAGCATCCAGTTGACTCGAGGAAAGGGAAAAAATCTCTTTCTGAGGGATCAATTGAATGTTTTAAATGTGGTGTGCATGGTCATTATGCAAATACATGTCCTATGAAGATGATTCGGGAATGGTATCACCAAGATCGTACAAATATTTATTTACCAATACCTAATTCCATTCCGATTGAGGATGAAGAAACTGACAATGACCAGTCAAAGATATATATTATTTCATAACATTTGTTTTCCTATTTTGGAATCTTAGGATATGATTCATGATTTTGTTTGTAGGAAAGACGTATTTCATAATATGTTGGAATGGAATGGTTAATGGATCATGAACAAGGTTTAATGAGTAAGAAGTCAACATATAAGGGCTTCAAGAGTTATGGTGAAATTCTTAAGAGTATTAAGTCTCTTTTGATGATGGGTTTACATTAGAAGGATTTTTATAGTATGTGTAACCCTAATGATTGATATATGAAAATTTTATTCAAGGAATAGTTATCTGTTCTTTTGTGGACATATTTATATAGAACCATTTGGGTTTATATGATCCTTATTTTTGAGGTAATTATGGGTTACTATATGTTATGATGGAAAGTGAAAGGCATGAGATAAAATTGAGGTTATATTATGTTATGGTTATTTTTGATGATTTTATCTCTTTTTGTGGAATGATTTGAGAATTATATAGTTTGGAAAAAATACAACACGCAGACCGTGTGACAACCCGTCGCATCGGACAAAGCTGCAGGAATCGAACCCACAACCAAAGTGCGACTTGTATTTATCACCTTCCACTAGAGTATGTGAAGTCCCTGGTTAGTTTGACTGACTCTTTTTAGTTTGATGATTTTATGAATTAAGAGTAATTTGATTTTGGGTTATCTATGGAAATTTATTAACCTATCATGGAGGATATGTGATTAGGTTAATTACTTTTCTATACAAGACTTTAAGAGCAACTAATGTTGTTTGGAGATAAATGTTATGATTTAACTTGGAAGACTATGTGACTAAATCCTTCAAATATTAGGGTTTAAATCATAGTTTGGTTTACTTTGAATAATTTTATGGAAAATTTTTTATCGAATGGTCCTTGTTGAACTTTGTGTTTTGTTGGAAAAATTTGGAGATTAAGAATACATTTTCTTTTTTTAAAGGGTTATCATTTTCTGGATTATCTGATCTTCTAATAACATTTTTGGTTTTGGTTTTGGTTAAATTATAAAGAGATGGGAAGTATATAGTTCTCTTTTTTGGATTAGGTGATTCTCTAGAAGTTTATTATAGTACTCTTAATGTGAACAAGTCTTCCTAAATACTCGTCTTTTGGAGAAAATATGATTTTGTGTAAGAAATCTACTAAAAGTTGAAAGTCAACATGATAACTAATTATGTTTCCTTATGAATAAATTCCTCAATAAAAAGTAACTTAAAACCAAAATGTTGTCTATTAAAGTTTCCTCCTGGGGAATCGATTACCGTTTAACCCATCACAAGTTTGTGATTTTCTTGTGGTTAACTTTCTCCTAAACATGTTTTCTATTACTCTCCATCAGAACATGACCCTATGTTTTCTCCTCCATGTCCATGTTTTACTACATGGAATCCTTATGTGGGTTAACTATGGTGACCTCTGTACTACTCTTTATTTCTTTTAAAGTGATTGTTTTACCAACTCTTGTTCCGATGTGGGACTTTAAATGAAGTTTCTAAGCCCAATTTTAAAATTGTGAGGACGCAATTCCCAAAAGGGGGGATGGATGTAACACCCCAGGTAAATAAAGAATATGAAATTTTTATATTTATCCCTTTTTTTGAATAAAATGTTAATATTAATTTAAAGGGAACACTATGCTTGATGGTTTACCCAATATGCAACAACGAGTTCCTTTGAAATCTTACTTTGCACTCTAATAATAAAATAAAATTATTTTAAATGTTAGTTAACACATAGCCATTTTATTGGAAGGAATGAATATAAATAACTAAAATATGATTATATATGTTTGTTAAATGTTTTTACATTTATCCAAAGAAGGATAAAGGCTTAAAATACGAAAAGAATTCAATTTTAAGCATATATACTCTAATTTTCACTAAAGGTTTACTTATCATATTTTGATGGCGAACCGTCATTAAATATAGTTTTGGTAACTCTTATACATTATATTGGACCAAATAAAACTCTTCTTTAGAATCGGGACATCAAAATTCACTTTGTGCAATTTTTTGTTATTTTTCCGATAAAGATCATTTTTTAATGAATAGTGAAAAATGTTGTATTTTAATTAAAAACCTATTTTTAATCTAATTTATTTATATGACTAGATTATCTTTTGAATTGGTTTCAAAGTTAAATTAGAATATATTTTTACCATTTAATCCAATAGTGGTCATTGGAAATAATTTAATCTTGAAATTGGACTTAAACTAGTGTCAATGTTTTGATACTTATTGTTTCATAAAAACACGTATTTGCTCTGACAGTGGGAATTAATTATTAAATTAATTAATGTAACTAATATGTTTTTAATTTTGTAAAATAGATATCATTTTTGAATTTGTAATATCAAATATATACTAGGGTAAATTTTTGGTAATTTTCTGAAAAACTTCAATTTTTGATGAATAGTGAAACCACTAAGTGGTAGTTAAAGAAACTGATTTTTGGTATAATTGAAACTTTACCACTTCTGTGATTTGAATTTCAATAATCTAACATACATGGTTTTCATTAAGAAAAAATATGTGGTTCAATGGGATTAAAATAATTTTTTGGTGAGTAGTAACTGTTAAGTTTATTAATTGCGATTAGAGGTAATTAGTGTAATTTAAGGTAAAAATAATGTTTTAATAATATTAAATGACCTAGACACATGTCCTACCCTCATTTTATGTGTCATGGAAGACCAAGAAAATCCATGGGTTAACTTGGGGACCCCATGTATCCACTTTGGTAGGAAAATGACAATAATACCATTTTATTTAATGTTAAAATTAAAATGTAACAAACATGTGTTGTTTTACTAAAAAAAATTATATGGGGTTATACAAGTCATATTTTTGACTATAAATATTAATTGAAAAGGTAAAAGTATTTCCTACATCATAGTATTTTTTTATAATTTTGAGACATTATCTAAATTAAATTATTTATGACACTATGATGATGCAGCGATTACCTCATTATTTAACGATTTAAATAAAATGGAATGATAATGTAAAATATAAAACCAACAAAAGTTCAAAACCTATTAGATGAGTGTATTTCGAACCCTTATCACCTTAACCTCGAAACAAATCAATGTGGGGCCTTTAAAATCCGATAATCATTCTAAAATAATGTAACATTTCCTTACATTCCATGAGTAGCCCTCCTCTCCTCTTATAAATGGCCCCCACCTCTACCTCCTTACCCACACCTCTCAAGCCTTTGGATCGGCCAACCCCTGCCCATTTTGTCTCTACACATCCCTCTATTACTCCTAGAAGCCTCACTTTTGGCAGAAGTCTTCCCAAGGAAGCCTTTGAGCTCAAATCAAAAAGAGTTATCTGATTTAAAGGTAGTGGCTTTTCTTGTGTTCTTTTGTTTTATTTTGCTTCTCCAACCCCCTAAAATATTTTTATTATTTTATTCTGTAACACCTCCAGTATCTTTAATATACTAGGATGTTGTTATAAGAATAATTCTATCTACACTTACACACACCTACATCTAATGGTTAAAGAACATACTATTTCTGTGGATGGAGAATTTCTGCCTCACGAAACGATGATTGTTCAACACTCATATAACACCTTCAAAGGTGGCCATTAATATGTCACAATATTTTTATATGATATATAATATGTTTATATTTTACTTAATCTTCTGTACTTTTCTTTTGTGGCATACCATTATGGTTTCCATTGTGGGTAAACACAATAATTACATTTTAGGAAGTGCGGACTACCGCCCCCTCAAAGTGATTTGATTCGTTAATTCCATATGTGGGATGTATAAAGGATGGATTTAAAGTTATTATATATGATTTATGTTACATATAAATTATTAATATAATTATGGAATTAAAATATACATACCTCTCATTTGGTTTTAATTCCATTAATATGACAAAGAAATGAAAGTAGCGTTCATGCGTACGTACGGCTTACCGTCTCCATGAACTGTGCATTTCATTTCATACCTCTAAATGATTATGTTATATTATAAATACTTGTATATTCTGGATATATATTATATATATGATATCCAAATAATGAATATCATTCTGGATATAATGAACATTTGACCACACGAACAACATGTAATTGTAAGAAGTCCACTTTCGACTAAAGAACCAAATATCGACAAAACAAACATTATTAACTTAAATGATTACATAATTCTAATAACATGGAAATAAGTGATATAAAAGGAATAATAAACTTGAAAAAGGTTCATATGAAAGTGGAAATTAACTCATGTTTATTATTTAGGACGTTAAAAAACGATCGAGTCAAGTCGGACCCGAGGTAAGGGATCCAACCTCTCTCTTTCTTTTTAAGTACTCTCTTTTATGTCATTTATTTTAAGCCCATCTTTCTTATGTTTGGGGATGTTATTTTATATTCCTCATACTTTAGTTTTTATGTTCATATTACGGGAGACCCTATTTGATCTCATAAATCCATTTTTGTAAGTTTTAAGTGGCGTCGTTAGGCTGCCGAGTTTTCGTAAGGGATTTTTCATCTCACTTTTATTCCTGTGACATTTATGGTACGTTTTACACTATTTACTTTGAGTGGTGTATGTAATGCCCATTATTATACACTTTTTGTAGTATAATTTCATTTATGGGTATTTACATCTTCATTTTATTACCCTTATTCCATGGGGTATACTTTTCGAAAGTCACCCAACTCAGTAAGGGGACCTTTCACCCTCCTCTTTTTAAAAGACTTCTTTTGTTATATATTTTAATTCACATACTATTATGTTGGGATATGTTCTTATGTATCCTTATTTATGTAAATTTCATGTCCATGTGATGAGATACCCTTTATCTCTCTCATCAACCCTTTTTGTAAAATTTTACGTGACGCCGTTAGGCTGTCGAATTTTACCGAGGGAACTTCTTAACCCAATTTAGATTTCTTTTGGTTCAACATGTAGTTATTGAATATGTCATCCTTTGAACATGTGTGAATGACATTTGATTGTTTTACACTTAATATCCACTTATATTGGGTGTATTTATATTTTTCACACATAATTATGAGATTGATTTATCCTTAATTTAAGGATACCTTCTTTATAATGGATTTCATCTCATTTTACATTTACTTTGAAACTTCATTGTTTTTATACACCAATTCCCTCATATATGGTGTGTATACTGTCCTTTGACATATTATATCATGAATCCCTTTATTCTCATGATATTATAAAGTTCAGATTAAATGTTATTCCACAATTATTTGTATTCAAGAGTCTCTCATTTTGATAAAAACTCTTTAACAAAAAATATCGTTTTAAATGTTTTAAAGATTTATTATTTTAAATCATTATCATTAATGTCCATGTTTTCAAACTGGTTTCCAGTATTTATTTATATGGACATTAATTTTTTAAAATTATAATTCCAATAAAAGCTTCATATTGGTATTGGACTCTTTGATTCAAAAATCACTTTTAAATTATTTTTGAAAATGGATTGATTAATTCAATATCTTGTAATTACTTATTTTGATTGAAAATGAAATTTTGTTATTGGAATGTTTATATTATCAATATTTTATTTGTAATGATGGTACTTGGACATTTTACGGGTGGTTACGTGACAAACCATATGACGGGTGGTGCCGTGAATTCCAGGACAGGTGGTTACGTTATAACCTCAAATGCATTGGGTATGGAAGTCGGCCATATGGCTATTCCATTAAGTATGTGTGGATGTCAACATCATGGTTATTACATTTAAGTATGTTTATGTCCCAAGTTACCTTTATATGTTATGCGTTCTTTATATGGGTTTTATGGTAATCTTTTGGTTACAAAAGGGTAAGTAATGATATTTTATTCAGTGAAGAGTTTTTACTACTTCCTAAAGGAGAAATGTATTAATTTGATAAAGAATACATGGTTTACTTGTTGGTATGAAAAACTAACAGTTTTCATTCTTTCTGTATACCGTTCTGATCTTTTTATGCTCACCCCAAGTTTTTTTTGAATTGATTTTCACAGGACTTAATGTGGAATAGGTTCAAAGATGGGATCAAGGGAAAGTCATGCTATCTAATACATGGAACTAGACATGTTTCTTTTTAAGTGTTTTTATTTTATGGAAATTTAGTAGAAGTGACTACTTTTTAATATTTTGAGATGTAATAGTTATGTCCTAATTCTGTAAAACTCTAAACCTGAAAAGATCCTCAATGTGAATTAATCATTTAATTCAATATTAAGTAAGGTTTAAGGCCAGAGCCTTATAGAAAGTCCTAAAAAACTTCTATAATTGGATTAATGAGGGTATTTAGAAATAAATGTGATGAAAATGGAATCATTTTTCGAAATATAGAAAGGTTAGTTGCTGATGGTTATAATCAATAAGATGGAATATAATATCAATAATCCAACACTATAGTAGATATATATGAATATATTTTTATTCTATTAGCCTTTACAACATTCTTTAATTTCAAACTTTTTCAACAGGACATGATGTGTGCTTTCCTTAATAGATATGTTAAAAAAGATTTTTATGTTGAAAAAACCCTAGTTTTTTATGACACAAAACATCTTGAACAAGTTTATAAGCTTACCAAATCTTTATATAGGCTTAAAAAAGACCATAGAGCCTATTATTATAGATTTAAGGATCATTGTTAGAAAAAAATTATTCTAAGGGAACTACTAATCCAACTATTTTTATAAAAAATTATATGGAAAATATTTTTATTGCTCAAATTTATGTTGATGATATTATATTTGAATCAACTCAGAAATATTTAACAAGTTCATTTTGGGAATATTAAGAAATATGAGTTTGAAAAGAGTATGATGGGTATGCTAATATTTTTTCTTCGTTGTCAAATATCTCAAAAATCATAAGGAACTTTTATATATCAAAATAGTTATATTAATAATCTTCTTATGAAGTATGGATATGAGAATACCAAAAGTATAAATACTGTAATCAACACCTCAAACCCACAAGATATTGATGAAACTAAGAAACAAATAGTCCTAACATCTTTTAGAGTTTTGATAGGAAGTGTATTATACATAACCAAAAATCGTACAGAGTTAATGTTTTAAATATTATTATGTGAAAGATATAAATCTATTCCAAAATAATCCCATATAAAAGTAGTTCAAATATTTTGTCACTATTTAAAGGTTACTATCGATTTAAAAATTTTCTATTCTTATAGAAATGATTTTTTTAAAATGTTTATTTGATGTTGACTTTAGTTGATGTAGAATGAATAGAAAAAGTATATCTGGAATGTGTTATTTCATAAAAGATTCATTTGTTTCTTGGTCATGTAAGAAGGAACACTTATTAGCAATTTACACTGTTTAAGATAAATATGTAGCTGCTGGAAGTTGTTGTGCCAAGTGTTCTATATGCAAAACACACTCAAAGATTATGACATTATTTTTACCAAAGAATAGATAATGTGTGATAATACTAGTTCCAACAACCAAATAAAAAACCCTTCACATCACTCTTGTGTATGTCACATAGACATAAGAAATTTATTTCTTTGGGATCATTCATTTACATAAGATATAATTCTATAATTTATTGAAAAAGTTGACCAACATGATAAAAATTTATAAAACTGTTACCCTCTGATAGATATTAATACATTAAATAGTAGTTAAAAATGATATCCATAAGGTTATCATCCCTATTATTTTTTTTCGAAACAATATCTTTACATTAATAAACTCTTTTTATAGGGGGGATACTTATTTGTATTCTTTTATATTTTATTTTCCAATTTTTTTTTTCAAAACCTAAAAATTTTAAAACGTAAATTTTTTACTTTCTGTAAGAAAACTTTTCAGAGACTATGTTTTTTAAGAGGATCCTTATCAATACTAAATAATAATTTTGAGAAATCTGGATGGTATGTTTACTTACATGTATTATCTTATGTGGTATTTTAGTTTACTGATATTTTCAATATTGTTTTAAGAAAATCCTTATACGATTTTCATTCCATAAATCCAGTTTTCCTTAAAACCTCGAAAGATCAGAACAAATAAAAACCTTCTATAGAATTCATCTTAACCATTAGATTAGTTTACACTAAAAAAAACATTCATATTGAATAGACAAACTAAACCATCATTGAAAAGCCTATATAAAGGACCCCTCTATTTGTGTCCCACATCAGTTATCTCAATATTTTTACACTAAATATATTCCCTTATTTTAAGTCCATTGATCTATTTTTTCCTTCACATTAACTTCTGAATCTCTATTTAAGATCTCCTCAAATACTATGATGTAGTCTCTATCGAGAAAGAAACCCAATCCCTGGATAATGTTCAGGTAGACGTCAGTAGACCAAAATATCTTCTCCAAGTAAAATTATTTGACTTAAATGTTCACCATGTTAAACATAAAGGAAGGATTATGTGTTCTAAGGAAAAAAATAAAGACACAGTTTATGCTGATCTTATAAAAAAATATTATGATTTAGTTCAATTCAATGACTAAGGTGGAAAATAAATGTTCAATTTCATAAGTTATGGAATGTTTTAAACCTTATATTTTAACCAATAATGATGTATTTTAGAAATACCTTAAGAAGTAGAGGAAATCATTTTCTCTCACAGATTTCCAGATAAAGAAGTTTCATTTGATAAATCTACGACGCTGGAGTTTCATGTCCTTAAAGAAGTGAAGAATACTAAGATATATCATCTTTAAAATAACTATATATTAGTTTTCATATGGGTGCAAGTCTTCTAAATTATGTGAAAGAGGGACACAAAATATTGTATGATATGTCATATCTGTCTATTGGATTTTCTTGTGAATATAAGGAAGATAAATTTTGTGAAGTATATTCTTTGGATAGTCAGGGACATTAAGAATGGAAATATAAAATTTCAAATTTTGACATATCCTGCAATCTTCTCTAATATTATAATATTTTTCATAGACTCTATAAAAATCCCATTCACATCAATGGTTAAGACCATTAAGAATATATTTCTATGTGATTATACTTTGAGGAGAATGAATATTTCTTTCATTCATAACAATACATAATTATATGATCTTTTTGACAATGATAATCCAGACTAGGAAGGTGATAATATATAGATATCAAAACCTATCCCCAAAAAATGAAGATCCAATGAACCAAAACCTCAGTTTCCCCTATATATCATGGAATCGTAATCATCACCCCCTAAACGGAAGAAGAAATAGGTATTCTTTGATGATGTAGTAGAAAAAAAGGAGACAATAGAAGAATAATAAGAAATAGGGAGAATCAATTTTTGGAATTTACCCTACTGAGGCTAAGGCCTTGATGATAATTCAATAAGAAAATTTCAAGAAAGAATCTAATGAGATGAATATAAGAGTAAAATACTAAAATATTAGGTTTTTCCGTCTTTGTTGAATGATGTCGAGAATGCTTCGGTAAAAATTCATGTACTCGAAGCCTTCTTAATGGATGCTACACTTCATGAATAGATTGTTGTTGAAGAACAAATCTAGTACCAATAAGAAGAAGAATAAGATGAAGAAGGTGAAGTATTGATCATAATGGTTGTGGAATATCAAGAGAAGTGGATCTCCTCTAATAAACTTTCAATAATAACTACCTAAGAATCATCCACCAAAATAAATTCATAAGAGAAAAAAGAAAATTAAGGGGAATAGGAAGTTAAAAAAAATATATTCCAATGATGAAAGAGAAGACAATGATGATATTTTTCAGGATTATGAAGATAAACTTAATTTTGGAGAATAATAACATTAGGTGGCAAGTGTTATTAAAAACGATGATGTTAAAGGAAAGAAAACCCTTCTTGATACTCATAATAATGATTTATATTGAACATATATGTCAATGAATGATAAAGAATCTAATGATAATCTTCTAGGGAAATATGCCTTGGAATCTAAAGCATCCTTGTCTATGGGACATGATTTTGTTCTAGAGTCTTTAAGAAATCTTGTATATTCAATTACATTTTTTCATAACATTTGATCACGGTACCGGCTGATTCAAAAAACACTTTTCTTTAAAAAAAATCACTAAATTTCATGATGAAAATGATAAACATGATTGATGTTTGCTTCAAAACCTTCATGGTCAACTATAATACCCAAAGGAAGTCCTAAATAAAGATCACAAGATAGTCAATGTTAGTTATTGGTTACCATAAAATAGTTGGTGATTACATGGACTCAGTTCAAGATGATTTTAACAAAACTGATTAAAATATCTTCAATCATTTACAGATGCTGAATAATGAACAAGATTCATAGAATCAATATGATAGAGATATTGATGGGACACTCAATTCCATTTATCTTATCCTAAATATGGAAAGAAAAAGTAGAGACCACTTGGTAAATAATGTTATGTAACAAGAAGATGTGGTCAAGACACAAAAGGAGTGGATTCATACCCTTGAAAATATGATCTAGTTCAATAAGACTTACTAAATATATACTAAGATGATCATATAGAGATAAAAAAGCGGAAATCCATTCTTAATAAAATTATTCCAGAGAATAAAAAGGATGAATAATTTTCTTAAAACCAAACATTTAATTTACCAAATCATCTTTATTAAAAGTTAATGAAATTTCCGTACACCAGTTTTTATTATATGAATATTTCCTAACCTTTGATGTAAAAAAATATACCACTCTATTACATTTTGAAAATCAAAAAGGGGGATAAAAAAACTATCCCCAAATAATATCATATTAATGGGGAGATTACCAAAAAAAGAAATTTCATTTGAAATGAGGTATTAACATAATGAAGAATTTATTATGAAAAAGATAATTTATTTCAAGAAAAATTCTTAAGAGAATTAATATGATCCTTAATGTGACATAACTTCATGGGGAGTTAGTCATTTTCACCATTAGTCACAAATATAAGGGATATATTTCTTTTCATTCAAGTATTCCAAACATAATATTCTTGTTCAAAAGTGGATTATGCTTTCAAAAAAATAAGGATATTGTTGAGTCAATAAGATCCTTATGGATTTCCCATTCCTTATGTTTGGAAAATCCCAAACACCTTTTCTCTTCATGATTATATTCTCTATATAAGGAAATTTATATGCTTAACCTTTATTAGGGTTTTATATGTTATGCTTAATGTTATTTATATAAGATTAACTATATTTTCCATAATACTGAATTCCCTTAAGATTAATCAGATCCTTTTCTTAATCTTAGAACCATTTAGTTATTTAGAATCCAAGCCTCCCTATTTTGAGAATCTGATTCTATTGTTTTAGAATCTGATTCACTTTGGAATTGAGATCCGTTTTTTTTACAAAAGTCATATTATGATTTCATCAAAATCATGACTACAATTTCATAGAAATCTAGACTATTATTTTATCGAAATTTGGACTCTGATTTCATCAAAATCTATACTCCAATTTCATCTTAATATAGACTCCAATTTCATCAAAATATATATTTTTATTTCAACGAAATATACACTCTGGCTTCATCAATTTGCAGACATCGATGAATCAAAATTCCAGATTCTGTTTACTCAAATTTTCACAATCCATTCCCATATAAATATATACTAATTTATAATTATACTTATAATTAATTAATAATATTAGTTAAAGTTAAATTTCATCCTTAACATATTTTTCCAATTTTATTAGATCCTATTATGCTTATGTTTGTTAAACATGATAATGTTTTCTTATATATTATTGATTACTACATAAGATAATGTCTCCATAGTATACTTACATGACATGATGATATAAAATCGGTTATTATCTAACCAATGACTAAGTGAAATATTTCTAGGACCCTATGATAAAAAAAGACTATTGTAGTAGGAGCCAATTGTTGGGACTCTCACCTACAAATACTCATACATTTCAACGAGATGATATGAGGTAAACTATGGAATGATGTGATACTCTATGAGAGCTCTTCTCAAACCTACCTTGTGAGAATGTTGTGAACAAACATTTTAAGATGAGAAAATCTTGTTATATCAACCAAGTGTGAATCCAATTTATGATATTATCAATCTAGGGATTTCGGGGATAAAGAGATAGAGGTACCGATCACCAAAAAGATTAGGGGATTGTAGGGATAACAACACATATACTGATCTTTGTATCAAGGGATTACCCGGGTCTGTGTAAAGAATACATTATTGAAAGTATAAATCAAGGGAGTTTTGTCTAGTGTTGTTTCATAACCATCTCGTTAGGATAAAATATTTCTTATACTTGTCCAGTTTTGTTACACGTTTTAATTCTATTTCATTTTGTAAAAGTTAGATAGTGTGACTTTCTTATTCTTGTATACTCTGATATAAATAATATTCTATATGATTTGAGGTTTAATATTTACTTAATTAAACTTTTCATAATATTCTTTATTAGATTTATTTTATCAAATTCTATGAAAGTTAGTATCTTTGTTAAGAACTAATGAGGGCTTGTGAATTCATCCTATTTAACATTGTCAAACATATATTATCATAAATATAAAAATGAATGTCTTTAACCATACAATTCACCCCTACTATAAATGTGAAATAAATATTTAAATTTTTGTCCCACATTATATCTCATGAGGTGGATTTTTCTAAAAAAGGGAGTCAAGTCGATTCAATATGATAGTGGTGGAATGAAAAGTAAACCCAATTCAGTAATGTATATTGTCTGATATGATGCTATTGTGAGTAAACCTTGACTACTATTATTTCACCCATGTAATTTTCATTCATATAAATAATGTAATGTGTGAACCCTTTTACATGGTCACAAGGTTGTGTGTGAACATTATTACTTGTTCCAAATGTTATGCATGATCATTTCTTTCAGGTCTATAATGTTATGAGAAAATATAACTGCATGTTCATAATGTTATGTGTAAACCTAATAACTTGTTTACAAGTTATTCATGGACGTAACTTTCATGTCCATAATGTTATGCATGGAAATGTTTACATGTTGATAACATTATACAAGGGACTGATTTCATTTTCTTAACTTAATTTGTGATCATGTTTATAGTTATACATGTTTAAAATGTTATTAGAAAATTTTATACCAGAAATCCATGTTTAATGCCAATGTTAAGATCTCCTATATCACATTACATGGTCCTATTATTATTAATGTCTTACAAAAAACTAGTCTTTATACCATGGAACATGTTTTTGATATATGATAGGTTGGGGATGAACATCATAATTTATTTTCATTATCACATACCCTTATGATTATATTGTGCATTAAAATGACCATAAATTTATATCCATTATGTTTATGCTTACTCATAATCTGAGCCCAAATCTTCTTATTTTTTTTAACTAGGTTGTGAAGAAATTATTTATGTAGGTTAGGATTATGAATTGTACTAAATGGGTTGATATTTGTGGGAATCATTGATGATCTTTCACCAAATTATAGGATTATGTTCAATGTTTCCAATGGAACCAAACAATCATGGTCCCCTAGTAAGTGTTGGTGTAATATAATTAATATTCATATAAAAAGTTATAATATCCATGTATGATAAGCCCATGCTTCCACAAAAAATTGTATTCATGAAATTTTTATCATTATAGTGCTAATGGAAACATTTAATAAATTATTTAACCACAAAAAATATACGAAATTAATTGTAGATAAATTGATTGAGAAACATTAATTGGTTGACATAAACAAGAAATATAAAATTAATAGATTTAAAATAATTATAGAAGGTCCTCAAAAAAAGAATATATACAATATTTTTTATTAAAAATATATTTAATAAATTTAAATAAATTATATAGGGGGACCAAATATGTAGGACTAAGAAGTGAACCCAGGTATGTAATTTCTTTTAAAATTACTGTTTATTTTGGGATTGTTTATGTTCATCTATCTATTCAGAAATGTATTTGTTAATAATATATTAAAAACTACATATTTTTTTTCTAAATGTTTATTTTTGGGTCTTTACAATTTTATTTTATGTTACTTATCTTATTGTCTCAGGAATCAAAAATAATGTTTTATTTATGGAATATTATTTAAAATGTCATATTTTAATGATTCCTTTAAAAATATTTTAAATCTTGGATGACATTATTTAAAATGTTTCACGATTGATCATTACTATTAATCACATGAAGATAAACGTACATTTATTTAATTTTTTAATTTTCTAAAAAGGATTAATAATGGTTATTTTTACCATTTTAAATATGGATAATTTATTATTTATTACAAATGTGAAAAATGAATGCCTTTTAATGTATACAACATGACTTCTTTTTCCCTCTATCATAGCCATTATTCATTATCATGAATTCTATATATGTTTCCATTTTGGGTTTTTACTAAAATTATGTTTTCAATATTATGATAATTTTTAGTTTTTAATGTTATCGAAAGAAAATATTATTATTTTCTTAAAAGAATGAAAATAATTTTTAATTTGAATTATAATTTCATTATTATACAGGGTTATAAGAATGTTATTTGTTTTTTTAAGTAAAAAATTATTTTTTATTTTTACAAGGAATAGTTTTCATACAATACATTCATTTCTAAAGATGTTATTATCTTAAGTCTTCCATAACATGTTTTTGGTTTTGTGATCATTAAATTTCTCATGATCACATTAATTTTTATTGTCCATCATTTACATATTTGGTCCTCTATAGAATTATTTTTTGTATCGTGTATTTAATGAACACAAATCATTCCATATTGATGATATCTCAATCGTATACAAATTATATATATGGTATAAGTTGAAATATCATTATGAAGAAGGATATATCACACTACAAAAAATATGGCTTATACCAACAGAAAATTATTGACAGATGATATATTTTTTGGTAAAAATGAGAGATTCAAACAGATATTAAATTTTATTGGTATATATTTTAAATACCAACACGTTTTTTTTCAATAGTTATCTCTGTTGATATCAATTGTTTTACACCAACACATCTTTAACCAACAGTTAAATCTATAGATTTATCATATAATTACTAAAAATTGTTTTACCAACAAATTAATCTATTACTATTAATTGTTATTACCAAAAACAATTTGACAGATATAAAAATCGGTTACAAAAAACTATCCAAAAACATATATTATTTTACCAAAAAAGAATATATATATATATATTTATATTATTTTCAATAAATTTTATAAATTGTAAATATTTTAATAAAATTATATAATCACAATGATTTTATTAACAAATTATAGTCTAGTGACATATATATATGATATAAAATTGATAACAAATGATTATAATTTTTGGATACTTGAATAAGATCTAATGTTGTAAAAATTAATAAAATAAAGATATATATATATATATAATTTCATTAAATGTTAATAATATAATTTTTTATTCAGAATATATATAAATTTTAATCTTCATTAATAATATATAAAATATATTTAAGTTTACTATACATGATGATTTTTTTTAAAATTATACCAATAATATGACACTTTCTTCCATAAATTAAAAGTCTTGAGTTGCGGTGATCAGATCATTGTTACTGTGTTATCCATTGTCGCACCCGACCCAGTTAATTTCATTTTATGTGATTTATTAATATTAATATTATCATTATTTTATTTCATTTTTTAGTAATTAACATTTTATTTATCCCTTTCTCCCCCATCCTGTTTGTGTCGCATGTCTCAACCTGGAGGAACCGAGTGGGGCACCTCCCTCCTCCTCCGTCCAAGGAAGCTTGACATCTCTCCTTATGATTTTTCATGGGGTATCCTAAAGTTATAATTCCTTCTCATCGACTATCTTATTTATTTCTTGTGATTTCCCTCTATTCTTTGAGTTGTGTACGACCCATCCAAACCCTATCCTGATTTGGAGTGTTTTATTTGTTGATTATTAATGGTTACAGTTTGTGAGACCCGATTTCGGTATGTTTTAGATGTGTTTCTGTAATGGGTTATAGCACTAAGCATGTTTCGTGCCGTGATAGACTTCAAATTCGGTGTGGGATCGTTTCAATCGGATTAGAGGAAGAGAGTGGGTTTGGGTATTCTGGAGATTGATTTGTGGAATTTTTTTTAAGAACCAGACCTCCCCGTAGGTGAATCAGTCATGATGGAGGAGATAATGGAGAAGATTCATGATTACGAAGAGTCTCCTTCCCCAGATTCCGACCATGCGAATTCAATTTCCTCTTCCATGAAGAACAAGATTTATTGCCTCATCGGGAGAGAGAATTCTGTGCACAAGGTTCTTTGCGGTGGAAAATATGCGGATGTATTTCTATGGGGGAATAAATAAATTCAGCTGGAGTACTGGGAGAGGAGGAAGTCATGTTTATTCTGTTCGAATTACATGAATATGAGCTGCTCACTCTGATATTCCATTACTTGATACTCCATCTTTCATTGTGCCTCATGTGGTGCAATGCATCCACCTTCATCTAAAGGAACACCCCAAGTATTACAAAAGTGCATATTATGGAAGGAACAATACTTTAGATTGCATCTTTACTATGAAAAAAGCTAAAAAAGTAGTAACCATTTTAAGATAGATAGCTTTGGGGATAGATCTAAAGACATTACTCAATGTGATTGCTGGCATGTGGGGTTTTCAATTCTTGGGAGATGCTGTGATTTTGTGATGTTGTTCTACACAAAATTTGTGATCCTTCATACAGTTCCATTTCTGTATGAGAGATATGAGGATAAGGTGGATTCGTATGCAGACAAGGTGATGGATGTGCTGAAGAAACAGTACACCATGTTTGATGTGATGTTTTTGAGCAAGATACCTAAGGGGGTGAAAGGAAATAATAAGGTTTGAGGAGGTGATGGATTAGGTTTGGTTTCTCTACTAGACTTCTACCATTACCATAGATTTTTTTTCTTTGGATAATTTATTGGATGTTATCTCTTATTGTTTCTCTTCAAAATGCATTGAATTCATATCTGTAAGGGATTTTAATTGCGGTTCGTGAGGCCTGATTTTTTATTGATTCTTTATTTTCCCTCTCTTCCCCTACATGATTTTTTTCTTCATTGGAGTTTTTTTAATGTTCTAATTTTTTTAAAAAGTTATGTATTTCTATGATTTGGGTGTGATTATCTATGTTCATGCAGTTTTTCAGTTTTTCATTGGGGCTTCTTAAAGTTTCAGGTTTTGCTGAGTAAGGAAGCCCTGAAATGACTCACAGCAAGGATTGACATTTGGTCATAAGGTTGGATTACATATATTTTACATGAGTCATCTAGTATTTTTGGGTTTATATTCATGCTAATAATTCTAGGATATGAGTCCTCTCCATGGAATTCAATGCTTGTAATGGAAATCTATGGTACTAATGAGAGTTCTTCTCTGATCTGTTGCATGCCTGGTTGTTTCTCTTCAAGAATTACTACTCTTCAAGAGTTGTTTCTAGTCTAAAATATGGGCTATGGATTGAATGGAATTGTATATATTATTGGATACTATGGTTAAACTATTTTGGATAATGAATTTGATTTATCCCTGATATGTGTGTTGATGTCATGTATTCCTTAATTCTATTTCAATTCCATGATGGTGAAATTGAACCTTATGTATTCACTTCACCAACCCTAATTCTTTGACACTATTGAGAATCTTCTCCCCAAGCTTGCCTTATAACACTTTCAAGCAGTTGATGAGCTCCTTCTTCGTGCTCTCATACTTTCCCTTTCTCTCATCAATAGCTTCCTCCCCAGAATTTATATATTTCAATCAAAAATATAAACCCAGAACCTTACATATGCTCACTGTTAAGGATTGGAGGGCAACAATGGAGTGATATCATGCTTGACCTCATTGATGTACTGGACACTGACATATGAATTTGTAGAAAATCTTTCCATTTTGTATGAGGAACAAGATCTTATTGTGGATGTGGTTCATCTGAGTTAAGATATTTTTTCCCAATTCCTCTTCCTTGTACTTGTACTTGTAATGATCCTCATTAAGTGATGGTCATTAGAATCCTTATTCTGAATGTGCTAATCCAGAAATCCCATAAAATGACCTTATACACCATTGTTGGAAAACATGGATTATATTTCTATCCAAAAAAAATCCTTTGTATGGATGCAACAAAAACATCAAAGGGTCAGTTCACTATGAATTCAATTCCAAATTCATCAATAAAATGTGTAGGATAAATTTCTTGACATAGTAAAAATTGTTTTTTTGTTAAACATCTTTTCAATGTGCCCAATGATGATAATAATATAGGAATGACGTTGTTTTTAACATTTGTGATTAATTGCATATTCCTTTACCTCTTTTTTATGAAAATAGTAACGTTTTCGGAGATGTTGACATAGACATGTAGTATTATGTTGATGCCTTGATAATGTGTATCATGAAGAGACGGAAGGTGTTACTTCATCCATAGTTAGTCATAGTGTGTAGAGTAGTTAAGACCGCATGTTTAATATAATATATTCATGCCTCATTACTATTTTAGTGTTCTCGGTAACATATTAATTCCCCTCACCTCTTTATAATGCCTTGGTTTGAAATTTGTAATCTATTATAGTGTTCTCACTAACAATATATTGATTCCTTGTTTATTTATGCAATCAATGCCTCATCCCTACGTGCAATCTAAGTAGGAGACAAGTGTGTTTCCTAGTGTGTGTGAAATCTAGAATCTATGTACTGTTTTTGAAATATGGAATTTTCATTGCAGGTACAACATTAGCATCGAAGGCCAGACCCACATGGTGTGTCCTGTGGCACAACATTACTATCTTTGGAAGGGGAGGTATGAGGACACATAGAAGTGGATGGATGTCCTGTCCACATGAAGATAATTACTGAACATGTACCTTGTGTAGTTTATTAGATGAATGAATCAATATTGACATATATTTTAAAAATAGAAGGTAAATGGAAAAGCTTCCCATGAAAAAAAAGTACATTCACTTCTCATTATCATTTCATTATCTTGGGAATCTGGTATCTATTTTAGTGTTCTCATCATCATTGCTGGTAGAGAATGTGAATAAGATAGTGATGCGTAGTCGGGTGGGAGTTCATATTCAAGTTTCAGTTAATGGGATCATCTAGGTTTGTGTGCTAATGAGTGTTGTGACCCCTCATTGTAAGTCTTCTGTTTCTTTTTCTCGATTCTCAAGTTCATTTTTGGAATTCCAGTGGAAAGGTTTATAGGTATATACCATTTTATATGTGGGAGGGCAACCCATGTATCTTTCGGAATCTGACTGGTAAGACGCTTCCTCCTCAACCCATGAAATTTTATTTTTTTAATGTTCTTTAATAGATTTGTGGAGGTGGATTTGAATCATGGTTTGATATTCTGTTGTGTTTTTACTACTGTTAATTTATTCATTTTTTTGATGCAGTCACATTTTTTTTCATATTCCATTAAAAATCATTAACTAGTTTATTTTAATCTTTGATCAAATTGGACGATGGAATTATTATGGAACATAGAAGATAAATCTGTAGGATAAAATAAAAACGATTTAGTATAATAACCTTTATAATAATAGGATTCATGAGAACAAATAAGCTTTAGAGGAAGAAGGCCTCCCCTAGGGGGTATAAAAGTGGCAGTTTATTATAAATAGAACTGAGGGGAATCAAATTTAGTTCCCTATAATCTACGTGGAGACCAGACCTATGATATCTTCCCATGAAACATATTCAACAATTTTATTGATAGAGACCTAGGTATGTTGTGCTCTTGAGTATGCATGGGTTGACCAGTTGACTACCAAATCAGATGTGTATAGATTTGGTGTCATGTTCTTGGAGATGATTGATGGAAGGCCGATTATTGTTATTGATAGCCCCACTGACTAGAAAAATCTAATATCATGGGTACTTTTCAAGTTATTATTTCAAAACTAATGCCATGTCTATATTTTTTTTCTAAATAAAAGACTATTATGAATATTAATTTATTTATTGTGCAGGTACTACCTTTGTTGAAGTGCATAAGGATGTTCAACTAAAATGTAGAAAGTTCAATCCAAATGTTTATACTACCTTTATCCTTAAGGTATAATCATATTTTTATCACCTGTATGTGAACCTCCCTCAATTAAATATGAATTCTTTTATCATCTATTTTCTTCTCTATTTGTGCATAGACAGAAGCTGACATGGATGAGGTTGGAGTTGGAGTAGACATAGACTGGAGCTAGTATGGATGAGCTGAACTAGACTTGGCATAGATGAGGTTGGAGCTAGATGTGCTGGCTTAGACAGTCAATGGCATGAATAGGGCCATAGATGGCATATATGGGCTAGGGTTGGAGCTGAAATGGATGGGCGGGAGATTGTTGTGCTAGAGTCACTGGCGATGATGAGCTGGAGCTGCTTGTACTGGAGTCGCTGGTGATGATGAGCTGGAGCTGCTAGAGTGGTTGATTCTATTTGGGGGGATCTAGTATGGTTGGGGGGTGATTGTGAGTGACAAAATTTTTGAATAGAAAATGGGGGGGGGGGAGGTTTCGAATAGTGGAATAATCCTAACAGGGATCTAACAGGTTTTTCTTGTAATGAATTTCAACATTAATATAATTAATTGTTGTCTAATTTTGAACATGTTAAAATTGTCTTAGGTTTGATTATTAAAATATATGTATTATTTATGATAAATTAATTAATATAATGTGAAATGTTACTGGAAATAAAATTTTATAATATTATTTTTAAATGTAATTTATAAATAAATATTTTATATTGGTAATATTATTACCAACAGATAAATTTGTCACCCGAACCTATTTGTAACAGTTTAACCTATATATATATTATATGTTGGTATTGTTATAATTGTAACAGAACTATTTTATCTATCGCAAAAACATTTAGTGATAGAGTATTTCCAATAGTTTAGTGACAGAGACATATATGTTGGTAAAACGTTTTACCAACAGAAAATGCAGTTTTACCAATAGATATGTCCCTGTTGAAAAAAGTGAAATATTTTGTACTGTCATTTATTTCGGAAATACTATGTATTATTGATTCAATAAAAATAAATATTGTTTTATATGAATTTTTTAGAGTGAATTTTATTGATCACTAAATATATGTGGAATAAAAAATATGTGAAAGTGATATGTGGAAAGAGATTATAGATAGGTTATTGAGAAAATTATACTTACTAAAAAATACGGAAGTCATGAAATATTATATGGATATCTATTTCACACCAACAAATTTATTAACAATGATATCTTTACTGAGGAATTTATAGTATGATTTATGATAACATGTTCAAGTACCTTCTGTAAAGATTATAAATGTTAAAATTTATTTATTACATTTTATTAATATTTTTTCCAGTATCTTTGAAATTTATATGATGATATTAATCATTTATTTACATTAAATTGACGTTTCTGAATAAAAATAATGTTTTTATTTATCAACTATTCCATTTTGATTATGCATTCTTTTATCACGATAACTTCTGTAGTAGGTATCCCTTACTCAGAATATAAGCACTCCAATATTTTTTTTAATTTCAGAAGACATGAAGAAGTTTTTTTTTATTATTTGAAGGAATAAATTTTTTTCATATTATTTTTTAATATTCCCCATGAAATATTGGAATTATTTAGGTATATAGTTTTCCAGACTGAGAAAATATTGATATTGTGTTGTGGGATACCTTATATATTAAAACGACATAATAAAGTAAAAACATGCTCTAGTATATTAGAGTTGGGGGTTTATAGTTAGTATCAAAGAAAATTTAGTAGTTACCTTAGGAAATATAATTTAAATAAACCTAGAAAATATGAGCTTCTTAACAATTCGTAACGTGATTGAGAATTTTTACTGTGATTTATTTTGTATTTTATGGAAATATATACATAATGATTAAAACATAAATTATTCTATAACATGGTTTATTGATGGACCCCAGAAAAATGAAGGGGATCGACACTTGTAGACAATGTATGGATTACCCATCAATGCAAAATAGTATATATTGTGTCAGAGGATGGAAGATTATGACCATATTAACGAATCTTACTCTTGTTATGTTAAATAAAATTCCCATATAGAAAGTTATATTATTCAATAATATGATTTAATTATTATTGATCAATTCATGCGATAGAGACCTCCATAATATAATATTACTTTTAATATATTTGTTGAGGAAAAATGAATTATGTGCTTAAAAAGACATTTTTTCTTTGTGGAGTAATGAAATTGAAAAGGTTATTCCTGTAGTTCATTTTTATTAGGGAGATTTAGATCAATGATGGCACCTGATAGAGAATAGTAAAAAAAAATTGAAATAGAATGTACAGAGTTGAGATCTATTAACATGATACTCATTGATAAATACATTCCATAAGACAAAAAAGATAAAATTAAAATAAATTTCCTAAAATTAAATAAGTGGGATGAATAATATGATATACATAATGAGGAAAAAATAAAATAATTAACAGAAATATTATAGGGAAAAAAATTAATTATGAAAGAAAAATTAAATGTTTATTTGAGGGTCCAGTGTTGATTATTATATAATAAAAAATTTCAAAAAATATTTAATTATGTAATGATTTAGTTTTATGTTCCAAAAAATAGAAAAAAATAACCTAAATATTATATCTAAAAGAGAAATAAAAAATAATAATTTGTCATATGATTACAAAGAAAAATAATAAATGCTGTGAAGAGGATGGAATGGAAGGTGGGATTTCAAACATGTGATAATTATGTAATAAAACAACTTGGTACTTGATTAATGGGAACATTGGTGTGTTTCAGGTGTGGTGAATTGGGTTATAAGGCTCATTACTGCATAGTAATTATTCAAAACACTACTACACAGGGAATCCGCAATAACAATTTAAGGAATTACTCAAACATGATTCCCAATAATAAATTTAAGTACCTGGGGAAATGTTAACGGTGAGAAGGAAAATATTTTTACATTACTACAAATGTATTAGATGTTTTTCAAGAAGTGGTGGATTACAATTCAAATTTAAACTAATATATAGAAAATGAAATATTTTATTTCGAATTATCACCATCTTTTAAGTATTCTATGTTTCCTATGAACATTACATATTTACCTTGATTATTAAGATGATATTTGTAAATCAAGACTCCTAGTGGAAATATTTTTATAATAATGATACATCAGTCACTCTCCATTATGAATAATAATCATATACTATTTACAATATTGATTACATTACCTATTATAGAAAATAATTTTTTCTTGGTAATGGATTGGAGTACAAATTATAATGAAAAAAATTCTAATAGATGGAAATTATAATTCATGATGGGGATGTGGATTCCATTATATTTAGGGGAATACTACAAAATTTGAATCATGTCATGATCTAAATCTACTAAGTCTCACTAAAATAGTTTAATAAGAATAGGAAAAAATCATAAAATGTGAAAGGTATCACTAAAATAAGGGCTATAATTATTGTGATGTACTAAATTGATGTGTTTTCCAATGAACTAATTGGGAGTCCACATGAAAATGCTGTAATATTTCTATTGACCTCATTCTTGATTGAAAAAGTATGTCTAACACACTTCATAGGGTGACTAAAATATAATTAGAAGAACTAATGGATAAATAATAGGATTTGAGTGATATGGTTTTTATATGCCCTAGTTTTTAACTTTGGGAGTTCATGTTCTATTTGATAATGTCAAAAATGGGTCTGTGAGGTTATTCATTGATAACAGTAAAATAAAATCCATTACTATAAAGAATAAGTATCATCTTCCCCATATTAATGACATTCCTCATTAACTGTGAGGATCTTAATATTTTTCAAATAATTATATTTATTCATTGTATAATAAACTATGAGTAAGGGAGGAAGATATTCAAAATATTATTTTCATATAATGTATATAAATTATGAATTTATTATAATTACCGTTGTATTGACTAATATACACTGTTCAGGGATTATCTATAAAATATTATTTTGAAATTTATTAATGAAATTTTGATGCAGTAATTGGGGTGGTATCCAAATTATTAACAATCCCTATCATCTTACATAAATCCCAGGATCAAATCATGATATGGTTTTGATTTATATGCTATTATTGCAGAAACTAATGTGGTTACTATTGCAGTTACTATAACTATAAAACTATTCATAAAATTTTATCCCACTGGTAACAAATTTTGGACATTGAACTTTCAAAACAATGACCCACTGTAGTCCTTGGGCCACAGTGACTCCAAGACACATCATACCTTGAAGCCAATGGATTTTAGGCAATAGGGCCTTCAGGCCATGAATCTATCAAATTAGGCAACATAAAAGTAGCACGTGAAAATTAATTAGATAATGTTATATCCACTATAGTAGAGCTAATTGTATTATAATTATGGGAGGGTATGTTAACCACCAATGGTGCTAGTCAACATGAAACTCATCACGGGGGAATAATGTCCAATCATCCATGTGCTATGTGGAGATAGGATCTATAAAAAAGTATATGTCAGGGTGGGTAGTTATTGTTTTTAGGGTAATTGTGACTTAGATTCATGTTTTGGACCTTCTGTCTCTTGTCTTATTGGTTATATAAGGCTACCCTATCAGGACCCTTAAAATAAGATAACCCAATAAAAAATAAATCGTTAAATATGTTAGGAATGGTTGGCCATATTTTCATATACTCAAATAGTCAGACTGATCATGAGATTAATTTGTGAATCATTCATATGACACTCAGTGTAACATATTTATATGAAAAATTTATAAAATATTAATTATAACTTTAAAAATACTATTAACATGGAATTTTATTATGGATGGAATATCAATTTATCCATTAAAAGAAAAATTTAGTTATGGAATGTCCAACACCAATGAATATAAATGAGGTTCTTATTTTCCTTGGATTAGAAGGTTATTATGGCCGATTCGACTTATGATTTTTTAGATTATCTAACTCGTAATTAATGATGAAATTTAAATGGTTAATGTTCATATAGTTCAATTTAAATAATGAATATTTTAAATAAATAATGATGTCATTTTTAAATTCAATAATATTGACGTTACCACTAGATAGAGATGTAATTCTAATATACAGTGATGCATCAAATAATGAATATAGATTTTTCCTTAGGTAGAATGAAATTATTTTTAATGTGTCAGCCTAGTAAAGGATTCATGAATAGAATTATAAAACCCTTGATCATGAGTTGGAATCCATAATGCTTTCAGTGATGATGGAATTACCATTATGTTGAAAAAATGTGAAAGATATAAAGATCACAAATGTTATAAATAAGTCTATTCATATAAATTTGTCAATAAGAGGAAAAGGCAATGGATAAAACTACTCAAGTAATATCATTTATCAACACACTACCACATTAAAAAGAAAAATATGATGGATATTGCATTGAGTAGTAAATAACATCTTGTTTTGGATATAATCAAGACCGAATATGGTCATACATTGTTAGATTGATTAAATTTTGATATAGGAATCATTGAAGATGGGAAAAATCACAAGTATTCCAAATTATGGCCATATCATCCTCATTGGAGAAACAAAATCCCAACATGATGATAAGAATATCCAAAAAAATAAAAGTAATACTTTATGGGAAATTGGTATACTTCATCTATGATAATGAAATATTTATATAATAAAAGGGGCTATGTGTTCCAACATCACCTGATAAAAAAATGGAATTATTAGATGAACTTGTATGCTCAAATGTATTTATAGACCATGGTAGAACATAAATGTATAAATATATTAAATAATATATTTGGTGTGTTAATATAAAATGGTAATTCAATACTATGTATCATGATTAATGGGGTTTCAATAAATAATGGCTGAGACACAACATTATAAAGTTTTCATGCAACCTACACCAAATATTATGTGTAAATGGGATGATATAAATATTGACTTTTACACTAGATTTATAAATACATTGAAGATGAACAATTCCTCATGGGTTATTACAGATTGCCTTACAAAATAATTTTTTTTCTCTATAATGGAAGTTCAATGTGTCGAGCACATCACATGACTCTGTATTAATGACGATGGGAGACTTTATGGTGAATCTATATCAACTGTTTCAAATGGTGACCTATATATTATATAAATATTTTCGAATATTCTTCAGAATTATTTTTAGACATTTGTATATTTTGGAATGTCATATTATCCTTTGACAAATAGAAAAATCAAAAACACATTTATTACCATATAAGATATGTTGAATCCATTATAACTTGACTTTTAAGTTGTGTGGGATCACTGTTTACATTTTTTATAATTTTATTATAATAATAGCCTTCATGTGGTATTTATATAGACACAATATAATGATTTGTAAGGGAAAATATTTCATATGAAAGATTTTTAGGATGAATATTGCAATCCATACATTTCATACATAGATATTATAACAAAATATATGAGTATTAATTTCAGTTTACAATGACTCCCATGGAAATATTGGTTTAGTGTATAAGGAATCTTGGATACATAATCATGTGGTGCATACGTGAACTACACCATATAACAATATGTTATTCATAACTAGAACCCTACTTATACATATAATACCAAATGACATTCTTTATTACCTTGGGAATGAAAACATAAGAATGTGTGATATTACATGCTCAGTATGGGTAAACATGAGATATATCAATGAACAATTAAATACAACATGAGTATAGGGTTGTGAGAACCTGAGAATAATTTTTAAAAAAAATACATTATATATCATATATGGTAATATTTAGTCATGGAATAACCTTTGGAGTTCATATGACCTTATTTATAATGAAGTCACAGAATATGTTTCATGAGAGTATACCAAAGATATGTAAGCCCTATAGTAGCATCATCATGTGAACAAGGATTATTTTCCCTTTGAAGAGGGAATGTGGATACCCCATATACTTCTCTCCGCCTACACTAATTTATAACGAGAAACTCCAGGTTATAGCACAAGACCAACATTTGACCTATAAGACAATGAATTATATATCACTAATGTCCTAGTCACAAAACAATAAAATATAAAACAATATCCCAATTGAATGATGTTAAACTATATCTTCCCCCTTTAACCATAGAATATGATTATCGGTTTGAGAAGCCCAGTATGCTTCAGGTGATTAGAATGGGATACCTTATATGAGATGACCAACATAATATCTAGGTAGCCCATATGCATTAGTCCCACACCATCCATTATTATTTCAAACATCATGACACATGTTTCTTTACTACATGTTGCTAAACTGTATATACGGCTTCTATCACATGATAATAAAACATCCACCCAAACTATATGAATGTTGATCCCTTTCAAATAACAAGGCATATAGTATCTGTCTCCTATGATGAATCCCAAAATCACTATAAATTTATCTACCATTACCCAAGGTGGAAATAAACCCAAAGTGTTATCATTACCATAGGGAAAACACATACCCTCTTACCAACAAAACATGAGGTCCCTATAGGACCTCAACATTTCCATGAGATGCTTACCTATATTCATATCAGCATGTGGAGAGAGTTTATGGGAACTGTACCAACTAGAATTTAAACCTGTGACTTCCCATAAATGATGAGAATAAGTATCATAGTCTGTATTAGACTATAAATATATAAAACACCCTCATTTGACTTCTAATATGTGGGACTTCCCAATGAATCTTAATCTCATCTTTATGTGATGAGCATGAGATTACCTAAGTGAAGGGAAAAGAAATCTTTATGCGATGACCATAAGCTACATGTCATAATTAGTGTTGGATGCACCGTGTAACACATTAAAACATCATTTCCCCGATCTAACAAGTATAGGATGCCGGAGGCAACGATATTTGGATGCCTTAAATTCCTGTAATAAATTATTCTGTTACATTAATGAGATACTTTGTGATTTACATATATGATGCCTCATACATATGGTTCCCCCGACATTAAATGAGGAATAATTTTATAGATTCAAAATATTCCAAACATTCGTAGATATAGACATTGCCAACATCATCATCAACATTGACCATAAGTATCATCCCTTTTATTATAAGAAGGAACATAATTTACACTACTACCAAACAGAACTATAATAGTTATGACCATTATTAGTAATAGAAAAAATGTGATGATAAAGGGAACCTTTAATTTGGGCTAAAAAAGCATTGATAAAAGGTACCCAATATCATTTCTTTTTAGCACTGATAAATGGAAATATTTATATAGGATTTTATATAGTGCTCATAAATGATAACTATTGTTAGAGATTTATTTTTAGCACACATAAATGGAAAAATTAATCATTGATTTATTTTTATTGCTAATATATGGTAGCCTTTATCAGTTCTTCTTTAGCACTGATATAGGTCGGAATAATATGAAGTAATCCAAAAAATATAAATTAAATAAAATAATAACAATTTTATTAATTCTATAATTATTGATAAAAAAGAAATATTTGATTATACATATATATTAATTATAAAAAAATGAATGCAACAACCAATGAGGAACATGACTCAATGTATAAAATACAAATAAACTGCTGGTACATGGAGTTGACCCCATGACCACGCCCTAAACCACTCCTCACCCTTAAACCTTAGCCGTGCCTAAGGGGAATATATATATATATATATATATAATATAAATATTTAAAAAATAATATATATTCAATATATAGATATATAAAATGATTAAATTGAATTGTTAAAAAAATAAAAAATAATAATGAGTAACTTAAGAAAATTATTATATATTTTCTTAATTTAATAATTATTAAAAAAAATGAATGCATTTAAAATACACACATATATATATTATAAATATTAGTAAATATTAAATATTAAATATAGATATATAAAAGGAATAAACTGTAATAATTAAATAAAAATATAACAAATAAATAAATTCAAATAATTAAACAAAAAAAGAATAATGAATTAATTACCAAATTATTAAAAAATTTATTAATGAAACAATTATTAATAAAAAGTAAAATTTTTAATATATATATATATATGTACTAATTATAAATATTAATAACAATATATATTAAATATAAATTTGTATAGAAAATTTAAAAAGTGTAACAATTATAAGAATATTAATTTCTTATTCTATTTTAATGTTGTTTGATTTTTAAATTTAACATATATCAAAGTGTGTTACATTGACTTCACATAATTATATGTCATTAATGTATTTTTATATGTAATATACACACATAATCATTTTCACAAAATGATATATTATATATGAAACACATACACCAAATATTAATGTAATTATTTCAAAATTTGGTATATTTTATAATTAAATCATAATAGGATACATTTAAAATATTTTGTATGTATTTAGTTAATTTAATTTATTTATTTTTAATATTATTATATTTATGTAATATTTAAACATTATTAATTTTTTTTTTATTTTATTGAATTTAACAAATCATTTATTATATATATATATATATATTTACTATGTTTTAGTATTTTCTATATATATTCATCTTTACATCAATATATAACCATATTGTTATAATAAATGATATTTAATTAATAAAACTTATACATTTTTAATATTTTTAAAGTGTAAGAATTATTAATTATTACATATTAGTCTCTTTTAAAATTCATGTATTTAAGATTATATAGTCATTAAAAATGTCAAAAATATATTTTTAAATAAGTACTTATAAATAATTATATTTATAAATATATATTTACTATATTAATAATTATTTATATTTATAATTACAATGAAAAAATAAATATTTTTTTTAAAAAAACTTTTATATAATTATAAATATATAATTATATATATTTAAATAATTATGAAAACATAAAAACCTTAATTAATTAATCAATATACAATATTTACATTTATATTCATATATCACTGAGTTCCACCCTAGATACATATAATTATATAATTATACATAATTATATATATATTTAAATATTATTTTTAAATAATTATTCATACTTTTATAAATAAAAATTTATTTATTTAAATAATTATGAAAATTTAAATAAATATATATAAATGATAAATATATTTTGCATATTTATATTTATATTTATATTTATATTTATATTTATTTATTAAATCTATATTATTTTATATTTATTAAATATATAATTAATTATTTGAATAGATATAAAAATGTAAATATGTACAATGATTTAAATTTATTTATAACTATAAATAAATAAATATTAATATATTTATAAATATATATTGACTATATTTATATAATTATATATTCATAATTATAAATAAAAAATATAAATTTTTAAAATTATTTTAGTAATAATAGATGAATAATTATATATTTAAGTAATTATAAAATTATAATTAACAAATATACAATTATATAAAAAAATTTACAAATTTTTTATTTATAAATATAATTATAAATATTTTAGCAGTGCTTCATTAGCGGTATGAAATATTGTGGTTTATCCACACTATAAAAAATTGATAAAAGGAATCTTTAGCTATGATAAAACTTCAGCACGGATAAATATTCCAATGACACTAATTTTCCATGTATTATTTTTGGATATTTTATGGACTAATTTCAATGCCATCTGCTAAGACAGTGTGCAATTATGAGACCTGATGTGCCCAGAAGAAATGTGTGAAATATTTTAAATATATTAAATTACACATGGTTGATGTTTTCTTGAAAAAGTTGAATAACATCTAAACATGGTCCTAGATCAGAACAACTAGGGAAAAGCTGAGTTCAAAATGTAGGTTTTAGCCATGGTGTGATAGAACCTTTTTCAATGATGGTCGTTTGTGGAAAATTCATCACAGGTGTAGAAATGGACAAAACTTTTACATAAATTATTTTATTTCTTATTCATTGGAGTAGTGTTTAGAGAGCCTTTAAGTATATTGCTATGAAGAAATTCTAGGGTAAACTATATATCACTAGAGCCACTAGGGAGAGAGTTATTTGGATTCTATCTCTCATACGAACTTATATCAAATCGTGGATCGATGTTCAACACGCAATGAAATCAAAGGGTCTCAACAATGAATATGATTCCAAATGATTCTTCATCAGCGATCAATCCAAATTGAGGTACGATGTTTGATTGATTCTGTTTTCCTTCCCCATTTTGGTTTATATGAAGAACACAGATCAACCAACCAACAGATTTACCTACAAATTGTGTGTACTATAGGATGGTATGTTTTATAAGGGTGTGAGAGAATTTTCTATAGGATTTATATTATCTCTTACTTTTTTATTCTAATGGAAATGCATCATGGGTTAAAAGAACATAGTCCGAGGTCCATTCCTCCAATCTACTCATATTCTTTTCTCCCATGATTTTTTGTTCATCCTGGATTTTCATCATTTAGACCAAGATTCGACATCCACTGATGAATTTCATCATTGGAAACCCGATTCCTATTTCCACAATTTATACATTGTAGATCTGGGATCACAATGACATGATGGTGGTGCGACAGTGGGAGTACCGACGAATTAGACTTATTTAGTGAAATATTTTAAAATTCATTGAAACTCATCCAGTAATAGTGTTAGATGGAGTTTCCAGAACAAATCAATGTTCCAAATGTTGTTAATCATCCATGACAAGGCTAAAATGAGGTCTTTTTTATGATTTTCCACCTGCATGGCTCGAACGCCGGTTAGAGCACCAAATAAGATGTTGAGAACTAGATATATGTTTGTGGGAAATTACTCACTACACGAAATGTAACATAGAGCCACATTCCATATGGGAACCTCCTAGTAGATGCTAGGATTATGGGAGGGAGTCATGTATCACATAGTGTGTGACCATGTAACATGGTGTGCGGCCCCCTTTGGTGAACTAACTATGTACCTCGTTGGGTACACAGACATGAGTTTAATTACATGGGCTTGGTCATTCCATGTACTCCCATAGGGAAAATGCCTAAAAAATTATAAGGGCTAAGCCGTGTATTGGTATATGTGCAGAGTACAAGGGAAAATGACATTCCACGTACTATTACAAAGATACTTGCAAGAGATATGAGATTTTTAAATGGTTAGGACTCAAGGTCAAGGGAAACAACGTGTAACCCTACAATATTCTATGTACTTTAGAATACATGGATTTTACCCCTTATCCATCATATCATGACCATGTATCATTTGGGTGTGTTCCCCATATGCATCCCCTGAGAGTTAGTATGGAATCACCTCCCACACATTAGATAGTAATACCTCAATAGGAATTTATTTATAGAGTTATTGAAATATATCTATGAGGAATGGTGTGAGATACTTTATTCTTATAAATTCTATAGGTGGAGTTATTGGTATAATTGTGACAAACACAATGCAGGTGTTGATCATCCACATAGTGTGTTAATCTAGATTGAGTTTCCGGAATACCCCATAGCCATGGGATTCAACCTCATATGTGTATTGTATATCTTTGGACCATTAGTGTTTACTTTTAAGGGAATGACCTTTTGAGAACAACTTCTTGGACTTACTTCATCAGTTTTATAAGACTTAGGAGTTTGTTGTCCCTGGTAAGTGCTTTGTGGAATCTCTGAGCTGGAATCCTATGTTGGTATTATAGTTGTGACAAACCATTAAACTGTGTGTTTTTTGAGTATATACAGATATTAGTCTCCTACATACTATATAAATATATCTATTTAGACTTGATTAAACTTCATTTATTATATTAATTATGGTTTTTGGATGTCCTACTCATTATTATTATATTCACCCCTTCAAGGGATTCTCCATCACTTGTCACATATTGTGTACTTGATAAACCTTTTGATAGAGTTCTAGATGGACTAGTACCAGGCAGTTCTTAGTTAGACAAGACATAATGAGGTGTCATACTACATCTTTATGAATGTTTTTAACAATATTTATTTCAGATTGGGCATGTTTTTAGACTCTTTGTATTAGGCTTGTATTTCAACCTATTTACATTCATTTACATCATATTGTGCTATAGTCATGAGATTTAGATATATTAATTCATTTTTTTAATATTTTTTTCCCACCATTCATCATTTTATAGTCTTGGAGATGTGTGTGTGTGTGTGTGCATGTGTATATAGGTAAAGGACTCCGATGTTAAGGATATCACAACTCGGTGCCAGTTGCTAGCCCCTGGACTATGGGAGGAGGGATTGGGGAGTCTTATAAGGGCCCCACAAGGATGGATGGTATCAGATCAGTTGGTTCTACCCCATGACCAAAGTATATTTTATGGATTTTTGGCAACAATGTTATTTGTTTTGAATTCAAATTTCTAGCTAGGGACTCTAGTGTTGGTGTGACTACTGTCATATCCAAAAACTAAGACTCTGATCACAAATTTGCCAACTTGGTACATTAGAAAATTGGTTGTAGGGAAATAAATGGTATGTGGATCATATAGGAATGGGTGGTGGTTTCCATGCCCTTCTTGATTCAGCTCTCGAGATATACTCATTGATCGTGGTACATCTTGTTTACATTCAGGATGACTCCACGATGTATTACAGATCATATACAACATCAATATCATTTGGATGGCCCCCTCAGTGATGAGACATCAATACATGGACCAATTATTTAGATGTTACCTTCAATTTGTGCTCCATCTAAACCACCACATTTAGAGAAGCACACTGTACCAACATTACTAGTGGATGAGGCTCACTGGTTGATCAAACTTCATGAGTTTCAGAGACATTGAACCCTCTGGTTTTGAGGAAAGAACAACACACATATGGATATGGACTGGATTTATGAGGTGACCCATTTTTTTAATATTTTCATGACACCAACATATTAGATGGTGGTCGTAGCGGCAAGCATTCTCCACGTTTCAGTATGATGATGGTAGGGATTAGTGCCCTAGTATTACGATGAGGCCACTCTTTCTTGGATTGAGTTGGAGAGATTTTTTTAAGAGGTGTTGTCTCCAACTACACTAAGGTATGTATGTATCCAAGAGCTTCTATAGATTTATTATAGAAGCACACTAGTATCTATGTATTCATGAAGGTCTACCAAACACTCTAGGTACTCATTGGATACAGTTCGTGAACAACTCCTCAACGATTTGACATTCAAGAAGTGTCATTGTTGAGAAATCCAACCCATATCATCCCTCTACAAATTCATAAAAACACTAGGGTTACTAGAGAGATATTTTTTGGTTGAGAGTTTCTTATCTTATCTAATGTAGCTATGGGTTATCGATATCTGTCATACAAGATTAGAGTCCTCGACAGTAGGAAGGAGACAACAACCTTACAAACCTAGATGTGTGACACTTTTTAGGTGGATGTTCTATGATAGATGTTATATGGTTTAGGTCTCTCAATATTGGCTTAGTCATACCAACGATAGGTGATGTTACTCATGATATGAAAGGGTTCATCTTGCGTGAGATTATCTGACCCATAGTATAGCTGATAGAGAAAGCATGGATGGGTCACCGATGTACAGAAAGCTGCCAAAACTGATAAGTTCATAGGGAAAAAGACATGGTAGAGGAGTGGGGAGAGTAGTTTGAGATAGTATATTCCTTGGCCTGTTATAACCTCCAGCACCACAGGTGGCCCATTCCATGTTCAAGAAGCTAAAGGAAAGGGCTGGGGACAACTGTAAGTGGTTGAATATTACAAACCAGAGGCTCTATGAATGATTAATATACCATTTGAGTCTTTTATACATTAGTTTTATTATTTATATAAATTAAGTATATTAATTGATTTCATTCCCCAAATCTCATTTGTGAGTTAGTGATTCTAGTTTAGAGCTTTGCATAACCCCTGTACTTAGATATTCCAACTGGAAATGACGAAACGACCGCGCACGTGGGCTGACAGTTTAACATGAATCATAGAGGACATTGTTTTTGTTGAAATATACTCTTAGTAGTGGTAGAGACTTATATTTTCATATTCATTATGGGCCATTTATATATAGTTCCCCTGACCTGATCAACCACCTGAATAGTTCTTTTGGGTCGGGTGCCACTGGCCTAAGGCAGACCTCCGAAAATGCCCAATGCAGCGGACTAGAAGCAATTGTGTAAAGAGGGAAATGTGTGTATACTATACCCTCATGTTATGATATAATAATGTTATGACTACAGATATATGATGTGTAGTGGAAGAAAAGGCTCATATGATATAATCCAAACCCACTATGGAGGAAGAATATTCAAATATCACACTATAGCCTAAAGAAAAGTAAACAATAGCATCATAAAAAATTAAACAATTAAACATTTCATTTTTGGAACTAATACAATATATTAATCATATAAATGTGATAGATTAAAATTATATAAATGGTCTCTAATATCTTACCATAGTATATACAATACTACTGATATACTAAATTAGAAAAAAAATAGAACGAAACTCTAAAAGATGTAGGAACCCCAAAGTCCCCTACCATCCATCCATGCCAACTCAAAATAGGATCCATCTCTAGATCCCATACTATTACCTAATAATAATATCATAATGTCTATACATATCCCGAAGGGATCATGTTGGTTATAAGAATGATCTTCAGTAGGTTACCACTCAAGTGTGCATACCAAACATAATTTTTTATGAAGGTGGGAAATATAGTATTAAATAATGTAAACAGATCATGGAATTTAATAAAGAAATAAAACCTCTCTAGTGCTTAATATCCACTATAAATTATTTACCTTATGCAGACAATACATAAATAACTGAAGATGATAGGATCCTTGGTCCATGGCCTAAGGTAATCCCTGATGTCAAATAGTCAAGGTGAGCCCTTAGGTTTCAGCTCCATATAACTAACACGGAACCTCATGTCAATCGAAACATCGTGTCCCCGATCAATTCAATGATATCTAGAAGGCATGCAGAAATAATAGAACAATGGTCCCTTAGAACCCTACCATATGAACCTTCCATCTAGAATCATGAAATATAGAGGAATAACAATTTATGACCTCAAATAATATTCAGCATCAGATCCTAGAATAACATTTGGTGGAACAGTGATCTACATCCTCCCAAGATAGTCCAGGCCCAAAAGACTCAATACGATGACCCTCAGCCCCAAACTCTTAGCCCCAATTCTATCATCAGACAGATTCTTACCATCCTCATGAAATTCTATGGAATGAACCCCCAAACCAATTTACATAATCTGCAATACTGGGGACCTCTTTTCACACAAATGGCCAAAACCACCACATCACTGAGTCAACTTGTGTGCACATGACTCCAAGCAGTGCTTGGGCCATCATGGGTGAGTGATAATATCCATTTTGGCACCAACGAGACATCCCACAACCACCTTGTTCCCCTGTGACCATGTCACTCATGTTCAATAAACCAGACATCCAATATCACAGGCCACACCATCAATAGTATGGCCTCAAAGACTCAACTGACATCCCTCATGCTCAACCAATGATGTTACCAACCATGTAACCATTCCATGACCAACAAGACTGTCCCTCTACCTCAATTCAAAGGTATATCTCCATTTTAAAACTCAGTACAAGCCCATAACAATCCCATGGACCTCATCAGTATTACTAAATAATTTCACTTATGTAATTCACATCAATTTAAATAAAATAAATCCATTAACATAAAAATATCACCCGATATAACGACTGAAGGTGTTCAACATACTCTAACCCTACCACAAATGATAAAATATGGTTTGGTAATACCCATGGAAATATCATAAAATTATTCAATTAATTTAGCATCAAGAGATCAATTTATTTAGTTTATCTCTCATCTACCCAACAACACACTATAAGCCTCACCCACAAAAACCATGTGAACCAAGATGAAATGTATGAATCACCTACATTGGATTCGTAGATGTAGACATATCAGGAATTATCCTTTAACTTCAACAGGTTTGGATGAAATCGATGTTTCTGTTGATCACCATGAAAATAGTAAAAAATGAATCAAATGGATTTAGTGGTCAATGATGTGAGAGAAAAGAAAAGGTGAATCATTGGTGATGAGAGAATTACCGATAAAGATCCAACACAACTAACTTTTTGAATAATGGATCACAGGAAAAGGAGTTAGATTAAAAAAGGGAGATGGAAATGGGAAAGCTCCCATGCTCTATGAGTGACCATGGTGGAGAAAAGTATGAAAAATAAACTAAATAGAAAGTAAGGAAAAATATTGTTTTCAATATTTTTAATGGGATGAATGGTTTTAAAAACCATGCGAAAACCATGCAAGACATAGTGTCGATGAACACCCTATGTGTCACTACACATGTGGCTTCCACACGGTTTGACTTAATCATGCACCAGCTATGGAAGAGACCACTATAAAAACTATTGGGTTTTATGAACACCCTTGCACCCCTACCCACACAGCTTTCCACAGTGTGTGGTAGAACAAAATAGTCCCAAATAGTTTGCTGGGATAGACCTAATGGTTTACCTAAACCATGTAAGATGACCTAAATATCCAAAACATGGAATTCAGGCCTTAGACACACCTGAATCCCATCTGAACTCCCGAGGCACTTTCAAATCCTCAAAACCCATCCAAAATAATATATGTGGTTTATTAAAAACTCAAAATTAGATTTTAATGATTGAAAACGAACCAATTACAGTGATTAGAAAAGGGAGTGGGTTTTTATCCACTACAAAAAACCTATAATGCTACAGTATACCATCCTTAACATAGATCATCCTCTGGCTATAAAAAATAATGTCAAGACTATCGAACAAACCCATCTCATATTAAATAACCCAGACTACCTTGATCAGAATAGATCAGGTCAACTACCATGAGGGGGCTCCCCACCTTAGGAGTGACATACCCAAATCATTTCCAGACCCATACCTCAAATAAAACATATAGTCAATTGACCAATTCCTAGTCTCAATGTTCATACCATGATTTATCATCACTCCCAAACCTCATCATGTTCTCCTCTGTCATATCTCCTCAGTCATATCTAACACCAATCAGAATCCTACATCGAATCGATGCCTGCATTATGACCATGGAACTCATAGCACCATTGAGGACCGACATGTCAACACATTATCAAATAAATCTCGGAGCCTTGCACCTCAACCAGATAACACATCTTTAAAAGACCTAAATTCCACTCCACGTCAAGTAACCCACATATCCTCAATGCCCTGATTCCAACACATGTAAATAAACACACATCCATTGATGCTCTCATAAAAGTCCGGGTGCCACAAACAACGCACACACACACACACATAAATGAACCTGAACTGATTCCAACCTACTAACAAGCATCTGGTTAGTCCAACATTATATTTGATGCCGCTAGTGCACCCAAAATAGTCATGTATCAATACTCCATGTGAATGATAAATAAAATTAAAATATATATACCGATGTTGTATCTATGACCGTTGTCGGCCCACTAGCCTTATCTAACCATTGATGCTCTGCAACATACACCATTACTGATGTATGAATGCATGAATCCAGACCTCCCTACTGCACTGAACAATCCACTAGCCACTGGCCCCAATTTTGGGTTCCACTATCTCTACCATAACCTTTGAATGAAGCAAAAAATCAGCTAACACTTCCTAGTACCACTCTTGGTCTGATTGTAGAACCCTAAAAATAATTAGGTCCCTAACTTCCTACTTTTCAAAAAGGAATCCTACAACAAAAAGTCTAATTCCAAATATATCCACATCACTGGAACTCCGTTAAAGGCCACAAACACTACTTTTGGAAATGTACTAGATTTCCATAGAAAAAGAAAACTGTCGATGGACTGCTCCCAGTGGGTTTGACTAAATATTTGGCATGAATAACCAATTCGAACTCATCTTGACATATCTTCCTTCTATATGAATCATCACCAATAAAAGTCAGCTGTATTCATCAACTAGATTGAGTAATATATATTTTTCATGTTGCCCTCATCTATGAGCACCTATTTCCCCACCACTAAGAATGAGGACAACATAAATATCATTACCTACAACCGAATAGAATTTCATAAACCGTCCTCAATGTGCCTCACACACCATGTTTCATTGCTCACCATGAAAGGTGTGAACTGAAAAAATTCCCTTAAAATATCTAAATACTCCTTGAATCCCCTATCACATTGATTAAATGTAAAAATCCCTTGAGATATCTCTTCCCTTATCATCTCCATGAAGAGGTGATTGAACAACCTAGCCTAAAATTACATCTACAATATTTACTCATGGATTCCTTCCTCCACCTACACATCCCATGAGCATTTTTATGGTTCTCTGAACATGTCGGTTTCTAGTATCACCCTGCACTCTTGAGGCATCTCTAGATTCTCGGATATTATCTACATGGACATGATCTAATTATCTATTGCTAATATACAAACCTCACCCTTGAAAGTGGTGGGTTATACAACTAGAATTCACGAGTGAGATACGCCATAGAAGGCTCTTCCCGCTGAGATTTCCTATCGATCCCGTGGATCACCCACACCATTCTCGCTCTACATTTCACTTCAAGACAAAGCCCAGATGTGGTTATGTTTTTCTCCTGTATCACCTTCTCCTGAGCATGTACCTATGCCTATCCCTGTTACTCTTTCTTTGGCTGACCCTTGGGGGCCTCAACTGGCTCATTCTCTAGCAGAACCCTTCCACCGCTCACCTAACTCTTCATATGAGATTTCTAGGTTTCATCACTATAAATACCTTTACATGGTTAGGAAAACTAAATAACATATATATATGTATATATTCCATGCATAATGGGTAAATAGTAAAATATAGTGCATCCTCACTACCCTAACAACCCCCCATCACAACCATTCCACACAATATACCAACTACGTGGCCTCCTTACCCTCCAATATTTGAGCTAAGTATAAAGTATACCTTGGGACATTCTCATCCTAATAACCAATATTTCCTCAAACTCATGACCTCATTGGCCAACCTGGTGAACAACATCACCCCATTTAATCAGGCATTTCTTCTCCCATAAGATGTAAGACCACATTAGTCATAAAATATATATATTTTTATATATCAAAACACATAGCCATGTTTATATAGATCATTTGAAAAGAATTTTTCATAGGAACATTACCCAAATAATTAAAACATCATACCATGTGCCTATTAAAAGCATAAAAGGAATACGTAACTCCCTTTCCATACCAGGATAAGGGTAAATATCTTGTCACTTAACATTTTAGGATAAGGTAAAATTTAATAATAGTAAAAATCACACTCCAATTATAAAACATAAGGTAAAAATAAAATAATATATATGAATATAAAAATAGAACAACAATTTCAACCCATATAATATTTGTTCATCCCCCATGCATGGGGTTGGATATACCCAAACCTGAGTTCTAAACCAAGTTCCATAAATATCCTAATATGTATTCTACCATATCCAAAATAGTAAGAGAATGATATATGTAAAATATACTCACTTGATACCATTTTTAGAACCCACAACCGAACTATCCATAGGAATAGTGACTTTTGGTTGTGTTCCAGTAGCCGTAGACGCACTTCCCAATATAAAAAAGGTCAAAGACTAGCTGTGAGTTTATAAAGAAGGAATAATGGGAAGAATTTACCCTCAAGGGAAAATATAATAATGTTTTGTGTATATATATATGTCATGAAGTGGACGAAAAGGATGTGTAGACTCAAACAAGACCCTCAAATATAGGACACACATTCAAATATCAAAAAATAGTTGAAAAAAATAGTAGTGGGAAAAATCCAAAAATAAATATTAAATTTTTTAAAAAAGGTACATGTATTAATTAGAATTAATACAACACAATATATAGAAAGTGTCTCCAATATATTAACATAGTATATACATACATATAAGCATGAAAAACAACTGAACTCTAGTTGAGATGGGAACCATAAGGTCCCCTACAATACATCCATTCTAACTCCAACTAGGATAAAACTCTAGAGAACACACCCTTACCTAAAAGTAACATAATAAAGTCTACACACATTTTGAAGTGACTGTGTTGGGTGTGAGAACAAATCTCAATTGGGTACCACCCTAGTGTGTATACCCAACACATGTGTTAGTGTAAGTTGGTAATATAATATTGAATAATATTAATGGATCTTCATATTTATTCAAATTAAAAAACATTCATGGTGCTTATGATTCACTAGAAAGTTGTTCCTACTATGACCAATGCTAGACTCACTAAATAGGAGAGTATCCTTAGTCCATGGACCACGGTATCCCCTAATATCAAATAGGTATGGAGAACCCTCAAGTTTTATATCTAAATAAGTCACCTAGAACATTTTGCCAACTAAAAAATCATATCCAAAATCATGTCATGGACATTCTAAAGGCATGCCCAAACAATAAAACTATGTTCCCTTAGATCCCTACTCAAAAGCACCCATCAGATCAAAGAGCGATGTCTGGAGGAACAAAAATGCATTTCTTCTAATAAAAATAATCAACATTTCAATACTCGAAATCCCTAAGAACAGTGATATATGTCCTCCCAAGATACTCTAGGCCCAACGAACATAATACGATGAGCCTCAGCACCCAACAGATAACCTCAACGTCATCATCCTAAGGCTCCTCATCTTAATAGTGGATTTATCCATAAATCACCCCAAAACCAGTTTACCTAAGTCACAGTACTGAGGGAATCTACCTAAATGAGTTGTCAAAACCATATCATCGATGACTCAACCTATGTGATAAAGATTGTGAGAATTTATTTGGCCATCACCAGAGTGTGACTATCACCAATTTAGTTACTCATCCACATCGAACCATCACCTTGTTCTCCTGAAACCATGTCAATCAAGGACAATGGAATTTCCATAAAATATCATGGACCAAAACCTCAACCTGATGGACTAACCACCTTAATAATTGACCATGATACCAAACCGGTCATAACATCACCCATGTAACACAGGCCTAGCCCGACCAGATGGTCCCACTACTTCAATTCCAATGGCCATCACTATTTCAAACCTCAGGCCATGCCCCTCACAATCCCACAGACTTATGAAGTATAGCATAATATATATATTTATATAATTCAATCCATTTTAAATAAAATTAATCATTTAACATAAAAATCTCAGTTGACCTAACTATGAATAGAGGTTGATGTACTCTAACCCAACCTTGCATGAGATAGTAAATATTGGGCATGCCCCATGACATCACACAAGGCTATAAAATTAATTTAACAGCAATTGTTAAATTTATATTGGGTCTGACTCATCTTCCCAACTATTTGATATAAGCCTCACTCTATCAAATATTGAGAATAAAGAGAAGAAAGGTAACATCCACCTACCATAGAGTCATAGCTATATGCACGTCCAGTATTAGCCTCTAGCTTTGACTGGATTAGAAGAAATCTACATTTCCATCAAACACACTAAATATTGGACACAAGATTCAATTAAAATTAGTTCTCCATGAGGTGATAGAATATAAAAGTATATAAATAAATGAGGATAACCTTAATCATATAGATAAAACACAACTGATGGATCGACGAATTGATCATCGATGAAAGAGTTGGTTTAAAAATAAAAAGAGGATGAAATGGGTGTGGTCCCTTACTGTATGGGTGAAAAAGGAGGAGAAAAGGAGGATAAATAACATAAATAATAAAGAGGTAAGAATATTATTTTAAAACTTTTATGGGATTCATAGTCATATCACATGGTTTTCCAGACAATACACAAACCCTAGAGGCTACAATGGCAAGGTACTTCCAATGTGTCCCTATCCAAGAGGCTTGATCATGGTTTTCCTGATCCATGTGCAAGACTGGAAAATCCCTCTGTAAAAACTACATATTTAATCCCATTACCATGCACCCCTAATTGTATTGTTTTCAAAACCATGTGGTGGTATAAAATTTGAATATATGGATTTCCGGGTTAGGCCATACGTTTTAACTAAACAATTAATATTATCTTGCAACTCCAAAATAAGGGATTCGGGCCTCTGATACATCCAAAACTAATATGAACTCCCTAGAACCTTTCCAAGCCTTTAATTCCAACCACAAAAAAGATACAGGTGGAAAGAAATTATGAATTAGGTTTTTATAGCTCCAAAAACAAATTTCCATACACACAAATTCCAAAAATTCCAAAATGGAGTGATTTTAAAATTTATCTGAAAAACCCAAGAAATTACATTATCCAAAGTTCATGAAATGATTGACTGTTTTAGGAAGGGGATGCGGGGTGTTTTCATAAAAAAACCTAGGTTATCCTTTTTCAATGAAATGAAAACCCATGCAGCATAGGATGGGTTCATGAATAGAATGGTGTAGCTGATTACTCATCAGTTGGCTAACATGACTCTTGGTGAAGTGGATTTTATGATATCATAGTTTTCTACAGTAGTTGTGGAGTACGTGGATGTCTTCTGGGAGGATGTTCTAGCTTTACCTACCCATAGTGAGATAGATTTCTTCATTCATCTATAATCCAGGATAACACCGATATCTGTGCCAGTATATCAGATGGATCCCATAGAGATTCTAGAGATGAGGGTGACATTGTGGGGCTTGTTGAGGAAGGGTTTTGTTGATCCCATTGTTTGACCCTGGTAATCCTATGTTTTTTTCACCAAGAGAGTGGATGAGTTCTTGAGTTTACTTGTGGACTACAAGTGTTGGAACCTGGTTATCGTGAAGAAAAATTATCCACCACTAAAGATATAATACCCCTTTGATAAGTTGAGAGGGGCATGATAGATCTCAAAGGTCGAGCTCAGGTAATTATATCCCCAGTTACAAGTAAGGGATAAGGATATAGTGAACATGACAATCATATATCACTGTATTCAGTATTAGTAAATGGTGATTCCCTTGGGTATTGTAAATTCCTGATAATTTTTCATGGGACTCATGAACCAAATCTTTCAACCTTTGCTAGATAGATTTTATGTAGAATTCATCGACAATATCCTTTTGTAATTGATGTTTGAAGAGGAGCATTAGAGACACTTGAATATCGTTATAGATTTACTCTAACAACAACACTTTTATGAAATGGTCATGAATTTCTAGTTCCAGGTTTAGGTGGTACACATTCTAAGACATATTATCTAAACATATAGAGTGGTAGTGGACCCGACCAAGGTCAAAGAAGTTTTATCTTAGAAGCCACCTAAGTGAGTGACTGCGGTTTCAAACTTCCGTAGTTTATTAGGATATTAACAGATATTCATAACTAATTCCTATTGGATATTATCACCCATGATATCATTTAACACAAAGGAGAAGCCTTTAGTGAGGATAGAAAGGTGCCATTATTCTTTTGAACAATTTAGGTATTGGTTGATGGGTATTCCAATATTGAAATTTCCAGAGGAGGGTGTCAAATGTGTAGTGTTATATGATGCATAAATAAACCATTCTAGGTTGTGTTCTAATGTAGATCCAGGTGGTGATTTACTATGGTTCATATCCGTTGAGACAACATGAGGGGAACTGTACAACTCATGATCCAGAGTTAGGAGTGGTAGTCATTACACTAACGATATGATGTCACTAACTGATGAGTGACCTATTTATCACATATTTTGAATATATGAATCCCAAGTATATATTATCTTATAATGATATTAACATCTCATAGAGGTTATGGATATATATCCTCTAGGATTATGAATTTGATAGTTACTCATGTGAAGTGGAACGTAGTATCAAATTCTCTCATCTTGATATCTTGTTCGTATTTGTTGAACAATGAGTCATAGTAGTTATCCTCATTATAGTTATTATTTGTAGATAGATATGGATAATCATAACTCCAGTAGATGTTTTTAACCCCCCTCTTCTTGTAGTGAGTCAGGGGGAATAGCATGGGGATTCTATCCTTGAGACCATACATACTTAGATATCTACTATACATGCTCTTAATGAATTTTATAATGGTGGGGAGTATCTCATTATTTTAAGAGGGTTCATGATGGTACTAGTGGTATTACAATAGGAGGTTCATAATGAGTTTCAAAAATCTATTTTGGAGGTACATCACGGTCTGTATAATATCTCCCATGACATATTATGTTAGTTTTTGTGGCCAAGGATGAAGAAAGGAGTTGTAGTGTTTTTCTCTTGATACATTAATTTTCAGCGAGTGAAGGGTCAGAAAAATGTTCTAAAGGGATTATATAAAACCCTTAAGGTGTCATAGTGGAAGTGGGATAGGATATCCACAGACATCATGATATAATTAACATATACATCAAGAGTACATGATGCCATCTTGCTGATTATAGACTGACTAACCATGTCATCCCACTTCATAGCTATCGTAAATAAGAGTTTAGTAGAGAAATTGAGATTCCTCTATATTCATAAGATTGTCAAAGACCATATAGTTCAATAAACTGTCATTTTGAAATGTGATCCTCACATTACATTCAATTTTAAGAAGCGGTTTTAATAGATATTTGGCACTCACATTCCCTTGACCATAATGTTTCACCCCCAAACTGATGGCTAGATTTAACAATAAATTTCTGTTTTGGGGGATTTAATGTGATATTTTGTGTGGTACATTGTTCATTGTTGAATGGATAACTTACCATTGGTGGTTTTTCATACAATTAATGTTACCATTCCACCATAAATATGGTACCACTCGAGGCTTTCTACAAGTGACCCTATAGGCTACCCCTTTACTAGAATAACCAGGGAGGGTCATCACTCATGGGATGAGAGTTCTTATGAGAAAATAAATTGATATTTTGATCATCATGGAGAAGATGAATATTTCACATAGATATCATATGTATTATGTAGAAAAAAGATGGATTCCTTTTGAGTTCATGGAGGGAGACCATGTGTTCCTACAGGTTTCACCTCGATGTGGATTAATTATATTTTCTCACAGTGCAAAGAAATCCCTGAAATTCATTGGACATTTATAAATACTATGTATAGTTAGAAAGGTTTCACATTTCATAGCTCTGCCTCCATCGTTAGACCAGGTACACGACTTCTTTTATATGTCACAGTTATGGTGGTATGTGTACGACCCATCACAAATTATCATATGGGGTGAGCTGGCCATCAATGATAGAGAAAACATTACTTATTAGCTATTAGATAATGAGGATCATCAAGAGAGGGTAATCTATGGGAAAGTGATTCATTTATTGCATGTCCGATGGAAACATGATAATTTTCAAGAGAGAACATTAGAGTGGGAGGCTTAGATTAATGCTCAGTATCCATATCACATTATGTTACCCCCATTTTTTATATTCAGGAAGTAAACACCCATGGTGGGGGAAATATAATGACTCAAATTTTCCATATAATATTTCTGTATATTGTATGGAAAATGTTATAGACTATCCACCAAGACTGCATTCAATTATGAGGCCTTGTGTGCCTGGAATAAAATTTTAAAATATATTAAATATATTAAATAACACACATATGTTTTTGTATTGAAAAAGTGTAATAAATTATAAATGGTTGCCCGAAATAGAAATATGAAGGCAGCAATATGTTCTTAACATTGGTTTTAACCTTGCATGAAAAACCCGTTCATGGTATGGGTCTTTTATGGGAAAATCAACTTGGGTGTGAAAATGTATAAAAATATAAAATAAATTATTTTATTTATTTTTTTGGACACAATGATTAAAAATTCATTAAGTATACCACTATGAATTAATTAAAATATTTTATACATAACCATGGATATATTGGAGAGAGATATCTTAGGATGATCTCTCTCAGATGAACATCCACTAGATCATGGATCAGTGATCGACGTGTAAAAAAGTTTAAGGATCTCACTAATGGCTATGAAACAACATATTTATTCATTAGTTATCAATACAAATTGAGGTAGGAAGGTTTTTTGATTTTGTTTTCATTCCACATTTTGGTTTTTATAGCGAACATAGATCAATAAACTTATATATTGATCCAAGGATCATGTGTATCGTGGGATGAGTTTTTGTATTCAAGATTTTGGGATAATTTTCATCATGATTTAATTATATATTAATTAAAAATTCTACCATCAATGAATCATGGTCCACATAAAAAATTAGAAGGGTCTGCACTATTTTTATTTTTATTCATTCCCTCGATTCATCATTCATTATAGTAGTTCTTATTTTGACCCATAGTTCAAGGTCTACCAATGAAATTACTCTTTTCAAACAAGATTGTTGGCACAATGATTTCATTTCATAAATATAAGATTGGTTTGAGTATAAATAGATCAATCAGTTTTGGAAACTCATTTTTTCATTCTTTTATGTGTAGTGAAGAATGATGTTCGATGTTGTTTTTGAAATGAATCAAAGGGCTGATTATATATATTCATTAAAAGGAAGGCATTGCTGATGAGTTTTTATGATTTTATAGGTAAGGCTTAGTTGAATAGTGGCCAAAGCATTGATGAATTTTTGAGTAAAAAAATATATGTTTCTAAGAAATTTAACACTACATCACATGTAACACGCAGCCACATTACATGTAGTCCCCTCCTAATATAAAATAGGGATACAATAGGGATATACGTATCACATGAAATGTGACCCTACCACACTTCATGTGGTTCCATTTGGTGAAAAAAATGTACCTAAAATAGTATATAGACACCGAATGAAGAACATGATCACTAGAACAGTTTTTATCCCTACACAGACATCAAATGAACAAAGTACATGGGCTAAGCCATGTAATGGCACACATGTAGAGTACAGAGGCAACAGACAAGCTATGTACTATTACAATGACTCATGCATTAGTCATAGGTGATTTACCTAGGATGGAACTATGGTCTAGGTACACGATGGGTAACCCTACTACATAGTGTGTACATTATATGAAATTTCGTGGAGCCCTTTCCCTTTGTATCTTTGACATGTTCTATTCTCGTGAATTCTTGATATCCATTCCCATAGGGTTAGTATGTAATCACCTTCTATATAGAGGACTGTGATCCATTTAGTAGGAATTCATTAATAGAGTCGTTGGAATCCCTATTGAGGGACAATAATGAGACCATCTATTAATCATCATAACCAAGGTGTTATTTCTGGTATTTTATTGACAAACATTATTTGGGTTCTGGTCCTAATACTTATAAGTATAATCTATATTTATTTATTTTTACTCAAATTTTCCTTTGAAGTGATCCAAATTTTTGTATCATACCACATTGATCCATTAGTTTGTACTTATAATGGTGAGACTCGACAATCACTACCTCACGGATCTGCGCCATTAGTGTTATCAGAAACAAGAGTCTGTTCTCCTAGATGAAGGTATGTCTAGTCTTTGAGATAGAGTCCTAAGTTGGAATTATGTACGTGACCTATCTTTAGATAGTGTGTCTTTGTTGAGTATATATGTAAATTCATGTTATATTTACGGTAGATATATATTTTTGTACACATGAATATAATTTTTTTTGTATGCTTTGTGGTTTCTGGGTGTCCTACTGTGTAGTTTTTACTCACCAGAACATATTCCTTACCCACATGTGTCGTGTATTTTGTAGATGATAACCCTTTTAACAGAGTCCTAGATGAACCAAGACCAGATGGTGCCTAGGGAGACTGGATTGGCAAAGGTGTGTTCCTGCATCTTTTTTACACCAGTCCCTAGTATTACAATCAGGCTGGGATTGCTTTTCGACTCTTTATAGTGGGATTGTTTTTATGCCTGCATACTTTCATTTAATTCTTGTTGATGTCTTGTAATGATACTTCAATATATGCATGAATGTATATTAATTTGTTTATACCTTTCATAATTTTATAGGCTTGGAATATTTAGCATGTGTAACATCACATAGTGTATGCCCCCCCCATGTTAGTGATATGTCTATTATGTTTTGGTCTCTAGACCTTGGACTATTTGTGGCATACTTGGGGATTCACTGCACATTCCCCACTAGGTTAGGTCATTAAAAATATTCTTTTTATCCGCTATTAAATAGTTATTTCTAATAAGATTATCTTTATCAGTTATTTGTTGTATGCAATGATGATTGTGTGCCCGATATTTTTAAATAGCCCTTTCCACGACTTATTCAGTTTGGTTTATCAAGCTCTCATGGAACTCCCCTATTATTGAAACTCCCCCTATTTGTTCTCTTGGATGAATCATGTGTAGAATCCATGGTATGTTATTTTCCCATTTTCCTCTCCTATTGATTTCTTATTTGGGTTTGTGGTTTCCATTTTTTCATTGTTCTCTACCATAAAAAACCTCATCATAGAAAATAATGATTTATTATGCTCCTAATCTTTGGTATGTTCTTCAATGGGTGACAAACCTTATCCCACTTCTTTCCATACCCTAATCCTAAATCAGTACAATTAAGAAATTCCCAGAGAGGGATATCCATTTCTAAAATTATAATTGGAATTCCAACACTATGAACAATGCTATAAGTTCCATTATCACTACCCATTTTGACTTCAGATGAAATTTATGTTGTCTAATTTACATTTAGAAAGCACCATAACTTACATTTATGTAATCCAACTATGTAATTTACATCTTTAACATAAGTCATAAAAATTAAATTTTAAGGGACCCTATTTTCTATAGGTAAAATTAGAGTTATATAACTTGAGGTCCACAATGTAGGGTTATTTTTAGTTAGTTTTTATAAACTATTATATATGATAGGTACATTTTTTACACTATCCACTATGCCCAGTTCTGGGCTTGAACATTTTTGATAAGTAATCTTTTAGCTCAAAACGTCATCCTCTATAAAATATTGACAAACCATTGTACATTTTGGAATCCTATGGAATTCTAGAAATATATATATCATGTAGGATATGTGAGAGTTTATAATGTATGAAATTTAGATAATTTTTTTAAAATATTGAATTTATTATTTATCAACCACTAAAATATCTAATTCATGATTTAAATAAATCCATACTAATTATATTACTCATTTGATATTGGTTTTAGATTTGTTTGGAACATAATCAATGACAGTGAATGGTTTTAATTATGTTATATTCGAGAAAATGTGGGTCATATAGATTCTTGATCAATTATTATGTATTACACATGATATAATAGAAGTATATAACTAATTATCATGTTCTATTATTGGATTAATTAATTTTATGTTTATGACAGTATATTAGTTATAGTTTTTATATATGTATTTGATAATTTTTTAAAATAGCAGAATTGGTTCATAATATATATATATATATATATATTGATAGGATAAATATACTATTCATATTATTTTACTGTAATCACAGATAAATATGGTTTTAAAAATTTTAATATAGTAAAGTTAACAAATAATAATTTATAAATTATTTTTTGACCAAGGTAAATATATATATTATTATAAAATTCAAGGTCATTTTTTATATACAATTGAATTTTAGGAAATGAAAAATTATGTGACTTTTATATTGTAAGTCTTCATTTATATCATTATATACATTTTTACTGATTATTTAATTATTATTTTCTTCTTTATTTGTACTATAATTTGTTCTCTAAGGTATTTTTTAAAATGTACTATATTAAACATAATATGTAACAATTTTTTGTTAATGTTTACTAAATCTCTCCTTATAATATATTATTTAAATAATCACATAATATTATTAGAAAATATTTTTAATATACCTCTCAATATAGGATTAAAATAGTTTTTCCTTTGAAATACATGTTTGTATATGATTAAAAAAATCATTATCATATATTAGAATATGAAGGGTATTATGTGAGGGCTAGGTATGATTTTTTTGAAAGCGAGTTACTATAGACATATTACAGATTCATCAAGGGATAGGTTGATAATGATGTGACATTTGTGTTGTTGTTAGTAATTACTCATGTATTTTCATATTTTAGGTTTCATTAATGTATTATGGAAATCCTAGTGTTGTTCTTTCATAAGGTAAAATTTTTTGTTAAGACCTCAACATATTACGAAGGCACATTCCAGGAAAAATGGTTATGTTATACCCATATGATTTAGATTAAATAAGTAATTGTGATTTTTATATAGGATGAATAGTCTCAGATAGTAGGGGTTTGAGGTCTCAAATCATGATACATATATTGTGGTAATTTCTAGGGGTAGATAAATAATTTTCACTCTTTCTATGATTCATATTTTTATATTTTATTAGTGAAATGATTTGAAATTTAGAGAACAACTATAGTATAAACATATGAAATGATTTTTATAATTCCCTGATATGAAATGAAGTCAGTTCACGTGATTATCATGGTTTCTGGGTTAGTACACAATGTCTTGATGTACATGTGATTTTAGAGTTTTTATTTCATGAGTAATTACTCAAATATATGTATTTTTGAATATTTTTGTGTCTTTGTAAGTATTTTACTATTTATTTTTATACTCACACCCTACACATGAACCTCCGTGGATATATACCTATTCTAATTGAAATTTCTGTGAGGGAAAAGAATATTAAAATAGAATAGATTTGGTGCATCCCCATGGGGATGTGTCGATGTTCTCATGGAAGTGTTAGTGTCCTTTTATCATTTTATGATGTGATTTTAAAATCAAAATTATGATGTGGAAATTAAAAAACATTAATAGAGACAAATTTCATCCTAACTACCTTCTTATACCAACCAATTATTATTGACTTCTTTTTTTGAGGCACATTCCACTTATCTTCTATGATGCTTGAAATAATATGAATCATAGTCATCCAAAATGATCATCAGTACCCATTAAGGGAAGACTACTGCTCAAAGTAGCTCACACAATATACGTGGTGATCCATAAAATATAGATAATTAATATAAAGAACACAAATGAAATGATAAATTTTTAGGATATGATTTTATTAAGGATGATAGTTTCCTATAAGTTTCACCCTCAGATGAATTCAGAGGATAACACCTACCATAGTTGAGAAATTATTTTATTAAATTCATGTACCAATTTTATTAAAAATGGATGCACGCAAATCATTTGACAAAAGAGTATGAATATGGAGTTAAGAAAATTATCAATTTTTCAATAGAGCATGCATTGGACCATTCTCAAATCCTTTTATTCCTATTTATGATATTTTTATTCAAGATAATTTAAATGTTTAACTAATCATATAGACAATGTCTACTACACATGATGATGTTACCAATCTAGAGGGAATATAGAATATTGATGAAAAAACTCTGGAAATATCAAGGGACCAAAATCATGTTAATTAAAAATAGAATGATGAAGAATCATCATAGAGTTGAAGAAAATAATCAAGGAAAGAAGTTAGGGTATACGATTAACAGTTTGTTGGAATCAATACGTCTAACATATTAACCCCAACAAGTTAATATTCATAAGCTGGGTTGGGGTCACAAGGAGGATTCCTGTTCTAATTATTATTGATTCATAGAGCGACACTCATCATGTAATGAATTAAAACCATTGGAATGATATAACAATAGCGTTATGATATAGTTTATCAATTTTAATGGAAAATTAAATAATGAATTGTTTATTTAATTTTCATTATTCCTTGTAGATTTTTTCTATTTTAGAAAAATTTCATAATAAATTTGTCTTATTGGACATTGGAAAAGGCCATTGGGGATTCCGAACATTTCATACAATGTTACATCATAAGGATGTTGAAGGGAATGTATACCCCACCCACCATTTATATACACACAAATTATAAAGTATTAAAATTGAATTCTTTATTCAATTGAAACAATTTGAAATAATTTTAGTATCATTTTAGTTGATAATATGTTATTGGGAAATTTATTTTTCAATTTGATTCAAAATTATTAATTTATTTAACAATAAAATTGTTTTATAAACTAAGAACATGCATAAAAAACAGTATACTCCTATCACAGAGAAAGGATACAGTGTACATAACTAGAAAATAATTTTAAATATATTTTATATCAAAAATAAAAGTATTATGTGTTATGAAACGACATATGTTACTTTTTATATATATATATTGGTCAATCAAAATTTGAATAAACTTCCATCCCATGAAATGTGCTATCGAAGGAGGATCACAAATGAATAAAGGGTAACTAGTTGAGAAAAACACAATAGTAGTGTGGGAAAAAATTGTAGGTATTACATAATAGTAATTATATTTATTATTTATAAGAGTATTAAATAAAAAAATCTATTTATAATAATTTTTATAAAATGATTTAGACATGAGAATTGGTAGCGACCATACCAAAAAGTACTTTTTTTAGCATCTATGAAGAGGAAAAAAATATTGACGTGTTAGAGGATTGGGTTTTGGAGTATCTCCTCGAACATATTTATTGAAGATAAATCCACATTATGATAAATATAATATTGTGAGATGATTTTATAGAAAAATAGATATTGTGAAAGATGTTATTTTTGGTCTATTTTGGCAGACCAAGGTATAAGAAATGGTCAAAGCGAACCAGAAGTGGAACAATGATCCACACATTAACCAAGTGACATTACTATCTCCGAGTCTAGTAATTATTCCCTAAACACATACCTTACCCAAGGAAATAAGTTTTTTAATTATTCATTCTCTTAAATGTGAATAAAAAAACATCTTATAGCATTATTTTATTAAAATTATGTAGGGTACAGTTGTTGTGATTCATATCTATGAACACAGACACACCAACTTCCTGTGATGGGTATGGTGTATAATATCCCAAAAGACAAGCTACATTATAAATACCTCCCAAAATATTACATGATAGCGGGAAATGAGGTATCTAATAATCTAAATGCTATATTTCATATTCCACTTGATTGTCCAGATATTAAAAAATCCAATGATTCTATTAGAACTTTTATACCATGGCCATATAATCATATAATGATACTTGGGTTATGCATTAAAAAATTCATATGAAAAATTTAAAATATTTGATGAAAATGGTTGTTTGTGAATTAGGATTTTACATATGGATAATGTGTTGGGTAGCGGAAGGTTAGGTCAATATTGTCTAGTTAATCAACCAAGAAATTAAAATGACCCTCCTAAAGTACCTTTTTTATGCTAGTTGTGTGTATCATTTATTATCATAATGAATTAATGTAGAGAAAACATCTTATGATGAAAATATGTATTAAATATCATATGAAAATGATATATAAAGAAAATTTAGGACTGATGTATTTGGACTCGAGACTATAAATGATATTCTAAATCATGAAGGATTGGGTGTCTTAGTTGTGAACACATATAGAAGGAACATTTTCATAATAATTTTATCAAAATAGTGAGATAATATATTTATTAATTTCAATAACCACTCATATTTTCTAAATGTATTTATATTACTACTATAGAAGCGTACAACCATATAAATTAGGATCTGTATTAATTAATCCCTATATCATATCTAAGAAAAAATATTTGATAATGATGAATTTAAAAAGAAAACATATGATATACTAAAGAAATTTTAGAAAACAATACCATACCACTGAATCTTTAGGATACATATAATATAGATGTACAACTCTACAATATAATCCCTTTAATATATATTTAATTATCGAATTTATGATATATTTTTTTGGTAGCACTAGATGCCAATCACAGTCAATACGAATACCAAAAAAATTTATTTTTTGGATCCAATATACTTAAATCAAGAAAAACAATAACACATGATGTGAATTGTGAATTTTCAATACACTAAAATCAATATTTTATAGATAAAATACAATATATGATTCATTATGTGTCTTAACAATAATTTTGTAATGAAATCGTGGTCTATTAATAAAGACTATATCATATAATGAAGTCGGTGTCTGAATAGACGAATCATATGAATTATAAAAATTAGAAATAGATTAAGATATATATATATAATTATTTAACTATAAATACATATTTTATTTTTTTACTTATTTATGTCCATTTTTTTATAGTGTATAAAGCATTATAATGGAACCAATTCGGGATATTGTTTTTGGAAATTTGTGAGAGAGATGAAAAATTAGTAAAAGTACAACATCTCCCAATAGGAAAATTTGAAACATAGTTATGACTTCATTAAATATAATTATGAATAATTTTTCTCCATATTTTCTATATTCTATCAATATTTTTGAATCCATTTACACTCAAAAGAATATTTAAATATTTGTTTTCTGACAATTAAGAATTATAAATGTTGTTAGGTTGTTTTATGACAATCAATTTTGGTGATTTAATCCAAGGTTTGTGATATAGTACAAGCTACAAACATAGGAATGTATTTGTTTAATGATGTATTAGTGTTATAATGATTCCATATTATTTTTCATTTGTATCTAATGGAGATGTATAATGGAAGAAAATAATTTGTTTTAATGCACTAACCAAAAGAAAATAAAATGGTAGGAAAATGTTGTGATGGAGGTAGATGTGGAATTTGAGTCTGAGGTGGATGCAAACTCTGATGTGGATTCAGAGTTGGGGTTAGAGACCAAGGTGGATAAAGAGGGAGAGGCAGAGACCAAGATGGGGACTAAGGTAGAAAAAGAGATGAAGCATTGGGTTGAAAAAATAAAATTTATGGTAACTGATGTAGAATGAGGATCATACTAAGGTTGTGTTTGAGAATAATTATTTTATTATTTAAAAAATAGTTTTCACTAAAGATAAGATCAAATTTCCATTTTTTTCAAGTGTATTATTGAATTTTTTTCAGCACCTTTAATTTTTTTTAATATTGGAATTCATGTGGATGATTTTTTTTAAGAAAAAAAACAAACACCAATTATTTTTTACAATAGATTATCAGAGGATACAATTTCTATTAGCACATTTAAATTATTATCAAATATCACTAAAATGTGAATGAAAACCCTTACCATGAAAAATCTAAAGAATAGAAAACATATATAGCTTCTTTCCCATTCCTTCTCTACACAACAATGAAAGGGACTTAATAGTGGATTAAATAGTCATTTGAGATTCATACAACAAAAATTTAATAATAAAACATTTATATAATAAAACTCAAATTCATGAATAAATATGGGTGTAATAAAAAACCAAATCTAGTAGAAGTATAAGATAAATATTGGAGGAAAACCACTTCTGAGATATTTTAGCCATTGAGGAGGGATAATGTCAAACTAAAAAAGACATCAAATGAAAAAACTACCTTATGATGAAATTAGTATAAATGAAAAATCCTCTTCAAATGAAATAATGATGTACCAAAAATCCAAATGAATACCATTTTGAAAAAGAAGATATTTGGTTGATACAAAAACTCTAAATAAAAAAATAAATACAAACTTTTATGAACTGAATCACGAATTTTTGGAAAGGAACAATACAGTTCTTTCATTTTGGTGGGTGGTGGAATTATTTAGGCAATTAGATCATAAATTATAGTAATGAAATAATATAATAATAATATGGAAATCCATATAATTATCATTAATTTTGACTGTTCATATTCATTATGTCAAATGATCATTGTTCACAAGATCATTAATAAAAAAATCATCGTCAATATTAATAAAAAATTAATGAGAATAGGTATATTCCCAACATGATGAAAAAATAATTGTAATATTTTTTTAGATTTTATCATCACACATAATATTGAGACAGATATTGTAATGACCCAAATCTATAACAATGAAATTTATTTATTATTTTTATTTTATATAGTATATACCATGTAAAATAACATACAAAAAATAATACAAACATTATAAGTGAAGAATGAATAAAATATAAGGTATTTCTAAAAGTATAGGAACATATATCAATGAAATAGTAATACTCCCTTAGGAATAGTAATGAGACATTATTAATAGTGAACCATCCAATAGTATCATAGCCACACCAATGGAAGTATAAACAAAATTTGACCATATTATAAAAGAAATTATGATATTATTATATCATTGTTTATGTAAATAAATATTATAAATATTAATTAATGATTTTTGGTATTTTTTTAAGTCAAACATATTTAATTAAAATATTATAATTAAAAAATTTATTTGAAAAAACATTATTTTATAAAATATTATTCATAAATCAATATTTATTTGTATTATGATTTTAAAATAAGTTTATAAGACCTTAGTTAATTTATGAAAGTGTTATTAATTGAGTAATAAATTTAAAACTTTAATTTTTTGAGTAAATACCGTTTTTAGTCAAAAACTAAATTTATCATATTTAGAAAAATATTTTTATAAAATGGATTCCATTTTTTAATTCTACACATCAAATAATTATTCAGGTTAATTTTTAGGATTGCTATGAAATTATTGAATTTTTTGTGGATAATGAAATACAGAAATTTATATTATAGATATATTATAAGCTAAATACACTATTACTTGAGTTATCGATGATGTAAGAAAACGTGATGCACTCTCACATGAAATTATTACTTTATTTAATCATAAGAATCAAATGTATTTCTTTTCATAAGAAATATAATAAAATAATGACAAATAACCCCCCTCACCCACTATAAATAGCACCCTCAACTCATTTTTCACGTCACACCTCTATGACATGATGCTTGTCAGCATTCGACTAATTTTATATTCCATAATATCTCACCCGAATCACAGGGGTCTTGTTCATTCCAAATACCAAAACCCCTTTTCCTAAGGAGGATCTCAAGGAGGATAATTCAAAAGAGAAACCCACTTCATTTTTCATTTAATTTAATTTCAATTTAATTTATTTTCTATTACCCTCCACACATCCTTTGTACAAATTATTCATATAACATCAGCATCATCTATAAACTAGAATGATATAATTTTAATGGAATATCCATTATCATTTTCTTTAATATCTCTCTCTCTCACACTTTATTTTAAAAATGAAATCATCATTCGGTAGGTACCGATTTACAACCCATATGGATGATGATTATTAATTCCTTAATTTATTCTCCAAGCCTTTTCAGGATTTTATTTATGGTTTAACAATAATATAAAATATTTATTATATCTTATTTAAGGTTATAGAACCGTTTTATATAAATAATATTATGAAATTGAAAAAAAGTAGTTCATTATGACAAAAATCCAATAAAATTAAGCTAACTAATTATCATTAACATGTTATCTAATGATTCATTCTCATATATGAAAAAATAAGATATATAATTCCAGTAATATTTATTTTTTATTAATAACATTTAATTCAATTTTTTTTGAATTATACCCATTTTAAAATAATTTCGTTACTCTTATACAAGTTTACCATTCGTGAAAACCAAGTAAATGAACACTCGTGAACAATAACATTGTATCTTATAATACCTATAATGGATATAAATTAACTTAATAAAATTATATTAAATAAATTAACTAATTAGGTGGTTATAAATTGATTAATAAATGGATTTTATTTTATTATCTATGATTTCAATGTGTAATTAAGAACACATTCATACATAAGGTATGGCGTTTCTACCAACACATCAAATTTCTTTCAGGAAACTATTTTTTACTTCGTTACCCCAATTAAATTATTAATTATTCTCATTAAATCCTCATAAATTATGTGTGGATGTTTTATATATATGTAAAAATCATAATTAATCATTATTTTAAGGGGATTTAAATGTTTTAAAATGATCTTTCTCAAAGTCCTCCGGATAAACAATCCTGATTCAAAAGAACTTCATGAATTCTATCCTATATTAATGTTCCCTATATAATATATTTTTATGCCACAATTATTTCTCTAAAAACACTCATTATATTAAAAATAACTATATAATATGACTTCTAGTTTTATAAAATGATTTTTATAATAGATCTCTTCTCTTGAATGTAAAAGAGTATTTCTCTAATGAATTACTTGACGATTTTATGAGAGTATTTATCAATATTGATTAATATTATGTTTAATTGGGATTAATATTGTATGATATGATCTACCATATTTTATTTAATGGTTTATTATTTCTATGACCATGGAATTTCTATCTCGATATCATTCACAATATTACTCCAAATTGGTAGGGTTTGCATTTACTGATTGGGGAAAGTTATTTACATTTCATATTTTAGTTTAAATATGAATTTATATGTTGATATGTTTCACCCATTTAATATAATAAATGAATTAGACTTATTAAGTGATATGTGGGACCCTTTATAGCCCCTCTATTCATCGTAGGTCTAATGAGGAAAACTATCCTCAGTTTTTATCCATTATGTAAGGTGCCTTGGTTGAGGCCTTGAAGGTATGATTATGATGTCCAAAAATATGAATTCCATCATTATGAAACTATTAATTGATTCTTTCATGTGATTATTCAACTAGTATAATAGTCATGGTTATGTTTTATTATGTAATTATTTTATTATATTTTAAATCTTATCTTTTTATGCTCAAGACGTTGTTTTATTGTCATGTTCACTTTTAGTTATTCACTATGATTTTTATTTATGATTCCAATATATTATTTACCCTTATAAAGCATTTGTGATATCCCATTTCTTTTTTTATTTTCATCAGGATTCCTAGATAAATTTTATGAATGACATGAAAAAATAATATAGAAGAATAAGAATGTTTCTGAATGAGTTTCTATGATTTATTTAATTTCATGTTATAATGTTTATCATAAGTATATATTTGTGTTTTTCCAAACCCACTAAATTATTCATCACTTTGAGATGAATATTCCATATTTATATGCCTACAGAATAAGATAATTCACTGAATATAGGATTTTACAGTTGGGGAATTATAGTTGGTATCAGTGGAAGTTTTGTAGAAACCATGGAAACAATAATTAGAAAAAAAATATTACAAAACATAATTCTAATATAAACATTGAGGATAACAATATAAGAACATCCACTAATTTCTGTAGTAATATATTATTTGGTTCTTCCTTGAAATATAGACATTTCTATAAACTACATGTTGTTGTTGTTGTGGAATATATGTACCTAGAGTGACAACTTCGACAATGTGTTTTGGGCATGACACGGGGTTACCTATTAAATGACAACAGACATTACTGTTCACCAATTTTGACACTCCCGGAGGATATGCTTAAGATAATTCACATTTTCATTACAAACTACTATGATGTATTTGAACGTAAATATGTCCCTCAGTAAGCCTTGTTTATTATTATTAGAATAAAAATTCATATAATATCAATTAAAGTTATGTATTTTTCTATTATTGAGACTATAAATTATGATTCCTAACTTAAACTAGTCTATGTCATTATTCAGAATTGGAACCTAGTGGATGGAATGTAAACTACATTAATAAATTTATCCCTTATCGGGATGTCCCTCCTATATAAGATAATGATATTAGTTATTGATATGTGACTAGTGTTGGGAAACTTATAACTATACTGGGAAAGCTGACTCAGGTTATAAACAACAAACATACCCATATGGATCATCCAGATCCATAATGTGGTGGAGAAATGTACGAATAATTTATGGGATGAATCCTCAATAATTAAATGTAAAATTAAACCCATTTGTAGTTATAAAGTGGATAATTTACTATGAGAAGATATTTCTTTAATTGGGATGTAATGAAAGGGAGAAGGTTTTTATGGATGTTTATCATCTATCAGGGGATATAGATCAATCAAGGTCACTAATCCAAAACACAAAGGAGGGGGAAGAAAATACAGGTTTGGATGGAGGGAATTGAAGGGAATTTTCCTAGAAAAATAATTTCCTCATGAATAAAGATCCAATATAGAAAGGTAATTCAAGAGTCTAATAATGAAATAGGATGAAAATGTAGCCATGTTTGAAGACAATGTTACAAGATTAGCATGAGATTTCACATAAAAAATATATAATCCATGAAGATATATTGGTGACTATTTGATTATTTAAGGTCATTCCACTGAATGGAACTAGTTTCCCAAAATTTCATATAGTATAAAGATATAGAATCATGTGTTATAAAGGCAGAAAAACAATTCTTTGTATCTTATGACTTTAATGTAATGTAAGAGAAGAAGTGGGCTGTTGAACACTCTTGAAATTGAAATAAGAAATAGGGGATGAAAAAAATTGATTTTACATCATATGATATGTTTTGGAAGAAACACCCTAGTACATTCCAAAAGTTTGTGGGTGTTTCTTACAAGTGTAGAGGTAAAGGACACCAAGCCCTTGATTTCAAGGGAATGAAAACAGATACCAATTTTCAATGATACCATTGAAAAGATAAGGTACATTATGAAAATTATTGTTCTAATCTTCAAGAAAACTGTAACAGCCCATGTTCTTATAAAAATAAATAGAAATACAAGTAACTTTGTTTGAAGTAGATATTTATAACTATCATTTTAACAAAATATTTCCACTTCTATGTTTTGAATTTCAAGAAACTCTCATCTACAATTGTGTTTAGTACGTTCTTTGCAGTATATTGGAACCAACATGTTTTTTGGTGAATAGTAACACACCCTTATGAATAGTAATAGGAATAGTAATATGAACCTAATGAATAGTAAATTTTAGTATTATTATATTTTATTAAGGCTTTATGATAATATCATCTAGGTTAATTTTTTATTGTGATATAGAAGTAGTTACAAAATTAAAATTGTTAATTATTGAAATAAGTATGGTTTAATTTAAAAATTAAATTAATAATATTAAGAAAATTATTTTCAAAAAATGGAAATCTTTTTTAAAATATACACATTGATAAATGGTTACGGTGATGATTGGGAATTTTTCCGAAACAGTTGATTTTTTCACTGAATAGTAAAAAATACAGTTTTTAGTATCGATGTATTAATGACATCATTAATGATATAATAATTACGTCATAAATATGGTCGAATTGTGTATAATTAAATAATATGTGAGGTGTCCCAAGTGGGTTATAGCATGGGAGAATATCATGGGCAAGCCCATGGTTTTGTAAATACCACTCATGAGGTGTCCCTTGAATTTTTTTAAAATAATCCCTCACTTTTCCAATAAATACAAACTATTCCCTTCGTTGAATTCATTCCCAATCCTTTATCAATGAAGATATGGACTCCTAACCTTCATATTATTCCTTCCAAGGTTTCCTCATGCCCTCCAAGGTCCCAACCTTCATGTTCTATGGGTTACTCTACAAGGTAAGAGAATTCCCAATTTTTTACTTTTTTCCATTAAAGTTCTCTTTTATGTGGAATATCTTTCATGTTTCCATACCATGTTCTTATTTTTTTTTATGATTTACTATATATTATGATTTATTTCTGTATCAGTGACCCTTTTCCCCTCTCTTTTTAATATTTTTTAAAAACATGTTGCGTAGCCATTAGGCTGCGGGATTTTTGTAAGTGATTTCACAATTATTCTTTTATTTTGAGTTATTTCCTTATTATTTCTTCATATCTCTTTACCAAAGATGCCTTAAATATCCATAACTAATGTAATTTCTATATGTTATAATTTTTTTGTAAAAATACTCATCATTATTCTTCTCCTCTCTTACTTATTTAAAGAATAAAAACATTTTCTGTTTGTGTCGAATTACCGACATTGTGGACGATGTGATTTCAAAATCCATTAATTATTTCAAGTATGGTCATGAAACCATTTATATGGTTGAACCAGATTATTATATATGTTTTATGACTCACCCATGGTCCAGGAATTCTATTTTACTCATGTTTCTAATTTATAAGACAAAACGAGGTTGTCATTATCAAATAACCACTAAAATGATCTAAACGAACATCATTAATGTTCTAACTTATGAATCATCATAATGTAAGAATTAAAAATTATGAATGGAATAATTTATTCTACTAGATATATATAAATACTACTCCATTCCAATTATGGTGTTTCACTTCCAATCGACAAGAATGTCCATCATGAACTAATCATGGAAATCATGTTAAGAACTCACCCAAAAAACAGTGCAAAGGGAAAAATACAAATATTAAGGGTGAAATGTTGTTATGAAATCACCGTATAAGATGTTATAAACATGAAAATGTTTCTGTAAAATATTAATAACACACTTTTAACCATTATAGAAGAGGTTTAAACAAGTTTCAAGTAAGACAAACCCGAGGTCAGAGAATTCATAACACGATTTCCATTCTTTGGATTAACCTTCTAATTCATTATTTATCTTCTATTTAAATTGTTTGTGTGATGGGTTCTGTCTATATTATGTCTCATTATGTGTATTTGAATTATATATACATACTCCATCCACTCTATTAAGTCTATCTTCAATTGTATGATATTTATAATGGTCTTTTCTTTAAAAATAATCTTTTTAAATTCGGTTTTATGAAATCCCAAAGTAATGTTATTATATAATTATTCATGTTGTATGATTATGTTTTTGTTGTTGGTAATTATTTATTATGAAGGGTGGGATATATATCTCCCTCCAATTCATTTGATATGAGTATGTTGGAGGTCAGCCATATGGTTACTCCAAGTGTAACTGCGATGGTTACACAAAGTAAGGTAGCCGTGAGGGTTACAAATTATATGGTAGCAAAAAATGGTTACAAGATTATGTAAGTAATACCAAAAGATATATTTATGATTATATTTATGTTCTCATGGTTTGGGTGGATCTTGTGTAAATCTCATGTTGCACAAAGTAAATATATATGGGTAACGAGAATGTCTTTTGAAAATGCTTTCATACGTTATGAGTATTCATGGACTAATGTTATTTTTTCCTTATTTTCTATCCCTTACTAGAATTTTCTGCTCATCCCAGGGTTTTAAATGATATTTTATTGGTTAATGGATGTTTAATACAAGGAATTAATACATTTAAAATTTTGATGAATTTTCAAGGAGTCTTTTTTATGTTTTATTGTTTTATATTTTGAAAAGAATGGAAACTATTTTTATGGTTTCCACTCTATAATAATGTGTAATGTCAAGAATGTATTGTCCTAATTATCTAATAATCTAAACTTGAAAATATCTTCAATGTAAAGGGAATTGTTTTCTTGGATAAATTCAAGATTATGTATGTAATATGTCTGGGTCCTTATAGTTTGGATCAGATGATGGTTTAGATAACTTTAGTGGTTAGGGTGATGTTAATAGAATACCATAAATGATTTTCACTTTATGTTTAATTTGAAATGTTATTGCATTTAACGATTACAATGTTGCTTTATCTAAGACATGTTTTTTCAGAATGGTTGTCTTCCGAAGAAATAGGGATACTAAAGAGGAGAGGTACCGATAGAATGACATCCTTCGCGAACTACAGCCCGGAATGGTAGGGATTGGAACTGAGCAGTTTTTGACAGAAATGGATCAACTAACGCTGGTAATAAAAGGTGGTGGAATCCATGCAATAGAACCAATAGAGGTACCATAACAGAACATGATAGTAGTGGAACATTTTATGAGACAACATCATCCTGCATTTAATGGTTCTTTGGACCCAGTTGCAGCTGAAGGATGTATCAAATCCCTTGAAATGATATTCGATGTTATGGGATGTTCATATAATTAAAAGGTAAGTCTATTCATTTATCATTTTGAAGGGTAAGCTGATCAGTATTGGTCAATGGTAAGGAATATCAGGGGTAGAGAGGATTTTGATTCCATAGAGTGGGATGAATTTAAAAGTATTTTCCTAGAAAAATATTTTCCTAAGGTGGTGTGACTTAGAATGGAGAAGAAATTACTTGAATCGAAACCGAAGGAGGAATATTCAGTGGCTGTGTATGAAGCGATCTTCACCTGACTGTCGAGGTATGCTCCAAATCTTATTCTGGATCTTGATAGAAAAGTCAACCTCTTTCACTAAGCATTGAAGCCATGGTATTGAAGGGCGTTGGACTCCCATGAATTCAAAAGTTATGATACACTTTTCCGATGTGCTGAGAGGGTGGAGATGGAGTTCGTTGATGATCATGTGCATTTTAGAAACAAAGAGAAGAAGAGGTCATGTTGACAAGAAATGGGTAAGAATCATCCAATGAAATCTGATGGTAAAAAAATCCAATTTCTAGTTTGTGAAAAGTGTAGAAAGTATCACCCTAGGGAATGTCTTAGAAAAAGTGGGATGTATTTTAAATGTGGTAAGTTTGGACATATGGACCGAGATTGCAAGGAAAATGATCATAAGAGTAATCCTGATAAGAAAACTATAAAGTGTTTTAAATGTGGTGAGATGGGTCACAATGAAAATATCTGCCCAAAGAGAGATCTGAATGATGCAAAGAATCCAGAATACATGAATAAAGGTTTAGTGAGATCCTTTGTAACTACACTGGAAGATGTTGGGCCATCCAATGAAGTTGTATCTGGTACTTTGTTTGTTCACTTAGATTTTGCTAAATTTTCATTTCATACAGGGTCTACACATTCCTTCAACTCTGAGAATTTTTCTGGTAAATTGAAAATATCACCTCAGAAAATAAGACCCTAACTTGTAGTTAAAACACTAGAGGGGAAATGTTATAGAGTAGATGAATTTTGAGAATCATTATATTGTGGTCTTTGGAAACACATTACCTTCAAAACTTATTTCTTTACCCTTAGTCGAATTTTCTCACAACCCCCTCCAACCAAAGATGCTCCTCTTGAGCTGGCAATGGTGGAAGGGAGATAGTGAACCCCCGAGTCCCACCTCCAGTAGGCCCCGGAGTGGCGACTAGCACCAAGGGTATGAGTTTTTCACATATATGGGAGGCATTACCCTTTTTATTAATTTATGATCGAGAAATAGGACGAATCAATCACCAATAAGAAGAAAGGGAACGAGTATAGAAATAGCCCAAAACCAATCCCATATGGATGCTTTATACAATAGTGAAACAAAAGTGCAAGTACAGAAAATCTCTAAAGTACTGTACCAAAAATTAAAGGAAAACAACAACAGCAAACAGCAGCAACACCCCCTTCCTGACTAGTAAGTTCTCGCACCGTCCCTGTAGTCCTCCTAAAAACCTGAAAGAAAACGTAGGGTGAGCATACAAGTATACTCAGAAGGGAAACCTAATGCTCTCGTGCACAAGTGGGGAGACATCCTAATGCCCCGTGAGAAAACAGAATAACCAAAGCCTAGCAAGAAATATATCCACCCAACCTCACCAGTCACACTCACTAAGTAACACAAGTCAATAGATTATAGTATTAATGTTATCAATGTATGGGTACCCTGCACCAACTTCCCACAGGATACATCTCAAGCCCTCATGCCTAACGCTCTGATGCTTCCCCCTCTTCCTGAGCTAGTGCGACGACTTGGCCATACGAAGCTCGAGCTAGTGCCACAACCTGGCCATACGAAGCTCATAGTAACCCACCGACAATCAATCCTCGGCCATCTCAAATCACATCCCACCGGCAAAAAATCCTCAGCCATAACCACATCTCATCCCGAAGACACCTGGAAATATATCACATCTCATCCTGAAGATTCCTGGGAAACATCTATCGTATCCTGCCCAAAGGAACTTGGGCTATAGAACCTGGAAGAGGGAGCACATGGAAGAAAATGAAACATCCATCCTTTGGATGATTGATAATCTCACCCCCCATCCCACGGGTGTTTAACACGTAGTGCTCAACATGTGTGGGGTGAGTAAAGAAACATAAAACATATAGATTTATATAAGTATAACAACCACTCAGCCCATCCTAAAGATTCTACTCAAAGATCTGAGCATGTGCCTTGGCACTGCTACTTCGATAGCATGCACACAACAATCAAACCCAAAACCCCATTTAATGTTTTCATGTTTCAACAGCTTTAGTTATCAGTTTCTTAACTACCGGGCCACTATCAACAACCAAACTGGGTCAAGCATTCATAAAACATATCGATTTCATCCACAAATCAAGTTAGGAAAACACAAGAAACACAAAAAAGTCCCTTCTTATTAACCAACCAACCCCGTTGATTATTATTTATGTTCCATTACAATGCCCCACCATTCATTAACTATTCCAATTTTATTTATTATTCACAACTCATTGTTTGTTCACATTCAAACCCATCCCTGCAGCCCCGCTGCCAACCACTATAACCACAATCACAACGAAACCCGTACATTATCATCCCCTTGATACCATTTATCGCATCCCAGCAGCCCATCACCAACATAGCATTCACATCAACCCACAACCAATCCAGCCGTAGCCCCCCTGCTCTCCCGATCCACAACAACCCAAAAAATACCCCCTTCACATAAATAAACCCTAACCAGGACCCACATGTTTATTATTTCAGTTTGTTCAACCGGAGTGATCACATAAGGGCTCCAGGTATTTAATCAGCCAACTTTTTGTGATTAACCAATTTCCACATTCAATAAAATTTTCATCCATAAGAAAATCCAGAAGGAGAGGGCAACATTTAATTGTGTAAGAAAAGGCCCCCAACGACCATGATTTTCAGTAGGCAGAAGCTCATTCAATTCACATCATAATATCACAGGATATAAATAATGTAACTACAATTACAAACTTCCCATCCCCGTTATATATTCCAGTTATTATTTTTCTTAAACTGGTTCAAATGTGTTTCACATAAATAAGAGGACACCCACCCCGCATGATGCACAATTTAGAGAGATGAAGGTAAGATCCCTACATGAACATGTTTTGATGTCCTTATGCAAGAACAACCACCACGAGGATTTCGATCACTCCTCCTGATGACTAAGTCCTCCCATGGACGCTGCGGTACAACTGCACTAACAACCAAGAGAGACTCCATTATGGTTTAAGGTGTCATATGTCATAGCATGTCAATGAGGAACAGAAAGAGGAGATCGAGGAAGGAATAAGAATGGGGTTGAACGTACCATTAAGATGACATTCATCGAAGAGCGTCATTCCCTTCAAGTATCAGCAATCTCCTCGGTAGGAAACTACTAAGATGAAGTCGAAGAAGAGGGAGTGGAACGAGGTGCACAATGTTCACCTTGTCGACATGATCCCTCAGCCAATGACAGATTGATGATCAGTGTCCAAATGAATAATATAGGATGAAGCCTTCTGGGTCATTCGGGAACGTCACTAGGTAAAGAAGAAGAGGGGTCCATAAATAACACGTGACCCACTCTTATATAGGCAACAAAAAGGTAAAACGGTATGAAACATGTATTAATGAATACACGATGTGACCGTACAACTATTACATTGTTTGACAGGTCAACACACAACACGTCACACAGTTTCCATGCATTTAATGATAATAATAACTTCAATTAACAATAGGTGTTTTATAGACATGAGACATGAGTTATAAAAATGTATTCATCATTGGTCTTAAAATGACCGTCATAATTTCAGGGTTGCAATGTCACAGACAGTTCACCAATCTAATACCCTATGAGGGAGATACACTGGATACAAGATAGCGTAATAATAATGATATTATTATTATTGGGTGTCTCATGGACCCGAGCCATGAACCATAAATTAATATCTAACATTAGACTTGAATTGACTGTATTAATGACATGATCACATCACCACTGCCGAGAAGTCAATCGGACGTCGCACGAGGGAGTTATGGCAGGTCAAAGACTGAATAATAATATTAAATCTATTAATTCACGAGTTTTTTGGGTACGCAAAGAAAAAACCCAAAAAATAAATCCAATATTGGACTCATAATTTTCATCTCGAAGTTAGGGTCACACTACCGCTGATTGTTCGTAAAACCGAGGTCGCACGATGAAGATATGGACGAAACACGGTTTACCCAACAAAAATAATAATAACATTATAATATTATTATTTTTATTTTTAATTTATTTACTTAAAACCTCATATCCAATCCCACGCAACACCAAAAAAAACACCTCTCCTTTGAATCCATGTCAACCATGCCCCACCCCCTTGATTGATTTCCTTTTTTTTATTTCTTTTATAATTTCTCAACTTTTGATATCTCATATTCTCTCTCCCATCTCTTCTACAATTCCCTCATTCTCCAACCAATGTGGCGCTCCCGTTCCTCATTCCATGCCCAAAAAGCCCCAAATTCTTTCTCACTTCAAATTTATTATTAATGAAATTAATAATAATAACACCCATCATTAGTGATCTAATTTAATCCCATTTAATTTCATTTCCCAATCACAGACATATTTTTGTCACCATTATCATTATTAATTTTTTTAACACAATTATCATAAATAATAACATCTCTCATCTATTGTAATATCTCAAATCTCATTGCATTAAATTCAAAATTTAAATATCATTTAATATTTATTAACGAAACTTTAAAAATTTAAGCAAACATTGTTATTATAATTATTTAGTATAATAATAATAAAAAAATACCCAATTAAAATTTATTAACTCGTCACCAATTAATAATAATAATAATTATTATTATTGACATTCGCCGCGTTGACCATGTCTGACCACCATTGCGTCAACGCCGAGGAGTCTCCCATTACACACATAATTTATTATTTTTTAAAATTTAAATAAATAAAAAAGAAACCATGCACCTCCCCTCATTGAATTAATTACATTCAATTTTATTTCATTTATTTCACAATGATTAAATTAAAACCATTTAATCTAATTAACACCAAATATTTTCTCTCCACCATTATCAATTATTATTATCAAAAATTATTATCATAACACGTGTTGTGTTTGACCACATCAAATTTTTTACAAAGTAATGAACTAAAGAGGTCCGGGACATTACATCAGATACCTCTCAAAACATTCTCATCCTTGAGAATTAATAACCAACCCAAAAGAAAGGATGGATCTTAACAACCACCCCTCTAGATACCTCTAAGGGATCTCATCATAACAGGAAACAACCGACAACCCTAATTATATGAGTTAAGAATTCCTTCTCCCATATCGAGATATTATCCGCTTTAGGCAGCACTGACTCACCTGCATGGGTTTAATCACATCCACATTAATGCATTTTGATTAGGGATCAAGACCTCTTATCCCCGCATGTTTGGACTCTTCAAACACATTTAAAGGAAATAGGGAAACAAATTATAATTACAGACTCATGAAAAACAATGTCCAGGCACAAAGCATGAGCAGGAATGAGTTTCAACAAAGGTGTGTGATGCTCCTGAATTTAAACAAAACATAAACAAGAGAATTTATGTAAAACCAAAAACATATCTCTCAATATCTGGCGTTGCTAGGGTTTCCGCTTCTGTAGCATGAAACTGTCCGCATCCCACTCCTCTCCCTCTGTATTGACGTCCAAGTGAAATAGCTTCACGGTAAACAAAGAACGCATAAACCTAAGTAGAAAGAATATTTTCTCATTGTTTCATTTGATCATTTTATTTTTATTTCTTTCCCATAACAACCAAATAAACTAAAAAACAAATCATGATGATGCATGTACCTTTCCTAGAGTCTATACTATGCAAATCAGTGTATTCTTACTTAGTAGTTCGATAAGCTCAGAGTCCTTACATCGGATCACTGGGGGCCCTAAAATCTCATGACTTAGCCGGTCTTCCCTGGCCTATATCACGCACCAATATCACCTAACACAGTTCCCCTACCATCCCATGCAATCCTCCCTGTGCCAAACTCCCAAATCCATTATATTTCTCAACCATCAGCTCTGATACCATTCTGTCACGACCCCCTCCCAAGAAAGATTCCCCTCCTGTGTTGGCAATGGTGGAAGGGAGATAATGGACCCCAAGTCCCGCCTCCAATTGGCCCCGAAGTAGCGACAAGAACCAAGGGTATGAGTTTTTCACATATATGGGAGGCATTACCCTTTTTATTAATTTAATATCGGGAAATAGGATGATTCAAACACCAAGAAGAAGAAAAGAAACAAGTATAAAAATTTCCCAAAACCAATCCCATATGAATGCTTTATACAATAGTGAAACAAAAGTGCTAGTACAGAAAAGATCCAAATTACTATACCAAAAAGTAAAGGAAAACAACAACAAAAAACAACAGAAACTCCCCCTACCTAACTAGTAAGGTCCCGCACAGTCCCTATAGTCCTCTTGAAAACCTGAAAGCATACGTAGGGTGAGAATAAAAGTATACTCAGTAGGGAAACCAAAAGCTCTCATGCACAAGTGGGGAGACATCCTAATTCCCCGTGAGAAAATAGAAGAACCAAAGCCTTTGTAGGAATATATCCACCCAGGCTCACCAATCACACTCACTAAGTAACACAAGTCAATAGAGTATAGTAGTAATGTTATCAAAGTATGGGTACCCCGCACCACCTTCCCACTGGATACTTCTCAAGCCCTCATGCCTAACGCTCTGATGCTTCCCCCTCTTCCTGAGCTAGTGCTGCAACTTGGCCATACGATGCTCGAGCTAGTGCCGCAACCTGGCCATACGAAGCTCATAGTAACCCACCGGCACAGAATACTCAGCCATCTCAAATCACATCCCACTCGCACAAAATCCTCGTCCATAACCACATATCATTCCGAAGACACCTGGGAACATATCACACCTCATCCTGATGATTCTTGGGAAACATCTGTCATAACATGCCTGAAGGAACTTGGGCAATAGAACCTGGAAGAGGGAGGACAGGGAAGAATAGTGACCAGCCATCCTATGGATGTTTGAGTGTCTCACCCCCCGTCCCACGGGTGTTTGGCACACAGTGCACAACATGGGTGGGGTGCGTAAAGAAACATATAACGTACAAGTTTATATACGTATAACAACCACCCAGCCCATCCTAAGGCTTCTACACAAATATCTGAGCACGTGCCTTAACATTGATACTTCGAGAGTATGCACACAACCATCAATCCCAGAACCCTATTTAATGTTTTCATATTTCAAAAGCATTAGTTATCAGTTTCTTAACTACCGGGAAACTATCAACAAACAAACTATATCAAGCGTTCATAAAACATATCCCTTCCATCCACAATTCAAGTTAGGAAAACACAAGAAACACAAAAAATTCCCTTCTTATTAACCAACCAACCCCATTTATTATTATTCCCATTCCATTACCATGCCCCACCATTAATTAACTCTTCCTCTTTTATTTATTATTCTCAACCCATAGTTTGTTCACATTCAAACCCATCCATGCCACCCCACTGTCAACCACCATAACCACAATCCCACTGAAACATGTACATCATCATCCCGTTGATACCATTTATCGCAGCCTCGCTCCCCATCACCAACGTAGAATTCAAACTAACCCACAACCAAGACAACCGCAGCCCCGCTGCTCACCCGATCCACAACAACCCACAAAACACCCCCTTAAAATATTAAACCCTAACCAACACCCACATGTTTATTATTTCAGTTTGTTCAACCGGGGTGATCACATAAGGGTTTCAGGTATTTAATCATCAATCTTTACATGATTAACCAATTTCAACATTCATTATAATTTTTATCCATAAGAAAATATTGAAGGAGAGAGAAACATTTAATTGTGTAAGAAAAGGCCCCCAAAGACCATGATTTTCAGCAGGCAGAATTTCATTCAATTCACATCATAATATCATAGGATATAAATAATGTAACTGCATTCATAAACATCCCATCCCTGTTATATAAGCCAGTTATTATCTTTATTAAACTAGTTCAAATGTGTATCACATAAACAAGAGGACACCCACCCCGCATTATGCACAATTTAGAGAGACGATGGTAAGATCTCTACCTGAACAAGATTTGATGTCCTTCTGCAAGAACAACCACCAGGAATATTTCGATCACTCCTCCGGACGACTACGTCCTCCCATGGATGTTGCGGCATAACTACACTAACAACCAAGAGATACTACATTAAGGTTTAAGGTGTCACTTGTTATATCATGGAAAGGAGGAACAAAAAGAAGAGATCTATGAAGGAATACGAACGGGGTATAATGTACAATTAAGACGACGTTCGTCAAAGAGCGTCGTTCCCATAAAATATCATCAATATCCTCGGTAGGAAACTGTGAAGTGGAATTCGAATAAGAGGGAGTGGAATGAGGTGCACAATGTTTGCCTCTTCGACACGATCCCAAAGCCACCGACAGATCGACGATCGGAGTCTGGATGAAGAAGATAGGAGGAAGGCTACTGGGTCATCCATGGGCATCGCCGTGTAGAGAAGAAGATGGGTCCATAAAAAACACGTGACCCTCTCTTATATAGGAAAAAAGTTAAACGGTTCACATTGTGTATTAATGAATACACGAAGTGACCGTACAACTGTTATGCTGTTTGATAGGTCAACACACGACACGTCACACAGTTTCCTTGCGTTTAATGATAACAATAACTTCAATTAATAATAGGTGTTTTATTGACCCGAGACATGAGTCATAAAAAGGTATTCATCATTGGTCTTAAAATGACCATCGTAATTTTAGGTTTGCAAAATCACAGACGGTTCACCAATCTGATACCATATGAGGGATATACGTTGGATACAAGATCCCATAATAATAATGATATTGTTATTATTGGGTGTCTCCTAGACCCAAGCCATGAACCATAATTTAATATCCAACATTAGACTTGAATCCATAGTATTAATGACAGGATCACATCACCACTGATGAGAAGTCAATCGGACCTCACACGCGGGAGTTATGGCGGGTCGAAGACTTAATAATAATATTAAATCTATTAATTCAGGAGTGTTTCGAGTACCCGATCCAAAAACATGAAAAAGACATCCAATATTGGAATCATAATTTCTGTCTAGAAATGATGTTCGCACTTCCACTGACGGTTCTTAAGACTGAGGTCGCACGGCGATGTTACAGACAAAACTTAGTTTACCCAACGAATATAAAAATAACATTATTACATTATTATTATTTTTAATTTAATTTAATTAGATAAAACCTCATATCCAAACACATGCACCACAAAAAAATACCTCTCCTTTAAATCCATGTCAACCATGACCCACCCCTGGATTGATTTACATTTTTTATTTCTTTTATTATTTCTCAACTTTTGATATCTCATATTCTCTCTCTAATCTCTTCCATAGTTCCCTCATGCTCCAACCAATGTGGTGCCTCCCCTTCCTCATTCCAAGCCCAACACGCCCCACCTTCATTCTCACTTCAACATTATTATTATAAAAATTAATAATAATAACACCCATCATTAATGATATAATTTAATCCCATTTAATTTCATTTTCCAATCACAGACATATTTGTGTCACAATTATCATTATTATTTTATAACACAATTATCATAAATAATAATATCTCTCAACAATTCTCATATCTCAAATCTCATTGCATTGAATTCAAAATTTAAATCTCATTAAATCTTTATTAACAGATCTTTTAAAATTTAAGACAAAATTATTATGATAATTATTTAGTATAATAATAATAACAAATCCCCAACTAAAATTTATTAACTCATTACCAATTATTATTTTTAATAAGTATTATTATTGACTTTCGCCGTATTGACCATGTCCAAAAACCATTGCCTCAATGCCAAGCAGCCTCCCATTACACACATAATTTATTATTTATTAAAATTTAAATAAATCAAAACGAAACCATGCACCTTCCCTCATTGAATTAAGTACATTCAATTTTATTTCTTTTATTTCACAATGATTAAATTAAAACCATTCAATCTAATTAACACCAAATATTTTCAAGCCACCATTATCAATTATTATTATAAAAAATTATTATCATAACACATGTCCTGTTTGACCACATCAAATTTTTTTACAATGTAATGGACCAGAGAGGTCCGAACCATTACACATTTGATGTTATTCTAGGAATGGACATGCTTTCTGATTATTGTGCTAAAATTGCCCGCATAGCTAATGAAGTTGTTTTACAGAAAGAGTACTAGTTTGTATAAAAGAATGAACCCAGAAAATTTATAACATATCAGGAAGCTGAGAAACTATTGAAAGGTGGTAATGAAAGTTATCTTTCTCATATTGTTGAAAACAAGGGAACTATTCATTTTAATGATGTGCCAGTGGTAAATGAATACCTTGATGTTTTTCTTGATGAGTTACCCAATGTCAAACGTGATCGAGAATTGAAATTCATAATTGACTTAGTTCTTGATTCTAATCCAATTTCAAAACCCCCATATTGTATGTCTCCAATAGAACTTCTTGAATTAAAATATAAGTTGCAAGATTTTCTTGACAAAGGATTAATTTTTCCTAGCACATCACCATGGGGAACACTTGTTTTATTTGTTAAAAATAAAGATAGTTCTTGGAGACATTTCATTGATTATAGTACTTTGAATAACATCATTATTAAAAATAAGTATCCTTTTCCTTATATCTATGACTTGTTTGGTCAGCTCTAGGGAGCTTAGTTCTTTTCCAAGAATGACTTGAGATCCGGATACCATCAGATAAAGGTGAAGGAGGATGACATCCCAAAAACATGATTTCATACTAGATATGGGCATTATGAATTTGTTGTTATGATGTTTGGATTAACTAATGCACCTGTTGTATTCATGAATCTTATGAATAGAGTATTTCATGAGTTCTTGGATAAGTTTGTGGTTGTATTTATTGATTACATTCTAGTATTTTATGAAAATAAATAGGATCAAGAAAAATATCTAAGGGTTGTTTTAAAAACATTAAAAGGAAAGAATCTATATGGAAAATTCAGCATGAGTGATTTTTGGTTGCAACAGATTTCATTTCTTGGGCACATTGTAAATAAGGATGGAATAACAATTGATCCTGCCAAAACAAAAGTAGTTGATGAATGTCCAAGACCCAGAAATTTTACATAGATTTGTTGTTTTCTGGGCTTAGCAAGTTATTTTTGACAGTTTTTAAGAACATTGCACAATTATCAAGCCGATAACTAATTTTACCCGGTAAGGGTTTAAATTTGTTTGGACAGAGGAATGTGATGTTTGTTTTCATGACCTAAATAAGAGATTGGTGAATGCTCCAGTTTTGGTCTTACCTTCCCAAAATGGTGAGTTTTTCATATACAGTGATGCTACTTTGGAGGGACATGTTTGTGTTTTGATGTAGAATGACCAGGTAATTGCCTATACTTCGAGACTACTTTAACCTCATGAGCTAAATTATCCAAAACATGATATGGAATTAGTAGCTATGGTTTTTTCTTTGGAAATATGGAGGAATCATTTATACAGAACCAAATGTAAAATATATACTAACTATAAAGGTCTAAATTATATATTCAATCAGAAGGAATTAAACATGGGTCAGAGAAGATGGATTGAACTTATAAACGATTATGACTACACGATCAATTACCATCCTGCGAAAGCAAACAATGTAGAAGATTCCCTGAGTCGGAAACATCATTCATCATTAACCATGTTACGTTTCAAACATGATCCCTTGAATAATGATTTGATGAATTTTGGCTTAGAAGTTGTTGGTGTAGGGAATACCTCTATTTTGTTTTAGGTTTTAGTACAATCTTCGTTGTCAGACAGAATTAATAAAGTGAAGAAGGAAGATCGTGAGCTACAAAAAAGGTATAATTGGTTAAAATGGGTATGTTTCCAGAATTTAATCTTATTAAAGACTGTGTATTAATATTTGGAAAAAGGTTGTGTGTGCCTAGTGATTATCAGTTGAAGAAAAATTTGTTGTGTGAATCTCATAGTTCTTCATTTTCTGTTCATCCTGGCATTACTAATATGTACAGAGCCCTTCAGGAGTATTATTGGTGGGATGGAATGAAAAGAGATATTGTTGATTTTACAGTGAAATGTTTGACGTGTCACCAGGTTAAAGCAGAGCGACAGTTACCGAAGGGGATGCTTCATCCTTTGCTCGTTCCGGAGTGTAAATGGGAGAATGTATCCATGGACTTTGTGGTAGGACTACCAAAAAATCCTCAAGCTAATAATGAAATTTGGGTTATTGTTGATCAACTAACAATGTCGGAACATTTTCTTCCTATTCGAGATACAATGACTTCGGATCAACATTATTGATTGTACCTCAAGGAATTTTTCAGTTTACATGGAGTTCCTCTTTCCATTTTATCTGACCGAGATCCTAGGTTCACTTCTATCTTTTTGAAAAGTCTTTAGAAGTCGTTGGGCACAAAGTAAAATTTCAGAACAACTTTTCATCCTCAATCAGATGGGAAATCAGAACGAACAATTGCAACTTTTGGGGATATTATTCGAGCTTATTAAATGGACTATTAGGGAATTTGATATTAGTATCTTTCTTTAGTTTAGTTTTCTTGTAATAATAGTTTTCATTCCAGTATTCATATGGCACCTTTTGAGGACTTGTATGGGAAGCGGTTCCTGACTCTAGCATTTTGGGATGAAGTCGGTGAAAAAAAGATTATGGGGCTAAAAATATGTAGAAGAAGTGTCTGAGAAAGTGAGGATGATCTAGTAGAACATGAGGACAGATCAGAGCAGGCAGAAAAGTCTTGCAGATACCAGAAGGAAATCCTTCTATTTTGAGGTAGATGACCATGTTTTCCATAAAATCTCTCCCTGAAAAAGTGTGATGTGTTTCATTAAGAAAGGGAATCTATGTACATGGTTCATCAGTACTTCTGAAATCTTAGAGAAAGTTGGAATAGTTTCATACCGCGTAGCTTTGCCTCCGAGTTTGTTTCAGGTACACAATGTATTTCATGTTTCGGTGTTGAGAATGTATGTGCCAGATTCATCACATGTCTTGAGCCCAGAAGCAGTTCAGCTGGAAGAGAACCTTTCTTATGAAGAGGAACCCATTCATATTCTTGATCGAAAGGAACATTTATTGTAGAATAAGGTAATCCACGAGGTAAAAGTTTTTTAGAGAAACGACATGGTTGAAGAAGCAACATGGGAGTCTGAAAATTCTATGAGGTAAAAGTACCCTCAGTTTTTTAATAAATAAATAAAAATTTGAGGATGTAATTTCAAGAAGGTGGGAATAATATAACACCCCATGTTTTTCTAAAAATAAATAGAAAAGCATGGAACTTTTTTTATGTATATATTTATAACTAGCATTTTAACATATTTTTTTCACTTCTATGATTTGAATTTCAAAAAACTGGCAACTACAATTGTGTTTAGTATGTTATTTGGAGTCTATTGAATCCAACTTGTTTTTTTGGTGAATAGTAACATACACTTATGAATAGTAATATGAATAGTAATATGAACTAAATGAATAGTAAATTTTATTATTATTTTATTTTATTAATGCTTTAAGATAATAGAATCTAGGTTACTTTTTCATTGTGATATAGAAGTAGTTACGGAATTAAAATTGTTAATTTTTGAATTAAGTATGGTTTTATTTAAAAATTAAATTAATAATATCTATAAAATTATTTTCAAAAAAGGACTTCAATTTTAAAATCTACACATCGATAAATGGTTAGGATGAAATTTGAGAATTTTTCTAAAATAGTTGATTTCTTGGTGAATAGTAAACAATACTGTTTTTAGTTTTGGTGTATTAATGACATAATTAATGATATAATAATGATGTAATAAATCTGGTAGACTTATGTATAGTTAAATAATACGTTATGTGTCCCATGTTTCTTATACCATGGGAAAATATCATGGGTAAGCCCATGGTTTTGTAAATACCACTCCTGAGGTGTCCCTTGAAATTTATTAAAATAATCCCTCAGTTTTCCTATAAATACCAACTCTTCCCTTCATTGAATTCATTCCCAATTCTCCCTCAACAATGATCTGGCCTCCTTACCTTCATATTAGTCCTCCCAAGGTTTCCTTAATCCCCCCAAGGTCCCAACCTTAATGTTCTATGGGTTACTCTACAAGGTAAGATAATTCTCAATTTCATTCTTTTTCCATTCATGTTCACTTTTATGTGGTATATCTTTCATATTTCCATAACATGTTCTTATTTTATTCTTATTCATGATCTACTCTATATTATTATTCATTTCTGTATGTGTTACCCTTTTCCTTTCTCTTTTTAATATTTTCTAAAACCATGTTGCATAGTCGTAAGGCTGTCAAATTTTTGTAAGCGATTTTACAATTATTCATTTATTTTGAGTTCTTTCCTTATTATTTCTTCATATATCCTTACCCAAGAGGCATGAAATCTCCATAAATCATGTATATTCTATATTTTATCATTTTTATGGAAACTTACTCATCATTATTCTTCTTCTATCCCACTAATTTAAAGAAAAAAACATTTTCTGTTTGTGTCGAATTACCAACATCGTGGACGATGTGATTTCAAAATCCATTAATTCTTTCAATTCTGGTCATGAAACGATTTATATGGTTGAAACAGGTTATAATATATGTTTTATGACTCACCCATGGTTCTATAATTCTTTTTTAGTCATGTTTCTAATTTATAAGACAAAATGAGGTTGTTATTATCAAATAACCTCTAAAATGGTCTAAATGAACACCATTAATGTTATAACATATGAAGTATCCTCATGTAAAAATTCAAAATGATGAATGGAATAATTTATTTTACTGGATATATTTAAATACTACTCCATTAGAATTTTTCAATTTCACTTCCAATCGACAAGAATGTCCATCATGAACCAATCATGGAAATCATGTTAAGAACTCACCCAAAAAATAGTGAAAAGGGATAAATACTAACAATTTAGGGTGAAGTGATGTTAATAAATGATCATATAAGATGTTATAAACATGAAATTGTTTCTGTAAACTATTAATAACACTATTTTAACCATTATACAAAAGTTTTAAAAAATTTGGAAGTAAGACAAACCTGAGGTAAGGGAATTCTTAACCTGATTTCCATTGTTTTGGTTAACCTTCTAATTCATTATTTATGTTTAATTTAAATTGTTTGTGTGCTGGGTTCTGTCTATATTATGTCTCATAATGTTTATTTAATGTATATATACATACTCAATCCAGTCTATTAAGTCTATCTTTAATTGTATGATATTTATTATGGGCTTTTCTTCAAAAATCATCTTTTTAAATTCTGTTTTACGAAATTACATAGTATTATTTTTATGGAATAATTCATGTTGTATTATTATGTTTTGGGTCATGGGAATTATTTAGGATGATTTGTGGGACTATATCTCCCCCCAATGCATTGGTTATGAGTAATTTGGAGGTCGGCCGTATGGTTACTCCAAGTGTAACTGCGATGGTTACACAAAGTAAGGTAGCCGTGAGGGTTACAAATTATAAGGTAGACAAGAATGGTTACAAGATTATGCAAGTAATACTCCAAGATAACTTTATGATTATATTTATTTTCTCATGTTTTGTGTGGATCTTGTGTATATCTCGTGTTAGATAAAGTAAATGTATATTGGGGACAAGAATGTCTTTTGAAAATTCAATCACACGTTATGAGTATTCATAGACTAATGCAATTTTTTCCTTCTTTTCCATCCCTTACTGAGATTTTGTGATCATCCCAAGTTTTTAAATGATCTTTCAAAGGTTAATGGATGTGAAATACAAGGAATAAAGACGTGCTAAATGTTGTAGAATTGTCAAGGAGTCTTGTTTTAAGTTTTAATGTTTTATATTTAAAAAAAAATTGGAAACTGTTTTTATGGTATCCACTATGTATTAATGTGTAATGTCATGAATGTACTGTCCTATTTCTCTAAATCTCTAAACATGGAAATATATTCAATGTAAATGGAATTGTTTTCTTGGAAAAATTCAAGATTATGTATGTAATAAGGCTGGGTCCATATAAAAACATTCCCCAATGAAGGCCAAGGGATAAAGGCCATGATTATGTGGCCACAAAAACAGAGGATGAACTTCCAAATTATGTGGTTATATGTTATTAGTTATCTCCCCAAATTTATATAAATTGTTATTTGACTCCGAGTCATTGAATTCCTTAATATCTTCCTAGTTTTCAATAAAAATATGATATTTTGGATTTTTCTTAAAAATGGATTTTTATGTCGAAACCCCTAAGGTGTGTTTAACATTAACCAAGATAGTTCAAGAAGTTCCCATTATAGAATATATTAATTCTTTATTTTATTATTTTATCATTTTAATTATGTTCAACATTTAAAAAATCCATGTCATTTATTATCTTTTAAAATATGATGTGAAATTAAATTACAAGAAAAATGAAATTACTATTTGTAAGGAAGGTATATAATCACTTATCTTTAAAGAAGAAATATCACGATTTAATTCTTTTTTAGATCCACTACTAGAAGCCCTTCTGAGTTCAATCCCAGCGGAGGAAGAAAAAATTGTATGTATGGTTGTGGAAAGAAAGCGTTAAATTGAGGATGTAAAAACTATGAAAGAATATATTGATGTATTTTCAAGGGATTTACATGGACATCCTCCCGGGAAAAAATTGAGTTTTATATTAATTTAATTCATGGTGAATGGCCAATATCAAAGACTCATTATATAATGGACCTAACATAATTACTAGAGATAAAGGAACAACTAGGGGAGAATAGTTATAATGTATTTATCCTCCCTAGTGTTTCTCCAGGGGGATCCACTGTTCTCTTTGTGAAGAAGAGATATGGTTCCATGAGGCTATGAATTGTCTATAGAGAAATCAATGCAATTGTAATACAGAACAAATATATACTACATGGTATTTATGATTTATTTGATCAACATGTGGGGGATAAATATGATTCAAAGATTGACCATTGATATGGATATCATCAACTGTGTGTAAGGAATGAATATGTTACAAAGAAAACATTATAATCCAAGTATATATATTATAAATTTATAGTAATTCCATTTTGACTGACTAATTATCACTCCATTTTATGGATCTAATGAATATAGTATCCAGGGAATATCGTGAAGAATTAATTGTGTTATTCATTGATGATATCCTCATATAATCCAAAACGTATAAATACCATTATAATCACTACATAATTTTTTTAAGGCTCTTAAAAGATGTGAATTATATGAGATGTTTTGTAAGTAGGAATTTTGGATTTAATAAGTTTCATTTCTTGAGAATATTGTCATTAAATATGGAAACTCAGTTGACCCTTCAAAGAAAATGGTAGTTTATGAATGACCTACACCAACAAAGATAACCAAGGTACATTGTTTTATTAGCTTAACATGTTATTATCGACATTTAGTTCATAAATGTTCTTTATTTTCAAACCCGTTAACCAAGGTCACTTGTGAAGGGGTTATGTTCACTTGAAAAAATTAATGTGAATAATGTTTTAAAGAATTAATGTGGATTTTGGTGATTTATCTAATCCATAATATATCATTAGGAAATAGTTGGTGTGTTATTTATTGTGATTTGTCAAAGAAAGGACTCAGATCTGTCCGTATGCAGAATTATAGGGTTATTCTATATGCATCAAGGTAGTTAAAAATTTATGAACAGAATTTTGCAAAAAATTATCTTGAGTTAGTGATTATAATATTTTCTATTAAAATATAGAGAAACTATCGAGATTCTTATGGATGTGAGATCTATATAGATTACAAGAGTTTAAAATATATCTTTTTATAGAAAGAAATCAACACGAGGAATAGATGATGGATCAAGGTGCTCAAGGATTATGTTTCTTCAATACCCTACCACCATGAAAATGAAAATAATGTTGTCGATGAATTGGGTAAGAATTTTCTTGGAGTTTTGAATAAAATAATGATTGATAAGGATCCTTTGTACATGGATCTAGTAAGGATAGATATAGAAATTATCAAAGAAGGTGAAACATCACTATATTTTCAATTGGATTCCCAAAAATATTTATTATAATGGATTACGTGTTATCCACATGATTATGAAAATATTTAAAAGTAAAATAATGATGTGAATGATGTGAAATTAGTAGACATTGTGTTTGAATATTGAATTCATAAATTTGGGAGGAGGTTATTTTTTCTCTCTATCCCTGAGACAATACATGAGTTTTCGATGAATCCCATAGCTTGAATTACTCTATACACCATGGTAACACTATGATGTATATAAATATGAAGCAAACTTTTTGGTGGGATAATATGAAGAGGTGATTTGTTAATTATGTATAAATATGTTTAGTCTGTCAATAAGTGAAGGCTGAAAGACAACATCCAATATGAATCATGAAAACGGTAACAATTATGACATGGAAATGGGATGATGTCACCATGCATTTCGTCAATAGATTACAAAAAACTCCAACATTGACTAATTTAATATGGTAGATTGTTGATCAACAAACCAAATCTACACTTTTCCATTCTATAAGGTATGTTTTTTCACTAGAGTACCTTTCATGAATCTAAATTTAGGAATTTTTAAGACTTCATGTAGATCCTCTTCAATAGTTTTGATCATGATCCATGATTTACATCTAAATTATGGAAAAGTCTTTAGAATTCCCTATATATAGAGCTTTATTTTAGTATTTCATATTAAACACATACTGAAGGGAAGTCAGAGTGGATGACCCAATCTTTAGAAGATATTTTTAGATCATACCCACTTTATTTCCAAGGTATATAGGATTATTATTTACCGTTCATAGAGATTTTCTACAATAATTGATTTCATTATAGTATTCAAATCGAACCATGTGAATCAATGTGTGGAAATAGGTGTCATATGCCAACATATTGGGATGATGTTTTTGAAAGTAAGATTATAGGCCCAGAACATTTAGAGGAAACAATAGTGACGGTAAAGACTATTCAAACTCATATCAAATTAGCACAATGTAGGGAAAAATGATATGTTGATAATCAAAGAAAGGATTTTTAATTTCAAGTGGTATATGATGTTTTCCTGAAAGTATCTCCACGTAAGTGCATTATATGATTTGAAAAAAAGGGAAAATGAGCACTAGGTACACTGGTTCTTTTAAAATTCTAGTGTTAGTTGAAGTTGTGACTTATTATTTACCAATGTCGCCAAGCCTTTTTAAGATACACAATGTGTTCCACATATCTTTGTTAAGGAAGAACATGGAATTCCCAACACATGTACTCAATTCTAAGGGAATATAATTGGATCCCGACTTATCATAATATGAAGAGCCTATCATGATTTTGGACACTAATGAATAGGTGTTGAGGAATCATAAAAATTGGTTGGTAATGGTACTTTGGAAAAATCATAAAATTGATGAGGCGAAATGGGAGCCTAGGGTTCTTTTGACAATATAAATGCCCAAATATTTTGATTGGGTGACAATCAAGAAATTTCAGGGAAGAATTTTTTGTAGGAAGAGGGAATGTGATGACCATGAACTCTGTAAATGAAATATCAATTCTTATGTTTAAATAAAATAGTATAGGCTATATAAAATCACTTATAAAACACAATACAAACATCATAAAAGCATAATGAATAAAATAAGGGGTTTTTCAAGAATTTAAGGAACCTACATCAATGAAATAGTAATGTTCCCTTATGAATAGTAATGTGACCGTTATAAATAGTGAAAGGACCAATCGAATAATATTCTCACCAATGAATGTATAAATAATTTTTTTTATTTTATAATTTAAATGATGATATTATTATATCATAGAATAAGTAAATAAAAATTTTAAAAATTAATTTTTAAGTATTGGTATTTTTGTAAGTCGTAAATGTTTAATTACAATATAATAATTAAAAAATTATTTAAAAGAAATTTTTTTTATAATAATTATTAATAAATCATTATATTGTTTTATTATTATTTTAGGATAATTTATTATATTTTAGTTAATTTTTGAATGCTTTATAAAATCCATTATAAATTTTAAACTATTTTTTGAGTAAATAATTATTTTAATTAAAAATTAAATTTCTCATATTTGTAAAATTATATTCATAAAAGGAATTTAATTTTCGAATTATACATATTTAAAAATGGTTATGGTAAATTTTTGGTATTTTTCTAAAATTAATGAATTTTTATTGAATAGTAAAATACAGTAATTTACAGAACAAATACATTTTACGCTAAATAATATATTCCACAAGTCATGGATGATTTATGAAACGTTTTATTAGAACACACATTAACAGAGGAATCAAAAAAATTTCATATCTTGAGAAATATCAAAAAATAATGAATAAAATATTTAGATATCATCCCTCTCCACCACTATAAATAATACCACTCAACACCCATTCTCCTCACACATCTAATCCTTGAATTCTCTCTAAATTATTTCAAAATAATCTTCCATAGTCTCTAACCCATTTCTATGAGCTCATGGTATTTCTAAATGGGTAAAACTCATATCCCTTTAGAGGTTCTCAAATTGGATAATTCAAGAGGTCAACCCTCTTCCTTTTTCTTTTAATTTCATTTTAATTTATTTTCTTCTACTATAAACTCCTCAAACCCTATATCCAAATGGTCATGATAACTCCAATAACACACACATATATTTACTGGAAAAATATCATGTTAATGTATTAACGATTATATATCTTCTTACTCTCTCTCTCCCTCTCCCTATCTCTCTCTGGATTTTAAAAATGAAATAATCTCCCTAGAGGTGCTGATTTGCAGCCTTCACAGACAAAAAAATTTCATTCTTTAATTTCTCTTTAAAGGATGGCCATGAAAAAAATGTATGGTTGAACCATATTAGAAAACATGTATTATATATTATTTTAGGTTATGGATCCATTTTATGTTCATAATATAAAATAATTGAAAAAAACATGATCATTAATTTCGAAAAACTACTGAAATTGAGCTAAAAATTATCATTAACATGTTATACAATGAATCATCCTCACATGTGAAAAAATGATAATTAATACACTCTAAAATCAGTTTTTTAATTAAAAATATTTAATTCGTGTTATGGATAGATATAGCCATTTTACATGAACTTCATTACTCATATACAAGTATAATGATCATGAAAAACAAGGAAATGGATGCTCATGAGAAATACAAATATATCATATAACTCATCAAAAAAAAGGCCATAAATGAACTTTATAAAATTATAACAACAAAAATAAATGTATATTAGGTTTTTAATTAGTTAATTATAAGATTTAATTTTATTATAATGGTTGTTAAGTTAAACTTCATAACATGTTTGGAAATAAGATAAGAGTTTTGTACACGAACCTCCAATTTCATTCAGGTTACAATTTTTTCTCTATTTACCCCCAATGAAATTATTAATTATTATAATTTAATCCACATATATTATGTGAATGTATTCTATATATATCTAGCAATCATAATCCTTCTTTCATTTATGGGGAGATAATATTTTTAAAAGGCTCTCTCTCAAATTCCTCCCGATAAATAAGCATGATTCAAGTGATCTTCTCGAATTCTTACCCATTTACATGTGAACTCTATAACATGATTTAATCCACCATTATTTTTAAAATATAACTTATTTTATTATATTAAAACAATATTAGTTCACTTATTGATTTATACCATGTTTTTTCCAAAAGATATTATCTTTTCAATGTAAAATATCTTTTCCCTCAAGTATTACTCGGGGAATTTATAAGAGTATTTCCATATATTTAAACACTTTTGTTAATTATTATGATTAATTGGGATTAATAGTTTATGGTATCATATAACATATATTATTTAATGATTTTTGGTTAGTTTGACTATGGATGTGCTATCTTGATACCATTATCCATATTACTTCGAATGGCTACTGATTATGTTTACTTATTGGGGAAAGTTATTTACATTTTAATTATTTGTTTCAATATGAATGTATATGTTGATTATTTTTATTCCATTTCATATTATAATTGCATAAGAATTATTAAGTGATGGATATTTCCATTTATATCCCCCTGATGCATCGGCAGACCTCATTAGACAAACTAGCATGAGTTTTTACCCATTATGTATAGAGTATTGTATGAGGCCTTGACATGATGAATATGTTGTATAAAAATATTTATTCCCTAATTATGAAAATAATTATTGATTTTCCATTTGATTATTACACAATTAAAACATCCATGGTTATGTTTTATTAGGGAATTATTTAATCGGCTTTTAATTCAGAACATTTTTTTCATAGGATTTTCTTTTAAGGGAATGTGTACTGCTAGTTATTCACCATGATTTTTATTTCTGATTCCATAGTATTACTTACCCCTAACGATCATCTGATATCACCCCTTTCTTATTTTTATTTTCCCAAGGATGCAAATATTATTTTAATAAATTACATCCAAAGATAATTTATAAGTATAAGTGTTTTTACAATAGATTTTCTATGATATATATCATATGATGTTGTAATATTGAACATATGAATATATCAGGTTTTTATAGAGAAAATAAAATATTAAGTCCTTCCAGATATATCTTAATTTTTTATATTACAACATAATAAAATAATACACTGCCTTTAAGATTCTTGGGTCATGGATTTATAGATATACTAATCTATAACACAATCTTTAAGACTTAATGTATGTCCTTGATTTTGGTGTCATTTTACTTCTATAAAGGGATATATTGATGTTAAATATAGTCAAAAGTGGAAAATAATTTATAATGGAGTTTAGTTTCATATGCTAATACACAATGGGTTACAATGATACCTTTTATATGAAAAAAGGTAAATGGTTTATCATGGAGATTTTACTCTCTATAACGGTCAACTGATAAGATAAGTTTTATTATGTTCTATAAAAAATATATATAAATATTTATTTTAGTTCAATCAATTAATGATGATAATTTTACAATAATGGTAAATGTTTTTGAGGAATAAGTTAGTTAGTTATCAAGGAATATTGACTCGCATTCTATTATGAAGCACTCAAATTATATTACTTGAAAGGTATTTTTTAGTATATAATTTTAATTTTTGTTCAAAACACGCATTAAAAACTCCAAAAAACAAAAATACATTACAATTGGTTTTAATACTTTAGAAAATCAATCTGTAATTCATGTGTGACAAGTAGGAGTCAACCACAACTCAATCTGATACATGTTGTTCTAAGTATAACTCAATGTGTCCATTATCAGTTTAAAATTATCATTTTAGTTCATAAAATGTCAGTCACTAAAAAATGAGAAAATAAATTATACTGTCTTGATAATCTTGTAAAATTATTCATAATTTAATTTTTTATGTATAGGAATAATTCTTACATAAAAACCACACACAATGTTTCCTATATGACTCAATGTTTATGTTTACATTTTAGAATGAAATTTCAGTAAAAAAAACACATGTGGTGTACTCAAAACTATGAAAGATAATTCAGATTATTTTTGTAGTTTATGTAATAATCTAGAAGTCATTTGAGATGTGTAGGAATCAACCACACCACAATCCAATGCATGTCACATCTGGTATGAATCCCAATGCACCATTTTATTTTAAATTGACATTAATTTTACTAAAAAAGATAACTAAATTACTAAAAAAACAATAAAATGCATTCATATTATTTTGTTACCATTTTTTCATAAGTCATTTTTTAAATTTAAGAATTATCCAAACATAAATTTGATACATGATGTGCCTAGTATGATTCAATTTGTCTATTATCAATTTAAAAAATATCATTATAGTTAAAAAAGTGACACAAACTGAAAATTAGGAAAAATGATCATATTTTCTTGATTATTTAATAAAATGATTCGGAATTATTTTTTTATGTGTAGGGATCAGTCACATGTGAATCCCATATACGATATGAATCATATGAATCAATGTGTTTTCTTCACATTTAAAATGAAAATTTAGTAAAAACTATAGGCGATATACTGAAAAACAAGGAAAAACATTTCTATTGTTTGTTTATTTCTGGAATATGATCCATATGTCGTTTGGGACATGTATGTATCAACTTTACCTCAATAAGAAGCACAGTGTGACTGGTATGACTCCATGTGGATCTATTTGTTTAAAATTGACATTAATTTTAGTAAAAAAGAAAATTAACATACACAAAACCTAGAAAATGCATTCATATTATTTTGATAATTTATGCAAATATTCAATTAGCATTTATGATTTGTTGGAATCAACTACACCACAATCCGACACATGGTGTGACTGATATGACTCAAAGTGAATCGTTTTATATAAATTTGACAATAATTTTTGTAAAAAGAGAATTGACAATGTGAAAAATGAGAAATCACATTTTTCTTGTATTTATACATTAGTAAAATGATCATTATTACATTTTAGACATGTTGGAATCTACACCCCTCAATCTAACACATGGTGTGACCGGTTTGAATATATGCACGTTTTTAATTTATAATTGACGATAATTTTACTAAATAAGTCATATAAAAAATAAAAACCAAGAAAATTAATTTAAATTTTTCATATACTTTATGAAAATTATCCATATGAAATTTTTTATGTGTATGAATCATTAAAAACACAATATGATATACATTGGGCCTGATATAACTCGAAGTGTCTATTATCAGTTTAAAATTATTAATTTAGTACAAAAAGTTTCTCCTAATGAAATCCAAAAAAAAATCACAAAGAATATCTTGGTAATTTTGGAAAATTGTTCATAATTCATTTGAGATCTGAAGGAATTATTATCATATCTATCCTCTAAATGATGTGTTTTTTATAACTCAAAGTGCATGTTTCATGTTTAAAATTAAATTTTTATTAAAAATGTGCCACATTAAAAAATAAAAAAAAATTCAAATTGTTTTGATAAATTAGTAAAACAATCCATACATCATTTGGAACATGTTGGAATTAGGTGAACCTCAGTCTAATGCACTGTTTGGCTAGTATGACTCCAATTTAATATTTTTATTTAAAATGAACATTAATTCTACTAAAAAGGAAACTGATATACTAGAAATGACGAAGAAGTATTTATACTAATTTCACACACTACTAAAATAATGTATATCATTTTTGATGTGTAATAATCAGTTGTACCTCAATCCGATACACAATGTTCCCAGTATGACTACAAGTGTCTGTTATCAATTTAAAATTGACATTTTAGTAAAAAAATTCCACTAAATAATAACTATGAAAACATTCTGGGATTATCTTGGTAATTTTTTAAAACTAATCATAATTAACCTATGATATATGTGAATTATTGACACAACAAAACCCCACACGATGCGTCTGATATTACAAAAATTGTGTGCTTCTGATTTAAAAATACTTTTTATTAAAAGACACAAGTGACACAATCAAAATTATGGAATAACATTCATATTGTTTTTATAAATTAGAAAAATCATCCATAAGTCATTATGGACATATAGAAATTATAATGACCTCAATATAATGAATAAGGTGACTAGTATGTCTCCACCTGTGTCTTTTTATTTAAAATTGACATTAATTTTAATATTAAAGATAACTAATATACTCAAAACACTGAAAATACATTCATATTATTTTGATAATTTATCCAAATGTTCACTAATTCATTTTTTATGTATAGAAATTTGATGCTTCTCAATGTAATACATGATGTTCGAGTATGAATCAATCTATCAATTATTATATTAAAACTGATATTTTAGTACAAAAAATTGCTACTAACTGAAAACTGAGAAAAAACTATTGAATTTAATTTATAATATTGGAAAATGAATCAAAATTCATTTGTGATGTATAGGAATTTGTCTCACATAAAAACCACAAACCATGTGACTGTAATGACTTAATGTTTGTGTTTCCAGTTTAATATGACATTTTAGTAAAAAAAAATATAGGATACTCAAAACCAAGAAAACACATTCATATAGTTTTGTTACTTTCGAAAAAGATTTATATGTCATTTGGGACATGTTGGAATCATCCTCACCCAAATCAGATGCATGGTATGACCAATATGACTCCAAGTTCACCTTTTCAATATATAAGGGTCATTTTAGTTTAAAAAAAATCACATCTCCAAAACCAAGAAAATGATTCCATATTTTTTCTCATCATTTTATAAAATATTACATAATTAATTTAATTATCATTTTTCTCTTATACTTATTTACTTATTTTTTACATATATAATTTTTAAAGATGAATAATAAATTTTGTGATGCCTATGAATCTAGCAAAACACTATTTGATACATATTATTGCAAGTATGACTTAATATTTAGTTTAAAATCATACCTTTCTATATAATTTATTTCACTATATTATTACACACAAAATAATTTTCTTCTTATATAGGTGTTTTCTTTTTCTCAAGAAAGTGTGGTTTGTTCTTTTATATTGGTGCATTCTTTTGATCTAAAATATTTTTTTCTTATATTTCTGTTATAAATTATATGTCATTTAAATTCTATATTTTTATATGATTTTTCTAATTTTTTTTCTATTTTCATAGTGTGTTCTTATATTGCACAACTATATTCCTTGTTTCTGGTACAACAGTGTTCTGTAAAATTACTCTGTAGTATGCCCCTTTATTAGAGCTTTGAAAAGCACTAATAAAGAATGTATTTATTAGTGCATTATAAGCACTAAAAAAGGAATCCATTATCAACAAATTTATTATGGATGATAATGGATACCTTTATCATTGCTTCTACAAGTGATGATAAATGATATCTTTTATCAGTACCTTTCTAGCGCTGATAAAAGCCTAGGGATTTTAACAGTTTTTTGGTAATCATCTATATTTTGGAACTGATGATGGAATATTCTATTTATAATTAAGGCCACTTTTTAAAAGTGTAACTAGTACCCACATCATGATAACATCGAGAATATGATTCAAAATCATTTTTTACATTTTTTGAGGGAGACCTGGACTAAGAAACTAAATCTATGGTGGAATCCATGGATATAGGAGACAATATTCCCTCATCCTTTTTCTAACCAAGGAGTAGATACCATCAACAATGGTGGCAGAGGCCACCCTCATTTGTAAAGGGTCATTATAAATCCACCACATTGTAGGGGCATGAAAATTCTAATGATATGAACCAATCCGTGAAATCAATACCCTGATGGAAGCATAAAAAATACATAGTATCAAAATGTATATCTAGGATCATTATAAGACCTCAATTATAAAATTCATTAAGTTCTTCTACAACAATCACTTCATCAGAAAGAAATACAATAGATTATTAATGGAATTGGAAACTAGTCACATGAAATTGTATATTATTTCTTCTAAAAAGTGTATAGTAATCCAATTACATGGTCTATGTGTCATTTAACCAACCTCTATAATTGATAGGTTATGTCCATATCAAACTGGTTGTTCTATGTTGTTTGGTTCAATTTTTATAAATGAAGGGTATCATGCATAAATTTGTCAAACAAATGAATGAGTATGGGACACTAACATCGATGCCTTATATCAGCACACATATGGATAACCGTAGATAGAATAGATAAAATAGTTCTATTTTACAATCTATCAACCATTGAATTATATTGACATAAATTTCCTACTTCCTTCAAAGACACAACCCACCATAAGAAGACTGAAACTAGAAAATCAAGTTCTTTCCACCGTAAAAGGTTTTATTAAATTAATATCAATCGGTATCCACTTCATGGCCATGAAAAATCCTATCACATAGGGATAGACTAGGTTACTCACTAGTTAAGTACATAATTAGACTAAACCATCTCTTTCAACCCAGATAATTTCTGAATATATGGTCACAATGGATCCCTAATTGTATTAATTCTATGTTGGAAATCCCCTAATTAAAAAACCCTTGAGCACTCGTCGTTTTTGGAAATTTTACCCAATATCAAAAACATTGATTTGAAATCACATCATCTATGATTTCTTCTATAGTTCAATATTGCCCTATTTTAAAGTATACATTAACCTTTTAGGATATTTATGCATAAAAATCATCTCAACGAGGGGGTAATGTCTCAATGTTTTGAGAACACTAAAAACTAATATCAACTAAAGTTCATGATTAGATAGATTTTTTCCATGAAGTCATAATTGGTGAAATAATTTATCCCTCACCCATTTATTGTTATTAAAACATATGCCAACTCAATTCATAAGTACTTATAGTGAATTCATCTAAAACCTACTTGTATTAGAATGAATCATTACTAGAGATAGTGGTTATTTCACACACAACCTTTCAAAGGAGTCCTACATTCCAGTTTTTTGAAGATGAGGCTCTAAGGAGTACAATTTTCCAAATTGACATCCCCCATTTAGATTCAATATAAATGGTTTGAAAATGAGAATCTATAATGAAACAAGAGGGCATCATCATGATAAGTGCGGTATCATATTTATTTCAAATGAAAAACACATGGTAATTAACCACAACCACGATGGAACTATATCATGACCATGAATTGGAATTTTCTAATGAAATGTTCATATTATAATAATATAAAACCACCTCATAGGTTATTATAATGGAATATTCCATGTCACTAAATCCATAATTTCATAAAAAACCAAGATATAGTAAAAACAATGGAATTATTCCCTAAGAAATGACATAGATCTATTAATGGGTCATGAGAATACATTCACTTTAACATGGGTTTATAAGATTAAACATAGTGGAGCACATAGACTAGCTAACAATATCTATATCCCACTTGGATTACTTATCCTTCCTGGTAACCCAACCAAACCTTGATACCCATGACAACAAAAATAGATTACCATGTTTTGATCTCCATACCAAAACTCATGGAATATATTTTGAATCTTGGATAGCCCTAGAAACAAGGTTCATGGAGATAAATGAAACAAAAAGGAATGAGGTAACATGATACATACATTACTCTCAATTAATAATCACATCGATGATATCAAATATAATAACCTAACAAAGATAACAACAAATTATAACTACATGAAAAATGTCACGAACCAGATCTGGTCTCCATTAAAAATGTAACCCGAATCAACCGGTGGAAAGCCTCGAAGGCTGTTCCCGATCTCTATGGGATGGACCAGGTTCCCAGTTATCATAAACTAAATATTGGTATTGAATTAATCGATTTTATAAACATAAAACAACAAAAGAATATATTAAAAATGATCTTGATTTTTCGAACAAAATCATCTTTTATAAAATTTATGAATTTAATTACATGGTTTAAAAAAACTATATAAGGCTAAAAAAATGAATAAAACCAAAAAATATATCCCACACATCTCTACATGGTGAGAGGCACAACCCTTAAGCCATCTCCACAACAACACATCACGATCGACTGCTAAAATCCAAAACCATTGGCACAACAGCTATACCCAAACCTGTGAAAACAAAATAAATAAGTATACTTACACACAAAGGTGTAATTAGGGTGTGATCCAAATCCCAGTAGGATACCATCACTAAGAGATTCCACTTGATAATAATTCAAATATGAAAAGCTCTCATGTTTTGTAAATAGGAAATGTTAGTTACAATTTCTAAAAGATGCAACATTAAATAAAAACCAAAATTTTTAAAGTGGCCTATTTTAATGAATAAGAACATTTAAATGTAATTCCAACACTACTAAATTTTCCTGCCAACCATACCGTTCTCCAATGGCAAGCAAAAAGCATCTAATGAGAAAAATCGACTGGAAAATAACCCCTTGGCACTTGCTCACTGTGGGTCCCAGTTACCTCGTATGTCGGTGAGAGTAACCATCACAATATATATTCTCGTGCATGAAGTGAACATACTCATAACCTAGAGGTCCCAAATCATCATTAAAATTTTAGTTTAGTTTGTTTTTAATGTGTTGAACTTGCTACGTGAAACTGAGGCCAAACACAATGGGATCACAAGCATACTAGTACACGTCCACCAACCTAGATACATTGGCTTCCCTCTTGGGCTCAATCATGTTAAAAAAGACAAGAAATATAACTTGCACATCCAAATACCACTAAAAAATAAAAAAATAACCAAACATCCCACATGAATCTTACACAAGTCACATCATCCTTTATTTTATTCAAATTTATTTTGAAATAAAACTCACACCGAAATATCCCAGAACACAGTTTTCATATCTTTAATAATTCAGAAAATCCTGTAACAATTTTATAAAACCATTCACAAGATTCTAAACATCACATAACAACCCAATAAAATTTTACATAATACCCTTTTCAATATCCAAATCCATTTTTCACATCACATTAACATAAAACGACCCACAAACATGTTTCGCACCCACATCACAATTTCATAAATCACCTCAACAAATTAAAAACCATTTTCAAAAAGTTTTACATTAAAAATGACTACATTAGCATTAAAAACTCATTTTAGGTGAACACACTCACTAAAACAGTACATATACATCATTTTCCCACACTTTATAACCCAATAAAACATTTTCAATTTTCATAAAACAATCTGAAGGTGTATAACTATGTTTTTCACACAAAACCTATTTCAACACCAACTTTTAAATCCAAAATAACACCAATACCAATCCAAAAAAGAATTGGAAGCCCTGGAATTATTTATTAAACCGTTCTCAAGTATTATAAAATCACCTTGAATAATACCACACAATATGCACATGAAAAAACACATTTTCATAAAACACTTTCTTGAGGCCTAACATGTTTTTAAAAATAAAACCTATTTAAAGACCCTCTATTAAACCCAAAGCCACACCAAGACCCTACCAAAGAAAAATTGGCAGCCCAACAAGATTTTGTAAACTAATTTCAAATGTTATAAAACAATCCTAAATAATACCCCAAGAGTTACACGGGAAAAACACCCAATTTTAAGCTGAAATGTAACTATAACATTAGACTATTAAAAAAATCCATCATAAATGGTTTTATCGCCACACACAATATATGAGGAATATGAAAAATATGTTAATGAAGCATGATAAGTCATCATGGTGTGTCAACACATGGAATAACCAACCCTTTGTGTCGTAACCCTCTAAACATGGTGCAAAATAATAACTTCACCACCTCTGCACCACATGGATGATAAATCCAACCTAAAACCCCAATATTATACTAAAATGAAACCAAATCATATTATAGGAATGAACCATAGCTTCTGGACAAAAATGGAACTTCCAGAAAAGATAAGAAAACCAAAAGATGATGGATGATAGCAAGATGGAATTCACATACTTGAAAGATCTTTAATAAATCACCACAAATCCACTAAAGGATGAATCTGAAAGATACCAAAACATATCGTTACACTCGAATGAGGCTGATTAGCATATGTGGGGACTAAAACTAGGGTGAAATAAATAAAATTAAAAGGTTTATGAAAGAATCAAATTACATTCTCATATATAGATGATTTGAGAAATCCTAAGAAGTTTCACCCTAATCTGCAATCCAAATGAGCTCCAAAGTGGCGAAATAGATAATATGGGTGAGCCTCAGGTTTTAAAATTTGGTAGAGATGTGGAATGACTGAAAAATAGTAAACAAGGAATGTTATATTGAAACATTAAAAAATTATCTTAAAGCAGGAAATGAGATTACGGGATGGCCCAAAACCTTATTAAAAAACCCAAATACATTATTATTATGGATTCATATGGGGTCCCAATTAATATGGTTGGTTTAATACACCACTGGTTTCCAATATAAATGTTTAATTGGTGTAAAATTTTAAAAAATGAGTGAGTTATAAAAGAACCAAAATTTATATTTAAATATAGAAATGGGCTCACGGTTGGGGCCAAGTTTTGAAAATCCACCATTTCCTCAATGGTGCATGGGAAACCATAAAATAAAAGAATTAATGGGAATTAAATGAAAACTAAATTAAAATATGTCATGGATGTTACAATTTTCCCCAGTATAAGTCTTTCTACCATCAGAAATCCCCAAAAAGGCCTAAAGAGAAAAACCAAACTCAACTGTAAGGCCGAAATGGACTCATTTACCATGTTTTTCCACCATCAAAAAGGCTAAGATATCTCCAGTTGATCAATCAATGAACGAATACTATCCCAATCCAAAACATACACCACATTCCAATAATTATCAATAATATTCCAAATTAAACACAAACAAAACACCTCAAACACCATTTTAACAAGACTAAAACTGTTTACCCTAATGAACAACAACATCAAACAAGGTTACACTGACCTCACATTATATATACTTTTGGATGCTCTCCAATCCCAATGTTTACACAAGGATGATGTTGGTAGTTAGATAGCTCTGAATAAAAATACCTACCACCAAGGAAAGACCAATGACAAAACCATGTTTCTGATATGGGGAGACCCAAAGTGGATCCCCACCGAAAGAGACAACTTAAATTTTACCGATATGGAATCAGGACACTAACAGGGGTAGGCCCGAATAGACTCCCCAACATAAGGGGTAGAATATCATTATATGTTACCCAAATAACTTACATGGGACCCATAGTGGGTATATCCACCCTAAGAACTAACCATCTAAATTGACTAGCATGGATAGATATGAAGAGACCCCAGAAAATAAAGAGTTGGTACAACCGAACAGTTAGTCCGCACGGTTTGGAAAACTGTGCGTTAAACATGCGAAGAATTCTGTCCAATGGGGAAACTTCAAACGGTTACATGGTCCAAGGCACATGACCATGTAGAGACCGTGTGATAGCTACTATCTCTTATCACGTGGTTCCCTAGGTTGGAAGACTATTACTACTAACAGATAAAAAACAATGCACTTTAATCCGTATAGCCCAAATTTTGAAATTTTCTCCAAATACAAGAAGGAAAATTAATGTGGAATGTATGAACTCATGATAAAACATGAAAATGAGGTCCTACAACCTCTACCACCAAACAAGAAAAACTAGAACAGGATTATGACACCAGAGGATTAAACTGTTCCAATCTTTAAAAATGAGGACAGAACATTGTACAAGGGTTTGAATGACCCATGGATTTCTTATATCTACACGCCAGATTCGTCCCCATGACCTATAGATTGAGTCCAAATGATTGAATCATATTTGGCCTCATAGTTAGGATTTGTAAACCCCAAAACAAAATATCTTTTCTCAGATCCATGAAAACTAAACCCTTGTCTCAGTTTGGTTCACCAAGTCATAACACATTCCAAACTCATTTTACCCCAACCCAAAATTTTCACCCAAAAAAGTGCTTATAATACGAACAAACATCACACCATCACTCTCCTGATGAAAAAATAGAAAGAAATGGAACATATAAACACCTTACTCTAAAACTGTGGATTTTGATGTTTTTGAAAGGGAGACACACTCAAATCACAATAGAGACTCTTAGAGGATCACACAACTTTTACCTTTACATGAAAATGAGCACACAACTCCACAAAACATCACCAAACATGAACAATGAAACTGATAGAAATAATACATGGAGGGGATCATATACAACATCCCCAAACAACAAACAATTCCAGAAAGTTGCCATAATAGCCTCTCATGCCTATATTTCCCACATTAGTGTTTTAACATGAACTCCTGCTTCAAAAAGAGTTTTATGGACTGAGAGGACCTCTTAGAAAACATCCACACAAACAACCCCATACTACTTCTATCTTTGACGATTCAGGTAGCTTAAGAAACTATGGTCTCTTTCAACCTTCCACAAGAACTCTCCATCCACAAGATTATTTGAAAAAAACAAATAAAGGAAATGGTGTCAACTCAATCTCCAAATCTCAAGGAAAATATTACTTATATTGATCAACTAATGTATTTTACAATGGGGAATCTTTTCGGGAATCACTTCAGTCATGAAATAACCCTTAATGGGGGTATACCTTATCCAATGAAAGATCCCAAGGACCTACGCAAGTTTCTAAATTGTTCATGACGTGACACAAGCCAAAACCGAATATATGACTGGAACCACTATAAGGGATTCTTGAATTTTTCTTAGAAGAGACCACCAACCAGTCCTACAACCCAACTTACTGAAGAAAGACCATCCCAAAACACCATTCAAACAAGAGGGGTTCTTGGACTCAAAACATCCTGTAACATCAAAATTTTAAAAAACACACAAAACACACCCTCAAAAACCAGTCATCAAGACATCATGTATTCCTTTAAAAAACTTTTTATTGAAAACAAACTATTCAATGGTTAGCGTATCTACCAATGGTATCCCATATTCCTCAACACATACATGTTTCTGTACCACACCAGGAACCCTCCTCATATCCATCCCAATAATCATCTAGCCTTTCCATCTACCAACCATCATCCCATACAACCTCATGCATGTTTTATCTCATAAAATAACAAAAGTTTATAACAAAAATTCTTTTCACTTTTCAAAACCAAAAAAATCAACCAATAAATTATTTTATTCAAGACCACTATCCACGAAATAAAAATCCCAATTTACATCTTAAAAATATTATTAGAAACACACAACCATTCAGATAATAACTGGAATTCAAGTCATTAATATCAATTTAAAGAAATCTCATCCCCTTAAAAAACTTTTCAATAGTTTAGAATAATCTATTGGAAACACTTTTTCAAAACATACATTAACATAATTTTCTACTTTTAAAAGATGTGTGATCACACCATTTTCCCTTTGAAAAAAATTCATAAAATTCAGTTCCACCATATAGAAAACCAATCCATTCCCTTTTTGTTAGATATTAATTTCACAAAAACATTAAACTTTTTAAAACCATGTCATTTTTGGTTTAAAACTGAACATCCATGATTTAAAAAACAAAATAACACAAGGCAATGCGAGAGAAAACTTGTTACAACGGGTGACTTGAACATATGGTTAGTGGACATCTGCTAATCAATTAACCATCACATAGAGTATTCTAGGTAAATATCCCTATATCCACATGGATTACTAGGCCCTTCGAGCTCACTGAGACCACTAACCCAACTCTCTTTTCATTTCCCCAAATCATCATCAAACAAAGAAACCCAAATGACATAGTTAAATATTGACTTTCCCTAGCGACTCGATTCCCATCATGAGTTGTGTTGGACATGCACACTACCCATAACCGGAACGTCATGTCCCAAAAATCCTATCTCCAGACTCTCCTGACTCTTCCCCCAAATAACACGACCCAACAAGTGAACCTAAATTTCCATTGATCCGATTTTGTAATGATCCATATCTTGTCACCATTAAAACTAGCACCCAACCCAGCCTGTGGCAAAGCCTGAAAATCTTTCCCAATCCATATGTGCTCGAAAAAGTTTCTAGGTATCATAAACTTATAATTGGGAACGATTTACCAGAGTTTATAAATAGAAAAAAATACAATAAAATGAATATGGATTTTTAAAACAAAATCATCTTTTACAAAATTTTAAAATTGAATTTCATGTTTTAAAACAACTCTAGAAGACTATAAAAAATGAATAATACAAAAACGACAAATCAATAATCTACACATGGTGAGGGGAACCACTCTCAAGCCATCTCCACAACACCGCATCATGATGGATTACTAAAAACATGAACCATTAGCAGAATAGATATACCCAAACCTAAGAAAAAAAATAAGAATGTCTACATACACCCAAAGGTGTAATTAGGGTGTGATCTAAATACCATTAGGACACCACCACTAAGAGATTCCATGTGATAAAATTTCAAATTAAAAAATCTTGAAGGTTTTGTGAATAAGAAATGCTAGTTACAATTTCTAAAATAAGCAACATTAAATAAAACCAAAGATTTTTAAAGTGTGTTATTTTAAATAATAACACTTAAAAAATAATTCCAACACTACTGAATTTTCCATCCAACCATACCATATAACGATAGTAATAAAAAATAATGAAATGTGCACAAGAAATGGGTAAATAACCCCTAGGTAATAGCTCACTGTGGGTCCCAAGTACCTCTTATCTTGTTGAGAGTAACCATCAAAATATATGTTCTTGGGCATATGACACTAGACAGGAACATAACCATAACCTAGTTGTCCCAAATCATCATCATCTTCATATTTTAGTTAGTATAGTAAGCATTAAAATTACTATGTGAAACTGAGGCCAAACCCCACGGGATCACTAGTATTCAAGTACATGTCCACCCACCTAGATACCTCAGTTTCCCTCCTGTACTCAAACAAGTTCATCAAGCCAGTAAATATAAATTGCACATAAAAATAACACATCCATATCAAAAATTCACCAAACATACCACATGTATCTCACACATGTTACACCATACCCCTTTTTTCAAATTGATTTTGAAATCAAACTCACACAATAATAGCCCACAAAAAAATTTGTATATCTTCCTAAATTAAAAACAATCATTTAACAATTTCATAAAACCATTCCCAATATGATAAAAATTTAATAACTACCCACTCACATGTTACATACTACCCCTTTCGTAAAAAAAATCCATTTTTCACATAACACTCACACAAAACGGTACAGAAACTTGTTTCCCACCCACATCACAATTTTATAAATCACCTCGAAAAATTAAAAAACATTATCAATAATTTGACCTAAAAAATACCCAATTTATCTTTAAAATAATCATTTTAGGTGAACTCACATATGAAAATAGTTCATATACATCCTTTTACCACATTCTTTAACCCAATAAAACATTTACAATTTTCATAAAATAAACCCAAGGGGTATAACTATGTTTTTTTACAGAAAACCTATATTAACACACCCTTTCAAAGACAAAATCACACCATTACCATTACAAAAATGAATTGGAAGCCCAAGAAATATTTATTAATCCACTCTAATGTAATATAATATCACATCAAAAAATACCACAATATTTGCACACGAAAAACACACAATTTCATAAAACATTTTCAAGAGGCATAACATGGTTTTACAAATAAAACCCATAAGAAACTCATATTTTAAACCCAAAGGAACACCAATACCCTACCAAAGAGTAATTTTCAGCCCATGATGATTTAGTAAACCAATTTAATATGTTAAAATATACACCCCAAATAATACCCCAAGAGTTACACATAAAAAATGCCCAATTTCATGTCAAAATTCAACTATAAAATTAAACGCTTAACCAAATCCATCATAAATTGTTTTCATAGCACACAAAGAATATGATGAACAAAAAGGTTAATAAATAATTCTTACTCATCAAATAGTTTCCACACATGGAATAATATACCCTTTGTGTCAAATCCCTCAAAGCTTGGTGTGAAACATTAACCGCAACACCGCCGCAGCACAAGAAAATTAAATCCAACCTAAAACCCCTAGATTTTACAAAAAAGAATCCAAATCAAAACATAGGTATGTCCCCTCGCTTCTGGACAAAGTAGGAACATCATGAAAAGGAAATAAAACCAAAAGAATATGGAAGATACCAAGAAGGAATTCGCTTACTTGAATGATCTCGAAGATATCACCCCAAATACACCAAAGGTTAAATCTCCAAGAAACCAAAACTAATAGGTAGGATATAATGAGGCTTAGTAGGTTATGTAGGGACTTAAATGAGGGGGAACTATTGAAAATTTAATGGTTTATGAAAGAATCAAATTACCTTCTCAAATTTGGACGATTTTAGAAACAATGAGATGTTTCACCCTAATCAGTGATCCAAATTATTTTCAAACTAGAGAAATAGATCATTAGGGAAATACTATGGTTTTTGGATTTTGGTGGGAGGTGGAATCACTAAAAAAAGCAATAAATTAATGAGATATTATAAAATTTAAAAAATAATTTAAATCAAAAAATGAGATTATGGGATGGCCCAAAACCTTAATGAAAAATGCAAATCAATTCATATTATGGATTCCTATAGGTTCAAAATTGATATGGTGGTTTTAATATAATAGGTAATTCCAATTGGAACGTATAATTGTTGTAAAATGTTGTAAATTGAAAGGGTTATAAAAGAACCAATATTTATTTTTAAATATGGAAATGGGCTCATGGTTTGGCCCCTATTTTGAAAACTCACCATTTCTACCAAAATGCCTTGAAAACCCACAAATAAATGAAAGATTTGAAATGAAATGAAAAATAACCTTAAAGTAAGTCATTTATGTGAAAAAATATAGAGTGATAACCCCAAGGCATCAATATCCTAACCAACAGATGCACTCATAATTTCACTCCCCATGAGAAATGTCACGAATCCAAGAAAACATGTTCTCAACAACATGATTACCAAACAAATCCTATATAATTATATAGGTATGATATAAAATAAAATTAAAAGATAATATAATAATATATAATATATTTAAATTGTAGACAATAATTAATATATAAGGGAAAACGAATTTGAGTTAAAGAATCGTATATATTCTTATTCACTCTATGGAAGACTTAATCAAGACACACATAAAGAAAAACCAATCCACTCATGTACTTAGATTCCCATGAAGTAACCTCTATAGAAAATAATGTTTCATATAAACATAATAATCAATAAATTATGAAATTTTTCTATATATTAAAAAATAATTCCATATACGAATAAAAAATATATTTTCAATGACATCACATTTCGAAAACCTCTGATGACTTCTAATAAAGGAGTTATACAAACAACCAATTTAAGATCCAAAAAATGCTACTTATTTTATTGAAAATAAAAGAGAATAAATTATGAACTCCATAATAATAATATGAAATCGTTTACCACTTAAGAAAAAAGTATTAAAAACACATTTTCAACATGAAATAAATAATCAGAATTTAGAATTATTTAAAGGAAACCCCCATTCATGTAAATAAACTAAATGATGGAATCATATTTTGAATGAAAATCTGCATTTTAAAATAATTTTATGTTAATTATTACATGTTTAAAAAAATTATTTATTTTTACTTAATGAAAATAGAACATTTTTTACTTAATGGTAATCAAAAATTTCTTTTGAAACATTTATAACATATGAAAAAAAAATTCTTCAAGGGTATGGAATTATTTAATGTAGATTATTAGACACATTTGATACGAAAAAATTTAATAGGTTTTTGTGATTAAAAACCCATTATTAATGACATAGTGATAAACCATGTAACATTTTAGAGGGAAGCAATGAAGCTCCACTTTTCAAACTAAAATCATATTTCATGAAATTTTTTTTCTTGTATAAAAATTGTTACACTACGCCTGCACAAAGGAAAATTCAAAAAAAATTAGTAAATATGTTTCTTGATATATAGATATTGTAGGAAATATGTTGATGATTTTCTAATCTGTGAGAGTTAAATAAACAATCAATGAATCACGTGTTCTAAAAAATAAGGTAAATGTTATGTGTACTGTTGCTCGACCTAGCCATATGGTTGAGGACCATGTTCTAAGGATTCCAAAATAATATTAACATATCTAAATTGATGTATTTTAATAATACATGTTTTTTCAACCTATCCAAATCAATATTATAACTTGAACATTCTATCATATAACACCTAAAAATTATAAACAACATATGTGGAAAAAAATTATAATAAGGATCCACAGACTTTATTTCAAACCATATATTATAGTAAAAAAATAAATTTAATTTAAATTTTGACTACCTATGGAAACATAACTATCATCAAGGAAGGAATAAGTCAAGAACCACCATATAATATACCCATTAAGTACTAAAAATTCATTTATCCAATGTACCAGAAACGGAACCTAAACCAGATGGTGTCATAATATTTAAGGTTGTGTAAATTCATGGAAAATTATAATGAACTAAAAAAGGTCAACCTAAAATATCACCAAAGATGGATCCACAGAAGGTCTAAAGAATTTTCTCAATTACTACAGACAAGAACCTAGGCATCAATATAAGAAACTGATTGATTGATATAAACCTATAAGATAACAAAAAATTTCACATGTATAACAAGATAAGATAAAAAATAAGAGTTTAATATTTAACAAAAATTACACTACCATGAGGCATAAAAACGATGACAATAACCATAAACTGAAAAATAAACCAACCATGTCTCTATGTGACTATTCATCACCACCAATCCAATACACTATGATGGTGATATAAACCCAAATATTCCTCCCTTCAATATAACACCCTTCCCTTTACTTGGATTCTAAAATAAAAAGACTACAAATACGAAATGGTTAATATAGGGTGTGATCACTAAAGCTTAGTATGATATTAACAAGGAATATATACAATGTATATCTCTACGAATCAATTTTTACTTGAATAAAAAAATTATTATAAAGACATTTCACAAGAAAAATATCTTATAATACATCCTTAGGACTCAAATAAATAATCCACATTCGATGCACTGAGAATATTAATATGAACATAGTTATAAAAAGAAATGGTTGGAATAAAATGTTACCACATATCAAGAGATAAACTTGTGAGAGACCTAACATGAACGAATATGATCTTGAAATAGACCGAGAACTCGTTAGTCATTACCCTATGATAATATGTACTAATACATGTGATGGAACACTAAGAAATACATACTCTAAATCCTATCAATATTTATTCTTATAAATATTGAATAATATTACAAGATTAACTGCATGTAGTACAAAAAATAATATCAGTTTCATATGTTTAAAACTAGATGCTCACACATTTCCCAGTGCACCATGATTGTAAAAATATTTAAAAATATTTAACAATTTTATAAAACAATCTCAGAAATAATTATCTCATTTTATATGATTAAAAATCCTTTTTTATTTCTATTTAATTCTAGTTTAATTTCATTTAACAAAAGAAGATAATAAAAATAATTTTAATGAAAATAAAATTATAAACCCATTTTTATGACCCTATAAGAAATTTTATAAAAAAATTATTCCATGATATCAATGAATTATTTTTCTTAATTAAGGAAATGGAATATCAAATAAAATTATGTAATTCATGGGTTTACAACAATGTATACTGAAACCTAGACTTTAAACAATAAAAAAATGAATCATCAAAACTAGCAATGAGAAATGAATAGTGCAGGGGGGAACACCCTGAGTTATTTTAAAAAATTATGGGATGTTTGATGGCATATTTGACACACAAATGTGAACTTAAATGAATGAGGGAATAATATTATTTTCAATACGATCATTATAATATTTCCATTAAATTGGCTAGTATGAATAGTATTTAAAAATATGTGATATATATATATATATTTTCCAATCAATATATATTTATTCATAAATTATTAATAAATAATCTATGAATTTTTCCTAAATTAATAGTATTCATAGAAATTATGTTTTCTTCAAAAATGATTTGGACTAGTTTTTCTTGAAAATATAATAAATAATTTATAGATATATTAGAAAATGAATATTATAATGTGATATGAATTATTTAAGTCATAATATAATAATTGACATAAGGTGAAGTTTTTGGTTTCTTTTGAATATAATGATTCTTTAGTGAATTGGGAAAAATACTGATTTTTATAAAATGTCATTTATATTTAGCAAATTAAATAATTTTAAATTACCATTATATTGGGAAATTTTTTTAAATTAAAATAATAATTATTTGTTAATATTTAATAATGTTAATCAGTTTTTAATAATCCGTATATTTTATTCTATTATATGTTTATTTTTTTTGTTTAAAAAAGTTATTTATACGAAAACTATTTTAAAGTGCATAATGTTTCTCCATTTTGATTAATTTAAAAAAAAATAATGATAATTTATTAACATTAAATGTATTTACTATATATAAATAAATATTACTGCAATTTTTTATAATTATTATTACTTTTCATAAAGTTGATAAAAAATCATATTTGTTAAAACATACATATATAGAAAAACACTATTTTCATCGCATCTGTAAGATTTATTTTAAATTAAAATCCACATATTCTATTAATTTAATTTTCCAAAATGGTTAATATTTTTGAATTATAATTATGTAAATGTAGTCAAAATTTGAAAATAATTTTCTATGATAATATATAGTAAAAACTATAAAAATAGTTTCTCATGGTTAATGTAAAAATGGATTTCTAGTGCGGTTAAAATAAAAAGAAATTGGTTTAAATTAACTAAAAATCTGCCTAAAATCTATATTATGTATATAATTGGACCTTATAATTACCAAGTGTTGTTAATGGTCCATTATTTAACATTTTTTCATGTATAAAATGTGGGTACATTTTTTTTCTTTTAAAACATTACAAGTGTTCCACTCGCCCCAGTTATAAATGGCCGCACCACATCTTATAATAAGAACACATTCATATACAATTGTATAAAAATATAATTACCAACGTATCATCCTTATATACCTAACCATATCCTCTACCCCTTATTATCATTAATAATCTTTCTTAATAATTCTTTTCATTTCCACCTAAGGAGGTTCTGCGATGAATATGTATTTTGCTTAATTGAGAATATTTATTTTACTTTTTTATTATGCATGATTAAATTATTATTAAATTATTATTATTTAATAAAAACAATAATCACCCATGTAGTTATATTTTATAATGTTAATTGAGTAATCTAAGACTATATTCTCTTCAATCAAATGTGATATGAATCCATCATAAATGTGGATGTAAGGCATCCAACTCATGAATGGATGATATTTGTTTTTCATCATCGACTAAAAGAGATTTATATATTGATGTATAAAATATATAAACAGTATATTTATTATATAATTATACTTATATTATAATTTCATAATATATATTCTTACGTTTCATTACATTGGGGGATACAATAACGCCACTCATGTGCACGACAGACTACTGCCTCATTAAGTGATGTGATTTATTTTTCACTAATTATTTTCATGGAAGGTAATGAGGAATATGTTAAGGAATATATGTGAATTAATTTTGATACTAATGATATATTTATCATTCTATAAAGATAATATACCATTTACTTTTACATATCCACTATGTGATAAATGATAACATCATCCGTTTGTATGTGTAGACAACCACCTTCATGAAGCATTTTGATTCTTCTTCAAATCACCAAAAAACATAGGGGATGTATATAAGTATATTTATTGAAAAATAATTCTATTTATGATATATAAATCATTAATCAAAGATAAAATATTACATGTCATTAGTCTATAATGATTGATGAAAATGAAAATGTTACTCATGCATACTTATGAACCACTGTCTCTAAAATTTCAACATAGTTATTTTTTCATAAACATATTCAATGATTGGTTTTAAATTTTAATTTATGTATAAATATCATAACAATTTAATTATTATTATTCTCATGATATTTAAATAATTACTCTTTGGCAATAGTTAACACAATGAAGCCAATTGAAAAAAATAAACATAATGTATGCAAGGAACATGACATGGAGTTAACTGATTAAGTATTCAAATAAGTCATTATAATGAAAAAAATTATTTATTTATAATTAATTATAACATTATTTATTTTATTGATAAATCAAATAAATAATATATTTTTAACATAGAATAGGATCTAACACATACAAAAAAAGTTGGACTGCATGTAAGGGTTTCTCATTTTAAATTTTATGTCTACGAGACATATTCCATAGTAGACACATTTTTTATTTTATTATTTCAATAATTAATATTAAATTATTTAATTATTATTTTATTTATAATTATTATGATTTATGAATCTATATGAGGTTCTCACTTTCATGTGGATTTGATCTACAGACTACCAGCATAGTAAGAAACATCATAACAATTTTCCATCTTTGAGGCATATTTTAATGTTATGCAACTATTTTATTTAACATGGTGTATATAAAACACATTTTGAATATAATATCATGAATCCGAACTAAATCATGGTATTTTTTTATTTTAATTTGAATTATTTCCTCTAATGATATTTGACGTGAATGTTACCAAGTGGTGGTGAATTTTATAACTGAATTTCTTTTCAATGATTTTTATTACTTATTAATTATCCATGTTTTGAGAATATTATGCATGAAATTATGTATTATTATCTTATTTTTTATATATATATTTATAGGTGTATTATTTTTTATATACAAAATCCACGCAAATATTAATTCACCCTTCAATGTTATGATCACTGTAACTGTTCCTCGTCTCAAATTGTCTTCTTTGGAACATATGTTATGCTATGAAACTAAATTAATATATGAGGTGAATATAATACACATTTTACATTTTATATATTTTAAATTATTATTTTATTTAAATTTAATGTATTTTTTTATTTTTTTCGTTGACAGGGCTGACGAATGGAGAGTTACTAGAGAGGAAAAGGATTTATTTTAAAGTATTCATTATCTCAAAATTTTTTATGACTAAAGACCATTATGAAAAATTATATTCTATTATTTTATTAAAACACATATCATTTTTATTCATATGTTTTTAATGTTGTTAACATTTCTTATAATCAATTCCCTATTTATTGATTGTGGACATATGAATAACATTTTTATAAGTGATAATGATATTTTATCTTTCATATTGATCGGGAATATTTCTCTTCCATATAAATGTTTTATAAATTATTATCAAAAGTGTTATAATTGAAAATATTATTCCACAATGTTACATTTAATAATCATAAAAACTATTTTTTAACGGTTTAAAATAAAAAATTTCACAACAATTTCCAAATGGATAACACTGATTCAATTTAATAAATGAATGAAAATAATGTTTGTTAACATTCACAACATGAAAGGATTTTTTTCATGTCATATACAATAAAAGTGTTAACTATTACTATTATGTTTCAAAAGGATACTTTGAAAGGAAATTATATCTTTAATGTTGTAAATGTTTTTAGGAGTTTAGGATATTATAGTTCAAAATGGTATGAATACTTTTCTCAAGAATGGTTTTATTGACCTTTTAATAATATTTTCATTCAATAATGAAAAGAATATATGATATTAATTACACTCCACTAAGGATATATGGTATTTGAACTATCCTTCTTGTTTCTATAGATGGATTATGAATTTAATATAGAATCATTCTATTTTCAATGGGAGGATCAATAAATGATTGAAAAATAATAATTGTTACGTCGATGAGTGAAGGATTATATATGTTTTATTGAAAAATGGTACTCAAGAAATTAGTGATGATAATGGGTGAGAACCATAATGATAATATTATGGGTTTACCCAAATAATACACATTCATCCTAATATAATTTATATTATTGGTATTCCCAGATAGTGCTCCAATGAATAGAGTAATATTTATTTTCTTTTGAGGAATGAAAGGTGGAGTTGTAAGAGGATTTCTCCAGTAGAGTTTTCTAGGATCCAGTTATTTCAAAAATGAGTGTAGATAATGTTTTAAAGATGATGTTCAACGATTCCAACATGATTTTGTATTCTTGAAATGGATTTTAAATACTTCCTTTAATGAAGATTATTATCACATTGATTTTTATTATTGATTCTATTGAATCATTCCATTATTGAATAATTATTATATGTGTCATGATTGATGATGTTGGTATTTATGGGTATGAACATTATTATTTTATTATCAAGAACATTGACTATGCCATCATTCCCTTATTATCTATGTATTCTCAGTGATGACAATCTATTGTTAATTATTATGATTACCCTTATTGATAATTTTATCTTACACATCTTATGTTTCCTTTTACCCTTGTTATAAATAATTATGATTAAAAAAAATTATCAAGAATTTTTCCTAATGTGATGATGTTTTTTGGGTGATTTTGAAATTATAAAATGGAATATGAAATGCCGGGAGCAGTGGGGTATGATGCTTATCTTTATGAACTGGTTGTTTATGAATCCAATTTTGTTTTATATTTTCTCAATTCCATAAAACTGTAAACCTATATAGTCTATGCCTATAGAACTGATATAATTTTCTTACTAATATTATAAGTTTTTGATTGAAAAAATTGGGACACTCTAATTGGTATGAATTTAAAAAATGTAAAGAAAATGTTTTTAGTGCTAGATGCATGGGTAAAGGTTCATGAATATTTTATCATGCCATCAGAAAAATATATCCAAGAGAGAAACTACCAATTACCTCTATGAAATCTTCATTTATTCTACATACCTCACATTGGTTTTCATGGAATAGGAAATATGAGAGAATAGAGGAATATCTAGATAGCAGAGAAGAAAACCACATGAAAAGAAAACATATATCAAATATATCCATCTATATTGATGGTGATTCACTACTGTACCATGTGATGATCCACCCATAAGAACAATGGGAGAATTTTTGAGGATAATAATGATATATATATATATATATATTATAGGATAGAATCTTTTAGATAATTACATTAATTTACCATGTTTAAAAGGATTGATATGGGTTAATAGTTATGACACATGTTTTAACAAACCATGGAACAACCATGTGATGGCTGATATCCTATGAAAATACAAAACCATAATTTCTTTTGTATATCCACATGGTTTTCCAAACAATGATCGAGGTGTGAGATAAAACCTAATATTAGTCATCGAGATCAATATAATTTTTATAAATACTTGCATGGTTTATCAAACCATGAAAAATTCTACTAGGTATCACAATTCTCTATCACATTAATATGAAACGATAAGAAAAAACTGTGCATTTAAACATTATTCTTGACCTTTTTCCCAAAACACAAAATTCAGGACCCCAACTCTTGAGGATTTTCATAACCATAATTTAAAAAATATCAGATCAATGTTAAATATATAAATGAACTTAATGGTGTCAAAAAAACCATTATAGAATATGTCACATCTTTATTCATGAATGTTTGATAGCCATTGTCATAACAAGATTGAAACATCCCCACTATTAAACACCTAGATGTAAACAATAATTTTTTTACCATTGATCTTAAAATATCTTTTTTTTGAGTTTACATGAAATTTATACTCCCCCTACAGACATTATGGTATCCAATAAAAAAAATTTATTAGATGATATATTCCTCCAATTTTTTTCACATATATGATATAACATAAAACATTGAACTTATACATGTAGTGTTATCACTTTTTATGTTGGGATACAATGATTGGTATTTTTTAACAATGGATATTATCCCACCCTAATGATTTTTTGAAAAAAAAAATCCATTTATAGTTCCTTTGTTAGGGGATACTATAAAATCTATCCTCATAAAAATATATCCAATGTTAAGATACCATGTTGTATTAACTACCTCAAATATAGATGTAAGAGGAAAAAGAGAATCAATTTTATATTATAATTAATGTTATATTATATATAAAATATTGATGTTATATCATAATGTATTAAATTTTGATACATTGGAATAATTCACAATGATAGATATTGAAAAACAGATTTATGAAATTACTGTTATTTTCTATTTAATTCTGGTGAAATAAGCTCAACAAGTACTACAGAGTCTTTTAATAAAGAGTGTATCTTTTATCCCCATGATATTTATCATCCATAAAAGGGTAATAAAACAAATATTCAATGAGTTATCTCCATGAATTGAAATTCCGCTTGCATTAAAAAAATAATAAAGGACACTCTAGGTTCCATTATAACATATAGAGTAATACATAGTACTATTATGTTATTTGAATACTCAATTGACAATAAACCATTATGGATAACAATAATTACATATATATATACTCAAAATTATAATAGAATATGATATATAAATTTTTTTGTTAGTGATATTATATATGATACACCCAATCATTACTGAATATTATATTTGAGAAACTAACCTACTAGGATTTGGTAACATTCTCATCATAGAAAAATATGACGTATAAATAATTAGATAACCAATTTATTCAAAACTCATTAACATCACATTGAAATAATGATATTTATAACTAAAAAATTATAATCCTATATATTTTTCATTAAAAAAAATTGATTCACCAAATTTATTCATTTCATGAATTAGGGATAAAATAAACATAGAAAGATTTACATGTTTCAATGTTTTTCCCAATATTAGCATGTAATCAATAAAAAATATAATCACACCAAGGATATCATGAATCCTTCTATTCACAAATTTATCTTCATTATAATCCAAAAATTCATTTAATTTAATTATTTCATAAAATATTTTCATGCCATTTTATTGGTGTTTTTTACTCATATTGAGAGCATACTAATTTTTTGAAATACATTTCTTTATAGGAACCATGAATACTTCCATTTGGTCAAATATAATTTATAATAAAATTCACCATTTATAAATTCTATATTAATTTTCTTTTTGGTGAATTTAAAAATTGTATATCTATAATAAAGAGTAAATAAAGTAATAAAATTATTCAAATCCATGAGAGCATACATATCCTCATAATCCATTCTTTTTCTCTATGTAAAACCCTTTCAACAAAATACACATTATATTTTTCAATTTTACCATCTACATTTCATATTATTTTAAATAACCACTTAAAATATATTAATTATAAATACCGAGGAATGTTAACTAATATCACACTATTGATAATATATGTAGTGTATATTTAATCATATATTATTTCCTTCCAAGGAGGTGTATTATAATATTATATAATTTCATTTAATGTTTTTGGATAATACTTAATATTCATAATGATCATTGATTGTGTAACAATAACATCGTTATTTCACACCAAAATGTACATATATTAATATGATCCATGTCGGCCACATATCCATGTCCATTTTCATTTTATAAACCTACATTATTGTAACACATTTGGATACATTTATATTTGATACAAATTTCACAATTTAAAATTTTATTGTAAAAGAGGTAAACCTAAATTCAGTTATGATTAAATCTCTTAAGTCAATAACCATGAAAAAATATATAAATAATTTGATTTTGCTATCACGAATCAAAAATTTCATTAAATATTTATATATCCATGAAATATTATTTCAATACCTCATTTCACAAACCTTTTATATTTTGATTATGGTTCTCATTTAATTGGATGAATAACCCAAACCATTATATAACTAAGGTTATGTTAATCATTATTTCATAATATATAGATTCATAGATTTCTATTTTTGGTTATTATATTTCAAAAATGACATGTAATTAATAAGGAATCTTCCCAAAATACTACCTAGATAACTAAGAGGTATAACTTTAAATAATTCATTTCTATTAATATTCTATTATTTATCTCAGCTATAAAATTCAATTCAGTTTTGTAGGGAGTTTTCATTTAATGTATCATACATTAGGATTTAAATAATGAAGGATTATAATATTACCCTCACACTTTAGAATATAGGTGTTTAAATATAATCTCATATTGGATTCCAACTTCAATTTAATATACAATAAATTTATTTATAACTTCATTTGTAGCAATTAAATTATAAAACCTAAAAACTATATAAAAACATCAATAATAGTACAATTTACATTACATTAACATTGGTGTATATACCCTGAAAAACCACTATATATTTATTCCATGAAATTTATTTTATATTAATTAATTTTTAGTGGTTTATTATTTTATAATTTTGTAACAAATCCCATTTTTGGTCATTTTTATGCGTTCTTGTAAATAATTACATTTTAAAAAACATAATAATTTTTTAATAATTTAAATTACACTAATAGTTGTGAATTAAATAAATGACACTATATTTTATGTAATTTTTTTTATTATATTTGAGTAATAAATCATATAGGTGACCCTTTCCAAAAAAGATCACAGTCCTGGTCAAGATAAATTTATCTTCTTTATATACATGATTGAACCCATGATTATTTTATATGGTCAGCAAATCAACATTTCAACAGAAGTTACTGAACATACTAAAATAATATAAAATATTGTATAATTATTTAGGATAAATAAGTGCCATATTCACCCTTAAATTTCCCTTATATTCTTATAGAATTTTTCATAGAGAGTAATACATAAGGATTGATTGATTCAATATGCTAGATGAAAATTTTATTGTTTCACATGTGTCATGTAGAACCAAAATTAGTGTACCCTAAGGAGTTATCATTAGGTAAATTAGATTTCAAATTAATGGTTAAAATTTACTCCTTTTGTGTTTTGTTTTCATATTTTTTGTTTTGAAGAAGACGATACTATTTTTAGTGTCCTAAACTACAAAAAAATATAACCCCCTTTCATCTTTTGTTATTATCCCATTAAATTAAAAGGATATGTTAGATGATATCAATATTTATGGTCCTAGATAGGTATACTCCCACCAAAGAGGAACCATGGACTTATTATCCAAATGTTAGCTTGAATAGAAATTTTTTTGATCCCAAATTTATAATTAGTTAAGAATATTATTATGGGAGATTTTTTATCTTTTAGATAGTTTTTAATAACTTTTAGTGGATATGGGAGACTATCTATGATAGATTTAATAGAGATTGAATCATCAAAATTCATCTAATTGTTCATTAGATGCTGTAAAAAGAATAGTATTTTATATAATAGTACAATGATAGATTTACAAGATAACATTATTTATTAAATGAACATTATTTATATGAACTTATTTCTCTTCGAATTTTTAGTGATATAATTTAGTTACAAAAAATCTCACATATAATTCTCTATCTAAAAGAGTTAATATGAATCAAAGAGATCATAAACTCCACCATTGAGTATATTTCCCCAACCCATGGGTTCATCATTATTCCCTTTTTCTATATTTTTATAAATTTAAAGGCAATAATATTCATATGTGTGTTGTTTTTGATTTAAGAGCACATAAAACACATTAATAGTTTTATGAAGAATGTTGATATTTTTTTTCAACATCTTGAAATTATTTTTCATTTTAATATCCATCTTGATGAAATATAATCATAAAATATTTTTTTTATATTGGTGTAAAATTGAATGGACATTTATATGGATTCTCGTGTTTAAGAAAAACATATGTAGGCTATGTTGCATCTCTCCATGAAATTATATGTAACCTAATAAAAGGGGAAGTGTAATTGGTTGATGATGAAACATATTTATCATAATATGGTTTCATGATGTCATTAAATTGGTATTATTAGAAAATGTATCTTAAAAAAGAACTAAATCCAAGATATTATGGAAGGTATTTATTTTTGAGAACAAATAATGTGACATTGATTTTTAATAAAATCTTTATATGTTTCGAAAATTGTCCAGGGTTCCTAAAATTGAAATTTGGCAACGTGGATGTAATTTCACATCAAATAATGTGTTCATTATATAGGCATAAAATTTCCCTTTAATATTTTTCATCCAACCCATTATAATTATGGAGACATGTTTTATTATAAGGAATTAATTTTTTAGATTTAATCGTGTTAATTGGTTCTCACTATATTGAACATATGGCCAAAATAATTCTTGATATGTTAAATAGTCAAGACTAAAACTACTGAGTGAACTAGGTCAACCCCCTATGAATTTACATTTGGTATTTTAAAAAAAAAGTATGTCATACTGATCTATTGGTAAAAATAAAAACCCAATATAAAAATCACACATACACAGTGTATGACATGAAATGTATGTGAAAAAAATCAGGAAAAAATGTAAGAACAATAGCCCAATATTTATTAACATTATCCATCAAAATAAAATCTTAATAACCTTGAAAAAATACATAGAGTCATTCAAACTCGGCATTTTTTCCAAGAAAAACTGATGATCTTCCAAACCCTTTACTTTTCCGCACATGTTTAATGATTTACCTATGTTTAGTAGTGTACCATCATTGATCAATTTCATCATCTTGAACAAATATCATTTTTAACACATTTCATGTATCATTAGAATCAATAAAACTAATAAGAGATACCCTCAAGAGCATTATCATCATAATATCCATGAAATTAAATCACTAATATCAGATAGTTTGAAATATACATCTAAATGAAGATAATCCAATCTTTAATTTAAAAATGGTCATTATAACATAGCTGATTAATTAATTTGAATAAATATAAGTTTCTATATTATTAAATCAATATTATATGAAGTTGTTAGAAATATATAAATACATAACTATCAATGTAATAAAATATACCAGGTGAATGTTTATACATTTCACATTTTTACCATCAAGTAAACATAAGAGTTCTTAATACATGTTAATTGATAAAATTTTATTAATTATACCAAAATAATAAAAAAAATAAATTTTTTCCTTAAAAATTAATTTCACTAAATAGTTTCTTTTTATTACGTATGGATTGTTATATTAAAATAATTTTACCTCAAATCTAGGAATTTTGTTTAATAATATAGTTTCAATATTTTTAATTTAAATAAAAAAAATTCGGAACAATGTCATTTTAATTTTCAACATAATAACATTTTTCCAATGTAAATATGTGTTATCACTTCAAAATGGACAATCATAAAATCTATTTCTAATCATTCAATAGTTATTATCTAAATAAATTAAGTTGACATATTTTAAATGATGGAAATAGTATGATGTTTACATATATAAATAAATTGAGTAACACCCATATAGTTATTAATTGGTATCAAATAAGAATAAAAAATTTTAATGAATAGAAATTAATTTCTAAACATATTTTTTTCCATATATATATATATATTATTTTAATCTAAGAAACAATCTTCTCTTATTTTCAAATAGAATTATATTAAATAGATTTTGAATTTTTTTTCCAAATATATAATTTTGTTAATTGGGTTCATCATATTTTTCAAAAATAATAATAATAAACATTGTTAATTATTAGTCTATGTCTATTTATGTTCATGGGGGTTATATATAAAGGAAACACACACACACACACACACACCTGATCGACACACAAGACTTAGTCATCATCCTAACACAATGGATCAACCCACATCTAAGCTAGTCCATTATAATTTAATTGGAAAATCTCAGATTTCATGAAGCCCAATTTATGGAAAATATTAAATTTATAGACAAAATTCCATGTACAATATCATGCCTATATTATTGTTACTCAATCACAATGATTGCATCACATATTTGTCACCCCCATCCCAGATCTTGTGTGTCTGTGGAATTATCTAAATCATTTCATGTGTGACCACCTACACAATATTAGATCTTTAAATATAATGATTAGGGCTATAACCTAGTAATTCTCAGATGTGGAGGCTAGTGTCTGAGTACCACTCAACCCCAACAACATCCACAATAATAAATATTATTAAGAGTGCAAAAGAGTAACATAATGTAGATTGATCTTTATAAAGTTAACATCATAGAAACAAATTCTATAAGTCCTCTTTTTTAGATTAAATCAATAATTACATGTCTCACTAACCATTCCTCACTTGTTTCATTCAAAAAAGACGCATTTTCACTCTTACCCCTCACCCACCATTCAATTCCACGGAAAAGCCTAATTTTCCAATTATATGAGGATCTAAATTAAACACACTAAATTTAAAAATATCTTTAATATTACTATTGAAAAACTTCCTATTTTTCTTCTATTTTATTCCTATTCTATTTTTGAAAGCCACTTGTTCCATGATAAAGGCTTAAATACATTGTTTTAAAGAAGTCTATCATGTGGAGACTAATGTCCTCAACATGAGTATTTCCCAGTCTACAACTTTATTATAGATATATATCACATTTATCCTCCTCCAAACCTATTAAAAAATATTAATATAATTAAATTAGTAATATTTGTATAATAAAATGATACTATATTAGTGAATAAAATATTATGTATCTTCTTCACACAATTACAAATTTCAAACGACACTCATGTTACATGTTAACTACTTCTTCCATGGGTAATGTGTTATATTATTCATAACATCCTTTAATGGATGGTTAAAAGTGATATTTAATGAATAAATATGGTATATATAAAATTATTATATTTCTAAGAATATAAATAAATTTATATGTTTTGTTATCATATAATGATGAAAATTTCATCCATGTATATGCATAGACTATTATCTGTATGATTGAATTTTTCAATTTTTTACCACTAACATAAATTTAAGGTTATAAAATTGTATTTATTGAATAAATATTACATTCATAACATTATTATGATTATTAGTATTCAATTCAAACTCAATGTTCCTCACTTTCAATGACAATTGAAAATGTCATTCTTGTGTATGTGCATACTAACACCTCGATGAAATGATGCAATTCATTTTTCATCACCACCATACCTGGATGGTTATATGAATTTAAATAATGAATAAATATATTATTATTATAGAAATAAAAGTTTTTTCTTATAAAGGAAATGTTAATATTTTACTCATTAATTATGATATTACACTTTTCTTATTAAATATTACAGAAACATGACTATGATCAATTTCATCCTCACAAATCATAAGTAAAAAAATTAAGAAATATAACTATAAAAATATAAATAATTAGGTAATATTTATTCTAGTACCTTAACTAATATTTTAATTATGAAATTTGTATTGAATAATTCAGATATACATAGAAATTTTGAATCATATCGAAGAAGATTATTGATACTAACTCTTTATGATGAAATAAGAAATAACATGAAAAATAATGTATACTATGTAATCAAAGATAATAACATGAAATATTAATAGATATATATTTGATTATGGATTAATTTCTTAATAATGGTTTTTAATTATTCTGTTGTGTGAAGATATTTCATGGAAATTTAGAGTTATGATAATGGTTATTTTTCTCAATATACTTTCCTTGTGACATGATTTATATTATTCACCAATTCCATTTTATATGGTGATACTATATCCCTTGAAATGAAATAGTTCAAAATATTTTAAATCATTATTAATATTAATTTAAATTTATTCTCTCTATTACCTTGATCTTTAATTTTTACATTACCTAAAAGGTAATGGTTTATTGTCTCAATTTTATATCTTTGAGAAATATTCCATATTTAGTAGTTATTTTATTTTATTTGGGGTATAAACTACATTATAGAAGCATTTCATCATAAAAATGAATCTCTAAAATGGATATATTATTAATTATAGGTTAATTTTTTTAAAATGTCTTATGATACATGTTTTCATATATTTTAGGGGTTGTAACTCAATTTCCAATCATCTTGTTACATTAATTCTTCCAGAATATCAATCATATAATATTTTTACATTTTACAATATAATTTTATTTTATTATAATTCTAATTTATTTTCTATAAATTTATATTTCTTTATCATAATATCATTTTTATAAGTTTTTACATTAATATCAACATCTTTCAATGATTTTATTATTCAAATATGATAGATCATAATGATTCCACCCACCTTAATTCATTAAAATTATTTTGATCACATTGTTTCATTTACTATCTAAGGAAATTAATAACATATTGTATGATTTTTATTAAAAAATATGTGATAATTTATTACTATGGAATGTTGATTACATATTATATTCATATTCATATCCTCTAAATGTTTAGTGCATTGGGCATAATTTAGTGACTAGCAGGAAAAAAATAATATTAATCCGCAATAAACTGGTAGGTGTGATGAAAAAATTCATGGTGTGTATATTGAGAAAGAACTACCATTTATTATGATGCCTTGGACATAGTCTTAATGGTATGAATTATTTATTAGATAAGTAAATTCTAGTAAGATTAATATGTCATGAATTATGCATTACATATCCATAACATTAGATATTATTATACATGTAAGTAATTATAATATTATGTCATCCATATATATATTTCAAGCTCATGCGATCAGTTATATAGAATTATTTGATTCTTTTTTACTCATACCATATTTATCTTTAACATTTATATATGATAATTTATTCTAATGTAAGATAATCCATACTGATAAAATGATGTCACCCTTTTTATGTTTCAATTTTCCCATGAAAATCAATAAGTATACTATATATAAAATTCTTATAAGGGTTCCTATTTTGTAAAATTCATTGTAGATATTGTATAATTAGAGATAAATAAGAAATTCATAGAAGTATGGCTAAATATTCAACTAAATGAAAATTTATGGGCTTTTTTAATTAATTATTTTTCGAAACTCATAATTATTCAATCCTCAGAGGTACTTAAAATGTATTTATCACAATATTTTTTTTGATATAGTATTTATCGATACTTATGCTTAGTTAAATTCAATCAATATTAATAATGGTATATAACTAATATATTTATAAGAACGATATTTCGAACTGTGCATCTAAGATACTAGATATTTGATTAAAGTGGGAATTAGATAACATTATAGGTTATAATGAATATATGATTAATTTATTGATTTCATTTATGGTAATAAGGGGGGTTTTTTTTAGGAAACTCAGTTTATTTTGAAATAATATTTATATCCTTCGGAATTTACATTATTTTTAGGAATGAAAATAATTTTTTTGGGCATAGATTATGTGAAATTTTTGGCGTATATTTCCCAATAATTTTATAGGATGTATGAAATCTATCATGAGTCTATTATTTTTAAATGTTTAAAATAGAATACATTAGTAGAATCCATTCTGTAAAATTTAAATATAAGAAAATATCCTAAAATGTTTTTTATGGTATATAGATTGTTGTCACTAAGTAATGAAGTACTTGTTTGGATACAAAAAAAATTAATGAAGGACCTCACACAAATTTTCCACGTTTTAATTACCCTAAAATGATATTTGATCATCAAATGTATTAACATTTAATGAAAAAAGTGGGTAATACTATACACCATTTTTGACATCCCAAGGGGATATGATTTAGTAATTTTTTAATGGTTGAGATTAAATTAATTTATGAATATCTGTTTGAAGAAAAAATATATAATGTAGATAAAATTATTAAGTATTTGACTAAAGCATAAAAAATATTATAAACTGAATTTCATGAAATGAATCAAAAAAATTTATTCTCGATGTGAAAATTATTTTAGAAAGAATTGTTGATATTTCTTAGAAACTATTGGTTTTTTCTGAATTGTGAAAAATAATGAGTTCACAAAAACAGAACCTTTTATGTCATATAAAAAACCAGAAATTTTATTAAAAAACTATAATAATTAGAATATATATTAAACAATAATATAATGAGTATTACAACAATAATGAAATTAGAAATCGATGTTTACCATTTTATAAACCGTTGCAATGCTATTGTCAAATATAAAATGATTTTACTTCACTATATTAATAAGGTATATTCAATGTTCCCTTATTTTCATAATTTTTTTTAAAGAAAAATAAACCTCCTTAAATCTATCATTATTCAATTAATCTCATTTAAATTATCATTGTAAATCAAATTTCTGTAAAATTGGTTTTATGCTTGAAATAATCATTTTTCTAAAAACTGTTTTCATTATGTTTTGTAAACTTTTATTGAAATAAATTTCTATTAATGAAAGGAGATGAATAAAATAAAATTTATAAATTATTTTGAATTATAATAATTAGTATTAGTTAATAATTTCATCTTATTTTTTGGGGGATAGTGAATTTAAATGAAGGTAAATATTTATCACTTTAGTTAAGGGTAAAATGAGTTCGAGGTATAAAATAAAGAAATAAGGCTTAGTGATTGCATTATACCCTTTATTAAAAATAATTTAATAATTTAATTACAAATATAAGATTATAATTTTTTAATTTATGAAAATTTGTGGCCACTTTAATTGAGTAATAAATATATTTTATAATAATATTTCATGTATCCACATGTTTTCTACCCACTTCACTTATAAAATAGAATTCTCACTCCTTTGATATCCACATCACATCAGACTAATATCATGACTAATCCCTAAAAAAATCATTTCCCAAAAATGATCTCCATTCCTAGATGTGATGACATCATCAAACTTCAACTTCAAGAAGTATTGTTGTGTCAGCAATTTGTGGTTACTAAAAGAGGAGGTATATGTTCTTATCGATCTTTTTCAGGTTCCATACTTCTTAAGCCTAATACAAGATTCCAATAAAAATAAAAAAATAATCAAATAAATATATTAAACAAAATGAGAAATTGTTATGTTAATGTTAAATACCATTTTATCTCGTTTGAATCCCATGGAAAATGAAATCATTTAATGCGTATAGGTTTGACTTTTCGTATCCACATAGTTGTGTAATTAATTTTTCATTACTGATAGACATGGTTTGTTATTAAAATGCTATTAATTAATATACGTTATTAATTTTTCATAATTATGTTTATTTAAATATAAAATTTTATCTATATTTTTAACTTTCCATTTATTTGAAAAATATAATGTCGCTCGTGTGTATGTGTGGTCCACCACCTCTATTTTGTGATGTGAATCATTTTTTCTTAGTACAACCAAAAAGAAATGAACACAATATTTTATTTTATGATTAAATATTTTAATACCATGAGATTTTGTGAAATATTTTTTTCCAAATGAACATATATTTTTTTAAAAAAATTTATACAGAACATTAATTTTATCTTGAGTTACACACTACATTGATTTTAAATTACCAAGACATATTGTTAATATATTATTATTTAATATTATAGTTGTCCCATGGCTATTGGAATGAGGGTTATCAATAAGAATAAATGATTTATGAAAAAATTTCATACACATACAAATAAAACAATTTCTCTGGTGACCAAATAATTATAAATAAAAATAAAAATCTTTTGAAAATTAAAACAAAACTTTCTCCAAAAAAATATATTTATACACAAAATAGTGTTTTATATCAATTAATTAACCCAAAAAAATATAGGTTAACAATTAAAATTAAATACATATATATATATATATATATTTCATATTAAATAAAATTTTAACATGAATATTATATGTTTTCAATATAAGAGAGAATAATAAATCAAAATTCATTCTTAAAAATCATATTTTTCAAAAAAGTAGTTTTTTCACATTTTTTAGACAACATAATTTAATGATATATTTATTTAAATTATTGAAATCAAATTTGAAAAAATAATCAATATTTATGATATATAAATATCAAAATTATTTTAGTGTGATTTGTTTTGATTTTTCTAATATGTTTAATTTCTTGAAAAATAGTATAAAATATAATGAACTTTAATTGAAAAATGTGTTTTGTTTTCAAGTATTTGTGAAGTGTAATAATATTTTGAATTGATTTTAATATAATAATAATTAAATTTTATATTATTAAATCTAGTTTAGGTTATTTTAATCAATTTAAAACTGAATTATGCTGTAAAACCGTTCTGAAATAGTCAATATTTTATATTTTGAACTCCTATATCTCATTGCATATTTGTTATTATTTTTAAGTATAATTCTACAAATTTAGGATTTGAATTTTAGAAAATCTAATCATATTTTGTAATATTAATATTTTAAAAAATTATATAATAAGTATATCATAATTTTTTACTTTAATTATCAGTGAAAATATTGGAAATTAATCAATGTGATTGAGGTTGAAACAGAGTTTTGTGAATTACATAAGTTTATGTACAAATTTATTTTACACACCCATTAATTTTTTATTAAAAAATGGGATTTAATATATATAATATGTTGTTATAAATTATATAATAAAACTATATTAATCTTAGTTATAAATTATAAATTACCTATGAAAATAAATATATATAATTAAGCATGATAAAAACTTTAAGGGTAAAATTTAATAAACTCAATGACTAAGGAAAAAGACGACAAAAATTTATTAATATTACTTGGTGGGGTTCTGTGTCAACCAAATAATCCATCCCATAGAATATTGATATATTTTGGAGGAAAATTAAGTAATATAAACCTCTAAATATTGATTGATTTTGGGTCTTATCAAGAATAAAATTCATCCTCAATTATATAAAAAAAATTAGTCTCATTCTTTTTTTCACACCTTTGAACTTATATGGCTCTAAAATGAACATCCCAAATTAGTTCCAAAAATAACTGCACTCATCTTAGAACCATTATTTTGGTATAAATCTTTCCTATGAAGGATTTATTTCAAAGTCAAACAAAAGACCCAAAGAAGTGGAAATGGTCTTAAATGAGAATCTTTATTTTATTTATGTATCAACTCCATAAATTATTAATATACTAATATTAAATAATAACTATAGTATATTATATATAATTATATTTTGTTATGTTAATTTTATGTATTCAAACCTCACACGCTTCCATTAAATGGTTTATGAAATCATCATTTGTATGTACGGTGGACGACCACCTCGTGAACTGATGCCATTATTTTGTCCTTTACAAAGTGTCACAGTTTGATATAATTTTATATTTATAGTATATATAATATATTTTCTATTATTATTATTATTTATTAAAATTATATAATTTGGTTGTATCACATACAGTCATTCATTCCATTCATTTTGAATATGATAGTTTCGTTCTTTCATATAATAGACTACTTACTTGCGAATTGATTTGATTCATTCACACATTACATGGAATGTATTAATAATAAATTTATTAAAAAAAATAATATATATGCAATATGTATTATAAGTTATTAATAATATATATATATGTCATTTACATTTTATTCTTTCAAAATGAAGATAAAATTGAAATAGTTTTCATTAGTACATACAACCTAGAATCTGTATCAACGATGTGTTTCTTCTCATGTCACAAAATTTCATTGATTAATATAAATACTTATATAATTAAATTATATGATAACTATATCTTGTTTTAAATTATGGAAATTATGAAACCATGATCAATGTAAGATGACCAAAAAATAATAATTCAAAACCAATTAGAAAAATAAAGTGATCATTACCCGAAACATAAATTTAACATAGAAATTTTAATAAAAATGTAATGAATAGTTCATCAAAATATCTTTTATGATTTGATATATATGTATATATATATTTATGATTAAGTAATATATTTAAAATAAAATTATATTTATTATACATGAGGTTTTACCAAGTGTGATGAGTGTTAAGACATAAGGTATGAGATTTCTGTGTCACTTTTACTTTTCGTGAGACAAAGACCACATTCACCACATGTTTATTCTATGTGTTGTATATACATCCCATGATTTTATTTTATAATTCATATAAATGAAATTATTTGGGTTTATTTATTAATTTTAGGATATCACTTTCATGGGTTTTACTGATAAAAATTTTCCAAGTAGAAAGGGATTTTTATCAAAATTTTACATCATTGAGATATATGTTATGTTATGCATGTATATTTCTTGAAAATGTTTACATAAATATAATTTGATATGTAATATAATATAGTTCTTTATAGATGTTATATATTATATTCCATTTTATGATAATCCTTTATATCCATTATGACTCAATGTAACAAAATATGTAATGAGTTTTTTTACAATCTCATCATTTATCAGGATTATTTAGGATTAGGTCTCATATGTTGAAATGTAAAGATATAACTCACAAGAAATCTCATATGTTTTCATATCATATGTATATTTTTGATATATTTATGAAGTGTTACTATTTAATCAATCTTTGGTACCAATGATAATTAGGAATATGTTTTAAACAAATTAGGATATTACTTCTCTCTTGGGATTGAAATCGGTTTTCTTCCAAAACCATGTTTTTTAAAAATTTAATTCAAATATATTTTTTAAATGATAATTTAAAATAATGTTCATTGAAAAATATTTTGAAAACGTATTATGTTTCAAATATTGTATGATATTATTTTTAATACTTCAAATATATGATTTTATTGATATTTTCAAAGAAAAGGGTTTCAAAAATATTTTATATTTTAAAAAAGTGTTCTAAATTATTTTCAATGAATTATGTATATATTTAAAAGTTTATTTTAAATTAATGAAATATTAAATTATTTTGGGTTCACAAAATTTTTAAAATCATTTTGAAAGCATCCTCTAGAATTTATCAATGTTATTTTTAAAGAAAAATGTTTTAGATAAAATTTTGTTTCAAAAAAACTTTTATATGTGGAAAGGATAGTTTTTTGAAGATTTATTTAAAATGATATTTCAAAATTATTCTAAATATAAAATGAAATCTAGTGGTGTTATCTACTCTTTACTAGTTATATGATCCAAGGATACCATTCATATTCTATCTCTAAATGGTTTAGGTTTTTTGGAATGATGTTTACAAAACATATTTTTAATACATGTGCTTTTCCATTTGGAAATGTTAATGAAACATGAATATTTTCAATAGATAGATATATGATATGATTAAATGACTATGAAACCATTTTCACTTCATGGTTTGTCTTATAGTGAAATATTATTCTTTTATTGAACACATAAATATGGTTTTCATTATGTGACGATTTGACATATATCTCCCTATAATAATTTGGGGGAAAATATATATCTTCTGAGATTGAAATGAATGCAATGGGGAGTGGACTTGGTTCAGTAAGAATGATATATAATTGGGAGAAAACATGGTTTAGTAAAAGAGTGTGTTCTCTATAATGGTATTGGTAGTGACCTTGATAAGTATGATGTTATACGTGGACCTACCTTTCATGTCTGTTATGTTATGAGTGAACCTGATTACGTGTTTGCAATGTTATATGTGAAACTGATTACATGTTAATAATATTATGGATGGAACGATCCTTAAATTCCATAATTTTATTGTAGAACCTGATTACATGTTCACAATATTATGAATGAACTGAATTACATTTTAACAATGTTATTTGTGGACATGTCATTGGTGTTGATAATGTGTTGTGTGGACCTAGTTTCATGTCCCTAAGATTATTTGAGGCACTAATTTCATGTCCTTAACATAATTAGTGAACCAAGTTTTATTTAAACATGTTCACAATATTATAATCTTATGTGTGTGCAACAAATCTAGTTTTTATCCAATGTTATGCTCATAAGGTTCATGTTCTTTTATCCCCATATGATTTATGCCTTATGAATTTCCCTTCATTACAATGTAAACCATGTCAATGATATATGATAGGTTGGCTATGAAATTTCTATTTTATTTTCATTATAACATACATTTATGATTATATGATTATTTTATATGATCATAGGTTTATATCTCTTATTAATACCCTTACTGGGAATCTTTGCTCACTCTTTCTTATGTGTCCTTTCCCTAGGCTATGTATAATGGTTTTATGTAGGTTATATATATGGATTATACTAAATGGGATGATATTTATTGGAAAACATTGAATATCATTAACTATATTAGAATATTTTTTTCCAAAATTATGATTTCACTAAATTATTATTGTCTTCATGTGTGTTTTTTTAAAATTTAATGAATATTAATAAAAAAAGATGTAATATCCAGATTGGAAAATACTGAGTCACTGTAGTTGGTCTAAAAGGAATGTTTTAGTTATCCTCTAGAAACTTGGATGAGTGAACCTTTGTGATCTCCCAAATTATATTTTTAAGGATAAGTATATGGGAGAATGAATGTTGAAGAAATTACATGGAATTTTGGGAATGGGTAGAGGGGTGGTTTCATAAAAACACATCAATATATGGATACTAAATGTAGATGTGTATTTAGAACAAATGTACCTAGAGTTAAAACCCCCTAAAACACTATATTGATCTATACACAATCGAGAACTTCTTCATGTAAACAAGCCTCATTGCACTCCAAATTTAACACTCTCAGTGGATTTATGAACCACCATGAAGGATTTAAATAATGATGAAAATAAATAATACGAGATAAACCTTCTGTGTCATATATTAAAAATATGGTGTAATGATTTAGACAACCTAGATGTTATTTTCATGATTATATAGTTTCTCATTATGATTAGTATTACTCACACATTTCTTTTTGGTTTTAGTCAATGGTGGAAACCAGAAGGAATTGGGTTAACATTGAATGTTTTTATGTGTATCCAAGTAAAATTATAATTAGAGGGATGAATATTATTATTTTTTCTAATTAGTTATCATGTACCATGATTAACACTGTGATCCTTAAAAAATCTCAAACTCAACAAAGAAGAGAAGGATAGAGTTCACTAATAGTTTAGATAGTGGATACCATAGAGGAAATAAGATTTACATCCCTAAATAATTTTAATGTTGGAATAATCACTCCAAATAATCTCCCATGAAAATTAGAATATGTTTTATGAGTACAGAATAATGGAATGGAGTAAGAAATTTCCTAGGAGAAATGAATGGTTCCGTTAACTCAAGGGAAGATAATATTGTTTTCCTAAATTATTATTAATATATGGTTGTTTAATATGTGTAATGTATAGTAAATATGAATATTAATGTCCTATGTGGGGATATCAGGAATAAAATCTGATTGTTTTTAGGAGTAATGGTTTTTCTGCTGATGATGAAGATACCATGAATGATATGAAAGGTATGAGTTGTTATAATAGGTTTTTTTATAATAATTATGAAATTTATTTTTAAGAATTTCAAGACGAGATTCATATTTAACATTTTCTGAAAAGGTATTAACGATGAATATGATGAATCCATGTCAGTGGTTTAAGATGGAAGTTGGATTATTGAAGTGTTAATTTATTATAATTCATGAATTATGTTATATGAATCATGAAGTTTAAATTTCTAATTGAGTATTATAAAAAATATATTTAATAGTGATTAGGATATGAAAATAGATTTAATGTATAAGTGACTTTTTGATTTAGGGAAGGTACTAATTAAGGTCTTACTAATGTTGCGATTTTTTACTTAGATAAATAGATGATTGATATGCATCATTTAAATTTGATAGCATTTTTGAAATCAATAATGATAATTAATTTTTTTAGAAAATTAATTTATTATATCATTTATGGAGTTTAAAAAATTTCTTGATTTTAGGAATAGATCTAGTAATATATGTTTTATAGAGGAAAAGAAGGATAATTTATGTTTTCCACGCAGTTTTATAGTAATTTAGGTTATTACCATTTATCAAGAGAATAAATTATGAAGGTATTAACATATTTAGTGCGTGAAAGTCAAGATATAATTTATTATATATAGGGTAATATAGTTAATTTGATTTTGAGAAATTTATAGGCCATATTTTTATATTTTTTATTTCATATTTTTTAAGGATATATATTAATGGAATGGTTTATGTTTACCCATGTATTGGGTTTTAGTGGTTAATGTATCACCTCACCATATGTATATTTATACATGACAGATTACCTATGGTAACAATATTTTTGTGATGATAGCTATTGTTAGATGAAATGACTTATAATTCAATTTATTGATCTTGTGATCCATTAGTTATTTAGGCACACCAGATTCACTTTTGTTTCATATATTAAGAGATAAAGTATAAATTGATCACAGAACAACTGATGGATGAGATTGTTCTTATAAAATGAAATGAAATGATGAAAGCTTATCTTCTAATGAAAATTTATCATATTTAGCGAAATGGTATTAAAATAAAATGTTCTTCAATTATTATAATAATTCATGATATCAATGATCTTTTTCACTACCCTTAGTGTTATGGTTTTGTGATTGAAAAATTTCTTTAGATCCCCGAATTTATTATGATATGTAATCTCTGTCACTAAAAATAATTATTCACACTTTTATTTTCAATCAAAATATTCACTTACCACCATTTTTATTATGTTTGGTAACCTAGAAATGAGTTTCTTTAGTTATCCTTTATCTTCCCAACATTCCATTTTAAGGTAATTTTTATTATTTCTATATGTGATGTGGGTTTATATGAAGTAATTTCTAATATTCCAATATTTTAGTGAATCATATGAATTTCTAGAGAAAACATAATTTCAAGGGGGATAAAATGTGACAATGTGAATATTTTTTAAAATTATTATTTTTAAAATGAATGTAATATTTTTGTTTTTTTTATTTACTCAAAACACGTTTTGTAACATGAAGAAACACTATGCTTAAATGAAATGTGACATATTATTCAAATATTATTAATTAATATGATAGCTATGACTTAGATGTTGGAATGGAGGTTATGAATAATATTATATAAATTATGAAAATATGTTATATTAAAATATATATAAAATTAATTCTTTGGTGACTAATTAATTTTAAATGAAAATAAATTCCTTTCAATAATAGATGGAATAATTTCTTCAAAAAATATTTTTTATGCACAAGGGTGTTTTATATCAATAATTTAACCATATCTCTTAAGTAATACAAATTTATTGAAATGTATATATTATATATTCTATAATTGTTTTAACAATCATCTGATATATTTTCAATAAAACATATATGAATAAATCTAATTTTACACTTAATCCTAATATTTTTCTATGAATTAGTTATTTCATATATTTATAGAAGATTTATTATAAAACTAAATTCCACCACATTAAAAAATTTAAAATGATAAAATATTTTTTTTATTTTAATATCATAATTAGGTTACAGTGATTTTTTGGGGTTTTTTCCGAAATATTTCTATTTTTCGATGTATAATAAATGAATATTGAAAATTAATTTAAAAATAAATTTTTTTATACTTATTTACAATATTAATGTATATTTATATTGTTTTAATGGTAAAATAAAATTATTTATATGTCAATTAATCTAATTATGTTTATTAGACTCAATTTAATATTTATTTGTTATATTTAAAGATTTCAAATTTTTAAACATTTTCCCTTTAAAAGCCTACTTTGTCATTGCATCTGTGAGATTAATTTTTAATGACATTCTTCAACTTTTGTGAATGGAATTTGGAAAGTGGATTGCGTATTTTGAATTTAAAAATTTTATATTATATATTATGTTTAAAATATTTTTTTAACCAAATTGAATAGTTGAAATAGTGATAATTAATTTACACGATTAATGTAAGAAATGGGGTTTCACACATTACTTGTGTTTGTGTCAAAAATAATTTTACCCCAATAAGGATTTTAATATATGAAAATAGGTTTTATATCTTTAATATGCTAGTAAAAATTATATATTAAATATTTATTAATCATAATATTAATTTCTAAATTACCTAGGTATAAATATATACAAGTTACCGTAATAAACAATATAATGATAAAACTGAGTAAAATTAATGGCTAGGGAACAAAATAATAATTTTTTTGGGATGGCGGTTTTTACATTCCACATATGAACATAAGTAATTTTTTTTCTATTATGGAGTAAAATTAGGTATGATTTACCCCCCAATAGTGAATCATTTTGATTATTTAAAATAATATCACTCTTTAAATATAACGGGCAACTCCCTCACTGTGCTTCTTTACACATTCAAAAAAATTTGGTTTTAAAAATCCCTACACAAATAACTTCTCAAATCCCCTACCATAATTTTAAAAGCGTCATTTTGGACATCATTCCATGATATGATGGATTTATAGAATACATAATGAGAAGACCTGAAAAAAATATAATGTTCTTTAATGAGCGTCATTTTTTTATTTTTTATCCACCTTATTCAATTATAATTATTCCTTGTTTTTATAATGTACTCATTTTAATAACTATAATAATATTTTTTTTGTTATGTGTATGACCTACACTCATAGAAACTTCTATTAAATGTTTTCTGAAAGTATCAGTTGATTGTACAATGAACTATCACTTAACAAACAGATGTCATTCATTTTTTCATTACATTATCTTATGTTTGGATATAATGATATAATTTTCATTTATATATAATAATTATGATAATATTAATTATTTTATTATTTTAGAATAATTATATCACACATACCATCATGATTTCCATTTTTTGGGAATATGATAATGTCGTTTGTGTGTTCAGTGAACTACCGCTTTATGAAGCGATGTGATCCGTTCACACATTATGTTGAATGTGTTAAGTGTCATGACATGAACCATGCTGGGGCTTTAACCACAACTAATCTAAGATACCTTTATAGACCAATGGGTATTGATAATCACTGAATGAAAAAAAATATAGGGAGGCCTATTCCATTGAACATGTACACACACACAACCAACTCAATCCAATCGTGCAGAGGAAAAGAAAAAAATATTACAAAACATATATAAAAGGATCAACCAGTAATTTGTACAAGTACATAAATCTAAAATGAAAAAAGGGATAAAATACATGCCCAACTAGAAAAGTACCACAACATGGAAGTACATGAAAAGTAAAATAGCTGGGAGAGACATGCTCCTAGATGCTATGATATGACCACTATACGCAGTGCAAGAACCTGTATCGTTAAGATCTTATAAATTCAAGATCAACCTGTTTGTCGTGTACATATGGAATGATACATATAGTCCAATTCCATGCATGGGTGAGAAAATAATAATTATAAGGATGTCCAAAAAAGGAAAAGGGTGGGAATTAAGAGATACAATAAAGATGAAAGTAGTAGATAGAACAAGTACAATAAAGAGTATAGTTAACCCAACAAAAGAGTAAAAGTAAACTCCTCCAAACACAAAGAGTTAAAAATGTGGAGAAGATGAATATATTGTCGAGTCATCACTACGTATAGTATGAGAGTAGAATTGTCCATCCACGAGAAGCCAAACATGGAATACATGTTTAAAACCCCACATGTTTTCCCCTATCTAGGAAGGAGAGTATACACATCCAATGGAGTGGTTACTGAAACATGATATATATATATATAAATATATACTCAAACAAGGAATCCAAAAAGAGAGAGCAAGGGGATCTCCATCTAAAATCTCATCCCATGAAATTTTTTTCCAATAGTTCTAGAAGAAACCACCTATGATGACATTATCCCCAAATCTTCCACGAACATGCCAGTCAACGGGACTCAATCACCACACCTTGATACTCTCTATATTGGGTGGCACAATCTCCCCATCAATGTTTCAGGCCGCATCACATGGACACGTCTTTTTTAGGAATGTGTGTATATTTATAGAGAGTCCAATGGTATGCCAAGGAATGCCTCATCACTATGCTACACATTTGGGAGGTGGTGTCCCGTGTTCGAAGAACAATGCCCAGCCTGACGGAGGATTCCACTCTAATCATCATGTATTCGCACCCTAGTACGTAAGGGGGATCATCACCCTAATGTCAATATGGACACACTACCCTACCCTACTGAAGGGTAATCTGTTGGAGGGTACTACTCAACAATTTTCATCAATGGGACTTACTTTTTATCCCCACTGAAGGGTTATTTGATATAGGGTACCTGAAACTTCCATTGGGGAACCCACCACCCAACCTAGTTAGAGGTTATGCAAGAAACTACTATAGGGGAACCCACATCACATTCTAACTAGAGGGTAAAACTGAAACTTCTCTGACCATACCTTCTGGAGGGTACATCTTAGAAATTATTGAGGAACTAAACTAGCCATACCAAATAGATGGTACCTCTCTAAAATCCTCTAGGAATTATAGTAGTGATCACTAGTGCATGGTTCTTCTATGAAAGCTTCTTGGAACATCACTAGCCATCTCTGATTGATGTTTATCCCAGAATACTCTGATGATACATTAATATTGCAACCATCATTGGGTGTTTCCCTAGATAGGAACCACACCTAGAACATCTGATTTCATACTTAGATATCCACTACTGAGGGAACCATCATGTTCTATATGAAAAATACTCAAGATAGGAAACTTGCATGCCAATATATGGGTTCATAAGAAGGGGATATGAGAGGTAGAATATTTATTAAGTGGTCCATGAAACATGTGCTTTCCATATGACGTGTGACCCCACCTCATCACCTTGCATTATACATAGACGTTCTCGAGTACTAAACTACGAACAAGTTCCCCTAGACGTGCCAATGTACTCTAGTATTAGAGTGCAACTATTTCTAAAAGGCTAATGAGCACATGACATTCTTCATTTGTATGAATGAAAAAATTACTTTTACTGTTATTCTTAATTAAATTGTCAAGGATTTACCAACCATATCACAATATTGTGATCATTTCAGAAAATCACAAATGATCATCTATTTATTTTCTCAAAATAGACTCTGGGTGAAGAAAGTGCATCCCATAGCATGATAAACCAATGGTGCAACATCTTACCAAGGTCTCATTCTTGAAATGCATCATATAGATTACACATTTGTGATCCTATCTAAAAAAGTTATCAGATAAGATATTTATTTTTCTTAAATGGACACTTGGTGAAAAAGTAACATTTCACAACAAATTCCCAGACAATTATTAATGGTCCCCACACCACAATTTTTCCATGAGCTCCAAAAATTGGTCGTGAATCATACACATCAATTTCAGGGTTGTGATGCCACTGATGGCATGTCAATCATCCATCACATGTGGAAATTTAATCAGGTAAATGTTTTAATAATAACGCTATATTATTATTATTTGGATGTTTCATGGTCCAGATCAAGAAAGATGAGAAAATCATCCAACATTGGTCCTAAAATAACCATCTCAAAAATTGGGTCATACTGCCTTAGATGACACATTAATCAGATGCTCTATGTAAGAGTTACACTGGAATTAGCATCGAAAAATAATAATAATAATATTATTATTAGGGTATTTTTTTGACCCCCTCTTTGAGTCAGTGAAAGGTACTCAACATTGGCCTCAAAATGACTTCATTTAAGAGATGATCCCATTTCCATAGACATCCTGGAAATTGGATGTCGCACGAGGAAATTACAGGGGATTAATATGTTAATAATAATAATATTACTATTATGTTTTTTATAATTTTTTTATTTTGTTTCCTCCTACCCTATAGTGTTATTCACATAGGCCATCACCTCCCCTATCTCCCTTTCCACCATCGGTCCGCATTCACTGCACCACCTCTATCATCCTTCACATGAAACCTCTTGTCAGGCCACCTACCTCACCGCTGCCAGCACACCCCCTGGCCTACTGCCTCTACGCCATCCCAGCTATCTCAACCAATATCCCACCATGCGGCCTCCTGACCGGAGTGAGCACCTCACTATATCCACACTAATTCTTTATTCCAAAAACCTCCAGTATCAATATGATGGTTGAAAAAATTAAAACATGGACATATTCGGGATCCATGCATCCCGATCAGCATAGAGACAACCTCCGCTCGATTATTATTTAACATTTCAAGGAACCAAAATGTATCCTACACTTCCACTCACTTTTACACCTCCTCTGATGCTCGGAACCCCAAAACGGTCATAGATATGGATGCATTAGATCAAGGGCTTCACAGATCAATGCCTTTCCCCATGTTTAATTGTCGTTCTGATAAAGGTAAATCTAGACGATGAAAAACCAATGAAGAATGTAAAGAACATGAAGTAAAAAAAGTAAATGGTCAAGTTATGTTATTATTTTTTCCATAGATAAACACTATAAAAGTAGAGAAATCAAAAAAAACTTCACGAATTTGAAATTGAAGATTCAGAAATCAAAATAATCCTACCGTGATTCATTCAAATCATCATTGTAAACACATTATCCTTAATTCCATTACAATCCACCAAAGCATAACCATGGATTATACAATTGAGGAAGAATGTGAGCTCACAGGGGATAGTTAATTAGTGTCTAACCCTAATAAAAATCACATAAACATGAATTTATAGGAATTTATTTGGTTTATCATGTCCACATTACCACATCCACCAATAGTTTTAGGATCTAAACATCCCATGCTTTCTATCTAGAGGTTTCCCTAGGGAAAACACCACACAATGTACTCAAAATGAACATTGGATTTCCAATCTGAGTCCCCTATTCGGAGGTTATCATGATTATAATCCATATAAAATAATATAATCTTATTATTTTATTTACGGTTACGTCCTGGATTTATTTTCCCCACAGAAGCCATATTTCCCCACAAGTTACACCCTTTGTAGGGTAAACATCATTCCTTGGACTCAATATTGGCCTTAGATTTTATATCTGAGCTATTGTTTTAGAGATATTCTATTTATTTTGATTGCATAGTGTAAAATATACATAATTTTTTTTTGTATAATTTATTCTGGGCACACCGGTCCTCAGAGTCAAACGACGTCTCAGCACCGGGACCTGAAAATATATGTTTAAATATTCCAAAGTAATACAAACAAACAACCAGGACTCTACATTATTCCATGATTCAATATTTTCGTCCAAGAAAAAAATAACCAAAGAACATGGGATACTATGCTCCGCAATGGATCTCCCACTCTAAGGAAATCTCCTACACATTTCTATACTACCACACCACGCAAAAATAGAGAATGGTCTGTCCACATATGGTCTACTACTATTGACAATGTGTGTAGGGTGAGACATATATCTCCTAATATATGACATGTGGAAAACAGTGTGAATTGTCTCTAGCTTTAGGGGTAGGGAAAGGTGGTTGGAAACCTCGTCATCACTTTCCATAGTCTTGAATGGTCCAATGAAATTTGAATGATAGTTTGCCTCCCTAGCTGAGCCTCTATATCCCATATCATGCCAAGAATCTCTATTTCTACCTAGAATAAGGTCTCATGATTCCCTCTTTCAGAATAACCATCTAGAAAAGAAACCAATGATATCTGGCCATACATGATTTCACAGTCTATGCATCACAACCGAGACTCTCTTATAGGCCCAAGAAGAGAATGAGTCCACACAATTGATTGAGGAAAAACATTACCCTTCTGCTCCACCAGGGTGAGATACAAGGAATCCTACTGCTCTAAAACACCACGTACTAGGTGATAATTTTTTTTGTTACTAATGGAATATGATACATCATTTCCATTCATAGATTATATACATGCTCGAATTCATTGTCTTCTATGAAGATCTACTAGTGTAACCACCTGATGTTGAAGTCTCTCTAGGTGATGATGTATGTAAAAAACTGGTGGTATAAACATCACACAGATCACTCTCCCATATTTCAATGTCTCCAAATCATCAAAGAGAATATTCCCACAAAAATCACGAGGTAGTGAGTCACATAGTTTTATTCATGGGGACTCCATCACCTTGATCTATACATTATAACTGTCGTATCAAGGTTGACATTGAGAACATAGAGGTACCAATGAACAAGACAGGTGTGTAAACTAATCCAACCACAAGAAGTTAAACTCGAAATACACATGGAATACACCAATAATATTCTCTTCTCTTAGAAAGAGGATTGTTCCCAAAACAAGCACTCCACTACACCCACTAGTGGCATCCCAAATGAAATTAGGTCATTTAGAAAATTCCACTTGAAAGAATAGGACCTACTCCAACACTCCACTATCCAACCCCTTCCTTGAATGCACAGTGACCCATCCACCACACCTCAATCCTATCCTCTTTGGATGGAATTGAATCTCCATCCCATTTGTTTCCACGTCACAAAATAGAATATTGTTGAGGGAATGAGTTTTCTTCCTCGTGCATTCTATGAAACATTGAACAACACCTACATATGGTTAAACTGACACCCCATATCACCCTGATAAAACCCAAATCAAGAAGTATGGATAAATTTGTACATCACAAGTTATCTTAAATTTTTACTGCAAATAGATAGGTAAGACATAGAGTGTAGATCTTTTCATCTCACCTAAAAAAGATCATAATAATCTAAAACATGCAGTAGCCCATAGCCCCAACCGCTAGTTCGTTGATCCTGATGTGGGCCACTTAGTGGTGTTGGAATGATCATTCAACACCATAAAACTACCATAGTTCAACATGCTCCTCTGTCAGGACCGTCACCTTGAGGACTAGCCTATCCTTTCCTGGGATATCCCTGATCTTGGAACTGTCTACGCCATGGAGGTCTATATACCCTCTTCTGGAAATGCTCTGCACATTTGGTCAGGTATTCACATGCCATATAACCTCATCATTCACAAAAATCACACTGGCCATCCTTGGGCGGCCATATTGATCTCTTTTTTCCCTAACAATGTTCATGAGTATGATCATAGGGAGGCCACTGATGTTGAGGCCCCACCAAATGATTTTTGTTAGCCACACAGATGTGTCAGCTCTGGGTGACCAGTACCAGTTTCAAGTAACTTTCTTTACTCTGACTGAAAGCTATTTGTCACTGTTTATCTCATTAACACCATTACATAAGTGGGGATGCACAAGGGTTCTATATTGGAATGGATCTCCCAACTATGTCCCTAGTAAATATTTTATTCCCAGAAGTAGTAATAATGGATCATGTATAGAGAGTATCGAATCAGGTCTTTTAACCTAGTCATGTACTTAACCACTGTCACCCCTCTCAGCTAAATCTTCAGAGGCTCCTAAATCTAGATAGAGCATAGATATGAGGGGTAGTACTCTTCATAGAACAAATTCCAGAAGTTATCCCACTGGATTAACAACTCATCATGAATCTAAGTAACTAGTCCATTATCGTCTATTTGCTATACGAAAAATTTGGCTTGCAATGTCGGTGTCTGATCCATTGGTGTATGAAAATACTTGAAGAGGAGTACCACATAATTTATCAAAACTTTTGATTCTTGAGGATTAATATCAGCGTGAAACCTCAAGATTCTCTGATGATGGAACACATAGATTGTGCTCGACCTACGCATGTCCTCAGCCAGCTCTGTTGGGACTAACTGATGCTTAACAGGTGGATGTGATACTACCTCTCCACCTTGAAGATGGGGGTTCATATGATGGATCTTGAACTATGTCTTCATCACTAATAGGGTTTTCATCATGAATTGGAGCTAGTATCCAAGATGGATGTCATCGTGGAAGCATCATGAAACTAATCATGGATTACCATGGGAAATTAAGCATATATATATATATATATATCAACCAAAAATGGGGTTTGAATCAAGAGGGATATTCAAGGATTCACTCCTATATGATATACATACCAATGTTCCTTATAACAATTGTCTCATCATGTTGAGTTGAAATGTGTGTAATTATTGTCCTGGTGAATGGCTATGTCAGTCGTCACATCATCACTGGGCTCCCTGGCCAATGAGCCGCTCTCGAGACACATTGATACTGTTTCCCTAAATTCCAAACAATTCATATTTAGGGAACGTCTAAATAAAGTACTGAGGAATGAAAAACCGGTGATACCACTTTTTCACAACCCTAACAATGCCTGGGATCATGCCACAACTAACCCAAGCCATCCTCAATTGGTTATTGTGTGGTGACAATCACTTAAGACAAAAAAAATCGAGAATTAATTTTCCTAAGAACCAATACAAAAACAGACACCTAACTCAATGAAACAATATAGTGGAAAATGGAAAAAATATACAAAATTTCTTTAAAATAAAAAAACATGCATTGATCTCTAATCAGTACAGGTAATGAAAATTAAAGGGAGAGGAAAAAATGTCAAAATACATACCCAGCCAAAAATGTTCCACAACATAGCAGTAACTGAAAAATTAAGACAACTGAGAGAGCCCCGCTCCGGGATCCCTTGCTATGAAAACTGTACATGGTCCAAGCACCTGTATCCCTATGCTCATTTGAATTCAAAATCAACCAGTATATCATCTGCATATAGCACTACATGTTTGGGCCAAGCCATTGCACGGGTGAATATAAAAAATATTCAGCAAGACACCATAAAAAAGTAGAATGGGAGCAGAAAGAGATACACTGAAGTGGAATGAAATATATAGAACATGGTATAGTAAATAGTACAACTCATCCCTATAAGAGAGTGAATGTAATATAATCAAAACCCAAGATTATAGAAATGATGAGAAGATGAAATTCTCATCATGTATTTGAAAACTATTGTAGGAGAGTAAAATTGTCTAACCATGAGAATCTAGACATGGAATGAAATTGGAATACCCCACACACCTTCAATTATCATGGAATGACAGTAACCAAAACCCAAGGAGTGGGTACCGAAAAAGGATATATAAAAATAAATATAAGAATCATTTAATGAAGCTCAAATAAGCGAGTACGGGGATCTCCATCTCATAGTTAACCTGAGGAAAATAGTTTCCAATAGAAACAGATGTAACATCCCATGATGCCCAAAAACCCACACATATTCCTTGAACATGAATGTCAAAGGGGTCAATCCCCACACCTTGATACTATTATCATTGGGCAACGCTATCTCACCATTAGAATTTCAGGTCATGTCACATGGACAGGTCTCTATGGGGAAAGTGCCCCTCTTTTTCAAGATTTCAATGGTATGTGAAAGCATGTCTTCTAACTATGCTACATAGTTGTTAGGTCATGTATCACAGTCAAGGACCCTTGCCCAGCCTAAATGGAGGGTGCCACTCTAGTCATCTGGTATTGTTTCCCTAGTACATCAGGGTGGGTCATCACATGGAAGTCATCATGGACCCACTTCCCATCCCCACTAAAGGGTAATATACTGGAGGGTACCCAAAAGTGACATTGAGGAACCCACTTCCCAACCTACCTTGAGGGTAAGCCTTGAACAACTCTGACTAACCCTGCTGGATGGTTCCTCTCAGAATGCATCAAGAAACTACATGATCCAACCCTGTTGGATTGTACCTCTCTAAAAAAATCAAGGAACAACACAAGACATCACAACTAGATAATACCACTTAGAATGAATTGAGGAAATAAAGTTTTCAACCATTCTGGATTGTAATCCCAAGATACTTTGAAGATATAGTAATATTGTTGTCATCATCATGTATCACCTCAGATAGTCATCACACCCAGAATATATTTCATCACATCTAGTAACACAAAATGGAGGGATCCATCACATTCTATGCTGAAAATCACTCATGATATGATACTTTCATTCTAAAATCAAAGCATAGAAGTAGATATTAGAGGCATAATATTTATAAAGCCGCAAACGATGTGTGTGGGAAATACATGATGTGTGACCCATCCTCATTTCTTGGTCGGGTACCTAGCCATTCTAATGTAATAACTACAAAAAAGTACCCCATCAGCATGCCAATGTAATCTCATATTACACATAATATATAGAGAAAAGGTTGGAAAGGGAACAACAGTCCTCATTAGTCTGAAGGAAAAACATACTCTTATAGGAAATCTTCTTGAAAACAGACCTAGGAAACAAGACACATCACACCATTGTAATCCTGGTAGAAAAGTGAAAATGATCAACTAATCATTCACCCAAAATGGACTCCTAATGATGAAAATTCATTTCACAACATCATACATGAGTGGTGCTACATGAGGCCCATCCCTCGATCCTTGAACACACCATATATATTGAATTGATATGATCCTTTGAAAAAAACAGGAACATCTATTTATTTGTCCGAAATGGACTCCCGGTGAAAAGGCCATATTTCACTAAAAACGCCCAAACCGGGATTCGTGGGGGCCCAAACCACCATTTAGTTTTACGTTCAGAAAATTGGTGTTGAAACCAACACTGAAATTTTGGGTTGGGATGCCATGTACGATCCGTCAATCAGACATCGCATGCAGAAAATTTAGCATGTCATAGTTTTAATAATAATAACAATATATTATTATTATTCTCCCATTCCATTGAATATAACTAAAATAATGAAAAAGGAATAAAAAATTGGTCTTGAAATGACCATATTGAATACTAGGTTGTGTTATCATAGACGAAATGTTAATCAGATGCTTCATGTAGGAGTTACACTAGAATCAACATCTGAAAATATTAATAATATTATTATTTTAGGTTTTTTTATTGATCCAATCCTTGAGTCAGAGAAAGGTACCCAACATTGGTCATAAATATTCCACATCCAAGAGAAGGTCACATTTTGAGTAATGGAATGATAATTAGATGCCACATGAGGAAGTTATGGGAGTTTTAAAAGTTAATAATAACAATAATAATATTATTTTTTATTTTCATTATTATTTTGATTTACCCCTACCTTTTAGGGTTTCGCATATGGGCTTCCACCTCCCCTATCTCCCTAGTTGCCTCCATGATGCCTCAGCAATGACGCCTCTGGTGTCCTTCATCAGCCACCTCTACATGGGTTGTCTACTGTGCTGCCGTCTGCGCACCCCAACAGCCTCCTGCAATTATGTCGTATTGGCCACCTCCACCTGCTGCACGCCATGTCGCCACATAACTGGAGTTTCAGATCAATAGAAACATGTTGTCGCTTCCTTCCACATACCTTCGGTAACATTTCGGTGGTTAGAATAATTTAAACAAGGGTAGATCTAGGATCGTCATATCCTAATATACAAAAACATTTCCTTTGCTCGATGCTTCATCAGTGTTTTGATGAATAGAAAAGTATCCACTGCTTCAGCTCACTGCCTCACCTCCTCCGGTGCCTGAAACCCAAAACAGGGCATAGATCTAGAATCCTCAGATCAAGGGCTTCATAGATCAGTTATGTTACCAATGGTTCTTTATTTTTCCAATGAAGTGAAATGACGATGAAAAGGAATGGATGAAGAATGTGAAAAAAGGGCAATCCAGAAATAAGACAATCAATAGACGTTGTTAGTTTATCCATTAATAATCCTTAAAAAACTAGTTAAATGAACAAAAATCAATAATTTATAATTGTTGATGTGGAAATAAAAACAATCATACCTCGATTTGATTCAATCTTCCTTCGCAATGATTTCTCTTTAATTCCACAATGATCCACCAATGCATCACCATGGATTTTCCAATGGAGGAATGATTTGAGATCTTGGTGGAGCGTGGATTAGTGGATATCCCTAAACAATATCCCATAAAAATAAATTTATATGATTTTATTAGGTTTATCATATCCTATTAACGACACCCAACAATGGTTGTGGGATATTATCATCCCGCACCCTTTCTCCAGAGGTCACCCATAGGGTAAACCCCGCACTACAAACTCCACATCGATCTCAGATTTGTAATCTGAGTACCTATTTAGAAGTTATCAGCAGTAGAATCCAAATAAAATAATATTATTTTATTATTTTATTGAAGGTTTCTTCCTTGATAAATTTTTCCCATATAAGGCCTGTGCCCACACATGTTTCACCCCACTTACTGTAAACCAAACGCTCCAGACTCAACTATGGACTTCAATTTCTAATCTGAGGTACCTTTTGAGAGATATCCCATTTATTTAATTGGTATAGTAAAAAATAGTATTATTATTTTTGTATAATTTATTTAGATCATTTTGGGGCTCATAATATCAACCTTCTCATTTTAAGTCTCTTGAAATATATGTATAAATATTCTTAAGTCTTATAAGGGAAAAACAGGTCTCTATATTAAGGACAAGTTTGAAAAAAATTTGTGATATGTAAGAAAGAAAATTGATACTTTAAGTATAATATACACACATATATATGTATATAATATTTTTTATTTATTTCATGATGATAAAAAAATGGAAATAATGTTCATTCATACATACAACCTATCGTCTCTATGAAGAATGTGTTTTATTTCTTAAAAAAAATTTAATGGGTCAATATAAATAAATATATTAATAATATATATAATATTTATATCCAATTTTATATTTTTGGAATTATGAATCCTTGATCAAATTAATAGGACTAAAAAATAATAGGCCCTAACATAAATGAATGAAAAATCAGTTTTTACCCGAAACGTAACATTAACATGGAATTGTTAATAAACAAGTAAAAAGGGACATGATAGAATCATATATCATATTAAATATAAAATTAATATGATTTAATGTATTTAAAATAACCTTATATTTATTATATTGCAATTTTGATCAAGTATGAAAGAATTCAAAACTTAAAGTAATGGATTGTCATCTCACTTTTACTTTCCAAGAGACAAAAGCATATTAACAACATGATTTTTTAGTTTTGTGTATATAATTCCCATGATTATATATAATTATTATTTTAATTAAAATTATTAGTATTTAAATTTCATTTTTAGTATATCTCTTTCATGTGGTTTTATATTCTTATGTTACTATACAGATAAGGGATTTCTGTCTCAATTTTCATTCTTTGATATGTATGTTATCTTATAAACTTATCTATATTAAAGAGAAGTATATAAAATACATTTTCCATATGATATAATTAATTAGGTTATACACATGTTATTTAGGGATTCATATTATGTTATTACTCTTGGGATATTTTGATTTATTATTACCAAAGTGGTAAATATTTAACGTCACAGTCTCATCATTTAACATGATTTTTTATTCATGTTCCAATGATGAAATTAGATGATATAAATATTATTATTTCTGTTGAATTTTATTTTTCATATGATATTAGTGATATATTCAAGTAATTTTAATATTTTCTAATCATTCATATGTTAGATAATTATGAAAAAAATTCATGAAATTCTTACTTTATTTCGACCTTCAGTGAAAAATATGTTTTCTTCCAAACCTTAATTTTTAAAAATATCTCAAAAATGTTTTAGGGAAAGTATAAGCTAATTTTTTAGGATAATTATTTTTACAAAGTGTTATGTTTTAAAAAAAATTAAATGAATTTTACATTGTCCATTATATGGTAAAATTTTTATTTTCAGTGAAAAGGTTTTCAAAATTGTTTAATGTTTAAAAAAGTCATGTAATTGTTTCCAATGAATCATTTATATGATACAATTTTTATTTTCAATGAAATGGAATTTGAATATTTTTTATATTTAAAAATTTATTAAATCATTTTCAATTATTAATTTATATGTTTTGATGGTCTTTTTGATTGAAGTTTTTAAAATGATTTAACATAATAAAAATCATTTTTCAAAGGGAAATGATATTTTCCTCATTGACTTATTTAAATGATTTTTCAAAATTATTTTTAATGTAATATGATATATATTGGTGGTAAACCTACATTATTGATAAAATTATCCAAAAATAATATTTATTTTCTTTTAATAAATGCTTTTTGTTTTTATAGAATGGTGTTTTTCAAACATAATATTCTTTCATGGGTTATACCATGAGTAAATACTTACGTAACTCACTTACTTTCACATGTTATATTATATGATGGGATGAAATGTATATAATTTATTTCATTTCATGTCTTTTGATATGAAGAATGTTTTATGGTCTTATGTATCACATAAATATTTTTTTTATTATGTTATGGGTGGGACCTATATCTCCCTCCAATGAATTATTTAATGACTTATATCTCATGTGGTAGACAAGACTAGAATAGGGAATGAACTCGATTCTTTATAACAAGGATGGAAGGAGTAGTAAACATACTTTAGTGAAGTAATTTTTATTCTATGATGGTATTGTGTGTGAAACTTCACTATTATAATTTCATCTACGAAATTGTATTTCATGTTTATAATGTTTTGAGTGATCCTGATTACATGTTCAAAGTCTTGTTTTTGAATCTAATTACATGGTAAATATGTTGTTTATGGAAATTTAATTCATTTCTATAATTATTTTTTCAAACCTAGTTACATGTTCAATGTAATAGGTTTGAACCTCATTATATGTTCACAATGTTATAAATGGGTTTCCCTTTAATGTTATAATGTTATGTGTAGTCCTGGTTATATGTCCATAAGTTTATGCGAGGGCATGATTTCATTTTATAAACATAATGAGTAAACATATTTCTATTTATAATTCTTAAAAATGTTATAAATAAATATTTATGACCAAATATATGTTTAATGCTAATGTTATGCATTCATGGATCGCATTACTTCATCTTCATATTATTAATTTTCTACAAAATAATAGTCTTTATGTCGTGGAACATTTTTATGATATACAACAGGTTGGGTATGAACGTGATAATTAATTTTCTTTATCAAATACTCATATTCGTATATTATTCATTGAAATGATCATAAAATTTTATCTCTTATGTTTTCCCTTACTGAGAATATGATCTCACCATTTATTATGCTTTCATTAACTAAGATATAAATAATAGAATAATATAGGTTTTGTTTATAAAGATTACTAAATGAGATGATATTTTTGGGAAGACATTTATGATATTTCACCATATTATAAAATTATTTTCCATGTTTGTAATGGCACAAAATTATTATGGTCCTCATGCATGTGCTTATGTAATATAATGAATAGTCACATAAATGGATATAATAAGAATGTATGAGAAGCCTAGGGTTCTTTAAAACTCTTATTCATCGAATTATTAACAGTATAGTAATTTTGGAAAATTTTCATAAATCATTTAACCACGTAGAATATAATAGAACAATTTGGGATAAATTTATTAAACAAACATAATCAGTTGACATAATCAAGAACTATTATATGAATGGAATTAAAATTTTTATACTAAGGCCTTAAAAATATAGTATATAAGAAAAAAAATTTAAGAATATATTTATTACATTTAAATCCAATATACAGGGTGATTGAATATATATGTCTAAGCATTAAACCAAGGTATTTAACTTATTTTGAAATTTAATTTTACTTTGAGATTGTTTATTGTTATATTTTCATTGGGAAAATTATATGATCCTAATATATTAAACACCAAATTTCTTCTTCTAATATTTTCTATATTTGTTTTAACATTTTTATTAAATGTTACTTCTCTTATTGTACCAGGAATCAATAATAATGTTTCATGTAAAAGACTTTCCTTCAAATTTATTAATTTATTATTTTTCATACAAAATAGTTATTCCTCGATGTGGTTCTTTTAATTATAATTCTAAGGATGATAAAGATAAAGATCATTAATTTTGTAATTTTTTTTAAGAAGGATTATTTTTAAAATTTTCCATATGGATAATGTTTTAATTTGTACCAAAGTCAAATAATTTTTTTTATATATGACTTGAATTCCATTTCCCTCTTTCATATCTATTATTCATTATCAGGAATTATTAACAATTTCTAATTTTGTTTAAAAAAAATTATGTTTTCAATATTTTTAGAATCTTTAGAGTTTAATGTTATTGAATGAATAATTAATTATTTTATTATGGCAATGATTTTTTTTGAAAGTGATTTATAATTTAATTTTTACAAAAAAGTTACAATGAAGTTATTTATAAATTTTTACTTCAAAAATCTTTTCTATTTCGAAAAGGCATTATTTTCTTACAAAGTCATCATTTTTAATGAAATGAATATCATATTTCAACCTTTTTTTTGTTTTCTGTTCATTAAAATTATCATGATCACATTCCTTTTCACACGCCATCATTCTATTACATATATTTTATCCTCTACTGAAATATTTTATCTATGATGCAGTTAATGAACATAATTCAAACCATATTGATGTTATCTAAATCATATACCACTTCCATATATTGTATTAATTTAAATATATTTATTATTAATCTTATTTAATTTTATGAGGGAATAATCCATATTGGTGATTCAATATTAATAAATATTATTTTATAATAAATTTTGAGAATGAATTGTATTTATCAATATATATAAATGGAATGAAAAGTATGTGAAAGTGATATGTGTGGAAATATTATAGATAGACTATTAAGTGAATTATCTATTAAAAAAAGGGATGTCATGCAATATTATATGGTTATCTAGTTCACACCAACATATATTTTAACAATGATTTCTTGACTATGGAATTTATAGTATAATTCACAATAACTTGTTCATGTACTTCATGGAACGATCCTTACTTTCAAAATTTATACATTTCCATTTATTATGATTTTTTTTCATTTTCTATGAGATATATACATTAATAGTAATCATTGATGTGCTTTGAATTATATTTTCTTGTTAAATGACATGTTTTTTATTTATTCACTCTTCTAAATTGATTATGCCATATTTTTTCATGATAGATTCTATTTTAGGTAACCCCTATTGAGAATCTTTGCTCAACAATTATATTTTTTTGTTCCCCAAGATAAGAAAAATGGAATTATGAGTTATTTCAAGGAGTTGAAAATGTTTTATATGTTTTTGTAATATTTACCATGAAATACAATAATTATGTTTGAAAATATTTTTCTAGAATAATAAAATATTGGTCTAATGTGTGTAGATCAATTATATATTAAACAAATGTTAAAAGAAAACACTAGATCTAGGAAACTGTATATGGCGTTTTATAGTAAGTATTAATGAAAATTAAGTTGTTACATGAAGAAATAGATTTTAAATAAACATAAAAAGAATAATATGTGTGATAATCCTTAATGAAATGGAGAACATTTAAAATGCATTGATTTTGATTTTTTGTATAAATAATCTTAATTATTAGAAATTAAATTACTCAATGAATTTGTTTATTGGGGGATCCTAGAAAAACTAAATGGATCAACACATATATTCAATATAGGGAATACCCATCTAAGAAAGATTGTATAGTTAGTTTTAGAGATAAAAACATTACACCCATATTATGGAAGTTGAATCATGTTATGATAAATAACCCTTCTTGTATAGAGAAATATATTATTCCAAATTATGACTCACATATTATTGAAAACGTCATAGAGAAAAATAATCCATTATATAATGATAATGGTAATCCATTTGTGGATGAAAAATATATCATATCATGAAAAATATATATTTTATGTGTGGTGTATTAAAATGGATAAGGATATTATAGAAGTGAATTTTTATTAGGGTAATGTAGGTAAATGGTGGTCATTGATTCATAATATGAAAAATGTTATTGAAATGTAATATATTGAATAGAGAACTATTAAAATGTTATTCTTTTATAAATACATTCTTTAAGAGAAACAAGTTAAAATGGAGTAAATATTCCTCACATTAAAGAATATGGATGAAGAATATAATGTATAGTATAAGGTTTACATTACAAAAATAACAAGACATGTTATAGAGAAAAATCATAATACTTAATGAAAAAATGAATGTTTCTTTTCTGGTCATATGATATGTATTATATGGGAATTAATTTCTCACTCATTTTCTTTATGTTATGATATAGTATGAAGTTCCATCAAAATAGATAAAATGTTCCACAAATCTTATATTTATAAGATAAATCAAAAAAAAATTTCATATGAGCATAAAAAATGAACCAAAGAGGAGAAAATGGAAGGTGGGATTTAAAACATTTGATAATTGTGTAATAAAACATATAGGTACATTAATAATGGAAATATGTGTCTATTTTAAGTGTGGTGAATTGGATCATATGGTTCATTAATGGAAGGTAATGATTGAAACAACTATTATGAATTCCTCTTATTATAACTACATGGAGAATTATTCAGACTAACACCACAATAATTTATGTAACCACCTTTGGAAGTGTCAATGGTGAGAAGGAATATATTTTTCAATTAATACAACTATAGTAGTTGTTTCTAAAGATGTGGTGGATGATAATTTGAATGTAATCTAATTTATAACTGATAAAGTATTTTTTTGGATTATCACAATATTTTAAATATTATATTTTTCTATGAAACTTTCATATTTCCCTTGATAATTAGGTTGCGATTTTTCTATCCAGGATCGTAGTGGAAATTTTATTCCAATAAGAATACATCGGTTACTCTACATTATGAATAAGAAATCCCTATTTAAAAAATTGATTATTTTACTTATGGTTAACATTGATATTGTTTTGGGTATATAATGGAGTTTAAATTATATTGATATTTTTCTATTATAATAATATTATGATTCATGATGAACATTTGGATTTTATTGTTTATGGAGGGAGACTAAAATATTTATATCATGTCTAGATCCACCTCTTTTATTTCTCCGTCATGAAATTATATGATTAGAAGAGAAGGAATCCAATGAATGGGAAATGCATCACTAAAATCGAGGAAGTTGTGATTACGATGGAAAACATTTATGAATTTTCTAAATAAGTAACTAGGAATTCACAAGAGATAGATTTCATATTTCCATTGACCTCATTCAAGAAGAAAAAACATTATCTATGACCCCATATGGGATGAAAAATATAAAATTAGGGGAACTAAATAAAAAACAACAAGATTTGAGTGATACAATATTTATATTCCTTATTTTTTCACGTTATGGTGAACATATTATATTTGTTAATGTAAAAGACAGATCTCTAAGGTTATGAATTGATAAGAGGGAATGCGACTCTATTACTATAAATAAAAAGTATCCACTTCCATATATCAATTACATTCAAAATTAATGTTAATGATCTTGATATTTATAATAGAATGATATTTATTATTTTTATCATAATCTATGAGTATTGGAGGAAGCTATTCCAAATAATTAATTTCATATATGTTATGGAAATTAATAATTTATTGTACTTCCTGTTCTATTAAGTAATACACTATATTAAAGTATTATCTTATAAATTTTGTTATGGTATTTATTAATGATATCATGATGTAGTATTTGGGGTGGTATCCCAGTGCTTAAAAAACTATTTAATCTTACATGAATCACACGATAAAATCATGATATGGGTTGAATTTTTGAGTAATTGTAGTAGTTACTAATGTGATTACTATAGAATTTACTATTTCAAAATAACTATTCGTCTAATATTTTCCTAAGGGTCCCAAATTTTGGGCTTTGAGCCTTTGAGACTCGATCCCACCATAGACCTTTGGCTTGAGGGCCACTATGGAACATTAGGCCTTTGATTTATTGGATTTCAGGCCATAGGGCCTTCAGGCCATGAAGCTATCAAATCAGACTATACAGACGCATGAACTAGAAAAGGAATCAGATAATGTAGTATCCACCATAGTAATGTTTGTCATATTAGAAGAATGTAACGGTATATTAAGCACCAATGGTGCTAGAAACCACGAACCTATTCAAGAAGAAATGATTTCTAGTCATCCAAGCAATGTGATGAACTATGATCCATAAACAAATTAGATGATGGGGAGGGTAGTTTTAGTTTTGTAGTGTAATTTTTCCTTCATTTTATGTATTTGACATTCTATATAAGGTTCTATGGGTCATGTAAGGGATATCAATCAACCCTCTTAAAAATAATATTATATAATATAAATAAAGAAATCATGATGGTATTATGGACTACATGACCATATTTTTATATACTCTCATAGTCATGATGAGCATCATATTCACATATGAATCATTCATATGACTCTTAGGGTAACAATTATTTTTGAAAATTTTATAAAATTTGAATTCTTTATATAAGAAGTTTCTTAACATGGCCATCTTGTATTTATGGATTTATAATCAATTGACCCTTTAATGAAAATGTATGTAATGAAATGCACAAAACTAGTGAATATAAATGAGGTACTTAGTTTCCTTTGATTAGAATTCTATTATGGATGGTTGGAAAAAATGTTTTCTAGATTAACTAACCCATTAACAATTTTGACATATAAATGGGTTATGGTCATATAGTTATAAGAATATAATTATTTCATTTAATAAATAGTGATGACATTGGTAAGGGATATATTATTGAATTTCCTATGAGGTAGGGATGCAATTATATAAAATAATGATTCCTCAAGCATGGTATATGAATGTTTCCTTATATAAAATGATAGAGTTTTTTCTATGAATAAATATAGTAAAATATTCATAAATATAATAATAAAATCCTTTATCTTTAAATGGAATCAATAATGTTTTCATTGAATATAAAATTACCATTATGTTGAAAAATGTAAAATATATGTAGATCGTAAATGATATAAATATGTCATCTTATAGAAAGAGGTCAACAATAGGCAAATAAAATGGTTAAAAGTACTCACGGAATTTCAATTATCAGTACAAAACCACATTTGGAAAATATATAATGGATTACTCAATGAGTATGAAGGAAAATGGTGTTTTGGTTTAACTAAAGATGAACTATGATCATACATTCTTGAATTGATTAAATTTGGAAATGGGAATCATTAATTATCAGAAAACATCACAATTATTCCATGTAATGGGAGAATAATCCTTATTGGAGAAAATTAAAATTTCCGAGCTTGTAGATAAAAACATTCAATGGAAAATAAAATTCATATATGGTGGGATGTTAGTGTTATTCATCTATGAAGATGGAATATTAAAATAATAAAATAGGATATCTGTTCCATCATTACTTGATAAAAAAAAGGGAATTCTTAGATTAATATCAATTATAAAATTTTACTATGAACCCTAGTATCACATAATTGTATTAGTATTTATAAGAAAAATTTTGTTGTGTTAATATAATAAGTTAATTGAAGACTATGTATCATTATTCATGGTTTTCCAACATATAACGACTAAGAGGAAACATCTTAATGTAGTAATGAAACCTCTACCAATTTCGATGTGGACATTTGATGATATAAATATGTAATTTTTAACAAGACTTTTAATTACATTAATGATGAATGATTCCCCATCGGTTATTATTGATTTCATTATTAACTCCCTAATTTTTTTATATAATAGAAGATCTACCACTTGTGCACCGCACATGAATATATTTTAATGATAATGTATGACATAATGGTGAATCAATATCAAATATATCCAATCGTGACCCATATTTTATATCATTATATTAGAATATTCTTTAGAAGTCTCTTCAAATATAGGTACATTAGGGAACTTTTTATTATCCTTACAAAAATATAAAATTAAAATACACCATTAAAACCTCAGAAGATATGTTGATATCATTATCACATCTCTTTCAATTTATATGAGATTAATATTTATATTTTGTAGAAATTATTTATAAAAATGACATCCATTTTGGATTAAAAAAGGAACTATATAAAAACATCAATTGGAAAATATGTATTATATCAAATTTTTATGATGAATATAGTAACCCATACATTTCAAACATAAAAATTACAACTTAATAGATGAATTTTGATTTTATTTTACAAGAACACTCATTATAACTATAATGGTTTACTATCATTGAATGCTTGGATGCATAATCAACTGGCTTAAAAGTGAACTATATCATATCAGAATATGTTATTCATAACTATATCCTTCCTTAAAAAATAATACATAAATAAAATTTTCATATCCTAGGGAATGGAAACATATGAAAGGGTGATCTCACATGCTTAGTATGGGTAAAAAGAGAATATATCAACAATAAATTAAATATAACATGAGCATAAGGTTTGACAAAATGGGAACAACATTTTAAAACAATATAAAAAATAAAAAAACATAATGATGAGTCATAAAATAATATTTAAGTTTATTTTAAATTAATTATAAAGGAATCACATAACATTTTCCAGGAAATTATAACAAGGGCATACGATTAGAGTTTTTGAAATTCATGTAAATAGAAAAAATCATTTCTTTAATAGTCAAGGAAAATTTTCAATTATATCGTAGTTCAAAAGGATCACTATAAAAACTATCTTAGTTTTAAAAGATAACTCTTAATACAATTATTGTGGATAGAGTTCCTTATGGAAAAAGGTTTACTCCCTATTCATGTCTTGTATATCCCTTTAGATAAAAATATTTACATGATGAATTAGAGAGATATATAATTTTATGTCCACACTTCACATTATTATAATCATTATGATGCATTCCAAAATATCATAAAACCTTAATCATATCCTAACCCATGAAATTAAATTTTTGTCATAAAAATATCATTACGATATAACATGTGGAGAAGAAACAATTTTCATAATAATTTCATCAATTCATCAGATCAGGACCGACATAAAATATTGTGCTTTACAAAAATATTTTTAACAAAATCAGAAAAATCAGGGGAGTGAATAAGTATTTCAATATTGGATCTTATCCCCAAAATATGATTTCTATAACTATGTACATTTCTCATTGATGAATAGAAATATCAATAAATGATCATTAAAATCAGTCCAAAGGAAAAAAACCCTTTCCAATTTGAAAATTAAATTTGAAAACTAAAAAAAGTAAAATACACTCTATGTATCACATTTTTTGGACTTTCCATGTAAAATTATAAAATAATATTTGAATCCTTTGTTCGTTATGATGGAGGGAAAGTCCATTCATACATACACTTTGAAAACTGATCCATTCACATTTTGGGATAAAAGTCAAAACATCATAGTTTAGAAAATAAAAACATTATTTCTTACAATACATTTTTCTAAAATTATGAAATGTTTATAAATCGTTGTAAAATAGTAAAAAAATAATTTAATACTATTTTAGAAGTAATCGATAAGGGAGAAAAAGTTTTGCTGAATGAAGAGGGAAGTGAAGTCGATATTCCTTAAAAACATTTATTTGGTCATACAACTTAATGTTTGTAAAATTAATGGTAAATTTTTTTTTTATATATATATCCATATGAGAATAAGAATAATTATTTTAAATAGATATGTATCAAAATATTTCATTATAATAATTTTAATCATAACACTACCGATAAATAATATGATTACAACATAATAACGGTACCATACATGTAACATTTAATTCACAATCCCCATGAATGAAAACACCATAATAGAATATTTAAATTTGATTTATTTTACTATGAAAAATCATATATGTATTTAATGGAATCCATTTACACCACATTAATTAAATATGTTGTGAATATAACATATGTCTCCTTGATATAAAAGTGAGATGAAGGTCACTTTCCTCAAGTTCAACCTGCATTAAAAGCAATAAATCCTCCTATATAATAAATATATTGTTATTATAATTTTATAAAATAACAATAATAACATATATAATTTTATATATGACTTATATATGACCTTTTTTCATATGTTTATAAATAATTATTTATTAAAATCTATATTTTGAATGATAACTACTTCATTTTCCATGTATGTTTTTGTTTAGTAATTTTGTCTCATGTAATATGATTATAGCCTCATCATATCTAAAATTATAATAATATATTAATATCATACATATTTATTATATAAATATTTAATGGAATCTATAACATTTTGCGATAGAAACATGAATCATATTGTTCATGGACTTGGTATGTCATATGTACGCATTAAAGTTGTTTCTTTTTTTACCGAAATGTATTAGAGAAAAATAAATATTATTTAAATTTTATATAATCATATAAATACTATATTTAATGTATATATATATAATAGATTCTTAATAGAATTATTTTTAAAATAATATAAAAAATCAATCACATCGTTTCGTGGAGGTGGTTAAACACATATTAGAAGATCTAAAATTATCATTTTCTAACAGAATAATTTTTAAAAAGGTTGATGCTATTTTATAATTCAATAAGAATAATTATTTACAAAATATTATATATAAAAAAAATCAATTACTCCCTCCTACCTTGAGTGGAAGTGATGGAAAACAATTTACATTGGTTCTTGAGGTTGTAGTTTTTTGTACACACAATCGATGGTTTCTTTTACCGTTTGATAGAAGAGGGGATGTATATCATTTATTAAATTAACATGAAAAATATCAGTATATTACGGATATTTTTTTATTTAATTGTGGTTAAATTATATTTTAAGGGGTTATAAAAATAATTTTATAAAAAACTCATTGTTATGAACTATACCTCTACTTTAGAGAAACTCTTTAGAATTATGGATAAATTTTCCATAGTATTTATTTTTCATAAAACCATGGACTCTAGATCATGGGTATTGATGTATGGAAGTGTTTTGGGAAGATATTTTTAGATCATAAATTATATTGATGTGTTTAGATGAGATAATAGGTGGATTCCTTTTATTAATAGAGGATAGGGATCACTTGGAATTTTCGTTAAAGAATACAAAATGATAATGTTTTTATGAAAACAAATGCTTCAAAATGTAAAGAGATTATATATTGGGGTAAAGTTTGGTCTAAATTTAGGAATATTATAAGATTTTATGATGTTTACTTGGAAAACATACCCTTATCTTTGGGTTTAACCCCCTATTAAACCAGTTTTAACTATAAACGTGATAATTGATTTTTACTATTTTGCTATTAATTTTAGATTAAAACTGAAATAAAATTAGTACTTAATAGTAACTATTATAATTAAAAATATTTAAAAAATGTAAAAAAATTTAGTTAACAAATACATAATTATATAATTTATAGTAAGCCCCACAAGTGGGATGAAATGCATTTTTTCAAATGAAATTTTTTTTTCTCATGTTTGAAATCATTTTAAATAGAATTTCAAAAAAAAAAATAATTGAAATTAAATAAATTAGATTAATTATAAAATTAATAAAATTTTATTTTTTTAAAAACCCATTTATATACAGAAAGGAACTTTCAAAATTCTTTAAATGAAATGTCATTATTCCATTAAAATCAATATTTTCCACTATTCATTGTGAAATTAATGTTCTTAAATATTATAAAAATATAAAATGTTGATAATTTATATATCATTACTTCAAAAATTATGTTTATTTTTTAAAAAGATTCATATATTTTTTTTTTAAAATTAATATTTAAAATAGTTCAAAAACCCGATGAACTCATTTTTTATAAAAATAAACATTTTAATAAGAAATCTATATTTATTTATATCCCACAACTAGTAAAAGTATTAGATGATGGATAAATTCTTTAATGAATATGTTTGATTAATATCATTAAAAAGTGGTTATTAATTTAATTTATTCTGAGAAAATCACAATTCTCATAATGAAAATATTTATTTTTGGGAAACATATGTGTTTTACTTCTAGATGAATATTTTATTTTGATATCAAATGAATTGATAATAAATGAATTCATTTTATACATGTGAACACCCAATAATTTTCATTAGATATGTATTTCAATTTATGTTTTCCAATTTAATGTCTTGGATGTAATGTTATACTATATTACAGTTCAATTAGAATCATGGTTTCATGTATTGTAAGCTATGGAAGATTAATTTTTTTAAATAAAGACATAAAATCACTTGGCGTTATATTATATCCCTTAAAATGGAATTATCCCTTTTAAATTAAGTACCTTTAATTTTAAGAAATATAGATACCTTGGAATCATCTTACAATTAGGTTCCCATGTAACATCTTGAAATTGGTGTGTCTTCTATAAAACATCGACTAGGTGAGTGGTGTTATTTCCCAGAACATTCTCCCTAAAATCAAGAATATCTTTTAGGTGCTCTTAATAAAAGATATCATTGAAAAGTGGAGATTAATACTACTTTATGATATTTTTTTGATTAGAAATATTCTTAACTTGTAGAGATACATGGAATGCATCCTGTACTTGAGGGAGATTAAATGAAAGCGCCATGGGATAAGTTATTATCCTCACTCATTCAAGAATATCAAAATGGGAAATATACCAAGGGATCAGATTTCTATTATTTATAAATCTGATAACCTTAATTAATGTGTAAATTAATTCAAAAATATTATCATAACTTCAATATAAAAACCTCAAGGATTATTATTAACATATCATTTTTACTGAATCCAATATTCAATTATTTTTTTCTTAATGGATTTAACATTCGAATACATTTCCATTTGTAGACTAATTACTATTATATATCTATATTTATCTTCACACTACAATATTTAATTTATAAAAATGGTTCTATTGAATGATTCATAAGGATTTATATGACTTCCTAGGTTGAATATATTGTTTTTGAAAACTCAACAAGAGTAAGGTATTGAACCTAACAACATTTGAAATATACTAAAAATATCTCATCATAACTATAGGGTTCTAATGAGTCACATAGATTGATTATATTTCATAGGATGAGAAGTAGTTCTAAAAAAACTCTTTATCTAGATCTTATTTGGGAATTTTCAAGAACACCATAGAAAATCTTGGATCCCAATCAGATTAATTAAAACATGGTTCCACATTAAAATTATAAGTTCTTTAACGTATATTATGAAATATGACCAAGATAGGAATGATTTATGTTAGAAAGTAATTTTGATAACATGGAAAGGAAACTTAATACATCCCAAATAATAATATGTATTTTTATATTTTCGGGATTCTAATGAAAAAATACATAATAATGTTTTCCCACATCAATTATAGTATGGTTAATGGATGTAACATCCACATAGTCTTTTTTCTTATTATCCTTAAACATCCACCATACCGTAGACGAAGATACAAGATTCATAATATCACTATCCTATATCTTCTACCGAAATTATTCTTTCATATTTCTATTCATATGCATCCATAAAGTTTAAATCTAGAACGATGAATAATGTGCCTTCACTAAAACCCCCTTCATTAAATATTGTATAGTTGAATAACATAAATGGTTCATAAACATTGTCCTTTTAACATAATAAGGGTTTATATTTTGAATATTTTTGTGTTACTTTATATCTGTCAATATTCTTTCTATGACTCTTAAATATTGACAGGGTTAAATGATTGAATACACCTTTGGGAAAGATAATATTATTTATATTCCATCAATATATTATGATATATCCATTTAAAATCCAAAATACTAGATATTTTTTTTATCCCTAATCATAATAATCTAGAATGATATTTTTGGATTATAACATCTTCCAAATTGTTCACCTTATCATGGTGGTAATATATCATATTGTCATAATCATTAATTAGTTGCGACCATATTTTTTGGGGCATGTTTAAGTCTTCTCTATGAATATATACATTAAATTTTCATGAAAAATTAATATATCTCAACTTTTACCATAAAGATAATTCCACTATATAATTAATGAAAAATTTAATATAGTTAACTTCAAATCATGTGTTGGGTAAATCTTCTCATTAACCATTAATTTTCATGATGCATAAGCAACAACAATGTTGTTATTCATGATAATACATCATGGTCCATTATTTTATGTGTCTATATATATTAAAAACCCTTCTCCATAGCAGGGTAACATATGATTATATCCATTAACATACCTTCTATTTCGTTCTGTTGGATTATATTAACACTCATCCGTCCATAGGATCTTTGACGCCTTCAGAGTAAACTTGTTGAGTGTATTATATTGTCATGATAAATTCTGTATAATGAATATATAATATAAATTCAAACCAAGAAAAATATATATATCAATCAAATTGGTTTGTGTTGTCCAATTTTCAATAAATTCTTTCATTTTCTGATATAAAATTATACCCTCTCTGGATATTATATGACCAAAATATGAAACATTTTTTATCCAAAATTCACAGTTAGTTATTTCAGGAAATTATCCTTTATCATGGTCATATTCTTAATTAATATGTGACCTTCATGATCTTTATTTCATATTGGATATATAAGAATATTTTTTGTAAGTATTACCATAAACTGACCAAGGAAATATCTAAAGACCCTATTTATAAAATTCATCAATATAGAAGGTGAATTAGTTAGACCAAATGGCATCAATATATATTCATAATGTTGATAAATTATGGGGAATGCTATATTGGGTATATCCTACATCTTGACCCACATTTGAGGATATCGAAATTCATGTGTATTATTAGAAAAGTATTTAGCACCACACAGTTGATCAGACAAGTCACAAATATGGGGTAAAAGGTACAAGTTATATATTGTGGTCTTTTTTAATTCTCGAAAATCAATGTTGAGTAACATAAATCAATCATTATTCTTAAAAATAACTAGTTCATAAAATGGTTAAGGATTTTGTAACTCCATGATATTTTTTGAAATATATTATTATATAATATGATTTCATTAATAGCTTTCATTTCACACTACACGATGTTAAGCTTTAACATTGCACAACAACATCTTACCAAGCATTACACACAACACTGAGTTTCTAAAAAACATAATTTTATTATTATAATAATTTAAATAATACTATTATAAATTATCCATTAATATTTAGGGTATGAATATAATTTACTGAATAATGAAAGTATAGTTTATTCATGTAAACCTCTTCTGATATAAAAATAAATCATTTTTTATTCGACATAATGTTTAACATTCATTCTATATGCATTATATTCATGATATAAAATAAATCATGTTTTATGATTCAAAGCTATATTTTTCTAAAAGCAGTTTTATAATCCTTTGATGGATTTTTTTTAAATATATTTTTTGACAATTTGTTAAATTATATTTGAAAAACTAAACAAATTACATGAATTCAGAATATCAATATTTTATTTTGCTATATGTTTTTATATTTTTCAAATAAGATTTATTTTTTTATGAATCATAAAAAAATGAATTTTAATTGAAAACATTTCTCATTTTAAAACATTATAGTGTTAAATTTTATTTTTATTGGCATAAAGTATAATTAGATTAATTTGTTATCATTCAATCCAATTGACGTCATTAAAATCCATTTCACATTGAAAAATGGATATAAAAACATTCCAAACATTTGAATAATTTAACATTAAACACACGTTGATTCGACCCATCTATTTGATAAATTTGTAATTAACTTGTGAAAATTATATGAATTTAATTTGAGCCTACTGCCCGCACCCCCCCTCTCCAGCGGCCCGCACCACCGGCCTCGCCCCCACTAAACCCGGCCTCTGGCCTCCCTGTCCCGGCCTCCCGAAATCCAACACTCCCTTTTCTCGGTACCGCTTTTCCCTCTGGCGCCTGGTTCGCCGCTGTAGACTTCTCCATGTGACCCCGGCCTCCGTCGCTCCCCCCTCCCCCCGCACCACTTCGCCACTGTCCGCCTCGCCGGACAACACCTTCGGTGAGCCCCCGTTCTGGCCAGCCGTCTCCGGTTGCCCGTTCATGTGTCCCGTCATCTTTCTGCGGTACGGATAGCCGCCGCCGCCTTGCGCCTACCGGCGGCGCACCCGGAAATCGGTGCGCGCCCCACCGGCTATCGAGCGCATTTGCGATGAGGTATGTTTTGTGTTGTGTGAATATATATATATATATATATATGATTGTAGTTGGTTGTTTAATATTTTGGTTTGTGCAGCGCGTTGGCGGAATAATTCCGCAACGGGGAGGTCTTCATCCTGTGAGCGCGTACGCGCCCGCGTGAGGTGTGTTGCGTCATCGGGTTCGGTTTTGCAAGTCGAGGTGAGGTTTGCTTTGTTTATTATTTAAATTATTTTATATCAACATATATATAAATATAAGTTGTCTTTGTACGTTCTCATTATTTTGGGATATTATGAATCAGTGATTAGGTGTTTTAGTCATTTTAGTTCTGTTGCAGCGTGTTGCGAGGTATTTTCGCGTTATCAGAATTTTTCCGCTTGTGTTTTCTTATGGGCAATTGTGAGACGTGTCGCATCATCGCAAACAAGCTGCAATTCAAAGTAGGTCTCCCATTGCACTTGCCTTTAAATTTAGAATTTATTTATTCCTTGTCTTTTTATTGAGTTTCAATAAATTTAAAAGTATTATTAAGTAGTTATTTTTAGTGTGGCGATCTGCTGATAATGAAAGCGGTTTAATTCTAGCGTTTCATTGAAAGTGTTTTTCTTGGTTTTAATTGTGTGCTTTCATAGTAATATTTCATAATGGGTTCTTTATGAAATGTGAATGTCATGTTTAATTGTGTTTTGAAATGTTTTTGGTGTGTGTAAATTGGTAGGTGTATTGTTTATGGAAAAAGGTGTTTCTTAGAACCTTGATTAAAGGAAATGTTGTATGACCTTTTAACTTGATTTTGGGAAACATTAAGCGTGGTTCTTGGTTGTTAAAAAATGTTTTCCTTTGACGTGTGAATAAAAGTTTGGATTTCATTTGAGAAATAACATTCCTTCAAAAAAATGATTAAATGCCCGTTTGGCCCTTGAGTTGGATTTTGGAATTTTTCAATGGTGGTTTGGTTTCCCTTAAATGGGATTCTAAGTATGTTTTTATGGTTTTCAACATGATGGCGTGTGTTATATATGTTGGAAACGCATTGATATTAAATGGTTAAAATGTAGCGATGTGACGGCCCAGTTGGCACTTTATTGAATGTGAAGTGAATATATAAATATACGTACTTATGGGGAATCTCTACAGAGGGACTTCCCTTCGAGGGTTGTCGTGTAGCGGTGTCCGTGTAAGGGGTTGGCATGTATGGTGAGATGAGTCAATCATGCGAGGGCCTCCTACTTACATAGTATTATTAAAACTACTGTGGGTTCCTGGGCGTCTTTTAGAGAATTGAGTGATGGTTGCTGGCTGACCCCGATTTGATGGGTTAGTCCCCCCTTGGTAGGTAAGGCCTTGTGGGGTGTTCCACTGGTTGGCTGTTAGGGCGGCCAGTTGGTTATTGACTGTGGAGTACCATGTCGGCAGGTAGTCTGAACCCGAGTATGTCCATGGGTTTTCTAGGGATGTTTAGGATCACCCATGGTTACATGATTTTCCCTGCTTGTTTACTTTCATTTTTTTTCTTTACAGCTTATACTGGTTACTTTGTGAAAATGGATTTCAAATGAAAATGCGTTATTCTCTTGTGTAATTTGAAAATATAACACCTATTTCTATTTTAGAACGAATTTTGCACCAATGAAATGAAATTCAACTTTTGAAAAAAAGTAAGGGCAATGGCTCGTGTTTTGATTTTCAAGTGAAACATTGTGAAAGCTTACTTTTATATATTGTAGTTCAAACCTGGAATATGAAGATTCTTTATTTACAGGCAGTGCTTTGGGATTTGTTGTTCGGATCACCTACTGAGTACTTATTGTGCTCACGCCTATCTTTTATCATTTTAGTTCCAGGTTCCTTCTGTTCAGGTTTTTCCTGGTTTGAGTCGCTCAGTGATGGAGCGACGCTGGTGATTAGTTGGGTGGTGACCGTGCGGTCATGGGGAGGTATGTTTGTGACGTAGTTTTGTTTCTGTTGTTAGTGTTGTATGTTTTGTTTAGTTATATTCTTTCTTTTGATCATGTTTTTGGATTGGGCTGAAATCGTTGCCAACGATTAAAATTTCAATGCACGACACTAGTTTCCATCCCGGGGGGATCAGGAACGCCCCTCGGGACTTGTCGCGGACCGGCTCGGGTGACCGGTTTAGGGTCGACCCGGGATGGTTCGTGACACACAGAAAGGGAGGTGGCACAACCAGCGCACTGCTATTGAACAGAATCCATGTTCAAATCCATGGTGGAGGCCGAAGTCGTGCCACCAGTGGGTTCTGTGGTGACCGAGAGGCACACACATGGTGCCACCGCTTCGTAAACCGAATGGCCTCTGGGCCGTTCGGGTGTTATGGAGACCATGGGCGTCACCCCCCCCCCCCCACGCCGACTAGTTAAGACCCCATAGTGGGATATGCTCCCCCTCAGACTAGACCACACCCCACCTCGGGTCGGGCCATGCTACTCCTCAGATCGGGCTGCTGCCTTCGTGGGCCACCGCACTCCCAGGTCGTCGCCCTTCCTGGGCGCTGCCCTACCTGGCTTCCACCCTCATGGGCCTCCTCCCTAGTAGGGCCTCACTTTTGTGTCCACACCATTTCAGGCTGTGCCACCCCTTTACGAGCACCCAATACGGGTTGGGCCACCATTGTGGGCTGTCCATTGTGAACTGGTGGAGACCTCAGCCCAGCGGGCTGAGACCTCCGCGACCCAGCCGAGACCGGGTCGGGCCGGGTCACTCCGATAGGGTTGGACCGGACATAGGACGCCCCGGGCTCAGAAACCATTAAAGGGAGATGACATGGGAACTAGGCATCTGTTTGATGAACTGTGTGCGGTTCTCGGAAACTTGGATCGAGACAATCCTTTTTTGTATACTCCTACTGAGTTTTGGAGATAGTTGGATTATGTCTGCATTGGATTGAACCTGAATCCAACTGGGCCCCAAGATCAATAATACTTATAACTCACAGATCGGGAATCCAATTGACATTCCGTCTACCGCGTTGGAACCCTTACAACATGGCATTCCATTATGTTACTCCATTATAGAGCTTAGTAGTGGTCGAGGTACGACTGATATATTTAGTGGAAAACTCTATGGAAATCAAGCTCACCGGGTGTGAGGAATCCGATGGCTGGCAGTGAGGCGGAGTATGGAGACAGAACATATGGAGGATAGTACTGAGTGATCCTATGTGGGTCAGCACCTGGCAGGGTTGGCTGGATCAGCACCTATTGTTCCTATGTGGGTTAGCACCAAGAGTTTTTGTGGGGATCAGCACCTAGTAGTCCTATGTGGAAAAGCACATCGCGACCAGACAAGGACCAACCTTAGAGAGGCCCATCAAGGTTCAGTGATATAGTGGTCCTGTGTGGGTTAGTTCCTATGTGGGTCATTTCATGGGTTAGGTACCTATTAATCATGCATGGGTCAGACTCCCTATGGTCAACATCTGTGCCTCTTGAAAAAATAATATGATCTAGCTTCACGACTAATCATCTGTACTCTTATACTGAACCGAAAACTAGGTTTGAGCTAGGACACTTTTTCATATGTGTATTTTTCTTCTGATTTTTTATTGAGATCATGCTTTGTGTTTTTCCTTTGTATAATTCTGGGAGACCTTCGGGGGTCTTGGGGTACCTAATGGGTATTTCTATACTCATCTATGCACGGGCTTCACCCACACCATGTTGCATCTTGTGCAGACGATGTGAAGCTAGGATGAGGATGAGAGATCTATAATAGGATATAAACAGAGGAGACATTTGAATGCGGAGTGTTGAGGAGGTGATCGGTACCTACCCTTCGTGCAGGATTCTCACTGGATGATCTAAGGGCTGCTTTCTCTTTTTAGTTGTAATTGTACTATTCAGTTGGGATTCTATTCCAGTCCCTTTACATTCAGTACACTTTTACTACAATAGTTTACTTCATTGTTGATTCTTGTTGTGTTCTATGATATTTTGTTTTATAGGTTCAAAAACAATGCATTCTCATTTTAGGTATTACACCATTCAGTTCTAGTCGCCAACCCATAGTCTATGGAAGGTAGGCATGGGGTAGTCACGACACGTCCCCTGGGGGACAGGTTGTGAGAAACTGGTATCAAAGGAGTTAGTTCTACCAAAGAACTAGGAATCTGATCTGGTATCTATGGAAATAGTGTTATGCTTTATGACTATGGTTTCTATTTTGGGAAACCCAGTGTTGGTACGGCAGCCGATGTATCATTTCACAAGGACCCTGAATTATGATTTCCATCCCAGTACACTAAAACACTGATTTTGTGTTTTTTTGAAAAGTTTTTCTTGTGATTTCTATTTGTCAGCTCACCAGGTATAAATTATTGATCATGTAACACCTGTCTTATTTTAAGATGTCTGGACGTAGATAGCCAACTAGGATTCCCAAGAAAGTACGTGATGATGTCCCATTGAGCGATGAGGCCTTGGTGTGGGGCCCTCTTACGGCATTAGCACATTCGGGTGGTGTACCAACATCACCACTACCCATTGGGTATCCGTTTATACCATCCCCACTAATAGAGGGTGCACGCCAACCAGGCATGTTGCACGAGTTTCCGCGTTAGAGGCCTTCGAGGTACCGAGGAGTGAAAGACCAGCCTGCTGTTGCAGTCTGGGTGGATGCTGTACTCAGAGATTTCGATTAGGTTGGGACATCGGCTGACCTCATGGTGATCCTAGAAGCCAGTCTCTTCAATGGAGCAGCATAAAGATGGTGGAGCTTGATTATATAGATACATGATGAACGACTCTCATCTGGGTAGATTTCGAGAGCCTCTTTAGGGGAGTGTTCTTCCCAGAAACCTTATGCTCTGTGAATATAAAGGAGCTGCTGCACGCACAACATGGCATCATGATAGTATCCCAATAATCAATGAGGTTCACTAATATCTCTCGCAACTCCACCAACATGGTACATGAAACTTTTTTGAAGACCAAAAATGTTGTGCAGTGTCTCGAACGGGAGATCAGAGCATCTATGGAATCACACTACATACCGACTCAGGCTGGGGTGCTAGAGTGAGTGATTTTACTAGAGAAATTCATAGGTGAGAAGGAACTGACAGTGAGAGCCACCACCAGACGTTAGGTAGCAGAGTCATCTACAGCAGGAAGTAGGAAGATGACATAGAAGTCTAACCGGACCATACCTTCTAGTGAATGACCCAGAGATTCAGGGTCAGAGGTGTGGGTCTCGCGAGGTATAGAATGTCAAGAGAGAGACAAGATGTGTTACCCGTGCGACAGGTACGGCCATATGGCACGTGACTGTCCAAACTACAATACGAACAACAATGGAGGTCCATATGGTGGAGGACATGGTAGAGGAGATGGTCGTGCAATTGGTGGTGGGCAGCGATTCATGGTTCTCCCACCACCACCACTATGTATCCCAACCCGACCACACAGAGCAGGTGGACATGGATGAGCCCAGCTCTAGGCAGCTGAGGCCTACGACCATGATGCTTCAAATATTATTAGAAGTACGATTTATTTCTACTCCACCTTAGCTGCAGTACTTATAGACAATGGTTTCTGTCACCCTTTTAATGCCATGACCCTTTTTCAGAGCTCGAAGACTCTAGTGGAGTTGTTGTCTAGATCCTTATGACCGAATACTTTTACGAGAGTAGATTTAATGATTACACGCTAGTGCCAGCAGTATGAACATACTCTAGGTGGCGAGAGCTTCAGTTGGGATATCTTAGTCGTGCTGTTGAGGCCTTACAACGTCATCTTTGGTATAGATTCATTATCCATAGTCCATGCTTAGATTAACAGTATTAGGCACACAGTGTGGTGTGTCAGCATGGATGGGACCTGGTTTTCCGTCACCAGTGAGATGGGACCCTTTGGGGAACATGATGGAAATTCCCAGAGAAGCGTACAACCAATTACACATCAGTTGGATAACTGTACCCTTGGGGAAGTGGATGTTGAGAGTCTGATCTATCCTATAGTGTTGGACCAGTATGCTGATGTCTTTCTTGAGGATGTTCTCGGACTACCTCCTCTTAGAGAAGAAGACTTTTACATCAACCTGTACCCTAAGACAACACTGATATCTACCCCAGCTTCTCTGATGGTTCCCGCAGATCTTTGTGAGTTACAGATATAGTTGTAGGACTTACAGTGGAAGGGGTTCATAAGGTCCAGTGTTTCTCCATGGGCTGCCCTAATTTTTTTCGCCAATAAGGAAAATGGGATTTTGAGACTCTGTGTAGACTATCGGTGCCCTGACCAAGTGACCGTTAAGAACATTTATCAACATATGAGGATTGATGATCTATTTGATTAGCTAAAAGGAGATCATTGGTTTTCGAAGAAAGAAATCAGATCTGGCTATCATGATCTCAAGATATGAGATGAGGATGTGAAAAACGTTGTCTTCATATGTCGGTATAGCCACTATGAGTTCTTGGTTATTCATTTTGGAGTAACCAACACCCTAGAAGTGTTCATAGGACTCATGAACAAGATATTTAAACCATACCTTGATCACATGGTGGTGGTGTTCATCGATGACATCTTGATATACTCAGCGACAGTGGATGAGCATGCCAATCATATTTAGATAGTTATGGATGCACTCTGAGAGCACCAGGTTTATGGTATGCTCTCTAATTCCAGTTCTGGTTATGAGAGGTCCACTTTCTTGGACATTTTATCTTAGAGACTGGAGTTGTAGTGGAACCAGTGAAGATAGAGGCTATACTTTCCTAAGATCCACCTAAGAGTGTGACTGAGGTGCGATGTTTCTTGGGGCAGCTGAATACTACTAGAGATTTGTTCATGACTTTTATAGAGTTTTGGAACCCTTTTTTGCATTGACAAAGATGGGGAAACCCGTCATATGGATGGAGAGATTCCAATAGTGTTTTCAAGGGATTACGCAGAAACTGACTAGTTCCCCCCTTTTAAGGCAACTAGAAGAGGTCATTGGGTACATAGTCAAGTGCAACACATCTTTGACTAGACTTGGGTGTTTCCTAATGCCGGAGAGAGTAGCGATCACCTATGGATCCCGATAACTGAGATTTAATGAGTAGAACTATGAAACCCATGACCTGGAGTTATTAGCAGTGGTGTTCGCCCTAATGATGTGGCGACATTACTTGGTGGTAAAAAATTTCAAATTCTAATCTGATAAAAATAGACTCAGGTATATCTTCTCTCAGAAGGATATGAACCTGAGAAAGTGGAGATGACTAGATTTCCTCTAGGACATTGACTATAAGAGAGTCTATATTCTCGAGATGAGGAACATGGTAGAGGGTGCACTCAGTAGGAGGTTTGGTTTTTAGTTACTGAGTGATGCAACATAGAAACTTTCTACATTGCATATAACCTTCTTGAATTGATATGGGGCAGCTTACCTCCAGTCTAGGACAGTCACTCCCCCACTCCTTCAGTGACTCAGGGAGGTGCAACATGTGGACACTAACTATGAGACTCGACCTGCTCATATATCATCAGGACAGACACATGATTGATTTTAAGAAGGTGGTAACATGTCATCCTTTTTAGTGGATGTACCATGGTACTTGTGGCACTATGGGATGAGGTGTTGAAGGAATTCCATACATCCCCTCGGGCGGTACATCCTGGTGTGGCGAAGAAGTACTAGGACCGAGGGCGTCAGCACTGGTGGCCAGGGCAGAAGAAGGCTATATCAAAGTTTGTTTCACAATGCCTCACTTGTCAACAAGTGGAGGCCGAGAATCCGGTTCCACTAGTCTTAGCTCAACCACTATAGGTGCCAGAGTGGAAGTGGGATGGGAGCTCCTTGGAATTTGTGACAAGGAATCCATGTATGTCCAAGGGATCTGACTCCATCTGGGAGATCATTGACGGACTCACCACGTCATCCTACTTCCTACCCATATGAAGGTAGGGATCAATAGAGGGATTGGGACGCCTCTATGTACAAGAGATTCTGTGAATCCATTGGGTTCCATAAGAAATATTCCTTGACCGGGACACACATTTTACATCCTGGTTGTTGAAGTGATTTCTGGAGGCATTCAGGACTTCGCTATGTCTAAGAACCTCCTTTTATCCTCATATGGATGGTCAGACAGAGCATACCACACAGACGCTGGAGGACATGCTTCGTGCATGCGTCCTAGATTTTTTTCGTAGTTAGGAGGATCATTTTCCTTGGTGGAGTTTTCTTTAACTCAACAGATATTACTCCACCATCAGTATGGCACCATTCAAGACCCTATACGGCCGCCTTGAAGTTCACAACTATACTAGAAATACCCAGGGGTGTCAGCACTTATGGGTCCATAGTTGGTACATGCTACCACTGAGAAGGTAAAGATGATCCAATAGCAGATGAAGACTGCACAGAGCAGACAGAAATCTTATGATGATAGGATATGGAGACCTTTGGCATTTTAGTAGTGGGACGACATATTCTTTTGAGTCCCCCCTCGACATGGACTATGGATATTTCTCCGAGGAGGAAAGTTATCACTACGATTTATCAGTCTATTTCAAATAATTCCGATGATAGGAGAGGTGGCATACCACTTGGAACTTCCACTATAGTTTGAGAGGGTGCACTACATCCTCCACATATCTTAGAAGAGGAGGTACGTGCATGACCCATCTCACATCATCGACCACATCGTGATGAAAATTGATGATGTGGAGACGTTTACGGAGGTTATATTGTAGATTGAGGATAAAAAAATTGGGTCCTTCATGGGTGGTCGATACCTATGGTGTGAATTCATTGGCAGCATAGGAACCTCTAGCGGAGAAAATGGGAGCGGGAGGCTTTGATTCATGTGAAGTACCATTTTTTGTTTCCTTAGTCTATGTTTTGGATTTATGGGATGAAAATCCCAAAGGTGGGGGGAATGTAATGACCGGTAATATCCATTTTATTTTTTTAATTATATAGAATTATTATGAGTTTGTGAAAATTTACCGCGCCTGATTCTGAGGACTGGTGTGATCAGGAATAATTTCTGATCTTTTTTAAGGTACGTTCAATAAATGTGTGAGCGGTGTTTTTTTAACTTTTGAAATGGTGCTCGAATAAAAAATTTTAGGGCCCCATTGAATCTGCAGCTCTATGATTCAATTATGAGGGAATTTAATTTGACTGTAGTAGTTCTGGAGAAAAATTCATGTTTTGTGTATTTTTAAAAGAAAGGAAATGAAATAATTATTTTATTTTATTTTCTATTATATCCTCTAATGGAATAGAGGATTGTGTGGCCAGTGATATGTGAAGGCAATAAATGGCTTGATCTGGCAATCCTAAGTGACAACGTCATTGGGAAATTAGGAAGGTTTCTAATTTATGAACCCCATTAATTCTCCATGTCATTACATGCCCTCCCCATATCATATATATATATATATATATATATATATATATATATATATATATATATATATATCTTGGGAGTGTTATCAGCATAGATGAACTAAGAAACAAATTGATGATGGAGTTATGTGACACAGAACCCTTAGAGGACGTAGTTGATCCCATTGGGAGGTAACGGGTGACACCGAACCATGAACTGGAGGACGATATATGAGCAACATCGTTGGAAACCAGTTGCGGGGATGAATAACACTAACCCAACATCAACCTATAGATTCTCATCAATGGGTTTATGAGGTAGGGGTATTGTATTCATGATATGAATTCAAGTGAATTTATTGAACCCCATTTATCCTCACCTAGTTTATGAGCTAACGAGGAGGGCTTGGGCCTAACGAACACAACCCAAACCCTCCGCCACTTTGCTAATCTTATTCCCTCCGTGGATGACTACCAGAACACAGGAATCATCCGACTATGATGGAGGTCGTGTTCTGATGCACGCCCCAATATAGTCCATGAAACAAAGCTACTACAGTCATTGGAGTGGTCGGCACCGGCTGGCTGCGGAGGCGGTGCGACACACCATCGCGCGCCGCCGGTGAGAAAAGAGTCGGGGCTCATTAGCCGTGATAGACGTAGGAGGTAGCTGACATGACGGATGACCGTGGGAAGGGAGACGGCATGACCACCGATCTATCAGTTAGCGATAGGCGGCATGAACATCTTGTCGTCGACAAATAGAGGTCATGGTAGAAGCTATAGTAGAGGTCGAACAAGCACCTTCGGCGGGATCTGCTACGACTGAGCGTCACCAATGCTGCGTCGCCGCTTGGAAAACCGAATAGCCTCCAGGATGGATAGAGAGGATCCCTAAATGCCAGATTGAGAGGAACCCATAGAGGGCCTCGCTCCCCCATAGACTAGACCATGCCCCACCACGGGCCGGTTCGCCCTACTCCACGGACCGAGCTGCCGCCCTACTGGGTTTTCACCCTCCCAGGTCGTCGTGCTCATACGATGTCGCCCTTCCATTCCGCTGCCCTCCAAGGGTGCTACCTTGGAAGGTCACTGCCCTATTGGGCTACCTCCATGGTGGGCCGCCACCCTAGCAGGCCACTGCTTGGGCGCCCCCCATTGCGGGTCAGTTTGCCCCTGTGCAAGCTTCACTATACGGCTGGGCCACCACTTTATGGGCCTCCCTAGAGGTCTTGGTCTGCCCCCTTACAAACCTGGACGAACCTCGGACTAGAGGGACAAGTCTGCTGCAGCCCAGCCTAGACCAGGTCAGGTAGGGTCAGTCCGACAGGGTCAGACTTCACCCGCACCTAATCAGGCTCAGAAACATTTAAAGAGTCCTGACTTGGGAACTGGGCATCTGTTTGATGAACCATCTGTGGTGATATGACTCTTGGATCGTTATGATACTTTATGGTAAATTCATCTTGAGTGTTGGAGATAGATGGAGCATGACCTGGTTGGATCAAACCTGAATCCAACCGGGCCCCTGGAGATAAAATACTTATAACTCATAGACCGAGCATCTGATTGTCACACTGTCTGTCACGTTGGAACCCTTATGACATGGAATTACTTTGGGTTACTCTTCTATGGAGTATACTAATGGTAGAGGTGAAACAAATATCTGTAGGGGAATACACTAAGAAACTCGAGCGCACCGGGTACAAGGAATCAAGTGGCTGGTAGTGAGGCAAGGTTTTAGATTGATCATACGAAGGTTACTACAGAGTGATCCAGTGTCAGTCAGAACCTAGCGGTCCTATGTGGATCAACACCTAGCGGTCCTGTGTGGATTAGAACCTCCTGACCAAATAGGGACCAGCCCTAGAGCGACCCATCATGGTTCAATAATATACAGATCCTGTGTCAATCAGATCATGTGTGGGTCATTGCGGGGGTTAGTTACCTATCAATCTTAAGTTTGTTAGACTATGTATGTTCAGTAGCCATGCCTCTTGACAGAATATGATGATCTAACATCATGAATAATACTATGTACTTCTATACATCACTGAATACTGAGATTGAGCCGAGACACTTTTTGATATGTGTCTGTTATTTTGAGCATTGTTATTAATATCATGCATTGTGGACTTCTTGTGTGGAATTATAAGAGAGTTTCGGGGGTCTCGGGTTCCCTACTAAGTATTTTTATACTCACCCCTGCACGTGATTCACCCGCACCTTGTTGTGTCTTTTACAGATGATGAGCAGGTGAGATGAGGTTGAGGGAGTCGGGATTAGGCGGTACGTGGAGGAGACCTGTTGACACGAAGTGCTGATGAGGTGATCTGTACCTAACCTTCATGTATGATTATATGTGGGCGATCTAGGGCCCTCTTTCTCTTTTCAATTGTACTTGTGCTCTATTTTGTTCTTGTATTCTATCCCCTTTACTTTCAGTACACTTTTACTACACTAGTTTACTTCAATATTTCTTCCTTTTGTGTTCTCGGACCATGTGTTTATAAAGGTTTAAAGGCAATGCCTTCCAATTTTAGGGATTATGCCTTTCAGTACTAGTCTTCAACCCCTAGCCATAGAAAGGCGGGCATGGCGTAGTCACAGAACCGGCGCCGAGGGACGGGTCGTGACAAAACAAATATATCAATGAGTATATGAGAAAAAATCACCAATATTTCAAAATAAATTGTAATATTTCTACTTTTAATAATCTCCATTTCAATATTATAATTAACCGAATTATCAAATAATTCTAAAAATAATATTTAATAATTTTAACCACACAAAATGATCTTATCTCTTTCTATTTCTTAAGAATAATTTATAAAATAAATATCACTGTTGAAAAACATTTAGTTATTAATTATATATTCCTTCAAATAATATTTAAAATTATCATGTTGAGACATAAGATAATTTTAACTATTTTTGATAAATAAACTGTAACACTCTATGACATTCTATAATTAGTTTAATGATAGAATTATGATTTCAAAACATGCTGTAATATTCCAAAAGAATTATTTCTCTGCAATATGAAATGTAAATTTCCCTCATAATAATATCTATGATAACATCATAGTGAAATTAAAATCTATTTTCATAGAAATTAAATTATAATACAATATCAATATTTCACATAATTCATTTCGTATTTATTATTTAGAGGCGATAAATTATTATACAATATTCAATTATTACATTATTTTCTATATTATTATATAATTATGGTTAATCATATCCATAAAAAGAGGGTACTCTCAATCATTTTAATATCACATTTTCATATTATAAAAATAGAGAGGTCACATAACTCAAGTTGGAATTTCATTTCTATTTCATCGTACCCAAAAGGGGGATAATTATTCATCTTGGAATATCAGATTTGGTGTGAGATGGAGACAATTTCATAAGCTATAAATGATTTTTCATGACTCTAGAGGAGGCTCTGGGACCACCTAGATATGATAACGAAATAAATATTGGAAGAGATAATGCATGATATTTTTTAATAAAAATATAGTCTCACTTGGAAATTAAATTTTTATTTAATTAGTTCACAACTAAATAACTTCCCAACCATTATTTTGACCTAAAATTATGATGATTAAAAATAACACATTTAATTCTCTGAATCACGTTATAAAAATCTAATTTCAAGATCATATTCGTTGAATTACATTAGAAATTTCTCAGAGGAGGTTACAAGGATGATATTGGATATTTATGAAATTTTTGCTACACATACACAACACAGTTGCACTGGGTACGGGTAATGAATTTTTTCTCCCATACATATATGTACAATTACATATGAATAAGAAATACGAATCTATAATTTTATAGTAGTGGAATGCCTCTACACGGGTAAAGAAAATGATCTATATAACCATACCAAAGACAAGGAATACCATTACATAAGCTGTTGAAGATCAAAATACACTTATGTAGTGGTGTATATACCCTTAAGAAACATTTGGAAACATAGACATACCTATACAGAGTGTTAAAATCACCCTTAAAAAACTATTAAGGTACCATTGCAAAAGAAATTATATTAGTTTCTTAACTATATGCAAGCATTAGAAATTATAGTTACCCCATACGTAGGTTGACCAATACCTTTATGAATGCAATGGGAGTTCAGATGAATTTAAAATATTGGGGAATCTACCCATTCATTGTATATCTATATCCTAACACGACCTTATAGAAACAATAATGGTCTAATATACCTTTACAAAACTCAAGGAAACTTCTATATACCATTACTCAACTAATTGAATCAAAATTATTCCCTAATATACCTCTTTAAAATTATGTTTAACCCATATGTTTTATCATGGTAATTCAAAAGTGTATGAATAAAATTAAAAATATTATAATTTCACTTATAAAATAATTTATTTAATTTGGAAGAGGATTTTTTATCACTACCAAACCTCCCAATACAGATAGAATCAATCTAAAAACATCTAAATTAAAGACCAATTTAATATTTGAAATATCGAAATTACTTCCCTAATCTGTATAATCATTTTAAAAAGATGTAATAAATTACAAAATAATTTATAAAATATATTCTAGAAATCTTAAATTATACTAGAACAATAAATAATCCAATAAAAACATAGGGAGGTCTTGTGAAAAATACGTACCCTTACAATTTTAAACCTTTATAGCAACTACATGGGTATCTGTTTGGGTTAATTCACATTTTCTATTATATCGAGCAAAAAAATTTTATTACATAATGATTATGGATAACCTAGGTTAATCCTAAGCTGTAATATATTGGAATTATTTTTTTAATGTTTTAGAAAACCTATAATAGTTTTTTCATGATTGTATGATTAATAAATATAATTATGGTATTTCACACTATTATTTTTGATTTTATTTAATGGTTGTAACATAGATAAATCTTTTGAATTATGAAAATTATGGATAATTCAATGATTTTACTCAAAATAAACCAAATAAATCATTGGATGGAATGTTAAATATTGTTATTTTCCCTAACATTAATATCAAAATATGACTAACAAAATATTAATATGTTGGTATCTTAATGAATAAAATAATAGAAAAATGGATTTTTTAGTACACCATTGTTCAGGGAATAAAATATGGGAAGAAGAACTTGGTGAATTGTCTCAAGAAAATGAGAAAATATTTTATTTGTGAAAAAAAGAACATAGTTTATGTAATATATGATGAAAAAAATAAAATTGGTTTTATCAATATTAATAGGAGAATGGTTTCCATAAGTTATAATTAATGGAAAAATATTTCAAATGTAAAATATATGGGCATTTCCCAAATCTAGGATATAAGGGAATAACATGAGAAATGAATCATGAAGGTTTTATAAGTATTGGTTTTTCTTTTGATGACAAAGAGAATAAGAATGAAATTTGAAAGGTATGGGTTATTTTAATATTACTATTTTTTATAGAAGTATGAAACTATACTAAATTAACATAAATGAATCATAAGAAGAATGTAAAATTTTATATTATAGGAACGAATTATGATGGAAAAAGATGATGAATCATCGATAATATGTTAATAAAGATTTAGAATGAATTAATTTTTTATGTATTGAGATTAAGGAATTCTGTTTTAAAAGTGTTTTATCAAATGATATTCTATTGATAATAACCATGAGACATCTGAGGATTTTTTATATGAGTTTATCATTAATGACTTTTATACATATGATGTATGGTACTGATAACCATAAAAATTGATACATAGGTAAGGTGATATTTTGTGAAAACACTTTATTAAGGGATAAATAACAATTAATATATGATAGATGTTCAGATAATGATGTTTTTCTAGGAAAAAGGGATTATTGATGTCGATTAAGTAAATTATATAGTATTGATGACCTTGGAATTGATTAGTGGTTTTTTTTAAAAATATAAATATTTAATATATGATGAAATTTATATGATTTATGGAATATTTTATAAAGTTGTTAATTTTTTAAAGAATACGCATAAGGATCCATTTTATATGAATTTATGTTTTGGTTAAGTAATTTGGGAAATTCCAGTTATTAGTTTATTTTATGAGAACAAATGCTCAACAAATTAACATTCATGGTACGTGACATTTTGAATTTTTTTTGTTTTTGAATATATTTATATTTTATCATAGAAAAAAATATAAAAAATATTTTCAGGGATATTAGGGAGTTAAAATTTTTTATGAAATAATTTAGTGTTTTATAGTTACAAATATAAGGTATTGATTAATTTAAACATTGAATGTTATTGTTGTGGTTTTATAGATTAATGTATTTCTTACACATATGATGATTTATCCTATTAAGATTACATGTGATAACTATTTTTATTTTGGAAAATATATAGGATTAAAAGAATATATTTACTTGTTTATGGAATTTATAATTTATTAGATGTAATATTTATTTTTTCAGGAATGAAAAATACTTATTGCATATTAATTTTGAAGGGTAAAAGGATTGATAGTAGTGGAAATTGATCGAAGCACAACTGAAGGATGTAATTATATTTATAATATGGAATGAAATAATGTAAAAATATTTGATCATGTTATATATATTGACAGAAAAATAATTCGTTAAATAGCAGGAAAAAATATTCGAAAATAATTTTTTTCATTTTTATAGTTATTTACGAATAATTGATGCTTGTTTTCAACCTTCGTAGATTTATGGTTTTGTAGTCATTATAATTGTCATCACTCTATTCTATACCACTCCCTATTATACATTATATTTTATCTTTCTCATATATTTCATTATTTTCACTTCAAAATAATGTTCTCCTTGTATGAGATCCCAAGTAATTGTTATTTTCAGTAACCTTCACATTCCCCACTTCCACATTTCAAGGAATGTTTTATCATCTCATTGTACTATATGGATTTTCAAAAAATTTATTATCAATTATTTAAACCTTGATTATGAATACAAAAATAACAATGATTAAATTTATTTATTTATGTGCGGGGATATAACACCCCAAAAATTTATTTTTAAACAATACTATTTTTGATATCATCCTTAATACGAAACACTGATATAAACAAAAAATGCGATCTAAAATAAAAATTATATTATTTAAATTTGATAAATTTAAACTAATAATTACATTATAAGGTACTAATTTTATGAAAATAATTTTTAATAATATTTATTGAGGTTAAAAATTATATAAAAATATTTATTTGTTCATAATAATTTATTACATCATTTTCAGAAAATTCATTTTATGCTTCAAGAATATATTTTTTTCAGAAATGTTTTCATTAAATTTTATGCATATAAATATTAAATATTTTCTAATTTTTACCTACTGATGATAAAATTAAATGTATGGGTAATCACATGGATTCATTATGTTATAATTGTTGTAATGGTAGATAAGAGAATTTCGAACACTTTGTCTTCATGGGAGAATGGTCCAAAGCCGTGGGTTCTTCAATTGGGGATTTCACTTGCTTTGTTTCCATGAATCTGTTGGTCTGTCACATCATTACCAATTGGTATCGTGGTATTAATGGTAAGGGGATGGAGAGGATTTCCTGATCCTTGGTGTATACGGTAGGTTGTTGGTGTATCTGTACTACTCGGAATAGATCTAGATATTGGGGGATTAGAAGAACATAAAGATATTTAGTTTAAAGGGTTAGGTTAATGATTATTTATTTAGTTCAACTTTTTATGGTTGGGAAGGATGCCCCAACTTTGAGGCAGCTCATGGTGGGAATCCATCATCAACCCGCTATCACTGGTCGCCCGTGATAATGGGAGATATTTTTACCTCATCCAGCAGCTCCCAATATGAACATTGATGGCTTGTGTATCATTCCCAACATCAAGGGGTGTGATTTTTTACATGGAGGTAATGGATATGGATACATTCCCTACCTCATATGGAATTGGATACCCCCTATATGTAAAAGCCTTGAAAATGTTCTTTATACCCTGTCTTGCTAGTTAGAAAAAAGTCACCCTTGGTGGGGTTGAAACTAATTCTGTCATTATATATAACTCACTAACAGGTAAGGGATCTACAAAAGGGTCAATCTCTTTTGACATTTCAAAATTTTTAGCCTCATGGGTACTCACATGAACACTCTTCATATTTTGAATGAGGAGAACATGGTTGCTGATTATTTTCCTTCCATTTCAACCCATAGTATGCACATCATTTCCACTCCAGACCTCATTTCCATGTCCCATGAGGAGGATAACATAGATAGAGTGGATTATACCATGTTACATTATTTTAGGCCCCTATGATTTTGTTTTTCGTTGGTGCTAATTTTTATTCTCCATTGGGAATTTGTAAATATATTATATTAATGATGATGATGTAAATCTACTATTTCTATTCCTTAAATCAAAGAATATACAATCTGAAATTTATATTAAAATATTATATATATCAAATATCTATAAATAATATAATTATTTAATTAGGATTCAAAATTACAGTTGACTATGGTATAAACTCATGTTTATACTTGAAAGCACATTTTTATAAAAACTGTTTTAATGAGTGAAACATGTTTTTATCATAGTATAAGAAATAAATATCTATATATGAATATATATAACAAAAATGATACATTATATATTCAATAAAATATTTTAAAATTAATTTTAATGTTTTTAAAACTCTTGGAATGGAAATAAATTTATTTTTATGCATATAATGCATTTTTAAATGGGGTTTTCGTAGTGTTTCACTAATTTTTTAAAAATTAGTTTTATAGAATTATAAAAAACAAATCTTGTAGAATATCTAATATAAATTTTATAATAATAGTTAATATTATTTAATATTTCTAACTTAATTTTTTTTATAATTTATATCAAAAGTAGTAATATTTCATTACCATAATTAATGTTAGGAATATTTTTCCGAACTAAGAGATGCAGAAAAGAAAGCCACCTATATTTGTATAAATGTTATTTTATGATGTCATTTGAACCATATTCTATCCAATATGTAAAATTTGGACATTTTCAGCCATATTATATTGAATTTTACCTTATATAATTTAAATCTTTTATGAAATTAAATGTGTTTCCCTCCCCAAAAATATAAAGGGAACATATTATCCTCTCTTATTTATTGAAATTGAGAAATATATATAAGAAAAGACCAAATAAAAAACCATACTACATTTCTTCCCTCAATCGTAGTGATTTTTTCTCTTCCAATGAACAAACATTCAATACATATGTTTTAAGTCAATAGAGGTCATGTAACGAAGAGGTATAGATGTTAACTGATCTATTAAAATTTTATTTCCTCTTCCACCATCTCCAAACAAGCCATATCTAAAATAACTTGTTTAATAATGTATAAAAAATATACTAAGATCTTATTATTTTGATTTAAATCTATTTCCTGTAACTTCTTTATAAAAATTTTAATGAAAATTTCTTCATGCATTTTCGTGGACGACAACTTCAAAATAACAATAGGATTAATTTTTCTTAACTTTAAAGACCCAACCCTTGTTTCCAAAATCTGGCGCCTTATTACATTATATTGACTTCATTATAAGAAAGTAGTATCCCAATGGAACATATAGTTTACTAGATTTGTAAATCATGATACATACAAAAGTTTATCATTACTACTTGTAATGAAGTACAATATATATGTTTTATTGGGAACATACACTACACAATGATTATCCCTACCAGTCAATCATAATAATATTCTTATTTTCCTGAGAATAAGAAACATTATAAAGGTGTGGGATAAAATTCTCTTTAAGGGTAATAAATATAAAGTAAGATATCATAAACATTACAATTAGGCATGGTCAATAACTAAAATGCATACCATTAAAAAAAACTATACCTGAACATAATATTGAAGTAATAAGAGATGAATAAATAATTCCATAACATGAAATAATAATGGATATTATTCTACTATTTGAATAAAAACCTGAAATAGAAAATATTAGTTTCAGAGTGAGAAAAATGCATATGTCGGACATTCTAAAACATACAGTTAGGGCCTCGTCCTAGACATATAAAAATGATTAAGGCCTCATCCAATGATATATTAAAAATAGGAAAGGGCTCGACAAAGTCCATATCAATTTGTCTAATGATACCAACTGATTCTTTGAGGGTTTATATCAGGCTCCAAAAATCACATAATATTTCCAATTCAATCATCATATGAATGGTTATAAATATAAAAAACATATAGTTTCATATTACAACTAACATATGAAATGTAAATAACATTCTAGAATATGAAGCATAAACACTAACATTTTGAGTAAATTAGTGAATGGTTTAATGATTTTACCCCTATATTTAAAATAATCAAAAATAATTCAATTAAATATTTTATATGATATAATAAAATATCAATCCCACTAATACATAACAACCAATAATATTATTTAAATAGATGTAGATACTCTTATAGAATCCATGAGTAATTCTTGAGATAAAATTTCATTTACATTTAAAAGAAGAGTTATTTTGATAAAGTATTTTTATAAAACTAGAACATAATTAATGTAGTATTTTAATAAAAAATGACATATTTTATAATGATAATGGTTTCTAAAAATAGATTATATTGTTCCAATTAAAATATGTAATAATTCGAGAAATTCCTTCGAATCGGGCTTATATTTCGGACTGAATTTTTAATGTTCCTTTTAAAACATGTAGATCCCAATAAATGAAATAAGTATTATAGTTGGTAAACATATATAGAAAACTCAACCAGAATTTATGAAGATTACATAATTTTTAATAATAATTTAATTTAGGTAAACAAATAAGAAAATTAACCTGAATGAAAATGGTGGTCCGGGTGGAAAACCCTTACCTTAATTTTGAACATGTTCCACAAATGATATTAATGACCTGAATAATAAAATTTAGGTTCCGAAATTAATGATTCCAAAACCCCATATACATATAATTGATTTATAACAACCTTATTAGGTTAATTCAAAGCCTTTTATGGGTAAAGAGATTCAATTTCATTGTTTGGGCGTGTTTTTTTCTATGGTTTTCATGATCGGTGTTCTTATAATCGAGTAAGGATAAACATGTTAAATGAGGATGGTTTTCCAGAATATAAGTTTTTTCTTATTTGTTAATAACCATAATGTTACATGGTTATAATGTATTTTGGTTATTGGGAGTGAAGACGAATCATTATATAAATCTTTAATGACAATTGATTGGGTTAATTAGCGGGTTTGGATCACAATAGATTCATTTTGATTCATGAATTTATTTTATGTGTAAAAAATTATTCCAAAACCACAAATATGTTATAATACATATATTATATATTGGTTCAACCTTAAAAATTATTTCATTAACAGAATTGAATATGGTAATAGAAATTAAAAACCGGTCATCCGTGAAAGTGATAAATTAAAACACATTAGATGGTGTTTTTATTTATATTATAAAAGAAGGGGAAAAGTTATATTATGAATAATTAATCATTTATCATAAAAAAATATAGTGTATGTATGGTACTGGAGTCATCAAAATATATTTATGAAAGGATACAAGTAAAGAAAAACAAATGAATCAAACATGAAATAAATGAAATGAAAAGGGGAGTTTACAACATGAAGTTATCTTACATGGGAGCCTCTTTAAGGGAGAGATTTTGTTCTTTTTGTGAGAAAAATGAATGTGAGACGTCATGTAGGATAATGAGAGGATATTTGATAAGAATATAGGCAATGAAAAAGTCATTAGAGTAGTGAAGAGATGACAGGGGGGTTATAGTGGAGGAGAGGAGGGGTTTCCCATTGTTTTACCCATTATTAAATTATTTTCACAATTAAAAACAATAGTATTTATTTTTAGGAAAAATAATAGTATTATGTGCATGTGAGTTTGAAACATTTGTGCTTACAACATTCATGATCATTGTAATAGTGAATTTAAATTTCAAGGTATATAAATGGTAAATTACCGTATTTTATTATTCATAAAAAATTCGAGTATTTCATAAAAAAAACCAAATATTAACCCTATCCATTTATCAATGTGAAGAATTCCAAAATAAACTCCCTTTTTTGAAAATAATTTTCTAAATATTAATAATTTTATTTTTAAATAAAATCATAATTTATTTGGAAATTTAAAATTTTAAACCTATAATTCGTTTTAAATTGTCTCGAAAAAATAATCAAGATATCATTATATTATAACATAAATACAATATATTATTAATATATTTTATTATTCATAAGGTTCAATAATACAATTCATATTACTATTCATAATGGTATGTTACTATTCACCAAAAATTATGTTTATCTTATCAGACTCTAAATATCTTAATGAATATGGCTTTGTTTGTAAATTTTTTAAAATTAAAATCACAGAGGTGAAAAAATTTTATTTACTGAATAGGTTATATAAAAGTGGTGGTTTATAGACACTCAATGCTTGATGAATTCAGTATTTAATTTATTTGAAAATTTTTGGGTTGTTACATTATCTACTCCATACAAAAATATCATACTCGAAATTTCTAGAATGTTACCTCACAAAAAGATTTGGGTAGTTTTTCATCATAATCTCTTTAGGAACCCTTGTTTCCTCTTCGATTTTATGATTTTTCTAATGTATCATTACCAAACGAGTCGTCATATTCTTCAACACTTGTCCTTTAGTGTCTGGAATCCATATAGGCTCTTCATAGTAGGATATTTTGGGTTCCAATTTTATACCTATAGAAGTGAGGACATGAATTGGGTTTGGATTGTAATTCCTCAACAAAGAATCATGGAACACATTATGTACTTTAGATAGTATAGGAGGAATATCCAAATGATTTGACTCAGCTCCAATTCTTTCCAAAATTTCAAAAGGGCCTATGTACGTAGGGTTTATTTCCCCTTACTCCCCAATCATATAACATCATTCCATAGAGATTAGTTTACGAAAACATGATCTCCCACTTTAAATTACAAACACTTCATTCAATGAAAAGGTTTGATTTTTTCTGCTTTGATCTAATTTGATGTGGCCTTGAATTGTCTTTACCTTCACTATTGTTTCGTCTACATTTTATGGGCCCAAAAGCTTCTTTTCTTCGACTTCATCCCAAGAAGTTGGTTTACAACTTCACTTTCTATAAAATGATTAATATGGTGCCATTTGAATACTTGAATGGAAACTACTATAGAAGGAAATTTTTACTAAAGGTAAATATTGATCCCATATACCTTGAATGTCATGTGAACATGATCAGAACATGGCCTCTAAGGTTTGGATTGTCCTTTCTGATTTCCAATAAGTTTGTGGGCGATAAGAAGTACTCGATTGAAAATCATTATCCACAATTTCTGAGGGCTTTACCATAATTTTGATGTAAATCATGGATAGTGATAAGAAAAAAATTTAGAGAGATTCTCTATAAAGTCTCACAACTTTATTGATATAGAGTTGTACTAGGCACTCCAATGGAAAATCCACCCTTATAGAGAGGAAATGTGATGATTTCGTAAGTTGATCAACAATTAACAATATCTCATCATTAATACTGGGGGTTTTGGGTAATCCAATTCTAAAATCCATGGTTATTTCATCCCATTTCTATGAAAGAATAGGTAGTAGTTTCATAACACCTCTATAATGATGTCGTTCATCCTCTACATGATGACAAACTAGAAATTTTGATACATAATCAGAAATTTCCCACTTCATGTTGTCCCAACAATACTTTTCCTTCAAATCTCTATAGATTTTAGTGATGTCAGGGTGTATAGAGAAATTTGAGGTGTTGTCATCATATAATAACTCCCTTTTCTACTCAGGTATAGAGGGAACACATTGCATCTTCCAAAATTTCATAATAATACCTTCCCACATGAAGATATCCAACATCCCATCTTTCATAGCATTAATTATCTTTTATGATTCTCATCATCAGACTATAGAGCTTTAAATATTTCCAATAATGACGGTTGGGATACCATTTGAAAAAGTAGGGATATTTCACCTTCTCTGATAGTTCTCATATCCATCCTCACTATATCTATGTAAAATGGATCCTTGAATTTTTTTTGAGAACACCATGATCCTTCCGGTTGAATTCATTAGTGACCATATTTGTCATTCACTGGTGTTAGTGTATAGAAAATTCATAATCCATGAGTAGTTCGAGCCATCACCATTTCCCCATATAGAGTTCTTTCTGTGATAAGATATATTTTCAACTCTTATGATCCGTATATATCTCACAATTTTCTCCATGGAGATAATGTATCCATATCATCAAAGAAATGATTACAACTGCTAACTCAATATCATGAGTATGATAGTTTTTTTCATGAATTTTCAACTACCTTGATGCATAGGAAATAATTTAATCATTATCCATATAGACACAAGGAAGCCATTTCTTTGATGCATCACTACAGATCATAAACCAATCATTCCTAGATGAAGAGATATGATCATCGAATTCAATAGTATCCTCTTCAATTATTTGAAACAGTCATCACATTCTTTTTTCCATACAAACATAACCCCTTTACGTGTCTACTTGGTCATTGGGTTTGCTAAATAGGGGAAGTTCTGAATGAAACACTGATAATGAAATCCTAAACCAACAAAAATTAATACCTCAGTTATCTTCATTAGAGTAGGCCCTTCTTGTGAAAAAATTATGTTTGTAGGATCAATAGATATTCCATCCTTATAGACAATTTTTTGTTTAATGGAAATTGATTGATGAAAAAATTAACACTTAATAAACATCCCGTATAATTTATTTATTCTAAGAGTCTTTATAATAGTGCACTAATGATTTTCATGAGCATAATATATTTTAGAATATACCAAAAAATTATCAATAATCACTACAAGAATTTCGTTATGATATTTATTGATAACCCCATTCCTTAGATCCATGAAAATAGAGGGTATATTAGTTATTCCAAAAGGCATTACTTTAAAATCATAATTCCCATGCCTCGTTCAAAATACTATCTTTGGAATATCTTCCTTCCTCATACATAATTGATGATATCTAGATCTAAGAAAAATCTTCATAAATTAATGTGATCTATGAAGATGATCAAATAAATCATCAATGCGAGGTAGATATACTTGTTCATTATTTTTATAGCATTGATCTCCCTGTAGTCAATCCCCAACTCATATATCCATCTTTTTTATTAACGAAAATAATATGTACTCCCTATAGGGAAACAATAGGGAGAATAAATAATTTATTATTACATTCCTTTTGTTTTTTATTCAGTTTCACAAATTTCATAGTGGCCATTCTATAAGTGGTATTTTATATTGGCCTTGAATCAGTAATGAAGTCAATGGAAATCACAATTTCCAACTCTAGATGATGTCTAGGTTAATCATATGGAAACACATCAAAATATTCTTGAACAACAGGTATGTTCTCTTTTTGAACATTCATTTCCTCATACACAGTTATTTCATTTCATTCCACCCCAATAATTGATGTCAGTGGAGATAAAAGAGGTGGATCTAGATGATAATCAGTTCGTGATTTTTCTACTATAAAGATATGAGCTTCCACATCATCATAAAAACTGTAACCTCCTTATTCATGAATAAATGTTTTTGCATCATGTTTCTAAAACCAATCCAAACTGAGGATTACATCAATGTCAATCATGGGAGTGATAATAAAATCTGGTGAAAATGTACATTTATATGCCAAAATACGGTCTTCCTGATACAACTTTGTTGCAATGTTACTTCCCTAAGATGTTTTGAATGATAACTCGCTTATTAAATCAAATTGGAAATATCTAATTTTCATGGAAAACATGGAATATATGAAAGAATTCCGTGATCTAGATTAAAATAAACCATTTCATAAAATTGAGTAAATGTGTAAAGTACCTACCAACACATCATTAGAAACATCAATATTAGCAATTGTGATCGCATAAGATTGTCTGTACTACATTGGCCTTTTATGAGGTACATTTTGTTGATGCTTTGGGAAATCATTTCTATAGTGTCCCATCTCTATAAAATTATATAATTCAATATTAATATCTTATCTCTTCCTCTTTCAAACCCAAGCATGATGGCCTTTCTGTCCACACATATAGCATACACTGTTTCTTTTTAATCAGAAACCATGGAGTTTAAAAAAAACCATCATAAGGTGGAATGTCAACACATTCATTATTCTCCATTTCCATATTTACTTTTCCAGAGATTTCAGAAACCCTATCATTATCTTGAATTCCTTTAATGACATAACACTTATAGAACTCATTTTCTTTTTTAATAACACATAAAAATATTTCTTCGTATGATGAGAATATTTGGTAGACCAGCACCCACTAGAGGAATGACTTCAGGACATCAATGAATTGATAAATATTTCTCCATATATTACATATAGATTCCTCAGTATTCCTTGCTATCCTTGTGATTTTAGAAACATACTTTGAAACATTATCATCTCTCTTTTGCCTCAAATTCTGAAACCACCTTTCTATATCCGCTCAATATTCATGAGGAATGTATTTCTCTAAGAAAATTTCATTAAAAATTCTCTATTAAGTGGTTTTAATATCTTCCTCCTCCTTTTTGTTCTTAATTAGTGACCACCATTGATCCGAATATCCTGACAGATGATAAACCACTATTACAACCTTCTCCCATACATCACATCCCATGGAGAGAAATATAATAACCGAGGTATTTATAGAATAAAACTATTTGATTTATATTAATACATATGACTAAAATATATAAATTTCAAGTTAAAGGGGACCCTTTTTCGATAGTGTACTTGAAACGCAAAAATTTTTTTCTATGGAATCTTACATTGGACAAAACATTGAGTTATACTAAAATATAATACAATACTACTATTATTATTTTAAATGGTAGTTAACGCCTAGATGTTGGAATGGGGGGAATGAATGTTATCATTTAAATTCTGAAATATAGTTCCTACATGATTAAATAATGATTCATTAGATAATAAATTTATTAGAAATAGAAATATAAACCAATTGATTACAAATGTTATGTTTTTATGAAAACCAATTGAATATAAAGAATGTGTATTTATGAAAAACAATTTAAAATAGAATAATTGTGTTTATGAAATTATATATATATATTTATCGATTATTAGTTAATGAAAAAAATTTGTTCAATATTAAATGTAATTTTTTAATTCATCTTATATGTTTTCTATATATTATATAAGAACTAATTCAAATTTTTCAAATAAAAGAATTATTTTTCAAAAAATATAGTTTACCACCTTATGATGGAGAAATTTTTTTGAATATAGTTTTTTTCACTCTTATATGTAATATTTTACAAAATTAAATTATTTTATAGGATCTAGAAATCAATTTTTACTTTGGATAAATTATTTGTAATTTTCTGATAAAGTTCATTTTTTAACGAATTCTGAAAAATACCACATTAATAGTCAAAACTCACTTTTCATCAAATTTATTTATAACATTTGGTTGTACATTTAATTGTGTATAATGTGTAATTTGATTATATTTTTATCATTCAGTACCATTTCAGTAATTTTTTGAATTTTACATTTAAATTGGACATAAATATATGCCAATATTCTTATAGTTATTACATCTAAAAAACCCTCTTTTTTGGATTTGACAATGGGAAATATTTTTAAATTAATTACAGAAACTTTTGTGTTTTTTATTCTGAAAAATAGATTCCATATTTGGAATCTATAAGTCCAAATTTTGTAAATGGGTACCATTTGTTTGTAGACAATATGAATAGTGTCTTCATTAATTATTTTATTTACCACGGTTAAAGGGAAAATCTCCTAAATAAGGGTATCAAAATGATATTATAATAATATAAAACTACCCTATAACATATCCTAATCATATTGGATTATGTATTTAAGACCATGGGCTTCCATGGGTCGATTTTGGGACCCCATAAATTCACTTCAGAGTGATAATGTCATTTTATAAAAAATAATTTCATGTAATGAAAAATATAACATAAACATGTATCTTTTAATAAAAAAAATTTTATATGGTGTTATATAACTGATCTATTCTATAAAATTTAGTCATTAGAAATAGAAAAATATTTCCTACATCATGGTATTTTATTTATAAATTTTAGACATAAAATAAATAAACATATTTATGACATAATGATGACGTAGTGATTACCGTATTGATGAATATTTAAATAAATGAGATTATAAATATTAAAATAAATTTATTTTAAAATTTTATTCCATCCAAAAAGATTATGGATGATTATGACTTTTTATATTTGAATTAATGAAGTTTGTTTGAATGAATTTATTTTTTTATGTATTTTTAAAAAGTCATGACATGAATAGTATATAAATAGACATAAATTAGTTTTTAATAAAATTATATTTTATTAAAAATTATAATAGTCAGAAAAATATAATATTTGTCCAAATGAAATATATAATGTTTAAAATGTCATTAATGAACCAATTTATGTTTAATTGGAATTTTATAGTAACTATATTAACCATATATTATGAATATACAAGAAGACATTATAAGAGTCAAATTAGTTAACCAAAGGGTTAAAGCTAAAATACATGGAAAATGTGTGACCTAGACTTGTATAAAACCTATTTATTGAATTTTTTTATCCAAAAATATATTATATTTTAATTAATGATATTGGGATCATTGGAAAACGAAAATCATTTTATAATAAAATAATATTTCAATGCCTTCCTAAAGTGCCCCTCCTCTCTCTTATAAAAGGGAATAACCTCTACCCAATTAATCACAACACTAATGACTATTTGGATCTCCCAAAACCTCCCCAAATAATCTCAAAAAATCTCTCTGTTTCTCCAAGAAGCATCACCTTGGGTAAAAGGGAATTAATAAAATCCAATACGCTCAAATCAAAAAAAGTTACCCGATTTAGAGGTAATGTCTTCTCTAAAAATATTTTCCCTTATTTTCCATATCCACTCCCTATGATCATGTTATTCATTGATTACATAAATACAGAATATTAAATATAATATTATTTTAATATAAGAATTATTTTAAAAACATTTACATACACCTCAGTCTAATGGATACGAACATATTGTTTCTGTGAACAGAGAACGACGATTTTCTGATTTTTCCCTACCACCTCTCATGGAGACCATTATGATTGAAAAATGTTTATATATGATATATATAATATTTATATTATCTCTATACTTTTATTTCTTTAATTAAATCAAGACTTCATACTTTTGATAATTTGTAAATATGATAATTTCATTTGAGGAAGTGTGGACTACCACCCCGTCAAAGTAATATGACTCGTTTGTTTCATACATGGAAACCATAAATGACAACGTTAATGAAATTATGTAACACACACACACAAATATATATATAGATATATATATATCATATTATATTATACTGGTATTATATTATACATATGTATCATTTATTTTTCATTCCTTTAAATATGAAAATGAAATGAAAGTAGCGTTTATGTGTACATATGGCTTACCGTCCTCACGAACAGTGCATTTTATTCCTTATATATATATGTTATGGTATTTTATAAATTCATATGTACTGAATATATGTGACAATTAAAAAATTAATAATATTTTGAAGATAGTGTAAATCTGACCACATGGAAAATTTTTAGTTATGTAATGTTCATTATCGACTCAAGTACAGAATATCGAAAAACAACGGATATGAGCATAAATAATTATTTAATTTTTATAACATGATTATAAGTAATATAAATTGAAGAATAAACTAGAATTTTTTTAATCATGTTAAATTTATCCGATGTTCATTATTCAAGAATATAAGGAATGATTGAGACAAGTCAGACTCAAGGTAAGGGAACCATTCACCATCATCTTTTAGCCCATAACTTCTTTTATATTATGACTTTTAATTTCAAATTTATTTTTGTTGGTATTTGTTATCGAAAATCATCATGGTTATATATTTTATGTTCATGTGATGAGACACACATTTTTCTCCCATAAATTAATTTATTGAATTTTAAAGCGACGTCGTTTGGCTGCTGAATTTTTGTTCGAGAACTTCATTTCCCAATTACCATTCATTGGGTTGATATTATACCTCTTGATTTGCCGGTATATGATTATGTGAGATATAAATGTTGATATCCAATCATGTATTTATTATAAATTTATGTTTATTTATAGTGGATACAAATAATATTACAATTTTATTAACAAAATGATCTTTGTAAGAGAATTTCTAATCTCGATTTCCTCTCTTTGGTTTTTGTGAATAATTCATTGATTTTGTTATGAAAAGATTATGTGTGGAATAATTTCATATTTATTTATGTTGTAATATATAGTTCCCATTGTGTTGATATACTGTTGCTAAACACAATCACCCAATTAATAAATTCTTACGTCATTTATATGAATTTAATAAGGGAAATCATAACTCAATCTCACGTCATTGAGTTAAATATCCATGTCATTGGTTTTTTACAAGAATATTTGTGAATGACCTATGATTTTTTACACATAATATTTACTTATATTGGGTGTATTTATATTTTTCACACATAATTATGTCATTGAATTTTCCATAATCTTATGATATGATCTTTGTAATGGACTACATCTGAATCTCCTTTCATTGAGGCATATCTCGATATTGTGCACCTTTATTATCCTATGAAGTGTATATACTACCCTTTGACATATTATATCATGAATATCATTACACTCATGATATTATAGGATTTGTTTAATATTATTCTTTAATTATTGTTATTTGGTATCTTACCTTGTGGTAGGGGACTCTTTAATTAAAACATTGTTTTAAATGTTTTCATGATTTAATATTATAAATATTTCAATTAATATCTAAGTTTTTAAAATAGTATTAATGATTTATTTATATGGAAATTAATTTTAATAAATCTAATTCCTTTAAAAGACATAAAGTGGTATGAAAAACATTGATTCAAAAAAATATTTATTGAATGTTTTAAATGGGTTTGAAAATATATTGAATATTTCAATATCATAAATTGATTTATTGTTATTGATGAGTGAAATATAGAAAATTACAGTATTTTATGTCTACTGATTTTTTGATAGTACATGGACATTTGATGTGTGGTTACATGATAAACCAAATGTTGTTGGTTCCAAGATAAACCTAGGGAAGGTGAGCCCAAGATATCCCTCCAATGCATTCGGTAACATGACGGAGGTAAACGTTAATATTTATTCTATGATATTTATGGAATATACCATGTTGGGTATTCCAAACGTAATTACCATCATAGCTATGAAAGCTAAAATGTAAATATGTAATATATTCCAAAAGTTTCCATTATGATTTATGATATCTATGTGTTATTCATAAATATTATGATTTAATGAGGTATGTTAAAGAGAATATGTTTTATGATAAAAAATTATGATTTCTTTAATAGTATGTGTTCAATGTCTAATGTTTTATTCCCTTATTAAATATCCCTTATTGATCTTTTTATTCTCATCCCATGATTTTGAAAATCTATAAACAGGGTATAAATAAGGGTAAGAGATAGGAATAATTCATGATGATATTTATCAAGAAAATAAATGTTGTTTTATTTAATGAGTTTTATTATTGTGAATAAAATTAAATAGAGTAGAAGTGTCTACTTGGTAATATTTGAGATGTAATGTAATAGTTATGGGATAATTCTCAAAAAAAAAAAAAATAACTGAAATGATCCTCAGTGTGAATTCATGACATAACTCATGATTCTGTAACATATAGTGTTGGGGCCTTATAGTTGGTATCAAATGTCGGTTTAGATAACAATATATGTTACTATGTTATTTAAGCATAAGTGACATAACTATAATGGTTAGCATATTAAAAAGAGTCGTAGTTATTTTTGATAAATTGAATGAGTTTAAGATTACATGAATAATTATATCATAGTTGTTACCCACCAAATTAGATAGAATATGATTATTTTATTGATATACTCACATTATAATTTTTTGTTTTAGTAAATGGAAAGATCTAGAAGTCACCAAAGTAACAATTAATGTGAAACAAACTGTGGTGATTTTATAAATAAGTAAATGTATGAAATGGGAGCTGCAATGAGAACTCTTGTGGTTATTCTCAACCAACTATATAGAGTCGTCATTGACCACTTGATCCTTGGTGATGTTTCTAATGAATTTTCTATGAATGAAAATAATTCTTGTGGATGTTTGGGTAATAATCATAAAGGTAAATATATTCAAAAACCTAAGTGTCAATGATATGGAAATAAACACATAAGAAAATGGTTCAAAGGGATGGTAAAATGTTATAGATGTGGTAATTAAGGTCATAATGTAGTAAACTATCAAGGAAAAAAAGGAATCATTCCATTGACTCAATGAAAGGGAAAAAATATCATTCTGAGGGATCAATTGAATGTTTTAAATCTGTTGTACATGGTCCTTATGAAAATAGATGTCCTATGAAGAGGGTTTGAAAATGGGATCAGTAGGACCATAGAATTTTATGTTTACTAATACCTAATTCCATTCCAATTGAGGATGAGTAAACTGACAATGACCTATAAAAGGTATGGATTATTTCATAGCCCATGTTTTGGAATTATTAAAATATTATAACAATATGAAAGAATTTGATGGTAGAAATACGTATTATGGAATAATTTTGAATTTTTTTGAAGGAATCGTTAATAATGATGGACAATTTTTATGATTTCAAAATTTTATAAATTTGAATGTTATGTTAGATATCTGAGTGATGAAATGATCAAAAGTATCAATACTCTTTTGTTGATGGGATTAATTTGGAATACTTTTATATTTAATGTGTATCCCTTAATCTTGGTATGTGAAAATTATATTTGAGGAATCATTATATTTTCTTTTGTGGTTATAGTTATAAAAAAACAAAGTGGGATTATACGGTCCTTGAATTTGAGGAAATTATAGGTTATTTCCTTTAGGAATGAAAATGTGATGTATGAGATAGTATTTGGGGGTAAAATATGTTATGGTTATTTATGAAGAATTTATCTCAATTTTGGGAATTTTATATAATTTTATAGTTTATGAAAAAGTATAACACGCAGACCGTGTGACAACACGTCGAGTTAGACAAAGCTGTGAGAATCGAACCCACAACCAAAGTGTGACTGGGATTTATCTCCTACCACTAGATTAAGAGAAGTCCCTGTTTTGTATGGATTATTCTTTTTAGTTAAATGGTTTTACGGAAAAATATTAAGTTGATTTTGGGACGTTAGGTTTTATCAAATGGATTTCCTTACCATAGAAAAGTGATTTTGTTATTAAGCGATAATTGTAATTTTGGAATATGTTCTCTCTTTTTAGAACACTATATGCCTAATGAAAATAGAATACTATTGGATTTAATTTGAGTAGTAATGGTTGTATTTTTATTTTCAGAAAATATCAATTTTTAGTGTAGACTTATAGAGATTCTAGTTGTTTATGGAAATTATTAACCTATGTTAGAGAATATGTGTTTAGGTTAATGGATTTTTTGTGTGAGAATTTAAAAGTAGTCTATGTAATTTGGAGATAAATGTTAACAATTATCATGGAAGACTATGTGATGAAATTCATATGAGTTTTTTTTATATTAGTTTGTATTATTTGACTAATTATAAGGAAAATTGTTTATTGAGTGGTCTTTGTTGAACTTTGGGTATTGTTTGTTCAAATTTGGAGATTAAAAGTAGTATTTATTTTTATAAAGGATTTTCTATTTTGGGGATAATCTGATGTTGTACAAACTATTTTGGTATTAGTTAATGTCTAATGATTGGGGAAATATATAGTTCACCTTTTTTGGATTCTGTGATTCTCTAGAAGTTGATTCTAGCACTTCAGGTGTGACTAAGACATCTTGAATACTCATTGTTTGGAGAAAATATGAGTTAGTGGTAGAAATTTATTAATGGATGAAAAAAATACAAGAATAGAAAGTAAGTTTCCTTATTTTATTAGAGAATATCATAAATAAAATTTTAAAATTTATGAAAATGATATTAATACAAAAAACATTTTCAATTTTCTTTTTTTACTGGGGAATCAAAGACAGTTTAACCCATCATAATTTTGTGGTTTTCATGTAGTTAACTTTATCCAAATAAAGTTTTCTATCAGTATCCATCAGAACATGATGGTTAGTTTTCCCTTCCATATCCATGATTTCATGGAATCCATGTACATTTAATCTATGGTGACCATTATACTTTCCTTTCATTCTTTTAATGTGATAGTTTTATTTACTCTTTTTCTGATGTGGGAATTTCAAGGAAGTTTTCAAGCTTAATTTTAGAATATTGAGGATGAAACTTCCAAAAGGGGGAAGGATGTAACCACCCAAGTATTTATAGAATAATAAAATTTGATTTATATTAATACATATGAATATGATATTAATTTTAAGTTAACTGGGAATATTTTCTGGTAGTATACTCAACACGCAACAACGAGTTTCTCTGAAATATTACATGCACCCAAAAATGAGTTATACTAAAAAATAATACACTAATTTTATTATTATTTTAAATGGTAGTTAATGCCTAGTCATTATAATAGATGGAATGAATAATATAAACTGAATTTTGAAATATGGTTTACACCTATTTTAATAAAGATGTATCGGGTACGAAATTTAATAGAAAGGGAAATAAAAACCTATTGAATATAAAAGATGAGTTTTTATGAAAAATTATTTAAAAGAGAATAATTATGTTTACAAAATCATATAACTCATTACTTGTTTTAATTTAAGGAAAAATATATTTAATATATTCAATGTAATGTTTTAAATTTAACTTTTTTGTTTTCTATATATGATATAAGAACATATTCAATTTTTTCAGATACAAGAATGATATTTCTAAAAATGTAACTTTACCACCTGTTTATAGACAACCCATTATAAATATAATTTGTGTCACTTCCTAATGTTCTATTTTAAAAAAATTAACTTATTCTATAGAATCCGGAAAATTAAATTATATTGTCTAAATTTTTCGAAATTTTCTAATGATGATCAATTTTTAATGAATAGTAAAAAGTACCACATTTTATGTTGAAATAAACTTTTCACCTAATTTATTTATATAGTTAGGTTTTACTATTAATTGGTTTTAATGTTTAATATTATCATATTTTTATCATTCAATCCAATGATGGTCATTTGATGTAATTTCACTTTTAAATTAGATATAAACACGTGTCAATCTTTTGATAACTTTTATTTCATAAAAATCTGGTTTTTGGTTTTGTCAAGATGAATTAATATTAATTTAATTACTACAACTTCTGTGGTTTGAAATTGGAAAAATGGATTTCATATTTTTAATCATGAGGTCCTATTTTGGTAAATATGTACATTTTATTTTTAGACATTATTAATAGTAACTTGAGTAATAATTTTATTTACTATGGTTAATGGGTAAATCTGGTAAATAATGGTAATAAATAGTATTATAATTATATTCAAATACCCCAACACATTTACTAATCATACTGGGTAAGATATTTCCGACCATGGGAATCCATGGGTCGCTTTTGGGACCCCATGAATCCACTTGGTAGCGTTAATGATATTTTATAAAAATTAATTCAAAAGTAAAGAAAATTATTACATAAAAATGTCTATTATACTAAAAAAAATATAGCGTTATATGAGTGATATATTCAACCATAAATAGGATTTATAAATATGAAACTATTTCCCAAATCATGGTATTTTATTTATAATTTTTAGACATCTAATAAATAAATATATTTATGAAAAAATGATTATGTAGTGATTTCCTTATTGATGAATTTTTGAAATAAATGGGATTACAAATATTAAGATAAATTTATTTTAAAAAATATTATGCCATCCAAGAATCTTGTGGATTATTTTTACTTTTTATATTTTAATTAATTATGTTTGTTTCTAAATAATCATGTTGTTATGGATTTTTAAAAAGTCATGACATGAATATTAAAAATTTGACATAAACGAGTTTTTAATACAAACAATATTTTATTAAATGATATAATAGTACTAAAAATCTATGATTCATAAAAATGACTTATATAATGTTTACAATGTCATTAATGAACTAGTTGAGGATCTATTTTAATTTTATAGTATCTATATTAACTATATAGCATGAATATACAAGAAGACATGGTAAGAGTCAAAAAAGGTAACTAAAGGTTTAAGCTAAAAGATAAGGATAAATGTGTGATCTAGAAATGTCAAAAACATATTTTTACAAAGAATGTATATGATTAAGCATCATATATTTTAAATAAATGAATTTGGGAACATTTGAAACAGAAAATTATTTTATAATCAAATAATATATCACTAACTTCCTAAAGCGACCCTTACTCCATCTTATAAAAGGGCATCAACTCTACCCATTTAATCACTCCATTAAAGCCCCGTGGATCATCCATGTGCTTAAAAAATAAAATCCCACAATCCCTATAATACTTATAAAAGAATTAACTTTTGTAAAAGACAATTCATGACATCCTTTAGGCTAAAATAAAAAAAATCAAACCCGATTTAGAGGTACCATCTTCTCTCCAGTTCCTTTCCATTATTTTCATTCTCCACTACCTATGATCTTATTATTATTTATTTGAATAAAAACACATGAATCCTAAATATATTACTATTTTATTATTATAAATATTCTAACTACACTTACACACACCTCAATCTAATGGATACGATCATACCGATTCAGTGTACGACGAACTACTCCCACACAAAATGATGATTTTTGGATTTTTCCATGTCTCACGTCATGATGGACATTGTTATAGAACTATATTTAAAAATATTATTTTAATGATATATATATATTCTATATTATTATGTTTTTTTTATTTTATGTATACATTTATTCATTCCATAATTTGTAAATACGATAATGTCTTTGAGGAAGTGGGAAGAACCACTCACTAAAAGTGATATTACACGTTCGTGCCATATATAGAACGTATAATGAATGGAGTTAATTAAAATATGTAACATATATAAAATATGATATTATACTTTAATTATAATATACCTATGTATCATGTAGTTTTCATTCTTTTAAATATGAAAAAAATGAAAGTAACATTCATGTATATGTATGGATTACCGTCACCATTAACGGTGTGTTTAATTTATTATATCATAATGTTATGTACTGTTATAAATACATATATACAGGGTATATATGATAATTAAAACATGAATACTATTCTAGAGATGTTGTACTTTTTACATCATGGATAATTTGTAATTATGTCATGTTCATTTTCGACTCAAGTAACAAATATAGACAAAACAAGTAATATGAATTTAAATAATTATGTAATTTTAATAACATTATGATAAGTAATATAAAATGAATAATAATATTTAAAATGTTTCACAAGCATGTATAAATTAACCTATGTTTATTATTCATTAATATAATCAACGAATAAGACAAGTCGGACTCAAGGTAAGGGAACCTTTCACCCACTACTTTTAGTCAAAGACTAATTTTATGTTATGTATTTCAATTTCCATATTATTATATTGGGATAGGTTATTATATAGTATTATTCCTATAAATTTTATGTCCATGTGATGAGATACCCTTTTCTCTCCCATCAAATCATTTTATGAATTTTAATGTAACGCTGTTAGGCTACCAAATTTTTGTAAAAAATTTCTTAACCTAATTTCCATTCATGGGGTTGATCTTCTACCCCTTGATTATAGCAGGAAATGATTATGTGAGAAATAAAATTTGATATCATATCTTGAATTTATAATCTCATTACATGTAATTATAGTGATTACATGTAATCTAACTATTTTATTAACAAAATGAAATTTGTAATGTAATTTCTAAACTCGATTTCTTCTCATTGGGTTTTGCGCATACATTGTTGATTTTATTATTCTGGGATTATGTGCGGAATCACTTTTTATTTATTTTTTAATTTCCAGTTTGGTTATTGTGGATATACTATTCCTACAAATAATAACCTAATTTATAAATTATTACATCATTTTAAAAAACATTTAATGGAAATTTTTAACTCAATCACATTTCATTATGTTAATTATCCATGTCATTGGTTTTTTTCCATAAAATTGTATAAATGACCTATGATTATTTTACACTTAACGTCAGATTATTTTTGGTGTATTTATATATTTCACATATAATTTGGTCATTTATTTATCCATAATCCAATGTTATGATCACTGTAATGGACTTATTCTCAATCTCTTTTCATTGTGTCATATCTTGATATTGTGCTAATTTATTATCCTATAAGGTGTATATAATAAAATTTTAAATATAATATCATAAATCTCCATATTATAACAATACAATATGATTTATTTACTGTTATTCTTTAATTATTGTTTTATACATTTTATCAATTATTAAGGGACTCTTTACCTAAAACATTGTTTTAAATTTTTTAGAGGATTAATATTTTAAATGTTTATCATTGATATCCAGGATTTAAAAATGGTTTTATGGATTTAATTATATGGAATTTATTGTTTTAAAATGTTAATTCCTTTAAAATACATAATGTGTAATGGGAAACATTAATTCAAAAACATCTTAATGAAATGATTTAAATGGTTTTGTAAATTGATTGAATAGTTTAATATATTGAATTGATTTCATGAGATTGATGAGGGAAATGTGGAAAATGTCAATCTTTTATGTGTTGTGATTATATAATTTTACTTGGAAATGTTATTGGTTATTATGTGATATACCAAATACTTGTGGATCCGTGATAAACAATGGGTGGGTGAGCTTGAGATAGGTCTTTAATTCATTGGGTAACGTCATAGAGGTAATCGTTAATGTTTATCCTAAGAGCGTGAGGGAATATACTTTGATGGGTATTCCGAACACCACTCCCTATATAACTATGAAAGAAACATAAAAAAGTATGTTATGAATGGCACAAGTTACCATTTGGATTTATGATATCTATTTCTTATTCATAAATCGTTTGATTTCATGAGGTATGTTAAAGAGATTGTCTTTTATGATTAAAAAGTGTAATTTCTTGGTTAGTATGTATCCATGGACTAATGTTTTCTCATTTATTTTATATCCATTACTGAGATTTTTATACTCATCCCATGTTTTTGAAAATTTCTTCATAGGGTATAAGGATGGGTAAGAGAAAAGAATAATTCAATAAGAATTTTATCAATAAAATAATTGTTGTTTTATTTAATGTGTTTTATTATTGTGAAAAAAATTGGATAGAGTATAAGTGTATATTTTTTAATATTTGAGATGTAATGATACAATTATGGCCTAATAATCAAATACTCTAAACCTGAAAACACCATCAAGGTGAATTCTTGAATTAAGTCAAGATTCTGTAACGTATATGTCTGGGGACTTATAAGAAATATGTTCTCTAAGGAAATTATCCACTTATCTACTAAGAATGGGTTGTAGTCCCACTAAATGATGGAGGATATTATTGAATATAGTGATCAAACCCATATCCTCCACATTATGGTTCCTGATGCTCTATACGGGTATGGTTATTGTTAAAAAATTCAGTACGTTTTCCTAGTATAGTTATAAGTTCCTCTGCACTAGTTGCATCTCCAGATTAAACATCATTATCTTACACAAGAGGGAAATACCTACATGGGATACAACCATTCATGTAGTTTCCATTCCTTCCACTAGGTTCCATTTATAAATAATGGAATAAAGTAGATTTGGTTATGAATCATAATGTATAATATCTAATTAGTAAAATGCAAAGCATAAATTGGAATACTATGCAGAGATAATCCCATAATCATAAATATGGGTTTTTGATAAAATATTTACATTTAATTCCTGAATAATGTCTTGCAATGAAAATGTGAATTAACCTAAGCATATCACCTAGGTGATTCAAAACAAGTTTGTAGTAAATTCCATTATCATGTACCAAGATAACTCAGGTCAAACCAGAAACTCTTTGTCATAGTTTTCCCTCCTAGGTACATATGTGCTAGAACCAGGTACTGTTATAATATCCAAACAATAATGTATTATCTAGAAAGATCTAGATAATCTATTTTATACCATAATAATAGGATGTTATTGTATGTTTATACTCAAATACTATATTTAGGTTTTGTTCCATAATCTATGTTTTCGAAATCTATTTTCCATATTTCCTACAAAACATTCTCTAACACCAATTGTAATGTCCCAACCCTGGTTGCTTGGAGCCTGTTCCTTTTTACATTATATTGGCATGACTACAAGAAAGTAAAATCTTGATGAAATAATTGTTTAGTATATTTGGAAAGCCAGATATATACATAAGTTAAACATTAAAACATGAAATGAATCAAAAAATATATGTTTTATTTGGAACATCCACCACTCTATGTTTATCCCCGCAAGTCAATTGGAACAAATTTCATTATGTACAAGGAAAATGAAACATAATGATGGTGTGAGCTCAAATGCTTTGTATGGGTAAGAAATACAGTGTAAGATATCATAAACCAAAACATTATTCACGGGGAATAACAAAAATGCATGACTTCAAAAATAAACTAAAAATTAACATAATATGGAAGGTATAATAACGAAATAAATAATTTCATAATATACCATAATCTTGGGTATTATAATACTATAATAACCACATTAACCATCAATATTAGTTTCATAACAAGATAAATTCATATGCAAGACATTCTGAAACATACCGTTAAGGCCTTGGCCAAGACATCTAAAAATTATTAGGGCCTCAACCAAAACCATATATAAAATTGGGCAAGCCCTTGGACAAGACTGTATCTATTTGTCACATGAGACCTATTGATGAACCGATGGGCTATAGAGGGACCCATAAATTAACTATTAATTCCAATTAGTTCCTCATATGAATTTGGATGAACATAAATAATATATACATTCACATTGAAATGAACATATGAATTTTAAATTACTTCACTGACTATTAACCATAAACACTAACCATTTAGAGTAAATTGGTGATTGGTCTTAGGATTGCAAAAAGATAGTCAAACTAATCATAAAACATTAAAATGAAATTGGTATGTGATATCATAAAATATTAATCCCAATGATACATAATATCTAGTAAGAATGTTGAAATAGATGAAGATACCCTTATAAAATTATTGAGTAATTCATGAGTTAAATAGACTTTTACTTTGAAAAGAAGGGTGTTTTTGGAAATTAATTTTTATAAAACCATAAAAAAGTAATATATTTTTTCATAAATAAATGATTGATTTTAGAATGTATTTTGTTCTAAAATAATATTATAGATTTCCCATGAAAATAGGTAAGAATTTAATAAATTTCCTTTAATTAGGCTTCTATTTCCTAAAGAATTTTTAAAGTTACAATTAAAACGTGTAACTCCCCATAAAATAAAGAAGGATTCAGGTTGCTAAAAATACATATAACAGTCACACAAAATTTATGATTAATACATAATTATATATAATAATTATATTGTTATATGTAGACAATAAAAGTAACAAGAATTGAAATAGAGGTTCTGGTGTATAACCCTTATGTTAAGTCCGAAGGTGTTCCTCGCATTATCTTAATGTCCTGAATAATGAAAATATAGTTTCAGAAATTAAATATTCTAGATCCTAATATACATGTAATTGATTTATAATAACATTATTAGGTTTATTAAAGGCCTTTTTATGGGTTAAGATAATCAATTTCATTGTTTGAGAGTCTTTTCTTCCTTGGTTTTCAGGATCGGTTTACTTATATTCATGTATGGATAAACATGTATAATTAGAATGGTTTTATAGAATATAAGTTTTATGATGTTAGTAATAACTTTATGAATACATGGTCATAATTTTTTTTGGTTTTTTGGAGTGAAAACTAATCATTATATAAAACATTAATGATAATTGTATGGGTTAATTAGCGGTTTTTGATCACAATGAACTCAGTTTGATTTATAAATTTATATCTTGAGTAAAAAAGGATTCCATAACCATAAATAAGTAACAATAAATATATTATTTTGTCTTTTAAACATAAAAATTACTACATTAGCAGAATTAATGAGTGTAATAGAAATTGAAATCATGTCATTCTTGAATGTGATAAATTGACAGATCTTAGATGATGTTTTCATTTATAGTATAAAAAAGGAAAAAGATAGATTATGAAACATTATTATTTTACCATAAAAAATATAGTACATGTATGGTATTAGATTGATCAAAACATGTGGATGAAAGGAGAAGAGAAAATTAAAATAAAATAATTGTATTTGAAATAAATGAAATGAAAAGACGAGTTTACTTCATGAAGTAATCTTTCATGAGATACTCTTTAGGGGTGTGGTTTTGGATCTGTATGAGACCAAGGGCTATTGGGAGTGGTGGAGATGCTTGTGAGTATATTAAATAAGATTTTAGATAAGGAAAAAGGATTTAGAGGAGTGAATATAAGAGGATGTGAGGGGGTCATCTAATTATTTTACTCATTATTTAATTATTTTGCCAATGAAAGCCAATAGTTTTGACTATTTTTAAAAAGAAGAGTTATATGTACATGTGAGTTTATTCCATGTTTCCCTACATTATCCATGATTCAATTAATATTTAATATAACTTATAATTTAAATATACTGTAAATTACGACATTTTACCATTCATAAGATATTCGAGTTTTTTAGAAAAATCCCAAAAATTCACCACAACCTTTTTTTTGTTGAAAATAGTTCAAAAATGAACTACATATTTTGAAATTAATTTTCAATATATTATGAATTTTATTTTTAAATTAATTAATAATATATTCAGAAAATATGAATTTTAAAACTCTAATTCATTTTATATCATCTTGAAAAATTAATCAATATAAAATTTTCTTAAAAACATAAGACAATAAAATAATAATATGATTTAATATTAATAAGGCTTATATTAATATTCTTATTTATATTCATAAGGTTATGTTACAATGCATCAAAAATTATGTTTTTTTGTCATATTCTAAATATTTTACTGAACACGGTGGTGTATGTCATTTTTTATCAATTCTAATCACAGAGTCTGAAATGTTATAATTACTGGATAGGTCATAAAAAAGTGGTGTTTTGTAGAGAATCAATGTTTTATGTATTCATTATTTAATTTTTTTGAACAATATTGGGGTGTTACATGAACCATCATTCATGGATGGTTATTATGATTTATGTAATGTTTATATATGTTATTAATTCAATAATTAGGATAATTTAATTCCAATATCATATAAACGATACTAGTATCCCATCAATTTAAAAATGATAATTCCTTCATCCGTATTTGGGGACCACCACATCCATGATGTGATGTGATTTATTTCAAATTTTATATTTAATAATATTGTAAAAAGGATGCAACTAATCAATATATTTTACATTAACTATATGTTAATGATTAAATGAAGATGAATTATTATATATATTCCTTTAATTAAATCCATTAAAACATGAAAAATTTAGTTGTTTATATATATATATATTACCATATCCATGATGTGATGTAATTCACATTAGTATTTTTTATATATGGATTACCACATAAATTTATTATGTTTTCCTCATTTGAATTTTGTTTTTTTGAGAAATGTATGATATTATGAACCTATTTATATTTATATGATATATACAATAATATTTTATATTTGGTATCATGTATCATTTAAAATTTATTGTTTAAATGTTAAAATTTGGATAATTTCTTCTATGGTGTTTTGAATCAAAAGCTACCCATGTCGTAAGGGTTTATCATCTCAAATTTACTTCTTCGCAAATGATTTTGGTTATAAAACTAATTTTTTTAAAAGGCTTATCAATTTCCCATTTTCTATTTTTTCATTATTATAATTATTTTTATGGAATTTAATACACCATTTTAAGATGTTTCATTCACAGGGTTATGAATAAATATTCATATAAATTGAATAGGTTTTATATTAACTTTCCATTTTCATTAGGACTGTTTATGCATTAAATTATGATGATGTATATATATGATATTTATTTACATATATACTAAATCTTATTTATATTATTCATCTCTTGTTTTTATCTTGATTACATGTTTTCCTTTCATTATCATATTTTTTATTAGTCATGTGACATTTGTTTTAAGTTAAACTGAAATTATTTCTCTCTTCTATTGGGAATATTTGTATTACACGTCTACATTTTATTTAATATGTTATAAATTATATTTTTACCCTTATTTAATGGATTAATAAATTCATATATTCCCTTATACTAATATCAATAAATTTTTCTATATTTTTTATTTTCAAACCATGATTTTTTTCATTTTGTACTAAAATTGTGATTGAAATTTTTGTTTTAAAGTAAACTGCATGTATGGATTTTTGTTACATTATGAATTATCATTTATTTGACTATTCATTTACAATTTTCCATAGTTTCATTCTATCAAAATATTTTCCTTATAATTTTGGAAATGATTAGTTATAACTAAGTGATTTAGAAATGAAATTGGTATTTCATTAAAAGAACGAGGTCAATTATATTTTATTGATAATTTTTTATATAAAAACATCATTTTATGTTTAATACTACTGACTAGATTTGTAATAATATATTACAATATTTAATCTTAATATGGATTTTTTATGGGTATGATGATGAAATATTGATGAATAATGTTTTCTTTTCGATGAATTGAGCTATGATGGAATGATAATGTTTTCATGATTTTGGGAAGAAATATAAATTGTTTTTATTTTGTAATATTTAGGTATATTATATACCTCTAATGTATTGGGGAAATATTAATGTTTTATTTTTCCTTTGAGGGAACACATTAAGTTTTCAAAAGTGAAAAATGGGGTATAAGGGATGTTATATCATGCTAAGAATAATTTATATAAAAATATATACCATGTAAAAATTTCAATACACGGGAAGTTATTCCAATACCAAAGATGTTATATTGGTTGTTATCCCATAGAAAACATGTGATGAATATATTAATGGACATCCTTGAAAAAGGATTTCAATAAAATACATGTTTTTTATTTTGAGGATTGAATACTATAATATTAATCTCAATATTATATTTTACCTTATACGGGGGAATACAAGATTATAAAATAGTTCCAGATATTTTGAGCATTGTTTAATGCCCGAAGCTCGTTTTTTTAGAGAAGCATCATGAGGTTCATGGTTGGAACGTGGCTTGTGCAAACTGTGATATTTTTTTGCGACCCATATGTATTGAAAGACTAGTATAAGAAACCATGAGAGGGAGAAAAAACATATCTCATATTAAAATATGAATTTTATTAGAGTTTAAACACTTTATTAGAGAATTTTCTCTCTAACCAATCACCAAGCCATGTGTGGGGATGTCTCCCTTGGACAATACTGGACCATAGTTTGAAACATCATATGGCAAAACCATTCACCCATTTATAGTTTGGTGAAATATTAAATATTAAATTATGTATTTATATTTTTTCCACTATTCCACCTACTTTATCCTGAACAACACCCCCTCCCTTTAGAGATCCTCATCTTCTTCATGATGGGAATAATTATTTCTCCTTTTTTTGGAATCTATTTCACATACTGTTCATATTTTTGGACACCTATTGGTAAAATATTTGATCCATTTCCTTGTTTTCTTTATTCATATCACCATACACTATGTCATATTATAGAAGCATATTTATCACTATGTTAATGAATTTTTTATATTTCTTTGTGGTCTCTCATCCTTGTTCGGACCTGAGTCCAATACGAGATAATTGTTTCTCTACCGCCATAAGGTAGGTGGTCTATACTATTTCCCTTAATGTCTCACATGATTATAAATTTTATCATTTTTACACATGCTAGAAACATTGTGTATTTTCGGAATTTTAATAATTTGTTAAATTAGTTTTTTGAACTATGACCTAAACCAACATATAACATATGTTGGTCTTGATAGAGGCTATAACATAATTTTGAATGTTCCCATTGAGTGTTTCATTATTTACATAATTCTTTATCGAACATCACAGATGATTTGTGGAATATATGAAATTAAATTATTTAATATATAATTAATGACTAACTATGATATTTCTTGGAATATACCATTCACTTGAAGCTTAACATTTATATAAAAATGATTAATTTTTTTTGAAAACCCAATGATCCCATTTTATTAATAAATGAAAAGGAAATGATTGAATTAGATTTAAACGTAAAGATTCATAGAATAATTAATTACATATGATTATTAATAAATTGTGCCTTTTTATTAAGGATCCTTTCTTTGTTAAAGGATTTGTCAGTCTTGAACTAACCTTGGGTTCTCAAAGTAATTCCCTAATCACCCATAGGTCAAAAAACAACATTCATTGAGATAGATCACAAGGGAGATACCCACCATAAAACATGGTATTTTTCGTGGTAAATTAATGGATTTTCATATTAGTAATGATTTATTCAATATATATATGGAAATTAGAATGCATTAGGTTATCTACGGGGATTCATCTTGATCTCCTCAGACAGATGATGTCTTGGATCATCGCTTTGGGATCTAATGATTCTTAGATATATATTTAATTTTTATTTTCTCCATGTACATCACTATATAAATATCATTAGTGAATTCAAAACATGATTAAATTATATTACTCATAGAACATTTGACATGGTTTCATTGTCATTACTGTGAACTGGATATAACATCTGTGGCTTAGGATGCCTTAGTTTTACCATGGGTTCCCCATCATCATCATTATTAAATTATTAATCATATAATATTCTAGGACCCTATATTTTTATTATATACCTGTTCATGAAAATCCAGCATAGGCAGATGTAAACTATGGTTAACAGGAATTCCCATAAGGAAATCATTCCCTGATGATTATTATTTTAGTTTCTAATTAATCAAACTGTAATTTTATAGATATAATTCAATATTTATCCTAAAAGAATTGATTTATTATAGAAACAATTCATGAAGGAAAACTATGTTTTACTCCAATCCTGTTCCATACATAGATTGGTACTCGAACATACATCATGGTTACATACTGGGATAATTGAAATGGGTTGACTTTTGATCTTTATTTTATACGATATAATAGTGTGTGGTAGAAAAGGAACATGAAAAGGTTTAGATTCATGGGGAGTCTATAAATTCACATTTATTTATATATTTTTATAGAATGATCTCATGTATGCTTGTTTCTATTTTTGTATAGAATCATTACATTATAATTCTATTTGTATATGTCTTCCATATTGTGAATATTTATTGTTTTATTATGTTAGGATGATTCATCTACATTACAACATATTACTATTGTTTCTTTCTCTGTTTTTATAAAAATATTATACTACATTACACTACACTAACATGAGGGAATAATATCCCCAAAAACACAACATAAGCTCTCACTACTAATGAAAAACCTCTAAGTTATTGGGATGTGAACTTATGGTGATGTTTCCATGTTGTGTGGGGAACTATTTAGTGGATTCCAGGATATGATTTCTCAAAGTGGTATCAGAGGAAATACTTTTGTCTTAATATTTGGATATAGATAGATAGGATATAAGGACATGTTTTAGTTTGGTAATATTTCTATTATTTGTAGTAGATAACTTATTTATATGATAAATGAAAATTACATGGGAGGGTACTTTATGTTCTATATTTTATTTACAAAAATTTAAATAATTGAACCATTAGGTGGGGCACATTATTTGTGGGGTTTATTCTAACTGAAAATTTTATCTTTATACTAGGCCCGATATGGAAAAGGGATAGTGTCTCATGCATCATCACAAGCACTTGAGGATTCACATACCATATAGATTCTATTAAATAGTTCTGTTACTGTCTACATAACTGGTAGCATGTCTGGTTCCTCAAATATTATATCTATTACTAGAATATTTTTTCATATAAGGATAAAAATAATTGGATTAATTTAAGTGTCTACATGATAATGAATAGTTTTTCCCATATGATTAAATGGTGGATCCTAAACTATTGAATTATAGTGAGTTTTGTTAATATACCATTAGTCGAACAAGATAAAAAATTATTTGGTTAAAACATCACAGATACCAATTAAAATTTAAATAATTTATGAGACTCTATTAATTTGGATTTTCGATTCATTTACAGGAACCATCATAAAATCCATTTTTTATTTACATGTAGTTCCATTTGAAACTAATAAAGTGTAGGAATTTATAATACAATAATGATTGATTAATCCAAATGTACCATGATTATTATATAGGTAGAAATGTAAAATATATACATACTAACACATGTAAAAAAGTTTATTTTTAGAATTAAATATAATAGGTTATTTTTAAATGGGGATGGTACTTATAACTTAATGGTTGTATTAATATACAAATTATAATTGACACTTAATATGTCAGAACCCCTAAAATTAAAACAAGGAACATGACCAATATATTGAACATAAAGCTTGGGTAGTTGGGTTATCATGTTATGGGTAGTGAATCCATAGGTTTATTCTAACACATTGATATATTCCATTCACTTTTATTGATTTTGAAGACATGTTAATGGAGAATTTTCATATATTCATCCCTGAAGGCCTTGGGTTGAGCACCAAGAAGGTGGTTAAAACCATGCTCATGAGGTGGTGGGACTAACCCAATAGTATTTCCACATACGCAACCTCCAATTGTCCCTCCCATTGGGTCTAGAATAGAAAACGACATTCAGTTCATTGAAGGGTTCATGTTCTCAGTGCAGTAAATGAAGAGATCTCTACACCCCCCAATAAATCTATTAAAGTTGATGATAGAAAAAAATTGTCATATTGAATCATCTATCTCTAGAAAGGGTTGACCTCAATCCCCTAAATAATGATAAGAGGCCATCTATTATATCATTGGGTATCTAGAGACACATCTATAAAGGAAGTTCAATATTTCTTATTACATAATTCATGGCTCTATGGAGAACTGGTGGGACATAATAAACCACAATTATCACCATTGGGTTATTGTTTTTGGAGATTTCCAATTTCAATTATGTGATTTTTTTTTACGAGATACTATATTCCAATCAAGAGAGAGAGATATATATATATATAGTTCATGCACCTTGAGTAAGGAACTATGTATTTTATGAACTATCTTATATTTTGATAGAGTTTTAGTGATTTGGACTTAAATTTAATACGAAGGGTTATCTAAAGTGATTTAATTAGAGGATCATCAACTGTATGACATCTGATATCTGGTATAAATTTTTTTAATTTGAATATTGTTTCATATATAGTTAACCAAATCTAATTATTAATCACTACATTAGGGAAGCTAGAGGTACTGTCATGGGTGGTTTTGTAATATGGTAGGATAATACATCTAATGGAAGGAACCATTATCTGTAGGTTTCACAATAGACTAGTGGAATCTAGAATGTTCACACTAATAGTATTTATATATTCCATTAATGTGGGAGATATGGTCTTCTAAAGACATAGTGTGACCAAAACCCATTGGAGTGTCAAGCCTATGCTAAAATGGGCCATATTAATTGTTTTTTCTTCATATCAATTGTAATTGTGATAGGATGTGCACTGGATCCACCATCAAGAGAAGTATTAGTAGAACAACGTCTTGTGGGGATTATGAGTACAACCAACCATTCTACTTGTGGGGGAAATCAAATTCAAGGAGGCCAGACCATGGATGTATAGATCCAATAGGGTGGATCTACTTAGAGTGATCGGGTTGGGGCTTAGGGTCCTATACTAGGGGAGAATTTTTTCGTACAACCTATACCTAAAGAGTATGGTGAAAATCATCTATAGTGAGAGGAATGATCCGAACATAAACCTCTTTGGTATCCAATTTATTTAAGACAGATAATTAAAAATTATTTATCTCTATTTCTATCATTAAATATATTAGTATTGTGGTTATTATTTAAAATGGTGTTATAAACCAAAAAACTTTATTTATTATCAAATAAAAATTTGAATTAAAGGTCAATGAATTCCCCAATATGATTGATTGGTTTTATTGATTTTAAGACCTTTTATTCGTAAGGATGATGGGATTTGATGTCATTCTAATAATCAATTTGTTGGTCTAGTATAATTATTATCTAGACAACTATAATTACAATGTTTCATTTGCATCACTGGTGGATGATAATTATATTCATTGGTGGTTAATAAGATATCATGGAAAATACATATAGACTACAACATTGTGGGTTGGGTAGTGTGAGATCCCAGATCGATGTCCTATGTTTGGATTATTAGGGCGATGTTTATGAATATTTCACTCCTATATTAGATTATTTTATGGATATTTTCCTTAACAATCTTTATAGACTACCTCCATAGAGAGAGTAAGATTTTACTATTTGATCTTATGTTAGAAACATCATTGGTATCCATTCCTCATTACATGATGGATACTAATAATTTTCCATTGCAGAAGAGGCAGTTATATGAGTTGGAAGATAATGGTTTTATATGACCTAATAATTCACCATGTGGTCACATTTCCATTTATTCATGATGGTGAATGGTAGCCTTATATTCGGTGTTGATTACCATCAATTGATATAGCTTATGGTAATGAATTATTATTGACTTATATGCAGAGATTGACATATTGATGAGCTTTTATGAGCACGGATTTTATCAAAGATTGATTTGAGGTTGGGTTATCATCAAGTAAATATGAAAACATCATACACACCACATAAGTAATTATGTAGTATATGTTGCATATATTATTATTTGGTTACTTAATTTGATCTCATGAACATGGTTATGGTTTTTATAGATAAAATGAATCATTTTTTCCACCCATATCATTATTAATTTGGGGTAGTCTTCATATAAGTCATCCTGGTGTATTCTCATGCATGATATAACCATACAGAATATCTTAAGATAATATAGAATACAAGAAGGGAGAATTGAAATTTTATTAAGCTCTGTAAATGTCCACTTTTGATCCACAAAGTTCACTTTATGAGCCACATTATTTTATAGGATGTAATATCTTTTTTCCCATAGAAGGTGAAAGTTGTAGTTACCAAGGATCAACCTATTTCTTTTGACAATTAAGGTTTCTTGTGGATAGATAGATATTAAAGGCACATTATTCAGGTAATTTCACACGTAGAATCACCGCTTATTTTTTTGAAAAAGAAGGGGTGAGTTTTATATAATATGATATACGTGATGAATTCATTTACCTGTTAATAGGGATTCTTAATTCAAAATGAATCCATATTATAGTATTGATGAGGAGAAACTATATAATTTTTTTTATTGTATAAGGCATCAATTAAGTAGCCATATTAATGTAGGGAGAACTATTAATGCAATATGGGTCTTGCCTATTGAATTTAAAAGAAAGAAATTTATTGATTAAAAATAAATATTGATAAGATATAATTCATGCCTTACATTATTAGAGGCATTATTTTCTTGTATAGTGGGTAATGATGCTTATAGACCCCAATATCAATATGTAAATATTTTCACAGAATGATATAAATCTCAAATATATAAGGTTGGATGAATACCTAAAATCCTTGGATTTTGAGTATGCATATATGCATGGAATGTGCAATTCATTGGATTATGCTCTAGAGCAGAAGGACTCAATTAAATGTATTTCATATGTCTTGTGGCGAGTGGTAGTTTTTGATCCTATTTTTTGAGATGCATTTAAAATAATAGTACCATCATAGATATTCTATCCATACATATTTTGAAGTGGCCTATACACTTCTAGATACACAAAGGATATGGATATTTTGAAACCATGTGGACATTTACCTAATGGAGAGTGTTTCAAGAGACGACCCACCATGAAGAAGGATAGATTATGAGGATAAAACATAGTCCATTCATAGATGTATCTGGGTTGTTGAAAACATATTAGAGGAGGTGATGTGTGAGAATGACACCATATTTTAGGATGTATATCCTAGTTTTATGAAGGTGAATCATTAATTACACCTATAGTATTATTATGTAGTGATGGAAAGGTAGACATGTAGTTTAATATCTCAGTGTTCCACCTATAAGAAGATAAATATGGAAGACTAGAATCTAGTAGAACATTTACCATTATTTTTCATTAGGGATCTGAAATGGAAAGATGTCACCATGGAATTATTTAATTTTTTACCACGATCCCAATGTAGTAGTGATATAGTATGTGTTATCAATGATAAGATCCTAATGGTTCATCAATTTCCAAACATTGGATTATCTTTTTCAATGAACTATATTGGATGGAACATTGTAATAGACAATATATTTTATCATTGAATTAAATGTTATGTCATATTAGATAGAGAAAATTTTTTTATGTTCTATATTTTCTTCGTGTTCATGAATTATGTTTGTAAAAATGTGATTTTGTTCACATCCTTTCACCCATAATATGAAGATAAATTACAATGTACAATACATATATTAGAGAAAATTATTAGAGGATGATAGCTTGATTTTATGGGTTCTAGGAAATATTAAATTTTTATAGCTAATTTATCTTAGAATAAAATATTTCAAATGAAAATTTAGATGGACCCTTAAGATGAAATATAATTTAGGTTGTGTCGTTCGCCACTGTACTGGTTAGTGGCAGGAGAGGAAGTTATACTAGAACCTCATATCATAAATGAGACATCAGAGTAGGTAGATATTATTCAAAAGAATATGGATAAATATTATTCTAGGAAGAATTATTATTAGGATCATTATCAATAACCTCAAGTGTTTGTGGTCAGGGATAAAGTCTTCTTGCTAGTTTCAACTAGGCTGGGGTATTGATAGATTCATAGGCAGGGTAAGTTATCCCCTGGTTATGTTAGGCCTTTAGATATATTAGAGGGATTTAGGTTAGTATCCTATCAAATATTCATTCCTATGTGGTATTAATACATACCAAATGTCATCTATGTATCTTATTTTAGACATTACTATTTAGAACCATCTCATGTTTTAGATAACAATGATGTTTAATTGGGAGATGATTATTCCATTGAGGTGTATCCTCTATAGATCATGGATCATAGCACAATGGCTCGCTATGGTAGATCTATAAATTAGTCTAGGTAATATGGTAGTATGGACACATTAAAGGAGAGACTTGGGTGTGAGAGGCCAATATAATTTCATAGATACCAAATATTTTATCAAATGACATTTTACTAGCCTCTAATGGGGAACACATGGATGATTTTTTTAAGGAGGAGAGATTGTAAGTTCATGGTTTTTATATAGAGGTATAAAACCTTCAATTTTCATTTGATATTTATATTTAACAATATAACTGTTATGAAATTATTAAGGATTGGTTTATGTGCATATTTGGATTTTTTAGAGCTTGAATATATAGTTTTTGGAGGAGCAATATATATAATAATATTAGAACAGGATTATTAGTAACAATGTTACTAAATTGTGTTTCTTATTTATATAGTGAGAATTATTTCAGAAAAACATGTTAGGGAGTATGACACCCTTGAGAATAATGATAAACCTTTAGTAGAGATGAATTGCACAATTATCTCACATTTGGTCTAACTGTGCAGCTAACCATGTGAGGGGGTGTCTTCCTTAGTCAGTGGTAGTGTGGGGTTGGTGATTGGTTTGTAAAATCATGCACCCCTATTAAATTTTGAGTAAATATAGATTTATCCATTATATATATATATATATATATATTCTAATCCCCAAATTCCTCCTTATTTCACTCCCATTACACCCCCTTCCATTAGAGCTACATCATGTATTCATGATAACTATTGGGATTTCTCCTATATTTATCTCATTCACCCAATGTTCATATCATTAGATTCATATCTGTAATTTATATGATCTATTACCTTATTTTCACAATTTATATTCCCAATGTTTAATAGTTTTCCATGAAATCTATTTATCCCGATTTTTAGGGATTTCCCCTTTTTTAATTTTCCATAATTCCATTCCAAATATTAGGCTAATATTAGATGCGTGTTCACTGAATGTGATAAGGATGGTGGTTAATACCATTTCAATTAACATCACACCCATTAAAAAATATTGGTATTTATGTTTCATGCTAAGAACTATGGAAACTTCATGAAACTAATTAATTTATTAAATTAGTTTTAGGAACTATGTCCTAACACTCTTATCACTCCCATTGACCATGACGTGGGTTTGAAACTCCCTAGGGAGAACCCAATTGCTTGAGTCCATATTTAAAAATTCTTTGTTTACCCATTAAACATTATGGATTGAATTAATAAATTGAAATTCATTAAGTTATAATTAATGAATAATTCTGGTATAGCATGGAATGTACCTTTCACATTTCCCTTATCAGTAATGTGGAAAATGATGAAATTGTATAAATGTGTTATGAAAATTTTTCTATACTAAATTAAATAGAAATATTTTAATTAAAATTACTGAAACAGAGGAATGAATATATAATTTTACTATAATTATTTAATAATGATGTCAATTGATTATGGACTTTCATCCTGATAAAGGAGTGGTATGAAATAATATAGAATTGGATTTGAGATTAATTACTTAATCACACTGGGGAAGCCACCATAATTAATTAATCCATTTTCCAATAGAGTTACCCTCATTTTAATTAATTATTTTTCTTAGTACATGAATACCTAAACATAGTACATAAAACAGGTTCTATTTACATCTGGAAATATCAATTCCTTGTATTATATTCTTTGATTCATCTGGACACCATTGGAAGCATGACGCCATGGATCATCACCTTGGGATCTAGTCATGATAATCCCTCGATTTACTTGAAATCTACTCCAAGGAATCAATTAGAGATATTTTTCTTGTGGAATACAATAAATGTATCCATCATATTACATGTAGACTCTATGGATATGCTATATTATTATTATTGCGAGATGGAAAATCATTCTAAGGATAGGGACGCCTATATTTCACCTAGGGTCTTCTATCATAATTATTATTTCATGATTAATCATATCATATTATTGGAACCTAGTTTTTTTTATTTTACCTATTAAATGTTATCCCACTTTGGATGATGTATGTATTGTCAGTTGGTCTCGCTGATAGAACCCTGATCTTGACATGGAAATTAATTTAATTTCATTTTTTTATGATTATCATTTTACCTAAAAAATAGTATTTATAATGACATACTATATGTTTTTATTGACTCCAATGGTGATGGCCTGTTGACTTTTACTCGCACCCTCTTCAGGTCACCAATTGGAACCTGGTTAGACTACAAGGTTTCATGTTTGGAAAAGGGAAATTGACCATATTTGGATGTTTTATTTATGGGATAAGATTGTGTTTTGGAGTAGAATATAGATTGTATTCTTGGAATTATTTCTGATATTATAATTTTGGTACTTCTATGTTTTATTATATAGTGTGTTCTGATGCATGCCTACATCCTGTTTTGAAATGATTTATAGTATAATCATCATTTTTATATATGAATTAAATTTTTGGGATGCGTATTTATTTATTATTTCAAGACGATTCATTTATGACACTTCTTATTATTAATGTGAGTTTTTCTATTTTATTTTCAATCATATAATTTTTTCCTCCAATCTATCATAAAGGGGTATATTTTTTCATGTAAGCACCCTATGTCCTCACACCTTTCCATTTACCTGTGGCATATAGGGAGGTAAGCTTAATGAAACACGGAAAATAGTTTAGGAAATTTTTAGTGTCTTCTGATTCGAGACATCAAAATTCCAACGATTATGATTATGCCACACTTTATTCAATTTTCATTTGAAATGTTCTTATGGTAGAGATATAATCTCATGGATCATGATCTCCAATTCTCCAATAATTCAAGACTTATGAAATCTCCAATCATTAATCCATGAATCATGATTATGGTCTAATAATTATTGTATAAAATATTTTAATGATAATCTCATACTCCCATACCATTATGATTGTCTTATTCTAAGTGATGCTCATTGATGTATATCTACTATTTGTATCCTTACTGAGTGTCAAACCTCACCATTTATTATATTAAATTTCATTATGATTATATTGAATTGTTTTATATATTTTATGTATATAAATGGTTCAAGTTATGAAAAACCTAGTGGTATATAATATATATCTTTATAAAACAGTTGTTTATGTATCACAAATTCCAAATATGATAAACCATTATGATTATGTTATGGAATGTAATAATATATAATGGATATTCTTCTAAAATGATTTATCATTTTTGTATATATTTTTGGGTTGTTATAATGCCTCTATGTGACCAACCTGTAGTCGGCCTGTATGAGATGATCTGTGTGCCTATGCATGGGGTTGATGATGGAGGGGTCAATGAAGCCTACATCCAGTTCCAAAAAATCAAAAAATGATATGAATTTTTTATAATAATAATTCCATCACCAATAAGAGCGGGTTTTCTAGTCCCCCACCCCACATTTGGGAGGAAATGTTTCCTTGATGAGTGTTTAAATCTCCACCTATAAATTTTGTATCATTAATTTACCGTTTTTAAAACCTACACATTTTAGAATATTTTTAAAAAATATAACTATTTCACCATTTCTGAGGAAATGGTACCCTTGCATTTCTAATGTTCCAAACAAAAATTTTTTTATGGAACTCAAGAATCCACCCACAATGTAAAAATTATTACAAAAACATATTATATATATATATATATGATCTGATATATTTTGTTCTAAAAAAAATTTTGATCTGATTTTAATATAGAAATAAGCATAAAATGGGCTCTTCTGACCAAATCAAATCATGAATCATTTTTATGGGCCTTATACAACCCTCTATTTGAAAATATAATATAAATTTAATTTATATATAGATTAAAAAAATTAGAAAATATCCATATGGCCATGGAATGTAATTATGTATGCAGACTATAAAACAATGATAGTTTCTTATGTCCATCGTTTTACAAAACCGTGGTGGTGAGATCCATTTCTATAGTTTATCCCCATTTAAAAAGTCTAACTATGGAAATAGGTTCCTATAGCCATAGTTAATACATTGGAAATAGTCCCCTTATATACACATCTCAAATTATGTCAATAAGACCAATAATAACTATCAAAATTTTGGTAGTAAACCCCCTATAGTCACATTTCTACTCATATAGATAATCCCCTTATAATCATGGTTAAAACCGTGGAAAATGCCCCATATAGACATTGTTAAAATGTTTTTATAGGCCTCTAAATCTTTAGTTTTAACTGTGGAAAAATACTTTATATGGCATGAAAAATTATTACAAAAACCTAAATATCCACTCAATAAAAAAATTCATAGAAATGAAAAACATTTAAACTACTACAAAACTAAGAATAAAACTTAATAATTCCTAACAATTTAATACTTTTAATGATTAAATTTTTTAAACTATAAAAAACATTATAGATTCAAAATATGCCAAAATAGTTTGTCAACATTTTCATTTAAATCCTCATCATCATCGACACCAATATCAATAACATTGAACTGTATTCTACCAACACTGACACCAACATCCTCTCCATTAACATCCACTCCATCATTATCAAACTATCCACCGACACGCTCTCTAACATCATCAAACTATTCATGAGTATTATCAACTATACAATCGTATCCATCCTCACACATCATGGAAAAACTCGATAAACTCATAGTGGCCATACCGACATCTGAAAGCCGTCTTCAGCACGTCCTCGTCTCTAACTCTGAGCTGATGATAGCCTGACCTGAGGTCTATCTTTAAGAACCACCGTGCTCCCGTGAGCTGATCAAATAGGTCATCAATCCTCGGTATCGGATACTTGTTCCTCAGTGTCACCTGGTTCAGGCGACGATAGTCAAAACAAAGTCGCAAGCTCCCGTCCGCCTTCTTGGCGAACAAAATCGGGGAAGACCAGGGTAAAACACTGGGTCGGATGAACCCCTTGCCCTGCAAGTCCTCCAACTGTACCTGTAGCTCCCGAAGCTCGGCGGGGGACATCCGATATGGTGGAGTCGATATCGGGGTTGTCCCGGGGTACAAGTCAATATAAAAGTCTACCTCTCTGCGAGGAGGTAACCCTAGAACGTCGTCGGAAAAAACGTCCGCAAACTGATCCACCACTGCAGGGAAACTAGGACTCCGCACGTCAACTAATACTCGGATGAGGCTAGCCAACTGATGAGTGATGGGTTGTACTCTCCTCTGCGGAAGTCCATCCTGTGCTGCAAAGGCTCCCTTCTCGCCGGTGAAGGTGAACCTGCTCCCGACGGTGCGTACACATCACACCTTTCGCCTAAAACAGTCAATCTGTGAATGGACCATAGATAACCAATCCATGCCCAAGATGACGTCGTAAGGCCTCAACGCTGCTACAAGAAGATCCCAGCCGAATCTCTCGCCTCCTAGAGTAATCTCACACTGCCGGCACCGGTGCGTAATCGTCGAGTCTGCTCCCGTAGGAGTCTCTAGCCGTAAGGATCAAGCCAACGACTCTGTCGGAATCTCCGAGCTCTGAACAAGGGTAGCAGCTATGAAAGAGTGACTCGCTCATGTGTCTATAAGTACTGAAGCAAAGGTGGAATAGACACAGATAGTACTTCGAATCATCTCGGGCATGCCATGGTCGTAGGCCTCCGCTGCCTGGAGTTGTGCCTGTCTCTGCACGCCAGCTCCCTGTGGTCGGGGTGGACCTCCTGGTGGTGGTGGTGGTAGATCCTCAAAGCGTCTCCCACCACCTGCTGCTCGGCCAGCTCCTCTGATACCAATTTGTCACGTCCCGTCCTCAGGGCCCGTGTCGTGACTACCCCAAGCCCGCCTTCCATAGGCCAGGGGCTGGCGACTAGCACCAAGGCGTAAATCCCGGTAAAAAGGGAACGCATTGCCTTTGTAAAGTAAACAAGCACCACAGAGTAAGAAAACAGAAAAGTAAACACTAAGTAAAAACAGAGTACAACTGATTGTGCGGAAAAGTAAATGGGCCAGTATACAAACCCAAACTGAAAGTAAAGTACAACTTGAAATGGAAAACAACAACTGTAAAGTAAAAGACGCTACGCCGAACTGTCCACAGGAAATCCCACCTGAATGGTGGGTACAGATAGCTCCACTGCTCCTCGGGTCCCGCCGTCCGCTCCAAGCACGTCCCACCCAGTGGTCCACCTCCAGGTACCGTCCTGCTCTGCGAGCCTCAACCACGATCAATGTTGTCCGTCGTCTGCAACCAAAAAAACATAGTGCGGGCATAGCCCGTGCAGGGGTGAGTATAAGATACTCAGGAGGGACCCCGAGACCCCCGATGGTCTCCCAAAATCAACAAAGGATAAACCAAAAGGGATGATATAATCACAAAGTAACAACCGACACTGCTTAGGTTTATGCCCATACATAAACCTAAGTCATCAATTCCAATACGCTCCAACCTCCGAGACCAAGTACAACTCAGTCCACACAGGAATGTATACGTATTCCACACAGGAAAGCAACGTAATCCACACAGGAAAACACAGGATTCAGCTCACACAGGTATACTTCTTCGGTAGATGATAGATATGATCATTGATCCATCTAAGTCGTCGGACCCACAGAGGATCGATAGGTACTAACCCTCGCAAAGACCCACACAGGATCAGACCCACACAGGATTTGTAGGCGCTGGTTCACACAGGACCGCTGAGCGCTAACCCACACAGGATCGGAACCACACAAGATCGGTAGCACTGATCCACATAGGATCGCTGAGTGTTGTAGTCGTTGTCGTCGAATCCACTTAGGATCTCTGCACTGTCGTCGTCGCTGTCACAGTAGCAGTTGCAGCCAGCTCTAGGGTTCCCGCACACAGCAAGCTCGTTCGGGAGGGTCCTCTCCACGAGCCGAGAGGATGATACACCAACTGTCACAAAGTACAGAGTTGATGTATCCAAATGTTCTGTATCGTCAACAGGAACTCAACGCAACAAACGGCGCGTCAATCGGACGCCCGGTCTGAGAGTTATTGGCTTTTTCGTCCCAGGGGCCTGGTTGGTTTTTAAGGCAAAACCAACCCGACCGTACTCCACCTGCATCCAAACCTCGGGCGGAGTATTCCAAAAGATCTGTCTCACTAAGAGGAACCCAAAAAAGTCGACGACACGTCAATCGGACGTCTGTAGCTCAAGATATGAGCGTTTCCGTTCCGAGGGCCCGGTTGGTTTCGTGTACGAACCAACCCGGCCGAACTCAAAGTATTCCAAAAATCTTGAGTGCGATATACCTAAACGACCGTCTCGATCCAAGGATCACATCGCCATAGATGGCGCATCGTTTGGAGGTCCGTAGCCCAAGTTATGGGCATTTGAATCCAAACCGCTCGGTAACGGGGGTTTCGGGCCCGGGCCGTCCCGGCCCGAGACCCCCTGGTTGGCCCGAACCGGGTCGACCCGCCCCGTACAGGGTCGACCCCGCCCGGCCCGGCGCGGCGCGGCCCGTCCTGGCCTGGTGGACCGGCCAGGAGCCGTTCCGGCGTTGGAAAAGGGGGGGGGGGGGCGCTTGGCCCCCCATTGTGAAGCCGCGCCCCCCCCTCCTGATGGGGGGCCGTTTTGCTGGTCGGGGGAATTAAATTCCCCCAGTTCTTCTCCCTTCAGGCCAGCCCAACCTGGCCGGCTGGTTCTACCTCAACGGGACCGGCAAATGCCGGTCCCCTTCCGGCTTCCGACACAGGCGTCCCGACTGGCCGCCGGTCATCTTGTTCCGCCGCGGCCCGGAACCGGCCGCGGCCTTCATCGTCCGGCGCGGTGCGATAGCACCGCGCCCCTCCGCCATGGCCCCGCTCCGGCCGTGGCGCCATCGATTTATTTTGACGCGGCGCGACGACATCGCGTTCTTGAATTTCATTCCACGGCGTGGCGCGACGGCGCCAAGCAATAATTGCCGTACGATTCCCGCGTGGTGCGTCGGCACCACGCCATCCCGTTCCATCCGCAAGGATACAAATATGAACAAAGGAGGCGGTTTGGCTGTGTTTGTGTGGTCCGACCCCCCTCTGGTTAAATGATAACATTTATTATTTTATCCTCGATGTTTGACATTCAAAAATCAAGAATGGAAATAATTAAATAAAACAACAACAATCCCCTACATGATAAAAGATGTCGCACGTCGGGCGTCGCGGAAACAGCGTTGTTCCGTCAACGTTCGTGGAAGATGCGCTCTGTGAAGTCGAGTCGAATCGAGTCGACACTCTCAGAATACTTTGTGGGTGGCGGTGCTTCCCTTCCATGCTCCGGTTGAAGAAGGTAGAAGGTGTTGCTTCACGTTCTTCGGAGAGGTTGAACGTTCTTCTTCGAGAGGTTGAAGGCCTTCCAAAAGTTCTTCTCCTCTCCGTAGTTCTCCCCACAAAGTTTATTCCAACCCCAAAGAGAAGAATAGAATCTCTCATTTTAATGTTGGCAAAATGATTTCAAAAGAATTAAAACGCTCATAATAATTAATTAAGTTGGTTTAATTAATTAAATGCCAAGTGTTGGCAAGAATTTCAAAAGATTGAAATTCAATTAAACCACACTTAACTCACCTCATCAATTAAACAAGTTGTCAACATTAAAGTGGGAGTTGTGGGGGGGTGGGTTTAGAGGATATGAATGGGTGGGGTTCATGTAGGCCCCACCACCCTCATAACCTCCCAAGGGAGGTTGGGTGGTTACCCAACTTCCATCAAGAGTTTACACTTAGAGAAAAATAATAAAAATTATAGTGTCATTATATAATAAACTTCCACAATTTTTATTATCAATACTCATGTAAACGCAACTCCGGAACAGGAGTTCCTAAGCAATTAACGGCGCTGCGAGTTCATCGGTGCCCTCGGAATTCGATTCCGGGCACCGGTTCAAATGTTAGAAATTCCCACTCATTCGTTCACTGAACGTACCTGAGCCAAACTTCGGAAATTGATTCCGGGCACACCGGGCCTCAGAATCAGGTGACGTCAGAAACCGAGTTCTTGTAAAATTCCAAAAAAAATTAAGAAAAAACTTCCCTTGAATTTTATGGGTCTTTTCAATTGACTAAACTATTATAATGTTACAATGCCTGCTATGTGTCCCCATGAAACTCTGAAATTCCGTACCATTTTCGGAATAATTTTCATGTCACCATTATACTAGAAAATTCATTGTTTGTGTCTATTTTATAGTATATGTATCTGTGAATGATCAAATATTTTTCAAGAAGATGATCCTTATAAAAGAAAATTATATTTTATAAGATATATACTTTTAATTTAATAAAAAATTATTAACTTCATTACAGTTTTAATATTTACCAATAACACTATTTGTTGACACTAGATCATGAACACTATGTTTGGGGATCACTACTAGAGGTTTTTTCTATGTAGTAAGTAACAGATACAAAATTTTCATTGGAGGTTATATTCATACATGGGGAAAAATGGAAGTGTTGCCTATTTAAATGACAATGGATAAGGGAAAAAGGCTAGGGGATTGAAGGATAGGGACTACCTTTCCTGGAATTAAAAGGAAATGGATAAATTGGATGACTTTCCATGTATGGGTAATGAATATAATAGTGGAGTAATTATGAGAGTAATATTCCCCAGTGACTACAATGCAATGGTATGCGAGACACTCCATGTAGGGGGATTACATGTAGGGGTGGTCCTATATTCTGGACTGGCTGGTCTATCATCACTGAATGTAATGTTTCTCCTTTAGGATTCTTTTTAATATTAAAAAACTATTTGTTCAAAGTTAATAAATAGATGATAAATTATTAATAAACTCACTGGAATACTAATATTTATTATGAAATCTTCTCTAAATCAGGGATTGTTTTTCACCTTTTTTTTCTACGAACCTAGATTTACTATATACTAATTTGAATATACTATAAATGAGGTGATAATTTTTAAAATATGACAAATAATTAAATAACTATAATGATGAAAATAAATTTCATATTATTTTTCAAAACATTGAAACTTCCATTATGTTTATTTTCATTAAACTTTTTACTCACAAAATGATAATTTCACAAAATAATAGAAGCATATATATTATATTTTAAACAAAACCAAATAAACATTTTCAGTTCTCGATAGGGATTTTTCTATTAGTTAATCATAAAGAGTACATTATGTTATATAAGCTATTTTAATCAGCAACAACATATTCAGTACATATTTTGATGATGTAGTTGGAATGTGACAAAATAAAACATTTAAAAAATAATTGATTATGATGTTTAATATAATTTTCTCATCATTGAGTTCACTTTATTAAACAATTCATACATCTATGTCTAGATTAGTTACCATATTGAAGTAAAAATGGACCATTAATTGGTACTTTGTATTAGTCAATTTAGAAATTTAAAACTATAATAGATATCTCATAAAAGTATTTTTCAGCTATGTATGATGAAAAACATATGATCATAGATTAAAAAATTATTCTGCAACATTATTCTAAGATAAAAAAGCTCATACCATGTCAAAATAATATAAATGAAATACATAAAAATTCAATTTTTTATGATGTAAATTTTATTAAAATTCCAATTAAAATGATTATTATTCTTGGTGAAGGTTTTAAGAGTTTTCATGTTGATTGGAAAATGATTAGAGGTGTTTTGGAATTATTATCTATATTTGTAAAATTGAGAATATCTAGATCAAAAAATTGGGTAAATCAGATTCTTAAGCATCATTTAACATAAATCCTATTGGTAAACTTGGGAAGATTTCTAAAAAATAATCTAAGGTACGAGAACCTACTAATGTGAATAAAGATAAATTTCAACAATCTCTATGGATATTTAGGAAAGTGTTTTGTACATAAAAGAGATCACATTAAAAAAATTGGTAATTTTGAAAATATAAATGGTAAATAGAAACAGAATTAGAATATAAGAGGAATTTCTGTTTAGAATTTAAGTAAATATATAGTGTTTTATGGAAATATGATAATGGTAGGATTTAGTAACAGTAAATCAGAGATTTCGTAAGAGACATTTGGAATTTTTTAGATTCATCATTGATGATGTGGAATTTTGATGTAGTAACTATATGATTTAATGATATTAATCACTAAGGATATGGAACTTCATAATACAAACATTGGACATTTATATGATTCAATCTTGAATTTAGTAAGTTAATTCAAAGGTAAGAGAAGTTGTAAGATCTATTTTATGCATTTGTAAGTGTTATTCCAATTTTTGATAAAGTAATATGCTATGTATATAAATGGATAAATTCTAAAAAATATATTTTTTTATTATACATAAAATGTAGATAAAAAAAAACTATTTGAAATTAATTTTGTGCGTTATAGATGACATGGATTAGAAAAAGACTCATCATCTGGACACTAAAATTTAATATAAGGCAGATTAAAATGTTGTCATGATCTAAGGGATCATTTTTTAATGAGAAGAAGTATAAAAGTTATTGGAATGTGTTAAATATATAAAATATTAACTTGAATTTATATTTACCAATTTTATACAATTCTATTTTATTATATTATAGAGAGGATGTTAAATTCTATTTTATAATGATGAATGTCTGAATTTGGCTTTAAAATTCATATTTGATCATGAATATTGATTTTACTATTAGAATTAAATGGGTATGAAAAACTACTATATGAATATAAGAGAGTAAGTAATGCAATTTTTTTGAGAGAAATAAGATAGGAGTTTAATGTAAATTTTATTCTATAAGTTGAAAATTAAGGGAATATGAGGATAGAGAATGTAAATAAGAAGTGAAAGGAGAACTAGAAAATAGCTGATATAGTCAAAGACTCTATTTTTGGGAAAAATATATTTTTTATCTAATAATTTATGAGATTAAATTACATGGTTAGGAGACTATTGTGTAACATGATAAAATGGTAAACCAAACTCATTTGTAATCAACATGGATAAACTAGTTGTCAATATGATCTCCCATGAATCTGAACCATGCAAAATGCTCGATATTCATTTTTATTAGTAATCTATTTCAAAATATATTCTTCCAATTATGAGATATTGTTAGAGTGTGTATGAATGTGATGTAAAATTCACATTATTATGTGATAAAGTGATTTTCAAATAATATATATTGAAATTAAAACAATTGATTCACCCCCCCATTAATGACATCTAACGAATCATGAGGTTCATTTTCAAATTTCAAATATTATAATAAAATCTATATAATTGGGAATGGAAACATAAAAAGTTATGAGGTTTGACATATAGTAAGGGTTATACATAATAAATATCAAAAAAATATCATAACTAACCATAAAATGATCATGTCAGTTTGAGAATATAATCAAATAGTTTCACCACAACAAAAGCAAATCAGACCTAATAAATCATGGAATGTAAATCATGAATCATTACATAGATATTTTGGAATACTATATGGAATTATAGGTTCTAATGTGAATACTTGATATAATAATCATTGGGAATTAAATATAACATAGTAATGTGATATAAAAATGAACATAGAAAATCATTATTATTTTCAAGTCTCACTGCAAATATGGTCACCACATAGTGGTGAGTTTTTAATAACATATTGTATTCGGTTCCTTTAATATTCATGTAAAAATTCATTATCAGTTTAATGCACTAATATAAAACTTTTCATGTTATAATATACATCTTTTAGATAATTTAATATGGGATATATAAATATTATTCCCACTATCACATAATTAAGAAAAAAACAATGTTTTCCACATCAATATATTCAAAATTCTATCATTGTAGAGACATGAAGCTTGAAGTACATGGACATTACATTACTTTTGCGGAATACTTAGTACATAACAAAAACACACACACAAGGATCGTAATAGTTTAGTGTCTTTGGAAACTCGGAATATAATCTTCTAATCGTGGGTAATGATCTTCAACATCTCCCATAAAGATCTTCTTTTTTTTACCTAAACCCTTTCTTTATATCCTGGGGAAAAGAAAACATAAAAGGGTGAGCTCAAATGCTCAGTAAGGGTAAACAAAAGAAATATCAATCACATCATTTTCATAAGAACATAACATTTTGGAAATCTTAACCTGCAAAAGAGAGCATAATTTCATAACATGGGATAAATCATAGTAGTGAAATGAAATCCCAATAATCATAAATTAAAACATGAAAATTTGTTGCATACACACATAATCATAGAGAGTCATATCTTATTAGTCAAGACTCATTTCCAAGACTATCTTAGTGGACAAAGTCCATTTCTGAACCGAGTCACCCTCGTTTCAGTCCTGTTTCACTGAACCGGTATAACCTACCGTTCCAGCCATTTCTATCTCAAGAGATATAAAATCATTACCCAATGCATTGGAGGGAATATATTTCCCAACAATCTCATAATTATACCATTCTTATGTGTGCCACAAAATCATAAATCATACATCATTGCATAACCCATGTAATAAAAATGGGAATCTTAAACATCGTGACATCATAAAACAACTCATATAAGATAAACAAATTCATAAAAATAATTCCATCAAAACATAATGAAATCATTGTAATAATAGGGATAAAAACAGAACCCTTTATTATCTTAGATAGAAAATAATTTTGATAAAACACTTGAACTCCATTCTTGAGTAATATATCCTTTCTACTTCAAAAATAATTTTCCTTTCTTAACATGTCATACAATTCTAAACTAAAATAAGTTGATTAAAATAAACTTGAAAACTTGTAAAGGAAGCTTCTTGGAAATAATGTTTTAAAAATCCATTCATGCCGTATAAGTTAAAAAAACATTCTTCTCATAATTTTGTCGGAAAAGTAAAAAAAGTACCTCGTACGAAAAATGTTAAAATATTTCTTTCATATCTTTTACTAAAAACTCACCGAAGGGTAAAATTGAATAAAAACTATTTTAGAAGGATATAAATATTACATATTGAGGAAACATTGATGTGGATGATAAAATACACCCCAGTAAATACCAAAGTATAAACAATCTCGGATAAAAATTTGATTGTGATATTTCCCTTACATTAGGTCCGATTTGCCTCATAAGTGTCCGAACCTCCTATATAATGATTTAAATAATGTTATTTACTTATTTAAGAATCATAATTACTGTTATGATATCATATATGGTTCACTTTTGACTTTATATTACCCGTTCTTTTGTAAATTTCATGTTAAAGAGTGTTTTGGGTAAAATCGTTTCATTTGTTGTCTGTGTTTTGACTTCTAATTATTCATATGATTACATAGATCACGATTAAATAATTACAGAATATAAAACATGATATTTATATAATATATATTCAGAATATACATATATATAATAGATCGATAAATGGACAGAAATACACCGTTCATGGAGACGGTAGGCCGTACGTACGCATGAACGCTGTTTTCATTTCCTTATTGAGTAGAATGGAATTAAGTAGATGAAATACATATATACATAAATCCAGTAGATTTATAATTTCATATATTTCATTATTATTTCTTATATGTACTTTATAATCATTCTTAAATGGTTAACATGGAGAATGAATCTCATCGCGTCTTGGAGACGGTAGTCCGTACGTACGCACGAGCGATGATATCGTTCCCATGGTCGTGGAATTGTGTTTAAGTGTATGTATACTATTTCAGTATCAATATCACTTTATAATAATCATATATAGTTACTCATTACACCATTACAATCATCCAATTAAGGTGGTGGCGGAAAATATATTACACCACGGCGTGGAGACGGTATTCCGTACGTACGCACACACGGTGATTTCCTTTTTCCATAGGATGGATAGAAGGTTAATTAGAGTTGATTCATATTTATAATAACATATCACTATATATTAAATACTGATGTTATTACTTTACCATGAAACAACAAAAGAAGAATAAGTTGAAGAAGAAAGAAATTGAAAAAGATCGGTAATGGATATTACCTCTTTTTGACGCGCCTTCACTTAACCTCCACTTAAAGAAGTAAGGATGGTCTTTGAAGAATACCAGGACCTCTAGGATGATACTAGGGAAGTGGAGAAAAGATTCTTTCAGGGTTTGGCCGAGCTTGAATTCTCAAATTGGTGTGAGGAGGAGAGGGAGGAGGTGGCCTTTTATAAGGTAGGAGAGGGGCACCTTAGGAAAATCTCAAAATATTATTTTATATTAAGGTCAAATTCGGTTTATAATTGTTCCAAAGGGTATTATTTCTAAGATAAAGTGGGTATGGGTCGAAAGACTCTCATAAAATAGGATTTATAAAAGTTTAGGTTATTATTGTAACCTTATCAATTAGATTTAACTCTAAGTTAAATAATTTAACTTTTACCGTGTCTTTTTGTTTTCTTACACTATATGGTTAATAAACATACCATTACAAGCCAAACGAACCCCAATTTGTTTATTATTAATATATTTATCCTTAACTAAGTCATTTGGTCAAACCTTATATTTTTAGGAATTAAATAACAATTAATAATATAATATTTGTTTTAAAAACTAATTTATGTCAATTTTGACACTATTTGGTACATGATTTTTATGAAATTCATAACAGAATGAGAAGTTATAACCAAGTTACTTATATCAACAATAACATGTCATATCAACCTATAAAATTAATTTAAGTCATAAATAGTATCAAATTAAATTTATTTGGGCATTTATAACATCAATTATGTCAATATTTCATTAATAAGACAATTACTGCATCATCTTTCTGTCATAATAAATGATACTTATTTAATCCCTAAAAATTATAAATAAATTCCTATGATGTAGATAATTGTATTATCTTTCTGTAGACGATTCATGTTCGAAGTTTCATGAAGTTTATCACTAAATTAAAATTATTATACTTATAAGATTTAAGAAAGTAACATGTTGTCACATTCTTTGATTTTAATAATAATTAAATTATTTTAATGGAAAATAGTCCATGAAATGAATTTAATCCGACCCTTAGGTTATATGGGTCTACTTTTAGCCATCCAATAGGATTTTTCCAAGTGTTAGGATAATTTTATATTCTTATACTTACCCTTAATTACCAGATTTACCTTTAACTATAGTAAATAAAATTTACCGTAGTTACTATTCAAAATCTCCAAATATAAAAAGTAGCTTATTAACATAATTTTGACCCACTGATTCCAAATATGGAATCCATTTTTCCAAATTCAATACAAATAAGATGCAGAAAGTAAATTAAAATTAATCTCGTAGTCGAAAGAAAACGGGTTTTTCTTTAAAACATTGCAAAAGATTGAATTGATTTAACCTACGAATTCAAGTTAAAATCAATGATAATGACATAAATTATATTAAATGGTAAAAATATATTCTATTTATACTTTAAAACCATTCAATATTATAATTTAACCACATTAGATATTACGATGAAAAAAGTTGTTTTTAATTAAAATATAGCGTGTTTTTACTATTCATTAATATATGAAAGTTATCGGAAAAATATCAAAACATTATCTAATGTAAATTTTTATATCATGATTCAAAAGAAGAATTTTATTTTGTCAAATTGAACTTATAATCATGTCAAAAACTATATTTAAAGTGGGTGCGCCATCAAAAGGTGGAAAAACTGCATTTTTTTAAAAATACTTATTTTACCCGAAAAATTTATTTTGTTCTTATACCATGTTATAGAAATGTGTCAGATGAATAATAATGTTATAAAATTCAAAATTTAGTTAACACTATTCATAATGGCTAGTTCATAACAATATTATAATAATATATCGTTGTTTAGTAAAACCTGGTATTGCGTACAACACACGCTATCGAGGAAGGTCGTGATTGCGTGTAATGCAAGCCAAGTCAGGGTTGCGTGTAGTGCACAACTCCTTTGTTTTTTCATACAACAGAATCCATCCATATTTTATTTATACATTGAATATATATATATATACACTCAATGTTGCGTAGAATAACTTCTATCAAACAAACTTGAAATTGTGTGTAGCAATAGCCAAGAAAAGTGTTGCGTATACTGCAAGCTAATACGGTGTTGTGTATAGCGCAAGATAATCATGGTGTGTCGTACAATAGAAGATATGAATGAAATTAAAAAGAATGTATCTTATAAAATCTCGGGTTGTTACATTTTAGCCCCCTTAAAATGAATTTCACCCTCAAAATTCGTCGGGGTTATAAATGGGTTACTACTCGAAAGTTTGTTTAATAGAAACCCACATTGTAAAAAGGAATAAAAAAACATGGCTTTAAAAACTAATGTATGAAGTGTAATGGTTACCCAAATTAACTTGTCATTGGGTTTCCACGTAGGAGAACATAGGTGAAAATATGGATATGGAAGAAAAATCTAACCATCAGGTTCTGATGAAGAGTGGTAGAGAACATGGCTATGAAAAATCCAACAATCGCAAAGCCATAAATTTGTGATGATCTAGGGTACCATATGATTCATCAGATATAAGATCACTAGGACAACATTTTTGGTTTTCAATATCATGTCCATAAAGTTTAAAAATTTGATTTAGAAGAAATACTTACTTGATTTTGGTACAATCTCACTGTTCTTCGTGCTTTGAACAATTTCCACTTCATCTCTTAATGAAATGAAGATGAATTTTTTATTTGTGAAGTGTTAATAGATCATGTGATAGAATGACATGTCATTCCTTCTATTTCAAACAAAAGTTTAGTAATAGTTATCAAATATACATAAGTTCGTCATTGGTGAGGTTAATCATATACGATTCCAAAAATGAACTTATACTTCATATATCATACTACTTAATAAAATAAAACTAGTTTCTACTAAACATGGACTTCCTGTAGGCCATTGGTAGGCGATAAAGGCCAGTCGCACTTCGGTTGTCGGTTCAATTCCCACAGCCTTGTCCGACGCAATGAGTTGTCACCCGTCCTGTAGTTTTTCCTTTTTCTAAAGCTATATTACTATAACATCCCATCAATAAAGAAAAGTTATATCCTTAAACAATACTAACTTATGTACACCATAATCCATTCCAATATTTAGGCTTATCTAAAATACTTCGGTCCAAGATCATAGTATAAAGAAAACGATTACTTGAAATGTGATCAACCAAGCATGTGAATACCATCATTTATCCCCCATATATCTTGTTGGTCACATTCCAATCATGTGAATACCTTAATCATGTATTCTCTTGAAAAATGAATACCTATTAAACCTTAGTGAAAACATGAATGATGTCAAAAGTTAACTCTTACCACATACCAAAATCCAAAAATTCTATATACTCAATCCATGATATAACCTTCTCATTATATCAGTCATGAGCTCATTAATACTATCAAACATTTAATTTTCTCCTTATCCCTTCATTATGCGCATATCATCTATATTCCAAAAATATCTGAATATCCTTTAATGGATACTAGTACCATTAATCATACAGTTTCAAAAGTCAAGGAAATACAACAGTGTAACAATCTTTAGATGTCTCTTTATTCCATAGTACCATAAGATTACTTATACAACATTACACTTGATAAACATGTAATCATTCCACTACCTTCTTAAACCATTGATCGAGCTTCAACAATTCTTTCATCTCACATATCATTTGTAGTCTCTTCATCATAATCAACATAAATACTACCCATAAGGCCGTACAGATTCTCTTCATGAGACTTTCCCTTAGGGTATTGGTTTGCATAATGCTCGTACATTCCACATTTAAAACATTTAACCATTGTTGATGTCGTAGCAATACCATTATCCTCATCCCTGGTGTTAACTAAACCTTTTCCTTTGCACTTACTGGCTTTGTGTCCTTCTTTTCCACACCCAAAGCATCTTCTAGTTCGTTTGAAACATTCTCCTTGATGCCTCTTCCCACATGATTTACATAGGGGAAATTGAACTTTCTTTCCTCTATGATCATCATGAAACTCCATCTTTCTCTTATTAGCCGAATCAGGAAACTTACCAAATTTTACTTTATTGATCATATTATGAGATTGCTGATTTGTCATAATAATTATGTTTGGACTTCCAAATACCATTTCATTTGGTTTCTCATTAAGATTATCATTCCATTGTCCATCATATCCTCCATTATCGTGAATCACCTTGTTTCCAGCCATTTTCTAAAACCCAAAAATAATAGTGTGAGAGGCAAAAATCATAATAAAGGGGGAGTAACTTCAATAACTAACATCTTTGGTTTAATCTAATAACATTACCATAGTTCTAGGACTATATACTATACGTATACTTATCCTTAGGGGCATCCCTAGACATAACTTAGAAATATCTCTAGGGATCTCACTAACATTTTCGCATCCTAGTTTCCAAAGGTTGACTAAACCTTTACTCTGATACAAACTGTAGCGTTCTGGAATTATTTCCAGTGGAATATAATTGATACCTATCAGGGCACTCCATGGGCGCCTACACCCCCTGGGAAGGACACACCACCATCCCTAGTGTCAGCCATTTCCTCATGATGCCCTTGGGCGGAGAGCCATGCTTCGTCCAACGCTCACATGTGAGAGTTCCCAAGGATCGGATACATTCCTAACTCTTTTGGCTCTGATACCAACTATAGAGACCCGAAGATTGACATACATGGACATTACATTACTTTTGCGGAATACTTAGTATATAACAAAAACACACACACAAGGATCGTAATAGTTTAGTGTCTTTGGAAACTCAGAATATAATCTTGTAATTGTGGTGAAAGATCTTCAACATCTCCCATAAAGAACTTCTTTTTTTTTTACCTAAAAACTTTATTTATATCCTGGGGAAAAGAAAAAATAAAATGGTGAGCTCAAATGACCAGTAAGGGTAAAAAAAAGAAATATCAATTACATCATTTTCATATGAACATAAAATTTTGGAAATCATAACCTGCAAAAGAGAGCATAATTTCATAACATGGGATAAATCATAGTAGTGAAATGAAATCCCAATAATCATAACATAAAACATGAAACTTTTTGGCATACACACATAATCATAGAGAATCATATCTTATTATTCAAGACTCATTGCCAAGACTATCTTAGTGGACAAATTCCATTTCTGAACAGAGTCACCCTCGTTTCAGTCCTGTTTCACTGAACCGGTATAACCTACCGTTCCAGCCATGTCTATCTCATGAGATATAAAATATTAACCTAATGAATTGGAGGGAGATATAGGTCCCACCCATATCATAATGATACCATTCTTATGTGTGCCACAAAATCATTAATCATACATCATTGCATAACCCATATAACAAAAATCGGAATCTTAAACATCGTGACATCATAAAACAACTCATATAAGATAAAGGAATTCATAAAAATAATTCCATCACAACATAATCAAATCAATGTAATAATAGGGATAAAAACAGAACCCTTTATTATCTTAGATGGAATATAATTTTAATAAAACACTTGAACTCCATTCTTGAGGAAAATATCCTTTCTACTTCAAAAATACTTTTCCTTTCTTAACATGTCATACAATTCTAAACTAAAAGAAGTTGATTAAAAATAAAATTGAAAACTTGTAAATGAAGCTTCTTGGATATAATTTTTTAAAAATCCATTCATTCCGTATAAGTTAAAAAAACATTCTTCTCATACTTTTGTCGGAAAGGTCAAAAAAGTACCTCGTACTAAAAAAGATAAAAGCTTTCTTTCATATCATTTACTAAAAACTCACAGAAGGGTAAAATTGAATATAAACTATTGTATAAGGATATAAATATTACATATTGAGGAAACATTGATGTGGATGATAAAATACACCCCAGTAAATACCAAAGTATAAACAATCTCGGATAAAAATGAGATTGTGATATTTCCCTTACCTTAGGTCCGATTTTCCTCGTAAGTGTCCGATCCTCCTGTATAATGATTTAAATAATGTTATTTACTTATTCTAGAATCATAATTATTGTTATGATATCATATATGGTTCACTTTTGACTTTATATTACCCGTTCTTTTGTAAATTCCAGGTTAAAGAGTGTTTTGGGTAAAATCGTTTCATTTGTCGTCCGTGTTTTGACTTGTAATTATTCATATGATTACTTAGATAATGATTACATAATTCCAGAATATAAAACATGATTTATATATAATATATATTCATAATATACATATATATAATATATCAATAAATGGAAAGAAATACACCGTTCATGGAGACGGTAGGCCGTACGTACGCATGAACTCTGTTTTCGTTTCCTTATTGAGTTGAATGGAATTAAGTAGATTACATACATATATACCTAATCCAGTAGCTTTATAATGTCATATATTTCATTATTATTTCTTATATGTTCTTTATAATCATTCTTAAATGGTTTACATGGAGAATGAATCTAATCACGTTGTGGAGACGGTAGTCCGTACGTACGCACGAGCGATGATATCATTCCCATGGTCGTGGAATTGTGTTGAAGTGTCTGTATACTATTTTAGTATCAATATAACTTTATAATAATTATATATAGTTACTCATTACTCCGTTATACCCATACAATTAAGGTGGTGGCGGAAAATAGATTACACCACGGTGTGGAGACGGTATTCCGTACGTACGCACGCGCGGTGATTTCCATTTCCCATAGGATGTATAGAAGGTTAATTAGAGTTGTTTCATATTTATAATAACATATAAGTATATAAGAAATACTTATGTTATTACTTTACCATGAAACAACTAAAGAAGAATAAGTTTGAGAAGAAAGAAATTGAAAAAGATCGGTAATGGATATCACCTCTTTTTGACGCGCCTTCACTTAACCTCCACTTAAAGAACTAAGGATGGTCTTTGAAGAAGTCCAGGACCTCTATGATGATACTAGGAAAGTGGAGAAGATATTTTTTCAGGGGTTGGCCGAGATTTAATGCTCAAATTGGTGTGAGGAGGAGAGGGAGGAGGTGCCCTTTTATAAGGGGGGAGAGGGGCACCTTAGGAAAATCTCAAAATATTATTTTATATTAAGGTAAAATTCGGTTTATAATGGTTCCAAAGGGTCTTATTTCAAAGATAAAGTGGGGATGGGTCGAAATACTCTCATCCAATAGGATTTAGACATGTTTAGGTTATTATTTTAACCTTATCAATTAGATTTAACTATAAGTTAAATAAATTAACTTTTACCGTGTCTTTTTGTTTTCTTACACTATATGGTTAATAAACTTACCATAACAAGACAAACGAACCCCAATTTGTTTATTATTAATATATCTATCCTTATCTAAGTCATTTGGCCAATCCTTAGATTTTTAGGAATTAAATAACAATTATTAATATAATATTTGTTTTAAAAACTAATTTATGTCAATTTTGACACTATTTGGTACATGATTTTTATGAAATTCATAACAGAATGATAAGTTCGAACCAAGTTACTTATATCGACAATAACATGTCATATTAACCTAGAAAATTAATTTATTTCATAAAAAGTCTCAAATTACATTTATTTGGGCATTTATAACATCAATTATGTCAATATTTCATTAATAAGACAATTACCGCATCATCTTTGTGACATAATAAATGATAATTATTTAATCCCTAAAAATTCTAAATAAATTTCTATGATGTATATAATTGTATTATATTTCTGGAGACTATTCATCTTCTAAGTTTCATGAAGTTTATCAATAAATTAAAATTATTATACTTATAAGATTTAAGAAAGTGACAAGTTGTCACATTCTTTGGTTTTAATAATAATTAAATTATTTTCATGTACAAACGTCCATAAAATGAATTTAATCCGACCCTTAGGTTAAATGGGTCTACTTATATCCATCCAATAATATTTTTCCAAGTTTTGGGGTAATTTTATAATCTTATATTATCCTTAATTACCCGATTTACCTTTAAGTATAGTAAATAAAATTTACCGTAGTTACTATTCACAATGCCCAAAAATAAAAAGTAGCTTATTAACATAATTTGGACCCACTGATTCCAAATATGGAATCCATTTTTCCAAATTCAATACACAAAAGATGCAGAAATTAAATTAAAAATAATCCCGTTGTCGAAAGAAAATAGGTTTTTCTTTAAAACATTGCAAAAGATTGAATTGATTTAACCTACGAATTCAAGGTAAAATAAATGCTAATGAAATACATTATATTAAATGGTAAAAATATATTCTATTTATACTTTTAAACCATTAAATATTATAATTTAACCATATAAGATATTATGATGAAAAAAGTTGTTTTTAATTAAAATATAGCGTGTTTTTACTATTCATTAAAATATGAAAGTTATGCGAAAAATATCAAAACTTTATCTAATGTAAATTTTTATATCCTGGTTCAAAAGAAGAATTTTATTTTGTCAAATTGAACTTATAAACATGTCAAAAACTAAATTTAAAGTGGGTGCATCATCAAAAGGCAGCAAAACTGCAATTTTTTTTAAAATACTTATTTTACCCGAAAAATTTATTTTGTTCGTATACCATGTTCTAGAAATGTGTAAGATGAATAATAATATTAAAAAATTCAATATTTAGTTAAAACTATTCATAACGTCTAGTACATAAGAATATTATATTAATATATCGTTGTTTAGTAAAACCCGGTATTGCATACAACACACGCTATCGAGGAAGGTCGTGATTGCGTTTAATGCAAGCCAAGTCAGGGTTGCATGTAGTGCACAACTCCTTTGTTATTGCGTATAACAGAATACAACCATATTTTATTTATATATTGAATATATATATATATATATACTCAATGTTGCGTAGAATAACTTCTATCAAACGAACATGAAATTGTGTGTAACAAGAGCCAAGAAAAGTGTTGCGTATACTGCAAGCTAATATAGTGTTGCGTATAGCACAAGATAATCTTGGTGTGTCGTACAATAGATGATATGAATGAAATTAAAAATAATGTATCTTGTAAAATCTCGGGTTGTTACAATCATAGTGTAGTCTACCTATTGGAATGAGACATATTTCAGTATAATCATCACTATAAATTTATATGAACTATTAATGGAATGAAACTGGATAATTTAATTGAAAAATATCAACAATGAATTATAAAAAAAACTTTATATTATATTTACATAGATATAGAACACATATAATAGCACTGAAATATTGATTAAAAATTTAAAGGAAGTATCCATTACATTTTGATAATTTATTTAAAAAATAAATATGTTATAATTTTTTTTAAAAGTATAATATGAAATAAAATTAATCATGTGTTTCAGATTCATTAAATCATGTTAATGAAAAGTCATAAATAATAACAAAAAATGTGGTTGAAGAATGTGACCATGAATATATTGTTAAAAAGGACCCATTTCATATATTTAATAGAATTAAAGGTCAATAAAAAATTAACATTAAAAATAAAATAGTTTAGGATATATGGAATGATGAATAAATAATATAGTCACATCAAAAGTATAATTTTGATAAAAAAAGTAGGGATATGGTTAGTTCCACCTATAAATATCATTTTTTCTATATTACAAAAAATTTGGAGGGAAAATATTATAAATGTATGTAAAGTACAAATAATATTTTGGAGAAGAAAATAGATTTGGTTTTATATAAAATTAACATATTATTATCAAAAAGGAAATTTAAACATTGAAAAAATTTATTTTGTTGTGATATTGTAAAATGAATCTATATGTTTACTTCTAGCATCAACAACATCACTTTACCCATATATATAACATATATAAATATCTTCATAAGTTTTTTAATAATTTGATTCATCACTATTAAAAATTATAATTTCAAAATTTTCCTAATTGATATATATTAGTTGGTAATAATTTATTTTAATCATAATATTTTAGTATTGTTCATTGATTCATAATATTTTCATATTAATATAACTTATGAATATTTGAAATAATTTTTTTGAAAAATTCATTTAAAACATATGCGAAATTCATATGAAAAAAACATAGATATAACATAATGAGTATATTAAATATGGTAAAACAAAAAATATATATATAATTAATTTAATATAAGAATATAATTTTTTTAAATGAATAATGAAATATAGGTAACAAAGAAAAAAATATAACTAATCTACAACAAGAAGATTTTGTTTTAGAAATTCATGTAATGAAGACCAAATTAGCCTGAAATGTTTCATAGTTAGAGAAGCGATAATATGTGGTGAAGTGAAATGTAATGATATGTGAAATGTAATGAGAGGGTGAATCATTATAGATTGGAAATATTAATTTGGTTGTGCTTATAATAAGAGGCCAATTTGGTCAATTTCCAGAGAGGTGAAATACAATTTTTTTTTTCATGCAAATGGAAAGATGCATTAGATTACATATGGAAATGGATGAATTAATCTAGAATGGAAATCATGCAGAAGATAGATTTATATTGATTTTGAGATCGTAGTGAGCGTGTAGTGTTCCACTGGGTGAACCGATGTAATGAGAGCAGGGACTGGATCAGGTTTATCACGAGAACATGAATGTATGGAAAGGGAGTTTTATCATCCAGATAGTTGTCATAGAAGTGATTTGTATCCATAAAAAATTTATTTCTTTACAGGTGAAGTCATGGAAGGGGTTCAATCATATAATAGAAGTAGTGAAGGGAGTTTAGGTGGGATGGAGTTAGATCATCTGAGAGAGGAAAAAAAGGGAGTTCAAGTGGGGGTGGGGGGGGGGGGGGCTTGATATGTGGCCAGATGATTTCCACACTTTTTATAAATTTTGAGAATAAATTCTCTATGGAAATAGTTAACAAAATTTTGTATCTATGGGTATGACAATATCCTATTTTTCTAGTTGTATAGAAGACCTCACATTCAAATTAATACAAATGTTTGGTACTTGTGTGTGCAATGGATGTAGATAAACAACAGATTTAAAATTTTTATTTTTCCTATATAATAATATTTTATCCAACGATTTAGAACTCGATAATCTAATCAAGGATCTGATGTGATAGGGGTTAATCACGACAACAAAATAAAACCATTAAATCATTTTTTCTGATGACATGGGTATATTTTTCTCATCTCTCGTGATCTATGCTTGAAGGAACTAATTTTTTATCCCTATAGAACTTATAAAAGTGCTTCCAGAGACTACTGAAGAATTGGACATCAGATTTTGAGTGACACAAATAATTTGTGATGGGACATAAATCCTCTCAACTAACATCCCTATGCAATTCCTATTATCCCAGAAGGTAAACATGGATTGATTTCATGGAAATTCATCTTCTCTCATAGGGATGTGGGATAAAAGACAGTGGAGTCCTTAAATTTGGGCCAATGAATTTTCCAAATTTTTTTAGATTTCATAGAATTTATTACCTTAGTCCAAAATCCATAAATTTCATTAACAATCCTTAATATACATTTCCAACTAAATTATCCATCAATGAAAACATATGACATATTAAATTTATTATAAACATCATTGGTCATTTGACCATATACATTTAGTATAATAAATATATTACGTGATAAAATAAATTTCATTGATCCAATTCGAAATTTACATAAATTATTAATAAAGATTGAATATTGAAATAAAAATAATTTATGATTTTTTTTAGTAATATTCATTGAATAAATTTTAATACATATAGTAAATAAGTTGAATACAAAATATTCTAAACTTGAGTGATATGAATATATATATTTCATTCAGATTTGTATATTTTGGACATCACCTACCTTATATAGAGGGGCCCATGATGTCATAAAATCCTATTTATAATAATTGGAATGAATTTTGAATGAGAAATGTTTGGGACACTATATTCCCATATCTATATTGCAACGAGATCTAGTCAATGTCTAAGAGTGGAGTCTAATAACCAATCAAGTCCAATAAACAATTAAATAATAGTAATAGGAATGAGATATCACATATTAACACATGCATGTAATATAATATCTTCTTCATTTGATATATCATCCGATGATTTGATAATATATAAAATTAAATTGATAGATTTTGTTGAATGTAAAACGATACAAAAAAATAATGAAATACTATTATAAGATCATTAAAACAAATATTTTAACTTGAATTAATGAATAATATTAACCTCATTATGAAACATATATTTTTACGGCTCTCTCTTAATTTTTTAATTAATTATTTTCTAGAAGTTAATTTTTAATAAAGTCATTTTAATCATTAAAAATAATCTTTCTTCAAAAAATGGAAGCATGTTTCTTACAAAGAAAATATTATAATTATTTTCAAGAGATTATATAAATTTTATTTTCTAACACTAATATCATTATTGAAATTATAGTATTTATATTAAAATATGGTTATTTTTTAGATATTTTCATAGAAGATTAATTTTCCGATGAATAATGAGAATAATAATTTTTATAAAACTGTTAATATCGTTATATTAAGAGTACCTTTATGATTTTAAATTTATCTCAGTGTAATATAAAAACTATTTAGTTATAAATAATGAAATTAACTTTATTTCAATCATCAATATACCTTATTTTGTTAGAATTACATTTTTTTCCTAAAAATTTATTTTTTTCAATAAAATAGTTTTTTCATTGTATTTTATAAATATTTCTTCTTTTCCCAATATAAAAAGTAACCTTGGTAATTTTCATTTCCATGGTAAAGGGTAACATGAATAATATATGTTAAAATGAAAATAATACGGCCAACAAAATGATAGTAAAACATGTCCCATTTTAATTCTATATGTTAGTTTCATCCATAAAAATTAACTTTTCCTATTTATAATACTATCGTTACATTAAAATGTTATGATGACTCGTATAATAATTTATTAAAAAAAAAGTAAAAATGACACATTAATTATTTTAATAACTATATCACTTTAAATTTGATATTATCTAGAGGGTATTATAGAATAACAATATTCATTGGAAATATCATATATTAATATTCATCATGGTATTTTTTTGGATTTTTAGGGAGGAAATAATTAAATTACATGCTTTCAAAATAATGATGCAGTAATTTTATTATTAATGGAAAAATAAAATAAAATAAATAAAAATATTAATTCAAAAGGAATTTTATATAATTTATGTGATCAAAAAAATTTTACCATTACATTTTCATGTTATATATTTAATATTTTTTTTAATTTTTGTAGATTTTTATTATTAACTTTATTGTAATGAAAAGTTCTTATAATTAACATAATTAATATTTTATTAAATGATATAAAATTTAACAATGTATTATATTTTTCTTTATAATTGGGATATGGTTTAAAATTTCTTACATGATCCATTTAATGGTATTTTGGCATGTTATGGTAACTATATTAAACAAAAATGGTAAAAATCCACGTTATCGTAGTAAGAGTGAAAGATGTTAAATAGGAGATAGAACCAAAAGATAAGGATATAAATTTAGTCAAAATAAAAATTATTTTTGTTGGATTATATTATTTCATCCTATAATCATCTAATATATTAAATAACTCACTTTTGGTGCATTTGGAATTGAAAATTAATCTATATTAATTTAGTATTTTTAGTGTATCTAAAAGTTCCCCTCACTACAATTATAAATCTAACCAATTCCATCAATTAATTACACCACAATAAGGCATCTATCACAAAAAATTCATTATCATTATCTTTCAAAACTAAATTTTCCATGTTATAGAGGCCATAATCCCCTCTAAAGACCAGTCCTTAGTCCCTTAAAAAGAGATATAAAGAAAGTCCACAAATGGAGAGGTAACCATTTTTATAAACTCTTTCATGTTTAGTTCTTCTTTTGCTAAAACTTCATGTGATTTTTTCAATCCTAAAATAATAAATTCATTATCATATATACAATTATATTTTATTATGATTATTAAATAACTATATTATTCTTCTTATCCATCCAATTAAAAATGAAAGCATCGCTCGTGCATAAGTACTTCTTACCATCCCCACACAACGACGTCATTTGTTTTTAATCAGTGCTTTTCAAATATGGTAATACTAAAGGAAATAATGTATATATATGGTACATATGAAAATATATTGATTATAAAAAATTAATGTATTACCCACTTCCTTGATGTTTCACCCATTAATGGAGTGATATCACAACTCTTTAATATATATGGTCTATTGTCTTCATGACGCGATGTAAATTATTTTCCATTTTTAATTTTCAATAATAATTTTAAAAATATATATAAAGATTACATATTCTATCTATGAAATTAATATCATTCTTAATATTATTAAAATATAACATATTTCTATGAACCAGGACTAACCTGAGAAGACATGCATATGAAGATGAAGTAGTTAACAATCGAAACATGTATACTAATAAAATTTTATTAAAAATTATGTAGGATAATCATAAAATATAAGAATATATGATACCTTAAATATTAATAATATTATGTTACAAATTAATAATAATATTTAATCATTATAAAACTGTTTAAAGTGTGTTCAAAACATGAAAACGGCAATGTAATGGTTTTTCGTCTCAATTTTACTTTCATGATACATATGTTATATTAAAAAATTATTCTTTTATGTAATTTACATACTGCCCATTGAGGTAATATATAATTAATATCATTTTTTTCAAGGTGAATAATGTTTCATTATAAGTTATTTCTTTCATGGGTTATATGACTCAACATTGTATAAACAGGTAATGGTTTATTAAACAATCTCATCATTATTCAAGATTGTTAATATTTAATCCTCCACTGTGGAATATTTCATTTACATGCCCTTGTTTTGAAAAAATGTTTCCAAAAGTGTTTTTACTAGTCTAAAAAAATTAAAATACATTTTTATGACCTTTTTACATTTTACATGATTTTGTAAAAAGAATCATTATCTAGTAATCAGAAAAGATTTTTTTATTTTTTTTCAAAAGTGTGAAAGTATTGTTTTCTTATGTTAAACGACTTGAATATAATTTCCCACCAGTATGAAACTGTAATTATATAATTATTCCATTAAAATAAAAAGAAGATTGTTTTCAATGAAAATTAGTTCTTTATTATGTTTATAGTGTTTTATATTTTAAAAAATAATTTTAATGTTTAAAGGGTATGTTTATAACAAAATATTAATGAAATATATTTAGAGTATTTTCATCTATGGAACCATATTTTTTGGATTTATACGTTGTGGATATACTATAATTATACTATTAATCATATTTATTTGGATGAGTTATTTTTTTTATTTGGGGAAATATTGGTAAATTTGCATCATTTACTCAATATAGATACTTGATAACAAGGCATAATGTTTTTAAAATAAATATATTATTCAATATTTGTGGAATAACTTCCACATGTAAGAATAAATAGTGGAAATATATATAAAATACCCTAGTCGCATACGTAGGTCTCATGGGACAACTTATCTGGCCGAACCTAATATTTATTTTAAAGTAATTATAAAATATCTTGTCAAAGGTCTTCAAAAAAGATATTAATTTGATGTGAAATCCAATAATAAATCATTTACTTCATTAATATTATAGTTATTTGTATCTAAGATATTATTTATGTGATATTAAATATGAATTTATTTAATTTTCATGTCATTGATTAAATGGATTGTGTTTTCTGCTATTAACCTACACATATTACACATTACATATCATTTATTTAAATAGAATGTGTACATAATTATTTACATTTCTATGATGATATTTTTTATTCATTAATTATTCCACTACACTTAGTCATTAATGATAATTTGATCCCACTCTAATTTTGTTTCTTTTTCCTGATATTCCATTATGTTCAAATTGATTTATATAAATTGATACACTAATGGGAATAATGTATTTCTCAAGGAACCCCTATTTGTATTTTCTTTTTTAAAATCTATTATAAACTTCATATATGTATCGTGTTTACCAAAACTACTAAATTATTATTTTCATTAGGATGTGATTCCATATAACTTTTGAAAATGTAATAAATTAAAAAAAAATTGGGCATCTTGGGTGTAGGTATTAAATGTTTGTATCAATTAAATTTCAATATAAAACAGGGTAAATTGTTTTAGGAAAACATATCCAAGGGAGTATATCCCTATAAATTGCTTTTATGATAAGTCTAATTATAGTACAAAATCATATTGGCTTGGTAAAAACTATGTAAAAGATATGATAAACCTAAAGAATCATATATTGAAAAGCATTTGTAATGATTTATACATACTGTAAATGATTCTTCATTACATTGTATGATTAGTGTTTCTAGAACTATGTTTTTCAGTCATAGTAAAAGGTTGGAACTAGAAGGACCCATGTTAATGATGAATGTGATCAAATTTTATATGGTGATAAAACAAATTGGATAATATTAGAGTAAAGGATATAGTGTTATTCCGAATTAATAATAATGAAATATGAATAAATCCATAGAACTTTACCAACTATTGATATCACCAAAATAGTGAATGATAGAGTTTCCTAAGGGCTCAGGTGGAGGATACAAAAGAGAAAATGACAAATTCAGTTCCCTAAATGATGAAAATGTGAGAAGAAAAACCCACATAAATTTCATAGAGGAATAATATGATGGATTGGGTGTTGAAATGAAATAAAGAATGTAATTATTGATGAAAAATGAAATATTTAGTGAACAATGTAAATTAGAATAATGTACTCCCTAAGGTATTATATATAGATGAATGTTTTAAAAATATTGAGTATGAGAATTATAAAATTTGATCTCATAAGTGGAAATCTCATGATGTGTATAAGGATTGTTTTATTTTTTATAATGAATATACTATAAATGACATAGAATAGGAATAAGGTTCCAATGAATAAGGCGATTAAGCGTAGTTAGTAGTGCAATAATGAATAGAAATGATTAATATGATTTTTTTGGATTAAAAAATATGGAGTATTTTATAAATAAAATTATGGCTAAATGAATTATTATATGTATATTGTTTAAAATATAAGAACTTTACTGTAAGGATTTGAGAGGATATCTATAATGGTACAAATAACCATAAAAATTGACATAGTGGAAAGTAGATATTATTATAAAACATATCATTTGTGGAATAAAAACCTAAATATGTTATTAATGTATAGATATAAAATATAAATATATGTTTTCAAATAATATTTCAGACCCAAAAAATGAATAGTGATTTATTGAAAAAGTTGTTCCTGATGTAGTATAATATAGTTTTTGGATTTATGAAAATAATTTGGTAATATAATATTTTAGTTAAGGGATAAAGTCATAGTGTTAATTATTGAAATAATTTATTTTTTCATAGAGGTTTGAATTTGATAAAGGAATCCATATATTTTTTAGTAACATTATGTTGTTTGGGGAATCAATTTTTATGGTAATTATTAAAATATTTAGACCTTCCCTCCAAATTTTCTACCATTGAATTTGGATAATCATATTTTGGAAAGGTCTTAAGAATGAATACATATAGAATAGATTAATTTGAATTATTGATATATATTGTTTATAAAACATGCTAACCATTTTATTTTTATTAACTAATTTGATGTCCAAAGAATGACTTATGAATCAAACAATTCTTTAATAGTTCTTCAGGAATTATAAATTCTTATTGAATATCCATTTATAAGTATAAAAGATGACTTTTAAATAGATAAATGAACAAAAAAAGAAAAATATTATTCTTATGAAATAGAAAGAAATAAAGAATGTTTATTTTTTGTATTTTATTTATTTAGATTGTAAAATAATTCATCAACACTAGGAAAATAATTCTGAAAAAATAACCATTTAATATTTATTTAGAGAAATCAATTTTCATTTAACTTGTTATAGATTTATGTTTTTGTGATGGTAAACATTATCATGAACATATTTTTTCTTAGTATTAATCAAAACATGATTGTTATGTTTCTCTCCTAATTCCATTTTTTCACGTTTGATGAATATTTTCCTATTCAAAATCCTATTTTGGTGGTGAATTAAACATTTTCAATTTCCAATTCTTAATAGGAAGTTTAATTAACACTTTTATGATGTGGGATTCCAAAATATGAATCTTTAAAAATCTATATTTTAATTTTTAAGTGAAATATAAAATTTGGAGGACACAATTTATTGAACATGGGGGGAATGTAACATCTCGAGTTTTTAGAATATATAAAATTTAATTGATCGCTTCCATTTCATGTAGCACATAATATAAAAAATACTTAAATATTATTATATGATCCAAATAAAATAGCTAGTAAATTAGGAAAATGAATAGTAGTAACCACATTATGAAATTTATAATTTTACTTCTCATTAATAAATTAATAATTCAGGATTTATCATTAGGTCCCTAATTTTTAGTAATGAAATTTAAATCATATGTTAAATGATTACATAATAAATGATTTATTACTTATGAAGAAAAATGTTTTAATAAATTTATATAATATATTTAGACTATTCAATAAAACTAGTTTATTTTTTTAAATTATTATACTAAATATATATTAGGTTGATTTTAAGGTAAATTTCTAAGAAGCATAATTTTCCTATGAATCAGGGAAATATCAATATTTTATAAAATTACTTATTTATTAAAATAAAAATTAATTTTCTGAGTTGAATTTTCTATCAATGTAACATATGTAAAATTTAGTTATAAATAATCTAATAAATTTATTTTAATCATCCTTTTAACTTATTTTTTGTATAAGTACATTTTTTCCCTAAAATAAATTTTTCATTAAAATAGATTTTCATTGAAATATATAGGATTAATTAAATACTGAAACTTTTTGGATTTTAATTTTTAATATTGGAATCGTTATTTGGTAACATAAGTTACAAATTTAGTAAAATTATGTAATTCATTTTTTCCCACTATAAATAGTATACTCGGTCTCTTTCAATACCATAGTAAAAGGTAAACTGTGTAATATATGTTAAAAAATATTATATGTTCTTGAAAATGACCCTAAAATGTGGAAAAATTTTATTGGATGAGTTATATTAATTCATATGTATTCATGTATTGAATATATGACCATTTTTTACATTATAATGTGATTATGACCCATATAATATTTTCTTTAAAGAAATTTCAAAATACCATAATGATGATTTTAAAAAATATAATTATTTCAATATAATGTTAATTAGAGGATATTTTCATCTATAAATATTTATTGGAAATATGATACATTTAAATTATTCTTGGTAAATTCTTCTTAATTTTTAGTGAATTAATAATTCCCTTAAAAGCTTTCACAACACCCATGCAGAAATTATTTATATAATAGAAAAATAAGAAAAATATAATTGAAAATAATAAAATAAATATTATTTATGATAGTTAATTTGAGAAACTAATTTTATTGAATATATATACTTGTTTTAGATTTAATTAAATATTTTTTTTTGAATTATGGTTTTGATATATATATTATTAATTTCAATGTAATGAATATTTCTGGAAATTGATATTTTGAATAATTTAAAGTAAATAATATTATGTTAAATGATATAAAATTCCTATGAATATTAAGTTCATAAAAATGATTAGTAAAAGGCATAACATGTAATAAAGGATCAAGTTATGTGTAATTTTTCATTTTATTGTAACTATATTAACTATCAATGGTAAAAAATATATGATATCACTATAAGAGTTAAAGAGTATAAATATGTGTTATACCCAAAATATAGGGATATATTTTTAGTCAAAATAATCCTAAAATTTAATTTAAGAGAATGTTGTGACATATAATCATATTAAAAACTAAATAACAGACTTTATATCTATATGGAATTTGAAATTACTTTATATTAGTTTAATATTTTGAATGTTTCCAAAATATATCCTTAATTAAATTATAAATGGGATCTTCTTCCATTAATTAATTACACCACATTGAGCCATATAGATCAACTATGTCCTAAAAATTATTTTTCACAACTTCATCATCCAACTTTTTGAGGCAATATTCATTTTAAAATACAAACCCTAATTCCCTTAACAAGATATCTATAGAAACACCATCGAACAATAAAAAATCATTTTCATCAACTCTATAATGTTTAATTATTCATCAACATCATAATAAAAATGTAATAAAATAATTAGAATATATATAATTATATTTTATTATGTTTATGAAACTACTTTATTCTATATTTTATCCATTATTTGTAAAATCATAGCACCATAAGTGCGTGTGTACAACTAACTGTCTTTATATAGTGGTTATTATTTTCATCCCCATTTTACATGGATGGTTATAATGTTATAAAATTTTAATTATATGATAACTATGACACCATATTTATTATAAAAACATAATATATCATCTAATTATAGACCAATTTACCTATTAATGGAATGAGATCTTCGCTTGTGCGTATGTATGACCTATCATCTCGACGATGGGATGTTATTCATTATTCATGATCTATATTGTAAAGAGATTCAAAAATTTTATATAATGAATAAATATTATATCTATGAACTTAACATAATTTTGAGCTGATGGAACTATATTCATTAAAAAATTAATAGTATTAACATGAAAAAACATGCATAGGAAAACAAAGACGTTAACTCCCAAAATGAGGGTAGTAATGAAATATTATAGACAAATGGCTGGTAAAGTGATATAAAAGGATAATAAATGATATTATAAATAGGAATATGTTTCTGATAAAAAATAATAACATGATTTAAACTACTATACATAATTTTAAATGACATTTAGTTAAATCAAATCACAAGGCAAGGGTTTCTTCTCACACATTTACTTCAGTGAGACATATGTCATATTCACCACTAATTTAATTTGTGTGGTGTAAATAAAATAATTTTAATATATTATATAATGAATATATTTTTATTCATGGTATTAAATGTTTTATTTTATGTTATTTCATTCATGGTGAATATGATTGAATTGATTATAAAGTGTTAATGCTTTATTCAAGAACCTCATAATTATTGAATATTATATATATTTAATCCCCAAAAGGGGTTTTTTTCCATGTCCATGTTTTTTAAATATGTTTTAAAAATGAATATAATATTCTCCAATTATTTTTTAAAATCATTTGTACCTTTTTTGAAATTTTACAAAATATTTTAATAAGAATATTCTTATCGATTTCAAAAAACGTATTTTTGGATTTTTATTACCATTATATAAATTGAATATGTTTTAATATATACCGAGTTAATTTAATTTCCTATCACAATAATTCATTATTTATTTAAATCCTCCATTAAAATTATTAAATAATATTTTTCGATGAAAATACTATACTTATTATATGTTTAGTTTTTTAGATTTTAAATAATACTTTCATTGTATAAAGGGAGTTTTCGAAATGAAATATTCAGGTAATATATTTAAATTATTTTCATCTCTGGAAACAACTATTGTAGAGTTTTATGTTCAATATATGCTCAAATGACACCACCCCTCACATTTTTTATTATGTTTTATGATCAGTTTATTTGGGATATATTAATAAATCTATATCCTTTAATCAATATGAATAGATCCCTAAAAGAAACAACGCTTGTTAATTCAATTGATTATTTGATATATGGGGAATCATATGAAATGAAACAATGGGTGGGGTCCATATTTTGAAAATCCAATTTATGAATCGGTAGGTCTCATTGGAATAATCAGATGGAGAAACCTAACTACTTTGTACCCATTTGTTTTAAACTGTATTGTTTATGGTCTTGACTATAGTGATGATGTTGGTGAAAACTAATAAGTCTGTAACTGGTAGTTTTTAAAATCTTGCAAACGGTATTTATGTTAAGGGTATCATGTACTTTGGGGACATGAAATATAGTAATTAAAAATTTCATTAATTAATATTTTAGTTATTTTTTTCTAGGATATTTTCCCTCTGATATTATCTATAGATGCATATAATTTTCATTTCATTAATTAAATTAAAAAAATTTCTATTAATTACCATTCATTATTAATTTTTACTTATCCAGTTATCTAAATTGAATGTGTTATAACTTATTTACATTTCTATGTTGACTATTCTTTTTGATTCATTATAAATTCCACTTTAATTAAACTGTACAGTACATTTGATCTCTCATATATTTTGTTTTCTTTCTACAGGATTTCATGATGATTACTATGATTGATATGTAGGGATAAACTATGTGAAATAATTGATTTCTAAAAAAATAATTCAGTTTTTTTAAATGCTATTATAATTTCTATTTTTTATACTATGTTCTAAGAGTAATAAAATCTATTAGGATGTGATTCCATTTATCTTATTCCAATGTCATTAAGTATCCACCATCTGTGGGATACTGGGGACGAGTTCTTTATATATTATATCTCATAGATATGTATGGATGACTTGGGTCACCAAATACACCTACAATATATATTCTGGACCATACTAGAAAAACATATCTTCTTTTACCACATTAGGGAATTTATCCACCGTACTACCAAATAATTCAATTAGTCCATGATATCTATTCTATTTAGACGTGATAAATAATTTATTGATAATTCAATGAATTCCATAACACCAATAAGATACTAAGTGATAGATACATAAACGCAACATCAATTTCACAGTTATCATCCTGTGTTAATGTATGTAATAAAATGGTAAACATTGATGATAATCCCATCTCATGGTCCCAATGCACAGACTTAGGAATATGAAAATCCATTGAAACCTGTTTTATGTTTTCTTCATATTAGTTTTTTAGTCCCTTTGATCTCATCTACACGAGATAAAAAAGTAAATGCTTCATGAGAATAAGTAGCAATTATTATAGTACCCCAATACATGATTGTAAAGTATCATGTGAGAGATATCATAATGATGTTTCTAGAACACAATACATATGATAGAAATTGCTATCATGATATCTCAAGGCTCTAATTATATCCCTAAAACTGATATAACATTTTCATATGACATGTAATCAATTCACATTAGCATAAAGATAGTGTATTAATATGTATCAACACTATAGTGGTAAGAGAAACACCTATATATATCGAACAATATAAATGTTGATTCCATATTTTCTATTATATGGATGAAAAACCCATTTCATGTGTATTGACATACCCTGGATGTATCACACCTACTTCCACATCTTTAATTGTGTATTTCATATGGATGACTATTTTTTAAATTTATAACAATTGAGATCTTGAACTAGAAAACTCCCTCCATGTAAAAGATCTTGGATTTATTACCCTTGAGTACATTTCTCTCCACATGGGGTTTAAATTACTGTAGCAATTGCAGATATTTGAGAAAAATATTGAGGAAAAAACATTATCCTTATGTTTTGGTGATTGTTTAAAAATTATCTAAGCTTGGGGAGTTTATCAATGGTATCTGTCGAAATGATGGAATAATTTAACATTATCTTATTCTTATTTAGATGTTTTATTATATGTTGGGTTTTATAAATGTTCTCTATTATAGATCTAAAAAATAAATTATTTCACTAAATGGGGATTCTTATATGGAATATCATGATCACGACAACCCTGATGGCGAACAATTGATCCATATAATCCCATATCTCATTTATTATGTGAAGGTGATGAAATTTATAATACAAATAAACATTTAATTAAATTAGTTTGGCTATTGAACCCAAAAAATCTTCATTATCATATTTTTTAAATACATGAGGAAGATAATGAATATCATCTTTTGATGTGGAATGATTTGGAGTTGAAGGCATGTAAACCACATTGAGAGATGCGTCATACAAAATCTTCCTCATTTTATACCTCTTGAACACATTTATCATATTTATGTATATGTTATTGGAATATAATATTTATATTATTTGAAATTTTGGTAGATAATTCAATATATGTTTCCTTAGATATTTGTAGATGGATCTCATCAAGGTATGTGACGTTGTTACTCTCGTTACTAGTATATTAACCCATGTGAAGGAATTTATAAAATGTATTACTGAAAAATCATCCAGCTGATAGAGTTGTGGCATATTATTTTACATTTATACTTATTGTAGAGTATAAAAATAATATAATTTTGAAACAAAAAATAATAACTAATGTTTTTTTAGCACCCTCAATGTGACTCTAATTATTTCCAAAGACTTGGGAAGAATCAAAATGTTATAGGGGTTCCAAGAATTAAAATTAAATTGATTGAATGTAACTATATATCCAATAAAGACCACATTTTATACATATGAATATTCCAGTAATATTAGTCTTCATTCCCCATGGAATAAGGTATCCTCCATTACTAGAAATGAATGAAATCTAATGATTTAATCATGTCCGTTGGATCCAAATCAATCGAATAAATAGCTACAATTTTACATTATAAGATTAGTGGTCTATATTTTTCATATTCACATATTTGTTTTGATCCAATAGAAATTATCATTGGTTCTAGTCCTAAACCACAATGATTTAAAAATCTATTATAAATAAGTAATATATACAAATCTCACATAGATATATCATGTGAACTAAAAACTACATCATCAAAGAACCACATTGTGTGATCACCCATGTGCACGTATATGATTTTTGAATTCCACAGCCCCCAAGAATAATATTATTACATACTGTAATTTAAAATAATGATATAAATATTCCAATAAATAATGTTACCCAACTCCAAAAAATTTATATATTTGGGATTCTACGAAGGTACTCCCCTTTAAAAGAAATAAAAATAAATAATTATTTTAGGAGAACAAATCCACCTGTCACCCACAATTGTATTATATTTTCAAAATACACTTTTAAGAATCAAGAGTCACACACTCTTGGAACTAATATTCCAAAATAAACACATATAAATATTTTATAATTTAAATAGTCAATAGAAATAAATGATAAATTTTTTAATATGTGGAAAATACGTCAAATAAGTATTTATAATTATCAGTGAGATTTTGAATAAAAATATCCCAAAATAATAAACTCATATTATAATAGGACCCATTATAGATCAGTGTCAATAATCCTTTCAAATATTATTAATAGAAAAATAAATAGATATTTAGAGACACCCCTCTATTTATATTATATGGGTGAATAAAAAAGTGATCCCATGACTTAACAATTCTTCGATATTCTCCACAGATTAATAATTTTAAGGTCACCCTCCTTACCTAGTGGGTAGTAAACACTCTTTAATAATTATTATATATATATTTTTTTTAAATTTAGTCACACATATTATTTAATACCCAAAATTAAATATTTAAATATGAATCTATAAATTTTTTTTGAGGTCATATCATTGGTAAATAATCAGAAAATAAATTATCGAAATCTATAATGAAGTTTGGAACATTAAATAACATGAATTTCCCTTTCTCATAAGATCCTATAATTTTAGGACTGATCTTAAAAAAGTCCAAAATCATGATGTCATATTGTGTTGTGTTGGATTCAAGGAATATATATATATATATATATATATATATGTGATATTAATGGTTCTCGAATATCTATGATATATATTGTTTTATTCTCTATCCATTCATTATTATCTATTATAATGTATCACAACATGAGATAGTGTCATCAAGAAAAATGGTAGATCTAATAAAAGTGTTCTACCCCATTTCACTTCCACTCTAGTAGCATTTAGAGTAACATACAATTAATACATTATGGAATCAATTATACACGTTTTCTTCTATGATCACATGAGACCACACCACCTCTAAGTGTAAAAACCCAAAAACACATGGGAGATTGATACTCAACATTTTTTTTATTTCTCTCATTATAAAAACAATGTAAAACCTATAGGTTGGTACTATAAAAATAAAAGTAATACACAGTAGCCTTAAGATATTTGAATACACTTTTTATTGTGTCCCATTATGCATAACCAATATTAATTTTTTACATACTCCGCTTTCCAAAAACATATGAAATATAATATCTTGTGTTATTTTGAGAAAACCTGGGACCCTTGATAAGAATTTCATATTCCAGTTCAAAAAATACCCCAATGAGGTTATGTAGAATCATAATCATAGAATAGTAAGGGGTTACTAGTGTCAAACTGATATTATAGAACACAATTAATATTATTCAGAAATAATGTGATTGAAATTGAAAAATTAAATTCTTATTCATAAAAATTATAATTTTTTAAATTTTATTTTTAACCAAAGTATTTGATAAAAATGATTCATGATAAAATCGAAATATCCTAATTTAATTTAATATTATTGGATCAAAATATTATATTTTCATTAAATAAAAATTATATAATCAAAACATTGATATTAAGAAAACTATAATTAACACATTTATAATCACATTCAACCAAAAATAATAAACAATTAGTTTCCAAATATAATTATTTTATTACAAATGTAGTAATTTATGGAGAGTGATAATGAATACACATCATAATAGGGGATTGAATCATTTGAATCTTGATAGTTTCACCATAAATAAAATACTTCAAATTCCATGAATGTGATATAATAATTGAATAAATATTATAAACATCATCTAGAAATCAATTTGAGGCTATGAAATCTCCAACAAAATTCCCATTGTGAATGGTGTAATGAAGCTACACTTTTTTGTTATCTAGTGTCTAAAAGCATTAATAGAGAATTTATTGATACTATAGAAATGGATTATGAATGATTGATAATTAACTAGAAACATAAAATTAACGTAGATCATAGATAGAAAAATACTCTTTGATGATAGCATTTTTAAGACTATAATGAAACTGATTTTTTTGCAATAAGAGAATTACTATAAAAATATTTAGTAGTAAATTCTTAAATCATAGATCCCCTATAATCTTGAATGAGTACACAATGATTCATCTCTACATTAAAAATAGATAAATCATATTATTTTATTATGTAATGTATTAGTTGTTTTCGATACACCCTATGGACAGATCCCACATTTGATATAAAATCCTTGAAACAATAACTAATAGAAGAAAAATAATGAAGGGAAATGGGATAGAACACGCCCTATACAAATAATAATATCATTAATATAATAATAAAATATTTCCTTAATACATATTTTTGATTGTATGAGTCTACCGTAATGGGAAATTATTTCAGAGCTCTAAAATCACCCATTAGCCAGCACTAAAAAGGCATCATTTTCCTAAGAATCATAGGGCTCACCAACATTGGTATGGAAATAGGAAATAATAAAACCAATAAATATAATAAATTATCATCAACCTACATTAATCCCCTATGGTGATACATGATAACGTGGGCCCATAGACCTTCATAAAACATGTTTCAGATAGATTACAAAATGACATTCTTATTATACAAGAATTTCAAAAAATAATAGCGATACCCTATTACTATATTGAAAAATAAAATGAAAATTAGTGATATATAATTTAATATAAAATTAAATTAATATTTCTAATAATGATTTTAAATCAAAAAAATCCCTCCTATATTTACGAACTGGTATATACAAGGAAGATGTTCTGAAAAGATGAGAGGATGAAAAAACAAGAGGGAGATAGAGTAATAAAGAACTCATTTGGATCATTAGTTAAATTAATAGAGGAGGGAAATAGACATTTATTTGGGTAAAACATAGAATTCATTAATACTTGATGCATAAACATTAGTATGAAGATGATATTAGGCCCTAGGAACATTAAATATTAGAGAATATAACTAGAGTAATTAAATTTTCAAATAATAATACCCCAAGTCAATGAAAAATCTCATGTATTAACATATGATTGAAATACATTATCATAGATCAATCTATATATTATATCCATTAATATAAAAATCATGAAATAAAACTAATAAGTATGCTCAAATTTCAATAATTAATCATTTCCTCAAAGATAGATCATATAAAAATTACCTTTCAAGTTTATCTTATAAGTGAAACATGATGTCCTTGATTTTTTAATATTAATTTATACCTCCCACAAAGTCAATTTATTCCATGTAAAACCTAATGTAGTACTTTTTAACCTCCTTCTTACCATCCCAAATGATACTTCTGATTTTGGTTTAGATTTTTTATGAATGAATTTAGGGAAAGAAATTCTATAAAGAAAAAAATTAGGATGGAATAATGGACATTGTGTATGACTGTAATAATTACTAAAAAATAGAGAAACAAAATTTTCTACTGGGATATTATTCCCATAATTCATTAGAGGAAATGTTTTATGTTATCAATGAAAACTATTTTATTTTACAATGAATATTTCATGTAATGCATTTTTAGTTTTCATATAACAATAAATTTTCTATATTTTATGTAAATGAATTTCATTCTCCATCATCATTTATGAATATTAACACTAATCAAGCCAGCATGAGTTAATTTTTCACTATTGTTAAAATACATAATTTGAATATATTCAATGATTTTTATTCATTTGCTTATGTGGTTAATGTATAAAATCATGTCATCTTCAAAATATAAAAGATATATTCCCATGAAAGAACACCGACCATTGAATGGGTATACCATCCCAATTCAAATATAATATATAAGTATCAAAGATGAACATCGAAATCCTTGATTAAATGAAACAGCGAGAGTTAATATCTTTGGTGATGTCCATTTACCACATAGGAAGACCCAAACCATCTACAAAAAAGATGGATAATAAACCAAGGTGAAGCTAATAAGAAAATGATGAAGTTATAGAAATTTTTTATAAATCTAACTATCTAAAAAAAATTGAGAGTATAGTTTAATTACATTCTATAAAAAACATTCTCCAAGTGAATCATGATCCTGAAATTAGTTATGACCACTATAATCCAGAACCACTATAATTTCATTAGCCAAGTAAATAGTATAATTAATTATCATTCCTTTGGATAAACTATGTTTCTTATATGATATTTTTAAGGGAAAGATAATAGATAATGAATAATATAGAATCATTTAATGATCATTTCCTGGAAAATTACATTGGTTTTCGGGACATTTGTACCCAAATAAACTAGGATTGTTCACTTTTGGGATGAAAATAATAATAATTCAAGTGGTATAATGAATAATTAGAAATTATCAAACCAGTATTTTCATATATAAATATCAGTTATTTTACTATAAATATTATATACATTTCATGAACACATACATGAGGACCATAACAGTTTAGTGGCCTTAGACACAATAATCAGAAACGTCTAATTTCATGAAATATATTAAATATATCCTAAAAATTTCATTTCACATTATACTTGTACTAAGAATAACCTACATAAGAATATCATTATAGAATAATGATGAAAAAAATAAAGCATTTTTTTAGATTCTCTGTATGGATAAATAAGGTGATATCCAAATAACATTTGGATATGGGTATGAGAACATGAGAATAACATTTGAAAAATTATACCGAAATATCCTTGATCATAAACATGAGTCGTTGTATAAATCATAGAAGTTCAAAAATAGATAAATCATTATGGAACCAAAAAATACTGGAAAAATAACCTATACCAATAGTTTGGAACCATTGGTATAGGCCTCCAAACTGTTGGTATAGCCTATACCAATGGTTTGGAGAACCGTGGCCAAGAAAGGAGTTGGGATAAGTCTATACCAATGGTTTTCAAAATTATTGGTATATGTAATATGAAAATCTATATGAAAGGTTCCATAAAACCGTTGGTATATGTAATTCAACGAAAAATCGGTGGGATTTGATCCCAGGACCTCTAGTTTATAATTGAATGACCTAACCACTAACATAATATGACTTTAGTGAACATAATTTTATAAATATATATATTTATTAACATAATTAATTTAAATTTTGATTTATATAATGTTCTCGGTAATAAGAATCTATAATAAATTAAAAGAACCTATACCAACGGTTCTCAAAACCATTGGTATTGGTCTATACCAACAGTTTTGAGAACCATTGGTATAGGTACATTGATTTTGGGACCTCCCTATACCAACGGTTTGGACAAACCATTCTTATAAGGTCTCTATAATGGACATATACCACCGGTTTGGCCAAAAACCATTGGAATATGTCTTCTATAATGGACCTATAACAACGGTTTGGCCAAACTGTTGGTATATGTTACCCCTATACCAACGGTTTGTCCAAAACTGTTGGTATTGGTCCATATATGTGACCTATACCAATGTTTTTTTACAAACCGTTGGTATAGGTCCAAATTAATGAACTATACCATCGGTTTGGCCAAAACCGTTGGTATAAGTCATATTTCCAGTAGTCAAAGTACATGATCCCTAAGAAAATAACATTTTCAAAAGAGGTATATTTGTGGGATATAAAAAGAAATAAAAAATCTTATGTCAAGGCTACCATCCAAGACATTCATACCTTATAAGTACTGGGATAACCACCCATGTACCTACTTTTGTCCTAGGATAACGTCCCATATATTATATTTTAGGGATGAGACAACATTATAGGTAACCATTTTTTGGGATTTTAATAACCTCACCTGTTCGCAAAGATATCATATAACATTAATCATCCCCCAATTTTGTGGAGGATGTTATAGGTCTCGTCCTTCATATAATCGTTATATTTGTGATCCAAAAAATCCTAAATAATTTATTATAGAATAAACCATAGAAGGGAAATTGTTTTCATAACCATCTATTCCACATAAACCCATGTTAACTAAATAAATAATAAAGATGGTACATTTAGACCATACCCCCCAATAAAGATTAATAAATATCAAAATAAATCATCATAGATGAAAATTTATTTTTGGTGATTGCTTGGAATATATATAAAGGAAAATAAAATTTTATTTATAAAAATATCATATATATAAAAAATTGGAAAAATTTATAAAAATAAATTACATTGAAAATAAACTTCAGATCATATAAAGGATGTTTCAAATAATATAACGGTCATGATTTTAGGAAATAATATTTATGTTGTAAATGATAATGCATTGATTCTTTTTTAACATTTTTATTAAACTAAATGCTATAATTATTTGGAAAAAGACATAAAAATTTCATTTAAATTATTTCTTAACATTCAAACATGGCTAAATTGTTTTTACAATCACTACTGAAATTTTTCTTATGTCATTTTAAAAAACATGACCATGGAGAAAGAAGGGGTGTCAAACCAAGATAGGGATATAATTTATTTTAAATAAAATATTTTATCAATAATTTTAATATTAAGGGAGAGGAAAAATAGATCTTACATGAAATATTTATGAATAAAAAAATATAAGAAAATAAATAAATTTATTAAGAGGCAGATAAGGTTTTTTTTAAATTTATGCACTATTATAAACATTCCAGATAAATGATGATATTGAAACATAAAATATTTACCAATATATAACATTTTTATGATATTTTACATAAAAAATGACATAAATTTTAGCTATTAGATGTTATGAAATTAATTGTATTAATTATATAACAAGTCAATGGAAAATTCTATACACCTCGTAAAAGTTGGTTGGTTCAAAATAGAACTAATGTACAAAATAAGAAACATTGTGAAACAAATCCCTTATAAAAACTGTAATTATTGAATCATAATCCATTTTAAAGAATAATAATAAAATGAACAATTAAATATCATCAGAATAATTTTATTTAAGATATTTCATGTTATAGGGGAAGTACATACCCTACACAAATGAACCATGTGGTGAATATAGCATTTATCTCCCAAAAATTAAAAGAGAGACTAGAAATACAATACCATATGTATCAAATTCATTCATTTTTTCACTTCATATTTTTTAAATATAAATTTAATATAAATATTTTAGTGGAAAAAATTATATATATATTTATATATAATATCTTATATCATTTACTTATGACGTTTTGTTACCCGTTAATTAACCATTCTATTGTAAAGTCACGTTTCAAGTAATAATCGGTTTGTTTTTAATGTATGTTTTGATACATTACATTATATAAACATACATTCATCATCGTTCCATAATCTCCATAAATTTTCGCATTATATAAATATAATTTATATTATGTTTTTATATATTTATCATAATCCCTAAAATTATATATTGAAAATGAAAGACATCGATCATGGGGATGTTAGGTCGTATGTACATATGAATTCTATTCATATTTTCTCAATAGAATAAAATATTGTGTCTTGAGTAATATATTGACATTAGAAAATAATTTTTATCTCTCATATATCATATATTTTTATTTAATCCTATCCTTATTTCCTTTAATTTAATGTAGTGATTAAAAATAGTCACATTGCTTTGTGGGGTGGTATTATGCCATATACATGAACTATGTTATTATGTATGATGGTGTATGTAATATCATTATTATAGAAGTATAAATATCTTAAAAATATAATTTTTTAAATTTATTCTATCCTTATTCACAAAAATATAAAAAAATTAAATAAATATCACATCGTTTCACGAGGCGGTAGTCTAACATACACACGAATGGTGTTAATGTTTTCTAATGTGTTGGGAGGTAAGGAGATAGATATATTATTATAATTACAAAGGTATAATAAAATAATTAATACTATATATAATTATTAAATGCATAATTATATTCGTTTAAGATTAGTGGGGATGGATAATGAACAATATCAATTCAGGTGGTGGTGGTATGTTATACACAAAAATGATTAGTTTTAATCCCAATTAATGAAATGGGTGATAGTTGTTGTTCATGAACTGAAAATTAAAAAATATTAGAATATTTCATATAATTATGTTATTTTATCCTAATTTTTTTCGAATAATTAATATAGGTGGAATAAAAAATTAAAAAAATGACATGTTATAGATGTTACCTCATCTTCTGAAAACATTTTTGATTGTCACCAAATTCCATCAAAGGATGGATTTATGAAAAAAAATAAGGCATTTAGGATGACATGAGGAAGGTATGTAAGTAATTTTTTCTATTATTAGATGATCCAATGGGTATTTGATGTGTGACAGGGAGATTAAAATGATTATCCTTTTATTCGTGAGGTGAGTAACACACTTATGATTTTTGAGAAGAAAAAGGAATAGCCACATTTTTCACATGAAAAAGGTCACCAAAATGGGAAATTATCGAATATTATAGGTTAAAATTTTGAAATATGGATATCCAAATTGTGCTGAATATATTTCTAGGTCAACATACCCATTATCATTTTTTTCAATCCACAGTAAACACACTTTGACCGTAACTGTGATAAATATTTTTTATTGTTTTTACTATTTATTATTATAATAAGTTATATTGAACTTGTTATATGATATAAATTATTTTGATTCAATATATGGATTACATTTTTCCAAAATCCATTCACAAAACAAAAAATAATAATTTAAAATTTATCTCGTAGAAGTAATGAACAAATACATTTTTGGAGTGAAAAGATTAGAATATTTAATAGTTTTTATATAAAAATTAAATATTAAACTAATTATAGTTATCCAAATTTCATTAATAGATAAGTAATTGAACCGATTTTAAATAAAAAAACATCAAAATATTTTTTTTCTTAAATTCGGTAAAAAAAGGACAATACATAATAGAAACAAGTATTTTGACTACTCATTGAAGGATTTATCTTTTCAGAAAATAATTAATAATTAGCTATATGATAAATTTTATATGATTATTTATAAAATTAATTATATTTTTTTAAAAAAAGAATTATAAAATTAGGAAATATTAATTTTAATATAAATATATAAAAGGTGGCAAAATTAATTTTTATAATGACAATATTTTATAATAAAAATAGATTTATTCTTATATATATTCTATAAAAGTCATTAGATGAATGTTAAAAATTTTATTTAACATTTAATATATAAATTTCATTATTATAATTCAATAAGAGTGATATTATTAATTTATTGAGGTTAAACACATATTTTTGCATATAAATAATTGATTTATAAAAATATTTCCTTTGGTTTTAATATGTTTTTAATTTCATTTAAAAATAATTGGGTACCAAATATAAAATTATATAAATATGTGTAAAAAATATATTTTCATAATTTAGTTTGTTATATTTATATGAGCCATTAAAATTACAAGGAATTAACTATAATATTAAATAAAAATATTTTAATAGTTTGTCATGTCTCAGTCATATTATGTGTTGACTATAAGGAAATGTACATTAATCCTTGTGAGTATCACAGGGTAAAGTATGTTGTGTGTGTATTATAATCTAATTTTGGGGTATTTTACTAAAAAATATTGATAAATTAAAATTATTGAATATAAAATTCAAAAAATTTGTTCTGGTTACATTCTACACCTAAAAAAATTCCATCATCATAATTTTATCATGTTCTCGGTAAACAAGTGTTTAAAATTTTAAATCACTTTCTAGGAAATATACATAATAAAAAGAGTTAATGAAAATTCATCATTAATAAAGATAATGGGATTTGAGATAGTCATCTAGAACTAATCAATAAATGGTTACAAATATGATTACATATGTGGGAACATGTAATTTAAACATGTAAGTAATGAATAATGTCTAAATAATTACAAAGAATAATAGATATCATTGCTCAAAAGAATCTGATTCATCAAAAGAATATCACAATCAATAAACCATTAACCATATAGATTTAAAAAGGTTCTTTGATATCATCATTATTGATGGTTAATATATTATATTATATTTTAATATTAGATTATTATTGCTGGGGATTTCTAATGAGAAGAAATACTTACATGATTTCATTCCATTGAATAAGAACAATATAATCATTGGGTTTTGTCTTGATAAATGTTCACATAATCACTTTCTCTAAGTGATTCATTATTCATGTCTGAAGTAGTAATGAATAATAAGATCCATAGAATAATGATAATTCATTCCTTATATCTCAATATATCATAAAACAATTGTTATCATAGGTAATTAAAAATGGATAAATTTTTATATGGTGATGTAATAATTCAATCTCCAAAATCTCATCAAATGTTCAACATAAGAAATTCCATAAATTCCTAACCTAATTTACCCAAAAAATTCAAAATTTAGATATCAGGTCACAAAATTTATAAAAATTTACTTAACATTAATCCCCCAAATATTATATAGTAGATCATAATTGTTACCTACAAAATATGTGAATATATAGTCATATATTTTCCTGAAACATGGAATTAACCATAATTACTATAGAAAATAATGAAAACATGCATACTTTATCATTATATGATTAACACAGAAGATTATTGAATATATTTCAAAATCCAGTAATGCTGTAAACTATATCTCTAATAAAAAAACCAATTTGTCCAAAAGAAAATATTTAGTTTCAAGTAAATAAATACTATCCAATTTACATTATTTATATCCATAAAGCCATTATACCAACATTATCATTTAAACATTAGGAAAATATTTAGGGTTATCGTCTCGTGATCATGTGTTTTCCAAAAAATATCACCATTCTGTTAAACCACATATTTAGGTCATCAACTGTATTCCAAAAATTATTGAAAACTATTAATGAAAAAAAATGAAAAATCCTTATATATTTCTTAAATCTTGATTTCTAGTACATAAACAATTCAATAACTCTACTTCATTAATAAAATATTATCTAGGATTATCCATTTTATAGCTTACTACATCCTTCCATTCATATTTCATCTGTAGTCTATTCATCATCAAATAATTACTATTACTTTTACCCTCAAACTAATACTATTCAGGATATTTCCCATTAGGAAATAAATTTTTATAATTCCAAAATAGTCTACATATATCATATTCACGAATTTGTGATTTCTTAAGAAAACCATTATTATCATACATTTCATAAAATAATATTTTTTATATATTCTTGGATGTCGCTTAAATTATGTCCATATTATAAATATATAAAAAATAATATAACTAATTTGAGATATTACAGGGAGTGCTTCTTCCCATTTTCTTTACCTATAGTAAATTGGATCTACTTTCCTCCCTTCTCTCCAATACCCAAACATTAAACAGACTCTATCCATTTTATCTTTTATGAGACGAAGAGTTGGTTAAGGTGAAAACTATTACTCATATACTATGATAACTAATTTGGAAGATAATAATATCCTCAACTCCTCTCATTATATCTATTGGTTTCACATCAATTCATTTTCTATAAAATTCAATGTTAATCAAATTCCTCCTAGATCATTCCATTGACTAAAACCAAAAATTACAGTGTGAGTGACTGTATTAATTGTGGGAAACCACATAATTTTGAAAACATACTTATATTATGTAAAAATCATGAATCCTTTCTTTGAATACATGTTAACATTGGCTGTACCTCGGTCATTCATGGTCATTATTTAAATAATTCATGATTGTTTTGAAGTGTTTTAGAATCAACAATGAATATCCATTGGGAGTGTCAATCTGGGTGTGCATTAAGGCCCATTGTAAAGTACTTGATAACAATCAATTCTATATAAATACTGTATTTTTTGATTTATTACCTGTAGGTACCTCTGTTTCACATCCACATTTACATATCTAAAATACTCATGTTTGTAATTTTTTCAAAACTACTTTCTCAACTGGTTACCAAAATAACTGAAAATTTTTATATATATTGAATAAATCCGAGACTCATCTTTAGAGATATCCAAACAATAATATATAGAAACATTTTTTAGAATATCCATATTCGTCTCACTAATGGTTTTCTAATACTAATAAAGAATTATTTAATAAAACATTACTCTAATACAAACTATAAAGAACCATTTTCTTATGTTATTATGAAATATTTTTCGAATAATATTAAAAAAAATTGATAAATATACACCTATGGAACATAATAGTTTAGTTTTTTTGGATACTATAAACATACTATTATTATATCACGATTGATTTTCAACATCCCATACAAATAACTTCTCACATAACACTCTTTTTCGGAATACCCAATCAAAACCATTTTTTATAACCTATATAAAGCAAAAAAACTAATGGTGAGATCAGAACCCAGTAACGGTGAATAATATAGATATCATCTGAAAAAAGAATAATTGTATAAAAAGATGAGAATAAAAATTATAAAACCACACCATATATATCAAAGATCATAAAATATTGTCTTGGAATCAATAACTGTTGTTTATATGTCATGAATCAAAATCGAATAAATGGGAAAAAATATAATATAATGTTCAATATTAATAATAATTTTTTATTTGGAATATACATAATCATAAAAAGTCATATATCATGGCCACCCAAAAATACATTCACTAATCATCAAAGAATATAACTTTTTATAGAATTCCCATAAATTAAAACCATTATATTATTGACATTATGATTTTAAAAATTAAATTTAAATTTTAAAAATAATTTTATAAAATTGGAAAAAATTAATTTTAAATAAGTGTGAAAATATAAAAATCTATATAATTTGAAAGATATGGTTTTTATGCATAAAATCGGATTTATTCGTATCTGTTATATAGAAACCACATAATAATAATGATAAAATTTTGATTGAATATATAGGATAAAATTTCATTTAAATTATTCAAAAAAAAATCACTATTAATTTTATTGATGTAAAATGTTATTTGTATACAGATAGTTGTTAATAAAATCATTTTCCTTAGTTTTAAATGGTTATTATTTTCATTTACAAGTAAATTTTCACCAAATAATTTTTTATATATTATTTTTGAAACCATTTATTTTCAAATATTTTTTAATTTGTTTTAATCATTCATTTCTTAAGATTAGTTATGACTATAATATTAAATAAAATTATATTAATTGTATGCCATTTTTTATTTAAATTATGTGTTTTTTTATAACAGTAGATACTATTAGTGTTGTGTGTAACAAAATATAAACTCATTTTGGTGTTTAATTAAAGATAAACTACTTGTTGAATATAATAATACATATTTAAAACATTAAATTTATTTTAAAAAAATTGCAAAATATTAGTGTGTTACATTGAAGGCCCTAGAAATATCTTGAACCACCGCTATCATATATTTATTTGAATAATTCCCATGAGAGAAATTAGATGATTCATAGAAATCCATCTATATTTGGAGAAATATTATGACTGATTTACTAATTATAAATAATGATTTTATCATCCATTGGAAAGGATTTCAGAAAAGAAATTTCACAAATCTGCAATAGAAGATAGATTTTATCCAAAACTAGAGATCCTTTTCAGGTGATTTCAACTCACATAGACCCAAATGTGGAATAGATAAGAGATTCATAAAATATGTGGCCACACACTATTAAATGGTATAAAATACATTGTTGAAAGAACCATATTTGAGTTGTATGTTTTTCTTCACAATTATATATTTCCAACTATGCAATCATAGAAGCACCCTATGTTATGATATATTTCTTCCAATATTTGAATGTAAGACAAATATTTTCCCTCACCCACATTATTATGAAAATATTATATAAAGAGTTTATATGAATTATTATTAATAGTTAAAATAACATCATCCCGAAATTCCTGATAACTCCCATCTAGTTTTTTTATCATCATGTGTATCACTTCCCACAATTTTCATAGTGATAAATATATATTCATCCAATTACTATTGATTCCCTGAAATCTACATAGTATGACTTATAGAATAAAACATGTATTTCCTTATGAGTTGTACTCTATGAATTATATCCCATGTAGAGGAAATATTCATGTTCTATCCAAATTCAAATGAAATAAAATATAGGAATATGATATAAAAATTCATTGATATAGAGTAGAAATCAAGAGAGAATAGATAATTAAGAAATCCAGAAGGATTGTATAAAATAAAATTAAATCAACAATATAGATCATTTTAAGAAAACCTCAATATAGTCAACTACATATGCTGATTCCTGAACTCAATTTATATATTATGTGAATTTACCCTACCAAATTCTAGGTAAATAAGGTAAATATGCGTTAGAAATCATGGGAAACTATCGCTAGACTAGATCAAGCACACACACCCTTTTATTTTTGAACCAATAAATAATTTTTTAAAGCCTCCACTTATAAATCAGGAATTGGATAAGTAATTTATGGTAGATAATTCCTTCAATATCACATCTCCTTATTTTTATACACACTTTTCTTATATAAAAGGAATTAAAAATTGGGTATTAGATATCTAAAATTTAAAATAATATATTGAGAATATTTATTAATAGTCTCAATATGTATCATTACTTTGTGAATCATTAAAAATTTATATTTTTGGGTTACCATGAATGTGATTTGCCATATACAGCTTGAAAAAATAATTTTTAATAGATGATTCCTTATGGTTTGGTTCTAATCATAAAAAAATGTTATACAAATTTTTCGAGCAATTTTTTAAGATAAAAACATTAACCCCAGGAAGAAATATGCATAATATTCCAAATCAATATCAAACACATTATAACAATGAAGTATTGGTTCAGAATACATTGTATTCTTGGTTATGGGTGGAAAAAGAACCTCTATCAGTTTTAGATAAATGGTGATTCATTATTTAGCTTGAATAGCATGGTCCTCTTTTTTTTTCTTCTTAGTATTTAATTTTAATTTTAGATATCATTTAATGTCTTCACTAAAAATTATCGAACCTCAAATTTATTATCAGAAGAAGGATGGAATTATAAAGGTACCGACACATCTTCCATTTCTTTTACTTTTAAGGATGATGGAACCCATTGAGCATTGGACACCATTCTACTGGAAAAATCGATGTGGAATTTTTTATGAAAATATTAGGGGAAAAATTACATACGTTTCCCAAAAAAATAAAAAAATAAATAGAATCCATGTAAGTAGTCTAAAAATGATATTTTCACTTCAATAAAGGGGAAAAAATAAAGTCATGGTGGAAGTGATAATCGTGCAATTAAATTATCCATCATAGGTTCATCTGAATTATAATCATGGTATTTAATGAAAAATTTATGTTACAATATTATTGAAATGAATGGACATCCATGGAAAGAGTCATGTTTTCATTCATAACCAGTGGACCCATTTTTTAATGAATTATAGTTAAAGTTTTGGTTAAATAAGAATTCAAAAGTTCTAAGTTATATGATAATATAATGAAAATACATAATTATATATAAAAATTGGTCTATAGAATTTTAGTTTCCATAGTCCTTTCTTATCTATATAGAAAATGGATCCTTATTCATAAAACCATACCCATGAACCGCAAACACTTGATGATGTGTATTTTAGTGTCCTTAACACTTTCAGTATGAGATGACATGTCCTTAAAGATTATAGTTCGACAAAAAGTTTATAGGATTGGATTTTAAAATAATTTTTCAAAAAGTGAGGATTGTTACATCGTGTATAAGAATTCAATATCTAATAGGGGTGTCTAAATTCGTTACCCACGTATTAAAGAAACCATAGTTTTTTGTCAACATGGAAGCATTATCCATAAAATTGTGTAGTTTGAAATAAAAAAAATGGCCTTAATACTTTCTAAGTGGTGGAAGAAAAGTATTATCATTGGATGGTGGATCTATGGAGTAGAAAAAGTCAAGTTCCAACCATTGATCAAACACTAATGATGATAATAATAATAATATAAATAGTATCATTTTCGCTCATGGATTTAGCATTTCATAACCCTAGTTATAATAATGTCTATTTCAAAGAACAAAATGATTCTGGGATGTTTTTGATATAATATGCATATTCCACCACGACTGGAGAGGTTCTTTGATCATCCAATCACGAAAATATTAATGTATAAGGATGATCCAATTAAAATATTTACATAATGGACCCCTTGTGGTAATATTTAACTGATTCAATATTGTCTAGAAAAGAGATAGTTCCATATGATACTCCATGGATTTTCATTAGTTCATAGACAGTGTGATTGGAGGTATGATAGGGATTTAACCCCTCATTTGTGTAGTTATACCTCTAAATGGGTTTGATTGGATTAACCCAATTGTAGGGTGATCTTTATGAATCATTGGATAAGAATGAGATATATATTTTCCTACTCGATTTAGTATTGTTTCATCCCCTGAAAAGGGAACAAAAATCAAAAGTGCTGGATGAATGGGTGAACCCCACCAGGAAGAGAAGCTACCATGAATGTTACTAAATAGATACCAGGGATATACAAAAATCAATCCTGTTCATCAAAGGAAGAATAGTTAGATCCCAGTCTATTGAAGATTGAATGGTTGAGATATTTCTAATAGTCTTATTATTTATATTTTGTAGAGGTGTAAAAATATAATTTTATAATTATTATTTATCATTTTATATGAGATAATTAATTCCATTTGATAACGTAAAATCTTAATATTTATCATGAAAAATATATTGAGCTTATTTTAAACCATATATAGACTATAATAATTGAAATACCATATTTACATTTTATAGAACGTTGAATCCATGGGCTTGATCAATATATATATATATATTCCATAATCTAATTAAATACTTTAAAATTATATTTTAAAAACCATTTTTTAGTTTCTAAATCATTTACGGTAAATAATGAGAAATTAATTATAATAGAAACATTTCTATATTTGTGTGAAAATATATATAAATAATTGATTCCATTATTTTGAGCAGACCCCTTGGTTTCAAATACATATTTATATTTTTCCAATTATACTGACAATAAATTATTTTCATCTACATATAAATGAAAAATAATTTTGATTTAATCCTTCAGGAAGTACAACTAATATATCTTTATTATTACCTATTATATTTTTTATTTCAACATTTATAGATTCCATTTAATAAAATTCATTAGAATAATACAAATCATGTTTTAGTATTTTTATATTAGAATATATATTAGGATGAATGTGATTTTTGTTAATATAGTATCAATACTTCACTATAACAAGAATTTATATAAATTTGGACAATTTTCCCAATTTATAAATGTTTTTTACATTGATGAAACTCATATGCCATACAAATTTGAGATAATCTTCTACTCGACAAAGAAATCAAAATTTAGATTTACATATATAAAGAGTTTAACATAGAATAATTAAATGAACAATGTATTTATTTAATAGCTATATGAATAGTTTCTAAATCATTTTATTCTATGATACCAATGACATAATATTTCAATTGTTCTATATATCCAGGTAATATTTTATCATCACCACATTGTCAAAAATTTTCTATTTTAGGATCATGGACTCTTATAATTGTACGACAATCTAAAAAAATTAGTGTATTTTCAAGTGATTAAATTTTATACATGGATTCATATTATTCTATTTTTGTATGAAATATTTTTTGAATATTCGATGAAATTAATAATTCATCTCCATAAAATCCTATTGGGAAAATTATTATAGATATATTATAATAACCCATTTCCATTAATGTATTACTATTTATATATGCTTCTTACTTTTGTTATGGTGCATAGGGAGATGTTTATTTGTTTATAATAACTGGGGATTCAATCAATAATGAATAATAATATTCTCCATCATGGTAAAAGATAAGGAATTTTATTTAATCCCACAAAGATATAAAATATCATTTTAAGGATAAAAAATTGTTATATATCTTTATCTTTTTCAAGATAAATATAGAAAAAAATATCAAAAACATTCTTTAATAAAAATTGTACTGTTATTTTTATTACATATAGTCGATGGAGAGTAAAAATAACTTATATCATTAATTATTAGATCTAAAAAATATTTTTCATTTCATTAGTTTGAAATGTTTTTATTAGCATCTTAGTTTTTCATTTATGTGACATGATTATGGTTATTATTATCCATGATATATAATCTGTACATCTTTGGAATGACATTAATTTTATATTAATTTATTTTTCACCGAAAAAAAAATTACATGGGTGAAAAAACCCTATAACGTAAGAATAAATTTAATTTATATTTAATTTTAATAATGCAACATATTGGAGTCTCTTCCAACCGATATCCATCCCTTAAAAAGAACCACAATCTTCCTCAAATAAAATCTTAATCCCATGATTCATTATAAACATTACTAAAACTAGGATCTTATGATCTTATGGAGTATAATATTCATCATTTTACATTTATATCCTTCATTAGGTACACATAATATCAACCCCAACCTTCCCATGTATGTTTATACCAATATAGACTCCCATGTAGAGTGGCATCCCATCTTCGATTTATTTATTTCTATTATAGTGATATATTTTTTCAATTATTTTATGTAGTACTTATTTCATTATTCCAGGAATATTTGTCCTTATGAACATTTTATTTTTGGATCATTCCCACAATTATATATATTGGAGTTTTATTTCTATATTTTTTTCATTGAGATTAAAATATTTTTTGATTTATTCCAAAATTCCATTGATGTATCACACCCATTCTTTATCATGAATTATTCATTTCATTAGAATATATGGATCTTCTAAAGGATGGTTATATTTCCACTCACCACTAGGTTTGACCCCCCCCCCCCAAAATTAGTTGTGTACTGTGTTATTACAGAATCCTAATTTTAGAATAATAGTGTCTCAATAATAAACACTACTGTATATATAAAATAATTCATTTATGAATTTTTGAACAATGTGATTCATGAAGGGATTTATCATTTCACTATATTAATGTTACATTAAATTTTACATAATAATATAGAGGAACCTAAAATTGAGAGTTGTTATTAAAATAGTAGTTATATATATTATAAATAACATTCCATTAAATGTAGAAATTATTTTTTAGTGACGGGAAAAATTATTTGGAGTAGTTATCATTCCCATTAAATTCATTTAGAATCCTTTTGATATAAGGGATGATAATTCCAAATTTATTCATGTTTTTGAGATCTAAACCATTTGAATATATAGCCTAGATCACACCACATCCAATCAATAGTCTATATTTTAAATTTTTTGTGAAATATATTGTCCCACTATGAATGCCCAGTTAGCCATGACATACAAATCCATTCAGAAATACTAAGTCACCTTTATGAAACTCACACTATATCTATGTGTGAAGTATTATGTTAGCCATAAATAAGTGACATTACATGATTGAACACATGTTCATATGTGGATATGGAAATTCAACATCCCCTAAATGAATATTCCTCTATACACTATCATATTAAATAATGAAAAAATTATTCCCATTATGATTTGATGAAAATCTGTGCCAGTTTTAATTATTGGATTCCAAAAATACATCCACATTATTTTTTAAAAAATATATGATAATTATAATTTTTTGTAAAACACATAAAACTAAACAATCACCATCAATTTTGAAATATTATAAAACAACCCATTTGTAAAATAAGAATCATAATCTCTCTAGTGGAACATGAATAAATAAAGGAATATATTATTTTGAAAACATATATATTATAAAAAAATGAATTTAGAATTGATAAATATTTAGAAAATACCATGAATATTTTCTATTAATATTTTAATCATTCATACAAGAAATTTTTACTCAAATTCATTATTTATTTATATACTCATTGAAATAATTATGGCCATGCTTCACATATAATTTCATGAATGTTTTAGAGACAAACTTTGTGGCTCTTCGGAGTGACAACACTCTTATAGTAACATACCTGAACTAAAAATTAATACCATTATTTAACACTTCATGAAAATCCTTCATATTACGAGGATTTTTGAACTATCAAATCCTACATCATTGGTTGAAAACACTATTTTTTAGTGACGATTTGTTTTGTATTTTCATCACATATTTAATGAAATTTCCTACGTTGAACATGTATAAGAGAAGTTGTCCATTATTAAGTTGTGGTACCACATTATTGAATTTTAAAAAGTATATCAATCCTATACCATAGTGATTATTGTACACAAACTCTCTTGAAAGTGAATTTTTATGTTAATTCACTAAATTATTTCTTGATATAACAATACCAAGTGTTTTGATACCATATCTTTATACTTCCTCACATAGATATGTTATTTTCAAATGTATCTTAATTTTATCCCAATTATATGAGTAAATTATCATTACAGTGATCCTTAAAAACAAAAATATATATCAAGATTAGTAATTCTTATAGAAAATAGGTGGTGATATAATAATGAGATATGTGATATTCAACTTCTTTTATAGAAAATGCAAGTTAAAGTAACATGGATTCAATTGTAGAGTCTATAATGAAATTATATTTAATTAATCCAGAAGATTCTTCCCTACCTCTAAGTGTATTAACCAAACAACTCTTAACTTAGAGATCCTATAATCTAATAACAAATAATGAATTAAAAAAATTTACAAAACCATTAGATTTCTTCCTTAACATATTCAATAATTCATACTGTCCTTTTGATGTTTGAGTACTCTTTCAACTACTTTTCATTCTAAATAAGATTTATTATATTAATACATGATCACGTTTACAAAATAATAAGCAATATTAGGTAAATTTCTTGTAATATAATATATTATAATGTTGATTGAACTTTCATATTCATGTTGATTAATTACCAAATATGTATTTGTTAACATCCAATAGTAAAAATAATATGTGGTTGATAATGATGAACAATAAAATTATTCAAACCTATTTATGATCTTTTCAATATAATGGGATCACTAAAGAAACATAAATTATTATTAATAATATATTTTATTTCAAAATTCTAATTTTTTCAACCACATATTTTATATATATCATTTGATATAAATTATACAAAAACTAATTTTACGGATTTAATTTAGGTCAAACTAATAGGATATCATCAAAAAATAACAAAATAACCGCAACAAAGATATTATGAAAGATACTATATACAAATTAATAATATTGTTTTCGTAAAATTCCATATTATTAAATTAATGTATTTAATTTATCATTCCACTATTAAGGAGTATATTTTAAACTTTATAAAGACTATAACAGCTTTAAAAAATTATTTTCATTTCTATGTATTATAAATCCTTCATGTTGTTCCATTTATATTTCTTCATCAAATTAACTATTTGAGAATTTTTTTTGACATATATTTCGTGAATTAACTAAATATATATGGAGGATAAATTGAAAATAATTTTAAAAGAACAATACCAAGCTATTGGAGCATAGGTATCGAAATAATCTATTTCATCATTCTATGTAAATCCTTTTGATATCAATATAGATTTATACTTATTAGTTATACTATAACATTTTCTTTTTCATCAAAATTATTTCATATAATATACCATTTTTGAATTATCCATAAGAATAAGTAAGGTACTATTTTGTTAATTTTCATGTATGTGTAATCATTTATATCTTCCTTCTAGAGATATGTATTCATAAATTTCATTTATTCTAGGAATTATTTCCGATCAGAATATATATTAATAAAAACTAGAGTTTGTGCTGAAAATTGTTTCATAGTTCCTCAAAAAATATACTCACAAAAACTTGATACAAGTTTCATGGGTATCAAATTTCATTAAATATCACAATCCTTCCCTACCATACGTTATTAAGATACTCTTATACTAGATTTGGATTCTTCTATTTTGGTTCTCATAATTAAATAGTAAAATAAAATATTCATCAAAAGAAAAATATTTTAATTATATATATATATATATTAATGTATAGTATAGAATTTTATTCTACAATCAAGAACATATATTCTCATTATGGATCAATATATCAATGAAATATTCTATAAACATAAATTTCCATAATATTTTTTTAGGTTGAGGAAATATTACAATTTCATAACAAAACTAATCTATTATATAATTGTGTTTTGGATTCCTTTACTTCCATAATTCATATATACTCCCATGATTCCATTTTATGAGAAATAAATTTTGAATATGACAAACAATGAAAAATTTCTCTCCCCAAAATAATCTTGGGAATCAAAAGATATATGTCATGGAATTTACTATTTCTATTATTTCTATATTCATTCTATTATCTTGACAATTTTATTGAGGACTATATGTTGCTGTAAATTTTTATGTGATCCTAAGGGATTGAAAAAATATTTTATTAACATATTATCCTACTCTGAAATATTTAAGGAATTAAATTTTATCTTATATTGGTTTTCAGCAACATTTTGGTATATAATAAATTTAACTATAATGTTGGTCGGAGTAAGTATCCCAAGAGGTTGAATTGAGAAACTAAAAAAATTCCAATCTAAAATGTATTATTTTAAAACCCAATAAATTTTTAAATATAGAATGTTTTATCAAAATGAGTAGTATGATATATATCATAATCAATCTAAATATAAATATAAAGAAATATTATGTCATATATGAATAATATAAAATATTATTAAGTAATTATATGCAATTTTACTGGATTATAATACAATATGAACAGAAAATAAGATAAACTATCAATATATATATTATATACATTAAGACAATTATATATCTTCATGAATAAATAGTGTAAAATTAAATTAAGTAACACATCAGAAAGAATAAGTACATGAGGTTCAGTCTCAAGTTGTTACTTATGCATATCCACTTGGTGATCACCTATAACCAAGAGGTTTATATTAAACTAAAAATCTAATATTCTACTTGGATCAGGTATTGGAATAGTTTAAAACTGTCTAGGTGACACACAAGTTCTTCTATATTTATTCAAGGGAGTAAACCAAAAAATTAAATATAAGAAAATCTACCACACTTATCTATTAGAGAAAAAAGAAAAAAATATTGAGAAAATATAAAGTATCCATAATTTTCTCATAAGATAAAATGTACATATATAAAATAGATTATTACACACACATATCAACAATATTAAGTCTTGGAAATGTAGATAATTATATAAGAGTATAGATTATAAGTGATCAGTATGTTGCAATGAATCCTGTAACTCTTGATTTGATTTATTAGTGAATCGTTAGTGGGGTTCTCTTGAAAAAATTTTGGATAAAAAAGTGTTGCATACTCTTATTCCTTGACTGGAGGAAGGAAGAAATTGTGAATTTGTAGTTTGTCTTCCCAGTTGAATTTTTTCAGTAGGTGACATCTTTGTATGTTTAAGATGTCCTAGATCTTATATTGGTCTTAGATCACTACATTCTCAAGTATATCTCCTTTTTAAAAATTATTTTCACGAGGGATTTTGTTTTAATTTTCATTGTCTACAAAAATTAGAAAATTTTCCTCATCCGCTTCACGTAATTCATTACCTAATGCTCTCATAAATTCTCTAGTATCATGGAAATATCTGAAATTACACTACACTGGTGGCAAATCATCTAGCAATGTTTGTTCTGGTGGTGTGAGATATGATAGTGTCTTAGGAAAATCTGAAATTCTATTTTGGAGGTATGATATTAGTGCTGACTCATATAGTTGTATATCATACATACCAGAATTTGTGTTCTAGAATAACGAAATCCTGAAAGTGTAAAAAACATTTTCAATTTTTCAGTCCAATGGTTTGATATTCTAGAGATGTGATATGTTGGTTGTATCTTATACATAGTGAGACTTTTTTTTATTGAAGGTGAGTCATGGTCAATGGGTCTCAAACATAGATAATTTTTCCTACTAGCTTAGAATACTATTTACTTATAGAGATACATGATACTCATTAATAACAAAAGAATCATGATTTTGTGATCATTAAAACATAGAGGTTAACAATATCTCTCATTTTTATAATCACAAATTGTCACATCAATGAATATTATAAATGTAAAAACAGGTCATGAATGGTATTACAAGAGTTTAAACACAATATCCAACATATGATCAAAATGTAAAATAATTTATCAATCTTATTATGTCTATATGTTATCAATTAAAATAAATAAATTAAGAGTACTTATTAATGGTAAATATCATTAAAAGAAATATTTTTAAAAAAAAATTACAATTGAAAAAAATAAGTTAATAAATATTAAATTCCATTAGGCTTTCAATATACCATAAATAATAAAACCACTTTTTGTATTATATAAATGGTTATGAAATGAATTATATAAATAAGGGAAATAGTTTATGAAATATCATTTTCGTTCAAAATTAGTACAAAAAAGATTTTAAAACCCAAGTAGCATAAAAGAAAAAATATTGACGAAAAAAAACAAGGTTTAAGATATTGAATAATGGTTCATGGGTTCTTTTACATTAATCTTTCCATGATGTTTCTCCTTATCTGAGGAAACATGATCTTCTAAAGTTAAGATAGATGGATCACCCTTTGAGAGTCCAAATACTATTGGAGGATAATCTTCTATAATAAAAAATAGATGGAGATGTCTTCTGGCTTGAGGAGTATACATTGTAAAAGGTTGTAATTGGTAATGAAAAAGTGATAAAGGATATCAATCAACTCATTTCATGAGAGACAACTAAGGAGTAATTTGGATATATTCATAAGCATCAATTGCTCGTCCATGATCATTATGAAAATGTTTCATGGGATTTATAAAATCCCATATTATTTGGACACCCATTTCTATCTCATTAAATAAGTTATATTTATCTTCCATAAAATGGTTCACCACTATGGTCATCTCATTGACCCCTCTCACTTGTCTTTTGAAACCCAGAGTCATAGGATGTATTCTCAAATTCTAAAAACGAATTTGAAATTGTCATCAATTGCATGCTTTGTATAAATATAATAGAAATGGTACTTAATGGACTTGGTTATGGTTTCTAATTATGCTTTAAAATAATGGGAAATATGGTAATCAATATATTATCATGGTCAGAATTATATTGATTTTTTTAAAGTATATTGGGGTAGTACAATGATACTACCTAAATCATGAGCTGAAGTAGCCCATATATCATCACTGAAAACTATCCTAACTGATCAACATAAATAACTGGTGGAGGTGGGGTAAAAAAATGAATTATCTGAAGATATATCTCCATGATTTGATTGATTTCATCAATGGAAATAGTAATGGTTGACTTCAAGACTTCTATCATAGCCTTAAAATATTTCTAAAAACTTCAAATTCTTTTATTCTCAATTTCTATCTCATAAATTTGACACAGAATTTTTTGTATTGATATGTTGAATAACTAACATGAATATTTACCTTGATTTATTTTCACAGATGAAATTATATTTTGGATTTCGATTAATTAAATTCAAATAAAAACTAGATATCCAAATCATCCAAAAAGCATCAATTTAAACTTTAGTGACTATATAAACTAGAACATAAATTCGTTCTGGAGCTGGAGCTCTTATTGAAGAGAACCATTACAATATCCCATAAAAATATACATGAGTGGTAAAAAATATCATTGGATATTATTCAATATGAACCTCAGTCCTATCATGATTTTAATATATTCATAATAAATTTGACCCATTAACCAAACATTTATCAACCCATATTTGAGAAATAATAGAAATTAATAGAAAATTTATAGGAAGGACCAAAATAGTAGATACAACCACCACTATATGAGCATTTTTTATAATTTATAAACTTTGTTCAGCTACAGATTGTACAATGGCTTCATGGATTTATTTTAACCATCCATCCAATTAAAATTTTATAAATGAGATCACATTGAAATAATTTTATAATACTATATTACAAGCCAACCTCATGTCAAACCACATAAGATGTTACTGAACTGTTCCAAAATAACTATAAAAGTGTCTAATTAAACACCTTATGTACTCTCAATGCGATATAAGTTACCTTTGCATCTAGGTTTTCTTTCATTAGATCCTCAAAGTGGTCAGCCGTCTTATCCCTAGTATGAATGTATTTATCCAGGTTTAGATTCATCTCATTGATTCCAGCAGCCAAGAGCCATTATTTCTTTCCAATCCACCTGGATTTCTCTTCATTAAGGTTATGATGTAGTAATATAGTGTACATACCATCTGCTTCCTCCTTTGGAACAACGACAATAAAATGATTATCTGATATCTCTTCCTCAAAATGTAGGGGAATATCATGGTTATCCTCCTCCTTCCTTGTCTTCTCTTATACATCCTCAGATTGCACCATGTCCCTTGACCGGTTGGGATCCTCAAGCTTGTCCCATTTAGACGACTCCACCTTATCACAGAAGGATGGTCGATCCATCTCTCCTAAATGAATACCTTTTTTTAAAGATCAGGTAGTCATCGGTTTTGGAAGGTATGTGTAATCTCTCTGGGTCTTGGTCTTCCTCTGGATATGAACCGAATAGTCCCCAATATCAATGAGAATTAGATTCCCTTTTGAAATCCTATCATGTGAGATCCTATTGAGTTTATCATATTTAATAGACTGTAGGGGAGACTTAGGGGTCCCTTCAAAGGGTGCTTCATTAGTAGTGGATGGACTCCTATACATGGACTTCATCTGATTCACCATGGTCCATTCCCCATTATTCTCAACCCCATCAACACCATGAGTTAGTTGCAGGACAGAACATCCTTCCAGCCTAAGAGATATTGATCTAGAAATTCTTGGACAACACTCTAAGGTTCTATTCTCACACACTGGGGATGAGATGTTGTGGTCACCCTTAGATCCAGCCACATCCAGATTGAAACACATAGGGTATGATAATGCAACCGCATAGGATATCATATTAGCAGTAACCTTTTCCCCACCTTCGCTGACTACACATGAAGAATCACCTACATGGATATGCATGAAAGCCTATTTGAGATGAACCTGATGACCAAAAACACAACAGAAATCGATTGTATAAAAAAAACTAACCATCGATATGATTTGTAACTCATTATCAATCAAATCCTCAAAAATCAACTAGTGGTTTGGAAACATCAATGTCCACACAGATCCACGGAGAAATTAGATGGCAGAGAGATCAAGATCAGTCATCAAAACATAGGAACCTACCCACCATATTAAAGAGCATCGAATGTGTGGAGGGAGTTTGGAATGGAATTGGAATACTAGGGATGATTATCCAAATTGGAGCCATCAGAGGACCACACCTCAAATGAAGATTGTAGACCATTGGAAGAGGAAGAAGAAAGATCTGTTGAAAGCACGTTTATTTTCAGTCTGAGCAGAGATAAGGTTTTCATCAGTTGTAAAGAGAATAACAACGTTCTAATGGTCAATAAGACCAACAATATCATGGTGATTTAAACCCCACGACTCAGAGATGAAGCAATTGGAGGATATCAACTGAAAGAAGACTATGACCACAGTTGGCCTCCAGAGAGTTCCTATGGAGGTCCACCTCATCTAAGAACTACTTTCCAGTAACCAAAAGAATTGGGAGTCCCTCAACCAATGAGGGGACTTTGGGGGGAGAGGTCGATTTCAGGGAATGTTGGGAGCTTCGTTAGATCTGTGAGAGGATAAAAATAATTGGAGGGATGCAATCCCGAGTGACCCCTCCCCCTCTCAGGAGGGGAGGGAAGGTGTCTGAGGTCATGCTTAGGACATGGAAACCCTAGAAGGTGTCGATATCTTTGCCTCTATTCCAGGAATTTCTTTTAACATTTCAGCACACAATATCTATATTGTAGTACTAGAAGAAGCAACTTATAACTATGTACTAATAGTAAGAACATATAGAAACTAATCATCCACATTCTCATCCATAAAATCCTTATAAAAATTGAAAAAAAATTATATTAATCTCCAAATTCTTCTTTAATAAGATCATTTTTATTTTATTCACTAAAATACTATTCTGGACTACTTATCTCACCTAATAATTCAGTTACAGTTAGAATTAATGTCATTTAACCAGTGGAAAAAGGACTAGCCTCATCTTCATCAAAATGTATAGATTCTTGAATAATTTCAATAGATAGATATTTTCCCCCTTAATAGCTGTAGTAGCAAGCTCAAGAGGAATCTCCAATTTCTTCAATTTTATTCGCCCACTATAACCATTTTGTCCAACGTCTTCAACATCACGATCTTCCGTTCTATTATACTATTCTTATTATCCCTTTTATTCCTCCTCATTATCATCATCAACATCATCTTCAGTGGATTTTGAACATTTGTACTTCTCCTCCCTTGAGACCTTAGTCTACTCTACATCACTTTTAACCAATTTCTCTCTTTTTGGAAACCTCCTTGGTGTACTAAGAGCTCGAAATGTAATGGGAGAATCATTGGGAAAAAAATTAGGGTCTCCATCTACATTCATATATGGTTCAATTTGATCTTCTTCAAAAAAATCCTTCTTCTTTATCATCATTAGAGTATTCAACTACGTCATCACCCTCTAAGACTAGATCAACTTCATACCATGTTCTAGTTGGATGATCAACCAGATTATATCAAGCATACAACTTTTCTAAATGACCAAATCACTATTTCTTCCACATGTTCTTGATAATTATCACTCACGAACAAGTAGCACCTATAAGACAAAAACCACCAAAGTCTATAACAAACACTTCATCATCACGTACTAGGCCCTTGGCCTCCAACATGGTAGAAATCATATTTGTATAGATAAAAGAATATATCATGAATTCTCCTTGGTAATCTCACTCATATACACCAATATATATCTAAATATAATAATATTGTGACCTTCTGTCATTAGATATATAATATACACATCTTGTTACAATAATGTAGTGATGTCACTATTCCTCGAGCAAGGCATGCGCTGCACAAACATAAAATGAATTCTAAATTCTCCTCACATATCAGAAGAAAAAGACCTTATGGTGGTTCCATATCCTTTCATCATATCAAGATAATATTCACTCAAAAAGAAATAAATGACTTATGTAATGATACCTTGGTGGTCATCCAAGATTTCATCATAAGGAACACCTGAAAAGTTATCCCATTTTCTTAAAGAAAAAACAAACAAAGTTTTATTCACACGAATTCAAATCCAATAAATATCATCTTGAAAAAATGAAAAATATATATTTAGATAAAAACAGTAGACCATATTAGGGTAGAAAATTATTTTATTGGCAAAAATAAAGTCTAACAATCCTTGATTATGAATCACTTTGAGTACCAAGAACTTATTGGATAATAACAACTTTGATTCATTTTCCTTTTCTAGTACAACTATATAATGAAAATGATCCGGATTTTCATGAGGTATAATAGTAAAAATACTAGGATATTTAATTTATTGCATTGTTGGTCTGGACATATAAGTATAAATCCAATAACAATGCATCATTCCTGACATTCAGATCCATTCATCAATCACATTTGAGGGTAATAAGTAGTTTTGAAAAGAGAGAGAGAGAGAAAAGGTTTTCAGTAGTCTCTAGAGAGATATGGGAGTATCACATAGGGATCTATATTTATATGGAATAGAAATTATGGTATTTAATATAATTTGGGATATTATAGATTCTAAAATCGAACTAATACATGAAATTGAAATATGTGGAGAAAAACTCATCAGGTTTATAGAAAATAATCTAAACTGAAGGAAATAAATCATCCAATCAGAATATTGAGTAATAGAAAATTTTGAAAAGGTGTGAGAACAAAAGTTGTGACATGTTGATGGTATGATTGACCAAAAACATGACAGGCCAATGACTTGATAACCCATTGTCATAAAAATCCAATGGAGTGACAACCCAATGGTTTGAAATACCAATAATGTGATGTTCCAACTCCCTGAGATGATAATAAATTGTTACCCCAATAGAATGACCTCACATACTTATGTAAAACAAAAAATGTGTAAATAAAAATCTTATTTCAAAAAAAACATTATTTCACAAAAATTTATCCAAACAAAAACTAATCATTCATATTTCATGTTTGATATAATTTATTCTCTATAAATTCAATGTATTATTAAATATATCAGTAAATTGTTGTTCTTTTCTAATTGATTCAAGAGTGATATCTCCTTTTTGAAAATAGTCTCTCAAAAAGTGATTTCTTTAATTATTGTGTTTTTCCCTTTAATGAGAAACATGATTCTTATAATTTTTTTTACCCTCATGTTATCACTTATTATTGTAAAATGTTAGAATTGATATCTGTAATCTCGTAGAGTTCTTATCATCCAAAATATTTGTTCATAGAAAATGACTGCATATATATACATAGCATCATTTGTAGACAATGTAATATAATTTTTATTTTTCACTACAACATGAAACATTAGAATTTACTAATATGTGATGTTTTGTAGAAGTAAATTTTCTATATAACTTACATACACAAAATTATGCATTAAAATTACATACTAAATCAAATTAATTTCTGATTGGGTAAATGAATCCTAATTTAGTTGTATAATTTATGTATTTAGAAATTATTTTTATAGAATCAAGGTGTGTCTCTTTTGGGTTTTCCTAAAAATGACCACTATTATACATACAATATATAATATATGGTCTTATTGTATTAAATTAGAAAATGTTTCCAATTATACCTATATAACTGCTCACCTAGCTTAAAAAAATATCCAACATACAGGTGGAACACATACATGTATCTCTTATTTTAGTTCTATCCATGTTAAATGGTTTTAGAAAATATTTTTTTTATTTAATCTGATTTAAAGTAATCCATATTTGTTGTGAAAAATATTAAATCTAATAAAAAATTTGATTTCACCCTTTAAACTCATTTTTAATTTAAATTGCATCATTTTTGAAAAATCAATTCATGTATAATTTTTTGAGGATTGAAAACAAAATCATAAACCTAGACTCGGTACAACTAGTAATCTTTTGAATTTCGTTTTATAAAAAGAGTAGGATCAACTAGTCCATTTAAAAATCCTTTTGAAATCAGAAAATTACTGAGCCTATCATACCATTCTTTATGAGCATGTTTTAAACCATATAAAGCTATTCTTAATATTTAAACATGATTTGAAAAATGAGGATTTTGAAAACAATGGGGTTGACCATAACCACTTCCTCAAGTATAAAACTTTTTAAGAATTCACTATTGATATCGATTTGATAATGCATTAAATCTAAACATATTGCAGACACAAACAACATTCTTATGGATTCAAGTATGGGTACAAGTGATAATGTCACCTCATAGTAAATTAGTTATTCCTATCTATAACCATGTACAAAAAATCTATCCTTATTTCTATCTATACTTCCTAACTCATCAACATTATTACTAAACACCAATTTAGTGCCAATATTCATGGTTTACATGAATATATCTAAATGTTCCCACATGGTGTTTATATAAAATTAATTTAATTCTTATTTCATAGCTATTACCTAGAATTCAACATTAATATCTTCATCAATGTTATTAAGTTCATGCTGAGAAAATAATTCAAGATGTTCAACCTGATTTCAAATATACGACAAAGATGTATTTCCTCTAGTTATTTAACCTACAAAAACTTCAAATGTGTTGTATATAATGGTTATAAAAACTATATGGAAAGAAGGATTTGTTACTTTATGATTTTTTAGTTTTGGGTTCTAGATGTTCTTTAAATTCTTCAAAAAATATTGATTTTATTGCTTTATTGAAATTAGAGTTATAATGTTTTGGAATTTATGATTAGGGAAGATATATAATCCTCAATATTTTATATGGAGGTCATTGGCTCATTTGGATCATTTTCATAAAATATTACATTAAATAATTATTCCATAGATTTAGCCTCCTTATTGAAAACTCAATAGGATTTTTGAGATATTTAATAACCACAGAAAATCCCTTCATCACTCTTGGAAGATTTTTTTCCCAAAATATCATTAGAATTATGAATAAATATATTGAAAACATATACTATAAATTAATTAAACACATTCTCTAATTATTCCACAGGTAATAAGGGTTCATCAAAATGATAGGTACGATCAAAACTCTACTAATGATATAGCATGATGTATTGACATATTTTACCAAAAAATTAATGGGTAAGTCATACATATTTATTATAGTCTTGTTTATCACTCCTACGGTAATATTTATTCATTAAAAAAATATATTCTTCTTGGGTTTCCTAGGATACCATTCATTTTGAGTGTATCCATTTTATAAGAAAAAAGATTTAAATCTTGGCTTTTAACCTCATGAGCATGGTCAATAAATTAGGATTCAATTCTATGTCCACTATGATTATCTATAGATTTAGCATACATGGTAATGTAAGATAAGGGTTCCCATTTATGAGCTAGAAAATATACCCAAGTATACCTAGAGAAATAATATAAAATAATATAAACATGGTGAATATAATTTAATTTATAGACTCTCTAGGGTCCAAAATAATACTTCTGATCCCACTTCAATGGTTTAGAAACTGATAGTTCTTTATTTATTTTAATATAAACATTGTGTTGTTCTATTTTGGATTGTGGTTAAAAAATTTATCAGTTGGGAACTCGAGCATAGATAGATCCCTAACTAATACTTTAATAGTTATAATCTTAAGTGAGTAAATGTTTAAAAGGAATAGTCTGCCATACCAAATATATGACTCACTGTCAATGTATCTTAATCATAAATCATTTTGAGATATCAAATAATTTAAATATACAACATTAAAATTATAATTTCATAAATCATTCGAAATTAAATAATTTATAGGTTCAAAAACATTATACGATTCATTCAAATACCTAACATAAAATCCACCATCAAATAACTAAGAAATTATACCAAGATTGTACTTTAAACCATCAATATATAAAACATTAGAAATTAAAATAGAATTTTTTAATGAATCTATCATATACTGATTTTTTTTCATTTTCCTCATCACCAAAGGTGACATGTCCATCAATAACCATTATGATACATTTTATGTCTAGATAATATCCATTCATATATCTTTAACAACTAATATCCATGTACCATAGACTTCCAGAGGATGAATTCACCAATTTTTCCTAAAAAAATGTTTTAAACATGAAATGATTTTGGTACCCAATCGATTTGGACCAAAAAATATTGGTTACTAAGGATTTGGAATCACACACTTCTATAAAGGGTTTCGATTAATCTGATTGAATAATTTTAGATATAAAAACCATGTTGGTCCCTTTCAAAAAATGAATTGCAGTAGATATTTTAGGTCTGTATTTAGAAACAATAGTATTTTTAGATATTCATTATTGTCCAAGCTCACAACCTTTCCTAGTATCTTATTAGGGATCAATTTCTTTTCTGGTGATTTTTCTTTGTGTTTCACAACTATTGGTGAACATTTAATGATAATTCTTCATTTTCTCATTTTACTATTTAATTTCATTGTTTTCTTTATACTGTTGAGATTTTTTCATTATTTATAGACTATTTAGAGATTACTTTTGTAGTTATAGAATGCTACCTTTTAAAACGTTTTACTTATAATTAATATCATTAAAGGTATCCTCTAGAATTTATAATTATTCAAATATTTCATTCTTGGTCATATTATAATAATCATGTTTTTTATTTACTGAATTATAAGACACATTAATAGGAAATATAACCGACGATTCAGGTAAATCAAGTACCTTATTGACTATAATCGAAAAACACATGTTTTCTCTTTCTAACATCTTTTCCGGCGATACATCTAAATCAATTGAACTATCTTCATAAGAACTCAGGGTGGATTTATATCTTTTACAAATCATGTCTTTGTCTTAATATTCATTTTTGTAAATATGATTGGGATAGAAATATTTTAGATGAATTTTCCTTTTGCATTCATATGAGACATTTTCCTTAAGGTCATTGTCCTTTTTTGAAATATTTATTCCAATGGCCTATATTGTAAAAATTTCCATTATAATTAAATTTTCAAATGAATCTTTCTTCTATAGAACATTTTAAATTATATGATTAGGTGATCCATCATCTCATCACTATAAGTAGTTGATTCACTATCACCGGAACTGGAAGCTTCATGAATTCTCTTTCTCATTTTCCTTTCTTTTTCTAGGGGATGTAGTCATGAAGGCTAATGAATCTATATTTGTATAATAATTTCTTTAGGGTATACCTTTCATTATTGTTCATAAATCACAATATATCCAAAAAACTCTTTCATAGGTAGTTTAGTTTAGTTGAATGATTCAATAATTTAAACAAGTGTGTCTCTTAATCTATCTGGTAGGAATCTATTTAATAATGTTATCTAATCCATTCCCATTACTGGTTTTCCATGAGATATCATTATGTTACCAATATCATAAAACATGAAATACATTCTTTAGATGGGTTTATCAAGATTTAATTTAACATTATCAAATTTATTTGTATATTTATTAAGCCTCATCTCTTTAACATTTCATGTTCCCTCATGGTCAATATAAAGAATGTCCCAAATATTAAAATATATTTTACATGAAGAAATCATATTAAAGTACTCATCTCATAAATTATAGTAATGAGAATTCATATCTTTATAATTATTATTATATGCTAGTTTACTATCTTCATCCTGAGTATCTCTAGTAGGAAACGTAAACACATATTTACCTTTTATTGAAGCAAATATATCAACTACCATACATTCTATATGGATTTTCATTTTAATATTCCATTTGGAATAATTATTTCCCTAAATAAGCATTGGTCTATTTATATAAGAACCTTCATGTTTATTATCCATTATAGAGAACTAAATTTATAAATGATATAAATTTCAGAACAATAATGTACATCTAAGTTAACAGTTAAAACAATTTGAAAAAAATTAACAACCAAAAAAAATCTGATACAAAATATTGTTCAGAGTGAGTATCATAAGAGGAGAGTGAACTGATTTCCCAAAAAAATCTATTTCAAAAATGGATAATTTTAGAATCTACAAAATGATTAAATGTACACCAGATTAAAAAAATTATTAATATTATATAGATGTTATTATTTATAAATGATTCTATATATATTGATTTTTTCCTGAAAGATTAATATTCAATGTTATGAAATCAATTGATATCAATTTTCTTGGTCAAAAATAATATATGAACACATATAAAGATAAACTATCATAGAGAAAAATCTATAGTTAAACCAATTTTTAGTTTCAAAGAGAAAATAATTTAAATCAAAATTAAATAACAAAATTCCAAGAATAAATACAAGTGGTTTAATATCATATAGAGGCTTATTCCTCTCCACATGGTGATCACCCAACACCAAGAATTTTATATAAAATAAAAACATTGATAAAAAATCTGGATTGGGTTTTACAACAGTTTAAAACTATCTATGTCCCATATGACCTCCTCCATAGTTATTCATGGGAGGAAAATAAAACATGCCTCAAAATGACATATAACACTCTTATCTATGGAAGAAACAAGGTGTATTGTTTTAAAAGATATCAAGTGTCATTCAATTTACCACAAGATATAGTTTTTATATATAAAACACACCATTAAAAAATTTACAATAATCTAATATGTATAAACAGAGAATATAAAACTATAAAATTAGTAATTACAAGTGATCGATCTATTATAATATAGCTTAGGAATCTTGATTTGGTTTAGTAGTGAATATTGAGTAGGTTTATCTTTAAAATTGTCAGGAAAACATAGCTTCATAGACATTTATTCTATAAATTAAAGAAGGAAGACAATGTGAATTTTTAGTAAGAATACCCAATGAGATGATTGTAGTTGGTTCATCAGTGAATCTTAAGTAGGGTTCTCGATAAAAAGATTCAGAAAACTGAGTGTGATAGACTCTTATTCCTTAAATTAAGGGTGGAAGAATATGTGAATGTCTAATTAGAATTTCCAATAGAATTTGTGTACTTAGAATTCCCAATGGAATGTGCTGGACTCTTGATTTGATCTCTCATATTAGTATGAGTTCCCTACAATCACTACTACATCACCAATTCACACATTTTTTAACAAATTATTATGAACTACTTTTTATTATATGAACTAATATGAATATTCATATCAACTACTTTAGTGAAATGCATGTTCTATGTAACTCTAATGATTGAGTATCATAAACTTAGCTGAAATTCCACAATATTGGTTGAATCTCAACTATAAGTGTCTAGTTTGGCATTGTGAGTTATGAAAATTTCATAGACCTAAAGGAAATATTGTGTTGGAGGTATGATATTAGAAATTCCTCATCTAGTAGAATCTCATACATTTGGAAATTTGAGTTCTGGCGGCATGGCTTCCTCATGGTGTGTTGAAAAATATTTTCATAGACTTTGTCATTTTTTTCAATCCAATGCTATGATATTTTTATAGTGTGATATCCTTGTGGTATCTTATACTTATAGAGATTTCTGTTCTAGAAAAAAGATAAGGGAAACTATGTATTATACATAGATAATTTATCACATAGATAATAATACATATTACTTATAGAGAAAAAAGAAACTCATTAATATCATTGGCATTATGATATTGTGATCATTAAATCTAAGAAGAAAACATAAGATTTTTTTTAAAATGTAAAATATATTCCTGAAAAAATATAATAAATTCATAAAAAATGATACAATGAAATTATTATTTACTATGGTCATTGTATCTAGAAAATCACATACCTCATTGTGTATTAATTTATATAATTTGTGTTTTATTTATAATTTAGAAATAATTTCATAACAATTTTTATTTTCATTGAAGTCCCAAATTTATAATATTCTTTATCCAGAAAATTTATTAATTTTATTCTTTGATGTGATGATTTAAAATATAATTTATACCTCATAAACAAATATAAAATAAATAAAAATGATATAGAATTTATATTGAGACAACATATTAATTAATTTAAATAATACAATTATAAAAGTGATCCATTCTAAAAAAATATCAAACCCATGGATATAATAATGTTTTATACCTCAAATACAATCATGAACAAATGATTTTTTAACAGGCTCCCTAAAACTATGTCTGATCTTTGGCCATATATAGGACTTCATTAAAATAAATATTTCTTTATAAGTTATAAATGAGATCAATTAAACCCCTACCTTGTATGCACATTCTCTCAATGTTCTTTTTGAATAACAACATCCCATATTTGATTGATTCTGTTCTCTTGAAGAGTTAAATTTTTACAAAGAATTCATATATCAGAAGAATCAAAAAACCAATACAATCTATCCACAAACACATTATCTTAAGTCATACAACCATCATGGGGTGTGGAAAAATCTAATTCATTTACTAGGTAATGTAATATTAGTGGTAACCTTTGATTTCTATAGATATGAGTGCACTAAATATAGTTATCATTGGTGATAAAAGAATATATGAATGTTGGTTACATTAAGGACTAGAGATAAAGAACGATGAATTTTAAATGTTATAATGTGGGTAAGGAGATAATTTTATGTTTGGATTCCTATTATAATGTTGTCATAATATTTTAAAAATAATTCACAGATTATTGTATATTTATTTAATGAGTGATTTCACAATTTCATCCCATTTTCTCCAATGATTATTATTGATGATGATTATAACAACCCAAATCTAAAAACCCTTTATCTTGTGTCTTAGTTTATTACATTAGAATAGGAAATAAAACATAAAACATGATAATGAAAAATATACTACATAATTGATACTCATTTAATTGATTTATCTTAATAACCTGAGGAAATGAAACATGAATAAGGTTGAGATCCAATGATCTCTAAGGGAATGTAAATAAAAATAAATAGTGAATAAAAAATAATAAGTTAAGATTTTATTGTATGTAACTGAAAACACATTACATTCAAATAACAGGATAAGGTATAATTATTATGGAAATGTAAATAAATAGAAATACATTCCATTCAATTAATAAACTATGAATTAAATTCATCCCTAGATATTATCATAGGAAAATATCATGTTAATAATGATAATTGACAAATAATTCAAATCCTTGTTATTGAAAGTGATTTCTTAGGAACATAAAATCCTCTACTTTTATGATCTATCTTATATAAAGTTTAAATTATTTTGCCTTCGTCAACATATTTGTCTCATGAGAATACGTCGATGCATTGAAATTATATAAAAATTATAAGTACCACTTATCATTAAATTTTAAAGGAATTATTCACAGTGAATAATATATTTAACAGAAAAATATTCATTATCAAATATATAGTGAATAAAAGATCAATATTTATCAATAATTCCATAGTTAATCAAATAAATGTTAAAGTGAACATCGTATCTATAAATTGAATATGATTTTGGAAATAATAACATACATCACAAAAGAATGTTGTTGTTTAAATTAATAAAATAGGGCTCTTGATTCAATAAAAATTTAACAATCACAATTAATATGAGATTTCAATTATAATCAATAAAAAACATTCTTGGGGAGAATAATCATTAAACATTCAAAAGTTTCCCATAACCCTTTAAAACATTTGAATCATAATCTCTATTGTGTAATATCATTAAATGAATCATATAATATTTTGATAATAAGGTGGTTTTTTATGTAACAAGTAAAATAGAATTTTACACACCATATAAAAGTGAAGTGGTTCAAAATAAGAAAAATGTCTCAAGGGAATGTAAAGTGAAATGAAATCCCTTGGATTTATTCTGACATGTCGTGTCTGTCTCTATATTCTTAGATGATAAACATTTTTTAATTATTTACTCCCTTAAGATACTTATTCACATTAATAAATATGTTTATTTCACATATTACAATATTCGAAGAAACTACTATTACAATTAAGTTTGCATCGAGTGTTTTGACCATATTTGGTTTATGTGTCAAAATTACTTTGTTAGGACAACTATAGTAAAAAATTTCATTATATATAACATATATAAAACAAAATTGAGGAAATAATTATAGTATTAATCCATAAATTATACCTTCAAAACCAATCAGAAATGTTTGTTAAGAAAAATGACCCAACGTTAGAATCCAGAAGACGATAGGTCGTATATAGGCATGTGTAACATTTCCATATTTTAATTAACATTATAAAAAGAAGGTAAGTAACATTATATAATTCTATAATTATCATTATATCATTAAAGAAAATTTATTTAAATATTTAAAATTATATATAGAATTATTTTCTTGTAAAAGGAATCACATCGTGTCAAGGAGGCGGTAGTCCACACGTCCATTACCGATTATATAACTTTTTACTATGTGAAATGGGTAATGAAGAAAATGAAATATTATATCTATATAAATTTAATAAATTCATTAATATCATATATATTTCATTTATATTAATTTATATTAATTTAAAATATCATTTAAAAATTCCATGAATTGGTCTAACGAATCACATCACATTGAGGAGGTGGTAGTCCACACTTCCACAACTGATGTTTTCATATTATCAAAAAACAGAAATATTACAAGAATGAACAATAAAATAATTAAGATGAATAAATATATTATAAATATCATATATATCTATTATTAACTCCATTTTCATCATAATTCTCACCCACGAGACGTGGTAAATGAAAAGTCAACAACTTAATTTGGTGATGTGGTCGCTCGTCATACAGAAGAATGATAAGTTTGTTAAAAATTATATGTATGTGAGTGTAAGTAATGGTATAAAACATATCATTAAATAATATTAGCATACTTATGATACATTTTCGTAATATAATCATATAATATTTAGATTTGGGAATGAAATAAAACTAATGTTCTTCTAGAGGGATGTTACCTCTTCGTTGGGAACTTCCTTTTTGTTTCCACTAAAGGAATTCCTTAGAAAGAATTCATTTTAATGTGAGGCTTCAAGTATGAGTGGAGTTATTATTAGGATATATTTTGTATGATCTTGTTTCTTCAAATTTTTATTGAGAGGTGTGAGGATGTGGGAGGGTTGAGTTCCTTTTTATAGTTGTGTTCGAGTTTCATTCTTGTATATTTTTTAAAATAGAATTCCACCCACATTTTTCTGATGCAAATAGTCTAATGAAATTTAAAAATTAGCTAAAAATGAATATAATGTCTAAAATGTCAATCAAATGGATTTTGTATACATTTCTAGGTCATTTTTTCCTTATGATTAAGGCTTAGTCCATTGTTAATCTATTTTCTCTCTTAATCACTATAAATAATTTTAATCAATTTTACTAATTTTTTTTTCAAGAACCAATTTAAAATTATTATAAATTATGTATTTTTTACTTCAAAATATTTAATCCATTTTTTCAAATTCTAATAATAGAATAGAAGAAAAATAATTTAATTTTAATGCTTTAAACCCGAAGATGAAGTGGGTTTTGAAAGTATAAATTTTCCAAAGTTTGATATATTTTAATATCTAAATTAAATGTGAATTTGATTCCAATTACCTAAAATTATTTAAATTAATAATAAATTGATCTATTTATAATTTAAAACCATATTAAAACAAAATAAAATTTTATAAATAAGTTGGATGAAAATATGTTTTCAACAAAAAATTGGTTTTGTTCAGTATTCATCAAAATATAAAACATCACGTAAAAATAAATAAATTTTATCTAAAACTAATTTTGATGTTTTTATTTCAAAAATTGAGATTATATTAACATAATAAACATATATATTTTCCAAAATAAATATTTAAAATTGGTTTTCCATTAAATGGTGGTTAACTGCCTTTATAAAATTATTGCTTTTTATGTGTAAAAGTTGGATTTTTTCTTATATAATGTATATCAAATATATTTATTGAATGTAAAAAATATTTAGTTGAATATATTAAATATATATTACATTAATATCTTCCATTAATAGTAATTAATTAAATTTAATATGATTAAACTCCTTTTGTGATTATTACAATATTTTTTATTAAAATATTTCATTTATATTCAATTAGTTGTTATATTAATTAATAATTGTTTAGAAAAATATTTCGTCGAATATATATTTTCATAAGTTAGTTAATATTATTCATAAAAAACGTTTTAATTTCTAGATAGTAATAAATAATTAAATAACAAATGTTATATTATTGTTCGGTAAAACTCATCCTTGTGCGTAAGACAAGCTATTGAGGAATGTTTGTGTCACATATAATGTAAACTATTAAACTAATCCATTCATGCATGTAGAAAAATATAACTCAGTTTTGAAATAATTACATGCTATAGGATATATCTATTTAAAATATTAAATATATCATGATGTCTAATGATCTTATATTCCTTTATACACTTGGGGTTTCTTGTTAGACATGCTATTGCAAATATTATGTGTAGAGTATGTTTATCTTGGTGTCATGTATAAATAAATATAAAAAGAAAAATTAAATATATAATAAAAGGAAAATATTATATATTTTGGGGTTTTACATTCTCCCCACCATTAATAAATTGTTACCTCATAATTTAAAATCATTCTCCATAATTAAATGTTCGATATTTGAAAATTAACCATTGCAGATTATGAAAAGGGTTGATATCAAATCTTAATAATAATAGAGAAAGGGATGTAAAATGGTAACATAACTTGGTTCCCTTATAGGATATCTTATTTGGGAAATAGAAACACTGATATAGAAGAAATATAAAACAATCCTATTCTGATAGACATTTGTAGAGAATAGGTTCATAAAAAAGCTGATGACCACCATGGATTGAACCATTGTAATGAAAATGTCATTAATATCATCAACTATGATGATAATTGGACAAATTTCTTGTTCCAAGACCAATTATAAATTTTTTTTGTAATTATTTCAATCTATAAGAATAAAATACATTATATATTTATATTTCACAAACACAATATTTTCCTTAGTTGTTCCTTGAATTATTTGTACTCTACTTCATGGCACATGTTTCTTCATATGGTGATGTAATACATTGAGCTATTAAACCTGATCCAAATATCATCATAAAACATTTCAAAAATGATAATCATTTTAAAAATATTATATTTTAAAAATTTTGAAGAGAGTTCAATGAATTTCTAGAAATGTACTTATCATTATCTTTCAATCAACAAGATGTAGCACTTTAATCATTATATACCAAACATGTGAACACCTTCATCATATTTTCACATGAAATACGTTAACAACCTGAATTACATAATAAATTATTAGAAACATAAATTAATCATTATTATTTATGTAAAACACATATTGTATGATATAATCCATAAATATAAATGTGTTTTAAACTCAATAAATGATAACATAAAGCCCTTAATCGACAAATCATTAATCAGTTCTAAGGTAGCTAGATCTTGTATTGCTCAATTATTTATTTAAACGAACAAAAAATTCATAACAATTGGAATATATATTGCCTTATCTTTCCCTTAACCATGTGTTTTTTAAAATTTTATATTTTCTCTTGAATAAATTTTATTTGGACCATTGAGTATATGATCTCAAATACATTAAAAGAATCACTAAAGTACAATCATTGTATACACTGTAATTATTATAACTAATAAATAATTTTTAAAATAATCAAACGGCCTAGTTATTAAATACATACATATGAATACTTTTCATTCATCTGCATATATTGTAGTTTTATAGGCTTGACCATGATCCATTAGCCACTTTTTGGGTATATTCCATTTGATGATTTTCACATTGATTTGCACAACATCTAATCTCCATGTTGGGGAATAATCGCACATTGAAATTTTCATTCATTACCTTATAATCATGAAAATGGTGTCTTGTTTCTCCCCACATTTAAAAAACTCCAATTCCATTCATGCATGTACAAGGGTGTTTCATTCCACAATTATCATGTGTGGGAAAATACTTCTTTACATTCTTCCCTCTTTACATCCTTTGACTAACCATCATATTCATTTATTGATTTACAATGAAGCCTTTGGAAATGTATAATACTTTATCCATAAAAATATTACATTATACAATGTCCTCATATGATTAAATTTAATTAGATACTATTTTACATTGAAATATTAGACTAAGGCTATAACATATTTGATCCTTGTTATTCTCTCAATAATTACATTGGTGAGGTTCATGTTCCTTTTATTAAGACACATTTATAATAGATTGAATAAAGTAAATTAGATTTTATAAATATAAAACATAATGTATAATCCAAAAACTTTTAAATTACTCAACACAAAATATAAAATTTATTCATATAGAATCTAATAATTGTAAACATGGTTTATTTGTGGCTATATTTTATATTAAATTATTTATAAATATTTTTAAAGAAAAGGTAAATTATCCTAAGTTTATCCCTCCTACGGTTCAAACAAGGTGTATAGTATGGCCTGTTTTCATGTAAAATTTTATGTTGAGTCAGACCGGACACACCTTTTGGAGTTTTTACCCTTATTTACTAATGTGTTGTAACCACATCCACTTGTTTTATGCATGTAGAGATGTTTTTCATAGAATAGACACATAATATCCACCTTACCAAAATTAATTTATGTTCTTATATACTTATGTTAAATTTATATCACAGGGTTATTCTCCCAATTCTATGTATTCAAAATCTAATTTCTGACATTTCTACTACACTACCATTTATACAAATTATAACTCCCTAACTCATGAAAGCCTGGTGCTATTGCCTTACATTATTACATTATAATAGGTATCATATAAAAATCCAATAGGAACAACTAGTATAATAATTTGGGAGAACCATATAATAAACATGATACCCATAATACATTTGAAAATATGAACTGAATCATAGTTGAATAAATGAATAATAAAATACTACCTTGAAACCCATTCAAATGATTCATCTTCAAAACCTAGGCAGTGTAACAATAATCAGGGTGAGATAAAATGATTAGTCAGGGTATATAAATTGAAATAAATAATGCATAAATAATAATAAATTAACATGAAATTGTATGAAACTGAGAACACATGTCATTAAAATTACTCGATATGGAAAAATTAGTATGGAAATGTAAATAAATGAAAACACATGTAATTTAATAAATAATTTTAAAATTAAATGAATCCATACATTTTATCATATAAAAAATTAATCGATATAATGATCAATGATAATTAATAAAATGTGTAGTTATTAGATTTCATTCCTCAAGCACATGAAGACTTATTCCATCAAGATCTACCATCTAGACAGTATAAACGATTAATATTTAGCCAATTAATTTATCTCCTGAGAACCATCTGATGCACCGATGGGATATATAAAGTATGGTACCCACAAATTAATGCATGTCCTAGGAATTAATCATATTGAATTATATATTTAATCGATATAATATATTCCTTATCAAATATCCATATTGACAAAATGATAAAGTTTTATAAAAAATTTCCTAGTTAGTCAAATAACTATCAATGTGAACAATATTGATAAAAATGTTATATGGATTAGGAAATTGTAAAATCCTTTAGCTATGAATGTGGATATTTAAATTATAACAATAAGGTTATTGTTTCATTATAATTTTAAAAATTACAACGAATGTTGTATTTCAAAAAAATCATAAAAACGTTCTATAGAAAAATTATCATTAATCATTCCAAAGTTCCCCATACCACTTTGAAACATTAGAAATGTACTATATAAGAAGTAATTACATTAAATAAATTATATAACATCATAAAAATATGGATATTAATGAATTAAAATGTCAAAGGGGTGTATATAAACCATATAAATGTAAAGTGGTGGATAAAAACAAATTATCCTCATGGGAATGGAATTTGAGATGAAATTCCTATTCATTAGTCCAACATGTTACATGTATAATTATATTACTGAATAATAAACTTATGTTTATTGTTTTATTTCTTAAGAACCTTTTTCATGTTTATAATTACTTTTATTTTACTTATTAATATGTTGTAATCAACTACTAAAATAATTATGTTTACATCGGGTGTTTTGACCATATCTTGTTTATGCATAAAAATGAAATTTGCAGGTCAAATATAGTCAAATTTTTAATTATATGAACATATCTAGAACAATATTCATGAAATAATTTTCATATTTATAAAGAAAATATTATTTTAATTCCAATCATGAAATATGGTTTTTAGAAATGAACCAACATTACAATCCTAGAGATGTTTCGCCGTGTATATGCTTGAGTAACATTCCCAATGTTCAAAAATCCTTATTGAAAGAAGTGAAGTAAAAAATACATCATTATAGAATTATAATTATATCATATGTATAATATTATTTATTTATTTATACATATAGATAATTCTTGTGATGTAAAAAGAATCACATCATGTCGAGGAGGTTGTAGTCGACGAGTCCATGATCGACGTTATATCCTTTTAATGTGTGAAAAGGATAACAAATAAAATGATATATTATATTTCGAAAAATATATTAATTTAATAAATATCATATATATGAAATTTATGTCATATATTTTTATTTAAAACCATCCTTTACATATTCCATGTACCACGTGAATGAATCACTTATGTTTGAGGAGGTGGTAGTTCACACATCCATAAACGATGTTATCATATTCCAAAAAAATGGAATGAATAAATTTATATTATATATAAAAACTAATAATGAATATATAATTATTAAATATAATATTTATAATATAAAAACTATTTATCCATCATAATTCCCACCCCTGACAGATGGTAAAGTTAAAAAATGAACAACATTGTTTCCTAAGGAGGTAGTTCACCGTACAAAAGAATGGTAAGTACAATACCCATTAGATGGTTGTGTGTGTATGTTTTGGTCAATACTTTAAAAAGATTACATATCAGTATATTTATGGTATAATATTTATTACGTAATCATTGAATAAGGATTATTGAGAATGAAAAAACTAAATATGTTGAAGAAGGATGTTACATAATCATTGGGTAGCTCCTTCTTGTTTGGACCAAGGGGTTTCCTTTGATGGATTTATTAGAAAGGTTAGGGTTCATGGTTTTGGGAAGTATTTATAGATTATATTTTTACATATTCTGGTATATCTAATGAGGCTTGAGGGGAGTGATGAAGTTGGAGATGTGAGTGGCTTCTAATTGTGGAAGTGGAGGGCCATTCGTATAAATTTTTGAAAAGGGAATTCCCCCACATTTTTCTTATTTAAAAGGTTAAAAAAACATTGGAGATAAACGGATGATAGTTTCTAAATTTGTCCATATAATTTACTTTTGACATGGTTCTATGTCCGTTCATCCCCTTATTAATTAATATGTTTCCTAATTGTTCTAATTAATTGTAATCAGTTCAACTGAAATTTTGTTTCTTCAAAAAAAATTACTTATTATATGTTAAATTTTATTATTTTCATAAATATGGATTCCATTTTTTTAAATTATTATCATATAATTGGATGAAATTTAGTTAAATTTAATTCAATAGATAGAATTTCAAAGATGATAATTATTGTAAAAATGATCAAAATTATTTATGCTTTTATACCTAAATTCATTGTGAATTTTTTTAAAATGATCTAAAATGAATTAAAATATATTAAAAAATCTAATTATACTTTAAAACCATATAATGAAATAATATATCAATATAAATAAATATGATGAAAAAGCAATTTTAAAATAAAATTGTTTAATAGTTCACTATTTATCGAAATATGAATCTTCATAGAAAATTAACAAAAATTAAAAATAACCAAATTTTATTTTTTATATTTCAAAAAATAAGTTTATTTTTCATATTAATTTAATAAAAGATATGAAATTTTGATTTAATATTGGTTCTCCATTAAAAGGGGGAAATATTTCCTTTATAAAAAATTGAGTTTTTATATGTAAAAATTGGGTGTGTTCTTATCTTTTTTATATAAAATATATTTAATGAATGTATATAATAATTGATTTCATATTTTATATATATATATATATATTTAATTAATAAAATCCATAAAATGAAATTAATTCAACTTATTATCATAAAACAACTTTTTTCATCAAAAATTGTGTTTATAAAAAACAATCCCTTTATATTAAATTAATTATTATATTCAATTCTAATAAATTTGTTACCAATTAATTAAACAATATTGTTTCATATTTTATTTATTCATAGTCATAAGAATTAATTTAATTTATATGTTTTTTGAAATAATTAATTTATTAATAATATAATAGTGTTCGATAAAACTAATCAATGTGTATAAAAAAAATCCATTAAAGAAAGTCGTTGTCGCATATAACCTAAACTACTGAAAAATGTAATTATTTCTTAAAAAAAAAAGATATCTATGTTTTGAATGCATTAATAGATATATAATGTATTTATATAAAAAAAATTATATATTAATGTATCAGGATGTTATATTCCTTTATAATATTGGTGTTGCGGGACATACCATCTATTCTCAATGATACATGTATCTTAGGATCAACATTGATTTTTATAAAAAGCAATATGTGAACAGAAATTATATTTATTCTATTTGGAAAATATTTTTAATATTGGGTGTTTTACAATGAAGATAAAAATCTAACAATTTCATTTCTCTATACTACTATCATTATAATGTATGAAATCAAAAATTAATCTACCACTATTCACATAGGAAATCCCAAATGATGTAATATAATTAAAAACTATCCATGTAGTATCACACAATTTTCCTCACATGATTAGTAATCACTAAAAAATGATTACATGAATTAAGACCAATCATTCAATATGATCTAAAACCAATTAGATGAAAAAACATCCTAATTAAAAGAAATAATTAATATTTAGAAGTAATTACCAAAAATCATCACATAATAAATAAATTTTGAAAACAAATATTAAAAAAAATAAATGAAAATAAATCTAATAGACTCATGAATCAAAATTGGGTCGCTTACCCTTCAATCCATATCATCAGTTTTCTACCCAACTATTAATCAAGGAAGAATAATGTTTTATTGGTAGAAGGAATGTTAAAATAAAAACATCGGAATAGAAACAGTAGAAAATACTAATCAACAAGAAGTTGATGCTTCTCTCTATACTTCTGTCTATTATTTCATTCCACCCATTGTATAGTGACACACCATACAATTAAATGGTAGAATAACCATCATGTTATCTTAATTATATTATTCGTAAATATTTTTATTATCCTAAATTTTGATTTCTCTATCTATATTACATTTATTACTATATGGATTATTATAAAAATTGTGTAGAATGTATTCCTTTTTTTAATATGAGATCGTAGACCTCATTAAATGAGAATTAATCAACCTGATTTTTCCCTCAATTTTTCATTAGACATTGTTCTTACTATCATGGAATGCTAAGAATCTTGAGCACTGAAAATTCATTTAACGCATGGAATATATGGTATGGACTGTATAAATATGATGTAGATGTTTCCTTATATATATAAATATAGAATAATATAGAACTCACCATAAATATTCCTTATCTTCATCAAAATCATGGCACTACCATATTTTGAACCACTATGAAACATGTTATCTTTAAATTGTGCTATATTATATTATCCATTTTCCTAAAAAACTCAACATTGTAAAATCAAGAACCACCATAGAGTAGTGAGAACCCTCTATCTATGAACCAAACACTCATGATTTATTCTTCTAAGATGTGGTGTAGTTAGTAAACCATGCCTTCATCTATCTTCTCCCTTATTTATTCCTCACATCTATTTTTGACATCTGTAGATGGAATCCAAACCCTCCATGTTACAGTGATAATCGTACGTCATATTGGTGGTGTGAAAAATGTAACCAAATATGTTTTTTTAATAATTTCATCCAGCCTCTATAGCGGACATATCTATTTCTTTTTTCATCACAAAATGATTTTTTCATGTTCTATAAAACTTTTTTGTTATCATCTCATATTCCATATGTGATCAATGGTTATATTAATCCTTGGAAATGGTTCTTATCAAGATCTTGATCTTTTATAATGGAGTTCATGTGTTTTTTAGTATCCAAACAAAGAGATCCACGATTGTTGAGAATTGTAGCATATGATTGGAAATTTATAAGGAGGGGAGAACTGTGTATCTGAAGCAAGAAAAATTCATTCATCGTAAATTTTTATATACCCACATATGATTATCCCATATAAAATATTCTCATAATGTATACTGTTTTTATAAAAAACATTGTGTCTTCCAAGGCTCAGAAGTCTTCTAAGGGGATGAGATGCCACATAAAATCATATAAAAATGATTTTCAAGGGCCTCTACTGACAGTCATGGTCCTAGAGTGATTTGTCCCACTGTTTAAATTCATGCACTATGTGTGACATGTACTTATTCTTAACATCCAGGTGAGCTCTCCTCATTTGTGTGCTTGACCTACACATCTCTCAGGTCAATTATATGGATTATTCACTCTTAGGGTGAAGGATTCCAGGATTTGATCCATTTATTTAACAAAAAAATGTTTTAAAATATAGTAAAATAACCACACGAAATTCATACTGAAAAGTCATACTTTCAAAATATTATTTTTTTATTAATTTACAACAAAAATTATTGTGAAATTTTAATTTAACCATGTTTTAATAATTCAATAATTTTAAAAACAAATAGGTATAAAAAATAAAAATAATTATTAAATTATTTAAAAAATCAATAAAAACATTGCTATCAAATACCCCCAAAATTGAACTATGATTATCCTTATACATTGAATAGAAATATTAATTTCAATAGGTAACTAACGATACCAATATTTTAATATCATTGAATTAAAAAAATATTATCATTAAAAAAAATTATAATGATTCAGAAAAAAATATAAATTCATATACACAATTTATAAAGAGTCAATCAAACAATGAATTTTTGTTTTATAATTAAAAAATAATGGATCATCTCATTTCATCCATTAATTCTTGTATATTAATAGTTAATAAAAATTCCATGTCATGATCTACCACACAATTAATTCCATTCCATCACAACTAATGATACTGATTCATGTATATTATTTTTATACCATGAGTACATTATTAATTACATTATCTTGAAATATATTTACATGCTCTACTCTTCAATGAATAAAATCACATAAAATTGATAAGAAAATTTATAATATGGTTCTATGGAATATAAGGTGTACCGTTAGTTGGTATTTATTTAATGAAATTTGAGGATTGAAGTAGTGTTTTCTCTATAAATCATATATAATGATATCAAAAGAAAAGTATAATGAATATATCCCTGTCAAATAGAAAACACCGACTTCATAAAATTGAAAGTAAGATCGTAATCAATCGATGAAAATGCATGATTTTCACATTATTAATATATTTATATCATATTTAATTGTTATTAATGGAAAAAATTATGCATCTAATACCTAAAATAGCATGATAAAAATCATACTTTTGATTATTGTTATCTATTATTTTCCAAGTTCAAAACATATTCTTTTTTTTCCACTCTTAATTTTCTGAAAAAGGGATGGGAATAAAATTATAATGAAATATTGTAAGATATAAATAATTTTTACAGTTGATTTGGTCTTGATTTTATGTACTATTTGTCCTTGTGTTTATTACTTTTCATTTGGGTTCTACCTAATGGTGTGTTTGGTGGAAATTGAAGAAAATGGAAGAAAATGTGGTAGTCCACGGTTGGCACATAGATAGGGAAAATAGTGCACCCAACCCAGCAAAGCATGCAAACCTAGACAATGGTGTTTTTCGGGTTGGATCATGGTTTATAAAACTATGAAACCTATTATGAGTAACCATGATCCCCTATTAATGAGTCACATACTCAGGGATACATGTGCACCCCATCCCAGAAAACTGTTCACAAGAATAAAATATTATATTTTTTAAATTTACCATAACTACATTTTAATCCCAAGCAGTCCCCTTGTACCAAAGCATATATTTCTTGATTTTTTCTCCCTATAGATAGATTCTTGTCTGTACCTCCCTCCATTCATTTTGATTCAAATCCCAAATCATAGATCTTCACCCCTCCTGATAAGTGGATTTTGTCAGGTTTTTTTCCATTGTTTATCATTTCTTCTCCCCTTACTTAAAAAGTGTTATTTCATATATTTTGTTTAAATTAGATCCAGTATTTCAGATCATGGGAAAGATTTATTGATCTTAATTTATTTAATCTAGATTTAGTGTTCTAGATTTAGATGTCGTATTATGATGTTGTGTTTCTCAAATTTTGGGAATTTCAATGGGTATCGTTCTTCGTGAAACATGAGGTATATGGTCTATAATTAAAATCCCATAGTGAGGATTTAAATTATGTGTATGTAATTTTATATTTTCAATTTTATTTTTATAAATTTAATTCATGATTGGATTAATTAATTTTTTGATTTAATTAATTGTGTTGATATGAAAATGTGGATTTTGGGATTATAGATTAAGATAATAAATTATCTAATTTTAAAACAGATTATTTGATATAATTAATATCTAAATTATTCATGATATATTGAGTTCTTAATTTAAATAAATAACTCTTGAATTATATATGAGATTTAGATATATATGATTTGATATAACTATGTGTATAATTAATTATTTTTAATTGATTTGTTTATTTAAATAATTAATTGTAGAATTACATAGGAGATTTTTAGATTGCTGATATTATATAATTAATTAATGAATTAATTATGAGATATTAATTTTATATTTTGAGATAATTAATTGTATAATTAATTATGACATTTTATATTGTGTATGTTGATTTAATTAACTGATGAATTAATTATTGTTACTTCCATATTTAATTAATTGGGTAATTAATTAGTGGGGTGATGTGATAAACTACTTCTTGAATTAGTAATGGAATTGATGTGGATAATTAAATTTTAAATTAATTATGTATTGATGAATGTTAACATGGACATTCAAATGTGATGATTTAGAATGGTAACATGCTCATTTAGTTGTGAAATAAATAATGGATCATGGTCCTTAATTTGTGTGGGTAGAATATTAAAATGGGTATTCAAGTACAAATTAATGATTAGTAAAATTATCATTATATTATTTGAATTATATAATTATAATTATATAATTATTATTTATGTTGTCCATTGAACATATATCATTTTGTGGCATGAGTAGAAGCAGATACTGATGTATGGGAGTATATAGGATCCTAAGGAGTTTTGTGGTTATAGAAATATTAATTGATAATGTGAAAACTATTGACATATTCCTTATAATTATTTCTTATACAATTTAATATACATTATATTGACTGGATATTGTTTTATACCAAACATTATTTGGCATACTATGATGTAGTTTCACTATTCGTGGTATGCTTTATTGGTACGTGAATAGATTTCATCATTGCACGACATGATTAGGGTAAAGGCCATGTGTATAACAACCCTGCTCTTTATTTCACAACTATGCATAATTTATTACCTAATATATTCATTTGATAAAACATCTAATATTTAGATTTATAGTGACTTTGGGTCTTATGAACAACACATAACAACTTAAAACATGAAATACACATCATTGTTGAAAACATATTTTACATGAACACAACATTCGTTTATACATAGCATTGCATGAGACAACCTGAGGACATGCATAAGAAAAGGGTGAGCTATAAAACTAAGTAAGGAAGTAAATATGTCATAAAATGAAGGATATAGTAAATGTTAGCAAATTGGAATATCAATGGGGAATAAGATAAACATGAACATAAAGGGATGATATAGTATGATTATCATAATATGAAATGGTGGAAACATCATTTAAAATGACATTAACACGATCTAAGGATCATTACACATGGAGAATTATAAAACCATCATTTAAAACCAAGTAAGGGAGTAAATATGGCATAAAATGAAGGATATAGTAAATGTTAGTAAATTGGAATATCAATGGGGCATAAGATAAACATGAACATAAAGGGATGATATAGTATGATTATTAGAACAAGAAACGGTGGAAACATCATTTAAAATGATATTAGCATGATCTAAGGATCATTACACATGGAGAATTAATAAACCATCATTTAAATTTAGTTATTATGAGTAAAAACTCATTTAACTAGAATAATTATGAAACCAACAATTACCCAATACATTTGAGTGCTATTAAGGAACACCCTTCTTAATCATTTCATTTTAAGAATATGTGTTCCACCTGGATCATATAACATGGATTCATTAAAAATCATCATTTATTATAAGATAAATGAATGGGTAATTCATATGTGATACTTTTTAATAAATAAGTAAATGTGCATAATGTAGAGACCCAAATATTTATGTCTATGGTCATAAGATTACTTTTGCGGTATACTTAATACATAACAAAAACAAACACACAAGGACCGTAATAGTTTTGTGTCTTTGGAAACTCGGGAAAAAATCTTCTAATCACAGTGAATGATGTTCATCATCTCACATAAATATCTTCCCCTTTTTTTCTTACCTAAATCCTTTTTTTATTTCCTGGAGAAAAGAAAACATAAAAAGGGTGAGCTTAAATTCTCAGTAAGGGTAAACATAGATAACATAAAACAATACATAAACATTTTAATGTAAAAACATGAACATGACATAAATCTTAGTAGTACATAAGGAATAGATCATAAAAGAACATTAATAATGATAAAATATCATGGGAAGACAACATGTAATTTTTTCAAACCATTAAACACATGATATGATTTCCATAGTAGCCCAGCCATTGCTTCCAAGACCATCTAAGTGGATAAAGTCCCTTTTTGAATCGAGTTCACTCCTCATTCAAGTCCTGTATCACTGAATCAGATTAACTTACTATTCCATCCATATCTATATCATGAGATATAAATCGTTACCAATGAATTGGATAGATATATAGGTCCCACCCATCTCATAATTAAATAATTTTTACTTTTTCCACATCATAAACTTAAATCATTCATCATAACCTATAGAATAAAAATGGGTTTCATAAACATCATCCAATCGTAACATAATCCATATAAAACAAATGGATATAATTTAATCATAAGAAAAGTGAAAATATTTAAATCATAGATATATTATACTTTAAACATACACATATGAAATAATGTCAATATAGATGGAAAATAGTTTTCATAAAACACATGAAAAGAATTCATGGGGAAAATATCCTTTCTTCTTAAAAATTATTTTCTTTTCACAAAATGCCACTAAATTATAAAACAAAAAGATTTTATTGAAAATAAACATGGAAAATTTTAGAGTAAATATCATGAAAATAAGGCGTTATGAAACCGTAAAAATCCATTCATGTCGTATAAGTTAAAAAAACATTCTTCTCGTAGTTTTTCCAGAAATGTCAAAAAGTACATCATATGGTTAACAGAAGAAAGATTCCATCCATTCATCATAGTAAAATTTAAGAAGGGGTATAAATGACTTCATACAGACATGTAATAATAGTTATCTTTTTATGAAAACATTTTGAGAAAACAAGGACATGGATGATAAATATAACCCCAGTAAATACTTACGAATAAACAATCTTGGATAAGAATGAGATTGGAATACTTATCCCTTACATTATGTCTGATAGGATTCTTATGTATCCTAACCTCCTGTATAATGATTTAGATAATTTCATTGACTTATTACAGAAAAATATTCATTGTTATTATATCATATATGGTTTACTTATGACTTCATATTACCTATTCTTTTGTAAATTCCATGTTAAAGCAGCGTTTTGGGTAAATTCATTTCATTTGTCATCCTTGGTTTGAATTGTAATTATAATTATGATTACTTAGATCATGATTACATAATTACATAATATATAACATGATTTATATATAATATATATTCAGAATATACATATATATAATGGATCGATTAATAAAAGAAATACGCCGTTCAGGGAGACGATAGGCCTTATGTACGCATGAACGTTGTTTTTTCGTTTCCTTATTGAATTGAATGGAATTAAGTAGATGAAATATATATATATATATATATATAAATCCTGTATCTTTATTATGTCATATATTTAATGATTACTTATTATATATAATTTATAATCAATCTTTAATTGTTAACATGGAAAATGAATCTCATCACGTCGTGGAGACGGTAATCCGTACGTACGCACGAGCGATGATATCGTTCTCATATTTATTTAATGGAATTTTAGTGGATGATATAATAACATAGAATCATTATTATGTTATAATAATCATATATGGTTATTATTTACACCATTATACCCATCCAAGTATGTTGGTGGTGGAAAAACTGATTACACCACGGCGCGGAGATGGTATTCCGTACGTACGCAAGCAAGGTGATTTAATTTTCCATAGCATGGATAGAAGGTGAAATAGGGTTGTATCATATTTATAATAACATATCAATATATAAGTAATATTGATTTTATTACTTTACTATGAAACAACTAAATAGGAGGAAGTAGAAGAAGAAAGAAACATGAAAGAGTTGGTAGAATAGATTACCTCTTCCTCGACGCACCTCCTTTAAACTTCTTCATAGGGCACTAGAGTTGGTCGTTTGAGAATACAAGAACCTCTATGATATAAATATATAGGTTTAGAAGAGGAATTGGCAGGGTTTGGACGACCTTCAAGGTTCAAAAGGGGGTGAAGATAAGATGGAACACGTGCCCTTTTTATAAGGGAGGAGCAGGGCACCTTTAGTAACATAGGAAATATTAATTTATAATAAATTCAACCTCACTTAAAAACCTACAAAAATTACTAAAATCCGAATATTAGATGATATAGGGTTTAAATCTCATCAATCTATAAAATTTAGACATGTTGGGAATTTATTTTAAACAATATCAACTTGATTTATCCTTGTTTAATCTATTTAATTTTATTTGTGGTAATAAGATTCTAATTTTTAAATTATTATAAATAATTACTTGTGTCTTGTTAATTGTCTATAATTGGATAATTTATGACATTTTAGACCATTTAAATTTCAATATATAATTTTTAAATATTTTTGTGATTTTTGAACAGTTTTATAATATGTTATTTTTATAAAATAACAATAGTGTCAATTTTGACATTATTATTTTATTTTAATTTAAAAAAAATCCAAAAAGAGGATATATTATAACAAAAATATTTAATAGATTCCTAACATGTCAACTGTTTCTAGATAATTTGTGGAAAAAATTAAATAGGTCATATAATATTTATTTTAATATTTTTAGAAGCATTTATTTGGTAAATCACTTAATAAAATAATTAGTACAACATTTTTGAATAATTACTTAATATACATATTTTTTGCATAAAAATTAAAAATAAAATCCAATGATAAATATAAATCTCTTTGATTTTATAATAATTAATTTACTCGAATTTATCATCTTAAAATCACAACATGTAAATTTTTATATTTATTAAATTATGAAAGTGACAACTTTTGAATCATTAAAAATAAAATAAAATATGTGTCATAATCTTCTTTATAAGGATCCAAATAGCCACCAATTCGGCCATTGGATTCTTAGGGTTTATATTTACACTACCAATAAGTCTTAGTCCGGTTTTTGGGCCTCATGATGTGTATTATTATTTCAATAAAATCTATATTATTGAATTTTCACTAAATAAATAATTTCTGCATTATTAATGTCTAAGCTAATAAGCTAAATAAATAATTCATAAAATTAAAAATAAATTACCATCATAAAGAAAAACATTTTATCTTTCAAATGAGTATTTATAACCGAATTTATATTCTGTATAAACTTATATTTAAAATAGTTTAATTATTAAAGTTTGAGTGAGACATATTTCATATTTTTTTAATTAAAATAAATTAAACGACATAATCACATCCAAGTGGGTTCCAATGGATTAAATTTCGACCAAAATATTCCATAGGACAAAATATAATCATCCAGTTATATTAAGACAAGTATTAGGGTAATTTTATAAAATTATATTTACCCTTAATTAGCCGATTTACCTTTAACTATGGTAAATACAATTTACCGTAGTTACTATTCATAATGACTAATATTCAAAAGTGGCTTATTAAAATATTTTGGACCAACTAATTCCAAATATGGAATCCATTTTTCCAAATTCAAATCCCAAAAGATGCATAAATTAATTTAAAATTAATCCCTTTGTTAAGAAAACGGGTATTAAAAGTTAAAACATTGCAAAAGATTGAAATGATTTTACCTATGAATTCAATGTAAAATAAATGATAATGACATTAATTATATTAAATGTTAAAAATATATTCTATTTATACTTTAAAACCATTCAATATTATATTTTAACCACATAAATTATTACGATGAAAAAAGTTGTTTTTAATTAAAAAATTTTGTGTCTTTACTATTCATTAAAATATGAAAGTTATTAGAATAATATGAAAAATTTATCCAAACTAAATTTTTATATCCTGATTCCAAATAATAATTTTATTTTGTCAAATTTAACTTATAAACATGTGAAAACCAGTTTAAAAGTGGGTGCGCCATCAAAAGGCGGCAAAACTGCATTTTTTTAAATACGTATTTTACTCAAAAAATTTATTTTCATCTCATAAAATGTTCTAGAAGATGTGTAAGATGAATAATAATATTATAACATTCATAATTTTGTTAATACTATAATATTATAACAATATATATTTGTTTTGTGAAACCCGGTATTGCGTACTACACACTCTATCGAGGAAGGTCACGGTTGCGTGTTATGCAAGCCAGGTCAGGGATGCGTGTGTTGCAAGATCACTTTTTTGTTGTGTATAAAATAATAAAAACTTATTTCATTTATACATTAAATGAAATCTATACTTAATGATTCGTCGACAAATTTCCACAAAACAAACTTGAAATTGTGTGTAACACGAGCCAAAAATTGTGTTGTGTATACTACAAGCTAAAAAAGTGTTGCATATAGTACAAGATAATATTGGTTTTTTGTATAATAGAAGACATAAAATAAAATAATATATCTCATAAAATCTCAGGGTGTTACATTCTAAACCTATTAAAATGAATTTATCCCTCAAAATTCATCTTTGGATATAAATGGTTTACTACTTGAATGTTTCTTTCATAGAAACCCACATCATAAAAAAGAAATACTAAAACAAAATTTTAAAAAGTGAAGTATGAAACATAACAGTTACCCAAATTAACTCATCACTGGGTTTCCACATAGGAGAACATAGGGGAAAATATGGATATGGAAGTGAAACCTAACCATCATGTTCTGATGGATAGTGGTAGATAACATGGCTATGAATAATCCAACAATCACAAAGTCATAAATTTGGTATGATCTAAGGTACAATCTGATTCATCGGATATAAGGGCACCAGGAAAACATTTTTGGATTTCAAGATCATTTCCTTAAAGTTGATAAATTTGAATTAGAAGAAATACATTCTTTATTTCGGTATAATCTCACTGTTGTTCATGCCTTGAACAATTTCCACTACATCTCTTATTTAAAGAAATGATATTGAATGTGTCATTCTTGAAGTGTTAGAAGATCATGAGATAGAAAGATCAGTCATTCCATCTGCCTCTATCACAATTTATCAAATATACATAAGTTCATCTATGCTATGATTAATCATATATGGTTTCTAAAATGGACCTATATTTCATATATTATACCTCATAATAAAATTAAACTAGCTTCTACTAACTAGGGACTTCCTGTAGGACAGTGGTATGAGACAAAGGCCTGTCGCAATTCGGTTATAGGAACGTGCTAGAAATAATATCAAAAAATAAGTTATATCCTTAAACAATATTATCTGATGTCTAGCATAATCCATTACAATTTTTAAGCTTATCCAACATACTTCAGTCCAAGCTCATAGTATAATGAAAACAATTATTTGAAAGGTCACATAACAAGAACGTGAATACCATCATTTATCCCACATATATCAGAAGATATATCTTGTTGGTCACATTCCAAACATGTGAATACCTTAATCATGTATTCTTTTGAAAAAATAATTACCATAGAACCTTAGTGAAAAAATGAATTCTGTCAAAAGTTATCCCATTCCACATACCAAAATCTCAAAATCTGTATATACTCGAACCATCATATCACTTTGTCCTTATATCTGTCATGAGATCATTAATACTATCAAACATCTCATTATCTCATTATCCTTTCATTATGCACATATCATCTACCTTACAAAAATATTTGAATAACCTTTAATGGTTACCGGTACCATTCAACATATACTTTCAAATACTTTCGAAAAAACAATAGTGTAACAATCCTTAGATGTTTCTTTATTCCATAGTACCATTAAATTACCTATACAACATAACATTTGATTAACAGACAATCATTCTACTACATTTTTAAACTATTGACCGAGCTTCAACAATTATTTAATCTCATATATCATTTGTAGTCTCTTCATCATCATCCACATAAATACTACCCATATGACCATGCGGATTCTCTGCATGAGATTTTCCCTTAGGGAATTGTTTTGCATAATTCCCATACATTCCACATTTAAAACATGTAATCATTGTTTATGTCATAGCAATACAAATATCCTTCTCCATAGTGTTAACTGAACCTTTTCCTTTGCACTTACTGGCTTTGTTTCCTTCCTTTCCACACCCAAATAATCTTCCAGTTCCTTTGAAACATTCTCCTTGATGCCTCTTCCCACATCATTTACATGAGGGAAATTGTACTTTCATTCCTCTATGATCATCATGAAACATCATCTTTATATTGTTAGATGATTTAGGATACTTACCAAAGTTTAGATTATTGATCATTTTGTGAGATTGCTGATTAGGCATAATAATGATGTTTTGACTTCCAAATCCTGTTTAATTCGGTTTCTCATGAAGAATATCATTCCATTGTCCATCATATCCTCCATTATCGTGAATCTTTCTATTTCCAAGCCTTTTCTAAAACCCAAAAAGAATAGTGTGAGGAAAAAATCATGTTTGGGAAAATAATATAATAAAGGGAGATTACCTTTAATATCTAACATCTTTGGTTTAATTATAATATCGTTACCGTAATTATAGGACTATAAACTGTACTTATACTTAACCTTAGAGACATACCTAGATATACCTTAGAAATATCTCTAAGGATTTTACTGATGTTTTCGCATCCTAGTTTCCATAGGATATCTAATCCTCCCTCTGATACAAACATTAGAGACCTGAAGCATGATGTATATGGACAATACATTACTTTTTTAGGATACTTAATACATAATAAAAACAAACACACAAGGACCGTAATAGTTTAGTGTCTTTGGAAACTCGGAAAAATAATCATCTAATCATTGTGAAAGATCTTCAAAATCTCCCATAATAATCTTCCCCTTTTGTTTTATTACCTAAAACCATTATTTATATCCTGTGAGAAAAGAAAACATAAAAAGGGTGGGCTTAAATGCTCAGTAAGGGTAAACATAGAGAACATAAAACAATCCAGAAACAATTGAATTTAAAAACATGAACATGACATAAATCTTTGCAATACATAAGGAATAGATCATAAAAGAACATTAATCATGATAAAATATCATGGGAAGAGAACATGTAATTGTGGAAAACCATTAAGCACATGATATTATTTCCATAGTAGCCAAGGCATTGCTTCCAAGACCATCTTAGTTGACAATGTCCCTTTCTGAATCGAGTTCACTCCCTATTCCAGTCCTATATTACTGAACCAGATTAACATACCATTCCAGCCATGTCTATCTCATTATATATAAATCTTTACCCAATGCACTAGAGGGAGATATAGGTCCCACACATCTCATAATGAAATCGTTCTTACTTGTGCCACAACATAAACATAAGTCAATCATCATAACCCAAAGAATAACAATGGGTTCCATAAACATCATCTCATCATAACATAATCCATATAAAACAAATGGATATCATTTCATCATAAGAAAAGTGAAACCATGAAAATCATAGAGATATTATACATGAATCAAACACATATGAAATAATTTCATCTTAGATGTAAAATGTTAATGATAAAACACATGAAAAGAATTCTTGAGGAAAATATCCTTTCTTCTTAAAAATCATTTTCTTTTCACAAAATGCCACCCAATTTTAAAAGAAAAGGATTTTATTGAAAATAACCTTGAAATATTGTAGAGTAAAATTCATGAAAATAAGGTGTTAGTAAACCTTAAAAATCCATTCATGCCCTATATGTTAATAAAATCATTCTTCTCGTACTTTTTCCATAAAAGTCAAAAAGTGCATCGTATCGTAAACAAAAGAAAGATTCCATACATTCATCATAGTAAAAGTTAAAAAGGGGTAAAAATTACTTTAAACATACATGTAATAATAGTAAACATTTTATGAAAACAGTTTGATAAAACAAGGACAAGGATGATAAATATAACCCCAGTAAATATTTACAAATAAACAATCTTAAATAAGAATGAGATTGGAATAACTATCCCTTACCTTATGTCTGATATGATTAGTATGTATCTGAACATATTGTATAATTATTTATATAATGTAGTTGTATTTTAACATAATCATATTCATTGTTATTATATCATATATGGTTCACTTATGACTTTATATTACCCGTTATTTTGTAAATTCCATGTTAAAGCACCGTTTTGGGTAAAATCGTTCCATTTATCGTCCGTATTTTGACTGTAATTATTAATATGATTACATAGATCATGATTACATAATTACAGAATATAAATGATGATTTATATATAATATATATTCAGAATATACATATATATAATAGATCAAAAAATGGAAAAAATACACTGTTCATGGAGACGGTAGGCTGTACGTACGCATGAACGCGGTTATTTCATTTCCTTATTGAATTGAATGTTATTTGGTAGATGAAATACATACATACATATATATATATATCCAGTGTCATTATTATTTCATATATTTTATGATTACTTATTATATATACATTTTAATCATTCTTGAATTGTTAACATGGAAAATTAATCTCATCGCGTCATTGAGACGGTAATCCGTACGTACGTACGAGCGATGATATCATTCCCATATTTTATTAATGGAATTATAGTGGATGATATAAAATCATAGAAAGATTATGATGTTATTATAATCATGTATAGTTATTATTTACACCATTATACCCATCCAAGTAAGGTGGGGGTGGAAAAACTTATTACACCACGGCGTGGAGACGGTATTCTGCACGTACGCACACGCGGTGATTTCGTTTTCCATATGATAGATAGAAGGTGAAATAAGGTTGTTTCATATTTATAATGACATATTAGTATATAATTAATACCGATGTTATTACTTTATAAAGAAAAAACATATGAGGAGGAAGTAGAAGAAGAAAGAAACATGAAAGAGATGGTAGAAGAGATTACCTCTTCCTCGACACACCTCTTTAAACTTCTTCATAGGGCACTAGAGTTTGTATTTTTAGAAGACCAGAACCAAAATAATATAACTATATAGGTTTATAAGAGTAATTGGCAGTGGGTGGCCGAGCTTCAAGGCTCACAAGGGGGTGAAGAGAAGAGGGAATGCGTGCCTCTTTTATATGGTAGGAGAGGGGAACCATTGGTAACATAAGAAATATTAATTTATCTTAAATTCAAACTCACTTAAAAACCTACAAAAATGATTCCAAACCAAAGCTTCGATGAGATAGGGTTGAAATATAATCAACGAATAAAATTTATACATGTTGGGAATTTATTCTAAACATTATCAACTTGATTTATCCTTATTTAATTTATTTATTTTTATTTGTGTTAATAAGATTCTAAATTTGAAATTGTTATAAATAATTACTTATGTGTTGTGAATTTTCCATAATTGGATAATTTATTACATTTTAGGCCATATAAATTTCAATTTATAATTTTTAAATATTTTTTTAATTTTTAAACAATTTTATAATATGTTATTTTTATAAAATAACAATAGTGTCAATTTTGACATTATTCATTTATTTTTATTTAAATAAAATCCACACAGAGGAAATATTCTAAAAAAAATTAAATAGATTACTAACATGTCAAATATTTCTAGAAAATTAGAGTACCACATTAAGTAGTTCATATATTATATATTTTAATATTTTTAAAACCATTTATTTAGTATATATCTTAATAAATTAATTAGTAAAACATTTTTGAATAATTATTTAATATACTTATTTGTTGCATAAAAATAAAAAATAAAATCATATGATAAATATAAATCTTATATATTCTAGAATAATACTTTTACTCAAATTTATCATCTTAAAATGACAACATGTAAATTGTTATATTTATTAAATTATGAAAGTGACAACTTTGGAATAATTTAAAATAAAATAATATGAGTGTCATAATCTTCTTTATATGGATCAAAATGGTAAATAATTCGGCCATTTGATTCTTAGGGTTTATATATACACTACCAATAAGTCTTGTCCAGGTTTTTTGGCCTGTTTATGTGTATTATTATTTCAATAAAAACTTTATTATTGAATTTTTACTAAATTAAAAATTTCTGCGTTATTAATGTATAAGCTAATAAGGTAAATAAATAATTCTTTAAAATTACAAGTAATTTACCATGATAATGAAAACCATTTTAGCTTTAAAATGAGTATTTATAATAGAATTTATATTATGTATAACCTTATATTAACAATAGTTTAATTATTAATGTTTGAGTGAGACATATTTCACTTTCTTTTAAATAAAATAAATTAAAGGTATTAATCATATCCAAGTGGTTCCAATGGATTTTATTTCGTACAAAATATGCCATAGGAATAAATATAATAATAAAATTATATTATGACATGTGTTAAGGTAATATTATAATATTATATTTACCATTAATTACCCGATTTACCTTCTACTATGGTAAATAAAATTTACCGTAGTTACTATTCATAATGACTAAAAATAAAAAGTGGCTTATTAACATAATTAGGACCTAATGATTACAAATATGGAATCAATTTTTTTCAAATTCAAATCACAGAATTTGCATAAATTAATTTAAAAATAATCCTGTTGTTTAGAAGACGAGTTTTAAAAGTTAAAACATTGCAAAATATTGAAATGATTTTACCTAGGAATTCAATGTAAAATAAATGTTAATAACATTCATTATATTAAATGGTAATAATATATTATATTTATACTATAAATCCATTAAATATTATAATTTAACCATATAAATTATTACGATGAAAAAAGTTGTTTTTAATTCAAATATAGCGTGTTTTTTTACTATCCTTAAAATATGAAAGTTATTAGAATAATATGAAAAATTTATCCAAAGTAAAATTTTATATCCTGATTCTAATGAGTAATTTTATTATTTCAAATTTAACTTATAAACATGTCATAAAATAGTTTTAAAGTGGGAGCGCCATCAAAACGAGGCAAAACTGCACTTTTTGAAAAATACTTATTTAAATCGAAAAATTTATTTTTTTCTCATACGATATTCAAGAAAATGTGTAAGATGAATAATAATGTTATAAAAATCAAAATTTAGTTAATACTATAATATTATAACAATATATTGTTGTTTAGTGAAACCCGATATTGCGTACTACACACTCTATCGAGGAAGGTCGTGATTGCGTGTAATGAATGCCAAGTCAGGGTTGCGTATAGTGCAAGCTCCCTTTGATGTTTCATATAACATAATCAAAAAATATTTCATTTATAAATTAAATTAAATCTATACTGAATGTTGCATAAAATAATTTCCACAAAACGAACTTGAAATTGTGTGTAACACGATCCAAGAATAGTGTTGCGTATACTGCATGCTAATATGGTGTTGCGTATAGTACAAGCCAATATTGGTGTAGTGTATAATAGAAGAAATCAATGAAAATAATATATCTCATAAAATCTCATGGTGTTGCACATAAAGGTGACTACCGTTGACAATGAAATGGCAATGGTATACACTAAACTATAACTTTGGCTTAGAAAATTGCTGTGCAATTCTTACAGCATAACGACGTGTTATAAGAATTCAATAAATATGACTTATAATAAGAATGTTTTGTCACATTATATGTAAATGAAATGTACAATAAGGGGTTCGTATAGATACATTTACTGATATATGTAATGGAATTTAGATTTATAAAAATGAGATAATTGTTCGAATGTAAATGAGAAGAGAGAAATTCCTTACGTAATTTTGGCCTAGTAACAGGTGTACAAGGGAGGCATTAATGAGAGAGAAATGGGTATATAATCATTAAAACATAAAAATTAAATTAATGGGGTTTTTTGAAATCATAAACCACCACTTGTAATTGTAATCAAAATGTTACAACATCATTAAGAAACGTGAAAAAAAATGAGAAAGGAAGAAATCCCTTAATTGGAAGTATTACTCCGAAGGCTATAGGAGAGGCTTGAGGGAGGCTTCTTGGGAGAATGGGGTGCCTTGGTAGGATTATAGAGAGAGGGATTCAATGTTTATTTATCTCCAATGGATTTTACAGATGAATAATTAGGATCTTGCGTGTGTTTATATAGGGAAAGATATAGTATTCTTTATTATTTAGGTTTTGGACACCACACATTAAACAAATCAAAACCACAAAAAACCTATGGTTTTTCCCTTATAATTTACCAATGGGGAGTGTAAAACATTATTTTATAAGTTTTATTTCCGATCCTCTTAAAATTTTTGGTTTTCTTTTGTGGTGGTGAGTCACACTCTCAAGGAAAACATTTTTAAAGGCTAAAATATTTTATAATCTTTGGAGGGTACACAAAAGATTTGTAAAGTAAATCATAAAAACCTAAAATCAAATTATTTTAATGGTAAAACATATATTGGCTGATCATAAAATTTATAGTATTTTATTACAAAACTATTAGGTCATTATGTTGTTATAAAACACATTATATAATTTAATGATATTTAATTATTTCCCAAAAAATCGACTGTCTCAGAAAATTTTGAAAAGATCAATGTTGGATAATTTAAATATGCCGATTCAAAAAATAATATTTATTTTATCAAAATAATTTTCTAATATGTTAATTTTTACTTTTACAATAAAAACTGACATTTATTGAAAATTCATGGGTTTTGACAAAAAATGACTTTCAAACCATAATAAAAAATAAATTGTATGCCTAAAAATTATAAGATTATTTATATTTAAAAAGTTATTTATTAATAATATTATTTGAAAATAGCATTTTATTCAAAAAATCATTAATTCAACAATATATAATTTCATTTAATATCAACTAAAAATACTCTTTGTGCATTAAAAACCATTTACAAAGTAACCATAATATAATTAATGTATATTATATATTCTATAAAAAATACACCCAATCATAGTTCTATGTTCTTGTTACTAAACCCATAATAACAACACATAAGACCTATGGATAACGTGTGTGATTGTGACATACTCTTGAGTTGGCTCAGATAACATCACTCGGGTGGTAATCTCTATCGTATTCCAATTCTACTATAGGTAGTTCGTTTTGAGCTTAACGTGTTGAAGATCAGCTTGGGCTTGGCCAAGAGATAAGCCTAGTGATTCTACCTCCTTTGTGAGCATTGAAAAATGGGATTCGTATGATGAAATTCTACTCGATGAGGTCATCGCTTCATTTTTTTGAGTAAATTGGATTTGTTAAAGACCTATATTTAAACAAATCACGTGACAGCTGCTCAAAAACTATATTAGAAATGGTAAAACATATTAATGGTATTTTTATATTCAAAATCATAAAAGAATAGAAGTTCATATGTTATATAACCATTTTACATAATAAAACATTTTTGTAGATCAAGAGAAATTTTCATTAATTATAGTTTGGAATGTTACAATCATCCCCCCTTAAGAAATTTCTACGTCTAAATTTAAAGTTCCCATAATAAATCATATAAGGGTAACCCTGCTTCATCACATCCTCTGATTCCCATGTTTCCTATTCAAATATTTTGTTTCTCCACAACTCCTTGAAGAGGATCATTGACTTATTTCTAGAAATTTTTCCCGATGATCTAAGATCATCACCGATATATCATCATAGGAGTAGTCATTATCCAATGGAACGAAATCTATATTGATTACATGTGATGGGTCAGGTATGTACTTCCTCAAGAGTTATACATGGAATACATCATGTAGTTGATATAGATTTTGTGAGAGTGCTAGTCAATATGTCCATGCTCCAATGTGATCTAGGATTTCAAAAGGTAAGATGTATCTTGGTATAAGCTTTACCTTCTTACAATATCTCATAACTCTCTTCCATGGTGATATGAGGAGGAATACCATGTCTCCGACATCAAAATCGAGGTATCATTGATGATTATCAACATTTCTGTTTTGTCATCTTTGAGCCCCTTAATGTGTTGATGGATAGTCTTAACATTCTCCACCAATTATTCAACAATTTCTGGAGGTAGGTGTTTTCTACCCCCAACATCATCCCAACATACCAGTGTTCTGCAGCTCTTCCCCTGAACGACTTCATAAGGAGCTATTTGGATGCTTGAATGGATATTTTTGTTGTAAGAGAACTCAACTAGAAGAATATATTGATCCCATCTTCCTTTTAAGTCCATTTAGAATGCTCTCATCATTTCCTCAAGTGTTTGGATATTTTATCATTTTTTCCATCAGTTTGAGGATGATAAGGCATACTGATGTTCAGCTCATTCTTTAGAGAATTTTTAAGAATCTTCCAAAACATAGAGGTGAATCTTGGATCTCAATTGGTTACAATTGATATTTTTACTCCATACAACCTTAACAGATCTATAATTTATATACATGCCAGTTAATCCAATGAGAAATCCTCCCAAATTTCAATGAGGTGTCCAGTAATTGTAAGACGATCCAGAATAACCTAGACAACGTAGTTTCCTTTTTATGTCTTTGGAAGTCTTGTGAAAACGTCCAGGGTGATGTTCTCTAATTTCCATGCTAGTATGGGTAATGGTTTTATCAACCCTATATACTTATGCCTCTCACCCTTCACTTGATGACATACCGGGCACTTTGATATATACTCATCAATTTACTTCTTCAGGTTATCCAACCAATAATGCTGTTATAGATCTTGATACATCTTTTTGGATCCTGGGTGAATGGAAAAATTTGAACTATGTGCCTCATCCAAATGTTCATTCATTAACTTTGGATTTGATGAAACACATAATCTTTTCCAAAATCTGACAATTACTTCTTCATTAACATTGAACTCAGAGGGTTTCCTTTTTATAATAGTTTCCACTTTCTATTGATATCCCGCATTATCCTTTTGGTCATCCTTTAACCTTTCCAAAAGATATGGTTGAGAAAACATTTGTGATAGGATTTATGATTTTCCCTTGTTTATGATTCCTAAGTCCATCTTCATAAAATCAATGAATATTGGATCCTTTTTAATTTTCACCAATTTTCGAATTGATGGGTCCTCTCAACATAAAGCATCTTCCACCTTTGTAATTAGACTCTATGGTAACAGATTGAGATTTCATTGTTTTTATCTGCGCTATCCATCTTCGTTGGCCCATGTTCAACTATTTTTATGTGAATATGTACTTGACTCTTGTGTAATCCACATGTATTTCACACTTCTCCCTAATGTGATAATGTTACCAAAATTTCAAGCTGAATATTATAGAAGTCATATACATATCATGTCTCTGATATTTTTTCACATGAACATTGAATTTCATTTTATTATATTCAATAAATTTTTCATTTTTCATCAATAAAAAACCCATTCCCTTCTTCATAAAATCACTAAATACCAGAAAACATTTCTCCACTTGTGGGTAGTGTGAGCACAGCTGCAGTGATAGGCCTCCTTTTCAACTCCTTGAAGCTATATTCACATTCATCACACCAAGATAACTTTACTCCCTTTCGAGTTAGCTTAGTAAGAGGGTTGTAAAGACATGATTAATTTCTCAGAAATCAGCAATAATATTAAGTTAACCATTAGAAGCAATAGATATCTGTTACAGATGTTGGCCTCGGCCATCCCTCAATTTCATCTGTCTTGGAGGGATCCAATGATATCCCATTTCTTGTGATGATATGACCCAAGAATGAGACTTCCTAGAACCATAAAGAATGCTTGATATAATTTTCATTGCGATTATTCTTTCTTAAGGTCTCTATTATAGTTATAAGAAGCACCTCATTCTAATACTTGGTTTTGTATTATATTAGAATGTCTACTATAATGACTACTACAAATTTGTCAAGACAATCTCTAAAGACTCTTTTCATCATGTCTGTGGTGATTAATGGAGCATTAGTGAGTCTAAAAGGCACTACTATGAATTCATAGTGCCAATATATTTTAATGAAATCATTCTAGGGGATAACCACCATCTTCACACTTACATGATAATATCCCAAGTGCAGATCAACTTTGGAAAAGTATTATGATCCTCATTTCTGATTGAACAAGTCATCAATTTTTGGAATTGGATACTTGTTCATTATTTTTATTTTGTTAAGCATACAGTAATCATTGAATATGATCATTGACCCATCATTATTCTTGAAAAAGAGGACTAGTGCAACACATGTTGAAGAACTTTCTCATATAACCCATTTCTATATATTATCTTGTAGTTATTTCTTCAGCTCATCATCCTTGTCAAAATCCATTCTATATAGAGTATTGGATATTTTCAACACCTTAGGTATATGATCAATTTAGAAATCAATATATATTCTATGTGGAAGACACGAAAATTCCTTGGGAAACACTTCTGCAAATTCTGTCACAAGAGGTATGTCATCATGGATTGTTGATTCCAAGGTCTCAATCATCTAAGCCAGATACATGAGCTCATAGGATAGATATATACACACTTTATATGATGGTTTTAAAAAATATTAATCCTCATTCTTTATATTTTAATGAATCCAGGGTCTATTCTCCAAATAGAGAGTGATTTTCCCCTCACGACAATTTATTTTTTCTCTATATGAGGAAACACAATCCATGCCAAGAATTTAATCAAATTGCACCAAAGGGAGTATGAAGAGGTTTTTGGGTAGTTCAATCCACAAATTATTATAGTATATGAGTTATATTCATGGGATGAAATGATTTACCCATTTTCTATTCTCACTGACATATTTACCTCCATAAACTATGGTGGTGTTGGGATTTTTGTACTAAACATTTTGGACATAAAAAATGTGTAAGAAAAGATTAAAACATTATGTTTTCTATTCTTGAATTAATAACTATCGTACTTATCACCTATTTTTTGGGGTCCACTTCGGCTGTAGTGATGGAAAAAGGCCACCTTTCCTTCCTTGGAGGTTGTTGGTTGCCTCTGAAAACCCTTGTCTTAGGGAACTGGATTGCAATTTGCCCAGGATTTTTGTAGTTTAAGAAATGAACAATGTGTTTAGTGTTGATTAAATAATTTCTATACTATGTTTCATCCCCATGTTTTTCTTGTCGGTAGTTAATGTCTAGGTTCCCATATATTCATCACCTAATGTATTTCCTTGTCCCTCTCTTGATATTTTTATTGTACTTCTTTCCCCACCTTTGGCATGTGGGGTGCTGTATTTTCTTAACTACATTGGATTTATCCATCAGACTGCCAAAATTGAAGTCCACCATACACTTATTATCCTCATGATACCACAATGATTCATCAATCTCCAATTCATCTTTTAGGGAACATCAATCAATTTCATCATAGCTATTGATGTCAAGGATCGCTTGGGATTTATGTAGGCTAGTTTTTATCCCACCAAAGAATGGGTAAACCATACATTCGGGGGTGACGAAAATGCCGGTGGAGTATTTGGAATTCTTTTTAATTTTTGTGTTGTACACTCTAATGGATTATTTTTTTCTTGAGGGAAAATAAGTCCCTTTCAATTTTATGTCGGAGGGTGCGGGGAAAATATTTGACAAAAACATTTTCCGAATATCCTTCTATTCTAATTTCTCTATATGAATCTCATGCCTCATATTTTTTTATCAATGTCCATCATTGATCATATTTTCCCTCCATATGATAAGTAGCAACAATTACCTTCCCTTGTTCAGAACATTGAAGGATGGAGAATATATTTTCAATGGAGTTGATCCATTGTTATGTTATTGAGGGATCAAATGATCCATAAAATTAGGAAGCCTTTGTCTCATGTGTCTATAGTTTGAAACTTGTTATATGTTAGGGGGGTTGAATGTTCTTCTTTACCCATGTTTATATTTATAACCTGAGTTAACATAGATAGTTTTGTGAAAAAATTTCGTGATTCCCTCTACTATAAGATTTGGCATCTCAATAGAACAGTCTTCACAATGATCTTTGCATCAGTTATTATCTTGAGTCCTCCTATTTTCGGTCATTGGATAAAATAAAATGAATGTTTGGGGTCACAAATAAAGGGAAATCCAAATAATAAGACGAATTACTAATAAATTACTTTTATTTCCTTAACATATGAATTTATAGGCTTCATTGTATGTTTAACAAAATCTACATCCCATCATATATTCTAAGGGGAAAGTTTTTTATTCAGATAATAATGCTTCATAATATGCTTATGAATTTACCAAATCATATCCCCCAGGAGTGTCATAACAAAGTGTCATGCAAAGCCTATTTTAGTGCACTAGTTCATGTTTGAGTTTAACTCAAAGTTGCATTTTTGTGTTTTACCACTAGATACATCTTTTCCAGAGCCTCCTATGCCTGCTCGTATCCAAACAAGAATATTTTTTTCTTGATAAACCACTTAATCAATAATCACCAATATTTAGGGATGTTTTTTATACATATTCTTATCCCTAAGTATTTCACATGGGTTTTCCTATCCGAAACCCAAAAATAACTAAACCTATACTTACATACCAACTATAACAACCCTGCTATTTATTTCACACATAAACATAATTTATTACATAAAACCATCACATGATACAACATATAAGATCTATAATTATAGTTTCTTTTGGTCATATTAACATTAAATAACAACTTAAAACATGAAATAACATTTTCTTGAAAACATCTTTCACATGACCACAGTATTCCTTCATACATAGCATTGTATGGAATAACATGAGAAAATACATAATAAAAGAGAAGATATTAATCATATTAATGAAGAAAAAATGGCATAAATTAATGATATAATACATGTTAGGTAACAGGAATATCAATGAAGCATATGATTGTCAAGAACATAAAGGAACGATATAGAATTATTATCATAACATTGAATTGTGGCAATAACATTTAACATGATATTAGAAGGTTCGAAGGATAATTACAATTAGAGCATGAGTAAAGCCTAATTTTACTTGAATTATCATGAGTAAACCCTAATTTCACTTGGTGTATCATAATACTAATCTTTTCCCAATGCATTGGAGTGCTATTAGGGCGCACAATTCTAAGTTGTTTAATTTCATGAATAATTGTTCCACAAGGATCATATAACACGGATTCATTAAACATCATCATTTATTCCATTATAAAGGAATGGGTAATTAATACATGATAATATATAATAAATAAATAATTGCTCATAATGGGGAATACCCTAGATAAAGAACAAGTCATGGTCTACACTACACTATTACTTTGGCTTGGAAAATCGAGGTGCAATTACGCCAGTATAACGGTGTGACATAAGAATTTATAAAAATTGGTATATGATAGAGATAATGGTGTCTCATAATATTTACATGAAATTAAAAGTAAGGGGTTCATATAGATACATGTCCCAACATATGTAATGAAATTTATATTTACAATACAAAAATAATTTCTTGAATTAAAATGAGAAGAGAGAAATTATTTATAGAATTTCGGCATGGTAACAGGTGTACATAGTTAGCATTAATGAGATAAAAAGGGGTATATATTCATTAAAACATAAGGAGGAAAGTACATTAGAGGTTCAAAATCATACCCTAACATTTTTAATTGAAATTAAATGGGTATAAAAACATTAAAAGACATTGAAAAAAATGAAAATGGAGGAAATCATTTTCTTGAAAGTGTGTTCTAAAATGCTTGGGGGAGGCTTGAGAGAGGCTTCATGGGTGCATGGGGCACCATGAAAGGATTCTATAGATAATAGGGTAAAGTTTGGTCTTGATCCAAAGGCTTTAAGTGAAGAGGAAGTGGGTGATTTGGTGTGTTTATATTAGAAATGTGAGGGAATTCTTTATTATTTAGGTTTTGGACACCACATATTTAACTAATCAAAAACACAACCCAAACCATGGTTTTTTAGCATGGGTTTATAAAATGGTCAGATAAAAACATTGTTTTATAATGAAAATGTCCAAACATCTCAAAATATTTTTCTTGCTTATGTTGAGGTGGGTCACACTCTTAAGGAAAATTTTTTAAAAGGATTAAAATATTTTATAAGCCTTTGTGGTCCACAAATGCTTTGTAAAATAAATAAAACAAACCTAAAATAACAATATCATAATGGTCAAACATATATTGGCCGAAAAATCACATTTATAGTATTTTGGTACGTCAATATTAGGTCATTATGTTTTCATAAAACACATTATACAATTATATAGTATGTAATTTGTAGCGAAAATTTCAACTGTCTGAAAAAATTATGAAAAATTAATAATTGAATAATTTCAATGTCCTGATTCCAAAAATAATATTAATTTTATCTAAATAAATTTTTAAATATGTGAGTTTTGACATTGAAAATTAAAACTGACATTTATCGATAATTCATGTGTTTTACCATAAATGGATTTCAAACCTTAATAAATAATAAAATTGAATTCCTAAAAATAATAATTTTTTTTTAAAAAATTTATTTATTAATAATATAATATTATAATATTAATTAATTAAAAATTAGATTAATTCATCAAAATAGATTTCCTAATTGAATATGAAAAAAATACTATTTGGGCTTTAAAAACTATTTGCAAAGTAAGAATTATTAAATGAATGTATATTATTTATTCTATAAAAAAATAAATCACATAATAATAGTGAAAAGGTATATTACATAACCCCTTATAACATCGACATAAGACCTAAGGGTAAGTTGTGTGATTGTGACAGACTATTGGGATGGCTCGGATAACATAACATGGGTAATAAAAACTATCAACTGCCACTTCTCCCATAGGTATTTCCATTCGAGAATAACATGTTGAACTCAGATTGGAAATGGTAAAGAGTGAAGCCATATGCCTCCACCTGTTTTTAGAGTGTAATAAAATGGGCTTTTAATGGAGTAATTATACTGGAGGAGGCCATTTTTTCTATTGTAGGAGTAAATTGGATTCTTTAAAGCCCTGTATTTATATTAATCATGTGATCACTACTCAACATCTATATTAGAAATGGTAACAATTCATAAAGGGATTTTAAAATACAAAATCATAAAACTAATGAAGTTCATATGTTATATAACCATTTTACAAGATAAAATAATTATTTAGATAAATAGTAATTTTCATTAATAAATGTTTGGGTCGTTACAGTGCATTATACTGATGAGTCAGAATGGAGAATGGATGAGGGAACAAGGCATGGTTTGGGAACATTCTGGTTGATTTTAGTGTCTTTAGTTTTTAGTTTCATTTTTTCACATATCACGTATATTAGCATGACATGTTAATAGTTCAGTATAATATTTTATCACCAGTTTTTCGTCATCATATGAATTTAACTAGTCACTGGTTATGGTTATATTTATTTAGTTATTGTTTATTTATTTTTATAATAGTGATTTAGTTGAAAAAAGAGGGTATATTATTCCTATTACTGATATTAGACACTATTTTATAGTCAGCAACCACTACTGTATGGTGAAAAACACAACATGTAATGTGAAAGAATATCTTTGAAAACCAGTGTGGGTTCCTGGACCAGGAAGATACAAAGTGGTATTAGAGAAGGTTTTTTCCTTTTTCTTTTATATTACTGTTTGGGAGAGATAGACCTGAGACTAGGAAGATTCATGCCTTGTTTATGAGGTTTTGCATGGGCATTTCTGACCCATGTAACAGGGAGAACACAAGTACCCAGTGTGGGAATTAATGTTATTTTTTTTCTATTAGAGATGAATATTATTTCACTTGTGTGATGCACATTTTGTGTGTCTTGATATATTATGTTCATATTTTCTGTGATTTTACTCAGGGCCCAATATTCCAAGATAGTGGATTTTTCATGCATAATTATAGGATCTTAGAGTTATTGTGACATGAATCATCTTTTTCGCGGAAGGGAAAATGGGTTATGGGAATGTTAATAAACATGAACTCTGTTTCCACTCTTCATAATGTTTAATATAAATGGAACCTCAAATTAAATTAAGAAAAATATTAAAATGATACACGATGAGAATAAATTAGTGTCTAAATGATAAACATGAATAAATAGAATGTTATTACCCTTGTTAACCAGGACCTAGGTTTATGATGTTTAGGATTTGAGATAGTGCCTCCATTATACCATTATGGTGGGATTTTGTGAAATGCTTTCTTGTTCCTTCTTGTGTTTTTGATCTCACATAAACATATTGATTTTGTAAACTATGTCCAAAAGTACATGATTCGCATTGTAGGGAGTATTCCTCCTTGATGATGCTTTTTGAGGGGATGACCATATTACATTCCTAGAAATGATATATTAGTGGTGGAATGTGAGGCACCAATTGTCCTTGGGGAGGATGGCATGGAGAAATTATGAGATAAAAATACTTCTTTATATGTCTTATTGAAATAGACCCAAGCTAGGACGTGAAGGGTATGTCTAATCTGATGAAGGAGTGTCATTTTCTTCACCCTATAACATTTAATAGAGATGGTAGACCTAGAGAAGTTTAATTCTATGTTGATTTAATCCAAACAATACATAACCATTAATAGACACTAGTAGAGATTATCGTCAATTTGGATAATTGTATGCTCTGAGGCTCCATGGTGCAGTTGTAGTACATTCAGGTCTAGAATAGATAGGATGATGGTATATTATGGAAGATATTTCTAGATAGGTTCATATATAAATTATATCTATTGATGCTGAGGTATGTGCGAGGTACATAGTATATGAGGTTGACTTAGTAAAATTTTTATGTGATACGCTATGAAAGATACTTTATAGACATTCAAATCATTTCTCTAGCATGTTAATGGGATGATACAACTATGGAGAGTTACATTTAAGATGGGATTAAATGTGAGATCAAGTAACATGTAATCCTTTTTCAGTTGAAGAAGATACCTGAGGTTTAGAATCGGGCTCTCATAGTAAAAGGAAACCTGAAGAAGGATTCCATTTTTTGCATAGATAGTTTAACTAGATGATCTGATGGTGAAAATCTAAAGATTCGGAAGCATTGATATGACTGAAACAATCATTGTATTGGGAAGAGTGGTACATAGATAGAGGGATTGTATTTTGAGTATCTTACTTGAGTGATCTATCACTATTATGGTAGAATGTAATACTTCCAAAATCTGTGACCTCGACCAACAATAGAGTGCTGGTAATGTTGTAAAATGGGACATATATAGAGTTTCTACAAGACCCCATAGCTGATGAGTTGTGATACATCTTTTAGACAAAACTTAGGTGTGGGAATACAATTTTTAAAATCATATCAAATCTGGTAGTTGGTGTTCTACTAGAAGAGGCAGTGGAGTCCATGGATGCAGTACTTCTAGGAAAGATCACCCATATCAGCAGAGTGGTATAGATCATGGGAGTAAAACATTATCATAAATAATAAGGGATGGATAGTTTCATGTAGTGCATCTGATACTTGTGGAGAGCGATGATGAATCGTCGATAGTGAGAGGTACTATTCTAGTATCCTATACTTTATCCAGTTCATTATTTGATATTATTGTCTCTCATTAGGTTATTTAATCAAAACATATGAATGTTTTGTTCCCGATTGTGGAGTCTGTGAGTTGGGTGTTGATGATTGACACACCTCTATGAGTACGATTGAATGGTATTTTATTTTCCATGGGGTATTGTCTTGAGGTTTTTGAATATCATTTTCTATTGGATGTCTTTATTCGTGTTATGTCATTGTAGGACCTAATTCCATGTATGTACTATTTATTAGCATAGTCAGCGTACGTTGATTACTAGCATAAGTGTGTGACACATACATATCCTACTAGAGAAAAATATGTTATCTTTGGAGAGCAGGTAATCTATGTGGGCTGAGTAGGGTCAATTACAAATAAACTGGGAGAGATCATGACCCATGTAGATAGACTATTGTTGGATGAAAATCATGTAATGTAAGATGACATTAAAGAAAAACTCGATAGATTTTATGATTCCATTCCTAAAGATTTATCTTGGATACCACTAGAGAAAGATGTAAATTCACAATTGACATTATACGAGGAGCTAGACCCTTTTGAATTCCACCATATGGAATAGAACCAAAATATCATCAAGAGATCAAGACATAGTTGGGGGAGTTATAGAATAACTTATTTATCCATTCGAGTATGTGTACATGGGGTTTAATAGATTTTTTTCTAGGAATGTGGACAAGACCTTATGTTTATGTTATGATTACCAAAGGTTAAACCATATGATAATGAAAAATTGGTATCCTATTCCATATATTTTTGATCATTTTGACTAGTTGAGGGGTGAATGCGTATTTTCCTTGATAGATTTGATATAAGGGTATCATCAATTCAATTTTTGAACTTCTGATTGACTAAATTCAAAAGTATAAGTGGGCTATATGTGTTCTTTAGAATTCTATTTGGGTTGAAAAAGGCACCAACAATGTTTATGGCCATAATAACAAGATCATTCACCTGTACATGGTTCAATTTAGTGTGTTGTTTATATGAGGCATATTTCTATACTAAAAGTCTCATACTGCTCGTTAACAAAATTTTTACATCATCTTGATTACACTGAGAGATAATCAGCTACACACCAAGCTATATATGTGCCATATTTGGATTTAATAGATACACATCATGGGTCATATCATCCAAGAGGAAGGAGTGTCTGTTTGAGAATTATTAGGAAGTGGTTTCTTGGGTGTAGTTGAAGAATCTTTTCGATATCATTAGATATCTAGGATTTGTAGGATAGTTTTGGATATTCATTTAGAAAATTTTCCAATTCAAAATTATACATTCAGACTTGACCATGAGGGATATAATTTATGATTGGTTAGAGTTATGTGATAATGTTTTCAAGGGGTTAAATAATATGTTTACATCAGCCATAATCAAGATCCTACCTGTGCAATGTTATGTGTAATCTATATATTATGAACCTTCGTGGATTGTACTTGGTGTTGTATTGATAAATGGTGATCTAGTTGTGGTTTATGGGTCTCGATATTTGAGGCCCCATGAATAGAGCTACCATACATAAAACCATCAGTTTTTATTAATGGATTATGAAGTATTGTTTTAGTAAAATTAACTTTTTATTGAAAAAAATACTAGTTTACAGATCCCAAGGGCATAAAATATATCATTCTTTCTTTAAGATTAATTCTTATGAATTATATATGGGTTAATTATATAAAATTGTTTGATTTTGAGATATTATATACACCCCGTAATGAGATAAATATTGTTGATTATTTTAGTTGGAAAACTCCCAATCAAGAAGTTGAAGAGTCGAGTGTGAGTAGAAAATGAATTTTCTTCTGGTTGAAATGATTTTGGTGGTTTAGTAGAGTTGGTAATAGGTGAAAATTGTATGAATTGCAGTAGAGTCAACTCTTTTGACATGGATAAGATATTGGAATTACAGTGATCAGGAGGGTTTGGCCTTAATGGAAAGCCTTGAAGGTGGAGAGTCACCTCCAGATTGGAGAATATATAAGGACAAGATAATCTATGTTTTGAATTGGGTTATTGTTTCTATCTATGTATAGGAGGATCCAATCCATAAATTTCATTCCATGATGTGGGTGGTACATCTCAGTGAGACCAAAATGAACCCAAACATATAATGATTGTTTTTCAAGAAGATAATAAAAAGGATATATTAGGGTTCATGAGACGATTCTACACATATCTATAGGTGAAGTCCATGCATCAACAACCTTTTGGTTGCCTAAAATTGTTTCCCATTCTATAGTGGAAGTAGTATGATATGACCATCGAAATTATGGCGGGTCTTCCATGGACAATTTATAAAAATGGTTATATTTGGGTGATTGTGGAATGATTTTTGAATGTATAATATTTATTACCTATATGGGATTCTTTTTTAGTGGTGAAGTTTGAAGATTTGTATGTTCGGAAAATAGTCCCTCTATATGGGGTGCCACAAACTATTGTTTCGCACCACAACTCACGCATTACATCATGCATCCATCATGGATTACAGAAGGTCATCAGTTTTCAAGTTTTCTGGAGTATGGATTCCCACCCAAAGAAAGATGGGTAGTCATAGCATACTATTCAGAAGCTTGAGGATATTTTATGAGTATGTGTTCTTGAATTCATTGGTTAATGGATGAAGAGTATATATTTAGTAGAGTTTTCCTATAATAACATTTACTAGGGAACTTTGTAGATAGAACCTTCTACAGAACTTTAAGAAAGGCCATGCATATAACCTCAATGTTGGATAGAGTTAGGTGAGTTTCTGATATTGGGACTAACTCTCTTTTGGGAGATGTTATAGAAGGATTAGAAGATTACAAAAACAATTGTTAGGGATCAGAGTATATAGAAGTTCTATAATGAAAGAAAATGATAAACTGTTGCATTTTCATAGTGTAATCGTGTGTTCCTTTGGGTGATTCCTAGTTTTGGACGTCATAGGATATGAAGGTAGATAATGTTGGTGTCTTTGTTCATTAGACCATTTGAGTGTGTAGAGAGAATCAGCGTGGTGGCATACCAATTTGATCTTACACAAATAAAACTATGCGATGAACTATGTTTTCATTAAATCACAATGATATCAGTATCACCCCTACCATTCTCATGTTATCTATGTAGACGATATGGTGCTTGAGAAAGATGAATCATTTGATGAGAATCTAATATGTGTTTTGGATCATAGTGAGAGAGTGTTGTGGGAAACTATCATACTGATTGTTTGTGTATTGTAGGAAGAGTCATGTGTCTAAGGAAACATGTGAAAGTTAAGGAGATAAGAGGGCACAATGGCTTAATCATTTTGAATTGGAACCTTAGAGAAGGTTGGGAGTCCATCTTAATGATGAGTGTTTATAAGGTGTGGAGATTGTAAGATCCCAACCTTTTAGGGAGATGATTTAGGATTGATTTAATATACAATTATACCTTGTGTTTAGTATATTCCAAATTGATTCAACCATGGGGTGTGTTTGAGAAACAATTGAGGAAAATCAATGAAAATGAGTAGTACAATCTTGCTGCACAGTTATAGAAAACTATAGACCCTACATAGAAACCCATGCAAACATGGATAATGGGGTTTTATAGAGGTGGAACATGCATAATCAAACCACGCACCCATTTAGTTTTAACTATGCAACACATTGAATGGGGTACATGTATTAGTTGAACAGTTAGGGAAACAACACACACCTACCCAGAGAATAGCGGACTTGAATTTAATTAACCAAAAAATTAGATTTTTTAATTACGTAAACCCCTATTTTAATCCCAATTTTACCCCCTTTTACTAGAGTCTATGTTTCATGACTATGTATCCCTCATGATGGATTTAAATCCATCATATCCTCTGTTTTTCATGATTCGAATACTAGTTTGCAGATATGTCCCCTCCTGGTAAGTGGATTATTTCTTATTGGTTTCCCATTCGTTCTCCTTTATTATCCCATCATTGTACGAGGTTACATATTATATTTTGATTAGATTTAGATCTATTATTGTATATCGAGATATATATTTTAAATATTTTATTTATTTAATCATAAATTATGTTTTTAGATTTGGATCTTGTTCTATGTTTTTGTACTGCTCAAATATTTGGAATTATGTTGCATAACGTTTTTCATCATAATTGACATGAGTTTCCTATAATTCAAATCCCATTGTATAATTTTAATAACATATATTTAATTTTATAATTAGTATTATTTATTTAGAAATTGAAATAAATATTTTATTTCTATATTTAGTAAATTAAATAATTTTATTGATATGAAAATAGGGATTTCTATATTATAGATTTTGATAATTAATAGTTGAATTAATAAATTTTTTTTGAGATAAATGGTTTAAGATATTTATTTATAGAATTAATTATGATATATTTATATAGGTGATGTGAGATAATTAATTATAGAATTAATTATGTGATGATGAGTAGTTGATTTAGATACTTAATTTTTCAATTAATTGTGAGCTTTTGAGATAGATGATTTTTTGTAATTAATTATAGATATAATTACGAGATATCGACTTGTTGATTTAGATACATAATTGTTTAATTCATTATGATATTATAAGATAAATGATTTTATATAATTAATTAGTGAATAAATTATGAGATATTGAGTTTTTTTATATAATTAATTGTTGAATTAATTATTATATTTTTTATTGTGAATAATTAATTAATTACTTAATTAATGACATTGAAAATTTTAATTAAGTATGGAATAAATTAAGAAGATTTATGTGCTAATATAATTGATGAATTAATAATTTAATTGATTTGGATAATTCATATTTGAATTAATTACATGTTGATGAATTGTAACATGCTCAATTTAATGTGAATTTCTGAATGATAACATGGTCATTTAGTTGTGATATAAATAATTGGAATATAATCATTCTATTGTTTTAGTGGAATGGTATCATTGGAATTATATTATGAATTAATGAATGGGAATATGTTCATTATATTATGTGAATTAAATGACAACAATAATGGAATTCTAGGAAATGATGTCCCATAGAAAATCATCGAGCACCAACATGAGATGATGAAGGTATTGATATATGAGTGTCTAAAAGAATCCAATTAGTTATTTTTTTTAATGAATGAATAATTGAAAATATTATTATTGATATATTATGAACACAAAATATTTCTTATTCAACTACATAAACATTCTATTCGGATGATATTATTTTAGGTACTATTAGTGGTGGCATACTTCATTGTACTCACACACTACTCATGATTTCCGATCGGTACATGAATAGATTTCATGGTTGCAGGAAAGGGTTATGGAAATGTCTTAGTGTTAGATGGTTGAGTCAGTATAGAGCGTGATTGAGGGATACTCACATAGTTCAAGACTAGTTTTGGATTCATTAGTGTCATTAATTTTGAGATTCCATTTTTTCACTTGGAACTCACATTGTAATGATATATTTATTATTCCTTTTGATATTTCATATCTAATTTTTTCTTATCATGTAATATTGTCATTTCTATAGATATGGTTTTATATATTTTTTTATTTATATTTATTTTTTCACTAGTGTTTTACTCTAGAAAAAATGGCATAGTCTCCCCATGATTGATATATGACCCTCACTACTCGTTGGAATCCACTGGAATTCAGGGAGGTTCACTTAAGGTCATGTGACTGACTGGCTTCGGAAACCAGTGCATGAAACCTTGGATGGGATTTAATAATGAATAAAATCATTTCTCAACACTCCAAATTCAACACTATATTTTTCCTTGTAATTATTAAATCCCATCTAATAATAATTCTTTCACCCGACATAAACTTTATAATATAATTCAATATAAAGTAGAGTTTGAATAGATAAAGTGTATTTTAATTTGGATCATTACGATCATGACCTTTCATGGAATCTATTGCCTAAACAAGGTTTAATGTTATATTTGGTCATAATGATAATGTTTAAATTAAGAAAAAATCAAGAGTAATATTAAATGAATATTTATACATTCATATATTTGAAATATTTAAATGCATGATCTATAAGGTGGAATACCCTAGGATCACTCATTAAATATGATCAGGATAGATATTGAAAGTATTTGGCCAAGATATCATATTGGGAATGAATAATTCTTCTAATCACTCATTATATTATGTAATAAAAATAAATCAATCTCCATGATATTCTTGAGTTCAAATAAATAAAAATAGTTAGTAAATATCAATAAAATGAATTTTCTAATTAATATTAACCATGAAACATCAAATTAATATATAATATTAATTATATGAATTAGATTCTCTCTCATTATCATTTCATATCATTAATGTAGAAATATAAAATATTTCATTATAATATTCTTATGAACCTCATTTCTTATGATATGCCAAGTAATGTAGAATGTTCAATTTTTGTCATTGAAATTATAGTTTAATTCTAAAAATATATTTGAAAAAAATTAAAGAGTTAAACGATAGTGATATCTTAAATGAAATACCCTTAATCTAATAATGACCTTTCTCTCCCCACCTTTTCATTTTTATGTTGCCGGATTTCCTGGAAACTTCTTTTCAAGATGTTCCTAAAAAACACATGCAATTTCATTTATGATCAAAGGGGTAAGAAAGGATAACATACTATATCCTAAAATCATAAATCTTATGCGAAAAATAAATCATTTGGTATTTCGTAGAATCATTCTTTGTTAGAATTTTTTATTAATGAATCCTTTTGAGAAGTAATAATTTAATTGGTTGGGGATGTATGTGCTCCAAAATTAGTTCTTAGGATTGATTCCCATATATAATAATGGTTCCCAATCTTGAGAATCCAAAAAATCTAAGAAGGAAAGGGGCATGAAAATCCACCAAGTGAGATAAATTCCAAGGATGTCTTCATTCCTCAATGATACCTACATCCATGAAATCCAAACCATATATCCATAATCCATATAACAAAACTTATTCAATACATTAATCTGGGAATTTCATTCCCCATGCTAGTATACTATCCACTATTGGTGGAACTAAATTTACAAAAAAAGTTAAATTAATTGTATTATAATAAATCATGATTAGATACAATGAACTCCACTATTAATATATTGAAACATTGTCACATATTAAAAAAATAGGTAAAATATCTCATGAGATATGAATTTGTTTTTCATAAATCACATTAACAAAGAAATACCAAAAAAGGAATAACAAAATTCAAAACATATATAGGAACTAGGAACACATATTCATATATCACTACAATGTACTCTTTTATAGGACACTATAACTTTACAATACATAAACAAAGGAAATGTTTTTTCCACATAGAACCCTATATTTATGATTCTTGATCCCTAAATATAACACCATGAAGGTATCATCCTCCTTGATATCCAACACTCCCTAGTCGATGACATGGGAGTAATCGTGAAGATATTGAAAAAGATGAGAGACATGGATTGCATCATGGATCATGTCCAGCTAATGTGGAAATTATACTTGATTCACCAAAATTCAAAATTACACCAAAACCTCATAGATCCCAACATAACAGGGAGAAATATTACCCTCCTTGCTAAACCACCACTTCCCACATTTATGGGAAACCATTGAGAACACATAGTGTGAAACCACAAACCCCAAGGGCATTCATATGTGGTAAAAAAAGGCTTCTTCAAATATTGATATTATTCCACACTCTCCCAATCCAAATGAACATTTTATGTTATGTTCATTACCCCATGATGACCAATAACTATGGCCTCTCTAACTTCCATCGAACACAATTGAGAATGAAACCATTTCCTATAGAAAGACTAAAATAGAGACATGATGTTTGATGCGTGATATCTGTTATTATAATCAATCTCAAAAAAGATAATGATTTATAAAAATGATCTACAAATGTTGATGTTGAACTATAACAGCCATTCCTCAAATATATGGATGGTCAACTCTATCTTCCCATCTGTCGGATTGTAAAAAATAGTGATGAGGTGTAACTGAGTTCTAAAAGAATACTTTAATCACATGTATATTTTAAATGTAAAACATGAAACTATACCAAAGAAAATGGACATTATAATATCATGAAACCATACAACCTCCTCCATAAGATAGTTATCCATAGAATAAATTGTTATTAACTCTTTGATATCTATTTATGGAATTGATATTTTAAAGTGTTCCATGATCACCCAGAAAGAATAAAAACCTCCTTATGCTCAAGAAAATACTATAAAAATCCACAAATATTTCATCCCATTCCCACTAAGGAACATCTAATGGTCGTAACAATCTATTGTAAAAATCATTCAAATCGTTTACTTACTATCAATTCAAACACCTCTCCATGAACTCCAACACTGCCCATTTCATCCCAGGATACCTAAACTACTTTCTGAAGCCATATTAAATCTTTATATGATTCAGTGTAATAGAATAATTTGATTTATGAAACTAAAAATAGACATAATCATGAATAAATCCAAAAAATAAACAAACTCCAGTGAAAAAACACCCACTTATGACCTTCATTCAATTATCCCTACTATTCATTAACATGAACAACACGATTGTGAGACACCACTACATTATATTCTCCCCATAAACCTTACTCCACATAATAATTCATAGAAGAATATATCATTATATGAAATAATCAACCACCACCAACATCCCCAATTGAATCAAAGAGTAATCCTTCCAACTCCTCAATTTTTCTATAAATATCCCAAGACTGTAGTAAGATATAATTCTACAATTTCGTGCTCAAAGAATTAGAGACCACATTCCCATTTATTGATGAGAATTAGATCTCAACATAATATGCCAAAAAATCTCTATCCAGGTATAGATCCACAAATATAGATCACATGGGAAAATATATACATCAGAATCTTATGATCTCTAAAAAATAAACGTTCTCCACATAAAGGTATGAGTATAAAAACATCAGTGAAGACACAAACAATCATTCCTGTAGAACATGGGTGGAATAGTTAAAGTTACAGGGACACAAATTCAATGATCCATTGTATATCAACAAACTCTTCTACATCGACAGTTATCCTAAGTCTAAACATGAAGAATAAAAAAAACTCAAAAGATAGACCCTCATTAGACAATTAAATCTGCAGAGCTCTAATCAAAATCCCCTTTAGGAAATTGAACACATTTTATAAGTTTTCAATACAAACAATAAAATATCACTTCATGGTCATTAATATCAACGGGGAAACAAATCATTAGAAATATGGAAAAAAAACCTCTGATAATAGCCTAAATGTCCATGTATATTGAGATCTAAGGACACTTTCTTGGGTACATCCCAAAAAAAATTCACAAACGTCAAATTATCTACTACTACACCTGGGAGAGACACCCTATGCCTGTGGAAATTCTCATATTGTTCCCAAAACATATAGATGGAAAACATTCTATAGAACTTGTAGTGTCAAATAACATATAAGAAATCTACAATTTCTTAATAAAATACTCCCTTGAATTTGAGTGGATCATATGTCATCAATGAACATGAATAAAAATAGGTCTAGGAATTCATAGAACAAAAAGTTCATGATTATGATGAAAATATCTAGCACCTTTATGACAATGAATAAATTAAATAAAAACTCAAAGTTCCCATAGCTAAAAATGAAGGTAGTATTCATCAATCTACCTACTTCAACATAAATTGATTATATATATTATAAATCAATCATGTAAATATTATATTCACCTCTTAGCTTGTCAAAAGTATCATATATTCTAACTATAGGGCAATAGTTTTTGACTGTTACCATGATTCAAATTTTGGTAGTCAATACACCAACTCAATCTACCATATTCCTTTATGTAAAAAACAATGGACCTCCCCAAAATTATTGACATTGAAAAATAAAACCATTTCATTATCAGATTATTTAGTTCATTCATATAATCCCCAAAAAATATGTTTCCATTCATTTAGGAACTAGAAAAATCTCAGAAGCACCATGATATTTTCCTATCTTGAACTCAACATCACATCATAAAGGTAGCATCACAAACTCCTTGTAAAAAACATAAAAGTACCCCCCCAACAACCATGGGGACATCTATTATCCCATAATAATCTAATATGACTAAAAATTAAACCATCAATGATATATGGGGCTCCACACACTAACTGTCGACATTACAACCATGATATCCAATGAATGCCACAGACTACCCATCAAAATCCAAGAACACTTCTCTCCTACAGAAGTCGTTAATAAAATCACATGAATAATAAAACCAAATAATTCATAGGATTATATCATATGGCTTCATGTTTAGAATGAAAAGGTCTCCATGGAACATTATTATCCCCATAATTAGTATTTAACCATAGAACACATCAAAAAATATGGTATAGACTCTGAACGGTGTATCAAATGCTTGAAAATTGTAATTCCTCTCTACATATAGTCAATTATCATCGATTAGCGTGGGATAAAACAAGGGTAGATAAAAAATTGAGGATACTTAAAATGATCCAATTCCCATATAGTGTTGCAAATGTCACTATGTGAAACTAACCATGGACAACTTCTCCACCACTCCGCAGATGGAAAACTCAATGACCATGCTCAGTCGAGGTCCGAGAGCATGATGATCATCCTAATGTCTACATCCAACTACTCTATATCGACTCACCATATAAAAATCCGACCTCTGTAATACTAAAATTGTATCATTAGAAACTACTTTTATTCCTTGAACTAATATTTTCTACCTCCACCAAACATTGCATCAACAACAATGGGGAACTGATTCTATTGATGGTCATGAACCCAAATGTAAAACCACACTTGTATGATATCCCCATGAATGGCATAGAAAAAATATTCATCAAAATTTCAAATGTGAAGATATTAAGGGTAACTCAACAATGGATAAAACCTAAAGGCTCATAGTGAATGATATATTCCTCTAACATGCCTGGTCTTAGAGGAACCAATCAGATCCCCCTATCATTGTAGGTCTCCTTGAGAGTGCACCAACTATATTACATCATCCTTCTTATGATCCTCAAGATACATTGGCATTGTACCAGGATTAAATCCATACTGGATTGAAGGATGGAGTACCTCTTAAATATTTCTAAAAAATACTCCTCACATGGAAAAAAGATAAGAGGATAAAAAACATATTGATCTTTAATCCCAACTACCACATTGAATAATACCCTACTCAATATAATGGTTCATTGGCCTATTCACTGTCATCATGGTTGAAAATCCAATATGAAAAAAATCATTTATGAACATTGAACCATGAAACATAAACCTCCTTCTGCTCTCCTAGATATATTATCAACCCATTATGTGTAGATCCCCTTATTTAGATAACTGTAAAAGGGAGAAAATATCCCACTCTCTCCCTGATTGAATAAAAATAAATCTCAAGATTATCCAGCCATCTCCTTATCTCCAAATTCAAAACACTACCCCCATAATTCCTAATAACTAGCCACTGACAATTATGAAACACCTTATTCAATGACATATCATTCTCTACCAGATCTATCCTTCAATTATAAACTAGACGATCAAGATGATTCTCAACTACCTAAGCCACCCAATGAAAATATCCATTAGCAATATGTCAAAAGAAAAAAAATTATAAACCATGTATCATTTAATTTTATTTAAATTCATTTTAATTAAGAATATTAATTGTATCTGTCTCAAAATGACGAAACCATGATAGGAAAAAATATCACCAGAATTAATGTTCATCTCCTAGGTCTCTATCCTAAAACAATGTCCCCCATACATAGTAGTTCAATACTGTGAGAGTACATGCACTAGATCATGGGGGGAGGCTAAAATCTGATGTGATAAATGGCCTTCCTAGCCTATTCCCAATTCCATGTTTAGCTAGAACTATTTACAAACAACCCATGCAATCCTCACTATTACTAACTCCAATCTCCAAATTATCTCTCAACCGTCAACAATGATACCGCCATATCAGAAACCCATCATACCTAAGATACCATATTGAAGAGATATAATGATAATGGCCCTAGAGTTACACCTCTAGTATGCCTCGGGATGGTAACTAGTACCAAAGGTATCAAAATATCATAAAATTGGAAGTATTACCCACTAAAATAACTAGGACATGTAGATAATATGAATCCTTTATAAAAAATCAATAACATAATATACAAATAAAAAAACAATCCAGTTATCTATTTATATAAAAACTAATAAATATAAATATTAGTAAAACTAAATATCCAAAAGAAAAGATAAAGCATTGAAACTAAAAATGTCAAAAAAATAACTAAGAAAATACGATCTGACATGAATCATGTAAAAATAATTTAATCCTATAAAAATGATTATATATGTAGGGTGATCATACATGTATACATATTTAAGAAACCAATGTCTCTCATTCATATGTTACAAAATCATACTATCTCACACGTGATAAAACAACATAACTAAAAAATCCAAAAAAAATCAACTATCAATCCCAACCTCACTAGTGAACAATCTCCGAATAACAATGCCAGTTTTAAAAACATAATAATATTCATATCAATAATGGGTTCCTACACCACTTTACATATGATTATCCTCTCCCAAGCCCCATTATTTTATATCGTAGTGCTACCATGTATTCTGAATAACATATTGAACATCCCCATAGCCCGATCACCTAACAGCATGCATAGAGAGACCTCAGCCACAACCCTACAACACAATCACATCTCATCTAACATACAGATAACAAGGCCATCACATCAAAATAAATAACTAGAGTAGTAGATTATTATAAACATGAAAGATATCAACCTAATTCCCTCCCCCTACCAAGCATGAATCCTTTCATAAGACACCCGACAAAAAGTCATATCACATCTTGCTAGAAGGTACCTAGGTCATCACTTAATCCACCAACAAACCACATCCATCAGAACCTATGTGTATCTACTTACCTAGAATATATATTGGGATAGAGTGGGTAGCTATCCAACTATACTCATAATGTGGATTTTAGAAAAAAAAACCTCTATTGTTAATAAAAAATTGTTGGAACCATGTTTTCAGCACAAGTGTGGTGTTTGTAGATATCATAAAGAATCTATAGGTATATAAATATTTCCACACACAATCTTAACCACTGGGTTAATAAATTAACCCAAAACATCCCACTACATCCCCATTTTCCTCATACCTCTAATTCATAACACTAGAAAAACTACAAGCCACATCTCACATAAAAAAATTCCATTATCAATTCGTTTTGATTAATTATTTAACAAAAATTACATTTCACCACACAACCTATCATTTATTTTTTCATTAATTATTTCCATCCAATTAACAAAACAAAACCCTAATAATTTTCAACATTATTAAATAATTATTCCTTATCTACATGGGACTACAGATCCATGAAACCACACATCAGTGGTATCTCATCATTCCCATTGTGCCATCACATCAACTCCCTTTAAGAATATCCAAAAAAAATCCATCAATATGCCTCCCCAAAAGTATGACCAAACAAACCACCACCCAGCCACCACAAAAGCATGGCCAAACAAACTATCTCCTTGTGACCCTAGGAGCATGCCCAAACAAGCCATCACCCTTAAAACCATTATGTATGAAAAAACCCATAAAAACTCCCCCACAATGTTATATCCAAACAAACCGTCACACGACCACCCTAAATGTACTACCAATATACCATCATTCAAACACCCTAAAAGGAAATCCATCCAACCATACATCACCCAAAACCACATAAAAACCACACATCGCCACCCCATAGTGTGACCGCATATCACTACACCTCATGTATCATTGTATATATATATTTAAAAAGAGGATTTTATAACATCTCACATTATTTAATGGAAATTATCATTCACACTATAAAACCATGGGAATCCCTTTCAGTAGAAAATATATAGGTTGTTAGTCAATTTCCATTTTGGGGTGATATCAAAACGGCACGAAACAAGGTTTCCATACCATAAAAACTAAATAACATGCAATGAAATACAACATCTAATTTTTTTTTCAGTGGGGAATTAGCATTGTACAATTACAACATCAAATTAATATTAATGATATAAAAGATTATAATCATTCACTTTTCACCATTAAAATTCAATTATCCAATTTCTATATTAAATTATGCCGACACTACCATCCCCCATTTCTAAACAAGGGAAAACCACTCGAATATGATATGAAAAACGAAAAAAAAAATAAATTACCTACCAAAAAGGAGATTTTTTTATTCGCCCTCTGTTGCAAGGTGAATACTCAATGGCCACAAACCACAGAAGAATGAAAACACCACGTATCAACCTACAATGATTCAATGGTTCTTAAAAATTAATCCCAAATAAAAAAAATCAAACAAAAAACCCAGAAATGTTGATCTATGTGATAACTACTAGAGAATACCTTTTTAATCAAAAGATAAATCACCAATAATTACCAATGTAGATCTATTGTATCGAATAGGTCAAATCACAATGGGTGGGAAGAATATCCTTTATGAGCCACCTAGTATTTTCTCAAAACATCAATGCGAAGATATATATCCATTTGAAGACATTTGGTTTTTATGAAAGACCTATTGAAAACATTGAATTAAATAATATTAGGATCTATAACCCATTAACAATGTGAATTTCATGTGTTTTTTCCAGACAACCAACTTCCTCATGAATTTTCTTCACATAGACAATGATTAATTTTTTCATCAGGAATTAATTTACAATGTGATTCTGTTACATGGATTATTCAATTTGAACATATAGGTCTTGAATATAGATATATTTATAAGTTTTAAAACACTAGTTCCAGACATGTAAAATAGTCACTCCTATAATATCCCACACCATCTTTGTTTCACCATGAACCCTCCTCATGCTTCATCTAAAACATCTTCAACACCCATAACTAGTAATGTATCTAGCTAGGAAGTAATGGTCCACTACCTATAAACCATCTATAAATTTTTTTTATCATGGTTATCTAAAAATACATTTTATTAAAGTAATTCATTAAATTTTCTTGTATATTTCTTTGATTAATTATTTAAAATATATTGGAATTGTACCAAATTTCAAACCCCCAATCTCTTTATATGTATTATAAATTCTTCCAATGATTATATATATATTTCATTATCGAATTCAATATTTTATAATATTTTTTACAATATATTCAGTGAATTTAAAAATCATATATATAAATTAAATGGAAAATAATTCAAATGGAAGAAATCAATGACATATTAGAAAATGTATTGAAATTATTAATTCATTCCCTTTAACTAAACGACTTTTCAAACATTATTGTTTATTGACAATACCACAAACATTTAGTTTCATACTAATTACATTCTTACAAACTATTAGTTGTTAAGATTGATGAAAATAAACTAATATACATGCATTGGTCTTTGTTTTAATGTCTAATTCTACATTTAAAGCTTTCATCCAATGATATAAATTAGTTGATAAAATGTATTCTTTTACTATCTTTTGATAGATCCATATTTGGAAAAATATAGTTTCTATAACAAAAATATAAATGCATCCTTCATACAATTACACATAAAAACCTAATCCATTTTTGGGTATCCAAAGTCATTTTCTTTTATGAACCTAAATTAATATATCTTCTTGAGGAACTCTTTTAATTTTTCTACATTTCATAATATTAATTCTTATATGTAAATATGAAAACCTAGATTTGTCAAATATTACATCACGGCAATGACATAGAAACTAATATATGAAATTATACTTTATAATAAATATTTTTGAGTGTCATATCTAGTAATAAATAATAATATAACACATCAGCACTCAGTGAAGATAAATAAAAATTTACCATATTAATATGATAAATACATTTAGGGAATAGATAATCCCTTAAAATTTATATTTTTATAATTTTAAAATAAACATTAGAATGAATAGTAACAACAATCGTAAAATATCAACCACTAATATTTTTCCAAAATAATCAAATTTATACATAATTATGTTAAATTATAAAAAAAATTAGAAAAACCAATGAAATTTTTCAAAATAATCTATATATAACCTTAAGAGAAATTTGGATGAATGATGATATATGTAGTTTAGATGTATCTAATGGATTTGTAGGACCAATAAGATGATTCAAATAATAATGAGACCATTTTGAATAGTAACATACCGATTAAAATAGTAATTAGAATAATTTAATTATAAAATAATATATTTCTTATCATAATAAACAAATAAAATGGAAATTATATTTAAAATAAGTTATTTATTAAAAAAAATATAGATATATAGAAAACAATTATAATTTTTATAATATGTATATGTTTTATTTTCATCTATATAAATTTTTATAATAATTTATGAAATATAAACATTACTTTTTTCATGAATTAGTATCCCCAATTATTAATATTATTTAGATAATTATTAAATTTTATTGAACCATATGTAGCTATTTTAAATGGCTGTAAAATTGGTTGGGTAATAAAAGGTAGTTATTTTTATTAAAAATGGGTTATATTTAAAAATTTAAGTTCTCGTATTTATTTATTTTTTGAGAAAATTGATTTGATTTTTTGAATCATAAAATTAATTTTATCTTTTGTTGATTATTATTTATTTTAGCTAAACAATTGAATTTTTAGTGAATAGTGAAATATTATATTACTATCGTATTCTGTAATATTATTTATAAATTAAATATTACGGTTTCTATAAGTTGTTTGAATATTTTATATTTATCCTTACCATTGAGTCACATTACCCTTACTATTAATTCACATATTCTTCTCCTATATAATCATATAGTAATTTAATCTTATATTTTACTCTAAAACACCCCTCGTCTCCAAATATAAATATGATCCTTCATCATATAATTTCTTTAGACATTATTTGATCAATATCTCACTTCTATTATTGCAAAATATCTATAAAATTCTCCTCCCACAACATATAATCCATTTTCTCATTAAATTCCACTATAAATATACTTATGGACTAGTCTGTGAGAGGAGTCCAAAATAAGGATGAAATGTTACATACAAAGTTCTTCTATATTAATTAAAATTGTACATAAAAATATATTCTATAAAATATTATATAAGTAAATTATTGATATAAAAATAAAAAATATTATTATATTTATTAAATATAGATTATCTAATATCCTCTTCTGTTATTCCAAAATGAAAATTGTACCCATATTATAGTTTATCCACCACCGCTATGGATGATATATTAAATTTTCCATCATAAAATTACATGTTTTTTATAAATGTATTCCACATATAAATATAATATTTCTATTATTATTATATTTAAGAGAAAATATTTATTTTAATATTTTTCTAATAAAAAATAAGATCCATAGAAATTTTAACGGTCCAAAAAAAGAATTCAAATATTGCATTATTAGAATGTTTAAATTTGGTATAACCCATAGAACTAATCTGAACATATGTTAAAAGTGTGATAATTAATCATTAAATATATAATTATTCATAATATGGTAATTTTTTCTATAACATTTATCATTATCAAAATATCCAAATAGATTTGAAAATATTAGTTGAACATGCTAAAGGAGCTAATACGAGAAGAATATACATTAAAGAAATGAAATATAATTATAAATAGGAAATAAAAAGCTAAATATATATTAAAAACGTTATTAAGTACATATTTATTGATGGGATTTTATTTTTTCTAGATGAAAAACTAATATACCATTCATGTCAGAACAAAAGGAAAACCAATATGTAAAAGACCTTCCTATTTTTTGAATTAACGATTATCTCTTTAGAAATCATTAAATAATTATTATTCTAAAAAAATAATTATATATTTTATACATATGCCCCATACAAATATTTCTATAAGTTATCTCTTTCATTGATGGGATTTAACATGTTTTCATTCTCTTTTATCATTCGTTTCTCTAAGGAAAACCTAAATAATTTGAGATTTTATAATCCATTATTCATTTTATGTGTAAATAGTTTCATTTTATTTATTTCAATTATATCATAAATTGATAAATATTTTATTAAAAATTATTCTAGATTACTTATTGAATTATAAAAAATAACATGTTTTCTACATCAATAATGGTTAATAACCCATTTATTTAAGAATCATTAGAGATCTTATTTTCAATAATTACCTCTCCAGTACATAAAATGACATTTCAATAGTTGTTAAATTTAATCATGATCTAAGAAAAATTACTAATTTTTAAGGGTACAGAATATTTTAAAGATATCATTACAATTCATGACGTACCATGTAAGGATCATGGGTCATTAATTTATAACACACTATATTATTTCTTCTTAGTAGTGAACCTCTCTTTATTTAATGATGTCATTATTTTAATAGTTTCCAAATATTAATGATGAAATTGACATCAAATATTACTCACATAATTCCATGATCCCATTCAAATTATCCTTCCCTTAATCATTTATTAATATATCTCCTCACTCATATATATTACTTCGAAGAATTCTATACACATATTTCTAATTTATAATTTATTATATATCACACATTTTCTTTATATATATACCTAAGGTATAATATATTTTTATATAAGTTCAACGGGATTTGGAATATCATATTATTTACTAAAATAAAAAAATTTAGTATATTTTTTTTACTTTTTATACGACTAATCACCAAATATACAATACCTCAATATTTATTGGTTTTTTTAAATTTTATATTATAAATAATGAAATAAAATATACATTGGACTTGGGTTTCTATAGTTGTTATCATTGAAATTTCTAGTTATTTTGCGGATGTGGAAAAAAGATTAGTGAAAACTATAGGTATAATTCTATATATATGAAATCTTCTTAAAATTTGGTAATATATAGTGAATGTGATTTCCTAACAATAAGCTCTATGTCCTTGTAGTAAAAGTTTATATGATATCTAGAATAGATTAACCTAGGGTGAATTACCTTAAAATAATGGTTATGTATTATGTTGATATTTAGTAGGTGTAAAATATGTGGAAATAATTACACAAATAGTTTGACACTCCCAAGGGATATTCTTTATTTGATTACCATTATCTTTACAAACTAGTATAAAGTATTTGAATATATATTTCTTAATTTTAGTATATAAAATATTAATAATTGGTATAGTGAATATAATATATTATGGTCCTGGATAACATATATTGAAATTAATAAAATCATAATTTATGGTATAGATGTTATTTATGAGTTATTCTATACTAATTACATAAATTAACTAATAATATTATTTTTAGTTATAGTATTATAATGCATATCATTGTTTTGGTTTTATGAAATTTTTAGTTCGTGGATAAAATAGAATGTGGTATTCCTATTTTCCGTCCATAAATACAATATATCATTCATAATTATTGTTACATTCATTATTTGATATCATGTATGTTTAGTCAAAATATTTTTCCCCCACCCAAAATATAGAGGATGAATTTTTAGTGAAAACATCATATTGTAGAAATATTGACTCGAAAATACATAAATCTTCCAAGATAATATTTATATGATAAATATCAATGGAAAAATTATCATTAAATCTATAATGGAATCCTATGTCTTACTAGGACATGATTGTTCGACTTTATATAGTACCAACATCATATATCAGTTGAAGGAAATGGAATTCCATATTCCAAATAACCATGTAATTTAATATAAGGGTACGGAAGTCGGTGGATCTTTTCTGGAAACATATTAAGATTAGAAATTTTCTCATTAAAATATAATATATATCCCAAATAGTGGGAATAAATGAGGCGACCATCTTTGATGAAATTACCATAATTAGAGAATATTCAAATTTATTCCACAATGTGTTTTTTGGACTTTCTCGTGACAAATAGGTTGAGTTCGTAATTGAACTTATTCTTTGATCCCAATTATTATGAAAGTATAAATACAAAAAATCATCCAAATAACTTGAAAAAATATATAATTAACTATAATATAATATGGAAAAGGGTTTTATATACCCTTGTTATTCACCATACAATTGGTTATGTATCATTATTATGAAGATAGTTGATCTAATGCATCTCGACAATTATTATCATGAACTCAATATTACGATAATAATGAAAATCTATCCCCTATCATGGACTAATGAATTGTTCACTTGAAAACATGAGGATTAGTACATCTATAAGGTAGATTTTAGGTCGGGATATCAATATGTTTATGTGAAAAATTATGATTTCTCATTGATTCTCATTCTTGTCAAAAAAAGGTCACTATGTCTCCCAAGAAATTGTATTTAGACTCTTAAATACTCTACTAATAACTATGATGATTATTAATAACATAATTAGAGATATAATATATAAAATATCAATAGTTTATATAGATTATATTCTCACATACTCTAAAATAGTGAATCAAGTGAATCATTTTTTTATTATTCTAAAGAAATTTACAAAATATATGTTATATGAAAAGTATAGTAAATTTTATTTTTTTTAATGAATAAACTATCATATTTATATATTTTATAATATTTAATTTTTTTTGTAGATACATTAATGATTTAGGTGATTCAAGAATGTATAATACCAACAGAAACAATAAATATCAATAGATTTCATGTATTATCTGGGTTTACAATCAATTTTGGTCGATCTCCTCATAAATAAAAACCCTCAACCAAGTTAAATCATTATAGTGTATTGTTTTCTTGATTTTATGAATTTTAGGGTAGAATAATAGAGTAGAAGAAGAGGATAATAACTACATTTTTACTTCCACAAACAAACACTGGAAATTATTTTTTAACTATATTATTTATTGAAAGAATTAATTAGGATGTGTCCTCATGAATTGTAAAAAATGATAGAATATGTCCCTCTCTAGTTGTTTATACATGAATATTAATATATAATGAATGAATTAGATTTGGTTCTTGAAATCACCATATTGATGATTTAAAGGAATTATCCCTTTGGGGATAAGTGTTATATAAAAATGGATCAGAAGACCACAATGTGAACATTAACATATGAAGGGATAAACACTTGCTAACAAATATTCCTATAGTTATTCCAGGACATTGAGTTCTGATATGCCTATTTCTATTTTACAACTTTTACAGCATGAATTGATAAAATGCATTAATAATTTTACACGTAACCTTGATAATGATTATTTTATTATTTTTTTGGTAGAATTAATTTTAAATAATTTCATTTAGAAAATAACCAGAATGTATAGAATTGTGAAGATACAAAGATATAACATCATTCAACATCGAAACCTTGAATGAAACTTGGAAATTGATGATGGAAATAAAAAAATAAACATGAAATAGAATAATTAGAACATTGAATACATGATTCTAGGAATTAATGGAATAATGATATCGCATTGGGATATTTTTAGAGGAAATAATGTTTGTTGTTTGGGAAGGATAAATCATGATATAAAATATTTTATCACACCATTAATGTTTTAATTCATAGTTCTTCAATTTATAATTTCCATAATCATTGGTGAATAAATGTGGTATTTAATAATTTTTGACCATAGATAATTAGAACTAAATTGGATGAAATTATTGGCTTATTTTGGTGAAATTATAGGATTATAATATGATTTTTTATTCCTATAAATAGATACATAGGTTTCTATTGAAAATTGGAGATATAGATTGAAGCCTTTAATGAGGTTCTATGTAATATAAATTTCCTTCACAAGAACGTCTCTATAATATCTATGATTTAATATCCCATTCTTTTATCATCATATCATGGAAATAAGTATTTGATGATTTATTTTTTACCATGGTATGATTGATTAATTTGATTTATATTTGTTATGGTATTTATAATTTTAAATTCAATAATTTTTTGTTTCTTATAAATTTTCATTATTTGTATCTCTTCCTTATATTCTTTCTACATGAAATTATAATTGTGGTTTGAAATTATGATGTAATATAATTCATTAATGAGACTGACTATTTCCTCAGTAATATCGATTATTTTATTTTTAGTGTGAGGTATACATTATTAACTTCCACCTTGACCTTAAATTTAGATCACGCTCTATGAAAAAAATATTGTATTGGGTTAAATATTATTTTATAATTGAAAGTACATGACAATGAGATATGAATATATTAGTATGTAGAGTCATTTAATAGAGTGAGTAACTTTTAATGACCTCAATTAAATAAATTCATGATTGATATTTGATTAATTTATTCCTTTATATTCCTTGAAATTTAACTCATTGGTTCCTAAAACACTATTATTTTCACTATATCGTTCTAACACCAGATAATTATTAGTTAATATTTCATTCTTTCATTAATGAATTGTTTATATATTGGATATATAATTATCATATTCTCCAAAAAAATCTTATTGGAAGAACCTAGACCTCAATAATACTATAATACTTTTCAATGCCTTAGTGTTTAAGGTTTAATGATTTATATATTCCTATACTTAGTTTTCCTGATGGAATTAATGAAATCCTTAAGATTTTCAATTTTTATAGCGTCATTATAAGGAAAAATAATTTCATATTACATCATTTTAATAATTTTGATAAACAATTTTATTACTTTTTTCTTTATAGTTATTTTATTATTTTATTTCCCTTTCCTACATTTGTTTTATTTTATAGGACTTTGGTATTTTTATTTGTGACTGAAAGACTATAGTGAATTATGAATAAGAAGGAAGAGTTCACCATTTGAATAATATACATATTATAAAAAATTAAATTAAATTAAAAGAAATGTCCAAAAAGATCTCGAAAAAATTCGATAATCACATTATTGAGGCAGTTATGTGACACTCCATGACCTAAAATCATACTTTGAAGTAGCTTGTTTAGGGATTGAATGTATGTTTATGGATACTGAGTTCTGTAATACATCAAATGTTGTTTTTACTCCAATAAAATATATTTTCACCATTGTTGGTCATGATCATATATAGGATTAATAAATAGATATAGATGGTGAACATGAGTGGTTATCTACAATGTTTTTTTAGGAAAAAAGAAAAATAAGAAGAAGGGACTTTTACTAAGGAATTCATTAAATATATTACTTATAAATACTAGAATGTTTCAAGATCTATTGGATGAAAAATAGAGTGAAGATATGAAATCTATAAAGAGTATGAATATATTATATAAGAATATATATATGAATTAACTAAAGAGGAGACTAAGGATTTAGATGATAAACATAAAGGGATCATTATAAAATTTCAATAAATTAATCCAGTAGATAATAAGGAATAACACCACCAAATATAGATAGATTTTTAATTTATTATATCAAACATAATGATACAAATATTTTGGTGACATCCTAATAGTTTCGAGATTATTTCATTGAGTAAAAAATGTGGAGATAATATGAATGCACATCAATGTCTGCAATGGTTTACCCTGATATGGTTAGATATATATCACACTGACATTGACTAAAAATGTTAAATGTTGATATAAATGAAAAATATTATATTAGGAAACATAAGTTTTCATTTTAATTATATTAATTATTATAGTTTTATATTATAAATTTAATTAATGATATTAATAACCTTTTATTAATTGAATATTACATGTTCATATATTTGTTTTTTGTTTGTATATTTTTTAATTAAATGAATAATGAGAATTTTTTTTGAGAATGTCTATATTGAATTTGGTGAAATATTTGTATGTAAATTATAGATTATTGATGTGAATCATGAAGTGAAAGGTTATTTCATTGTATGAAATAATATAGAACAATACCTAAGTAGAAAATAATAATAATTCATGGACAATCCAAAACCATAATACCAGTAGTGGAGAAAATAATTTAATTCTACATTTACAAGTCCATAATAATTTTTTTAAAATATTTTTTTAGTTTTTAAAAAAATACATTCCATATAGTTACATTTTCTATTAATTTTATGATCTAGTAGATAAATGAAACTTAATATTATAATCATTAAATTATATATATATATTATAATAAATTTTATTTATTTAATTTATCAATTAATAATTTCATATCAACATGATTATTTAGATATTATTATTAATGATTTTGAGGAATAGGTTTAATTTTTAAAAATCTAATGATTCATAGAATTGACTCGCATTGATTCCCTAAAATGTTTGTTAATTAATTTTTATAAGTGTACATTACCATGTGTCATTGACTCTATTAATATGTTTCCAATACCAATAAAATTTCTTTGAATTATATTTCAATTCATTTCATGATCATATTTCATCATATCCATAGTTATGTTTTCTTTGTGAAATTTTTTATCCTCTTTTTAAATCAATGACATCAAAAAAATCACTCCTAAAATGATTTATTTTTTATAATCCCTTTATCCGTAGAAATAATATAATTTTTTTTCGATTTTTAATCCAATAGAAATCATGAATAACCATTTTTAAGAAGAGGCACATTATGATCTTACATTACCATCTTCTACAATTGACATTGTTTTTTCATTATATACATTGTTTCATGTATATGTGAGGGGTTTTTAATGGTAGAATAAATAAAAACATTATTGGGAAGATGTTGGTTAATTTTTTTTAGATTTTTGGATATGTGTTAATGTTTTTATCATTCATTTTACTTTCATTTTCACTTTATTGAAAAAAATAAATATTAAAAAATAATAAAAAGAATAAAATATATAAAATGGGTTTTGTATTGGGATGTTTAAAAATAACTATTAGTGGACCAAAGTTATTTTAATAAATAATAAAAATAGTTTCATGAGGATTTAATTTGTTGTTTTGTGATTGAAGTTAAACCTTTACCAAGAATATCAATCAAAAAAAGAAAGAAAAAAATTGTTTAAAATAAATAGTGGTATATTTCATTATGCTTTCATTGATTCTTTGAAATTGGATTGTGTGACTTTGAGGAGGGTGATTTCATTCTTACTATTGATATTTTGAAAATTATTTTTTTAAATAATCTTAAATACTCTCTTATTTTGAACATAATTTTTATATTTGTTTATTTTTGAATCACTAGAATGCATATCCAATAATCCTTATAGTCAATTGAACTATTATTGATATTCTCTCTATATTGTTTGGATTTTTTTATTTATTTGGTAGATATATAGGATGAAATGAAATCCTATGGTAAGATTTTTTACATGATATATGATCAAAATATCATTTATATTATTAACATCGATGATGAGTGAATATATTTGAAATATTGTTAAAACAATATTTTCATACAATATTATATTGAAGTTATAATAATGAACGAAAGAAAAAAAATGAATAGTTATTTCATAAGAAGGAAATATAAATATTTCATTGACAGGTTTTTCATTAAAATTGAGGAGTTAGAAATTTTTTTCTATAGTACCGTATTATTTAATTCCGAATTGATTATCATATTTTTACAATGATATTTACCTTCATGTAAGGTGATTTTTCATTTTGATATATTTTTGTATTTTATATTTGAGTACAATGATCATTTAAAATTTGGGGTGATTTGATATGATTAATTCATGAAAACATATATGATAAAACAAATTGGTCAGTTATTTTAATATTATAGACATTTACCATTTATATTTTTTATATTAGTCATTTTTTGGGAGGATATAACTAAGTTATATTTTTTGAAAAATGTAAAATATATGAAATTTAAGATCTATATAGACATCACATTGAAACAAGATGTTGAATAATGTTAAACTAAATTATTGAATCTCAAATAAATCAATAAAAAATAGAATATATACATCCATTACATGACACCCAAATTTTTTGTATTAATGAAACCATGAGCTCAAATCCTGATATTTTATGAGGAAAAATATTAAGAGTGTTGATCGGGAATAATTATGGTTTCAATCCTCTTGTCACACCATGAAACCATTAACAATAGTTTATTAATTTATAATTTCAAGAAGCATATATATATATATTTTTCATTACATTATAATATGGGCTCTCTAGAAAGACTAATGTCAAATTAGAGGCCAAATATTTGGGTATTTAATCCTCTAATGGTGATATCATTTCTTTTAAATACAAATAGATGTTAGTAGAAAATGAAATATTGATACTAGAGTCAAGGGTGAGGAACTACACTATTTTATAGTACATCACAGATCTATCTCTCTTAATTTTGTATGATTTTATTTTCCCTTTCACTTCTCACCCTCCCAATGATTGCATGAGGAGATGATTTATTTTGTGAAATATAGTGTGCGATGAAGGGAAATTTGATTTATTATGTTATTTATATATTTATTTTATTTTCCTTTCATGTAATAACACTTTTTCATAAATTGTATCACTCCTTATCTCAGTTTCAATGACCACTATTTTAGGGATGTACAAGTATCATTCAATCTCTTTCAATATTAAAATTTTCTAATTCCTTAGTTAGTTAGAGTTATATTTGTTTAGTTTGAGATATAGTGGATATAATTCCACCATGAAAATTGATTAGTTATTACTCTATTATTATATATGTTTATTTTCAACCAATTATTTTATAATTTGATTTACTTGACCATGATATAATCATTGTTTTTATAGAGTGATTTCGAAGAACTATGGAATGTAAAGAACGTTATTTTAAAGACATCATGTAGTGACCCGACCCAAGATAGACTAGATCAAGTGTTTTATATAATTAAATTGGAATGATTATAAGGATAAAAATATCAAAATAATGTAGTTTTTAAAAGTCTTGGTAAATAAGATTCATAAATCAAACATTTTTTTAAAAATAATACAAAATCTACTGCATTAGTTTTGTCTCCATTATAAATAAATAACATTAATAATATCTTTTTTTCATCTAGTATACAACTTTATTTAATTCATTGTATGCTTCATAGATTCCTGATGAATGGAAAAAATTAATGGTGAGATAAAAATTTAGTAAGGGTTAATTATAGAATAAGAAATAATGAAATAATGATTATAATAAAATGGTAGGGTAAATAATTGAACACACACACACCATGTAATAAAAAAACTGAGAATAATTTTATTACACAAAATAACGAGGGAATAAGTGAAAACAAATTCCATCCAAGTAACTAGATAAGAAAAAAAAATATGGCAATGTTTTAAAATGAAATTGCCTTCCAATTAAAAAATGAATTGATAATGAAATGTATATATACATATATCGATACAAAATCTCGTTGATGAATAATAACTGAAACTAAACCCAGAAAATGGTTTTAATGGATGTCATGTTTGAGGAACATGATACAAAATAACATTAAGAACATTCACAAGAAGGATTTAAACCATAGATAGAAACCCATTTAATTCAACCAACATGTTCATCTCATAATAAACTAACGATGCATCGAAGAGATATATATTGTTCTGTCCCCACCCACCATTTCCAGTCTAAATAAATCCTTATATTAAATAATCAGAACAAATAATATGCCTTATAAATTATCTATATTGAATATAGTATAAATAATTATCAATATTTCCCCAAATAATCAAATAATAGTCAAAGTATACAATGTATGAAAAATGATATATGGATTAATAAATTGTAATATTATTGGTAAAGGATCTAGGAAACATATAGGAAATTCAATGTCTAATGATCATAGTATATTGAACAATACTCTAGGACTATATAATAAATCATTGAATTGAATGTGATTATAATCATTGACCAATCAATCATAAACCATATAGATGAATAATAAGGATGGTATCAATAGAAAATATCCCACGTCGATAAAAATAAATGGATGTTGGCATTGTTGAATGGAAATATTATTAAAATATATTTTCAAATTATTCTTAAGGAATATATAATTTTGTTTTTTAAAAACTATTATAAGAAATTTTTTGAAAATAAATTAAAAAATCATTTCTCTAAAAATTATTCTATTAAACATGAAAATGATGCTTCGTAAGAGTAATAGATGGTATATATATAAATTCAAGAATGAAACATTAGTTTTTCATGGTTAAATGAATAGAAATATGCCTTATTTATAGAAAAATAAGTATATTCCAATGAATAAAATTGTATAAAGTGTAAAAATGTCATTACTAAATAATTTTAAAAACATATATGATATATTTTTAATAATACATTGTTTTTAAAAGAATATATGTTCTTTGACTAATGTGTGATATGTTTTTAGGATTTCTTAAAAAAATTATAAAACACCATTAGTAAAAAAGATTGGAAAATCATAGTAATACTTGAGAGTGGAAATGAATAAATATAGGATAGTAAATATTAATTCGTTATTGAACAATGTATATATAATTTCCTCAAATGGAAATACCATTTAAATATCATTAAAGTCAATTTAGATGAAAATAATCATTATCCATTCCAATGTGTCCATAGCACATTGAATCATTTTAAATAAAAACCCTCAATAAAAAATTATTTTAAATTAGTGTTTTAAATACCATGAATATAATGGTATTCATGATATAATACCAAATAATTATAAATAGATACACCATTCAAAATTGGTATGAAGTTTAATGACATATTCCTCCTAGAATAAAAATTGAGACAAGAATCCCTTTTTGTTAGATATGTCTTTTGTTCCTTTATATTTCAGAATAAAAAAGATATTTTCCTTATATTCATTTTTGATAAACAATTTCATCTTTTTGAGATTTTTCTTTAAAATATTAATTTTTTTATACAACAACTTAAATAATTATGTTTTCACCATTTTTTTGACCGAATTTTGTTTATGTGTCAAAAACAATATTGGTTGGTAAACTATAGTAAAAGGGGTCATTATAAGTCATATCCAAAATAATAATAATCATGAAATAATTATAATATTTATACATCAAATATAAATTTAAAAATAATAATTAAATAGTATTATTAAAAATGAATCAACATTACAATCATGTGGAGAGTAGGTTCTACGTACGCATGAGTAATGTTCCTTTTTTCAATGATCATTATGGAAAGAAGTAATGGAACTCAGATATTTATGGAATGATCCTCATATCATAAATATCATTTTATTTAATCATATATACTTTTATTTGAATTATTGTGATGTAAAAATGGAATGACATCATGCGATTGAGGCTATAGTTCACACATCCACAAACGACGTTATCACTTATTAATTTTATGAAAGGGTAACAACGATATGAGAGTATATTATATTTTCAAACATGAAATTATTTCATGAATATAATATAATGTATTTTTATGTCATTTTTTTTAATTATAACCACCCATTATTTATTCCATCAATATAATGAATGAAACAAATCACTTTGATGGGGAAATATTCCACACTTCATCAAACAATGTTATCATATTAATGAAAAATGAAAAGTTTGAATGTTATTTGTTTTAAAAAGAATAAATATGTATTAATATATAAATAATATCATATATATCATATATATATAAATATTTTCTATTTCAATGGCCACTATGATAGGTGGTAAATGAAAAATAATCAATCATCGTTTTGTGAGGTAGTTGTTCACCGTACACAGAAACAATAACTTTGTCACCCATTAAATGGAAGTGTGTTTATGTGTAGTTAGAACAAAGAATATAAAAACATCTCATTATTATAATTATATTGGTGTGATTATATTTACATGGAAGAATAATATTTGAGGTGGTTAAAATTTAAATGAATGAAAAGATATCATTTGAATGAATTTCATTAAGAATCGGGTAAATCATTTTCGTTTATAACAAAGGGATTACATGGAAGAATTTATAAGCCAAGTTAGGCTTTAAAGAAGAGGGTAGGAATTTTTGTAAGTTATTTCAGAAATTCTTTTCGATTCATAAATGGTTTTATAGGTGTCAGTAATGGGGAGAAGTGGTGTCATTTTATAGTGGAGGAGGAGTGTCAATCTAGTATTTTTTGAATAAGTAAATCATCCAATGGTTTTTCTAATGAATGTGGCTCAAATAATGGTCCAAATTTGATCAAATATAGTATAGTTTTGAAATATGTCACATAAATTATTTTTCAAATAACTCTATAGGTCGATTTGGGACTTATGGATAATGTTTAGTCCATTATTAATATTAATTTAACCCTAATCCACTACCGGAAATTTTATCATTACCAATGGTTTTCAAATATTTGTAACGGCTAGAAAACTGTTGGAATAAACTATATTAATGGTTGTCTAAACTTTTTGGTCTTGAGCCTTAGGAATACAGATATCCCAAAGGTTCTATAAGAACCATAGGGATATCTCTGAAAAATTGAGTATATACCAACCGTTTCAATTAATCGTTGGAAGAAATGTTTACTAATGTTTTAAAACCATTAGTAATAGAAAAAATAATCTATTTACCAATGGTTTACAAAATAGTTGGAATAGGCTTTTACCAACTGTTTCCCACAAAACCATTGGTAAATATCAAGTAAAAATATTTATGCCAACAGTTTACAAACCGTTAGAATATACTTATACCAACTATTTAAATAAAACTATATGAATACATTCGTCTTTTACACATATGCTAATGGTTGTAAACCGTTGTCATGTTCTTTTTGTACCAGTAGTATCAAGAAACCTTGTTTTCCTCCCCCTGTGCACCTACATCAATTCCACCAGTAGGCCTATAGTATTAATACAAAATATAATACGTACAAGGGGTTGGGGGCGGTCCATTCTGAGTACATGCATAATACCTTCACAATTCACAATACCTGCACAATACATACAGAATTCATACAACACATAATTCAAATAGAAATTTGAATATGCCTAATTATTTATTTAACTTCCCTCTACACACATAAAGAATTAACACCTAATTGATAAGGTAATTAGACCAAGTATACAATTAAAACAAATATACCCATACAACAAGTATACTCGTAAAACATTTATACCCATTAATCATTAACACATTATTCATAAGATAATTAAATATATAAAAAATCAACTCAAGATTCAGGGGGTTGGGTGTTGTTCAAGGGTTTTGGGTGGCGGTCTAAGGGGGTAGGTGGTGTCCAGAGGGTGTGGGTGTCCGGGGGGATGTGGGTGTTTAGGTGGTGGGGGCTATCCATGGGGGTGTCCAACGGGTGGGGTGGTGTCAAGGGGTGGGGTGGTGTCTAGGTGATTGGGGGGCTTTACAGGGTTGGGGTGTCTAGGGGGTGTGGGAGTCTAGGGCAGAGGGGGGTGTTTATGGGGTGGGGTGGTTTTCCAGGGGTGGGGGCTGTCCAAGGGGTTGGGGGGGATGTCCAAAGGGGTGGGTTTGGGTATAGGGTTGGAGATGGTTGTCCATCGGGGTGTGGGTGTCTAGAGGGAGCGAGGGGGGGGGGGGGGTCCAGTTGGTGGGGTGGTGTCTAAGAGGGGGGGAGTCCAGGGGGTTGGGGTTGTCCATGGGGTTGAGGTTGTCCAGGGGGTGGGGTGTTGTCTAGGGGGTGAGGTGGGGTCCAAGGGGTTGGGGGACTTTGTAGGGGGTGGGGGTGTCCAGGGGTGGGGGTGTCCATGATGTGGGGGAGGCTGTCTATGGGGGTGGGAAGTCTAGGGGGAGGGGGTCCATGTGGTGGGGTGGTGTCTAGGAGGGGTGGGGTCATCCAAGGGGTTGGTGGGCTGTGTAGGGAGTAGAGGGCTATCCATGGGGGTGGGGTGTCCAGGGGAGAGGGCGGTCCAGGTGGTTGGGGGCAATCCAAGGGGGGTGCGGTAGTGTCCATGGTGGTGGGGGATGTCCAATGGTCTTGTGGTGTCCAGGGGGTGGGGGTGTCCAGGTGATGTGGTGGTGTCTAGGAGGGGTGGGGGATATAATGGTTTTAATGGTATAAATTTCATGGATTTTAAGATCTTTGGTATTTTTATATAGTTTTTGAATAGTGTTTATTTATATAGTATATGTTTTTGTATGAAAAAGAATGAAATCTTTTGGTGTGTATGTTAGGAATGGAGAATTAGTTTTTAAGAAATGGATTACATTTTTATTATGGGTCAAAAATAATATATGCTTTTTTAAATGGAAACATAAATGTGATTTTTATAAACTATTCGGGATTTTTAAATAGAAAGAAGTCTCTATTATGTGATTTTGAATTGGTTAAATGAAGAATCATTTATAATGTATCTTTATGGGATTTATGATTTTGTGTCCCTTGTATTAGGACATCTGATTATTTTACTAAAATTTTTGTTTTTATAAATCTATTTAATGTTAGCACTATAAATTAATAAATAACTCTATAATGGGATATCTCAGCTAGTCATTCTTGTGATCTAGCTACTATCATCCTAGTATTTGTGTCTACTCAATCTCTTGTGGATGTGGAATATCAATGTTCATCCCATATTAATTTTCATGTATAGGTGTTTCTAAAATACCTTTACTATTTTTTAATGGTGAGCAAGTATCCCAGGAGGCATCAAAGTGGGTATCTATGATAAGTGGGATCTTCATTTTCATAGAAACCCTATAATCCACAGGGTTGGGGGGGCACTAGTAGAGGGGGTTATCTAGGGGTTGGGGTTGTGAATGGGGGTGGTGGGGCAGTCTAAAGGGTAGGGGTGTCTAGGGGTGGATGGGACTATCCATGGGGGTGGGGGCTATCTAGGGGAAGGGGTGTCAAGGGGGGTGGGTGGGCTGTCTATAGGGGTGGAGGGGCTATCCATGGGGTAGGGGGTAGGGGGTGGGCTATCCACAGGGGGTAGGGGTGTCCAGAGGGTGGCTGGGCTATCCACAGGGGGTAGCGGGGCTGTTGAGGGGTGTAGGGGGTGTCCAGGGGGGTCGGTGGGCTTTCCACGGGGGTTGGTGGGCTATTCACATGGAGGGGGGGGGGGGGGTTCCAGGCGGTACGGGGTGTCCAGTTGGGTGGTTTGGCTATCCACGAGGGCAGATGGGCTGTCTAGGGGGGTACGGTGTGTCTAAGGTGGTGGGCGGGATTTCTACAGGGGGTGGGTGGGTTGTCTAGGGGGTTGGGATTGTCCAGGGAGGGAGGGTTGTCCATAGGGGATGTGTAGTCCACGGGGGTATGGGGTGTCCATGGGGTGGGCGGCCAGTCCACATGGTTTGCGGTTGTCCGATGGAGGGTTGATTCAATCAAAACGGGTTAGGGGGATGTCCAAGGCGGTATGGTGGTGTCTAGGGTGGTGGTGGTAGTCCAGGGGGTGAGGGGACTGCCCATGGGGGTGGGAGTGTCTAGGGTGTGGGGGGGTGCCCAGGTGATGGGGAGGTGTCTAGGAGGGGTGGGGTATGAAATTGCTTTAATAGAATGAATTTCCAGGATTTTAAATCATTGATAATTTGAAAATGGTTTTCGAATAGTGTTTATTACAAAAGTATGTGTTTCTTTAGGAAAAACTGAATACTCTCAGTGTGTATGGTATGAAGGGGGATTTGGTTATAGGAAATGGATTGCATTTTCATTGTGGGACAAAAATTCTATATGATTTTTTAAATGTAACATTAAAAGGGATATTTATAAACCATTGGGGAGTTTTAAACTGAAAAAAGTATCTATTATGTGATTTTGAAATGATATTATGAAGAATTATTTATGCAGTATCATAATGGTATTTCGGATTTTTTGTCCCTCATTTTAGATCATCAGATTATTTTACCAAAGGTTTTGTTTTTGATAATTCTATATAATGTTACCACTAAAATTGTATAAAAACAACCATAAGGGGATATATCGGGTAGTCATTCTTATGATTCAACTATTGTCTTCATAGTCTAGGTCTAAAATAAAACTCTTGTAGAAGTGGAATATTCATGATCTTTATAGATCATTTATTATGAATTGGAATGTCTAAAATATAATCCACTAAATATTATTGGTGATCAATGATCCCAGGGGGAAACGAAGTGGGTATCTATGATTAATGAGATCTTTGAGTTGTTAGAAACCCAATAATACCTGGGCGTGAAGGGATATCCAGGGGGTGGGTGTTGTCCATGGGGGTGGAAGGGGTATCCCGGGTGGTATGGGGTGTTCAAGGGGGTGGAAGGCGCTGTCCACAAGGGTGGGGGCTATCCAGGCGGGTAGGGGGTGTCATGGGGTGGGTGGGGCCATTTAGGGGTACAAGGTGTCCAAGGGGTGGGCTGGTTGTCCACGAGGGTGGTAGGGCTGTCCAGTGGGTAGGGGGTGTCCAAGGGGTGGGCGGGCTTTCAAGGGGGGTAGGGGTGTGTAAGTGGGTGGACATGCTATCCAGGTGGTGGGGGCTGTTCACATGGTGAGGGGTATCCAGAGGGTGGGCGGGCTGTTGAGGGGGGTAGGGGGTGTCTAGGGGGGTGGGCGGGCTATCCATGGGGGTGGGTTAGAGGAGGTACTGTCTAGGGGCTATGAGGTGTCTAGTGGGGTGGATGGGCTATCAACGAGGGTGTTGGGTCTATCCAGGGGGTATGGGGTGTCCACGGGGGTGGTTGGACAGTCCATGGGGGTGGGTGGGCTGTCCACAGGGGAGGGCACGCGGTTTTTGAGGGTAAGGGTTGTCTAGGGGCTATCCATGGGGGTGGGGCAAGCTTTCCATGGGGGAGGAGCTATCCAGGTGGTTGGTCGGGCTATCCACGGGGGTGGTCGGGGCTGTCCAAGGGAGTACGAGGTGTCCAAGGTTGTAGGTGGGTTGTTCATAGGGTTGTCGAGGCTCTTTATGGGGAAGAGGTATCCAGGGGTGGGAGGGGCAGTCCACGGGGGGTAGTGGTGTCTAGGTGGTGGGCGGGCTGTCCATAGGGGGGAGGGGCTGTCTAGGGGGGTGGTGGTGTCCAGGTGTAGGGGTGTCGAAGGCGTTGGATAGGCTGTCCACGGGGGAGGGTGGCTGTCCACTGGGGGAGGGGTTGTCCATGGGGTTAGCGGCCTGTCCAGGGGGGTGCGTGAGGTTGTCCAGGGTTTTGGTCAGGGATGTCCAGGGGTATGTGGTGTCCAAAGGTGGGTGGGGCTATCCAGGGCGGTACAGGATGCCTAGGGGTTGGGCAGACTATCCACAGGGGGGTGGAAGGGGATATGGGGGATGTCCAAAGGGGTAGGTGATGTCCGGGGGTGGGTGGGATGTCCATGGGGTGGTGAGACTATCCAGGGTGTACGAGGTGTCCAGGGGGTGGGCGAGCTATCCAGGGGGGTGGGAGGGGCTGTACAGGGGGTTGGTGGGGCTTTCTGCGCGGGTACGGGGTGTCTAGGGGTGGGTAGGGATGTCCAAGTGATGGGCGGGCTGTCCACTGGGGTGTGGGGCTGTCAATGGGGGTGGGATGTTGTATATGGGGGTGGAAGGTTGTCCACAGTGGTGGGGAACTGTCCACATGGGGTGGGGTCATCCAGAAGGTGGGGGGGGGGGTTATCTACGGGTGTGGGGATTTCTAGGGGAGGGGTGAATCATTCACAAAAAATCATGAAGTCAATTTTTTTTAAAGATAATGTGACCTTCTTAAAAACACATATATTTGGGAAAAACAAATCAATAAACATCAAAGGTCAGGAATATCAGTCAAAAATGTAACTGATCAATATATCCCTCATCACCATCGCTATCATCACCATCGTCATCAGCTTCACCCCCCGTCCTCATAGTTTTCCTCATCATTGTCCCCACCCTCCTCAACAACCTCCTACTCACCAGGATACTCATCCTCAACCTCCTCATCACCCCACTTCTCTTGCTCACCCTCCTCCTCTCCCTCCTCCTCCGCCTCAGCCTCCTCCTCCGCATCATCGTCCTCGTCACCATCGTCTCGACCCCCACTAGAAATGAAACCTATTGGTCCATATATACAATGAATCGATGACATATATTTATCAAAATCTGTGCTGGCCTCTGGAGGAAGTGTTGGATGTAAAACATCCATCAGTTTCCTAGATGCATTGTTTTCCCTAGGAGACTATCCTACCATCTCTATGGCCCTTTTTTCATCCTATTCTGTCTGTGCCTCAACATGATGGAACTTTATGGAAATAGAACTCGTACATGAGGAGGGAAAATACCTCGTCAAACCTATACTGTTCACGGGTCAGCGGTGTATTCTACTAGGGTGATCATCTCCCAACACCTAATGTAAGTGGTCATTTGGCCCAAAATTGTTATGTTCTTGGGAATCAAGTGCCTCTAAATCATCATGTTACATATATAAGTAGATTATTAAGTTATAAAAGAGTGATTAATTTTGATAATCAATAATGTAAAACATACAATCTGCTGCTGAGTCAATTCATTAACAACACTTCCATCTTTCATCCTTCTACTCAAAAAAATAGTTCTCATTGGGGGACATGTCCTTCTATAGTCAATTTATGCCCCTAAAATGACATTGAATGTAGTAAAACAAAATTTAAAATAGGATACCAATAATTAAATTCATAACTAAAATTATATTGCAAATTTTTTAATCAAATAAATTATAGAAAAATAAAGAGAATGTGAAAGTCGTAATGAAAAATTATAAACATTTTATACATGCTGCCTCTCATGATCTGGAATTTTATTACGTCCCAATGTGTGGAGGTATTTTTTTTCATTAGTGTTGTTTTATTTCATTTGGATTAATCTTAAATAAAAATAATTAATTATTATTAATTAAAAACATTAAAATTTTCATTTAAATACATATAATATGATTAATTCCATAAATTGGGTAGTCTTCCAATGAGTAATCATATATTGATGCTATTCTAAAGGAAAATAATCTATGATAGGGCCCGCCTCTAACTCTATTCCCACTCTAACATGCTATCCAATATACAACTTGTGCTTATATTCTCTCCAATTCTCACCTACATCTTTTATATTTTATGGTCATGCACCCTCACCACCGGGTAAAATAAACCAAATCATACACCAAAATATTAATCCATATAAATAATAATAATAATATAAGGCATCAAACTCATAATATTTTTTACCCATATCTCTGCCGAATCATTATCCTTAACATCATTAGGCAACATTTTCCATGAGATCTTGATGACAAGAATAATGTCAGAGTAATTGGAAGGTGTCGCCAAAAAACTCCGACATTGCTTAACTGATTTTTCAATCATTTAACTACCTTCATTATAGTCCACCATCAACTGCGTGCGGTGGTTCCATACTTCACACATGCGTGTATGCCCCCACTCATGCCTTCTATCCGTAGATGTACATTTTATGAAAGAAAATAAAATATGTATTAAATAAATGTTATAATGGAAATAAATAATGGTGTAAATTTTTTTAGGCATGTATAAATATACCTGTGGTATTCTGATCAATAGGTGTCGTTGGATCTGTAGAAACTGAAGAAAAACTTGTACAAATGGAGTGGGTCCCAATGTATGCTCGACAGGGACATACTATGGAGGAGGAGGAGTCGAAGAAGATAAAATATAAAAGCCCAAATAGAAGGAATAAAAAGAAAAATAAGATGACAGGGATGGCTAGCTAAATGGTGGATAGGGAGTGGGAATCATCATCAGATTTGGTTTAGATGGGTGAGGAGGATCAGATGTAAAGGTTGGTGACAACATGGGAGGCCTAAATATCATGTATATCCCTATAGACACACCATGATCAGAATGTTGTATGGAAGGTATGTTAGTGGGATGGGCAGTGTCTGATAGGGTACGCAGAGGAGATAGTCTAGCTCTCATACCACCCCTCCCTCGTACGAACACCATTAGTACTGGGACGACAACTATGCTGCTCATCAAATAATTTCCACCTAATATATAGAACCTTCAAAAATATTGAAACCAAGATAATCACAAAAAAATATATATTATCCAAATAAACATTTTAAATAAAATACTCACTACAGTAACTAGTGGTCAAATGCCCATCTCAGTCATGCGACAATTGGTGTCCATCATCTATTTCAGTCGCCTCTCTTCAATTGGTTGCATTTACTACATTAAAAAAAATATGGAAGTAATTAGAAAATGGTAACTAATGTGTAACCCATAAAACAAAATAAATGATCATGAAAAGATATATAATGAAGTCAATAAATTGTAAAATATGTAAGACCGAAATTTAATTTTTAATAGGATGGTTCTTTACTAAGTGTTATCAATCTATTAAAATCATGGAACATTGATTCTACAAGATTCTTTAGGGTTCATACAGTTATCATAATTAAAGAAAAAAATTAATTTCTTTAGCCCAGGTAGATGATGAATGTTTCTATACATGTTTTGTAAAAGAATACAACACATCATGTTCATTACCTGGTAAAATCTTATAGATTGGTCTTACAGTTATACTAATTTTATTCAAATCACTGTTGAAGCATTAAAATGTTCACCATGTTATAAATGATTGTTATATAGTTTTTTATACAATTCAATTCCAAATTAGAAAATTCAATTCAAATAAAATTTCAATGAATAAACATTTATAATTCAAATAATAGTTAAGTTAGATGCAACATATTTGTAATCAATATTAAATCAATTTGAATAGTACCAACCTTAAAAACACAAGTTGAGGTTAAAAAATGAATTGAGAACATGAAAGGATGATTTTATATATTCCCCAACACAACTTCATGTTCGCAGTCAAGTCTATCAATTGAGCTATTGGATTCGTCAAAAGTAATAAATGGATCATTTCCAATGGTAGTAGGGATGGTGTCAATTCCACCATCAGCATCATCAAAAATAGTTCTTGGAATTACATCAATAATGACGTCAAATTTAGTTCAATGATGGTCATTGACTAAAAAAATATGATTCTCCATAGATGCCAATACATATGGCTCATCGGTAGAAAGTGTGCGAGTCATATAACTTACTTGAAGTCCACAATCATCAAAAAATGTACCCTACCACATCATCGAATCAAACCATTGGAATTTCATCATCATGAGTTGTCAATGAGAATAATTTTCCATATTATTTTTTAAGGACTACATAATAACCTATATTTTCAAATTGTAGTCTAATATCTGATGCACTAGCATAACAGTCAGTTGTGGCTATAACTATAACACCATCATGTTGTGTTCTCATGTTTTTTTCTCATTCAGTGATAACAAATATGTACCTATTGATAACAATTGATTTTGATTCACAAACCAATGTATTAGGACCAAAACCCAAAGCTCTTATTTCCACATAGACAGAGTCATTAGGCCAACTAAATACCTAACATATTAATGAATATTAGACTTAATTAAATATTTTTTTTAAATATTTTAAACAATAATATTATTAGCATTAATTTTAACTAAGAAGAAAACTCATTTCCATGCAAACTATCCCTCTTTATAAAATATAAAGAACAAAAATTTATATTTATCATTGGTTTATGTTCCTTGTAAAAAATAGGAATATATTATCATATATATATATATATAAGATCTATATATTGATTTTACTTAAAAGATGTAGCCATCGAACAAATCACAGTTGAACAAAACTGTGTGTTGTTCCATCTCCCGCTCTCAAGGATTAATTTAATTAATATATATGATCTAGGAATTTCTCTTGTTTGCGGATGTGGTGAAAAAATGGGTTCAATTTGCTCATATTTTCTTCTTTATTTCTCATAGGTCTGTTCATTATTGTAGTATGATCAGACATATTCATATAGTAGAAATCCATATATTCTTGTGCCATGTAACTTTTCATGATAAAACCTTTGGGGTGATTCTTATTAGGAACATAATACATTAATGTGGACATATTTATTTCTATTGGATACATCCAATTGAAAGAAAAATTTCCTTCGAAAAGTATTTCAGTTGGAATATGGACAGTCAGATGCAGCATGCTTGTGAAAAATGATAGACAAAATATTCACACTAACTAAAACAAAATTAATGGGTCATTTGTCAAATTTTTTTTCAAGAAATACTTTGCCAACTTTTTAGCACAATGATCTCAAAACAAATGGCACAGTTGAATAAAAACCACCCATAAATTATTGGAAATAATATGACAAATTTATATTGGAATCAGCTAATGCAGAAGGATGTGATAATCCTAACTCTTCAAATATTTTAAATTCAACTCTCTTCTGTTGACCTATTTAGATATGTTTCTCGAATAGCCATCAATAAAATTAATATCCTCTAGTACATCCAGCTATTGCTCTTTTCTATAGGTGTAATCACCCATGAAGCACATGAAACATTCCATTTATTTTCAGTAATTCCCAAAAATTTCAATTCTGGTCTAATTACCTAATCCACCAAGTCACACCGAGACTGTAAATCATTTTTTTTCATTCCATTTAAATTTAGAGGAATCAAAATCAACATTTCACATATATTTATTTTTAATGTGAATTACATCTATGAACTAATGTAACAAATTTTTAACCAATAAGGAAAATCAAGAAGATGCATCTCTTCATCCCATTGTAATAGGTTTTAGTGGAAACATTCTTTCTCTTTCCAGATTTCATTTGATCCTTCCAAAATGAAAAACTGAAATCATTCAATTCATTAAGAAAATCTATTCCAGACATATGATAAGGTGGATCATCGGTCTCCATGGTATTGAAAAATATTCAGAGATTATTTCTATATGGATGGTCTATTGGAAATAATCATTGATGTCCCATAAAACTAAAACTATAATGATGTTTTAGTCTTCAATATCATGTATTCATCATACAAATATGACATGATTGTTTTCCCTTCGTGCTCTATCCAGAAATCATTGCATATGAAGGAAAATCATTGATTGTCCACACAAGCGTGGAACGAATCTGAAATATTTCATTCAAACATGCATCATATGTGCGCACACCCACATACCATATAAGTTTCAACCCTTTTATTAAGGGTTTCATGTAAACATATATATCATTGTCACAATCAGAAGGGTCAAATATGAGTATACTCAAGAAAGGGAAAGGATTTTCCTACACAACCATATGGGAATATTATAAATGTGTATAAAAACAATCCATGTGTTTTGGGATGTAAGCATCTGCCCAAACAGATTAAAACCATCACATGAAAGACCCTACCTCAGATTACGCACATTAGCTTCAAAATCAGGATATCGTGCATCAAATCTCTTCCATGAAAATCAATATTCAGGGTGAACCAACTCATCATTAGTCTTCTTGATATCTGTATCCTTCCATCACATTTTTATTGATATTTAATCAGACAAAAAAAGATTTTGGAATCTGGGGATCAATGGAAAGCACCACAGTACTTTATTTGGCACACAGGATGGTGTTCCACTAGATTTTGGATTCAAGAGGTATGTGACAAATTTTATACAATCATTTCATTCAGAATATTCCACCCAGATGAAACTGCAATTTTTTGGGAAAGCATGCATTTTGTTTATTGAAAATCAAATATCCTCAACTAACATCCATGCCATATAGTGGTTTGAGGGAATATCTACATCATCTGGAAGTACGTCCCTCAAGAAGGTATGAATGTAATCAATGGTAGTATTAGTAATCATATACATGGTTTTCCCATGAAACAATCATATTATAAATTCTGTCATTTTAATTTTACTACATTGTCGATATACTGGAATCATGGCAACATTATTCAATTTTTTCACCCTAAAAACATCCTCATATTCATTAGATGCATCTAGTTTGATTTTTTAAAAATATGATTGGGTTGGAATCATTTATTTTCATGATGATGAATTTATGGAAAGTGGTCATATAAAAAATTCTTCAATCCAGTCCTCTTATTTTGATCATCAGTAATTTGAGATTTCATTTTATCCACATTATGATACCACACATATTAGTTTGCATGAAAACCATATTTGGTTATGTGGTAGTTGACTTCTTCATAACTCAACCAAGGTCTTCAAACACAATTGTAATAGGGGTAGTGTATGTGACCACTGACTAATGCATTGTGATTAAAAAAATTCTTAAAATAACTTCAAATTCTATTCAAAATTGCTTGAGATCTGATCGTTTTCATAAATCCAACTTCTATTATTTCGGTAAAAAAAAAATTTATAAGTCATTTCGTTAAAATAAATTCAATACCGTTATTGTTTTATTGAAAATATATTTATGTAAATTATTATTGATCACTTTATATGAAACCATAAATGACACACTACTCTATTTGGGAATCAGAATATAAAACACAAAAAAAATACAATATTTATAACAAAATACATTTGGATAACTATACATGACTCCACATGATCATGTACACTTGTGGAGAAAAATTATTAAATAGTTGAGTAAATTTTACATAAAAAATGTAATATTTTAGAAAATTATTTGAGTGATCACATAAACTGCCCAAGGGGGTGGGAGTGTCAAGGGGGTGGGGGAGTCCATGGGGTGGGGGGATATCCCATGGGGTGGGGGCTGTCCACGGGGGGTAGGATGTCCAGGGGGGTGGCCGGGCTGTCCACAGGCAGTGGCAAGGCTGTCCACAAGGATAATATGGTTGTCCAGGGGGTCAAGGGTGTTTGGGGGGCTATCAAGGGGGGGGATGTCCAGGGGGAATGGGTGTCGAGGGGGTGTGGATGTCCTGGGGATGGGGTGTGAAGGGGTGGGGGTGTTCGGGGGGTTGGTTGGGTTATCCACGGGTGGGGGGGGGGGATCTCTATTGGGAAGGGGAGACTAGGGGTGGGTGGGTCTCCATGGGGGTGGTTGGTCTGTCTAAGGGGGTACGAGGTGTCCAGGGGGGTGGGCGTGCTGTCTATGGGGGTGGCAGAGTTGTCCAGGGGGATGGGGTGTCTAGGGGGGTGGGGATGGTTGTCCACGGGGGTGGGGGACTGTCAAAGGGGTAGGGGTGTCTAGGGGGGATGTCCACGGGGGATGAGGGTGGGTCCACTAGAGTGGGGGTCCAGGGGGTGGGGGCTGCCCAGGGGGTTGGATGTTGTCCGGGGGGTCGAGGGTGTCTATGGGGGGTAGTGACGTCGAGGGGGATGAGGGTGTCCGGGGGTGGGGGGTATCCCGGGGGTGAGGTGGCAATCCACGGGGGTGGGGGTTGTCTAAGGTGTACAGGTTGTCCATGGGGGTGGGGGGGATGTCCATAGGGGTGTGACTAAGAGCTATGGGATTTAATTGGGTTTTTATTCATGTTATAAAAAACAAACGATAAGTGTTATGGATTAAAGCGGTATTTTTTTTATTGAAAATCTAATTTGGTAGGATTGGTGACTTGATAACATTAAGGTATTATGTTTGCAATTGGGAAAATTATGGGTTATTGGATTCTGGTGGAAGGAATAAAGGAGAGTGAATATCTATAAATACTTATTAGAAATGATAAGAGGTATCATAATGATTTTGTAAGGATTTGCATCGTCATGAAATGTTGATTATGACTATTTTAATATATGAAGTTGGATAGATTCCTAGATTTTTTTCATCATAACCTGAATTAAATTTTGGACATCATTAGAAGGTGAAGTATTGATATAATCACTATTCATATAACACATGGAGAGGTAGTATTATGAATAAGGGACATGAATATGGTAATAGGTCCCTGGTCCAGGAGGATATATATGGGGATTCCCCTCCCCTGGTCACTTTATGAATGGGATCTAAAAGGCTCCCACCACCATCCAAAAAAATTATTCCTTCTATAAAAATGCATTCTGGGAGAAGAAATTCATCCTATATAGTTGATGTTACTTTTAGATCATGTGATTCCTTACTCATCGATATCACTTGACAAGAACCAAATTGATAGTGGCCTCAGAACTATCCAACTCTCTAGAAGTGATGACTTCCTAGTACATATTGGATAACTATGGAAGTGATGGCTTCCCACCTGCACAACACCCCTCCCAACCTCACCCACAGAAGGCTCCCCCTTCATATCCCCCTTCCCCCATGAACACCCCCTCCAAACCTGAACACTTCAAATCCTCCCACCTGCACACCCCCACATGCACACCCCCGCCCATCCACCGATTTCACAACCCCCACCTCAACCCCAACAGACTCCCACCTACAAAACCCACCCCCAACCTGCACACTCCCCTCCCCCACCCACTTGCATAGCCCCCTCCCCCCACCTACACCCCCATTGGCACTACCCCCCTCCCCCACACCCACTTGCACAACCCACCCCCACCCCCACCCTTAAACACCCCCCACCTCACGCTCAATAGACTCCCCCCATAACACACCCCCAAATAAATGTCCCCCTTCACCCACCACACCCCCACCTACACACACCTCCATCTAGGAAAACCCCCTCCCCCACCCCCACCCCCAACTGTACAGCCCCCTCCCACCTCAGCACAGAAGACCCCCCTCTACACATCCCCCCCAACCTGCTCACCCCACCCCAACATGCACAGCCCCTACCTCACCTCATCTTCACAGCACCCCCAATGTTAAATACTTCATATATTTTAATTCTTTATAAATACCTTTAATATGATTAACAACATATACAACAAGAATTTGCATGGATTATTCTTATGAATATGGTGTATTTATATGGATTATTCTTAATAATATATCCATATGAGTGTTATAGTATGATGATTTACATGTAAACAACCTTATTAAACTCAGGAATATGATAAATAACTATTATAGGCTCAATGTAAACCAAATAGATGAAAACATAAAATTATAAATAGTTACGATAAAGTAAACTACAGTCCATAGAAACTACCATATCACCCCGCTAAAAAAGGGATAACCACCTACACCGCAACACTAAATAGCCCCAATCCCTTCATATGGTTCCCTAACTCTACAAAAGAGTGTCTATAAATACTTCATATAAATTTGATTCACAAAATCATGACACTTAATGTGTTTAACAAAAATAGAAATCAAATAAAATTCAAATCAATGGGTATACAATACCGCATAGACCTTGGGTTTAGGAGAAATCAAAATAAAAAATATCTAAATAAAATTAAACATAAGGTACCACATATATATTGGATCTATAGAACAAAAAAATTCATCATTTCAGATGGATCTCGTGGAATAAATTTCCAACCGAGAGAGCATTGCTTTAGGTATCCACTTTAGGTCTATAATTACATGGATGGGGGATTGGGTTTGTTGAAAATATAGGGGAAAACATTCCCGATTTTTTTAAAAAACCATTCGGAATGTTAATATTTACCAACAGTATAGAAAACCATTGGGAAATCCTGCCTAAAACTCACATATACCAACAGTTTGATAAAACTGTTGGGTAAAAGTCATCTAAAACTCACATATCCAAATGGTTTGACAAAACTGTTGTGCATAACTCATCTAAAAATATCAATTTCAACTGTTTAGTGAAATTGATGGGTATGGTCCTCTTCAAATCCTGACTCCAACAGTTTGCGCAAAACTGTTGGAAAATTTCTGTTCGTATATCCTCTATTTATAATAGTGATCGTTGTAATTAAATTTAATCACGTTGACTAATATTTTCAATGAAAAAATATTTTGGCCTTATTATAAATTATAAATTATTCTGATTTAAAATATAGAATCCCTTTTTCAAATTAAAATCATATATGTGGTAGAGATTTATTTAAATTTAATCCTGTAGGTAGGATGAAAATGTGTGTGTTTAATGAAAAAACATCTCGAAGAATGATATGTTTTTATTGGAAATTTCAAATTGAAATTGATTTCAATGACATAAATTTGATTAATTGATTCAAATATGATCTAATTAAACATTAAAAAAATTGAAAATATGATTTTACATAATAAATAAATTAGATAAAAAACTTTTTTGAAATAAAATTCAGTATCTTTCACTCATTCTTAAAAAATTATCTTTTTCAAAAAAATATAAAAATTTCAAAATAATAAAAATTTTATGGTATTATTTTAAATAATAAGATTATTTTTATGTATTAAAAAAATTAATGTGTCAATATGAAAAAATTAAAATGGGATTTACATTAAAATAAAGTGATATTTCCTTTATAACCATATTGGGTTTTTTGTGTGATATTTGGTTTATTCTAATCTTATACCTATAAAAATTAATTTATAAATATGCAAAATATTTTATTGAATATATAAAAGTAATGGTTAATTAAAATCATTATTTAATTTTAAATTATTATATTTATTGTGAAATAACTACTTTGGATTCTTAAGAATAATTATATTTCATTATATATCTAATTGGTTTTTATTTTAGTTTTTCATTAATTATTATCCAAAGAATTATTTTTATATTTATATGAACTATAAATCTTCATATGTAAGATAATAATAATCACAAAAAAAAAAACAAACAAGATTGGCTATATCATACTATAATTAAAAAGATTATTTTAAAAATAAATTATTATTGAGTTAAACATGATTTTTCATGTAACAGAAGTGATAAAAAAGATCTCTCATGTATGTAATATAATATAACATAGTATTTTTTCATTAATAGATATATAATAAAATATATATATTTAATATTGTAAATTATTGGTTTAGTATATATCTATTTTTACATTTGGGTTTCATGTCATAAACACTATTTAATAAAATGTTATACTTTAATATTTCAGGGTTTTATATTACCCAAACATTAATTAAATTAAATCCACACAATTTAAACACTATCTTGATAATAGATTGTATAGTATTTCATGTATTGGTATACCAAATACTAATAAGGGTTTAAAAAACATCTTCTGGGAAATTAGGGATGGGAAGTGGAAAGGTCACACAAACTACTATGTAACTTAGTACCTACGTAGGAGAACATTTTTGGAATATATAGATAGAAACATGGACAAAAATTTTAAATTTTTATAAGTAAATAATGGGGGAATCAATCATAATTTAGTGAATGATCAATAAAATAATGAGGGCCTCAAATCCATAAATCATTGATTGTTTATGATATCATCATTGCAATATGATTTAAGGTATTAGGAAATTTTATTAGAAGTAATTTTTCAAATGTTATGTAATTATTTTGTGGACCAAGAATATAATGAAATATTCTTACAGGATAAATCAAAATTTCATATGAACAATCCTAACATTTGGTTTTGTTTTGGTAAAATTTTAATATATCCCTTTAATCTTAGAAATAAATTACCAATAAAGAATTTGTATCCCTGAAGCACTAAAAGAAACCTCTTAATGTCAATAGAGACAATAAAAGTGTTATAATTCTTAAAATTTATCTCTAAATATCTTCTAAATCCAATATGGTTAGTAGATCAAATTCTAATCCTCTATATTTATATTACTGGTTCAACATTATTTTTTTAAATAAAATTGATTCATCTAAATAATTGAAAATTTGACTTCTTCATTGTGTATTTCAATGGTTGGTTTGATTCCATTATTCTCCCTCAATCATCGGTTCAAAACTCACGGCCTTTACAGACATTATAGTGTGTCACCCGACCTACATGTTATCCATTTTTAAAATAATATTAATATAATTTAGAAAGAAAATCTAATTTACATCCTTAAAATAATGTTAATTAATAAATATACATTTAACAAAAGTTATCAATTCAACCATAATATATAAACACATAATATGATTTTTTTAAACTTAGGTCCTTCCTAGGACTAATGCTTTTCCATAATATCATCTCTATAATTTCAAAATCATGACACCATATTTTCAATCTGAACTACATTTGTTTTAACTTAGGATGTTCATTTTTGATTATCTATTCAACTTATTCATAATGGTTTCCAATGAAAACATGGATTATTATAAAAATACACCCTAGGAGTGTCCAATTAAGTGTGCATTAATGCCCATTTTCAGGTGCCGAGTTACCCAGACAGAGGATCAGAACACCTTAATCCTAGGTACGTATGTGGCCAAAAAATTCCCACTTCTATTATCTAGATGTGTATTTATATCAAGGAATGACCATATAATATCTATGATACAAAAATTTTAGGTTATTAATTTATAAATATCCTCAAATTATAACTTAGGGTTATGTTCTCTAACCTAATATTTCCAAATTCCAGTTCCCAATTTTGCTACTAAACATCCAATAATACCAACTATAGAAAACAACCCCTTGATTGAACATAGCTAATTTCTGGTAATATTAAATCGACATGGTTCCAAATATTGACGTCATTAAGGATAAATGGGTATAGTAGTCTTGGTAAACCAGATACATACATGGGATTTTTATTAAAAATAACACATTCAGATTATTTCATTTTTTTATACTTTATAAATTTATAACATTGATTATAACATTATTCTATCTACTAGATTCATATATAAATTTTATAGTACGCTTCATAGATTCATGGGGAATGGAACAAAATTATGGGGATATCATATTCATTAGTAAGGGTGATGTATAGAGGAAGAAATAATAAATCAATGAGAATAATAATTATGGAATGGTAAATTACATAACACATATACAATGTAATCAAAAAACTGAGAATGATGTGATTAGAAAATATGGAAAGGTAATAAATTGAAACACATTCCATCCAAATAAATATACATTCAAAAAAAATTATCAAAAGGTAATTAAACTAAATAAAATACCATTTAATCAATGAACTGAAAATGGAATACATCTATAGAAATATTGATGACAAATCTGATGGATGTATAGTAACTGAAACTAAATGTGGTTAATGATTTATTAATGGATGTCATGTATAAGGCACATGAAATTATCTACTCTCATAACCATTCAAAAGATGGTTTAAACCCATGTATTGAAACCCATTTAATTTGGGAATGATATTCATCACATGAGAACCTATTGATGCTTCGATGGGATATATTAAGTCCATTCCCAACCCATGATTTCCTGTCCAAATAATTCATCATATTGAATATCTTATTAAATATTATTTCTTATTAACAATCTCAATTGGATTAGGAAAAATTAATTTTCAATATTTCACTGAATAATCAAAATAACTATCAAATAAGACATTTTAGGTGAAATGGCATACAATTTAGGAAATAATAATTTCAATGATAAATGAAATGGTTAATTTAGGGGAAATTCAATGTTCAATGATCATAAGAGATTTAATATTTCAATGGGACTAACATATAAATATATTAAGTTAATATTAATACTATCTCTAGACAATTCAATAAAAAAAAGTCCACATGAATTATTAGGATGGTATGAATACAATACATAACAAATAGATTAAAATAAATAGTTGTTTTCATTTATGAATGTTAATATTATAAAAAAATTTAATACATTATTAAGTAAAGTAACCTATTCTTTTGAAAACCCATTTGAAAAAAATTTTATTTTAAAATATATTTTATAAAATTAATAAAAAATAACGATTTAAACATGCAAAGGATGATTCTTAGGAATGACAACGATTTAATGTAGACATGTCTTGAAAGAACATTCCTTTTGAATGGTAAAAAGTATAGAAAAATACCTTGTTAGAAAAGAGACAAGAATGCTTAATTGAAAACCATGGTAAAAGGTAGAAATGGATAAAATTTATTTACAAAAAAAATATAACAATTCTTTTTAAAATATTCCATTAGAACATGGTTTTTAAAAGAAAAAATGTTCTATGACTAAATAGGGAAATGAATTTGAGATTTCATAAAAACATTTTCTAAAACACCTTTAGTACCATTCAGTTGAAAAATGGTACTTATACATGAATTATGTTATAAATAACTATATGATAGTGAGATTATAGGTTTTATTGAATAATTATTATATTATATCCTTGAATAGAATTACTAAAAAATATCAATAATGATTTTTATGTTGATAATAATCATTAAACATTCCAATGTGTCCAATAAAACTTTGAAAAAATATAAATCATATTATAAATGAAGGAATAATATTAAATTAATGTTTTATTAAATTTATTATAGAGGAATTAATGTAGTAATATGTAAAAATTGGAAGTAGATACATAATATAAAAGATTTCAGTTTCATAATTGACATATACCACCCGAAATTAAAAGTGAGACTAGAAAATACTATAATGATTTTGATTTGTCTCTGGATTAATTATATTCCTAGAAAAAAAAATTATGTTAATTATTTAAATTCATGAGAAACATTTTAATTTTTATCATAACTTTTATTTCAGTTATTACTATGTTGTATAAAAATAATTAAACAATTATATTTATTTTAGATAAATTAACAAAATATGTTTTATGGAACAAAAAAACATTTGGAGGTCTACTATGATCAAATAGATCATTATATTTGACTACTTAATAATTATCATGACCTAATTATTATATATTTACATAAATTATTCATAAAAAACTAATTAAATATGGTTATGAAAAATTAATCAATGTTACAATCATGGAGAGGGTAGATTATACGTAGACATTAAGAACATTCCAATTTATCAATAATGATTATGGAAAAAAGGCCTGTAACTAAAATCATTCTATAATGTTTATTATATAAAATACAACATTTTTTTAGTTATATATACTAATATATGTAATTATTGAGATGAAATAAATAATCACATTATGCAAAGGATTAGGTAGTCCACACATCCATGAATGATGTTAATACTTTTTAACTATTTGAAAGGGTAAAAAATAAATTGATATATATTTTGTTACATGAAAGGTAACTAGGTCATGAATACAATATATAATTTTTTCAAATGTTATTAATTAAAACCATCATTTATATGTTCCATGCATTGTCTGAATGAATCGCATCACTTTTAGTGGGTCGTAGTCTACACTTCCTCAAACTATTTTATCAAATTAATGCAAAATAGAATGTTTTAATGGTAAAAATTTATAACAAATTACAAAAGTATTGAGATATAATAAATATCATATTTATCATATATAAATAGTTTTTCTACCATAATTTTCTCTATGAGAGGTGGTAAACACAAAATGACAAATCATCTATTAATGAGGTAGTAGTTCTTTGTACATGGAAACAATATTTTCATTACCCATTATATGGATGTTTGTGTAAGTGTAGGATAAAAATTAATATTAAATATTATCATTATATATTGGATATTTTATTATTCTTTTAAAATTTAGGAATAATATTTTAGGTTAGGTAAAAGTAAATAATATAAAAGATATTATTGGATTGTGTTACCTAAATAATCTGGTAACTTTTTCGGGTTTATAAAAAAGGGACTCATTGGAAGGATTTATTCCCAAATTAAGAAAACATGGTATAATAGAGGGACTTTTAGAATCTATTTAGGAATATATTCTCAGAACACAATGTTTTGAGAGGTGTAAGAATTGGGGAGAAGTGGTGGCCTTTAATAATGGAGGACGATGTGGTACTCATGTAATATTTCGAAAAAGGAACCCATCCCATGTTGTTCATGTACAATGTGGATCAAATCATGGAAAATATGGGATAAAAGTGTGTATATGGTAATATTATTTCTATAAAATTACGTTTTGATAGGTTTACAGGTCGTTTTCGGCCTTATGGTTATGGGTTAGTCCCTTATCAATATGAATTTAACCTTAATTATTGTTATTTATTTTAATCATTATCACTATTATTTATGGTAAAAAACAATGTTGGTGTTATTATAAATTATAAATTATTCTAATTCAAAATCTGTAATAAATTATTCCAAATTAGAAGTAGATAAGTAGTGGAGATTGATTTAAATTTAATATTGTGGGCGAGATGACAAAGCAGGTTTTTAAAATAAATATTTTCAAAAATTTTATATGTGTTTATAATCCATTTGAAAGTAAAATTGATTCCAATAATCTCAATTGAAATAATTAATAAAAATATGATTTAATTAATCTTTAAGAAAAAATTAAATTATTATTCATCCTGATGAGTAAATATATAGAAAACACAGTTTTTGAATGAAAATTCTGTTTTTTACTATTTAGTAAAAATGATATGTTTCTGAAAAATATTAAAAAATAAATATGACGTAATATTAATTTTTAGATTTGAAATATGAAGATATTTTACATATAAATTAAATTAATGTTTTAAAATTCACATTTACAATGGATTTTCTATTTTAAAGTGGTAAAATTACCTTTAAAAATGTAGGTTTTTATGTGTGAAATTTGGGTTTTCTTATCTTTTGACTAAAAAACCTAATATACGAATATAAGAAATATTTTATTCAATATATAAAATTTATAAATAATTTAAATAATTATCTAGTTATAATTAATTATGATTATTAAGACAAAAATCCTTTAAAAGAATAAAAATAATAACATTTCATTATATATCTAATTGGTTCTTAATTATATTTCTCATCAATTGGAATCCAATGAATTCATTTTATATTTATATTAAAAATTAATATTCATAAATTTTATAATACTATTAAGAAAAACTATCGTAATAGCTGTGTTATATCTTATAATAATAAATAATTATTTTTTAATAATTTATTATTATTTTTCAAAACTCGATCTTGCATGTAACACAAGATATCAAGGAAGAACACTTTTGTTTGTAACACAAGGTAACTTGGTTTAGGGTGTATTTAGTGCTATAGAATAAATTATATTTATTTTATATTGTAATGTATTGGGTTCATACATTACCACTTAACACTTGGAGTTTCATTTCATGAACACTTTTCAATATATAGTGGTACATTATTATTTTGTGGTGTTATACATCAGAAATGTACAATCATTATTATTTGCGACATTATTCCATGAAACTGGAATTTTTATACTATATAGTGTTTTATTAATTTCTCATTCTCTCATAAAATACAAATATTTAACATAATAGATTTTATTATTTTATTGATTCTTATAATAAGTCCTTATTATTTAATAGTGAAATTATCCACGTTGTCCTCATGGGATCAACATTAAACATACAATTACTATATTAATTTTAATTGTTTTACTTTTTAGATTTTCAAGCCTTATAAATGTATAAATTTAGTTTCCCTAATCAAATTAGTGATCCCAACCCTAGGAATCCATAACTCAATCAATTACCATTATTTTCGTTGAATAATGTCTGAGATTATATATGACATAAATATCCAAAAACATTATATGTGATGAGGACTGGGATGTAACAAATATCAAACAACCTAAATAAATGGATAAGGGTATAATATTGGAATGAAAAATATATTATATTGATACGGTGATTTATAAAACATATATTGAGTTGAATTTTAATTAGTATTAATGAGATTATATAAAAATAAAGAAGAATTTGGATTTTATAGGAATTGACAAAAACTTAGGGTAAGAATTTATAGAGAATGAGTAGGGTAATTTGGGAAATGATTATGTGTATCATCATATATTGATATAATGAATGACACATAGAGAGATTCCAATAACTAACAATATATACCAATAAGGATAAAAAAATGTATAACAATCTATAAGAGATTATATGATGGGAAAATATAAATATTGAGATTGAATAATAGAAAAATGTTTTCCTAAAATAGACAATGTGATGAATTAATGATAAAATTCTATGTTTATGATGGACCTATTACCCATAGAATCAGGAAAATTTGATAAAATCATAGTGAATATTTTTCATGTGTCTTTTAAATACACCCATGACTCAATATTCCACATCGGTTGTAATAGAACATCTTACAAAGACTACATATTCCATCTTTATTTGAGAGATAATATCACTTGACAGTATTTTAATGATATACTTTAAAGAAGTGGGAATTTTATATGGTACACCACTATCAATTATATTTGGTGGAGATCTTTTTTTTATTTCAATATTTTTGTAATGTCTTTAAAATAACTTAAACATAGTAATAATCTTTATTATGACTTATCTACCATAACTGATGGATAATATACATAAAATATCTAATCACTTGTGGATATGTTATATGTTTTCGTCATGGACACTAATGAGATATGTGACCAACATATTCATATGTCCTAGTTTATATAAAAATATATATTCCTCTAAAGCATTCAGATAGATCGATATGGGTGACACTTTGTAAGAAAAATTTTGATTCTATCATGTTGGCATGAATTAGTGGAACATTAGCTACTTAGAAATGATTATTTTTATAAAATGGTTTAGAAGGTCAAATCCATTTATCAACACATCAAGGTGTTACATAATCTATTTAATATGTAAAATAATAATCACTATCAATAATTAGAGGTTGAGGTTAGAGAAAATGTTTTACCTAAAACATATCCATGGACAGTATGAAATAATCATTGGAATAATGGAAAGATGTTTTGAAGAGAACTATTACACATAGATATTATTGATCATATTAGTGGTCTGGGATATCAAACATCACTCATTTAAAACATGAATAAATTGTGTGACATGTTTTTTATATCAAACATGATATGATAAAATCAAATACCCACACATGTATTAACAATAGAGGTGGTATTTTTGGATCATTATATCCCTTATGATGAATTGTAGGTGAAGATTTTGGACTATAGATACAATGTTTTATATATTAAAAAACTGACATAGTTAATGTACTTTGGTGAAGCCAGAAGAATAAAGAGAAAATATTAGAACCTGAGGAATTAAGGAAATATAAGTACTCTAATTTGTTTTCATCTTATTTAAAGAAATGAAATTTTATGGGAGAAATTTATAAATGGGGGATGAATATAATGATAAAAAATTATATATATATAAATTTCCTACTACAAAAAATATGTCTACATCATATCTAGTAATATATTATAATAATAAATACATGCACCACATAATGAAGATAAAAATCAATTAATAATTAAAAATATAATGTTACATTTTGATAAAAATAACCATTAAAATTGAAATTATTATATTGGGACAGTAAAAACAGGGAATTAACATAACATGAAATAGGAAATTTGGTAGACTTTAGTCCGCTTGTATAATAACACATAATAGTAATTCTTTAAAAAGATAAGAAACATTAGTAATGCAGTATTGAATTTTTAAAATAAATAATATATAACCATTAAATGTGTTATGTTGAATTTTGATGTATGTAAAATTGATGTATTTGTTGGATGAAAAAACTAAAATATCCATTAATATAGAATCCCATGTATTATGAATTGTAACATGGAAATTAGAATATTATCTAGAGTAATGTATTAGTAAAATAATATATTTAATAATATTAATTTGAATAATAAAAGGACCACATATCATGTTAATGAGTTAAATATAAAAAATAAATTATTAACATAAATAATGAATAATTATTTTTTTGTAAAATATATACGATTTATTTATGTTAAAATACATTTTTATGAAAAATATGTAAATATAGAAAAACAAATTCCCTAAAATAGTATCATGAAATAATATTTTTGTTATTGAAAATAATAATTTTATTTTATTAATCATGAAGATTTTTTTCTAATGTTTTTTTAAAAATCATCATATGATAAAAAATATGATTTGTTAATCAAAAATAATATTATATGAAATATAAAATTCATACATTTAGAAATTTATTTTGATATAATTGATTTCATTTTTTGAGTCAACACATAAAATTTTTATTTGGAATTTCTTTTTGTTTTTCATAAAAATAAAAGTTTTTTGGAGAATATTAAAATACAATATATGTACCATATAAGTACTAAAATTATTAATAATGTGAATGAACGAATTATTGACTTTTATAGAAGGTAATATAATATTTTATTGGTCTTTATACTATGTAGTCTCAAAATACATACTCTTTAATAAATTTTTTTGTTAATATTTTAATATATAATACATATTCAAATATTTTATACTAGAATATCCCTAAAATCCCCTGATAAATAAAACATTTCACAACCCCATTTCAAACATATTATATACCCCATATCATGAAAATATTATACTAAAATATCTATAGAACCCTTTTCCCAAGTCTATATTTCACAGTCTAAAAAAAAGACCTTTCTAAAGAGTATTAAGGAGTAGTTTAATAGAGAATATCCAAAGAAGGAAGTATTTTCATGAACCAGTATATTTTAATTGAATTTATTCATCCTGCTGAAAATATATTATATCTAAGATAAAATAATGGAATTTTTTTAATTGAAAAAGTGTATTTTTTTATATTTATGGAATTCCTATTCTTTAAACTCTCATATTCTATTATTCTAAAATGAAAATGTCGCTCATAATCTGGTCATCTCACCATCTATAGGGAAAATGTGTTTTGTTTTTCATAACTATTTATCCATATTAGATCCTAATTTTATTTAAATGAATAAAATATTATTCTAACCTGATAAATATTTTTTCTACATAAATAGTGTATACAATTTATTAAAATATTAAATAATGGCCAAGGATAATCATAAATTTACCAATAAAACATTACAATAGACCCTTATATATATGAATCAATATTTTGAAACCCGTTATAACTTATAAAACCTTTTTAAATTTAATAATAATTAATAAATAACTTTGAAGTTCTTAATATTGTAAAAATATATTACCAATCAATTGACCAGGTTCAGAACAATAAAATATTTTAGATGAAGTTAGTCAAACATCTTGAATAATCCAATATGATGAAATATAATATATTAAATTATTAAAATATTATAATAAATGGATATTAACAACATAAATAAATATTTATATTTTTCTATATATATTTGTTAATAATATTATTTTATATAACTAGGAATAAGACAAACATACCAAGCTAGTAAGACCCCGACACAATGGAACATCCTAACCACCCTCTTATTTCTCAGGTTATGATGTCTCTCTCTATATCAATTTCTCTCATTATTATTATAATTCAGTTATTATATATTCTGTATATTCTTCACCTGCATTTAAACCTAATTTTTTATTCCTATCATTTCACCAATTTTTAATTTTTATTTCTAAATCATCCCTCTAGATATAACCCAATTATCAAGAAATTTCTTATTCATTATACAATTTTATGTGTTAATTATTTTATGATTTTTCCATTACATTATTATTAAAAAAATAAATATTTTATGTATAATGCACCATGTTTACATCTATATTTATTATAAATATTGTGTTCCCACATTTAAAAATAGTTATATACCTATTCCATAAAATAATCGTTTAAGCAGATATTTTCTATTCATATTTAACCACTATATTCATAGGAATAGTCAATATTTGTAATCCGTAATCATAATATATGATTATTCACTTAATTATTATTGTCTAAAATTCACTAATCAATTATTTTATTACGATACATTATGATAATTTCCTTTGTAGTGTTCTGATACAAGAATATTTAACCATTTTTCTTCTCAGGGGTTTTATCATTTATAAGAATTATATGCAATTATTTTTCCTTATAGAACATCAAAATTCATGTTAATATTATAATTTGATAATTGAAAAAAATTAATCCTTCAAGCTTGTAAATAATTTGGTTATTTCCCTTCCTATGATACCTGGTAAGGGTCATCAGTTTTAGGCATAACACACTATATTATATTGCCCTAGAAGTGATCATTTACTTATGTTATGAGGTTATTTTTATGTTGTGGTGACATATATATAAATCCATGATTTTATGAATTTATTTATATTTTTTCATTATTCATTTCTTATAATCATTCCCTTTATGATACCATGAAATTTATATAGACCGTAATGTGTTAAATTATTATCATGATTTACTCTAAATAATTTTTTACAAGGAATTATAGAATACACCTTTAATTTATGTGTTTCCTTAAGGATTCATATAGAGTAATAAATTAAAAAATCTATTTAATCTTTGATTATAGAGATCAATATATATATATATATACTTCAGTATATTTATACAAAATTTTTTATCTATGTCATCATCCAAATACACTATCCCTCTTGATTTCTATTCTTTATTTTAAGGATTTTATATTAAATATCATGAAGAAATTAAAAACAATCTCATGTAACTACAATATATTGATTCAAGAACTATATTGTTTTTTACGAAATCATTCGATTATATAAAAATGAATCAATTTACTTTTTATTGATCCATATAGCAATAAATATCCTAACAATACCTCTTTTATGAAACTTTTATATGTTAGGTTGAAGCATGAATAAAATTGTGTGAGAAAATCCATTATTTAAAATCGTTTTTTGGATTCATATGATTCAATTAACCAGATAAATTCATTGTAAAATTTCTTGATATTTTATAATGTATTTTCTGTTAGATAATCATAATAATTTGTGTCATTCATCACAATAATCACTAACCAAAAAATTTGTAATACTTTTATGATAAAATTATTATTATAAAATGTGATCATTGTAATGTATAAATTTAATTGGTGGTTATAAATCGATGTAACTACATTATAATAACAACCTAAAAAAATTATCATTTTAAATACCATTTCAATTATAATATTTAATTATTTTTGCTAAATAAATAATGAGATTATTTTATATATAAAAAATGTATTACACTTATTTTCATTTTGAGGAACTATAACTTTTTATTTTATCAAATATAAATATTCTGTTATATGGTGGTAATTTTTATAAAATGAATAATATTACCACCAATATATTAATTAGTAAATTATTAGATGTAAGAAAATTGATAGTTAATATTCTAGAGAATTAATTTTCTTTTAGATATATGTTGTCATTATATTTTTTTAATTAATATTTGAACTTTAAACATCTCCAATATTAATTAGAAAAGGGAAACATGATTTTTAAATTTAACATATCAAAATTATAATATGGATAATTTTTGTGATTACCCCAATAATGATTTTTTTGGGGAATAGATAAAATAACATTTTTTACAAATACAATCACATTTAAGATATGTTCGTGTTATGATAATGATATTATATTTTATAAAACATTTTTATTGGAAAAATATACATCCTAATGACTGAATTCGTGAATTTAAAAATATTATTCTATATTATTAAAGTTATTATTTTTTCTTTGGAATTTATGTTGTATTTATTCTAATAAAATGAAAATAAAATCGATATTATCCAATAGTTATTTAGTTTCATGTTTATTTTTAATTTTTTATTTGGATAAATGTCACATAAATATTATTCCAAAAAATTGGTTTCCATTTTATTTTTCATTATTATATTAAATTTAAATTTTATAATATCTTGAAATTAAATCTTTTGATATGGATTCCAAGGTAGATGTATTATTAATCAATAGTATGTAGTAATGTTGGCAAAACATTTGGGCAAAAAATTATGTTAGCATCGTAAAAGTTCTTCAACTTCGAAAAAAGTTAAATGAGTTGAAAATGGAATCAATCTAAAAGTTAATTGAACAATTATCATTATAACATGTCTAAATCTGATTAGTATCATGTTTAAAAATCCTATCCCAATATAGAGTGAAATATTTGTCTATTTGAATCCACATTTACATGAAAATTACATTATATTGTTTTTATGTTAAGGGTATTAAAAATGGAACCACAATAATAATATATATAATAAAAATAATTTCATATAAAATATTTTTTCATTCATATAATGTGTTTCTACCAACATTTAGTTTATAAAAAACATGTTCCCCTATTAAAAACATAATATTTTAAAATGAACATTCTAAAATAGAAAATAAAATTATGGGTATTAAGAGGAATAAATAAATTTTGATATTTTTCTATAAATATATTATATAATGAAATATTTTAGATTGATGTATAATAATTTAAAACGTACTAGTTTTTAGTAAATTCGTTGAAGAGAAAAAAAATATATTGTATTGAAAAAATTATTTCATTGAATTTTATGAATGAATATAATATATATATTCTAAAATATAAAAAATACTATAAAAAATATATTATTATTGAGTTAATTATATAAAAATGATATTAGGAACAAATTTTTAGATATATCTTAGCAGTTTTATTTTTTGTGAATAGTACAAAATACAGATTTTTCTAAAACTGTTATTTCATTTCATCAAATAAATTACTTTAAATGCCCAAATATGGTTTATATTAAGAATAATATTACTTTAAGATACATTTTAATAAAATATACTCATATAATTCTCGACGAATAAACATTATATTTTATTTTTGTGTAAATTTACTTTTATACCTAAAAAGACAATATTCATAAACTTATTTTTAAGTGAAACAATTTTAAAATTTTAAAAAATTAGAATAATACCTAATGAATAATTCACTTGATTAAATGTGTATATTATATTTCTTTATATATGAATTTAAATTCATATATTTACCATCAATAGTCATAGAGTCATTGTAAGACTATCTTATGATTGAAAACTTCATTTTTATGAAAATTTATTTTTTATTATATTTATTAGTTTTATTTTGAATATAATTACTACAAACTATTGAAAATTATTTTTGAAAAATGGATTCCAAATTTTTAATTTACATACTCATTTTTAAAAAAAATTTCTTTTAAATTTATGTACATTATGAAAATTAAGTGTGGAAATCTTTACAACTTGATAATATGTAAAATGGTGCAAACCATAGTCAAAACTATGGGACAAGACATTAAAAAACCTAAACATTAGAAATTATAATATATCCTGATTTTTTTATACCACCGTAACTCTTGATTAGTTAAATAATTCCCATTAATCCTTTCTTTAATATATTATAATAATGTTTCACTTTTGTGAAGATATGATATATTTTATTCAAATTGAAAACTAATTTTGGGTCTATGAATTTAATAGAATGGTTAGATGATTAAATTATATTTTTTCATTATAAAAAATTATAAAAACAATCCTTTTTATATTGTTTTCCAAAAAAAACTTTGAAACCAATTTTATTCATAATTCTAATGTAAAATGATATTTAATCTTCAATATAGTATTTTAATGAAAATTGTTTTTCCTTAATTTCAATTAGTATATTAAATGTAATATCAACAACTTATAGTTAATAAATAAGATAAAATAGATATTTTATTAATATAATGAATAAAATATTTAAAATCTCTATATAATTTATAATCATAAAATAATTTTAATATTGTAATAAGTTGAGTTATCATTGATAAGGTTAAAATGAGTATACTGTTTTTTATCTAAGCTGTATGGATTTAAATGTATCCAAAACTTTTAAGACGTGATTGGTTTAGTTTATTTTACCGTAACACATAATTTTTTTTTGAATTTTTGTTCCACGGATCCACTTTTCATGATGATGGTTTATATATTATATAAGCTTTTATGTAATTCCACGAGTACACCTTCCCTCTTATATAAAAGGATACAACATATCCTATCTTATCCTAACCTAGTGATTCCTCAATATCATCAAATACTAGAAATAATACACACCTATTATCATTTCGAAATTCCAATCTATTATGTTTTTTCTATATCACCATCTATTAAAGTCCTACGGTGTATTCCAAAATTTGTTTATCAACAAAGAGGTTTAAATGTTAACTTATTACTTTCAATTTTATTTCTTGTTATACCTCCTCTAAATATGTGGTATATATTATATTATAATTACATCATAATTTTAAATATAATTGATTATTATTTTGATAATGTAAAAATAAATTCCCACCCCATTTCCATCGTATGAAAAATGATAACATCACTCATTTGCGTGTGTGACTTACCATCTAAACATTTCAGTGTAATTTGTTTTCAACACCATTTTACATGTATGTTTATAAATATTGAACTAAAATTTTAAAAAAAATATTTATTATATTATGAGGTTTCTATAATTATTATATATTATTCATATAATGTTATATATTTTCATTAGAAAATGATAACATTATTTATGAAAACGTACAACCTACCATCTCCATGAAGGATGTAAATCATTTTTCTATCTATAAAATTCAAAGATAATTAGAAATATGAATATAATGAACATATATTTAAATTAAATCATAAGTAAAATTAATGAGATCATGGAACCATGATCAATGTTAAATGACCAAGACATCCGAACCGAAACTTGCATTAAAATGAAATTAGTTATCAATTGAATAATTAATTTTAAGAAAATATATTTAATTTATGCATGAAAAAATATTTTAATAATATCATGTATCAGGTGAAATATATTATTATGATTATTTAATAAATTGAAAATAAATTTAAATATTAATTATATTGGTGATCATATTTGTATGATGAAAAATGATACTTGTGGTAATGAATTTTTATCTCATTATTATTTTTGTGAGACTGAAGTCATATTAAACACTTATTTATTTTTCATAGTTAAATAATTTCAAATAATTTATTCAATGATTATTCTGATTAATATTTTAATGATACAAAAATCCATCAATGTTTCTCTCTATAATAAGGTTTTGATGTGAAATTAATTTAAAATGATAGGGATTAACATCATAATCACATTTTATTTTGGATTTATTATCTATAAAATTACATTGAGTAAATGATATTATCCATATCTAATAAGTAAATATTATTTTTTTTCTCAATTTATTTAGGGATAAATACTCTGGTAATTTTCCTCTCATTATGTAATAAAAATTCCAAAATAATTTTTTTATAGAAAATTGAATCTGATTCACTATTAAGACTGGAATATTATTCTTCCATGCCAATATGTTCATTATTTTTTTGAGAATGAATTTTAATATTATTAAATTACAATTCAAATTAATGTTTACCCAATTTTGAAACTATATAATTTTTTTTAGTGTAATCTTCATGTCCTTTTTGGAATGATGTATTTTTGAATTTTTATAAAAAAATGTGACGGGAATATTTGTTTTAATGGACATTAATGGAATTGAATTTCTTACAATCATATAAAATATATTTTTTCATAATTTAATTACCATAATACATGGGGTTTTAAATGAATTATTTCTTTTATATTTGGGTATTTGTTTTATTTTAATATTTTTATTTCAATATAAAATTTCATTTCCATTCAGTAGTATTCCATAGATCTTTTAAAGAAATATTCACAATTGATAAAATCCGTTAATCTTAATCATGATATAATATGGTTATGTTCTGACATATCCACCCTTATTATTTTAATGGATGGATTATGATTGTAGGGATAATATTTTTATGAAACCTCTTTAGTTTACATGAGTTATTATAAGATGATATAATGAAATGTTTATAAAACTAATATTATTTTACGGGTTATATTATGATGATTTGGGGACTGTTTTTCCCCTTGGAAAAAATATGTATGGTTTTAATTATGTGAATGGTGGAATAAAAATATTATCTCCCATAAATTCATTGGGTAAAACATTACTTCTTATGGGACAATTTTAAAATTAGTTCATGTGATCAATCCAATATGGGAAACATGTCATGATGTGTGATCCACTATTTGAAGAAAGGAATGATTTTTGATCCTTCAGGATTATATAAACATGGGATGATACCTAATCCATTATCATATGGAAAATTGGTGACGAAGAATTATCCATTATGAAATGGGAAATAGGTTTCGATTCCTGATCCACTATGATATGGTCATGGTAGTTATGTGTGACATATGATAGTGTTTCACAATCAATAACGGGGATAAAAAGTTTTGATATTTTTTTATTTTTATGATTTGAACTCTTGGTTCCAGACTGATTAATGATTTTTCTCACTCTTACAACTCATATATTTGAAATGATAATGTTTTATTACATTTTTCATCATTAGAAACCATAATAAATTTGTTATGAACATTCTGGGTTATGATATTAAACACACACTATTATGCATGTTTCTAAAAATAGTTCCACATGGGTTATATTTAGGATTCAATTATACATTTTTCAAAAAATAGTTCTACATATGTTATATCTAATAGTAAGACTATGTGGTCAAATAGTTTTGGGTGAAGTTAAATATATTTAGTGAAATAAGACTATTATGTATTTAGTATATAATGAAACTAAACCTTTATAATTATTGTGTGTAATTTAGTTCCATGTATTTGGTTTTCATCAAAAATTATGTAATTTATATGTTTCAAAAACATGGGTTACAAAAATTGATATCAGTGTAGGGTTCATTTAATTATTTTTTATTTGGGTTAGAAAACATTATAGAAAACCATGGTGTCAATTCTACGTATATGATAGTATTATAATGTTTTTTCTAATATAGATATTGTGTTTATTTGTAAAAAACAAATCCATATATGGATATTATAAATATGAATCAATTGTATCACATATGATCATAGTGGTAATAACACTGAAATAGTTAAATTTTGTATTAACATGACCATCATTTCATAATTACTGTTAGGTCTAAGACAACAAAACTAGGTGGACACTCAAACAAAATATTCATCAGTGAATTCACATTTTCATTATGATTTATTATGATGGATTTTAATATATTATTTCCATGAATGACATTGGTTAAACATAATTTTTTATATATTGAAAATTATGTATCATAATTTAGTGCATCATAGGAATTATTTTCACGAATATATGATTTCTTTATCAAATTTTAGTATCATGATGATTAAACTAAGACATTGGTCATAGATAGTAGATGAAACAAAATGGAATCTTTTGAACAATGAAGCTGACTAAAAATGGTTTAATTTACTCTTGAGAAACAAGATGGCTAAGGACTTGGGATGAAAAATCTTATGAATATTCTTAATCAACCCTCTCATCATGTGAGAACTAACATATATCTTATTTGAATTCTGAATTTCCCAATGTGGGATTAATATTTCATTGCTTGTTTTCAATGAAAACATCCACCCTCCTTTCTTGGGCCTTAAAATCCACTCATTGTTAAACAGTTGTTCTATATAATAAAAAATAATTTTTTCATCCAATTCTCGAACTAGGAGAAATTTCTATTAACTATTTATCTCTTATAAGGTGAATTTTATCAATTGTGTAATCTTATAATGAATATGAGTAATGCGGATGAAATTAACTACTTTGAATAGGTTGATATTTTGAGGATATTTTTTAGTAGTAATTCCTCTATAATATATTATATAATTAGAGATGGATTTATATTATATTAAAAAGAATGTTGACATATCAATATATACTTATGAGTAAAATTTTATAATCCATTTATGGAAAATATTTGGATTAATCATAATCCCTGAATAATAAATTGGTTGATTCATCAGTGGATTAAAAAAAACTCTTCAAATTTAATAATCTATAAGAGTCATTAGTAGCTAGATTGAAATTGTCTGATGTATACACAAAGATGTAATGAAAATTTTAGATTCCCACTATTCTAAAATATAGGGAAATAGAAGGATGTTTGAATATAACAAAAACCCAAATAAATCAAATCATGGAAGGAAATTTCAGTCACATACATACTAAAAATGAGCAAATAAAGATCAATAGAATTTCTTGAATGGGACTGGGTGGGGATTTAAATGTGTATGGGAAAGATATAAATACCATTAATGTTAAAAGACGAAAAATAGGATAGTTGATACAATTTAGGATTGGTTGATTTTAAATATTGGGCCATTCAAACTACATTATATTAAATACATGGAATTTTGGAATTACATTGATCGGTACATGAATCCAATGTCTTATGATGTTAATAAATTCAAAAAACTTATTAAGGCCAAAAAATTGAAATCATATGAAATAAAAATAAATGTTGTGAAAAAAGATAGTTAAGGTATGCCTCTCCTCCTATAGTGATTTGGGGATTCCATGTTGATGTTTTTATCACTACACCATATGAAAATATAAAATTCTTCATCATTTAATGACTTTTATTTGTGAAATTATTATCCCACTTTACATATATCCCATATAAATTCATGCAATCAAGAAATAAAATTTTATATTATAAATCAACCTATGATCATATATTTGTGGAAGGACGAACCCGAATATACAATGGTAATATTTTTCTATCAGATGATATAATATTTAAGGAATACCGGGTGATTTATCTTTTTGGGATAATATACCATTTTATTATGAATTAATTTTTAGAAATAATTATTATATTTAGTGGACTATATGATCAAAAAATATACTTCATGGTATGCAAAATTATGAGTGACTAAAATTATTTTAACATAATTCTTATATTAATAATGTAATGATATAATATCAAATGATTCATTCCCTTAGGTTTCAATCATGGTCATATATATTTTAGTGTATATGTAAGGATAACTACTCATGAAATTAATTAAAATGAACATTGGGAGTTATAGTTTAATTAATATATATTAATATATTTTTTCATCATATTTAGATTTCTCTATATTTGATAACCTATTCAAACAATTTTGGTTTTTGTAATTAACTGGAGTTAGATAGAATATATTTTAATTATTTGACATTTCTTATTATCATTTAAAATTAAAATTTAGTTCTTCATCCCTTTGAAATTCATATTGAATGTTAATTTCTTATATTAAGAGGAGATGTGATGATTGGTTAAAGAACAACTAAAAGATAACTTTTTTATTATGAAATAGAAGGAAATCAAGTGAGAATATGTTCTAATGTAATCCATTTCCAATGTCATGGAATCTATAAGAATTCCAAAATGTATTTTTTAATATAAATTTTATCATTTTACCATCATTTATAATGATGTTATGGTATTACCACCACTCATAATTTTATGGTTTTTTAGAAATTAATTACTCCATGACTTTATTATTTATCACACTATTTTTCCATGGAAATTATTTTCACCTTATTTCCTATTTTTCATCATTCCATAAATTATTTCATTATATAGATATCTAGTTATGAGTTCTTTTTGGTATCCATTTTGAATCCAAATTCCCCCTTTTAATGAATGGTTTTTTCTTCTCTACAATATGAGGTTTTAATAATGGAATTTTAAAATATTGAACACTTGATGACTGAAATAAAATTAGAAGGGATTAAGTTATTTAATGGTGGTAGAATGTAACATCATGATATTTTATAACATAAATATCATTAATTAAATTGGATTTTTTTTCATATTATGTATCATCTAAGGCCACATTTAAACAAACAACTATAGATAATTAATATATTACTTTTTTATAAGATCATTATAACATAGCTGTTAAAATTTGTGGTTTGAATAAGAAGAAAATAATTAGGATAATTATTAGTAATAGTGTATTTTAATTAAAATAAACTTATTAATGTACAATAAATATATTATAAATTATTTAGTAACCACAATTTAGTTTTCAAAAAAATGTTCTCTTCAAAAATGATTTTATGACTTTTTTACCACAAATATTATAATAAATATTTTTTAATATTATAATTTTGATATGAATTATATTTCATTTTTTGATTAATATTATATAAATTAACACATGATGATTTTTTTTTATTTTTCATGAAATTATTTATTATTTATGTGAGTAGTAAAAAATAATATATTGTTTTGTAAAACTATGATTTAGTACCATAAAATTTGGAAACAAAAAACTATAGTTATATTTTTTATTTAGTGTTATATAATAATAAGATAAATTTTAATAAAAATTATCTAAATATTTCAATAGGCATAAAAGTTATATTTTATTTCTGTATATATTTACTTATATTCATGCCAAAAAATTTCATTTAACAGTTTTTAGTGCCTAGAGTAGTTCAATTATAAAGAAATGAAAAATTCCATAATTAATAATGATTTAAAAGTAATTTATTGATTATATATATAACTATATGAATTTAAATTAATGAATTTATGATTACAAATCATTGAGTTTTGTAGAATAATCCTATACAAGAAAAATGTATTTTCTGAAAATACATTATTTATCATGTTTTGTTGGATTATTTTTAAATTATTATTCATCAAATTATAGAAAATTAATTTGATAAAATGGATTCCATTTTAGGATTCTGGATATTCAAATTTAGTTAATATGATCCTTAAATTTATATGAATAATGAATAGTGACAATGGTAAAATTTAAGATAATGCTAAGGTAAAAATTGACTAAATAAATCTACAACTATGGGATAATATTTTAAAATAACTCAAAAACGTTACAAACTAATATTTGATGAGTGGATATGGAGAAAGTATAATCCAATGGGGTTAAATAATACATTTTAATATTTTATTTTTAAAATTTAATCCCAATCGATACTTTTGTGATGATAAGTTATATTTTGATAAAAGTAAAAAATATTTTTTTGTTATTTCATTTCATGAAATGGTTTGAAGATTACATTATGTTTTATTTTTATACCATGGTATAAAAACCATAATTAATTATTTATTTTATTATGAAAAATTGTCAAAAAAGTTGGTACTTTATTTCAATGTAATAAAATATTTACTCTTAAATTGTCAGTTTTCCTAAAAATTGTTTCCCATGATTATTATATTCCTATATAATTTTTTTTATCAACCACGTATAGAAACTAAATAAAGTAATTTTTTTAAAAAAAATTGAATCATTATTTTCTTAAAATATTAAAATTATTCTTTTATTATTGTTCATATTATTATGTTATTTTGGTATGAATATTAGTTATCATGATTTAGGATAAAATGAATATACAGTTGTATAACATGGAGATAAGGATTTAAATTCTTTAAAATCCATTAAATGTTATCAGTGGAGGATATTTTTTCCTTAACAATCATTATCTTTTACTTTTTGGTTTATTGGTTCATCTCTAAAATATTTTTATATACCTATTAATTAATCATTTAAGTAATTCAAAGTGTGTCTATTCCCTCCTCTATCAGAATCTGATACATATTATATATCTTCACAAAGAAACATGACTTATATATTAGAAAAAACTATCTTAGTACGTTCATATTATTACTAACAAATTATTATATATTATACTCATTTAAAAAAAATTTCCTTTTATGGAATAACATTTACGTCAAAATATGTTTCTCAACAAAGAGCTATAACTCTTAACAGAGTAGATAGAATTTTATTTCTTCTTTTAAATCCAAAATTTTTTATTTATTCATTATAAAATAAATAATTTATTATCTCCAATACTCATAATTATTAATATGGTGATAAAAACCCAATTATCCATCAATTTTTGTCCTATAAAAAATTTAAAATATCACTCGTGCGTACACACAACATACCTTGTGCACATAGTGTTCTAATTCCTTTTTCTTTACAATTTTACATGGAAAGATAGAAATATGTAAATGACACTTATATATGATATTTATTATTTTATTATCATTATTTAATTATAAAATATTATTAATCATTCATTCATTCTTTTGGACTGTACTTGACGATAGTGGTAATGCGTACATATGACCTACGGTCTCCATGAATGGTGTATATCATTTTTTATTATCATTTAAAGAAAATTATAAATATGTGTATATTCAATATATAGAAATTTTTTGCATAATTTAAATCCTATAAATTATTGTTTTGTGTCCAATGTAAAAACACAAGGACTATGGAATAAAAGAATGCCTAAAAATGAAAAAGTTATCACCCATAAGTGGGACATAAATATAGAATTTTTATTAAATGGTTGATGAGATGGTAATTAAAGAATATATGGTATGAAATATGTTATTAAGTTTCCAAACAATATTTATAATTAATTAATATTTATTATAACAGAGGTTCAAATATGTATGAAGAAATTGGTTACTTAATGTAATAGATTTTTCACTATTTTTTTCAAGGAGATATAATCCATATTCCTCAATAATTTCATTTATATTTTTTTTATAAATCACATAATGATTTATTAAAATTTTTAAGGATAATTATGCATATAGGAAAATCAATATATTTTAATGTCCCTCCTTTGTTTTTATTTTGAATGATACCAATGTGGTATGGGATTCAAATCTAAATCCAATTTTATTTAGGGTTTCATCATATTGAATTTACATTGTGTTAATTATATAATCAATATCAAAGAATTACTTTCAATTATCCTTCTTCTTATTTTATTTAAGGGGAATATAGATTTTTGCTTCATTTTCAACACATTATGTACTCATGAGTCTGAATTAATACATGTTATTTGAAATCAAATACATTTTTAATATTATATAACAAATATTATTCTTCCAGGTCCATGTTTTATTGAAAATGGTTTTAAATTTTAATTTTTGTATTATAAAATGATTGTTTAAATTCTTTTTTATGCATGTCTTCAATTCTATATGTTTTGTTCAAATGTAATATTCTTATCATTTTCTGAATTTTCTATATAAATTAATTTATCGAAAATGTTATGGGAGTCATTATTTTAGAATTTACTGCTTAAATAGAATTACCTACTATCCTGTAAAATCATTGTTTTTATGTATACAATATTATAATACATGGTACTTTTCAAATAAAATTTATTCCATAATAATTTATAAATATTTTAATATTATTAAAGATAATTCAATTTGAAAATTTTATTTTAATCAATAAATAATTAAGGGTTATTATAAAATAATTTCATCAATGTTAACGTTATTTGACATTAATTATTATTCTACATCGATATGATCAAATAATACCATCGTTATTATTTATATGGATTATTTATGACTATGATTATGTGATTTATTATACGCATTTTTTAAGGGTTATGATATGATTAATTGATTAAATTTTTTTAAACCTATTTCCATTTAATGTGTTATGTTTTGATGATTTGATTAATTTGTATGATATTTTGGAAAACATGTACAACATTTTCATTATCTGGTTGTTCTTCTTAGAATTATATAGACCTCAAATAAATTTTTAAAATCATTAAATCTCATGATATAATTATGGGAAACCTGTTTATGTTCATGATCCACTATATTAAATAGTAATCCACTATGGGATTAGAATTAAAACATCACCTAACCTACTAGATTTGTCAAATAATATTCAAATAGAAGCTTCACTTTTTCAAATTCCAAATGCACCTCAAATAACACCATAATAACATGGCACTCATGACATCACAACCCATGATGATGGTCGATTTCTAACTAAAACAACAAATATAACCTTACCTAATTTCTCTTTTTCAAGACATGATCACATCACAATATTTTAAAAACCTAGCCAAAGGTACTCCAAACTTTGGATTTTTCATTTTGAAATGGTCAATTCCCAATCATGCCTTTCTCTCCACGGCTATAATTTTCTTACAAACAATCCCCTATGAATTTTACAGCCAAGGAGTCCAACAAATTTCACACCTGACATCTGATGTCACGACCCGTCCCCCGGGGCCTGTGTTGTGACTACCCCAAGCCCTCTATCCATACACCAGTGGCTGGTGACTGGCACCAAAGGTGTATTTCCCAAAAACTAGGATGGAATTGTCTTTATAAACTAAAAACACACACAACAGAGTACGCATTTAATGTAAATGCTAAGTAAAGATGTATACAAAAGAGTCCTGAAACGTAGAGGGGGATCCAGAAATACAATCCCAACTGGAAAGTGTAAGGACCAATGAAAAAAAGTACACCTGAATAAGGGAAAACACCTATTGTGTCATCCTACGGGGTTCCAACCTGGAGGGTATGTATAAATGGCCTCCTCATCACTCCACGTCTACCGGTCTCCTCCATGTACCGACTCGTCATAAGGTCCACCTCTGGGTACTGTCCAGTCCTGCTACTCAGCCTCACTCAACGTTGTCCGTCGTCTGCATCCAACACAAAGAGGTGTGGGCATAGCCCGTGTAGGGGTGAGTATAACGATATATATTAGGGACCCCGAGTCCCTCTTGATCTCATAAAATCCAACAAGGATAAACCAAAAAGTTTGAAATCAATGAGTATCCATTACATAGTTATATACCCATACATATACCTATGTTAACAAGTAACACATCTCAATCATGAGGAAAACATATAAGTCACTGACTCAGCTCACATAGGTATACAACATATGTAGAGAGATATAGGTGATCATATATAGCCACTAAATCATCAGAGCTGTCACACCAGCACATGATCCAGGACCAACTATTCTGTCAGACCAACACATCATCCAGGAATAGAAGTTAGAAATGTCAGACCAACACATGATCCAGGAACAATAGTTAGAGCTATCGGACCAACAGTTGATCTAGGTCCAACTATTTTTTTCGGACCAACTATTTTGATGGACCAACACATGATCCAGAAATAGAAGACAGAAATGTCGGACCAACCAATGATCTAGGAACAGTCGTCAGAACTGTCGGACCAACACATGATCTACGAATAGTCAACAATGTACATCGAGCCCCAGGGTTTCCACTAGCTTGCCTGATTCCGGGAGGGTATTCTCCTTAAGACAAATGTTGATACATCAACTACCACATCATCCCACGATGATGTATCCTAATGTTTTGTCTCATCAAAAGGAACACAATGCGACAGCCGGTGCGTCAATCAGACACCCGATCAGAGAGTTATTTGCATTTCCATTCTGGGGGCCTGGATGGATTAAGGTTCAATCCAAACCCACCATACCCAAAATTTATCCAAAATTCTTCTGTAATATTCCAAAAGAACCGTCTTGCTCCATGTTTTCTGTTGCGTCATACATTTCGTCAATCAGACACCCGTAGCTAATGTTATAGGAGAAAATGTGGAAACAGGCCAAAACGGGTCCGAGTCCGGTCCGGCCCAGTCAGACCGACCAGGTCCATGGGTCTGACCCGGTCAGTGGATCCAACCCGTCTTGAGGGGCGGCCCAGCACACAGAGGCGGCCCGACCCTTGGGGGTTCTGGGCCTGTGGCCAGGCGGCTTGTGGGGGGTCCCCCTCTGTCGCGTCCAGGGGAGAGGTCGTGCGCCCCCTGGATATCCCGAATGGCTATGTAATTCGGGTGGGAGCCAAACCTATATTTGTTTTCAATGGCCCATAGGTCGTGGCCCACTCCTCCGGTGGCACCGTTGCACAACAGTCATCGTCAAAATTCGAGGAGAAATAGAGGGGAATCAGTCTATGTTCGTGTGGTCTGCACCCTCCGCATTATAGTTATAAAAAATAGCTAAACATAAACCAATATTGAATGTTGTAGAAAGGGAAAAAATTAAAACTCAAATACCCTACCTCGGGTTCGTTGTTCGTTGATGATGTCGCAGAATGGAGGGTGTCGATTCATTGACGTCAGAAATGAAGAAGTCGAGGATGTCGTCATCAGCGTTCTTCAAGGACAAAGCTTCCTCCCTTGTTCTGGTTGAAGAAGGAAGAAGTTTTTCATCATTGGTGGAAGAAGCATTCTTCATTCTTCCATAGTCGTTCTTCATTGGGGAGCTCTTCTTATCCCATACTCTCCACTCCCAAAAGACCAAAGTAAAAAGACATTCCAAATAATAGATTATAATATCTATTATTTCGTTGGCAAGAAATTCAAAAATAGGCATTTAATTAATTGATGTGGTCTAATTAATTAAATGGGGGTGGGTTGGCACCATTATGTGTAGAAGAGATCCAGAAGCTCCCCCTCATTAATTAGGGGAGTTCTAGAGATTAAGTGGTCTTGGGTGGTCTCGACCGCATTAACCCCACATGAAGTGGGTTTTTAGACCTCAGGTGGGCCCCACCATTATAACCTCTCAATGGAGGTTGAGGTGTGGTGGCCCCAACCAGCAAAATCCTCTTGGAGGTTTGAACCAATATAAATAAAAATAAATCCAAAACTTTAATTTTATTAAGATTACTCATAAAAACCAAAAAACTAACTTTCATTCTCAACCAAATTCCATCGAGGTGAAAGCCATATTAAGATAATATCGGGGAGGCGAGTTCAACGGTACCCTCATATTTTAATTCTGAGCAACAATTTAAAAGTTATAAAATCTCGGTCGTACGTTTACTGAATGTATCGGAACAAAACTTCAGAAATTGATTACGGGAACATCGGGCCTCAGAATCAAGCACCATCAGTTTCCGCGGACTCATAAAATTCCCATGTATTCAAAAAAAATTCTACAGAAATTGTGGGTCTTTAAATTCTCCCCACCTCAAGTATTTACGTCCCCATAAGCCAAAACTCGTACTATGGGAACAAACGGGGGTACTGAGCATGAATATGAGCCTCCCATTCCCATGTGCTCTCAAGGATGTTCCCATGGTGTCAGCGAATGCGCACCAGAGGTATCGAGTGTCCACGTAGGACCCACTCTAATCAATAATCTATCTCCACTGGAACCTCCATTAATTACTCCCCATCATCTATGTGTAGCTCACCATGGTCGATGATGTGTGTTATGTCGTGCACATATCTCCTCAGCTGAGATATGTGGAAAACGTCATGCACCCGGTGCAACTAAGGTAGAATAGCTAAGTGGTATGCCACCTCTCCTACTCTGCTGAGAACCTAGAAGGGTGCAACAAATCTTGAAGATAACTTTATGCCTCAGTAAAACCTCCATAGGCCTCATCGTGGTGAGACATGTAAAAAGATGTGGTCACAATCCTCGAATTCCAGAGGCCTCTACCTCCCATTAACATACAAATTCTGTCTGCTCTATATTGTCTTCATCCACTCCTGGATGATATGTACCATCATTGTGGTAGCTCGTACCGTCTCTGGTCCAACCAGTGCGGACTCCTCAGGGTCTCTCCCGCAAAAGGGTGATCTACATGGTCACACGTACAACCCTTCAAAAGGTGTCATCTCTATGGTGGATTGATAACTGTTGTTGTAGGAAAACTCCACCAAGGTTTTTTGATCCTCCCCGTAGTGATCGAAGTCGAGGACACAAGCACGTAGCATGTCCTCAAGGGTCTGAATGGTCTTCTCAGTCTGGTCATCTGTCTAAGGATGGAAGGTGGTGCTCAGACAAATTTGTGTCCCAAAATCCTCATACAATCTACTACACAAAGAGGCATCCCAAACTATCTACTGGACCCTACTCTTTGATCGGTATGAAGTCGAATGACATGGTGAGTCGATCGATGATCACCCAAATTGATTTGTGAGCCCTGGATGTACGTGGAAGACACATCATGGAGTCCATGAATATAACATGCCACTTCCACTCTAGGACCTCAAAAGGATGAACCAAGCATGCTGATACCTGGTGCTCAGCCTTCATTTGATGACTAGTGAGGCATCGAGAGACAAAATCTAGTAATGCCTTCTTCATATCTTGACACCAATGCTGTTCTCGAAGGTCCGTGTACATCTTCACCAATCCTGGATGTACTATTAGAGGGGGCATGTGGAAATCCCTCAACACTTAATCCTAAAGTGACACTGGTACCATAGTACATCCATTGAAGAGGATGACATGATCCCCACAATCAGAAAATCTCTCAGGTGCCTATCATATGGATATCTGAACATGTCGTGTCTCGTAGTCAGCGTCCCTATGCTATGCTTTCCTGACTCACTGATGGAGTGGGGTAGTGACTGTATGAGACTGTAGAAAATCTGCTCCGTCTCTATCCACAAATGATATCTGTAAGGTAGCCAGCTACTCTGTTGCCTCTCTTAGCAGTAGTATACCAGTTCTCTTGATGAGGGAATCTACAAATACATTCCCCTTCCCAAGATTATAGACTATCATGAAGTCATGGTCCTGGAGGAACTCAAGAAAACATCGCTATCTTAGGATAAGGTTCTTCTTAGAGAAGATATACCTTAAAATCCTGTGATCAGAGTACATAGTAAAACGCTCACCCATTAGGTAGTGTCGCCACATCTTCAATGAGAAGACCACTGCTACCAACTCCAGGTCCTAGGTAGCATTTTTTGGATCATGTTGTCTCAACTGCTGAGAACCATGTTTGATACCTGGTCACTCCTGCATCAGGACACACCCGAGTCTGGTCCTTGATGCATCATAGTAGAATATGTACCCGACACCTTCCTCTAGACGATTCAAGATGGGGGCACTAGTCTCCCTCTGCCTTAGCTTCTGAAAGCTCTTATGGTATCTCTCTGACCACACCGAGGGTTTCCCCTTCTTAGTCATGGTTGATAGTGGTGCTACAACTCTATAAAAGTCTGACACGATCCTTTTGTAATATCCAGCCATACCCAAGAAATTTCGTACCTCTGTCACACTCCTAGGTGGCTCCCAAGAAAGTACCACCTCAATATTCACTGGATCCACATTAAATCCAGCCTCCGATATGACATTTCCCAAAAAGTGAACCTTTTGGATCCAGAACTACACTTTGAGAGCTCACCATAAAGCTGGTGCTCTTGGAGTTTTTCTAGTACTACCCTCAAATAGTATGCATGCCCCTCCTTAGTAGTCGAGTTGATCTGAATTTCATCGATGAAAACTATGACAAAGAGATCGAGGTACATATGGAATATTTTTTTCAAGAGTCTCATGAACACTTCTGAATCATTGGTTACGCCGAAAGGAATAACCATGAACTCATAGTGGTCGTACCACCATCTGATGGTCATCTTCTACACATCCTCATCTCAAACTCTAAGCTGGAGATAACCTGATCTGAGTTCTATCATTGAGAACCATTGTGCTCCCTTTAGCTGAACAAAGAAGTCGTCAATCCTTGGGAGTGGGTACTTGTTCCTCACATTCACCTAGTTCAGCTGACGGTAGTTGACAAAAATCCTCAAGCACACATCTTCCTTCATTGCGAACATAATCGAGGATGTCCAGGGAGAAACAATGGGCCAGATAAATCCCATTACGTGCAAGTGCTCCAGCTATACCTGCAGCTCATGAAGCTCAACCGAAGCCATTCGATATGCTGAAGTAGATATCGGTGCCTTCATACTATACTGGTAAGTATAGAAGTCCAACTCTCTATGAGGAGGTATTCCTGGATCATCGTCAGAGAAAAAAACTGTGTACTGGTCCACCACTACAAGATTGCTTGGAATATCCACATCCACTACTTCAAGGGTAAGGCTAGCTATCTGTTGAGTGATCGGCTGCACCCTCATCTGAGTAAATATTTCTTGTGCTGTAAAGGTTCCCTTCTTTCCAGTGAAGGTGAACCATGTCCCATTCATGCAAACACACCACACATTGCATCTAATACAGTCTATCTGATCATGGAATGTAGATAACCAGTCCATACCCAAGATGACGTTGTAAGGACTCGATGCCGCTACGTGGAAGTCCCAGGTAAAGATCTCACCTCCTAGAGAAATCTCAGACTGCTAGCACCAGTGAGTAATCATCGATTTTACTCCCGTATGAGACTCTACCTGTACGGATCCAGCCAATGGCTCTGTCGGAATTTCCAAGTTCCGAACGAGTGCAGTGGAAATGAAAGAGTGACTGGCACCAGTGTCGATAAGAAATATAACTAAGGTGGAGTATACACATATCATAAATCGAATCATCTCCAGTGCACCATGATCATAAGCCTCAGCTTCTTGGAGATGAGTTATCTCATAAACACCAACATTCTGTGGTTGGGGTGGACCTTTTGGTGGTGGTGGTGGTAACACCTCAAAATGTCGTCCACCACCAGTTGCACGACCACCTCCTCTACCATGTCTTCCTGCTCCCTACGGACCACCTCGATCGAGCATCTTCCTCTTCTTGGGTGGTCTCTCAACTGTCTGCTAATTGTCAAAATGGATGGTTGGAAAGTCACAATTCATGTAACCCTACCCGCTGCGAGAGTAACATAGCCTGCTCCTGACATTACTGACTCTGTCTCGTCTACATCGAACAACCGATCCCAAGTCTTGAGGTCATCCACCAGATGGTCTGCTCCGCTTGGACCTCTACGACATTTGTCTGCTGCCATCTGCAGAATAATCCTCTACGTGACGCCCGGTGGTGGGTCTCGCTACTAGTGACTACTGAGAAAGTAAACTCTCTACTAAGAGGGCTTGCTCTAACACCTCTTCCTGCATCGAGATGCTTATAGAGATCATCGATGCTCTGATCGCTCGCCTGAGCCCCTATCCAAGCTCTGGGACCTGAAAAATGGGTCTCGAACCATATCATTAGAGTTACGCGAGAGTTAGGTGAACCTCAATGAATACTGGGCCACCGTCATGCTACCTTTCTATAGATGTAGTAGCTCCTATATCTGCACCGCACGTAGGGTGGTTGGGACAAATTCTGCCCGAAATAGCCTCTCGAAGTCATCTCAGAGTCGTGTCGCCTCATCATACACCTGGAGCATCAGGCTCCACCATCTACCTGCTGCTACATGTAGGAGACTCGCGACAAGGATAAACATATGGTCGGCTGGTGTCCCTACCAGTTTGAAGAATCACACCACAGCCTTCAGCCAATCCTCAGTTGTCTGCGGGTCTATCTATCCCCTAAACCTGGGCGGCCTCTCAAAATGGAACTCATGAAATGCTCTCAAGTAGAGTCCACTCTCTGATGCCGGGTCTAGTGGTATCAATGTACCAATGGGTATTGGTACCACTTGTGCCTCCGCTGTGATGGGGCCCTGCACCGAAGCCTCATCGCTCGGTGGGATGCCATCACATACATCTCTCGGAACACTGGATAACTGTCTGCATGGAGGAATCTGGAAAAGAAATAGTTGCACCACAGTCAATAAGTTATATATGGTGAGATGACTCAAGATATTCCAAAGAAAACTCTTGAAAAAACACACACAATTAGTTTTTTCATTCATTGAGTCGGAAATCAGAAATCAGGGTCCTGGTGTGTGGGTAAGAGGGCCGCCACACCAATACTAGACTCCCTGGACAAGAAAATCACACTCAGTACTCTTAACACTATTGCTTCAGAGAATAGAAATAATAGAGTCCTAAGATCTATGGTAGAAACTACTCCTCTGATACCAATTTTTCATGACCCATCCCCATGTGCCCGTGATGTGACTACCCCATGCCTGCCTTCCATAGATCAGGGGCAGGAGACTAGCTCCAAAAGAGTATTTCTCTAAAATTGGGAAGAAATTGCATTTATAAACTGAAAACACACACACAACAGAGTACGAGCGGAATGTAAACTCTAAGTAATGTTATATACAAAAGAGTTCTGAATAGTAGAGGGGTACATAAATTAAAGCCCAATTGGAAAGTGAAAGTACAACTGAAAAAATGTACAACTGAAAAAGATAAAATTACCACTAGTTCATCCTCTGTGGTTCCTACTTGAAGGGTAGGTATTGATGGCCTCGTCATCACTCCACAACTATCAATCTCATCCATGTACCAACTCTTCATAAGATCCTCCTCCAGGTACCGCCCAGTCCTGATACTCAGCCTCAGTCAGCGTTGTCCATCATCGTCATCCCACACAAGGAGGTGCAAGCATAGCCCGTGTAGGGGTGAGTACAACGATACTCACTAGGGACCCCAAGACCCTCATGGTCTCACAAAATCTAACACGGATAAACCACAGAGTATGAAATCAACGGGTATCCATTACGTAGGTATATGGCCATACATATACCTAATTTAACAATTAACCCATCTCAATCAGGAGGAAAACACATAAGTCACTAACTCAACTCACACAGGTATACAACATATGTAGAGAGATAGAGATGATCAGATATAGCCACTGAATCATCAGAGTTGTTGGAAAAACACATGATCTAAGACCAGTTATTCTGTCGGACCAACACATGATCCAGGAATAGAAGTCAGAATAGTCGAACCAATACATGATCTAGGAATAACCATCAGATCTTTTGGACAAACACATGATCCAGGTCCAGCTATTCTGTCAGACCAACACATGATCCTGGAATAGATGTTAGAACTATCAGACCAACACATGATCTAGGACCATCTATTCTTGTCAGACCCACAAATGAGACAACAACAAAAGTTAGAACATTCAGACCATCACATGATATTAGAATAGCCGATAGAACTATCAGACGAACATATGATCCAGGAACAGTCAACAGTGCACAAGCAGCCTCAGGGTTTCCACTAACATGCTTGATTCCAGGAGGGTCTACACCACAAGCCAAGCGTCAATACATCAACTGCCACGTCCTCCCATGTTGATGTAATCTTGAATTTCCGTCTCGTCAAAAGTAACACAATGCGACAGGCGGTGCGTCAATCAGACGCCCATTCATAGAGTAATTGGCATTTCCATTCCAGTGGCCCGGTTGGATTTAGGTTCAATAAAACCCAACCGTACCCCAAATACAACCAAAACTATAAGGGGGTATGCCAAAAAAACCGTCTCGCTCCATGAATTCAATCATTGTAGATGGTTCGTCAGTCAGCCACCCGTAGCCCATATTATGGGAGAAAATGTGGAAACATGCCGAAACGAGTTCGGGTCCTGTCCGACCCGGTCCGCAGGGCTGACTCGGTCCGAGGGGCAGCCTGGCCCACGGGGGCGGCCCAGCCCGCGCTGGCAGCCTGGCCCACGCTGGGTCCGGCCCGGCGGCCCGTGGGGAGTCCGGCTAAGATGCGTCTAGGGGTGAGGCCGCATGCCACCTAAATATCCTGAACGGCTATGTCGTTCAGGTGGGAATCAAACATGTACCATGTGGAATCGGCCCACGTCACATGGGACCCACTAGGTCCCGCTCCTCCCGTCTGGTCGAGCAGCCGCTGCTTCCGCTCCGCCGGTGGCGGGCCCAGCCAGCTGGGCTTGCTCCACCGCCGCGACCCGCCCTTGCCGCGACTTCATCCTTTGCACGGCATGATGACACCTTACACCTCCGGTGGCATGGCGGCCGCCTATGTGCACTGTCATGGAGAGGGGCCACGGCCTGTTCTTCCACGCGGTGTGACGGTGTCGCACCCTTCTGACGACTCGGCAGCCATGTGCTGCCGGTTTCCATTGCGGGAGGCCCGATGCTTGTCGTTGTTGCTCCGATACGGCCCATCAGCCAAGGACCACTCCTCTTGAGGCACTGTTGCGCCACCGCTGTCCTCAACAAGCGATGGAAAATGGAGTGGGGTCGGGCAGTGTTCATGTGGCCCAAACCCTCAGCGTTATGGTGATAACAATCAGCTAAACATAACCCATGATTTAACTTAGTAGAATAAGTAAAAATACAAATAAAAATCCCCTACATGGGGTATATTATTCATTGACGATGTCACGGAATGGCAGACATTGATTTGTAGACGTCGAAAATAAAGAAATCGAGGATGTCGTCATCGGTGTTCTTTAGGGACAGAGCATCCTACCTTGTTCTGGTTGAAGAAGGGAGAAGGTGTCCCTCATTGGTGGATGAAGCATTCATTGTTCTTCGATGGAAGTTCATCATTGTAGTGTTCTTCTTCTCCCATTCTCTCCTCTCCTAAAATACCAAATAGAAAAGTCATGTCAAATAACAAATTATAATATGTATTATTTCATTGGAAAGAAATTAAAATGGAGGAATTTAATTTATTGATGTGGCTTAATTAATTAAATGGTGTGGGTTGGAACATTTAATTTTAGAGGATATCAAGAGGCTCCCCCTCATTATTGAGGGGATTTCTAGAGTTTAAGTGGTCTCAGGTGGTCTCCACCACATTAACTCTACATGAAGTGGAGTTTTAGACATTGGGTTGGCCCCACCACAACAACCTTTCATGGGAGGCTATGGTGTGGTGGACCCCACCTCCAACCTCCTCTTGGAGGTTTTAACCAACAAGAATAAAATTAAAGCCAAAACATTATTTTTATTATGTTTAAGAATAAAAACCCAAAAACTGGCTTTCATTCTCGACCAACCGTCGTCGAGGTGAAAGTCTTCTTAATAGAATACCAGCACTGTGAGTTCAACGGTGCCCTCAAATTTCAATTCTGAGCACCGGTTCAAAATATATAAAATCTCGCACGTACGTTTACTGAACGTACCTGAACAAAACATCATAAATTTATTCTATGCACACCGGGAATCAGAATCAAGCATCTTCAGTTTCCGCGGACTCGTAAAATTTCCATGTTTTTAAAAAAGCCCATGGAAATTCCGAGTCTTTACGTATGATGAATTTTAAAGGCCATCCCAATGCATCACTATTTAAAATATGTGTGCCTCACCATAAACAAAGGCATAGACTATTCCAGCCCACTAAAAACACAAACCTCAAAGAACCCCATCGAATCCAGAAAATCGGTCGGGGATAAACTCGAAGTCAACACACTATATTCCATGGAACTATACCTAGGTATCCTATGCCCCCATGCTACAAGTGAGTTGTTAGTATAAATACAAAACATTCATATAAGTGCACTGAATCCGCCCAGCATGACATTTTCATGGCGGTCAAGTCATTAGAAATGATAGGTGTCCAAAAGTCTATCCAAGTGTACCCAAACGGGAACCCATGTATCAATTAGGATGCATCGAAAATCCAGAAACCCATGCATCTATTGTAAAAAATTGTGGATATCAGGATATAGTTGAAAGGATTCCAAAATTTAACACTGTATATAACCAACAATATCTTTCTCATCATGGACAACATTATTATATAGTACACCCTCATCTCATTCAAAAGAGTACACTAAGCATAAACCAAAGGATACGAAGTAGAAAAATGGTTGAACCACTATGAGACAACCTACTGAAATAAGATCGACATCACTAGTCTATGCATCATCAATAAAACCATGTTCTCCATATAAAATAATTTCACATAATGTTGAAATTAAGACGAAACACATGTAAGAACAACCATGCACTAAAATGTACACCAGATAAGTTGGAAGAATTTTATTTTCAATTATCGGGTCACTATACACCAAAGATGACCAAAATCTACACAATATCTCAAATCCCATGATTAACCAAACCCAAAAAGTGAATTTTAACATCTAACTCTCAATGGGTACTGTGTTTGTCAATATATTAAACCAGAGTATGAAAAATAAAATGACACATCTTGAGTAAAACCCATAGGATGTCCACCCAATATAGTAAATCAACAGATGGATCATAGAGAAATTAGCACAATATCACATCACCCTATAAATCAATTTACTCAGATGATGACATATCGAGTCATTCATCACTGATAAAAATAAATGTTTACATTACCTTATATGCAGCTGACCATTCCCATGAATCTCTAACATACTGAACAAAGAATTAACTTATGCTCACTCCCATACCATGTGTCATGATATAGTGACCACCAATCTGAAAAACAGTGTCCTTTTATAAACCATAGGCCCTACTAGGACTACATCACCCGAACAATACGAAAAATAAAAAATATCATAGTTTAAGCAAGGCATAAAGCTCTTAGGGAACTACCTCCAATGGGATAGCCATGTACTATGCATAATCATCAACTGTGTCTTTTGGTTATAATAAATTGATTTCACTAGGCTTAGGATCCCTTTTCATGTAATAACAATATAATAATAATCAACCTACACATGATCCTTCATGTATCTATTCCATGGCATATCACAAAAAGAATTTAAAATAACCTTACCAGAGAGTCTAATAAGGGTAAAACACTTTAAGTTCCAATTTAAAGACATTTCATCAATTGATTTAATCATTTAATCATTTGAAAAAATATTAAGCAAGACCTCATGTATTGTTATAGAAAACAAGGCACTTGGTAATCAAAATAGCTAATAGATCAATGAAAAACCTGAAATATAGCATGTAATTTCCTTTTTGACTGATTAAGTGACCTCATAGGGTCCCATTAATCAAACATGGATTCTTAAAAAATATATTCATTAGTAATTGGTTAATCATAAAATTCACAAACACCACAATAGTTTGTCTGATAACAATATGCCACAACTGACCTATTTGGGTCCAGTGTATCATTATTTTTTTTCAGCCATTCAATTCCAGACCGAACAGCTTTCACAATTATAATCATTCACAAAAAAATGATTATATGATGGATCAGTCACATTGGAATACATATAAAAATTCATAAGACCCTCACACACCATTTGATTTAAATCGGGCATTGATTAATAGAAAACATTCCACATTAGATTTTAACATTAGAAATAATTTTCATTCCAAAAAATTATATAACCTTTTATAAAGATCTAGAGTTTGTTCATGTATAAGGGATACCATTTTACATATCATAATGCACCCAAACAACTTACAATTTAAAATTGGCTCCTGCCTAACCTGTAATAAAAAATTTCTAACACATGTAATCATTGTATTTATCAGAAAAACATGTTATAACAAACACAAAATCATAGAACATATCATCAATAAATGTTAAAACATAGGCAGCACATGATAAATAAACAAGTATGATAACATATGGCCTCAACATATATAAAAGAATCAAGGTATAGTTAAAGGAACTAAATCATAAATAGTAGGAAACTTCATAATATAGCTACATGGAATGAAATATGCAAGGAATGTGAAATTCTATTTTCCAATATTTATAAATGTCATGTTACAGCCTTCCCAATATGCCCAATGGAAAAAAACCATAATTTCTATAAATAAATAATACGATGTTATAATACCAATGACCTTATGTGAAATTATATCAACTATAACCTCGAATAGTATAAATATGAATTCTCAGCCCTTGACACCTGGTCATTTTCTATATGTGCAGTTATCAGCCCTAAGCATGGATATCTACCAAGATCCAAAAAATTATTAGACTCATGTTTACCAGCATAAAATAGTTGGATAAAGGGAAAACCCCTCTAATACCACATTGTAACATCTTTCCCAAACATACCACAAAAAACTATAGATGAGCAGGTCACTACAAGAACTCAGCTATATCTCCCCAGTTGCCAGAGGATTCCGACTAGCAGCGAGGGTGTAATGGTTCAGTGGAGAGGATATAACATCATTATTAGAGTGAACAATAGTAATAGATAGTAAAAACCAAATATCAAAAAAATAATTATAAATTAATAATTAAATCAGTGGAAGAAAATATAATAATGAAAGAAAATAGAAAATGGACAACTCATGTTTAAACAATGTTTGAATTCCATATAATGATGCATATATTAAAGTAGTATGTAGTCCAACATAATTTTCATTAAAATAAAAAATTAATAAAATAAAGTAAGACAAATAAAATCACTCTGATCACCCCATGATCAAGATCACTATTTTCTGGAAACATCTAGATCCAAGTAACATAAAAAAATCATGCACCATATCCCAATAAATGACTAGGTCTACTCAAGAAGAAATTGTACCAGAGAAGGGTGTGATAAATAAATCACAATAGGATGGCACCCATAGTTTCAATCCCAATGCAGCCAGTTCTATAGAAAAATAATAGTGCAAGAAAATATATATCAAATAAAGAAATACTCAAAAGTAGGAACCCTTTATATACATGTACTCATTTAATATACTATTCAATTAACCAAAAGATAAACATTTCAATCCATGAATTTATATGTATCAAGATATTTTTTAAGAATAATATCCCCTGTATAAACAGTATTGAATCAAATGCGTTAGAAGGCCATCTAAAAAATTTGATTTTATACTGAATCTATGATTTTTCTTGGGCTTGGAAGATGCGTCATAAATCATTTCCATCAATATTAAATTATAAAATGAGAATGTCCTTCAGATTCATAAATTTTTATTCAATTATCACTCCATGATCGGTTTCCACCATCTCTGAAAAGATCATCTTAGCATTCCTCTCAAGAACCCGGTTTCACTCTAATTGTGGTTATAGTTTATGTAACTATACCTATCCTTGGAGGAACTATAGGTAAGTCCCAAATATCACTCAATAAATATAATAAAATATTTCTCGTTCCCATCTATGGAAATACTAGTGGGATCCATAATTCACTCATTATTTAAGAACACACAATATGATCCCATCGATGGAACTTACGGTCCACTCATAGAATAATAATAATAAATACTTTGAACCTGGCCCTTGAATTCTTACTGAATCCAATTTTCACTCAAGGGATAAAGGAATATTAGTCATATGATCCAGTCCATGGAATTTTATGTTTAATATATGATTAAATCAATTCTATTTACCATCTAATCATTCAATACTCATTTAAAAATTGTATTATGAATACTAAGGTTAAAACAAAAAGCATCTAATATAACTCACCATGAAATAGTGTCTCTAGAAAGGTCCAACCTCAAAAGTCTTGGCCTTTCATTTAATCACATGGAAATATTTTTTTAAATATGAATAACATTAAAATTATACCATTACATGGATTTAACATCATTTAACTCATGTGGGAAGAAAAATAAATGGTGTAATTCATTCTTATAAAAGAAATTTCAAAACAAGGTCCTCCTCAAGGGATTACCATCGAATAATAACATTGTAAATTTTATATAACAATCATCTCTAGATTAGAAACCTAATACACAATATGGTAGTATCTAACTCACATGGGCATAACCTTAAAAGGAAAAATGTGCTCAATCAAGCAATGGAATATTAAGGGAAAATGGTCTTAATCACTCTTCCCTTCCCCAATAAACCAATTTAATTCACAAATTGATAAAAAAATCAGATATATTTTTAACATCCAATGATTTAGGGTAAAGAGGCATACCTATAGCTTTTCAATTCCAAAGTAATTCATTTTCAATTTATTACGAAAACCCATGGGGTGCTTCAATTTTAATCAACTAATGCATTGGACACATATATAACATACCCACATGAGAAATAAGCAATATAATAAGAATTACTTTTTTAATAAGAAATGCATGGATGTGACCCCGATTGACTGATTTGGGAAACATAATTTAATAAAACTATTGGGTCCATGCATTAACATACAATATATAATCCCCAATAAGAAGTCAATATATATTGATGAAACAATAATTAAGCATGATATAATAACAGTCAGTAATTTTTGGTTTGATGTTTGAGCACTTCAATTAGAGGGGGTTAATTATAAAAAATGAATTCATCACACAAAAAATAATTTCCCATATTTAAGCATTTCACTCAAGCTATACAGTTACATTAATATGGGAAACTCATAATTTTTTTTAATAATATACTCAGGCATTCTTAAATATAGAGGTCAAGGATAACGATCCTACCACAAGTAGCAGATATAGCCAACACTTTCCAACTCACTATGTCATCCGTTCACATGCACATACGTCCATATATATTTATATATACCCTTTACCAAGTGCATGTATTCCCCATGCCAAGTGGGAATACACACATGGAGGTTACACTCACACGCAAACACACACACACACACACACACAAATATATATATATATATTTAAGCCTTCTAATATGCCCAAGAATCTTCCAAAGGAACCAATTCTCTCTATACATGTAAACAAGATCCCATAAAAATCATACTGTTCTCAAATAGGGGGTGTGAAACCAAATACATGTTAAGGATCATACCCCGAATTTTTTTGGTGGAAAAAATGACCTAAACTACCTCTCATATGAAATTTGTGGTCAAAACATGGAACAATAGCAATGGGAAGGCCATTTGAACAACCTTAAAGACATAGAATAATAAAAACCGGGTAATCCATAACCCTATGGTGTCTGGATGAAATAAACAAGAAGAAAAATGTAATGATAAATGGCAGAAAACCAAGAAAATAGGGTCGAGAAATCCAATGCATCGGGGATTAGAAAAAAATGGGTTGAAATAAAATTTCAAATGATACCCGGGGGAGGTGTTGTAGAGGGGGTATCACATCTATGGAGATATCCCCCTGTGTTTCGTGCGAGTCAGGATGTGATTCATAGGGTGTGTTATTTTATTATAAATATATTTTTATTTAATTGAAAAAATTGATTAAAAAAGACCCATCTTCATAGTTTGACCTTCACTGTTTACCAAATAGTGCACAAACTATGAGATGAATAGAGTGAGGCTAATACCTTTTCATCTAATCACATATTCTAGGTGAATAGTATAACAATCCACGCACAAAACATATGGAATTCCTCTTAACCCCTTAAAAAATTCAGCACCATTACCTATACTGGGCCACATGGTTTCAGAAAAACCATGCGCCCTTTGCGGCCTTTCAAAAATTGCATTTTCTGGATTTGGAGCTCTTGAAAATCCTTGAGCCACATAAATATTAACGGGGCTTCTCATAAGTCTTAAAACAATAGATTCAAAAAATCAAAACTATTAGGTGACCAAGATTCCAAACTATTAATGGGGCTTCTCATAAGTCTAAGATGGACATGACAATCTCATGGAGATCACATAAAAAGAAATGTTTGGTGACCATGATTCCATCCAAGGCCTTCTAAAATAGGAATCAATGCATCACTTAAGACTCACCAAACCTCAATGACACCCATTCATCCAGCCTAATACACAATGAATATTACGATCCTTCCCTACAACTTTAATAATTTATCAAAACTTATAACTGATGATCTCCTAGAGCTTAATCGACGATTTCATGATATGGGACAAGGTTATATGATTCAGAAGAGTAAAATTTGGGTCACCCAATGTTTACCAAGAAGAAAAATGGCGTAAAAACTATTGGTTATCCTAATGAAAAAATATTCTCTTCCACTGCCAATGCGTCATTAACAAAAAAACTATCACCACAGAAAAATTACTTTCTATAATAGCGGAAATTAATCCGAACCACAAGTCAAAACACCAAATTCCATGAAATTCCTCACCATTAGTGGGATTTACTTATTATTAAATAATCAATCCACATGACTCCATATATGACCCAAAACCACACAACAACACAATGATTATGATTAACCAAACTCAAGCAAATCATTCTAACATATAATAGTTGATTGATTCCACATATGTAAACACATACTACACAATTTTTATTAAAGAAAATTTAACATCATTTGCGCTATCCATAGGATATCCACCATATGAAACCATTTACCAGATGGCTCACAAAGAACCGCACTCAAAAGCACATCATCCCTTACATCCATTTTCTCTGATGAAGTCATAAGGATTCCTCCATAAATAATATAATGAGAGGTTTAAACAACCTCATAAGCAGCTGACCATGGATGAGAAATATCTAAAATGTAATACCAAGCATTAATTTATGATCACTATCATATGAAGTGTCATGAAACAATGAACACAAATCCGAACAAGGATGTCTATTTAAAAACCAAACATCCAACTAGGGAAAACAACACCCAATGGAACCCAACATCTAAAATCTTGCAATGGAAAGAAATTCATTAGAATATAAGGTCGATACCTACCATGGGATAACCCATTAATAATCACAAGAATCAATCATATATCTTGGACCAATAACACAAATCTCACTAGGCTCAATATCTCTTTTAATTTAAGAAAATTTTAATCAGAAAAAACCTAATGATGAGCGCTCATATCTCTTTTCCAATGCATATCACCAAAAAAATTTAAACTACCATTTAACGAGGGTATAAAAATGGGACACCACATCAATATCAAATTCATACACATTAATTAATTCATTCCAAACATTAAATAGTTGATCAAATTTTTAGAAAAAACCTCCTGTAATTTATTACAAACCATGGAACTGGGCATACACTTTAGCAAACATATCAGAGTAAAAATATGAAATTTATCACATAAATCTATTTATCTGATAATGTTCCCCAGAGGTTCTCATTAATTCATCCTAGATTCTTCATGAAACAACCCATTAGTTGTTTTCTAAGGATAAAAAACGTAAATACTAAAACATATTATCTTATAAAAACAATCCCCAATGGGAAAACATGGGTCCAATTTAGAATTTAATAATTATATATCCATTAAAGTCAAGAAATAATAGATTTATCATTTAAAACCATTTCCAAAAATACCATAGTTTAATGGGGACTCATTCATAATGGTGGAAATTTACCAATCCATAAGGAATCCATACACCATACGGTTGGAATTTGGCTCCCATTAATCGAAATAATTTCACTTTAGCATATAAATTTGGCATCCATTTCCATTTCAACAAATGTATAAAATAATTTATAAATATATATAATTGGATTGAGTATACAGGTTTCAATTTTCCAAATCATTAGGCATCCACACACCATACAATTTAAAATTGGCTCCCACCAAACCTACAATCAACAATTTCAATCCCATAGATCCATTTTACATATCAAAATTGAATTATATAACAATAAAAAATCATATATAATATCATATAATAATGTTACACCATGGGAAGGAAATGAAAAAAATATAATTCTAATCGAATACATCAACTAGTGTTAGAAAAGCATCCAATCACTAAAGGGAAACCAACATACTTTGTAGGAAACCTACTATTGTAGCTACATGTCATGACATATGCATGGAATTCGAATTTCTATGTGCTAATAATGATCCCTATCATGTAAATTCCATGACATTACAACCATGGAAAATTTCCATAATTACAATAAATTTGTAAGCCAAGGAAACTACCCCAATCACCCAAGATGAAATCATATCATCGATATCATCGAACAACATGAAAAAAAATTCCCAACCCTGGCGACATGGTTACATCTCATATGTGATTTTATCTACCCCAAACATTGTTATATACCATGAACTAACACATTAATTGTTTCTTTTCAACCAGAAAAAAAAGTAATAAAAATGAAAAACGACCTCTGATACCACATTGTAACATCCTGACCTGACTTACCACAAAATTGGTAGTATGACCAGTCAGCACATGAATTCATGTGAATATCCCCATATCCAAGAGGTTTCTGACTAGAAGTGAGGGTGTAAATGTATTTTAGTGGAGAGACTATACCCCCATACTCTGAGTGCACAATAATTACAGATAATAAAAATTAAATATCAATGCAAAGTAGTATATTGTAAAAAACAAATCAGCAGATGAAAATGTAATAAAAAATAGATATAGAAAATATAAAATAGTAGTTTATATAATGCATGAAATATATATGATGATACCTATCTAAAAGTAATAAATAGTACATCATTCGTTTCATTAAAAAACAAAATGTTCACAATACAGCATGAAAAATACAATCACCACGATAATCCCATGCTCTAGGTCTTCCCTTTTTTCCCAACATGATGATACAATTAAGAAAGAAAAAAATGTCAATATCCCCGCAAACAATTATGTATACTCAGGAACAAATGGTACCTAAGTAGGGTATTCAATATGAATATCAATAGGCTAAAACCCATAGTGTTGATCCAAAACCCACATGTGCTATTAAATAATAATAATGTAAGATGATATATTACAAGTGAAGAAGTCATCCAAATTTGGAATCATTTTTATTCAGGTACCCATGTAATGTCTATTTCACTTAACCCAATGCTAAATAGATTATTCAATGAATTTTTGAGTCCGGATTTCTAGCATAAACCTGAAATCCAAAGTATAAATGGTAGAAAAGTAAATACCTCAGAAGGATATCTAAAAAATACTAGTCTAGACTACATCCAAACTTATTCATTGGCATGGAAGAAACATCTTAAATAATTTCATTTAATATAAAATGATAACTACATCTCATATTTGGAATTCCTAAATTGGTGTTCATGTATCACTTGTTGTGAAATTCCTACCAACACCCTATAAGATCTTTCCAACATTCCTCTCTAGAACATGGTCCCACTCAAGGTGTGGTATATGTTAACACCACTAATCCCATCATTGGATGTCCAATATGGGATTCCAATGTATCAATAAATTCATATAGTCAAATGGTCATTGAGCCCATTCATTGAAGTCTTATAGGGATACATGATTCCCTCAACAATTAAGCATAACCTATTTTAACCCATCTATGGAATCCACAGTTCACTAAAATATTAGACATAATAAACCCTTTGAGGCCATCCATGGAATTCTATGTGAATCCAAGGTTTAGTAAATGGATAATGGTACAATATTTATTTAATCCCATCTATAGAATTATCATATAAATCCATGGTTCACCAAATTCTATTTTCCATGTAACCATTCAAGATTAATTTAAAATTTTTATCAGGTATACTATGGTCAAAAAAATCATATAATATCACTCCCCACAAAAGGGTGTCTCATGAAAAGTCCATCCTAAAAAGGAATTAAATTTCACATAATCAAATCAACACATTTATCATAACAAGAATCAAATATATATTAAAGTATTACAAGTTATTAACATCATTTAACTCACATAGGAAAATAAATAAAAGATGAAATTCATTTCATTCAATGAAATTGAAAAACAAGGTCAATATCAATGGATATCCTTCAAATAATCACATACGAAATTCTAATAATATGCTTATTCAGCATATCGGCCTACTACACAACATAATTTTATCTATATCACAGGTTAATAACCTTACATGGAATAAAATTCTTAATTCGGAAATGGAATATTATGGTTCAAGGGTCTTATTCACTCATCCCTTCCCTAATTAACCCATTTAATTCACCTATTGTATTAAAATAAATTAAATAGTAAACATATCACAACATGGGTAAAAAGTAAAACCTAAGGGTTTTCATGGACAAAGTCATTCAGGTTTTATTTAATAAGAAAACCTATGGGGTTATCCACATTTATCCACATAATGAAACATGCATGGATTTAACATACTCACATGGAAAACAAGAATTATTATAAGAATTATTTCATAATAACAACTACATGTCTAGGACTTCAATTATGTCATCTGGGAAACATAATTTAATAATACCAAAGGGTCCACACATTAACATACCATATATCATCCCCAATAATAATTAAAAATATAAAGCCCATACCACATGTAATAATGATATAAAACTATCTCTGGTTTTTTGTTTGATGTAAGCACACCACCGTTTGAGGGGTTTTATAATAAATACATGACATTAAAAAAAGTGATTTATCAAATTTAATAATTTTATTGAATATATGAAGTCCCATTAAAAAGAGAAACACATAAAAACAACTTATTCAAAAAAGAAACAAAGACATTATTAAATAGATAGGTCAAGGATAGGGAATCTACCTCAAGAAAATGACTGATCCAATACATTCTAACTCAAGCTATCACCTGACCACATATGCATACTTATATATATATATATATATATTTATAAATACCATTAACATTATGTCTATATTACATGGTCTAGGAGGGAATACACCCATGGAAGACATTGTCTTTGAAGTAGAGTGAACATCATCAGTAGCGCTAGTTTGTCTCGTATCATGGTTGTCCAAGATAAAGGTACATTACAGATATGGTGGTCGTTTGTGGTTTTGGTGAAGGATGGTTATTGAAATGATTCATATAAATAATGGAATTTATCATATAGTTTTATTTATATATCTGATGTGGTGATATGTTTTTGATGACTAATTAAGTGATGATCGTTGGTTCTCTTGATTGTTGGTGATCTAATATGGTGTTCAGCGGTTATGCAACAAATGACTGGTGTGATGTTAGTAATGACAGTGATGATAAGACGACAATGTTGTCGATTGGGATGATAATGATTAGTGACGTGATTTGAAATAAGATGTTGTGGGTACTCATGACTCGAGGTCTCCTTTGATGTTTTGAATATTTTAATTTTTTATTTTGAACTCCATTTTTTGGCTACTATGAATATGTAACGCAAGATTCATTTTTTGGTTTCCACTAAACCATAAAGTGGGATACTTGAAAATAAAAAAATAAAATTTCATTCAATGATTTAAATTTCAATAATTACATATATATATATATATATATATATATTAAGTCTGTCATTATAATGAACCAAGAGAGGGGCGATTAAAAACAAATTACATAGGGTTGTATGGAGGTAGTCATTCATACAATGAAAAATAGACTTATTTTACATTTTATTGAAGTGGAGATGTTTATAGGTTATTCCGTTGACATAAAAAATATATATGTATATGGAGGATAATTATTTTAATATTTAATAAATATTAAATATTATTTGGTTGATGAAGAATAATAAATTAAATGAAAACATTTTATTAAATATTATACCTCTTCTTCGGGAAAACTACATTTTCATTACACATTATTCTCTAGGTGGATTAAATTATTCAGGAAATATGACCTCTAGAACATTTGTATGAATGTTTATAATAAGATTTTATGGTGCTGGATAAAATAAATGGTTATTTAATTTTGTGAAAATTGGAGAGGGGTGTTATTTTAAAATTGAGGATTTGGGCTCTTTTGTAATTTCATATTTTATTATATTATAATAAATGATTTTTTCAACAAAAAATGATCCAAAATTATATATTTAAATGATAGTATATGTATGATTATATTTTTTTCTGATAAAATAATGTTTTCACATATATATATAATTATTTTCACTTTCTATTTTTTTACCATGTATTAACCCATTTTTGACAATTATAATTATACAAATCAATTTTACTCTTTACAGCACAAAATAGTAACTATAAATAAAAAATTGGCAAAAATAGATCATGGTCACATTTTATACAACATCACAATATATTTAATAAATATATCTTATTTATGAAGTATAATTGACTAATAAAATATTATTTATTCTAAAATAAAACTAATAACAATTTTGTAAATATTCATTCAATTTGACATAAAAAACATTAAAAAATGGATTCCAAATATAACGGCATAAAATTTTATTCATATTTTATATTTATCAAAAAAATTATTTAACAGACTATTAAATTTATATTATATTAGACTATTTTTTTTGAAGCAATAATATATTTTTTTATTTAATTAAATAAATATCGTGTTAGTGTTGCCTAGGTAATTAGGTTAATTATTTATTTACACTAAAATACAAATAATATACTGCGATATAAAATAATTTATCTTTAAAAAATGTATTAATAATAAAACAACAATTTTCTTTATCACTACCTTAATATTTTCTAGAAAATAAAAGAATGAATGTGACATTTTTACTTATCTTTATAAAAAATAATAAATTTTAAAATTAAGAACAACTTGAAACAAAAGATCACTTAATAAAATTTGGATGATTATAAATGAAATTTATTAATAAAATATAAATAAGTAATATTTGATATAGAATTATTTAGTCTATATCATAATCATTTTACCCAAAATAACTAGATTTACCCTTACTATGGTGATAATATTTACCATGGTTATTATTTATTTCAAAAAAAATTATTGTGATCTATACAAAAAATTAGGAACTAATTATTAAAAATATTGAATAGAGATTTTACAATTAAATTTATATAAGGTACATAATTTAAATCGATATTAAGCTAAAAAGGCATCATGAATAGCATTTTTGGAGGAAAATGCATTTTTCAATGAAAATATGAGTTTATATTGTATTTCTGAATAATAGCACTAATTATATAAATTTCAACTAAAATAGATAGATATATATTATATGGATTTATTTTTAATCATTTATCATTAGTATTTATTTTAATAAATTATATTGAAAAAACATTCTTCACATAAAAAGACTTATTAATAAAATTTTTATTTCTTTGCATTTAATTTGATTAATACCAAAATAAAAAAAACTAATTAAAATAAAATTAATATGATTATTATAATTCAAATAGATCATATTTCATATTTATATCATATCCAAAATATAATTGTATATTAAATTACTTTATTTAATGATATTAAATGAAAATTTCACAAAAAAAATATATTTATCACTATTCTCTAAAAAACAATATTTTCAGAAAAATAATAAAACTTACATATTAAAAAATTTCAATATATTAATTAACAAAAACATATCATATATAAAAAAAATTACCCTTAAAAACTGGAATATATTAATTATATTATATGCAAATTGAACATTAAAAATCATATTTATAGAAAACTTATTCTGAAAATGAAATGTATTTACTAAAAATTGAGTTCTAATTTCTTAAGAACCAATCAATTAATTTTTATCTATTATATCCTTTATACATACTTCATAATGTATTTAATCGTATTTAAATATTCCTATTTAACTTCTAGGTTATAACTATAATATTTTAGTAATAATTTTTTTTGGGATTGATTAAGCTCGAAGTTGCATATCATTTACACTATAAAATAAAATTTTATTATTTTAAAATACTGGGTCTTATAGAAGGTAAGGCATAATGAAACCTCAAAATTGGAGGTAGAAGACCATAAAATTCTATCAATATACTTTATGATCCTCTCTATCTTATCGTCTACCTATGGATGAAAAGAGGTGCTTTGGACTAACTAGAAGCCGAAAACAAGCTAGTGGACTCCTCACCCACTGCATCTAAAATGAGGATCATAATCAATGATGATCACCCTTTAAAAACATGGATTAAAAACACCTCTTATTGATGTATCCCCAATATAACCCCTCACTGAGCATGAATCCATCATTATTATAAATTTGGATGATTTCGTCATGTGATCCAATGTCACCCATATAGATTAACAACCTCTCTTAGCTCAAGGTAAATCAGTAAAGTACTCGGTTGAGATATACTACCACTTCTATGGAGTAATATTATATTAATGGATAAAACCACCCAGAACATGGATCTTGACCTCCTCCATCTAGATGAATAATCCTTAAGAAAAAAATTCTACAACTACACACTTCAACCAAAACCTCTAAAAATGTCCTCCTAGATCATGGTAAAACATTTTTATAATAGTATGTACTACTAAGGGTGAGCTAAAAAATAAAGTAGAACCATACCATACATTTCTAAATTGATGAAAATTGTTCTATAGATCAACACGTAACATTACTCATCCTTTGATTGATGTTTTGGGGCATCCCCAAAGACAACTCAGTATATACTGACCACCACTCAGAATCATCTAGTTGTGACTGATCCACTTACTACACCAAATATTAAAGCATTATCATCTGAAAAAATGATCCGCTACATCCAAACACACAAATATCCATCTGAATGGTTTAGAGTCGGTCCATTACTCACAAAATTATCCTGTTTCATGTATAGTATCACTATATGACTTATTCGTCATCACATCTTTTAAAAAATAACCTTTTTCTAGTGAATATGAATTCTTCAAGTTACTATCCTAAAATAAATACATCGACCACATCTTTTTCATGTTTTGAAATTTTTACGATGTGATATACACTTTGATCTTATGATCCATAAAAACATTTATACACTCATCGATGAGGTAATGTTTCCAAAAATTAACGAAGAAGAAAAACTAATACCAATTCAAAATAATTGATGTCATTGTTATTCTCACAGGGATGTAAATTAAAAGACACATAAAAAATATAATACATAATGTATCCAATGATGTGATAGAACTTGGGTTTCGGGGAGTACATGAACTCTTTATCGATGGAGATCATGAGACTTACTCCTAGGGTTTTTTATGACTATCCCATATTAACTTCATTCCGTGGTTGTGGATAGAGAACATGGACCGGCCTAGAATGAAGGTGTGTCACTTCTTCATATAAGAGATCTTATGGTGGAATTACCCACTATGTGTCTTGATGGTACGAAAAAAAGCTTCATGCTCTGGATAGTGATGTTTGAGGCCCCATTCATCGGGATAAAGAATATGTACGGGTTATCGCTTCAGATTCATCTTGAATTTCAAAGGTGGTTTCCTCCTCAGATGATCGTGATGGCTCTAGAGCCATGCCAGTTGATTTAGATCAAGCGGCTAAGGATCATATTGATGGTTGGGTGAAAAATCTGGATCCGCTGCTTGTGTTTAAGGATTTAATGGGTTGTTATTCCTTATCTTAGTCAGATGCTAAGATCACTGGTGTTCCTCATATGCATGGAGATTTTTAGGGGTCTAGGGCAACCCATCAGTATGCGCTGAAGAGGGTGATGTTGCCGTCTAGTTTCCCTATAATGTAATGATTTCTGGTCTATGGACGATTAAATTTAAGGATCCTTTGATGGTCATGAAAAAAAAGTGAATGTTCAGGATCTGACTAGAATCATTAATTCAGATTTTCCTGAATGGGTAACCCCATTTGCATCAATCATTTAATGATGTTCTATTCAGATGATCCGAATGGGGTCATTGTATCATGATGATGTGAATCCTGAAATGTTTGCTAAGAGGACTGTAATTGAGAAGAATTCCTTTATTGTCCGTCTTGTTCTACCAAATAGTAAGAAGACGTGGCTGTTTGATGATTTTGTTAAATAGATAGCGTTTTTGTGGGGCTACATTTATTTGAAGTGTGTGTCTCTTAGCCATGGATTATTTCATTGCATTTTTTCATCAAAACCTTCAAGATACATTCATGGAGCAATGGGTCCCAGCCACTGAAATCGGGATGAATTCACCTTCATGAATGGTCTCTATATTTCAATGTCCTACGAGCAAGAAATAATTTTTCTCAGGATTGGGTATGCTTTTCATGGCCTTAATCGGTTCCTCTAGCATCCAAATATTTTGAATGATATTAGAATGGTAATGAGGGCTCCTATATTCAATGACAAAGATACTGTGGAGGTTCGGATTGGATATTTTTCTCAAATTATAGTGGAGGTTGATCTGACTTCAACAGTGATTGATAAGGTAACTCTTTCTATACCACTGATACTATTCATATTGATGTTGAGTGTGAAAGGAAACCCCTTTTCTATACTGAATGTTTGGCCGCTGGACATTATTTGGAGTTATGATGTAATAAGATATCTTGTGAGAGATATGGGATGAATGGTCATCCAGATACTCTCTATAGAAGGAATACTGAACGAAATCATGTGGCTCTGTAAAAGCCTCTTATTCATGATAGAGATTATAGGAAATAAACTTCTGCAAATGTTTATATGTTTGATGTTGACTAATCCATCCCCCAGATGTCTGAATAGAAAGGAAAAGGCCTTAAGGTTGATTATTCCCCAATGAGATCTAATAGTGGACCTTCTAATTCTCGGAAAAAAATTCATTATGAGATAAATTACAATGTTGGCTATACTACCCCCACTATATTTTTTGAACCTAGAAAAAATTCTATCCTTTTTATTGTTGGGTCTCTTACTCGTTCTGAACCTCTAAATCCTTGTAGGAATGATAGTACTGATGCAAAATTATTGAATGATGGGACTATTGAGTCGACACAAAGCCTGGATTACACTGGGACTCCTTAACATGTTGACTGTCATCATGAAATATGGAATCTTTTGAACTCCACTAAGATATATGATATGTGGGATCACATCTCTGTAGCAAAAGAGATGGCAGCAGACATCAGTGGTCCTTCCTCTTTCAGAGATGCACTCATATTTGTAAAATGGATGGCAAATGATTTCACTCATGCTCCCTCAAAGAGAAGGCCGAGGAAGGACTGTTATAACACCCCAGGAATAGTGTCTACTAGATATTCAATGATATTTGGGAAACTCAATATAGATATTATTAAGATCTCCAATCACGATAAGTCTCAATATGAATGGGACACTACAGATGGCTCTGATTATGTGAACGACGTGTTTTATTATAATTTATAACCTTATTCTTGAGGGACGAGGGTGAGTCTCTTTGTTTGACCCCTCCCATCTTCTCTATAACTATTATTTAATTTTAATAAATGGTTAGAAGCATATCATCTAATTGGACTTGCTGGTTATTTCTAATGCATCCAAATAAAACCTAAACTAGAAGTGAATAATCATAGAAAACATCAAACTGAACACACCCTTAAGAGAGATAATGAAGTGGATAACTGGCCAACTTCTCCTCCAAGTACACGAAATATACTTAAAACAAGTTTTTCCACATGATGTAATGGCCCTTTAATGTTAGTGCAAATGTACGAGATAAGACACAAGATAAATCATCAATAAAATGAAAGTAATATTCTAAAAGACAATGAATACTCAATATGATTACAAAAATCATGGGTGATAACATTGAAATTGATTCCTCAATCTTTGATGTGTCCACATCTAATCCATTATAGGATATTAAATTCCTTGTGGAAAAATTATTATGATCCCAAAACACACATTTCTATAACATCCAGAACATTTAATGAAAATAATGAACTCCCAGAATGGAATAAAAATACTCCGAATGTTCCTCCTTAGATGTGCAGTACAAAACGAAGTCCTTAATGAAAACCACCATAGACATATCCAAAAAATCCCAAAATAATGAATTCATAAAACCCATGAATGTTACTAGATAATTCAATACACTAAATTACATCACAACAATATCTTCATGATAACAATAATGTTGAAAATTTATCTTCATAACATCCACATATATCATTCTCATATTATAATATATCGAACACAAATTGATCATTGAGAACATTCAATTTCACATAAGGTGATCAAATAAATAATAAATCTATAAAAGTGGAAAATAGTTCATCAGTGTCACCTCATTCAAAAGTTAATAATTGATACAAATAAGTAAACTACAATCATCAATATATGAAAACTAAAATGGTGGACACATAGGTAGTACACTCAACTGAAAAGAACATGATCACAATAAATAATAAATATTACTAACAACTCTCACAACATAGAAGGCACGATATGATAAAGATAGATCGAGACATGAAAAAACCAAGGTAAAAATTAATCCCAACCCTGATCTCCCATAGTGTATTTTACCCCACAACCGACATAGGAAACAGTTCCAGATACTATTTCATAACCCTATTAAACAATATCTATTGAACCACTATTAAAATCATAATTTTATCATACATAATATATGATAAGGATTGAATATGCTTTTGACCGATATGAGGTTTTTGCTAACCAAGGATCCTTGAATTATATCTATTATCATCATAGAACAAATCCCACCGCTTGAATTAGTGAAAAGTATCATCCACTAAATTCATCTAGTAATTTCTAATTATTATTTTTCAGGCTATATCAATAATCATAGAAGTATCCCTAAATACAGTTTTATCCCAATATTATCTCATATTCTATTCATACGTCATATGTATAATATTTACCTCTAACTAGATTAGTAAAAACCATGGAAAATAGAAGACTTTCTACCTCATGTCCAAATTCATGGACATGGGTGGATGGTATTAATGATTGTGTAGTTATTGCATAAAACAAGGAATGAATCTATGTAGAAAAAAATCAATGGGTACCTTGAATGACAACTAGATCTCTCAATGATGGTAACACTAGGGAATAAATTGAACCATAATTTTGACCCCATCCATTATGAGAAAGATGATGGCCACCTCTATACATTTTAAATTATCTATAAGGTCATGGAACAAAATAGGGATGTCCTCTACTTACCCCTTATCAACTAAACTAATCCCATGATATAAAATCTTACTTCTTCCACATTGCCTAAAAATTCCTTAATAGAGGAAAATGAAACAAAAAACATATTCCATTCTACCCTATCACAAATGATTGGTACTCTAACCATTGAATGCATCAACCACCATATAAATATGCTTATAATCTATTGTAAATTTACTGAGAGATTCCATCCCTATAGAAACAACATGATGAGGGATTGTACCTACCTCGACAGACCAAAAGCTCAATTTTCTTGGAAACTAGGATCCTTTGGCCGCATCTCTTCCTCTTGAGAAATCCCATTGAATCCCTTTTTGGAATGATAATTTTCTTGCTAGCATCATATTATTAGCATTTTTTCTTTCCAACACCTCATGATACATCAGAAACATGAACTGGGTAACTTAATGGATCTCTAGATCCAAAGCCTACTCAAAATGACTCTCAGTGGACTCCAAATAAGGAAATAGTTATTATCCGTTTTTTATAAGGGTCATAAAATTGACCCAACATGACATGTGTTTGAAGCACCATGTCGAAGGGTTAGTATATTCAAGAGACTAGACACTGTTGTGGTCCAAGAAAGGAAAAATTCTTGTGATTGGTACGTAAACATCTCTCATGAGTTCTCTATCGCCTTAAGAACACCATGGAACATGATAAACCACTACCTTTATACCATAAATTACATAATCACTATATAGACCCAAACATCTCATACATAGATAATAAATCTGTTAAGATGAATATTCATTATAACACACAAACACATGCAATATGATCATGAATGATCAGTTCAACTAGAGACTATATGAAAAATATTCTAATTTCAAGGAAGATATTAATCATCCGCCATTTATATATTTCAAAATATTACTCATCTTATATATACCCCTCTTAAAAATTTCTCTCATAACATGAGGAAAGAAATAATATGAAAGGGTAGGTCAGATTCTCAGTAATAGAAAACAAAAGTGACATCATTATAGAATAAATATAGGTGTATGATAACATTTGAATAACATTTGAATAAAATACTCTACATATCATAATATATATACATGATTAATGGAATATATATTGGTCATTCATAAGACATGAATCATAATATATATATATATATAAATCTATGTGATCCTAGGAATGGTATAAGCCATTTATTTGAGGGATAAACAATATCAAATAAATTTATTTCCATGGTTGTTCACATCTCATTTAGAAGGCTATAATATTATAATGGATTCACTCACAAAACCATTGTAGTAATCAAGGTTCACTTCCTTTACTATAATAGGGGATAGAGTACCTTACTAAACTATGTTCACTCACCATTCTGATATTGTTAATCTCACGAGTTATCAATATTTATCTAATGAAATTGTGGATGTTATGTGTCACACCCACCTAATAATGAAAATCATTCATATGTCTTCCATAATATTATAATGCATTGATCACATCAGAACCGATGAAGAAATTATTTTTCATACAAATATTTATCATAAACTGTAGATAATAAACAATTTTAATAGTATTTTAATCGCACCTTAACCTATGGAAAATAATTTAGATTCATAATAATTTCATCAAATCATAAACAATTTAAAAGAAATAGGTTTCAGATATATCTTTTCTTCATAAACATAAAACATTCAAAGAAATAATAAAAATGTTTACTTTTGATCTTATCCCTATTAAAGTGTAAGTAACATCAAAGGATTTCATATTAGATAGAAACTAATTTTAAAATATTACATGGATAATTTAATGTGGAATATTTTATTTAAAATAATTGATACACTTTTTACAAATTTAAATTATTTTCAATATCCGTATCATTGAAAATAAAAATTGAAATTTACAGAGAAATATTTAATGAATAATGGACACATTTCATGAGGATAATAACATTTTATTAAAGTAAATTTATATATTTCAAAATTCATGAAACTTTTGGAGATAATTTTCATTGAAAATAAATATGTAATATTATAAAGTTTGATTAAAAAAATATTTTATAATGAATGGTGAAATTACTAATCATTCCATACATTTTATAAAAATTAATCTATCCTCATTTTTATTTAAATCAAAAGAGAGATTTTTTTGAAAGAGAAACGATGTTTCCTTTTCATAGATTTTACTAAATGTTAAGGAGGTTTAAAAATTTATTTAATCAATCATTTTTAGAACGTTAAAAATAGTATTGAGTTTTTTTCAAATATTGTTTTGGATGAAATGGACCCTTTGACTACATAGGGAAATAAGGTTGTTTTATATTAAAATTATTCCATTTTAGTATTTAGTACAAAAAATGTGGAAAATAAATGGATAAAATATATTATCATGAAATAAATATGTTTGAATAAATGATATGTGTTTCTTGAGAAATATATCATTTGTTTTCATAATTGGAAGAAAAAACATAACCAATTCATGATAAATGATGAGATTGTATAATAAAACCATTACCACTATGGTAGAATTGAATAATAAAACTCATGAATTATTAAATATAAATGAATCATAAAATATAATAAGAACAAAAAATTCAAAATATTACATGTCAAAGAGATTTTATATACACTACATAAAATAAGATATCTGTATAACATGGCATATTTCTCAGAAATGGTAAATTGAGAAAAAATACATTAACACATTAGTAATATTTTTAATTATAATCCCTTATTAATAATAACATAAATAAAAACAATAAGTATATATATATTACAAAAATAGTGATGTCAAATTTCAATGGATTAGTATATACATGAAAAATAAGGAATGAGTTATGAATTAACATATTTCCCCCCGAAATAAAAATGAGAATATAATCCCCTTACCTTATGTCTTAACTTCGGTATTAAAAGATTGAAAATCATATATAAAAAACATGTTTCTAATAAATATTTTATAAAATCATTATTAACCATATCAGACCATTTATTATTTACCTGTGACCTTTTATTACTTGTTTATTAACAATGAAATATTAATGTAACGTTTTATGAAATAAATTCTTTATTTTTCATGTATGATTTAATTTTTTATTTTGGGTCCATTATATTTGACCATGGTCCCGATATATCATTAATATTCATGATTCTATATATATCATACATATTCAATATATATTAATTTAGATAAATCCACAAAATGTAGATATAGAGAATGTAATAAACTGTTAATAGAGACGGTGTGTCCTTCATATAAATGAACGTTGTTTCTATTTTTTACACGAGATTAAATTAGGAAATGTAAATAATATATGACCATTAAATAATTATTATTATTTCATATATAATATGTATATTTATTACATTACCCTTACTACCTTCATCTTAATGTGTAATGAAAGTAAACCACGTCGCTTCACGAAGTGGTTTCCCTCTATAAAAATGAGAAAAATTATCGTATCACCCAAAAAATTAAAAGTAAGTAGGTATAATTGAAATAATAGTAACAAAAGTATATTAATTTCATAAATATCATATAATCAATTTTGATCCATCATTACATACATCCTTAAAATGTGGAATAAAACTACATTTTTTTGATGTGGTAGTCCACCGTACACACATTTAGTGATTTCATTTTTCATTTGATGGATGTGGAGATGGATAAATGTTATTATATTTACTTAATAAAATATAATTATATAGTGTATATAGTTGTTATTATATTTTTTTATAATACCAAATGTTGATAATAAAATTGAAAAAGAATAATCTTAGTGGTGATATTTTTCTTCTCTTAGAAGAACCTCTTTTGGATATCTTATTAAGGACAAATGAGTTTGTATTTTGGAAGGACCATATGATAATGAACATGGAAAATGATTTTGGGGTGGTTTTTTTATAATTTTTACATAATATTTGGATTTATCAGTGTAAATAAGTGATGGTTGGTGGTGTCCTTTTATTTGTAGGGGAAAAGAACCCATTCGAATATATTTTTAAATATCCCAAAAGAATCCAAAACAATAATGTAATTCCCAAGAAAAAAAGATTCCAAATTACCATACAATTGAACATCAGATTTATATATTGAAATTTGGTAGGAAAATAGTAATTTTAAAGGTTTTATATTCCATTAAAAAATTATATTCTTAGTTTAAACCCAAGGTAAACCCAATTAAACTTAACCATGAATTTAAATTTTTTACTATTTAAATGTTAATTATGGTAGAAAATTAAATTTATCATTTAATATAGTAATAATTATTCATATTAATTATATGAGGTATATATTTTTTAAATTTACATTCACATATGTGATAAAATTAAATTTAAAAGTAATCCCACAAATGTTTTGAAAAAACATATTTTCAAAGAGAAAATGTTCAAAAGATTAAAATAATTTTATATCCAAACTCAAAAATAAATTTCTTAAGACAACATAAATTGGATAATTAGATATATAATTTAAATAACTTTTCATTAAATGCCATTAAAATTATAGGATCATTATAACATATTTAAAAACAATGTTTTTCTACAAAACTGAATTTTGTCACTATTAATCAGAAATTTAAAATTTTCAAAATAGTACAAATAAGTCACACTAAAATAATTTTGACACTTATATTTTAAATATTACTATTTTTTGAAAAAAAATTATAAAATAGATAAAAAAAGTCCACAAAAGGTAGTAGAATATTATTTAAAAAAAATAGGTTTTATAATTATAAAATTTGTTTTATACAGATTTCATTTCTAGGAAAAAGGTAATATGATTTTTAAATTTTTATTTAACATATAATATTATAATATAATTAAAATAATTAACAAATGTTATTTGTTTTATTTTTGAGGCATAATATAATTATTTTCAAAAACTTTGTTTTTAGATAAATATTTCCATTATTTTTAATTAGTTTCTATTTTCTTATCTAATTCATTTTTTACTAAAGAATTAATTTTATAAACATGTCTAATCAAAATATTTTTAGGATTTATTTCATCTTATTCACATCCAATATTCCAATTTCTATGTGATAAATATCATATAAAATACTCAAATGTTTATAATTTTCCAGGTTTTGTTTAAACTTAGTATTTCATGTAATGTAATCTAAACATAGAAATGGATGTAACACAAGATAAACCTAGTTTTGTGTGTAATGAAAATTATGAAAAAGATTATTTTTAAAAAATATAATATTTCAGAAAATCATGTAGAGTTACATTTTACCCACTTTAATAAATTAAATCCTCACTATTTAATCTTGGGCCCAAAAAATGGTATAATATTATAAAATCTTATTTTGGGAAACCTACATCATAAAAAAGGTAAATCAAATTTCATCTTGATAAGATAGAAAGTGATTTGTGATGCTCTCCTAGAATATCACATGATTAGGTTTCCCTGAAATATGACACTGGTCAGAAGGGAAAGCCTTAACATATAATAGAAATCTATTTTCCCAAATACAAATAGTGTAACACCCCACGATTTTATATTATGTTATATCATCAAAGTAATTCAATAACTTGTGCTACAATCAACAATGAGTTCGAGCGCAATGAAACTTAAAAAAATATACTTTCAAAAGGTAGTTGTGAATATTATTAATAGTATTTATATATATATATATATCCTATATAATTTTAACATTCTAAATTGTTGTTTCTTAGACATAATATAAGGCAAATTCAAATTTTTAGATAAAAGTACTATTTAAAAAATGCAATTATACCACCTATTTAATGAAGAATTATTTTTAAAACATATATTTGACACTTTTATATACACAATTTAATGAAATTAAATTATTCTTAAGAATAGTGACTGAAATATTTTGGATAAATTTTTTTTACTTCTCTGATAACTTTCATATTTTAATGAATATTAAAAAATACTAAATTTTAAATGAAAACAACTTTTTAATAGAAAAAATTTATAGTAATAAATTATTCATTTGAATGGTTTTTTAGTATAGTTAGATTATATTTTTCTCATTTAATACAATTTATGTCATTATAAGTAATTTAAAAAATAAATTTGACATAAACAGATGTCAATCATTTGATAGTTTTTACTTTTAAAAATTCAGTTTTTTTGTTTTCCCTATGAGAATTAATATTAAGTTAATTAATTTAACTTCTAGGTTTTTAATTTAGTAAAATAGAATTATATTTTTAATTCTTAATATCAAAATTAGCTTGCGGTAAATTTTTGGTATTTTTCTGAAAATATCCAATCTTTGATGAATAGTAAACAACACTGTGTTATTGTTTAAAACTGACTTTTTATTTAAATAAGTATTTATTATATTTAAATTTATTTTAATTAAAAATAGATATATAGTACCTATATAAGGTCAATTTAATTAATTAGACTACTTTTATTATAAAATTAGATGTATAACGTTTATTGATCCTTTTACTGTATTTTACCCAACTTCTATGGGCATTTTCAAATTTTCATAAAAAATATTATTACCACTTCTGTGAGTTTATTTTAAAAAATTCAAGAGATATATTTAACATAAATATGTAAAGTGTTGTTCAGTAAGATGAAAATAATATTTGGTGAATAGTAACTTTTGACTTTTATTTACCGCAGTTAAAAGTAAATAGGGTAATTATAGGTAAATATGATATTATAAATATCAGAAAACATGTCCAAATTCTATTGTATATGTTTAGTTTGACCATAAAAAAATCATAGGAATAATATATGATCCCCTTGGCCCTCATGGATTATATTAGAATATTTATTATTATTTTATTTAAAAAATATTTAAATGTGTTAAATTCCATGTTTATTTAAAAAATTATTTTTAATATAGGGTTGTTCATAAGATATATTAGACTGTAAATATTCATTAAAAATATAAAAATATTTAATAAATCATGGTATTTTATTTATAATTTTTATATTTTATATAATTAAATTTAATTTTGACACAACGGTGATGGAGTAATTATTATAATAATGAAAGATTCAAATAAATGGTATTATAAATATTAAAATAAATATAAATTAAAATTTTTATGTCATCCAATAATTTTTTATGCTGATCTTACATGTTATGGTTAATTAGAGAATTTTTTTCTAAATGATAAGTTTTTTATGACATTCACATAAACATTAAACCAAATAGTGTCAAAATTTACATAAATTAGTTTTTAAAACCAATACTATATTATTGGTTGATATAAAGTTCCTAAAAATACAAGGATCATCCAAAGGGATTAAATAATATTATATATGTCATTAATGAACCACTTGAAGTTATCATGGAAGATTAGAGTATGTTTATTAACCAAATAGTGTATTAAAAGAAAAAGACATGGTAAAAGTTAAACTATTTAACTAAGAGTTAAATCTAAAAGATAAGGTTAAAATGTTAACCTAAACTTGTGTAAAACCTATTTCTTGTGCTATTGTAGACCCATAACCACCTAAGTTTTGAAATAAATTCATTTGGAGCCATTATAAACCGAATGTGATTGTATAATAAATTAATATTTTAATCATTTGTTAAAGTGACCCTCACCCCTCTTATAAAAGGGCTCTTCCACTTCTATCAAAATAACACCTCCAATGCCATTAGGTTCAATCAAACTCTTCAAAAACATCCTAAAAACATCCCTCAATTCACCCTGGAGGCCTTCCATTGGTCATAAATCCATTTTATGGAGCCTTTTTAATCTAATAAAAAGAAAGAATCCAAAGAAGAGGTAAATATTTCATCACCTCTTTCATGTTCATTTCATCTTCCAATACCTATTTATTTTTTGTTACCATTATAAAATAAAAAATCAAGTATCATAAAATATTTTTATGTTATTATAAAAATGGTACAATCATATTCATTTTTATATCCATCATTTAAATGAAAAAGTCACCATACATTTGTACGTACGGCCTACCTTCCCCAGGTCATGGTGTAGTTTTCATTCAACATATTATTTATTTGGATGGGAATAATAATGATGTATAATTTATGTAAATAATAAATATATCATGTTTATGATTCATTAAATATGATATAACATTCAATTATATATATTTCACCTTTAATTGAATGATATTGTCGTTAATCCGCACGTACGGATTACCGTCTCCACGACTGCAATGAGATTCATCCCCCATCCTAATAATTCAAGAATAATTTTTATTTTATGATTAAAAATAATATTTTGGAACTAAATATCATTCAGTATATGAATCAAAATACATCCTATACATTACAAAAATGTCTTCTGAAACAAAACATATAAAACAAAATTAATCAGTTAACAACTAAAACGACGATAATACTAAAATATTATTAACAATGCAATATTAGAAGATCATATATGATATCATATATATGTATCTGATTATTTTTTCATTTTAATAAAAATTATTTATCTATTATACAGGTGGTTAACGTACCTTCAACCAAATAAAAGTACAAGGTAAGTTTTAATTTCACAATATATTTATTATTTGAGGTTGTTTTTATGTAGGTATCTACCGGGACCTCTTTATCATCCCTATCCGTGTTTTCTTAAAAATTGATTTCAAAACATTTTTACTATTTACTAGACTATGGGTTAATGTATTTTTACCATTATTTGACCTTATATGTTTTTAACGGAATCATTCTATCGTATTCCAAAAAAGATACTTTATGACTGTTTCGACAAAATTAAGGTAAAAATGATTTTTTAACTTATACGGCTAGTGCATCTATTTTCCACCATTATAACATCATCAAAGAATCCTTTAAAAGAATATAAGAATATTTTAAAATGATATTTTCTTTTATAATTGTATGAATCTTAAATGATTTCAAAATATAAATAGTTATTTCTCTCAAATAGTTTTGATTTTTTCTATGTGAACAACCACTGATGGATTTTAAACTTGTTAGAAGTTGATTTATAATGTTACAAATCATCCATATTGTATTTAAGGTTTTGTGATATATTTGATTTTGGATGTGTTATTTTTATACCATTCATTGTATATGGTTAATGTATTGACATTTTTTATGCTTTTTTAATATAAATGTATATGTTATGTTTCAAACTTTTTATATGAGGAATGCATTGGACATAGTATGTGATGGGTGGATCCTCTTATAGCTTCTCATTCCATCAGTATTTCTAATGAGACAATTAGATGTTGAATTGGCCATGGACATTCCCAATTTGATATATGGTTTTGGCGTGGCCTAAGTCATTTTTAGACGTCTTGTTTGAGGCCTTGAAAAGATGTTTCAGAATCTCTGACATTATGCCTTTCCTCATTATGAAACTATTATTGTTGTTTATTGTGGTTAGTTTACTTGTAGAATACCAATGACTATGTGTTTTATGTAATTATTTACTCACCTCATATTCCATCCATAAAGTGTTAATGATTTTTCTTTTTAAAGGCATGTGTTTTTAATTATTCACCATGCCAAATGTTTATGTTTTATTCCCTTGTATTGTTTACCCTTATTGAGCGTTTGATCTCCCCCCTTTTTTATATTTTACTTCCCAAGGATTCCAAGAATTGTATTATGATTGATATGTAGGGTTAGGCTAAATGGAATAATGGTGTTTTCAAAGAACTATTTATGTTGTATTTAATGTTTGTAATTGTAATGTATTGTTAATGTATGTAATATTTTTTTCAAGACTGCTAAACTGATCAGTCCTTCGGGACATGATTCCATGAAATCATGCCAATGTATTAAAATAATTCCCCTATTCAGGGAAACTGGGGTCAGGGCATTGTCATCGGTATTAGAGAACGTTTAAAAACAACCTTGTAAATAGATTTAGATAGTCTCTGATTCAAGAACATTATCCTATGATAGGCATTACAGATTAGTATAGAATAACCTCCTATAGTTTTTTTAATGTAGAGATTTTGTGAGTTTTCCACGAAATACATCCATGTCTAGATAAAATCTAGTAGAGGTGGCTCTGGCACAAATGTTCGTATGGGTAAAACTCGAAAACAACGCGTTGAGCTAGACTCGAAGGGGAACCGGTGCATGACAACAAGCCTTACTTTACTCTTGGTTACGAAACTCCCATGGGATATGATTAGGACAATTGTCATTTTCTTTACAAACAATTATGTAGAGTTAAATAGTATATACATTTTCAATGAAAACATTTTTAGGATTATGGATTATATCCCTAAACTGTTCAACTTATGTTAACTGTTTTACAAGTTTGGAATTATGTATTTTTATTCATAAACTAATCTAGTTTATGATGTTGTTTATAAATGGCCCCTATGGGAAGGAATTGAAATTGTATCAACCCACATAATATTTTTAGGGATTTCCCACCTACTCAAGATAATTATAGTGGAGCGAGTGATGCAACTGGTGCTGATCAAATTATCACCATAATGGGACAAACAGTCATGTTATGAATAAAAAATGACCCATATAGAGCACCCTAATCCACAAGATGGAGGATCATTGTTAGACCGCTTCATGAGAATCTGACCACTATCATTAAATTGGTTTAAAAATCCATTTCTAGCTGAACAATATATAAGTTCTTTAGGGAAAATATTTCATGCTTTGGGGAGTAGCGAAAGGGAAAATGTTTTCATGGATGTTTATCGCCTCTTTAAAGATACAGATCAATGGTTTCCATTAATTCGAACACAATAGAGGATGAAGAAGTATCAAGTATAGAGTGGGAGGAGTTTAAAGAACTTTTCTTAGAAAAGTAATTTCCTCGTGACAATCGTGGAAATATGGAAAGCCAATTTCTATGTATAAGGCAATGAGAGGATGAAATTTTCGCAAAGTATGAGTCTAACATTACAAGGTTTTCATGGTATACTAAATATTATATATGTAACCCAATAAGTATGATTTATCATTTCATTTATGGGTTAAAACCATTTCTCCATCGAGCATTAGTATCACAATACATCTCATCGTATGAAGATATTGTCTCATGTTCTATCAAGACCAAAAAAGAATTCTCTAAGTCTTATGACATTAAAACAATGAAAAATAATAAGAGATCTGCTGAGCACTCTGGGAAAGGAAAAAAGGAAACATAGAGGAAGGGATGTTTTTAATTTCAATAGTATGATAATTGTGGAAGGAAACATCCTAGTTCTTGTCTAAAAGGAAAAGTAGTATGCTAAAAATATGGATAGAATGTACATCTGGCCGGTGATTTTAAGGGGAAGAAAAAAGTTACCAATTTTAAATGATACAATTTCTAGGAGATGGGAAATTATGAAAATAAATGTCCGAGGCATTAGGGAATCATACCTCAAAAAAGTCCAACAGATCAAGGTCAAGCTTATGCAATCACTACTGCTGAGGTGAATACTCTGAAAGATGTGGTGGTAGGTAATTTCATGGTTTCATCATATTTATCCAATGCTTTAGTTGAATCTAGATCATCACATTGTTTCATATCTTTCTAGTTTGATAAGAAAACTGGATATTTCTAATTTAATTTAACAAGGGAGTTTTAAATCCAAACTTTTAAGGGAAGTATAATCACTAGAAGGTTTTGTGAATCAGTTCCAATTAGGGTATATAAATGTTCTTTATATTCTGATAACATCCTCATACTCCTGATTGAACTGGATATAATCCTTGGAATGGATTGGCTTACAAACCATGATGAAAAAAGTTATTGTAAGAAGAAGGAAATTACAAATCTTGATGATGATAAAGAGTACCTTATCTTTAGAGCAGAAATGCCACCACCTGATTCTTATCTAGATCCACCCCCATAAGCTCAACAATTTGCAATTATTAGGGAGGAGGAGAATTAAATAAAAATGGGGGAGGAAATGAATGTTCAATGAAAGGATGTACCTATTGGGAAAGAATATGTTGATGTGTTTCATAAGGATTTACCTCAACATCCTTTAGAATAAGAAATTGAGTTTTCAATTGATTTAATTCCTGGTTCAAGGACTATATCAAAGACCCCTTATAAAATGGCCACTGTGGATTTAGTGGAACTAAATAAACTACTAGAGGAATTGAGTAATAAGTTCTTTACTCACCCTAGTGTTTCTTTATGGCTATCCCCTGGTTTTTTTGTTAAGAAGAGAGATGGGTCTATGAGGTTGTAAATTCACTATTGGGAGACAAATGATATAACAACAAAGAACAATTATCCCCTACCTCATATAGATGAATTATTCGATCTACATCATGGAGATCAATATTTTTAAATGGTTGACCATCGATATTGATATCATCAGTAGTGTGTAATGAAGTAATACATTCAAAAACTGCATTTTGAATAAGGTATGGGCATTACATGTTTACAATAATGACTTTTGGGAAGACCAATGCACACTCTGTTTTCATAGATATAATGAATAGAGTTTTCCAGGAATATCTAGATGACATTGTAGTGGTATTTATTCATGATATCTTGGTAAACTAAAAAATCTATGAAGGTCATGAAAAACACTTATGAATTATCCAAATGAATCATAAAAGTAATGAATTATATTGGATTTTTAGAATGTGTGAATTCTGGCGTCATGAGATTTCTTTTCTTGAACATATTGTCTCTAAGGATGGAATCTCTATTGACCTTTCTAAGACAAGAGAAATCCAAGAATCTCTAGCATTGACGAGTATAACTGAGGTACGTTGTTTTATGTGTTTAGAAAGTTATTATTGGTGTTCCGTCCAAAATTTTTCCTGATTGGCTAACCCTATAACCATGCTCAAATGTAAAGAGGTTAAATTTGTTTGAAAAAAAATAGTGTGAAGAATGTATTGAAGAACTGATGAGAAGATTAGTCAATAATTTTCTATTGACTATACTATCGGGGAATGGAGGGTTTAATTTTTAGAGTGATGCTTAAAGAAAGGATATGGTTGGATCCTCATGAATAATGATAGAGTTATTTCCAATGGATCACGATAGCTAAAAATTCAGAAAAAACTATCCTAATCATGATCTTTAGTTAGTTGATGTAATATTTTCTTTGAAGATATGGAGACACTATATCTATGGTAAAAAATATGAGATATATACCGATCACGAGAGTTTGAAGTGCATTTTCTCACAGAAGGAACATAACATGAGGCAAAGGTGATTTCTTGAAATACTCAACGATTAAGATTCCACTATACACTACAACTCGTGAATGGAAATTATGGTGGAAGATGCTTTGAGCCGAAAGGATCATGGATTCCTAAAAAATATGAGAGTTGAAAAGGATCCTATGTTCATGGATATAGTAAATATGTATAAGGGAATAATCATGGAAGGTGAAACATCGATACATTTTAAAATGATTTCCAAACCATCATTACTAGAAAGGATAAAATGTTCTCAGAGTGATGATCAGGAGTTTCAATAGAAAATTAAAGCGGTGAATGATGGGACATTGATTGACTTTGTATATGAATATGGAATCTGGAAATTTGGAAACGTACATTGTGTTCCTAATATACATGATATAAAAATGGAATTGTAGGATGATGCTTTTAGCTCCAATTTCTCGATACACACTGCTAACACTAAGATGTATAGAGATTTGAAGGATCATTTTTGTTGGGATATCATGATAAGGGAGATTTCAGATTATGTGTCAAGATGTATGGTTTGTAAACCATTGAAATCTAGAAGGAAAAACCCAGGAAGAGTCATGCAACCTCTTTCCATACCTGAGTGGAAATGGGATGATATTATGTTGGACATTGTTATGGGACTACCAAAGACTCCTAGAAGTAATGATGCAATATGGTTCATTGTTGATCTTCTTACCATGATATTACATTTTCTTGCTATAAGAGATGATTTACCACTTGAACGGTTATCAAAACTATATATTAATGTTGTTGTAAGACTTCATGGAGTACCCCTAAATATTGTTTTTGATCATGATCCATGTTTTAAATCATGATTTTGGAAAAGTCTTTAGAAAGCCCTAGATACTGATCTTCGTTGAAGCACTGCCTACCACCCTCAAATTGATGGAATATCCGAACAAACTTTTCAAACCTTATAAGACATGTTGAGATCTTCCTCACTTGACATAAATGTTATGTTCAATCAGTATTTACCTATTGTAGAATTTTCCTATAATAATAGCATCAATTAAAGTATTCATATGGAACCATGTGAAGCATTATATGGAGATAGATGTCACACACCAAGTTGTTGGGATGATGTTGGTGAATGAAAACTCATAGGCCCAAAACATGTTGATGAAAAGATGGAAAAGGATAAGGTCATCCAAAGCCACATCAAAGAAGCTCAATGTATGAAAAAGATCAACTCCGATAACTGAAGGAAGGAGTTGGAATTTCAGGTATGAGATCATGTTTTAATGATGGTATATCCCTTGAAGGGAGTAATACAATTTATCAAGAAGGGTAAATTGAGTCCCAAGTACATCAGTTCTTTCAAAATTCATGAATAAATTTGAGTTTTATCTTATCTTTTTACAAATGAATCCAAGTCCCTCCAATGATCATGATGTTTTCTATGTATCATTGTCGAGAAATTACATGCCTGCCCCAATGCATGTACACACCTATGAAGAAATGGTACTATAACCTGATATTTCATATTGTGAAGAGCCTGTCAAATCTCTTGATACTAGATAACAAGTTATGAGAAACCAGATGACTCATCTGGTGAAAGTTATATGGATAAACCATTAGACGGAAGAGGCATCATGGGAACTCGAGGAACTTATGATGAAGAACCACACAAATCATTTTATGTAGTAATATTCAAGAAATTTCAAGGATGATATTATTTTAAATATGGTAGAATTTAACACCCCAATATTTCATAGTATGTTATCTTTTCAATGTAATTCACTAACTTGCACTACACACAACAATGAGTTCGAGTGCGCCATGACTTACCAAACTAGCCATTCAAAAAGCAGTTATGAATAGCATTAACTGCATTTTTAATTTTATATATATCATATATAATGTTAACATTGTTATGTTGTGTTTCTTAGACATCATATAAGGACAAATTCCATTTTTTAGATAAAAGAATTAATTTTAAAAAAACTGCAATTATACCACATATTTAATAAAGAATCATTTTTAAAACATATATTTTCCACTTTTATAAACTCAATTTAATGAAATTAAATTCTTTTTTATAATAGGTACCTCAAAATTTATTTTGGATTATTTTTTGGTACTTTTCTGGTAACTTTCATATTTTGACGAATAGTGAAAAATAAAAAATTTTAATTGAAAACCACTTTTTTAGTCAAAAAATTTTATAGTTTCAAATTATGCATTTGAATTGTTTGGAATTATAATTAGATTATATTTTTGTCATTTAATACAATTTAGGTCATTATAAGAAATTTCACATTTAAATTTGACATCACCACATGTCAATCTTTTGCTCGTTTTACCTTTTAAAAACCCTTCTTTATTGGTTTTGACAATAGGAATTAATTTTAAATTAATTAATGAAACATCTATGTTTTGAATTGGATAAAATAGAATTCATTTTTGAATTTGGAATATCAAAATTATCATAATGTAAATTTTTTAATTTATCTAAAAACATCCAATTTTTTATGGATAATTTAAATTAGTGTGTTATTTTTTAAAACCGGTTATTTATTTAAATAATTATTTTTTATATTTAAATTTATTTTTAGTAAAAATAGATATATAGTACTTATATAAGTTCAATGTATTCCATTAGAGTCATTTTATATTTAAATTATATATTTAAATTTTTATTGAAATTTTTACCGTCTTTGAACCACTTTCTAGGAGTATTTACAAATTTGCAAAAAAAATAATTTTAGCGCTTCTGTTATATGAATTTCAAAATTCTGAGAGACACAGTTAACATCAATAAGATTTTTTTTTTCAAAAATATGAAAATATTTTTTGGTGAATAGTAACATTTGACATTTATTTGCCATTGTTAAAAGTTAATAGGGTAATTAAGGGTAAAACTGATATGATAAATACACTAACACATGTCCTAATTCAATTGGATATGTGTAATTAGACCAAGTAAACCATAAGAATGAAATCTTACTCCATTTGGTCCACATTGATTAGATTAGGACATATAATATTATTTTATTTAACGAAATGTTAAAAGTGTTAAATTAAATATTTATCAACTAAACCATTTTTCATATAGTGTTATAAATAATAATATTCAACTATAACTATTAATTAGAAATATAAATATATTTCCCACATCATGGTATTTTATTTATAATTTTTCGAAATTAAGTAATTAATTTTATTTATGACAGAATGATGATGCAGTAATTACATTATTAATGAACGAATCAAATAAATGGTATTATAAATTTTAAAATAAATATATTTTAAAGGTTTTTTTGCCATCCAATACATATTTTGGTTAATATGACATGTTAGTGTTGATTAGATATTTTTTTAAGTGATAATGTTCTTATGTCTTCCAAAAAAACAAAATACAAAATAGTGTCAAAATTGACATAAATTAATTTTTTAAACCAATAATATATTATTATTTATCATAAGATTCTTAAAAACTACATGGTTCTTCCAAAGGGCTTATATATTTCTATATATTTCATTAATGAACAACATGAGGTTTTCATTGACTTTTAGAGTATTTTTATTAACCATATAGTGTATGAATACAAGAGAACACAGAAAAAGTTAAACAATTTAACTAAGAGTTAAATCTAAAATATAATGTTAAAATGTTATCCTAAAATTGTCTAATTTTTTTTTGAGATTACTAATACCTATACCACCATTTACTCAAAATAAATTAATTTGGAGCCATTATAAACTGAATAAGTCGTTATAATAAATTAATATTTTAATCATTCACTAAAGTGACCCTGACCCTCTTATAAAATAGAATTTACCCATCTCTAAAAATAACACCTCCAAAGCCATTTTTCTCTGACAAACCCTTCCCAAATATTCTTTCAACTTCCCTCAATTTACCCTAGAGGACTTCCTTTTGTCAAAAATTCAACTAAAGGAGCCCTTTTGATCAAATCAATAAGAAGAATCTAAAGAAGATATATCTTTTTCATCACCTCATTCAAGTTCTTTTCTTCTTCCACTTCCTCTTTCTTTGATGTTCCCATTTTAAAATAATAACTCTAATATATTCTACATACTATGATGTCCTTATAAAAATGGTACAACCATATTCATTATTCTATCCATCATATGAATGACAAAGTCACCATACGTGTGTAAGTACGACTTACCGTCTCCACATCGTGGTGTAGTTGTTTGTCAATAAATTATTTTTTGGGAGGGGTATAATAATGACGTATTCCTGATTTAAATAACAAATATAACATGTTAATTATTAATTATATACAATATAACATTCAATTATATATTGTTTCACCTTCAATTGAATGATATTCTCGCTCGTGAAAACGTACGGATTAATGTCACCACGAACACGATGAGATTCATTCCCCATCCTAATCATTCAAGAATAATTTTTATTTTGTTATTAAAAATAATGTTTGAGAACATAATATAACTATGGATATGAATCACATACATAATATATATTACACCCACTGCTTATGTAACAAATCATATAAAAGAAAATGAATTAGTTAACACCCGAAACGATGATAATACTAAAATATTATTAACAATGCAATATAATAAGATCATATATTATATCATATATATATATATATATGTTTCTGGTATAATTTAATATAAATTATTTAACTATTATACAAGAGGTTAACGTACCCGTAACCAAAGAAAAGTACATGTTAATGGTTAATTTAAAAATCTCTTTATTATCCGAGGATGTTTTTTTATAAGTATCTATTATGACCTCTTTATCATCCCCATCCGTGTTTTCTAAAAAATGTATTTAAAATCATTTTTACTATTTACTAGACTATGGGTTAATGCAATTTAAACGCTTATTTGAATTTATATGTTTTGAATGAAATCATTCTGTCATTTTCCAAACAAGGTACATTTTGAACATTTTGAAAAATTTAAGGTATGAATGTTTTTTTAACTTATATGGTCGGTGCGGCTATTTTCCACTGTTAGAACCTCATCAAAGAATCCCTTACGAGATTAAATGAATTTTTAAAAAAATTATTTTTTAATTACGTGACTCTTAAATGATTTCAAAATATACAGAGTTATTTCTTTCAAATGGTTTGGATTTCATCTATGTCAACATCTTATGAATGATTTTAAACTTGATTGAAGATGATTTATTATAACAAATATCATTCATATTTTATGGATTTTTTTGTGATATATTTGACTATGAAAGTGTTATTTTTAAACCATTTACAGTATATAGTTAAATAACTTACATTTTGTATGCAATTTTTAATATGAATGTTTATGTTATGTTTCAACATTCTCATATGAGAATGTATTGGACTTAGTATATGACAGGTAGATCCTCATATAGATCCTCAGTGCATTGATAGGTCTCATGATACAATTAGTCATGGAATTGGCTGATGTATTTCTGAATTTGATATATGGTTTTGGCCAATTCCTAAATCAATTTTATACGTCTTCATTGAGGCATTCAAATGATGTTTCAGAATGTCTGGAATTATACCTTCCCTCATTATGAAAACATTATTGAAGTTTCATGTGGTTACTAGACAAGTATAGTACCCATGACTATGTTTTATTATGGAATTATTTACTCAGCTCATATTCTTTCCATAAAGGTTTAATGATTATTATTTGTTTTGGCATGTGCTTTGAATTTTTCACCATTCATAATGTTTATGTTGTCTTCTGTTGTATTGAATACCCTTAATGAGCGTTTGAGGTCACCACTTTTTTAGGTTTTATTTTCCTAGGATTCCAATATGTGTATTAATATTGATATGAGTGGTTTACCTAAAGGGAATAATGGTGTTTTTAAATCCCAATATATGCTATATTTTATGTTTTTAATTATAATGTAAAGTTAATGTATGTAATATATTTACCAATACTGCTAAACTCATCGGTCCTTTTCGACTTGAATCGATGAAATCATGAGAATGTATTAAAATAATGGACATGTTCGGGGTAAATAGGGTTGGGGCATTACCGTATGTAACAGAGGATGTTTAAAAACAACCATGGAACTAGATTTAGATAAACTTTGATTAGATAACATTATCCTACGATAGACATTATGGATTAGTATAGAATAACTTACTAGAATTATTTTTATGTTGAGATTTTGTGTGTTTTCCGAGAAATACATCCATGTCTGGATACGAGCTAGTAGAGGTGGATCTAGCACAGATGTACCTAGGGGTAAAACCCAAAACCACTGCTTTGACCTAGATTCAAACAAGAAATGGTGCATGACAATGGGTCATGCTGCACTTTTGGTTACGAATATCCTAGGGCATATACTTAGGATAATTCTCATTTACTTTACAAACAATTATGATGGTTTTATGAGTGTATATTTCCTCAAAGAAAGCATTTTTATAAATATGGATTATATCTATAAACTGGTCAATTAATGTCAACACTTTTACAAGTTTGGAATTATGTATTGCTATTCATAAAAAATCTAGTGTATGAAATTGTTTAGAAATGGCTCCTAATGAAAGTAATGGAAAATGTATCAACCCACATAATCCATGTAGGGATTTCCCTTCTACACAAGATAATTTTAGATGAGATGGTGATGCAACTTTTGCTGGTCAACTCATCTCCATACTAGGATAACCCAATGAGGTTGTGAATAAGATCCATACCTGTATAGAGCACCTTGATCCACAACGCGGAGAATCAATGTTAGACCACTTAATGAGGCAACAACGATGATCATTAAAACGGTCTTCAAATCCATTTGTATCTGAACAATGGATAAGTTCCTTAGAGAAAAATTTTCATGATTTGGGGAGTAGTGAAATGTTAAAAGTTTTCATGGTAGTTTATCGCCTCACCATAGATGCAGATCAATGGTTGTCATTAATTCAACACACAAAAGAGGATGATGATGTATCAAGTATGGAATGGAAGAAGTTTAAAGAACTTTTCTCTGAAAAATACATTACTCTTGACCATTGAAGGGATATGTAAATCTAATTTTTGAGTCAAGGAAAAAAGGAGGATGAGAATGTCACAATGTATGACTTACATTACAAGGTATGAAAGGCATTCTTCATATTATATTAATAAGACAAGAAGTAATATTGACCGTTTCTTTGATGGGTTAAAACCATTTCTACATAGAGCATTAGTACCATAATACTTCTCATCATACGCTGATATTGTCTAATGTGCTATAATGAAAAAAATTATTTCTATATGTCAAACAACATTAAAGACAAGAAAAGAAGAAGAGATCAGCTGAACACTCTGGGAGTGGAAATAGGGAAATACAGAAGAAGGGAGGAGTTGAATTTCAACACTGTGATAATTGTGGAATGAATCGACTCGGTGCCTGTCTAAAAGGAAAAACATTATGCCACAAATGTGGATAGAATGTCCATCTATCTAGTGATTGTAAGGGGAAGAACAAATCTACCAATGTTCAATGCAACAATTTCAGGGAGATGGGACATTATGAAAATTAATTTCCTAGGAATCATGAAAACATACCTCAAAAAAGGCCACGATGTCAAGGCCAAGAGTATGTGACCACTACTACTATGGTTGATTCTCTAAAAGACGTGGTTCCAGGTAATTTAATGGTTTCCTCAAGTTTATCCAATGATTTATTTGATTCTGGATCATCACATTGTTCCATATCTTTCCAGTTTTCTAAGAAAACTAGATATTTTCAATTTTATTTAACAACGGTGTTATCATTCAAAAATCCTAAAGGAATTATCATCACAAGAATGTTATGTGAATTAGTTCCCATTAGGGTATATAAATATTCTTTATATTTTGTTCTCATTATAATACCCATGATTTAATTTGATATAATCCTTGTAATGGATTGTCTTTTGGACCATGATGTGAAAATTTATTCTAAGATGAAGGTGGTTACAATTGTCAATGATGATAAGGAGTACCTTATCCTTAGAGTATAAACATTACCACCTAATTTTTATATAGATCCACCCCCAGTAGCTCATCTAAATTCAATTATTGGGGAGAAAGTGAAATAAATATCTATTTTTGAGGAAAGGAATGTTCAAATAGAGGATGTACCTATTGTGAATGAATATGTTGATGTGTTTCAATAATATTTACCTGGAAATCCTCTAGAATGATAAATTGAGTATTCCATTGATTAAATTCTAATATGAAGGCCCATATCGATGACACCTTATATAATGGACACTATAGAATTATTCTATCTAAATAAACAACTATAGGAATTGAGTAAAAATGGATTTATTTTTCCTAGTATTTCTCCATGGGGAGCCCATATTCATTTTGTTAAGATGAAAGATAAATCTATGAGGTTGTGCATCCACTATAGGAATATTAATGCTACAAAAATAATGAAAAAGTATCCCCTACCTCGTATTGATGATTTATTCAATCAACTTCCTGTAGATCAATATTTTTCAAAGATTAATCTTCGATCTAGATATCATCAGCTGTGTGTGAAGAAGTAAGACATTTTTAAAACTGCATTTTGAATCAGGTATGGGAATTAAAAGTTTACAGTAATGCCTTTTGGGCAGACTAATGCACCCTCTATTTTCATGGATATAATGAACAATGTTTTCAAGGAAAATATTGATGACTTTGTTGTGGAATTTATTGATGATATCTTGGTATAATCCAAAATATATGAATATCATGAAAATCACTTGGGCATTATTCGAAGGACTCAAATAATAATTGAATTATATTGGAAGTTTAGAATGTGTGAATTATGGCTTCATGATATTTCATTTCTTGGCCATATTGTCTCTAAGGATGGAATCTCCATTGATTCTTCTAAGAAAAGAGATATCCAGGAATGGCTAGCACCGACGAGCATAACAGATGTAAGTAGTTTTATTATTTTAGAAGGTTATTATCGGCATTTCATCTGGATGTTCTCCCAATTGGATAACCCATTAACTAAAAGCACACATAAAGGGGTTAAATTTGTTTGGGAAAACATGTGAGAAGAATTTTTTGATGAACTAAATAAGAGAATAGTCAATGCTCTAATATCAACTTTAGCATCGGGGAATGCCATGTTTATTATTTATAGTGATGCTTCAAAGAATGGAATTGGTTGTTTCCTCATGCATAATGATATAGTGATTGTCAATACATCAAGATAGCTTCAAATACAGGAAAGAAATTATCCTACTCAAGATCATGAGTTAGAAGCTATAATTAGTGCTTTGATGATATGGAGACACTATCACTATGGTGAAAAAAGTTAGAACTATACTGATCACACAAGTTTGAAATAAATTTTCACACAGAAGGAACTCAACATGTGGAAAAGGCGATAGCTTGAGCTACTCAAAGATTATGATTTCACTATACACTACAACTCGTGGAATGAAAATAAGGTGGAAGATTATTAGAGAAGAAAGGATCATTGAGTTTTGAAGAATATGAGAGTTGAAAGGGATCTTATGTTCATGGATCTATTAAATATTGATATAGGAATAATCATGGAAGGTGAGACATTGATATTTTTCAAATGAGTTCAAAATAATGATTAATATAACGAATAAAAATTTCTCAGACTAATAATGTGGAGTTTCAAAAGAAAATTAATGTTTTGAATCATGGGAGATTGATTGACTTCGTATATGAAGATGAAATTTTGAAATTTGGGCAGAGACATTGGGTTACTAAAATACATGATCTAAAAAAATTTTTCATGATTCTCATCGCTCCAATTTCTCTACACACCCTGGAAGCACTATGATGTATAGAGATTTAACAGAAAATTATTGGTGGGAAAACAAGATGAGGGAGATTGTTGATAATGTGAAAATATGTATGGTTTTTCAACAAGTTAAAGTTGGATGGAAACATCCAGAAGGTATCATACAAACACTTCTAATACATGAGTGGAAATGGGATGATATTAATTTGGACTTTGTTATAGAACTAAGAATGACACCTTGAAGGAATGACACAATATGGGTCATTGTTGATCGTCTTTCCAAGTCAGCAAATTTCCTTGCTATAAGATAATATTTTCCACTTGAATATTGAGCTACACTATATATTAATGAAGTAGTAAGACTTCATGGAGTACCCATATCGATTGTTTCTGATCGTGATCCCTGTTTTAAACCAAGATTCAGGAAAAGTCTTCAGAAAGCCCTAGATACTGAACTTCATTGGATCACTGCCTACCACCCTCAAACTGATAGAAAATCAGAAGACTATTCCAACCATAGAAGACTTGTTGAAATCATTCTCACTTTACTTTCAAGGCATTTGGGATCAGTATTTACCGATAGTTGAATTTTCATATAACAATAGCATCCAATCAAGTATTCAGATGGCACCATATAAAGCGTTATATGGAAAGAGATGTCACACACCAACATTTTGGATTCATGTTGGTGAATGAAAACTCGTAGGCCTAGAACATGTTTAGGAAACGATGGAAAAGGTGAAGGTTATCAAAAACCACATCAAAGCAGCTCAAAGTAGGAAAAAGAGCTATGATGATAACTGAAGGCGGGATTTGGAATTTTAGGAATGAGATCATGTTTTCATGAAAGTATCTACATGGAATGGTGTTATATGATTTGGTTAGAAGGGTAAATTGAGTCACATGTACATTGGAACTTTCAAATTTCATAAACAAATTGGAGTTGTAGGTTATCGTTTGGAAATTTCTCCAAGTCTATCCAAAGTTCATGATGTTTTCCATGAATCACTATTGAAAAAGTACATGCTTGACACAACGCATATTCTCACCTATGAGGAAATTGAACTGGAACCTTATATGTCTTGTAGTGAAGAGCCTGTCAAATTTCTTGATACCAGAGAACAAGTGTTGATAGACCATATGACACGTCTATTGAAAGTTTAATGGATAAACCATTATATAGAAGAGGCGTCGTGGGAAACTGAGGAACTTTTGATGAAGAACCACCCAAATCGTTTTATGCAGTAATATTCTAGAAATTTCAAGGATGAAATTATTTTACAGAGGGGAGAATGCAACAACACAATATTTCATATTATGTTATCTCTTCAATATAATTCAACAACTTGCGCTACATGCAACAATGAGTTCAAGAACACCACGACATTCCAAACTAGCCATTCAAAAAGAGGTTATGAATAGTTTTCACTGCATTTTGAATTTTATATATTTCTTGTATAATTTCAACATTCTTATTTTTTGATTCATATACATAATATAAGAACAAATTCTATTTTTCAGATCAAAGAATTATTTTTCAAAAATTAAATTATACCTCCTATTTAATGGATAATCCTTTATAAAACATATTTTGACCATTTTATATGCTTAATTTAATGAAATTATAATATTAATTAGAATTTGGTAATAAAAATAAATTTTGGATAAATTTTCAGTAATTTTCTGATAACTTTCATATTTTGATGAATAGTGAAAAATACTATATTTTAATTGATAATAATTTTTTTTAATTGAAGTAATTTATAATGTTAAATTATGAATTTTAATAGTTTTGAAGTATTATTAGATTATATTTTTATCATTTAATAAAATTTAGGTCATTATAAGTAATTTCACATTTAAATTTGACATAAACACATGTCAATCTTTTGCTGGTTTTTTCATTTGAAAAACCCACTTTTTTTGATTTTAACAATGAGAATAAATTTTAAATTACTTAACGCTATATATATGTTTTAAATTAGGTAAAATAGAATTCAATTTTGAATTCGGATTATCAAAATTATGTTATGGTAAATTTTTTGGTATTTTTCTGAAAACATCCTATTTTTGATGAATAGTGAAAACCAATGCGTTGTTGTTTAAATCCGGCAATTTAGTTATATAATTATTTAATTTATTTTAATTTATTTTAATTCAAAATTGATATATATTACCCATATAAGTTCAATTTAATTCATTGGATTCATTTTATAATAAAATTAGATGTATAAATTGTTATTGATTTTTTACCGTCATTGAAACACTTTCTAGGAGCATTTACAAATTTTCATAAAACATAATTTTATTGCTAATGTGAGATGAATTTAAAAACTCTGAGAGTCACGGTTAACATCAATAAGTAAAATGTGGTTCAATATGATGAATATAATTTTTGGTGAATTGTCAATTTTGACTTTTATTTAACACGGTTAAAAGTAAATAGGGAAATTAAGGTTGAAAATGATATTATATTTACCATAACACATGTTCTAATTTTATTGGATAAGTGTAAATAGAACATAAAAAAACATATAAGTAAAAAATGTCCCCATTTGGTCCACATTGATTAGATTAGGACAAATATTATTATTTTATTAAAGAAAAGTTAAAAGTGTTAAATTCAATGTTTATTAACTAACACCTTCTTAATATAGGATTATACATAAGAATAATTCGACTATAAATATTCAATATAAGTAAAAAAATATTTCCTACATCATGGTATTTTATTTATAATTTTTAGATGTTAAATAATTATCTTTATTTACGACACAATGATGTTGCAGTAAATACTTTATTAATGGAATAATCAAATAAATTGTATTATAAATATTAAAATATATGTAATATAAAAGTTTATATGCCATCCACTAATTTTTTAGGTTAATATGCCCTGTTAGGGTTGATTAGATTTTTTTTGATGTGATAATGTTGTTATGACTTTCACAAAAAAAATTACCAATTAGTGTCAAAATTGACATTAATTAATTTATAAAACAAATACTCTATTATTGGTTGATATAAGATTACTCAAAATAAAAGGATCAGAAAAAGGGCTTAAATAATATTATATATGTCATTAATGAACTACTTTAGATTATCTAGGAAGTTTAGAATAAGTTTATTAACCATATAGTGCAAGAATACAAGAAGACATGTGGAAAGTTAAACTATTTAAATAAGAGTTAAATCTAAATGTTATGTTTAATATAGTTATATAAACTTACCTAAAACCTAATGGTTTATTTGATTTAGTTCTATAACAACCTATGTGTTGAAATATATTCATTTAGAGCCATTATAAAGTGAATATGATTGTATAATAAATTTATATTTTAATATTCTTCTAAAGTCACCCTCACCCCTCTTATAAACGGGCACTTCCCCTTTTCTCAAAATCACACCTCCAACGCCATTTGGCTCTTCCACACCCTTCCCAAATACACTCCCAACTTCCATCACTTAATTTTGGAGGCCTTCCTTTTGTCATAAATCCAACCTATAGAGACCTTTTGATCAAATAATAAAAAATACCTAACAATGAAGTAAACATTTCATCACCTATTTCATGTTCTTTTCTTCATCTTCAAATAAATCATTCATTATTGTTTCCATTAAATAATAATAAATCCAGTAACTTATACATACATTGATGTTATTATTATAATATTACAACCATATTTATTATTATATCCATCATATAAATGAGAATGTAACCATACGTGTGTACGTACGACTTACCGTCTCCATGTTGTGGTGCAGTTGTTATTCAATACATTTTTTTTGGATGGGTATAACAATGTTGTATAATTAATTTAAATAATAAATATAACATATTAAAAAATTCTTTATATATGAAATAACATTCAATCATATATGATTTCACCTTGAATTGAATAATATTGTCGCTCATTCGTACGTATGGATTATCGTCTCTACGAACACAATTAGATTCATTGCCCATTATAATCATTGAAGAATAATTTTAATATTATGATTAAAATAATTTTTAATAACTTAATATAATTCTGTATATGAATCAAATAAACCATATCCATAACAAACATGGATTATGTAACTAAATATATAATGAAAAACGAATCAGTTAACACCTGTAACGACGATAATAGTAAAATATTATTAACAAAGAAAAAGTAGAAGATCATATATGATATAATTTTTATGTTTATAGTTCTCTTATAATTAAATAACTATGATTTAACTATTATACATGATTTTAACATACCCTCAACCGTAGAAATGTACAAGGTGTGTCTTTATTTCACAATCACTTTATTATCTTAGTTTGGTTTTATGTAAGTTTCTACTGGTTCTATTTATCATCCACATCCATGTTTTCTTAAAAATATATTTCAATTTTTTTTTACTATTTATAAGACTATGGGTTTAAATCATTTATACCCTAATTTGAATTTATATTTGTTGAAAGGAATCTTTCTATTGTTTTCCAAACAAGGTAATTTATGACCTTTTTGACAATATTAAGGTAAGATGGTTTTTTTGTACTTATACGTCGGGTGAAGATATTTTCTGCCATTATAATATCCTAAAAGCTTCCCTTACAAGAATATAATAATAGTTTCAAAAAAAATTCATTTTATAATTATGTGACTCTTTAATGATTTCAAAATAGAAAGAGTTATTTCTTTCTAATATTTTTGATTTCATCTATGTCAACATCCTTTGATGGATTTTAAACATGATTTAAATTGATTTATTATGATACAAATATTCCATATTGTATTGAAGGTTTTGTGATATATTTTACTGTGGATATGTTATTTTAATACGATTCATTGTATATTTTTAATGTATTTACATTTCATATGCTAGTTTTAATATGAATGTTTATGTTATCTTTCAAACATTTAATATGAGGAATGTATTGTACTTAGTAAGTGATGGGTGGAGACTGACATAGCTCCTCAGTGCATCGGTAGGAATCATGAGACAATTAGATATCGAATTGGATGAGGCCATTCCAAATTATATATATGTTTTCAGAAAAGTCCAAAATCATTTTTAGATGTCTTGGACTTGGCCTTGAAAAAATGTTTCAGAATGTTCGTCATTATACATTCCCTCATCATGAAAAAATTATTGATGGTTCATGTGGTTGTTCGACTAGTAGAATAACCATGAATATGTTTTTTATGGCATTATTTACTCAGCTCAAATTACTACCATAAATTATTAATGTTTATTATTTGTAAAGGAATATTTTTCCATTATTCATCATGCCGAATGTTTATGTTATCTTACGATGTATTGCATAAACTTATTGAGAATTTGAATTCACCCCTTTATTATGTTTTATTTTCCCAGTATTTCATGAAGTGTATTATGATTGATATTTAGGGTTAAGCTAAAGTGAATAGTGTCTTTCTCAAATAACTATCATTAATGTATTTTATGTTTGTAATTGTTATGTAATGATAAAGTATGAAATCAATTTTCCAAGACTACTAAATTTCTCGGTCCTTCAATACACGATTCCTTGTAATCATGCCAATGAATTAAAATAATGCACCAGTTCTGGGTAAATGGGGTTGGGGCATTAAAAATTGAGTATGATGGAGAAAATGGCCAAGATAATGTTAATGCCCAAACGACATAAATCCTTGATATGTTACATGACCATTTATTTATCGCATATCATGGTCAATGTATATCATTATTTTTCATGATCATTCACCTATTTATTATGAGTTTTCAGTTGAATATATACTTACTTGATTTCATTAGATTATATAAGAAAATTTTCATCATTTGGATGATGTTTAATCAATCTCCACTTCATATCATACTCTAAGGGATGATTCAGTTTTCATTTTTGAATCCCTAATGCGTAAAATGACCCATAAAATATGATAATTCATTCCTTCTATATCTAGTTATTATCTAGAAATTCATTATCATAGGATAAAAAAATGGATAAATATTCATTTGTCGAAATATTATTGTATTCACTAAAACCTAATACAAAGTTCAACATGAGCCATTCCATAAATTAGTATGCTCATAATCCTACCAAAATTATAAACATTTATAGAAGGTCACTAAATTTATCAAATTTTGTAAAAAAATAATCCTCTAAATATCATAAAGTACCTCTTAATGGTCATATTCTAAATATGAGAATACATCAGTAATATGTCTTCATATATTATTGTAATAACATGAATTACCATAAAGATTAATGAAAACATGCATACTTTTCGAAAATAACTCTTTCCTAATTCCTTACATAAAACCCTAAATTATTGAATATATTAAATAAATCTAATAATGTTACAAAATCCATTAATCACAAATTAAAACACTTTTACCAAAAAAAATTAGATCAATTGTCATAAGTATAATCCTTTTTAATTTATTCATATAAACAATCTCAGTAACATTTTATTTATAAAAAATTATATTTCCATCAAATAACTTTTCAAGGACAACATTACCATTTAATATATTCCTACAACTCAATAATGAAAAAATATTGTCAAAAATTCAATTAATGTCCCATGATTAAAATTACAAAAATAACAATGATTAAACCACAATTATTTAAATCCAAATACATAAACACACCAGTCATCACACATTATTCATAAACCAATATATTTTATTCATTGATTAATTATTTAATAAATCTTCTCTATATCAATAAATGTGAATCAATTTTCCACATTGATCAACTAAAATTAAATATTGGTTATCATGTCTTATATAAACAATACTATAAGAACAGATCATACCTTTAATCTATCATTCATGGTTTCTTCATCATTAGTAGTATGACCATTACTCAAAGAACATTAATGGTTATTTATATGGGCTTCCATGTGGGGAATTAATCTGTATAATTTCCATTTATTCCACATTCATTAAAATGATCCATTAGTGAGGTAACATCCCATTACCTTATTTATGTTATTCCATGAACCTTGTTCTGAAATGATTTTTTATAAGACTTATTTTGGAGTTTTTTTTGATGAAATATGTAAAATTTTGGATTCCCATTTGGTCGTGCACAGTTGGGGAACAATTAAAAATATCGTGCAATTAGGCCAAATGAATCATTCTCCCTTTTAAATTCCACAATAATGGGGTGTATATTGTGTCTAACTGCGCAACCACAGCTTCCAAAAAATGACCCATAAAAATAATTTTTTTCATAGTTGGTTAACGGTTAATGAAACTCTATTGATAAACTATTCATCCCATGTTAGAGAATATTAGAAGAGCATGGTTTGTCTACCTTGGAATCCCTCCCTTGGAAACTGTTCAAGCGGTTTCCAATTCCTTTGAATTTAATTTCAAAAAATACTAATCCCTTGTTGTAATATTTTAAATACATTGATCTCACCAAACTCAAGCGATTTATCATTAGACACTCTCAAGAAGAAATTTTTTCACTCATCACCTCCTCTTTCAGAGAATCATTGTGTCTATGGAAGATCTTATCCCTCTATAATACGTCGATATCCCCAAATGTGCTTTCGGATAGTCATACTTATCTCCTCCATAGAGGGTGTTAGATCATCATGTTCATGAGGGATCTAAACTCCATTTTTTGGATCTCATACATTTCCAGATGTATAATGATTCATTATTCAAATCACAAATTTTATTATCCTTTGATCATTGATGGGTTTCCTTATAAGGGTGTTAATAGTTTTATATCATGTTCAAAGGTAGGTGGGTCCATTTCATATTATCCATGAAATTGAAATTATTACTGAATAGATATTTTTTAAAATGTCATTCAATAAATTTATGAAATATAAATTTGGAATTATTTGGTAATGAAATTAGAAATGGAATAGATTTAGTGAATACCCAAAATTCCACCTGAATTGGAATTATGGGATGAATTTTTAGAATGAAGGATTGATTTTTGAGAAAATGTTTATCAAGGAATTGGTGAAATCAATTTATATTTTATTCCAAAAAATAATGTAAGTTGAAGTGATATGAACCCATTGTTGGTTTGGAATTAAAACAGAATGAAATTATGAAAAATCCTTATTTTGGTTTTGAAATCTAATTGGCATATTGAAACTGAAAATTATAAAATTGAATTTTAATTGATGATTATATTTTAAATGAGATGACTTAACAATTACATATTTATTTCTTGTGAACAAGAGAGTCAGTTTATTTCATAGGATATTTGGGACAAGCATAATTATATCTTTATCCCAATGAAATGGATTAACGATGAAAACTCTTACCAAAACCTAGTTTGGCATGATTATCCATGATGGGATGCTGATGAACCTTATTACGCCTGATCATCAGAGATTTGTCCACATATGATTAGAAATGATTACTATATTGAGATGTGTAAGGATATTATATCCATAATCAACTTTACATCAGTAAAGATAATAGTTTCTATAGTTGAGTTTGATTTGATTATATATACCATTGAAATTTAACAGTTTATTTCATGAAAAATATTTTATCAAAATTATTTTATATAAAATGTGTATTTATGACATCTTTTAAATGATTTCCATATAATAAAAAGAAATAATTTTTTAAAAAATACTAAAATGATACATTATTAATTGCCATAATTTATTTAAATTGGATGAATGATTGTTTGATTTTTATGGAATCTATTGTGGAAAACCTGGTGAGACCCTACTTGGATTTATAGATCACCCCATTCCTTTTCCTTAAATTTTTTGTAGGCTCTATAAGTACAGGTTCTTGAAAATGGAATTCAAAACATGAAGGGGGTGGAAAATCGTTATACTTTAGACCATGAAGAGGTAATGGTGACCGATGGACCAATTATACACTTGTTACATAGAAGATTTAAAGACTTTTTTATTGTTAATGTTGTAGTTTTCTTTCAGATTTCATATTTCATTATGGGTACTATTTTAGCTATTTTACTTCTATTACATTATATTTTAGGAACCATTAAATTTGAAATTATTATATGTTTATCTTCAACAATATTTTAGTAAAAAATATTTCTTTTTATAGATGATGCTAGGTGCTAGTCTCCAACTGGTGGGGATCGAGAACACCCTTCAAGTTATGTCAATACATCTCAGATATCAGAGGACTATGATATCCAGTTTTTTTGTGACAATGTGTTAATATATGTTCAAGGTATCAATTTTTCCATTAATTTGGTTTGCGGTATGGGTTTTCTTTGTTCACATAATATATGTCTGATGGGGTATGACAGGTATTTATGATGAATTTTTTGGATATCAATCATTATAACAAGACTGAAGTCACAATTCCCGGTATGATAAATTATATTAGATGAGTATTTTGCTATTTTTTATTATATTCAATGTTTTAGTGAGAGATGAAAATAACATACTATTGAATTTTTGTTGTTGGAATGGATAAATTTAAATACAATTTGAGTTGTCAACCATAGTTTCCTAGTTAACATTTTTCTTTTTATCAATTGATGGTGTGTATAAAATGTCCTCCGAGAATATGTTTCAATTGATTTGATAAGGGAAGTACTTATGAACCTTAGAAGGGAAACCCTCATATTGACCACAATTACATTTAGATCAAGGTTCTTGTTGTAAAAAATCTGGGATAGGTAGCCACACCCCTTTTTTAGTTTATAGTTGTGGATCCTCAATAGGATAAATCATGGAATAATGCATAAGAGTTTCTTTTCAAGAATCCAAAATCATTAGAAGTTTTTAATTATACTCATGAAGATTTTTTCTCATTCAAATTAACAATCCATCTTTTAGAGTTATTGGAAACACGTGATTCTATTAAAGTGAAGTGTTCTACCAACCTGCTTTAGTGGCCTATCAGAAGATTGTAGAATTAAACTATGATATAGATGAATCATGATGTATTGGAGTGTAAATACATATTGTCCATTTGTATATATCACTTCTTTCTAGATTAAAAAGTTTATTTCAAATTCAACGAAGTTTCTTATTCTCTAGAAATGTGAAAAGACTAAGACCCATTATATAAAACAACCTGTTGAGATACATAAGTTTTATCCTACTATTTTCTTCCAATGAATATCTACAAGAATTATTATTTTAGATGGGAAATAAATTTGATATATAATCCTATAATTTAAGGTTATGTATGTATTCTTGGGACTATATACAAGAAATAGTGTTGATGGATGATCATGACATGGCTGGTAAGTCAGGGTTGATGAGAGTTCCTTTTTCTCCAAAAGAAAATTATTTGAGTTAATATAAATGATAGAGGATGTATGATGAGTATCACGAGGGATCCTGATTGAAGGGTTCCTACAAACATCCTAATGTACATATTTGAGGTTGTCTGTATTCCTTATACTATGAAATGGTAGGGCATTAGAAACAAATTTTTAGTGTGGAAACCAATAGTTTTAGTTATTGTAGATGCAAAAGTCATTTGATTAAATTCCATAAATTGTTTTCTTCGTATCATAGTGGAATAGTCTCATAGAACCCTAGAATTAATAAGCACAAATATGGTTCATATCAACAAAGGGATTCTATTCATAGTCATTCACAACAATGATTCTTCAAACAAAGGAATAGTTTCTAGAGGAAGTTGATATTGGTCTATTGAATGTGAAAGGTAAAAGAAAAATATATTAATATTTTTTGACTCTTTTATTTAATATCATTACATCTCAATAATTCATATCTACTAGTGTTTTTGATTTTATAAACCATATTATATTGATTCTATAATTTGTTATAGATATTAATATGCCCATCAGAATGAAGAGTGAGTAGAGGCATCAATGTCCTGCTTGTGTCTTCTCATTATCAGATATTAAGATTTCCAATATTCTTCCAGTCCTTAATAATAATTTATTTAATAAAATTTATTGGATGGATTAGTTGATTTATCATCAATATTAGATTAATTCTTATCATTAATGGGTCTCCTCTAATATGTCGGATGAGGTTTGTTATTTCATTCATGGAGAATGGGATAATAGATCAAGTAGATGTAGACCTCATTTTCTGGAGTTGGTTTGGGTGATGTAATTATTTTATTTTGAACTGGAGATATAATCTTTGAGTGATGATATCCTTGAAGTTATCACCTTGTTTCTAAATGCATTTTCCTAATGATTTATCTAGTTTTCCATCAATAAGTGAGATGAAGTTTTTTTTATTAAATTTTAGGTTACCAAACAGTTTCCAATCATTCAGAACATATGGAACTAGTATATTTGATAAAATAGAAAACACAGTTTGATGATTTTCATTATAATGTATTTATCATCACATCTATTTCACCATAAGTTAACTTTATCACTTTGTAGTAAAAATGATGGTGCAATTTTCCTATGTGTTAATTAATTGAAGATCAACAGAGTTAAGCTAATGATTAAGCATAAATTGCCAAGAATAAATTTTTTATTTTACCAATTGATAGGTGTAAATTGGTTTTCAATAACTAACATTTAGTATGGATACCACCAATTTCTAATTAATAAATATGGAATCTTAAAGACCATTTTTGGGTGTAGGAATGGCAATTGTGAGTGTAATATTATAGAATTTCATCAATCTAATGATATGAAATTATTCATTTTGATAATGAATAGTATATTCCATTAGTACCTTGATATTTTCATCCGTGTATTTTGGGATGAAATGACTGTTTACTCTAAAATCAAGGAAGATAATGTGCATCATCTGAGGAAAATACATAAAATTTTTAGAGATCTCTAACTATATAAAATCATCTCAAAACATTGAATATGTATTCGGGAAGTAAATTAGTTATTCCATGTAGTAATGAGTTGTTATATTGTAGTTGATCATGAGAATTTTAAAACAATTATGACATTGGGAAAACCATGAATGAATTTCAAGATTCATATATTATTGGGTTTACTTGGGTTATACTGCAAGATTTTCATGTAATTCTCAATGTTACACTCTCCACTAACCACCGTCATTTGGAAGGGTATAAATATTATTTGGGATGATATGTTTTATAGTTCATTACATGTTCTTAAATTTCATTTTTCTTATCTGATAATGTTGACTCTTTTAGAGTTTGTGTAGGGTATGTGGTCTTCTAGGAAACATGATGATTATCTTTGGGTTATGTTCTTATCCACGGATATATCATTTCATCATATATCTCTAGAACAATTAATAAACATTCAAATTTCTAGCCAATGGATGATATCATAATTATAGGTGGGATGCATCCCATTAATCATTGGAGGAATTACCTTTTATGATAATGGATTATCATTTATTATGATCCCAAAATATTGAGTTATATGTTCTGTTAAAAATATTTTAATCTAATTTTGTGGAGTTGCGTCATGTGCATATGGTCAATTGATTTTGGTATTACATATAATCGAGAATGCATGATATTTTTTCTAGTTATATAAATTGGAATATTCCAACATAGAACATGATGGAATCATCAGAATAGTGGAATTTTATTACTCTCTTCTCTCAATTGTACATGGTAGTCTAGGATAATGAGTTTTCCATTGTTTTGAGAATTATTTAGTTAAATAGTATTTTTATTAAGATGATTCTGCAGGGTCATCTATTTGATGATCTATTCCATGATTTTATAGACACTATTCATGGTGGGTAGACCTTTGTTGAGAGGTGTTTCTCTATGTATGGTGTTCTATTTTCACTGAATCAGTATTTTGTGCCCTTTTCAATGAAGATATCAAGGATTGGGGAAGGTTATATTTATTAGTGGGAAGTTCACCTTAGTACCACGAATATATTTTATGATATGATGAAAAAATTATAGTTTCTAGGTATGAGATAGTACATTAGATGCACTATTATCATATTATTATACAATCCAAATTTTCACATCCATGAACTTGAAACATTCAAGTTTATGTCATTCCTTTCGGGTTCTAACATGGATCTAGGATATGATTTCAATATACAAAATGGTTAGTTTTCATCATAACCCTTAAAAAAACGTGATATGGGTTATGATTGATTGAATGGCCAAATCAACAAAATTTATTCTTATCAAAGATAACATGGATTTTTAGGATTTGGGAATCCCATACATATAAAAGTTTAACTTTTTGTATGGAGTTCCATATATGGTGGTATCTAATAGGGATGGTATCCACCAACTAAGATCTCACCAAAATCTATCATTCCCTTATATTTGAGTAAGATAGTTGGTTTTTTGAAAAAATTTTAATCATATATTATGATATATGATTAGGTATAATCAAAATATCATCAACCCCAATCATCATCACATTTTCCTTCTCATTAACACACATCCTATAATATTAAACATTAACCATATTCTATCCAGTTCCATTAATGGAATAAAACCAAAGAGGATATAATGATAAACAATATTTATTAGGAGAAACAACATAATAATTAAAAATACATTATTGTATGTCTAAATCCTGACACGTTTATTTGAATATTTGACACTATAGAATTATACTAGGATATTAACAGTCATATTCTAATAAAATAATTCATGATGTTTCAAATTTTTTTTAATTTCTATTGTATATCTCTAAAGAGGGTCAAACCAAGCCTGAAACAAGGCTTTTTTTGACCTAGAGGACAATAGAATCCATATGTTTGTGGTTAGGCACCAGAGGACCATCAAATCCAGCTCGATGTTCCCTTTTCTGAGTTTCCACCCATAGGTACCTCTATGATAGAGTGAAATCCACTTGTTAAATCCATATGGGGATAACACTTCTACAAAATAACTCACTATATCCTTTATCAAAATGATTTGAAATTTTTCTATACATTGAGTCATCTTTATACTTATCATCACAAATAACACAAAACATATCCTTATATATATATATATATCCACATGAGTATATCTATTGTTTTCTCATACTATATTCTAATATTGAACTAAACAAATCCTATAATACCCAATATAGAGACCCAAATGTATCATAAGTAGAGATTATATCATTTTAAATTAATAATAATTACATATCACAAACACACTCTTGATTATCCTTAATGTAGATTTCATTTGGAAACTAGACCCAAAATATTATTATTTCCAAAAAAAATCTTCAATTTCGTCAAAAAAATATTATTCCACAGAGTAATGTTCTTAAAAAGTTCATACTTAAAACCTTTCTTGATAACCATTAGAATGGAATATTAAGAAACTGTGAGCTTCGATGTTCAGTATGTGGAAATAAGGGAGGTATGAACAAACAATGAGTATAAGAGTATAAGAACATTCGAATAAAATTTGGCATCCATACCGTACATATCATAGATAATAAAAACAATCTATATGATAAATAATTGTATTTCATAACATGTGAATTCTAATTGAAAAAATAATCCTAATACATTAGATCATTATATTATAATAAGAAATATATTTTTACCACCCAAATATACCATGAGAATAAATTCCTTTGTATTTCATTTATCATTTCCAAGAATTTCGTAATGGAATGGGTTAACTTCCAGCCTTTTTAGTAGTCATGATTTACTATGAAGATTATCACCGTGGAAATAACCCCTTACAAATCTATGTTCACTCTCCCATATAATTAATTTTTTCTTATGATAAATCAATTTTTACCAATACATTGGTATGAGATATAAGTCATAACCATCACATAATGAAAATCATACATATATATGAAATAATATCATAAAAAATTTATCATACAAGAACCCATGAACTAAAATGAGCATTATAAAAATTCTAACATTACCTATAGAGAATAAAGAGGTTATATAATCATTTCATCAATGATTAATCCCTGGAAAAAAGGTATCATAATCATTTATTAATATCATATTCCATGATAAAAAATGATTTTCAAATATATATTGTCATAATAAACACAAACCATTTAAATAACAAGAAATATTGGTTCCCTAGTATCATATCCCCAATAATGGATAAGTAACATTAATGATTATCAATGTAGAAATAAAATAATATCTAAATAATTCATAGATCCTATCTTTAGGAGTAGTTACTCACATGTACATATTTACAATTCCCACATCCACTTTTATTATCTGATGAAGGATATATTTTTACAGAACCACAAACTCTATATATCAATAAAATAAAAGAATATTTACATATTCATTTCCATTTCTTTGGACCCAACCATATACATGTCCATAGGTTTCACCCGGGGGTCTTATCATACTAGCTTCCAATGGTTAACTAAACATTTTCATTGAAACCAACTATAGGGAACCTCTCTATTAATATATTAACATTACATAATATTTTTGTAATAATTGAAACATTATAAACATAGAAATTCAAAGACCATTTTAGTCTCATTACTTTTGCAACATTGAAACATAAATTTAAGTACATAATTGATCTACATCATTTCCCACACAGTTATTCTTGACTATAATACTTCATAGACACATAAAAAATAATATATATCTTCATAACATTGGGGAAGGAACCATAATAATGTTTGATATCATATGCTCTATAAGTTTAATCAATGTATATATGTAATCATAATCATAATCATAAGGGTATGATAACTTGATCATGAATATAAAATATCTAACCCTGAATATCAACGTACAAAAACATGAATAATGGAATAAAGATTAGCACTTAATAAAAAATTAATGATAAGAAACTAAATAAAACATTTCATCAAAGCATATTATAGGAATAAAATATGGAATTATGGAAGACACGTAAAAAATATAATTATTTCTATAGTAGTCATGAAATTTCTTCCTAGACCATCTTAGTGGAGAAATGTCTTTACTCTACCAGGTTCACACCCCGTTCCCACCATGTATTACTGAACCAAGTTCACTCCATGGTCTAACCCTATGATACAGAACCATGTCTGTTTCCTATTCCATCCCTCTAATATAATATATTTCATTTCTCATTCCATCCATGTATATCTCATGAGCTATAAATCATAACCAATTCATTGGAGGGAGATATATGGAACACCCCTCTCATAAATAAATCCTACATATATTTTCAAATATATAATAAATAATCATATCATAATTCATGAAATGAAATTTGAATTATAAGAATGTAATAATACCGTATCCTATGGAAATAGGTAGGTTTTACAATCAATTCATCGTAAACATAACTTCTGAAAAGCACATGGTTTTAATATCATATAAATCATCAACGAGAAATGAGTTTCATTATCATCATTCCCTCAAAACATAATCTTTTTAAAGAAATAATATGCATGTAAAAAATTGAATAATTTCTCCAATAAATAATTAATAACACCAACAGATGTTAACTTAGTTGGGAAATCATTTTGGGAATTCTTTTAAAAACATTTCTTGAGGAAAACATCATTTCTCTATTATAAAATTCTTGTTAATTAAACTAGTTTTAAATCCATTTATTTGAAAATGGATTTGAAAATTTATACATAAAGCATTAAAAACCAGAAATCATTTATAAAATGATTTTTCATTGAAAATAGTATTCCAATATCTTTTGAAAAAATTTATGAAAATTGTTCTCATAACATGGTTTTTGAATATAATTTATTTCCAACCAAAGATAGATAGAATCATATTTTACATAAAAATATTATCCTATGTAAAAAATTATGGAAATGTTGTACTAATAATTGAGGTTATATTGAATAAATATAGGAGAATAAAATTCAATAGTGTTCTAGAGAGTTGAATTATAAGATTTTATAAAAGAAGCATAATCATTAACAATCTCTAAAAGCTATGAGATTGATTCAATAATCTCTTACCACATGGTTACTTTTGATCACACTCTTAATGAATGAAAATGTAATTACATGATTCTCAAGATAAAATTAAAATAACTATATTATGGATATTTAATGTAAAATTAATGTATATACACATTGAGAAAGGAATTTAGTGGTATAATAACAAAGGATTGTCAAAGAAGGCAAATTGAGAAAAAAACTATTTTACATATATGGTATCCTTTGAAACATAATCCCCATGAAATTAATATAATAAAAAATATTGGTAATTAACAATAAATTAAATTATAATAATAATTTAATAAATATATTTGAATTATTCCCCACACACAAAAGGAATTAGTGTTGAATAAAGAATGTATCTCCAAGAAATAAAAGTTAGATGAAATCTCCTTAAAATGTGTCTTGAATCTCATCGTGCTCCTTAAAACCTCATTTATAATGAATATAAATTTATTATACAGATTTTAATTAACCATATTTTTATATATAACAAAATAAATGGTTTTATCATTACATTATATTACCCTCTTGTAAAAAATAATATGTTAAGGTTTCACTTTATGTAATATGCTCTTTAATCTTTACATGTGTCATAATTTTTTATATAATTGGTCCTTATACAGATATCACGATCCAATAAATTAAAACATGAAATAAGTATCATTAGTATTCAATATATAGGTATAACAATAATATATATAATATATAATAATTAAATGGAATACACCCTTATAGGATATGGTAATTCATATGTATGCATAAACGCAATTTCAATTTAATTTTGATATTGAATTGAAATCATAAAAGACATATATATATATATATGTATATATGTTTATTTATATTTATAAATATGTAATTATTAATTTATAGTTATTATATAATGTATATAATAAAATTTCACTAAACCCATCCCTAATATAGTCCATGTAGTGTTTTAACGAATCACATCAGTTTGAGGGAGAATTAGTCTACACATTCTCAAAAAAAATTATCATATTTACACCAAATGGGAAGTGAAAAAGATATGTGTTGTAATAGCAATAAATAAGAATAAATATATAATATAATATAATATAATATATAAATATTGAGTTCCCATCATATTATCCACTAACAAAGGTGGTAAATAAAAGATGAACAATCATAGTTTCGTAAGGTGGTATTTCTCTAGACACATAAACTATTTCTTTCATTACCTAGTGGATGGAGGTATGCGTATGTGTAGGTCTAAAACAAAGAATAAAAAATCCTAGTATATTTACTATAATTATGTTGATATAAAAACGTGGAATAATAATATTGGAGGTGGTGTATAATGAAAATTAAAGAAAGGATCTTGACAGAATAAGTTACTGTTGACGCTCCTTTCCGTCATAGAGTCTAAACGACTGAAAAAGGGAAAAAACATAGTCCAAAGTGATTTATCCTTTGAAGAAACATGAAAAATTGACAAATGAATAAACAAGGAATTTTTTACACTTGGTCCGCACAAGTTTCAGCATGGTCGCACACATATACTTTCACGCCTCATATTGGTCATGCAGGTGACTTGCACGCCCTATGTTATTTTCACCCAAGGTCTTCAAAGGCCTATAAATACCCCATGTGGGCCCCCCATTTCAAAGACAGAAAAAATCCAAAAACTCAGATTTGAGCTCCCAGCAACCTAGTCTCTTCTCAAACCCTTTCGAATACTTATAACGTAATTTCATACCTAGAAGGGAAGGTCTAAAGAGTGGGAACCAGGCCTAATTGTTGAAATTCATCAACACATGCGCGCCTAAGTGTCTAACCATTCAGGAAATTGAATACACTTGCGCGCTGCCTTTTTCTTTCAACAGAACTTGCACGCCACTCATTTAAAATTCTTTAGGGATAATAATAAGGGCATGATCCAAGCCTCACATAAGTTTTACCCTATGGGTTGACCATCGCACAAGTACCCAAGTGTCTTGTAGGTATACCTGCTCAACCATGACTTGCGCATCCCACCATGACTTGCGCACCTACCTCTTTTTGGGTGCCCCTCCTGACCATTCATATCTTTTCTTCAAATCCACCTATCCTCTAGAATATTTAACCTCTAAAATCCTCCTCAAATCCATTAATGGCATGATTCTTTGGTTGGATTCCTTATCTGAAAGGAATTATGTGAAACATCTCTCAAAATCTAGTGATTTACATATCTTTATGTCACCAAGGATAGTGATTTCATTCATTCAAACTCATCCTTTAAGATGATAAGATTTAATGGTCATCCTCCTTAGGAGTAAGCCCCATGTCCCCTTACCTGGGCCCCCTTTTCCGGAGTAAGACCCACTCATAAATTCCATTAACTTAGGCCTCCTTTTCAGGAATAAGTCTTAAGTCTTAAGTCTCCTTAAAAATGGTCCTCCTTCTCAGGAGTATGTCCCAATATCAAATTCCCAAATATGGGCATCCTCTTTATAAGTAAGCCCCAAGTCCCCTAACATGGGCTTCCTTTTCAGGAGTAAGCCCCAATCATCAATTTCCCTTAATTTGGGGCATCCTCTTCCGGAGTAAGCCCCATGTTCCCATATATGGGAATCCTATTTAGGAGTAAGCCCCAAAGTATAATTTCCCTTAACATGGGAAACCTCTTTATGAGTAAGCCCCAGTCATAATTTCCCTTAACCTGGGCATCCTCCTTAGGAGTAAGCCCCAGTTATAATTCCCCTTAACCAGATCCTCCTTCTTAGTAATAAGCCCCAGTTATAATTTCTCTTAACCAGTCATAATTTCTTTTGACATGGGCATCCTTATAGGGAATAAGCCCCAATCATAAGTTAAAATCCATCTTTAATCTGTGCATCCTCCTCAGGAGTAAGCCCCAAGTTATAAGTCCATTTAATTTTGGGTTTCCTTCTAATTAATAAAACCCAATCACAAATCCCCTCCTAATTTGGGCATCCTCATCATGAGTGATCCCCATGTTAGAGTATCCAAATATCCATAAGTCACATATAACTTTATAGACCTTGTTCCCGGGAATCTTCTCTAAATTAAGTCCTGATCATTATCTATATTGGAAATCATACATATATAAGCCCTGTATCACTCCTTGTGACCTCATCTTTCATGGCACAAATTGTCAGGTTTACTAATACATCTTGTTTCTCACACCGAGCATGACTCACGTGAGCATAGAGTGTAAAAGTAACCACGACACATCTCTTTAGGCCATTAATCATACATAAGCCCCACAATTTTTTACCTAACTTCATGGACTTTGATCTCTACATTAATAGTAGAGTACGTAGGAAGGCATTCAGAGGTTCAAGACCATCACCCATTAATTCTCATCCATCCCATACAACGTTAAACTATATCTTATTTCTTTAACTATGTGTGTTCTGATTCCTTTTCTAAACAAGGATACGTAGGTTTCCCATCTGCGGGTATGATGCCAACTCTGAAATAATCCATGTCCTTCTAAATGACAATACACTTCAAGTTCCCCACTGAGTGCCTTCAAAACCAGTACGGTTATCATAATGTCCAAGAGATCTTTATATAATGTTTAAAAAGATACCATTGACAATGAATCTCTAAGAAATAAAAATGAATCTCTATCGATGATGAACTTAAAATACATATAAAAGATTCTCTAAATCTCATACATATCAATCATTGATTGTCAGATATTAATGAATGCTCATTTTCATGCTTGGTAGTGTAATAAGGATTCACAAACATAACATAAATCTATAAAGGGAGTCCCGGAGTAAACAATAATTCCCCCCCAAAAGGTGTGAGGAGTCCGACCTCCCATCCTCTTCACCAATGCAAATTCTTATGCCTCATCGGTCCGCAAATAATGAGCACCTACCATTGGAAAGTATGTACTAATGGATATAGAATCATTGGATGTTTCTGGTTCTACGAACAAACCCATTAGAAACCGATTGGAATTTTTGAACCTTAAACAATGAAGTTCATCCCCATTTATAGAGGAAACAAAAAAGGGGAACCCGACGTGAATCCTTATACAAGTTAAAATGATGTTTTACTTATTTGTTAGGCCCCTATTTAAACTCAATGAGAGGTACAACAAAGAAATCAATAACATATGTTCTCATCCAAATTATGTGGTGGTCGATTGTATCTTTATTATATCTGTTATATCAAACATGTAGTCTTTTCCAAGATCTTATACATTACATAAATGGATTCTCTTACATTCACACCTGTGAATGCCTCTGCTATAATTACCTCTGCTACTATACCTGCTGGATCGTCATCCGCTCTGAGGAAGACATCACCTACTCAGAATTTTCAACACTGGGTATCAAATTTACTGGTTAAGGAATACTGTCGACATAGTACAATTCTGACAATGTAGGCCACTCGAAAATCCCTCCAAGTCAATAATTTACCCTAGTCGTCCAGACAGCGACGGCCAGCAATCATGAAGCAGATGGTTCCAACCACCATCTCCAACTGTTTCAAGTCATTATCCCTAGAATGCAATCACCATTCCCTCCCATATTATGAGTAGGTGAATGAGAGGGTCACTGAAGGCCTTAATTCAAGGAACCATGATTCCTTCTTGAGGTCTCCCACCCACAATCGCCAACAGACTCGTGTGGAAGTGCGCCCACAACATGATTAGGGTGTCGCCTCCAGGAGTTCGGCTCAGGTTCCTCGAACTCGAGTAGGAAAAACGAACCACTAGAGGTGACAAACGGTTAACTGTGAGAAGGTTCTTATCTTATCCATTTCCGGAGATGTCCACCATCTTAATTTGGTGGAAAGAAATGAGCGGTAACACACACCCATCGATTTTAGTTTCGTTATCCAGCAGACTCATCTGGCAGTAGCACACCATTCCTTCCAGGAAATTCTAGCGGAGTACTATAGACATGAACATTCACCTGTTTATAAATCATCAGCTAGTCAGTAGGCTTGTCTGACTACATATGATGAAGCCCTCTAACTTAATGTGTTGACAACTGGTAAACATGAACATAAACGTACTTACACTCATCAATCCTGCCAGCAGTCTCGTCTGTCAGTATGAAAGGATGTTTATCAACAACGTTCGGTGGAGTAAAATCAGTAGGAACATACACCTGCTAGTATTGAACAAGTCTACCAACAGTCTTGTTTGGTAGCATCTGGAGAAGTCAGTTGGAAAGCCCCGACGACAAAATTAGAATAGACTCAACTCTCTTCCCCCACACATAAGTACTGTCAGAACTCACTAAAAGGAAAAGGAGGATAAGAGCAGGAACACACACCATCTCCAAACACGGAATGGATGTCTATCCCCATTCCAGAAGCTGAAGTCACCAAGAACAGTCTGATGATAGTGAAAGAGCGGAATCAAATCCCTGCTCATATTCTGGATGCCTGCTAGGATATTAAAACAGCTACAGTAGCATCACAGGGAAAGAAATGCAAATCTATCCCTACCAGTGGAGTGGCACATCAACAGTTCACTCTGAAACAGACACACACCTCTATTCTAGTCCAAGAGGGTTGTGGGGAATACTCCCCCTTGTCATACAGATAACCATTTCAGGAACATACATCTGATTTGAGTGGTGATAATCAGCCTAACCTACTTATTTCTCTTGATAAGGCACATAAACCGGCACATAATAACCACTTTCTTCAACAAGTGGTTCCCAAAGTGAGTAAGAAGGCGTCTAAGAAAAATACCCACACAACACAATCAAGAAATCAAGGGCCAATCTATAATCAAGACTTACTCGATGCTGGTGTTCTTGATGCACTCAGACAATTATTTGTTTCAACTCAAGAGTGTACGCTCTCAGTTCCCAATTGTGGGAACATTAATTCCGAAGTTCTGCATTAGACACTTCATCATGAATGCTTGCTTCATCACAATTCGTTCAATCTAGAAGTATCACATTCAAATAAGATCCATGATAACCCTATACGTGGCCAAAAGGCTATTGAGCCAAAGGTTTCATCTTTTTTTGTATCCCACCATGTTGGTCCTCCCCATGATAATAAATTTATCTTCGAAAGTCCACTCCACACTAGTAGTTCACATTTTTTAGAAAAATTCTTTAATAGACAATTTAGGGATTAGAAATCCCTCTTATCTTGAGGAACTTACAAATGTGATTCCAGCCATGTCTGATGCTTTACCACTAGTAGGTGAAATAATTTCTTAATCAGATGATATCCCGGGGTGCATGTCATTCTCCGAACCACCCCGGAGTAACACATCTTCTAATTTGGTAAATGAAGCCTCTACCAATTTTGTTGAGTCTGATAAAGCAACAAAGAAGAACCAGCTTTGGTATAAATAGGTGAAAAAATAATTATCGAATGATATAGAGGAAATGCTGAATATGAGAAAACAACTGGAGAACGGAGAAGTGCCAGTCATGTTTTAGCCTTTGGATGACTCTATGTATGACATTACAGAGATGTTGATGGAATATTGTATTCAAGATATTCATCTCATCATGTGGAAAACCCGTTTTTAATTGAAGAAGAAAATATTATCTTATGATGAATATGAAAATCATGTCATGATAATAGAATGGTTACAACTGCAAATTGATTTAGCCTCTCTATTAGTATCTCGATATACGAAGGCTGAAAAGCTACATAGATTCCTTCAGCGTTCATGCCTTGGAACATTAGTAAGATTGCGCCAGTTAATTGCAAATGCCCCATCTGGTATTCGTATCAGGGGATGGGGTGTTCATGGAGCACTATATTTCATTGTACTCTCTAGCCAACAACGCCCGCCGAAAGTGGTCTCATGAAATGTTATTTCCCATGACTGGCCACAGTCAATCAGTTTTATTTGTAATAAATGGATTCCTCAGGAACATGCCACAACTTGTTCCTCTCAGAATCAGGAATACAGAGAACAAGCTGTCAAATTACTTTTCTATCAGGCAAACGAGAATATAGAACATGATTCTCAATTAGACCGTGCACATCATCATGTGATAGATGTGTATCAAATCCTCCAACGATCATTTGAACCAGGAGATTATAGTGGATGTAGGTTGATGCATCCAGCCAATTTCAGGACTAAAATATGTAAGATCAGGAGAGCCATTAAGAATGTCTTATATGTTTCAGCTCATGAACCACCCCAGCTTGCCGGACCGGGGAATCTTTTTGCTCAACCCTCATAATCAACAAATAGGATTCAAGGAGTTGAGAAGAATCATCAGGAATAGACTCAGTCCACCGTACTAGGGACTTTTTGAAATCCACAATCTTTTCCTCAGAGAAAGTCAGTATTCTCTAGATTAGGGAAGAATCCCCAAGAGGAACGATGAGCCAAATTATCAGGAAATTCCCTCCAGATTACGGTTCGTCAAGAAGTTCCTGAGGGATCAACTCAACAGAAGGCAGTGTATCATCAGGGACACGGAAGGAGGAAATATCACAGAAATGATGATAGAAGAGATGCAATGCATTTTGCTTCAATAAATGTCATCAATTTCATTTTTTCTAATCCCTAAATGAGGCTCACTCAGAGGGATCAGATGAAGAGGTTCCTGCTCATGAAGTTGTACACACAGACACAAATGAAGAAGGTGTGCGTACAAGAATCCAAATACTTACCCAGATTCTAGGTATTCCATAAAATAATTCACATCCCCCTCTTCGAAAGGGATCCAACAAGGGGAAAGGAAAGAACCAGGATAGGTTCGACCTTTCCTCTAGAGAAGGCCAATCGGCCTCATTAGAGAAAGGATTTTTACAACAGGAAGTGGAAATGAAGGAATTATGGAGGTTGAATGAAGAACTACTTCAAGGTAGTCATCCTCCTAAACATGATGAAGTCATTCAGCAAAAAAAAATTCCTCTTATGAGATGGATCATGAGTATCCTCCTTTTTAAGTATACCATCACAGGTCTAATCCTATGGGTCACGTACAACAACAACTGGTGGTGTTATCCTCAATTGTAGTACCAGGCACCATGTCTATCCATGCTCCAGTTGTTGCACCTGCACAAGTCCAAGCTCAACCAGATGTTTCAAAAAAGTTAATGACTACCATTGAGTCATTAACATCTCGGTTGGAAACTATGGAAGGAAAGCGTTCACCAGTTAAACTGGAGAATAAAGCTTACCCAGAATGGGTAGACGCAATTCCTCCCCCATAAAATATGGAAAGTACCACATTCTCAATCTTTAATGGTTCGGGAGACGACACATTTTGTTTCTCATTGCGATCCTTTGATGGGAACCCCTCAGCATCACGAAGCAGATAAGATCAGGTGTTTTGTACAGTCATTACAAGGGCTTGCTTTTGCCTGGTATGCATGCTTGTAATACCGGTTAATTTCTAGATGATAGGATCTCCATCAACGATTCCTTCTTCAATTTAGTTCAACTTTTCCAAAAATACAGTTTTTGATCTTACAAATTGTAAGGAAAGGGAGAATGAACAGGTTTCAGATTTCATTGCTCGTTGGAAGGGATTAACATATTCCCTATGTTTAGAACTCCCTGAAGAAGAGTTGTTGGAAATTTTTGTGGAAAATCTACCTGATAAATTATGCACGCTGTTGGTCCCTATGAAATACATAGGAGGGTTTCAAGGCCTTAATTCAATCGCTCAATAGATTGAAGAATCTGTTATAAAGACTAAGGTTAATGCTCATGTAATTCAATCGACTCCAGGAAGGAGAATGGGTATAGAATAGAATGATATAGTTATGCTTAAACAAGAACCTGTACCTGCTTCTACTTCAAGTCCATCATCTTCTCGAAAAGATCCACCTCATGAGCGTCAACAACAGAGGTTGTTTCGTCAAGATGATCAAAGAGATCAAAGACGAAAAAAATTTGAGGATCTAAAGTGAAATTTTTAGTCTTTCCGAAATGAACAACGTTCTGGTTACTTAATTTTGGCTCTGGAAAATAATTTGGTTCAATTTCCATGGCCCAAAAGGCCAAATAAAGAAGGAGACGAAGACCATCCCAATTATTCCCCATTTCATCAAATGTTGGGGCATCCCATTCCTGAGTGTTTTGTCTTCAAAGACCTCCTGAAAAAGATGGTGGACTCAATACAAGTCAAACTGAATGGTTCTTGAGCTCAGGTAGCATGTGTTACTGATACAAATCTAGAGGAAGAAGGAGAGTGACGGGAAGTGAAAAACACAAATGCATAGATATATGATGATTTGATGGTCCGAAAAACGATCAACCGAACTCATGCTATTTGTGAATGTAATTGAAGAAACCTATTGTGTCTTCTGCTATGTATGCCATAGGAAAACCCTCTTTATCAGAGGGAAATTCTTCAAAGAAACTTCATAATTCAAATAAATAGGAACAATTAGAATAATATGAGATCATGTCAAAGTCCAAGTTGTCTTTGACTCTGGAAGATTTTATGCCATCTACTTAAAAGCTACGGGCACCGCCCCACCAAACAGCTTAGCCTAAACAGGATAATCAGGCAGAATCTTCGTCAGATGAATATTTGATCTTTGGTTCTATTAATTTGATTCATTTAACAGATCCATATTCAAACCATAGTTTTAATTTGGATGAGCCTGAGTTGCCTGTACAAAATAGAGGAATTAGCGGGAGTTCTAGAGGTCTGGGATACAGAGGAAGACGTGGATATCCCAGAAACCACTATTCCAATTCTACCCCATCTAGAACTGTGTATTCAGCAGAAACTCGGCGTAGAACCCTTCAGCGGGCTCAACAAGAACAAGCAAGTTCTTCCACCAATAGAAAATTCAGTCCTGAAACAATTATTTTGGAGGATCGGTTAGAGGTTCCACCTTCTTCCTCTAAACAAGTAAATAGACCTATTCGGTCTAATCTTCTAATGCCATGAGTATTTCCAACTCCTACCCCAATACAAGATGCATCTACTTCTAATGCATCATCTTCTATGGAACTTGGAAAACCACATGTTCTTGTTGGGATACGCAGACCTTTGGATCAAAAATATGATGTCTTGAAGCATTTGGACCAAGTACTTGCCAAGTTATCAATTCTTGGATTCCTTGAATTTATCCAAGGAATTCGAGAGGCACTCATTGATGATTTTTCAAGTCCTCAAGAGTTCAAAACTGAAATTGATGCGGCTGATGTCTACCATATAGATAATAATCCTACAGAATTCCATGAAGAGATATCTTCCACAGATGAAGATGAAGACGATGTTGTCCATGGTCACATTAGAACTTTGTATTTATATGGCATGGTCAATGGTGTGGACATCCGATGATCTTTCATTCATATTTGTTCACGAGTCAACCTCATCCCCATTTGCACAATTTGTCGATTGGGCCTCACATAATCTAATTTATCTCCTTCTACTATGATGTTGCAAGGATATGATAAAAATGAAGAAGAACCTCTGGGAGAGATTAAACACAGAACTCACTTTGTATACCTTGTATCCAATACAAGTTTCATGGTTGTTGCTCACAATACAACCTTAAATGTTTTTCTTGGAAGACCATGGCTACATCCACATGCGGTTATCCCTTCATCATACCATCAATGCCTCAAATATTTCTTTGATGGTCAAATTGGTACATTTTATGGTGATAAAGCCTCTTTCAAATCATGTGAGTCTCAATATATTGAGGCGTATTTTTATCACATGAAAGGAAAGGAGAAATCCACAACAAGGGAGGATATCAAAGTTAATGCTCCATATGGTTTGGAAAAGATTCCAGTAAACCCATTCACACATGTGAGTACATATTATGTGTTTCCTATTAGTAAAATTGATAGGATAAACCCAAATCCAAATACTCTTATGGAAACTTCCATAATGTCAATCATGATAATCAAGTCAGATAGAATGGGAGAAAGTGGTGATTCACCAAACAATGATGAAAGATCAAATAGAGATTTCTTCATTACATCTATTGAAATCCAACAAGTCTATACTTCACCAACCAGGTGATAAGAAGTTATAGAATTGTCATAGGCGAACAATGATGTCAATTCTCAATCCATCATCTCTTATTTAATACCCAATTAAGACCCCTCCTCATCAATAGGGTCATAAATGGAAGCCTATTCTTCAAGATGTTCAAATTTTAACATCTATCCTAATCATTGAAATTCTGCTTCATCATCTACAATGCTAGTAGAAACAGAAGAAATGGCACATGTTGAAGAAGTAGAGGAAGATATCAGGGATGCTCTTCCTGCATTTGAAAAGGGTATCTCTACCACTGTGGATGAACTCAGATAAATAAATCTGGGTACAAAAAAAGATCCACATCCCTTTTTAATTAGTGATACCATGACTCTTGAATAACAAGAGATGTATACTTCTTTTCTATAGAAAAATCGAGATATATTTGCTGGGAACTATATAGAAATTCCAGGGTTTGATCCCGATGTTTCCACTCCTCATTTGGGTTTGCCTGAAGAACATCGAGGATTAATGAAATCCACAAGAAGAACACACCCAACATATGCTTATAAAATTAAAGCTGAAGTGGATATTCTTATCAAATATAACTTCGTCATAGAAGTTCAATATCCCAAATGGTTGTATATTATTGTCCTAGTAAAAAAAAGAACGGTCAAATTAGAGTTTGAATTGATTTTAGAGATCTTCATCAGCTTTATCATAAGGATTTGTTTCCAGTTCCGATCACATAACTTTTGATTGATGCAACAACTGGTTTTGAATCACTTTCCATCATGGATGGATATTCTGGATATAATTAAATCTGAATGGCTCTAGAAGATGAATAATATATAGCTTTCAGAGCCCCTCACGGTATATTTTGATATCGGATAATGCCCTTTGGCCTAAGGAATTCTAGCACAACATATCAGCGTGCCATGCATCGTATCTTCAAACCCTTTTTAGGGAAATTTGTTGAATGTTATGTGGACGATTTGGAGGTTAAATCCCGAAAACGTTCTAATCACTTGGTTAATTTAGAAATCATATTACACAAACATTGACAACTCAAATTGAAGATGAACCCCTTAAAATGTGCTTTTGGGTTAACCTTTGGGAAATTTCTCAGCTTTGTTGTACGCCATCGTGGTATCAAAGTCGATACTGAGAATACAAAGTTAATCCTTGGAATCTCACATCCTCGAAATTTGAATTAATTGAGAGGAATTCAAGGACACATAGCCTATATTCGGCGTTTGATCACCAATCTGGTAGGAAAAAGTTTACCCTTCAACAAATTGACGAAGAAGGGAGTCACCTACCAGTGTACTAAAGAATGTAAATAAGCATTTGATATCCACATGAAATATCTCTCAAGTCCACTGTTATTAATGCCACCTGTTGAAGGAAGACCACATGTCCTCTATGTGACAGCCTTTGAGTGATCATTTGGTGCCTTCCTTTCCTAGAAGAATGATGTTGGGAATGAAAACAAACTTTACTATGTTAGTAAGACTATGCATGAAGCAGAAACCTGATATTCAAGTATTGAAAAGTGATGTCTGGCGTTAATCTATGTAGTTCAATAAATGAGACACTACCTACAACATCATGAGGTCTAATTCGTATCTCGCAATAACCCGCTCAAATTCATCCATATTCGTCAAATGCTTACAGGACATCTGGAAAGGTGGGCAATTATTTTGCAGCAATTTGATATCTAGTTTGTGTCTCAAAAGGCAATAAAGGGCCACGCTCTGGCTGATTTCCTTACTGAACACCCATCAACGGAAGATACATCTTTAGATATTGAACTTCCTGATGAAGAAGTCTTTTCTATTCCAGTAAATCGTCAAACGTGGGAAATGTACTTCGACGGTGCTTCTAGAAGTCCAACTGGGAAGAAAATGGAAGATCCTAAATTCAAAAAAGTTGGATTTGGAATTCTACTTATTTCCCTGGAAAAGGCAGTTCTCCCTTATTCCTTACTATTATGGGGAGGCAGTACAAATAATGAAGCAGAATACCAAGATCTCATTGTTGGATTAGAGTTGGTGCTTCAAGCACAAGTGAATCACTTAAAAGTGAAAGGTGATTCAGACTTGGTAATTAATTAAGTCAATGGGGATTACGCCATTAGAAAAGAAGATTTAATACCTGTGTATGATTACGTCAGAGAGTTAATGGATGAATTTTCTTTAGAACTGACATTTCCTCATGTCCCGCGATCACAAAATGCCCAAGCTAATGCACTGCAAATATAGCTACAGCTCTGGCAGATCCAAATAGGGATGAAACAATCATCAGGATTTCCCACCGCCATAGAATTTCATCTTATTTTCAAACCAGAATAGATGAAATCAATGAAATTAGTCCTATTACTGAACCATATGGTCATTCTACAGGATTGATGACACCTATCAGTGAATAGATTAAAAATGGAACACTTCCACATGATAGAGTCGGGAAAGAACATATCCAGCGATGTTTGATCAATTTTACTCATTATGATAGCCCATATTACTTAGAGAAAATTCTCAACAAAAGAGGTTTTGATAGAGTTCTCTTCAAATGAATTGATTGTGAAGAGACAATGGTTGTCATGAACGAAGTTCATGCAGGAGTCTATGGTGCCCACCCGTCTGGACATAGACAATCTGATAAAATATGAATGCTTGGATATGTTTGGCCTTTAATGATACAAGATTGTGTTGATATCACAAAGTGTCATTCATACCAAGTACATGCCAACTTCATTCATCAACCCCCAGAGTTGCTTCATACTGTTATATACTTTTGGCCATATTCCACACGGGGAATAGATGTAGAATCATCATGTATAAAATCATTACCAGAATTGGAGTCCCCCATACCATATTAACAGACAATGGAACCAACTTCTGTTCATCCGAGGTAGCGAAGTTGTATAAGGAATACAACATCAAATCCACCCATTCCTCTCAATATCATGCAGCAGAAAATGGCCAATTAGAATCTTTCTACAAGACTCATTCAAATGTATAACAAAATATGGTGGATAAAGATAAGAAATCATGGCCTGATAAACTCTTTAATGGTTTATGGGCTTATCGAATCACCACACACACTGAAATGCGGTCAACTCCATATTCATTGGTATATGGAACAGAAGTAGTATTTCCCATTGATGATCAATTACCCTCACTCAGGGTTGCTATTTGTGATCATTCATCTACAGATGAACAATATCAAAAGAGATTGGATGAATTGGAATGATTAGATGTGAAAATATTGTGCACCCTACATCACTTGAAAGTCTATCAGAATAGAATATCACGAGCTTTTAACAAAAACGTTCATCTTTGTTCATTCAATAAGGGAGAATTGGTATTGGTTCTCAGAACTCCAATGATACCAGGAAAGAAACATCCCATGCTAGAGCTAAAATGGGAAGGGCCATATTCAATACATAAGGTCTACTCTAATAAAGCTTATTCATTAATCTCAATGGATGGAGAACTCATTACAACTCGAACCAATGCCATATTTTTTAATAAGTATTTTTTATAATACAAATACATCTTACGGTCCATGCATATGACCTTAAAATAGTTTCCCTTATATCCAACATGACGTTAAACTATGACATCCTAGCTACATGATGCTAAACTGTACAGAAGTCCCTTAATTCCAACATCACGTTAAACAGTGCCATAGTCTAACATGAGGTTAATCTGTGGAAAAAAATCCCTAATACATCCAAAATGACATTAAATTGTGTCCTACTTTGTCCTTATTACATGACATTAAGCTGCACAGTCCACCTTTTCGTCCAACATGACGCAAAACATTGTTCACTTCCAACATGATGTTAAACTATGTCCCTACATTCATCCTACATGTTGTTAAACTGAACACTGTCCCTTAATACGTCCTACATGACGTTAAACTGTGCATCGGTAAGGATTTTGTTACCTCTTTTTTCTCAAACTGAGTACAATTCATGTGATCTTAGAGAAAAAACATCAACCATAACACCTTCTCTAGGCCGCTAACCATATGTATGTCCAAGCACTTACTTTTTATATTTTTGTCCTAAAAAACAACATGATCACCAATTCATTCATCAATTGAACATCGCGGACTTTGATCCATTCCTTCTAGGCTGGGTACATAGGCACCCTCCCGAGGTTCAAGCCCAAAACCAATCTTTTAACATCATTTCAATTTTCATTTCATTCGATTTTGATTCGTGAAACCACCCCCAGAACCAATACTATTTACATTGGTTCACCCTCATCCTTGTTATATGACGTTAAACTATTCGAACTTTTTCCCTGTAAGACATTAACTATAGCATTATTTGAAACCCTAACCTGAGAGGGAATCATTATTTACCTTGATCTCCAATCATGTTATATTCTAAAGACTATGTACATACATGGTAATGCCCAAACCTTTCATCTTGGGACAAACCATCATTGCACTAAAGTCCCCTTTCACCCTTCACTTGTATGAACCAAATCTTTAAAAAGGGTATTTCAAGAAGTACGTGCACCTTGATTCCAATCCTTATGGGATATGTAGGAACATTGGAGCATCCCTCAAATCCATCCCCATGTCTTTGGGCCTAACCCCAAATTCAACTTTCTATCCCTTGACTAAAAAGTCCCTCTGTGAAAACATGAATGTGGTATGAAAACCCTGGTCTTCATTCACATCAGGTTTATAAAACACATAATGTATATTCCATATTATGGTCTGAGATCTATGACCATAAACTATGATTTCCTGTACTCTCATACCACATGATGTTAAACTATATTATAGAACTATGTATGGCTTGATTACCATCCTTATGGGATACGTAGTGAAGTCCAATACTTCAAATTAGAACCCAGCCACAACATAATTAAGGTTAGCATTGGTCTATGTATCTTTACATGAATTTAACAATGCCCATTTTTTATGTGTCATACTCTTAACCCTAAATACCTCCAGATCTCCATAACCATTTTCGTGACTTTTTGTCACAAAATATTTAATACATGAGAGTTCTTTTGTCTGACTATGCATCAAGTTCCCTTAGGAAGCCTTGTATAAGTAGTCTACATAACAGACCTGTCATAAAAAAGATGATATTATTTGACTATGCAGCCAATGACCTTAGGCGTCCTTACATAATTCAACCCCATAACGGGTTTGTCAAGTAGTGGTAACATCATTCTAGGGAGAAAATCCTCTTTTTTCCTTATTTTTCTTAATGACAATATGTAGGGATCCACAAAAATAGCAATCCTTTAAATACTTGTCTCATATTCATTTTCATGAGCTGAAAGTATTCAAGTCTATGGTTTATATTTCCCCTACCTATGTTTGGTTCATACCTTCATAGGAGTTACATTTATCCAATTATTTGAAAATCATGATTGGAAATATCATCTGTATATTCAAGTACCTCTTTCCATACAGCAGACTCTGTGCTTTGGAAAATTTGAATCTCCATAAACTTCCACTAAATTATTAGTAGTGGAGAAGTAAATTTTTGAGAGATCATTTGCCTAACGATGCATCATGTGCCCTTAGGTAGCCTTGCATAAGTAGTCTAAATAACAGACCTGTCAGCCAAAAGATGCTATTATTTGACTTTGCAGCCAATTCCCTTAAGTGGCCCTACATAATTCAACCCTCTAACGGGTTTTTTTAATAGTGGTAAGTTCATTTTGGGGAAATAATTCTTCTAATGCCTTTTAGCCCTTTTCTCATATCATTCCTCAGATTCAAAATTGCTTAGGTCATAGTTTACCTGTTTCCCCCCATACTTGTGTGTGATAATATGTTTTAAAATAAATTATTAAAGAATTGAGTGTATTTTAATCCATTCTGTCAAAGCTATTTCGAACTTTAACATTAGCCTTTTTATGTCTGATGTGCATGACTTTAAACTTCCCATAAAAGACAAGGGGACTATAAAAAAAATTCATGTCCCCCGTCACTAATCATACATTTCGTATGATTTAGGAAATATTGAGAAATCAAAAAGATTCATAGTTTGTAGGCATATTATTATAATCCAAGAAAAAAAATAAAACTATGGTTACTTGGCCCAATGGTTTAAGTAAAAAATTTAAAGCAGGTAGTAAAAGAAGGCATGCACAAATGATTAAAGATTAAAGTGTTTTTCAATAATGAATAAGAGATAGAAGGACATCCAAATACAGGTGCCTCTTCTCTTTTTCAAGAATTACAAGAGACATTCATGGTAACTCTTCATTTGATTTACGACATCCTGAGATACATCAGTAGCCACATAGAATTAATTCATTCAACTGGATACAATAAGAGATGCATTGATACCAGCTCTTCTTGGAACAATTGTAAAATAATTTTCTTGAGTGCGGTTTGAGAAAATTCTCTCCTGATCAAATAGTGACTCTGTTTCTGTCCAAGAGACTTGGATGATGGATTCATGGATTTGAGAATGAATCCTTGGATGTAAAGATCCATTTGTAGAGAGTACACTTTTTAGATATTGTTTCTAATGTCATGATAATATTCTCTCCAACAACCGGTAGCGGAAAACATATCATCCCATGGTTTTCTGTTTTCATATCTGCAAGGAAATGGCATGGAATAAAAATTTGGATGTTCACACCATTGTTGCTACTGTTAATGCACAACATAACCAAAATAGAGGAGTAGAAGTGCAGCTGCATCTCAGACATATAATTATTTTCCTCTGCAATGCTGACATGTTGCAAATGACCATGCCTATACAGAGGCAAGTACGTGCTCTGTGGAAAGTTAATATGATACTTCCTCAAGTACTTGGCGAAATCTGGAAGAGGTTTATCGCAGATAACATAGTAATCATGGCCTACAATGTTCATCATATCATAAATTAGATTTCTCTCCAGTTCATCAGCCGTTCTGATTCTTCTAGGAGCCATAAATCTGCACAATGTTCGAATAATTAACTCTTAAGTGAGTTTAATTTTCATAAAATTTGTGAAGAAATTCAGAAAAAATGGATAAGGAATTAAGGTGTTCAAGTCCAATTATGGCGTGCAAGTATAGTTGTGCCATGAACATTTTTGGCTCATAGGTATCATCGCGCATGTCCAAATACCTATGAAGTAGTGCGACGCAAAGAACCAGCAGAAAACAAGACACTTGCGCGATGAAGGCAACTTGTGCGGTGGGACCATGAATCTTTGAAACCGGTTTCTTTGCGCGAGGAATGGCCTCATATTTATAGGCCTGGCCGCACCCCTACGTACCGAAGCCTCCGTGGCTCGCACCTAAACGACACCATCAACGCGCCTCTCACATGCCCGCTGCAATTTGCACGCTGAGAACTTACACGCCCCCTTTCATTTTCTTCTTCTTTACCTCAAAGTCACATCCTTATTATTTTTGAATCCCACTCTGAGGGGGAACTTTTGTTAACGCTTGTTTCCGTCATAGATTCTAAATGACCGAAAAAGGTAAATAACTTAGTCCAAAGTGATTCATCCTTTGAAGAAACATCAAAAATTGAAAAAGGCGTGAACAAGTATTTGTTTACACTTGGGCCGCACAAGTTTCTGCATGGAGGTGCAAGTATACGTGTGCGCCTCATATTGGTCGTGCAGGTGACTTGTGTGCCCTATGTTATTTTCTCCCAAGGTCTTCAAAGGCCTATAAATACCACTTGTGGGCCCCCCATTTCAAGGACAGAAAAAAAATCTAGAACCTCATATTTGAGCTACCGGCACCCAAGTCTCTTCTCAAAGCCTTTTGAACACTTTTAAGGTAATTTTTTACCTAGAATGGAAGGTTAAAAGAGAGTGAACAAGTCCTATGTGTTGAAATTCATCAAAACGTGTACGCCTAAGTGTCTAACCATTCATGGAATTGAAAACACTTGCGTGCTGCCTTATTCTTTCAACATAACTTGCGCACCACTCATTTAAAAGTCTTTAGGGATAACACTAAGGGCTTGAACCAAGCCTCGCCCATGTATTACCCTATGGGTTTACCGTCGCGAAAGAACCCAAGTGTCGCGAAGGTATACCTACGCGACCATAGCTTGCACGCCCCACCAAAACATCTACGACTACCTCTTTGTGGGTGCCCCTCCTGTCCATTCATCTCTATTCTTCAAATGCACATATCGTCTTCATGATTTATCCATCAGAATCATTCTCAAAGCCATTTATGGCTTGATTATTTGGTTGTATTTTTTATCTAAAAGGAATTATGTGGAACATCTCCCAAAATCTAGTGATTTACATATCTTTATGTCACTATGGTTAGAGATTTTATTCATAAAACCTCACCCTTTATGATGAGAATATTTAATTGTCATCCTCCTTCAGTGTAAGCCCCATGTCCCCTTACCTGGGCCACTTTTTCAGGAGTAATCCCCACTCATAAATTCCATTAACTTATGCCTCCTTCTCATTAATAAGTCATAAGTCTCATGTCTCCTTAAAAAATGTGCCTCCTTCTCAGAAGTATATCCCAATCTCAAATTCCCAAATATGTGCTTCCTCTTTACGAGTAAACCACAAGTCCCCTAAACTGGGATTCCTTTTCAGGAGTAAGCCCCATTCTTCATATTCCCTTAATTTGGGGCATCCTCTTCAGGAGTAATCCCCAAGTTCCCAAATATGGGCATATTCCTCAAGAGTAAGCCCCAAATTCTAATTTCCTTTAACTTGGGCATCCTCCTTAAGAGTAAGCCCCAATCATAATTTCCTTAACCTGGTCATCCTCTTTAAGAGTAAGCCCTAGTTATAATTCCCCTTAAACTAGCCTCATTCTGAGGAATAAGCCCTAGTTATAATTTCTCTCAACCAGTCATAATTTCTTTTGACTTGGGCATCCTTCTTAGGAATAAGCCCCAATCTTAAGTTAAAATTCCACTTTAATCTGGTCATCCTCTCTAGGAGTAAGCCCCAAGTTATATGTCCCTTTAATTTTTTGTTACCTTCTCATGAATAAAACCCTATCAGAAGTCCCCTCCTAATTTGGGAATCCTACTCAAGAGTAAGCCCCAAGTTAGAGTATCCAAATATCCATAAGGAACATATACCTTTATGAACCCTATTCCCAGGCTTCTTCTCTAATGTGAGTCCTGATCATTATCTATTTGTGCAATCATACATATATAATCCCCATATCACTCCTTGTGACTGCATCTTTCATGGCACAAATTTTCATGTTTACTAATATGTCTTGTTTCTCACACCGAGCTTGACTCACTTGAGGTTATAGTGTAAAAATAACCACGACACATATCTTTGGGCCGTTATTCATACTTACACCCGACAATTCTTAACCGAACTACGTGGACATTGATCTCTACCTTAAAAGTGGAGTACATAAGAAGCCTTTCTATGGTTCAATCCCATCACCCATTAATTCTCATCAGTCCCATACGACGTTAAACTATAACTTAATTCTCGAACTACGTGGGTTATCATTCCTTTTCTAAACAAGGATACGTAGGTAGCCCATCTGTGGGTACGATCCCAACTCTAAAATAATACATGTCCTTCTGAATGAAAATAAACTTAAAGTGCCCCGCTGAGTGGCTTCAAAACACGTATGGTTATCATAATGACCAAAATATCTTTATATAATGTATTGAAGGATACAATTGACTATGAGTAACTAATAAATACAGATGATTCTCTATCGAAGAAGAACCTCAAATACATATAAATGATTCTATAAATCTCATACATATCAATCATTGATTATAAGATCTTAAGGAAAGCTCATTTTCATACATGGTTGTGTAATAAGGATTCAAGATCAAAACATAAATCTATAAAGAGAGTCCCAGAGTAGAAAATAATTCCCCACAAAAAGGTGTGATGAGTTTAACCTCCCATCCTCTCAACCAATTCAAATTCTTAAGCCTCATCGGTCTAGAACTAATGAGCAACTACCTTTGGAATGTAGGTCCAAATGGACATAGAATAATTGGATGTTTCAAGTTCTAGAACAAACCTGTTATAAACCGATTGGAATGTTTGAACCTTAAACAAAGAAGGGCATCCCCATCTCCAAAGAAAACAATTACCTCTTAATCAGGAAACTCATTTTGGTTTGTGGTAAAAGGAATCCTTGGGTTTCTTTATGGCCAAGGAGAGGATTATAGGAGGAAGTTATGGATTATTTTAAGTGGATTGGGAAGATATTCTCTCATCATAATTGGTTTTTGAGTAGAAGAGGTAGAGTTTCTTTCCTTTTATAGGGAAATGAAAGGACACACTTGGCATTTTTGAAAACAACATAGGTGTACCCATGATTTCCATAAAAAAGTAACACCAAACCAATCAAACTCAATAATGGATGATTAATGGAATAATAATGTATAGAATATTTCTGTTTTAAAAGTTTTTATTTCATTTTGGGCATCAAATTTAATGTTGAGCCTTTAGTTAAGCTTAATTTTACCATAATTGATGTTAATAATATTTATTAGTTTCACCAGTATTTTAGTTAAAAAACAAAGTTTTCCTTATTAGAAATTATAAATTATTTAGATTCCAAATATTTAATACATTTTTCCAAATTATAATCACAAAAGTGGAAAAATGTAATTTAAAATTAATCACACAGTCAGGTCGATAATGCAGGTTGTTAATATAAAAACATTCAAAAGTTTTCTATGTTTTTATATCCAATTTCAATGTAAAATTAATATCATTGACCTCAAATGTATTAATTGATAAAAATATTATCAAATATATTTTAAGAAAATATTAAATAGAAATTTATCATTGAAATAAATTACATGAAAAAATTGTTTTCAATTAAAATTCAGAATTTTTCACCATTCATCCAAAAAATGATGTTTCTTAGAAAAAATCAAAAAATTATCCCTCATATAATTTTAAAATTAAAAAAAAAATTCATTATAAAAAATTCAATTAATAAATTTTTATAAAGGTATTTTAATACATTTTCACTAAAAATATTTGAATTTAATTTTTTTTTGAGAAAATATTTTTTAAAAACATACAAGGTCTTTACCAAAAATTATATCTTTCATTATTAATAGTGTTTACTTATATAAAAAAATTATAAACAATATTTGAAAATAATTTATTACTATTAAAATTAAAAAAATTAATTTCTATGTTATAATTATATCATCTAAATAACTATAATAATAAAATTATAATTTGTAGAATCATCAGTGTTGTGTTTAACATACGCCAAGTCACTATTTTGTGTAACATATGCCAAGACGATGTTATGTGCCACGTAATCCCAATCCATGATACGTGAGAAGAATGTTTTACTTATTTATTTCAATACAAAAATGAAAAATTAATTTATCCAATAAAAGGTCCTTAATAACATGGGGTGATATATTTCCATAGATTCTACCAGAAAACCAGTATCAATTCATTTATAAGCCTCAGTAAACATAAATATCTATTCATAAGAGAACATCTGGCTCAAAATAGTTGTGTCATATCATCTATCCCTTTTTATCATCAAATAATAATTTTATGTGATATTGTTTCCGTATAAAAAAATGTTCTATCATGTATGCCTTGCTCCATAATATGCCATATCCCTCTACATGATCATTTAATAACACTCTATCACCACCCCTCCCCCAAAATACAAAAGTTATTTATCCAAAAAAATGGGGAATGGAGATAGTGACAATCTGAATCCCGCCTTCAATAATCCACTGTTTGAAATCAATAATCGATGGTAAAACATACATTACAGGGGAGAAAACACCTCTAATTGAAACATACATAATAGAGAGATAAAAAATAAGCCCATAAAACCATAAACATAGTGAAAAAATAACCACATAATCTACATTAAATTTCTTCAATAAATAATAAAATACATAATATAAAATAAATGCACAAAATAGTTATTAGGATAGAGACCACCTACCCAAAACGATTTTACAAAACCACAAGTATGTAATATGCGGCCCAATCATTGTCATACTAATGCTATACTATAACCAGTTTATAAAAAACCATGTTGTAAATAAAAGTATACTCAATAGGATTCTCCCAATATCTTCTTATTAAATAGATATATAATTTATTCAAATTACTAGTGAAGGAAATGTGAAAATTACACATCGCATAAAATCATAGACTATATTACCAGCCTCTCATGCCTATCCCTCACTAAGTTTCACATAGAAGATATCATATGAAACAGTAATGATGAAACAAGGGTACCATATATAAAATTCCCTACTAGTTTTCCACATTGATCCAACATTTCATGTCATGTGTCTCCCCTCTCAAAAATTTACTAGCCCAAAGAAACCTAGTATTACTATCAAAAAATGAATCTCATGCATCACATCAACTATTAATCTCAACCACCTCTCAATAAATTAATTGTGTAGTTTATAAGTTCCAATAAAACCCATAAGTTGGGTATCATACATCAGTTTACACATCAATCCATCACATATTATAGATTGAGTAAGCTACCTCAAGACATTATAGCATATACTTTATATATATATAATAATCCATTGGACGAAGTATTCAAATATACATGTATGTTAATTAAAAAAATTCAACTATATTTCTCAACATACATATATGGGAAACACTAAGAGCCTTGAATACGAGCACATAATACTACTAAGAGAAGATATTGGGGAAATATGGTGTAATTATCCATCATTTCCTTGCTAACCACGTTGTTGGGGAAAATATTCTCACAAATTAATATGGGGGATAGTTTCCCAACTAACATGTGATGGGTAGAATATAAAAATATAAAATAAACAAAATATATAATATGTCACAAAAACACTATGGGTGTTTCCATGTCATATGTTCAGATGCACCTATCATCTATCACACACCCTTCTACAACTTCCAAGGACTACATTTCCTATAACCACACAGGAATTTCAAGATATTATTATTTTATTTATTCACCTTTTACATTTTCTATAATTCTATGTTCTCTGGGAAAACAACCTAAGATACCATAAGAGATATGTGTAACCACATACATCAAGTAGCCTCAAGAAGAGGGGAAATGAATGTAGATAACCAGTAAACCAAAGCATCTGACCATTAATAATAAAAAATCATAATATTCTAATGCATAAATTTAACATAAAAATTGTTTTTTACAAATTCATCCAATTGTATCATAACAATTCGATATCCAACACCATCAGGCATCTCACCTTGCATCTTATCATCATATGTGTCAAATACTTCCCAATCACAGGTATCACCACTCATTTCTCATTATCCATCCCATTCCCACATAAAATGACTTAATATGACTCAGTTAAATGGTAAATAGAATAGGAATGATAAAATATAGCCAAAATGGAATATTGGCCCAAATATGAATTATTCTTTTAAATGAAAATGTGGTCTTGTGACTCCCACCACAAGGCATCAACCCATAATAAAAATAGTAACTTTAAACATAATCAATTATAATCATTAAACAATAATTTTTTTTATCAATTTTAATTAACTGATTCATATATCACATGTTACAACTATTTGTAAGAAAAGAAATAAAATATCATGATATATAAAATTTATTACACATTCGTTATTTTATTTTATGAATTATAAAAAATATATAATAAAATTTTTGATTATAATGACATTAGTCAATAATATAATCAACAATCCTTCCACTTTTATGATTTTAATAAAAATTTATCAAATCATTGAAAAAAATCAATTATTCATGAAACATGATTCAATTTGATTATAAAGAAAATATATAAAACATTGGTTTTATTAAACATGCATATTCATTTATTATTAAAATATCCAAAAAAATTACATATTTTACATTAATTGACAATTATATAAATAAATAAATAATAATAAAAGTGTAACTAGTAGGCTGAAAAACATATTTCATATATGAATAATTCAATAAAATCAAGAGGCAAACCGTTATCAAGGTGGAAAACACATGTGACCACTAAAATTTAACATACTTATTATTAATTTGGTTCCACATTTACTATGTTAATTACACTATTATCCAAGGGATAAACCAATGTACTAAACCCAACAAAAGTAAGAAATTATTACTACCCCATAATAATGAATATAAATATCTTAAATTTGGAATGAAAAAAATGTGAAAAATTAGATCAAACAAAGGATAAATTTTGATAATTGAAGAAACACCTACATCAGTTCACCACTAATAGAAATCTTGAAATTGAATTGTACTCTAAATATAAAGGGGGATTATTAGAATAAAAAATCACTCCAGGGTTCTTATGATGAAGGAGAGATGGTTGAGAAAAATTATTTTTTAATATGAAAACTAAAGGACCACAATACATCTCTATTGACCATGAAACAAAACTACCTGACACATGATATACTACATCATAACCATGGGGACCACACCAAAACACCATTGTTCTAATCATGTTTCTAGGGAAAAATAAAAAAATTAAACTGCATTGTATTTTTTAAGAAGTGAGACTATGGTGTAGCCAACGGTTTATAGTTTATCCATCCAAGATTTTAAAAATATATCTAGAACCCCGTATGCTACAAAATCTTTATCTATGCCATAGAACTCAACACAATAGATTTTTATACATTGAAGACAACATCCATAGTGTTGCTCCTATCCTAAAAGAGAGTATCATTACAATTATCCCTCTCTACTTGATATGTAGAAATATGGTTCCCCATGCCACTGAATCATGGATTACGTTGTAACCCTAGGGAATTATGGAATTTAATTGGCTCTTATCCACCCATTTTCCCTCCAGACACTTTCTAATCATATCAGTACCTCATCCATGTGACTCTAAAATCCAAAAAACACAATGGGATGGACCAATAGGTTCATAAAACGTAAAAATTATGTAATGATGAATGATTTTAAGATATAATTTCATTTAGTTCACTTATAAGTGATTAAAATAAAATGGGTTTGTTGTATTAAATACTTTTAATGAATTACATTACATTTTATATTTCATGAGATAAATAATATAACTATTAAATTGATGAAATTATATTTAATAAAAATATTTAGACTAAACTCGATGTTGGTTATTAATTCAAAAATTAATCGTAAAATCAATATAGTTATTTAGGATCAAAATATTTAGTGTAAACTCAATGAGCTGATATATATTTACAATGTCATGATTATATATATATATATAGCTATTATATATTTATATTTAAAATTATTATGATATTATAAACTTATTGAAATTATAATATCACATTTCATTACACTTATTACATGGTATAATTTTCTTCATTTATGATTACATGATCATCTATCATGACATTTGGAACATTCTAATGAATTTATGATGGTTTGAAAAAATCATTTATTTCACTTCATTTTTTATTATAAAATCCTTAACGAAATTTTGATAGGTATTTTTCTTCAAATGAATTTGTTGTAACACATTCCTTATGTGATCCATTCCCAAGGATGTGAAGATATGTAAAACTAATAGGTGTCTTGAAGAGGATTTAGTATAATGCATTTAAGAGAAAAGTCCCCAATTATATTTTTATGTAGATAAAAACGAAATCCAATAAAAATAATTGTTATTATGATTTTGATATTATTTTGATATGTATGATTTATTTAAATTAAATATATGGGTTTCATCTTAGATTATATCAAATGGTTTCGAATTGAGTATGTAATTTTTTTGCCACACCAGACCTACGAATGTTGGTTTGGGACACCCTAGTTTGTATAATAAACGTGTTGAACTAAATTTATATTAATTTATTTATCTATGCTGATTAGTATTATAAAACATTATATGAATACCAATGGAAATGATGATATATTTTTTAATATCATAAAATTGTTTTAATCTAATGAATGTCGATTCACAATAAATGTGTTTCTATAATGTTAAAAACCATATTGATGAAAGATCTAGAATTGAAAAACCATGAGGTTATAACTATGAAAATGGTTTCTTGTGAATTAAATTAATCTTTAATCATTACACAACATGTTTACCTAACATCCAACCAAGTTTGACACTCATAAAAGATAATTATTTGTTAATTCATATACTCTATATGTATAATTATGAATGATTTGAGTATATTGTTATCCATTTAAAACTATATTAATGATTATTAAGGTAAATGGGTTCACTGTTGTTTGTAATATATGTTGTGTAGTCTGGATAACAATTATAATGGAAGAGTAGTTTTATGTCAACAGGATTCATGATATTTTTGTGAGAATTTATATATTTTTTGAGCATATATCAGTATGATATTTTGATTTTAAGTTTTTTAATGAATATTTGGACGATTATTGTGGTTTTTTTATTTTTTTCAATGATTTAGTATTATCATTGGGTAATATATTTACCCTTAATATCGATTTTTTTAAAAAATTTAAATAAGATAGACGGAATAAAAATTCATCTCTTTTTTAGATTATATTATCCATGTAATACTAAAGTTAGATCATTACGATTGAAGAGTTCATCACAGTTATTTATCATTTAGAATATGAGAAGAAATCAAAGTGGATAACCACTCAAAACCCTAATAATGAATAAAATTATATATAGAAATTGAATTAAATTTAGTATGTATATTTTCAAAAATTATTTTTCTTAATGGTAAATGATTTTTTCAACATTCGAAAGTGGATGGTAAAATTATCAATACTTATGTGAAAATAACAATGTAATGTCATGTTATACTTCTATAAAGTCGTTAAAAAGTGTATCTCTAATAAGGATAAATATATGGTTTTTTAAATATTTATTCATCATATTTTTTACATTGATATTATGTCTTTCGATATGGTCTACATCATATATTATTACAATGTCATGAGATACTCGTTTAGGTAAAAAAATTGAAATAATGAATATTATTTAAACGATTAGAACCTAAAACATTGAGATTTTAATATAAATTTTTCTTTATTTATATAATATGCTAAATTATTTTTCTAAAATGAATCGTTAAACAAATTAAATATTTATTTCTTTTTATATAAATATATAAATACTTAACGTGACTATTATAAAGTATCTATCAATATATGAGGTACAAATTAAAGTATAAACATTTTTCTATCCATGTAGAAAGAAAGTTATGTTCTATTTTTTGTGCAAATGCATTTATAGAATCCTATTAGTGTATTGAAATAACTAATAAGATTTTTGTGTGGATTATAATGAATATTTATTGAATTATATTTTTTTTAGAATTATGAACTTATATTTTAGGAATATGTTTTTTTTGTAAAAATTCGAAAAATTATATTATTGATATGTATAATAGTTAATTAGGGCTCCAAACAGTAGTTTAAAGGATATTTGAATAAAAATATTTATTATTTCACAAAAATAATTAGTTCTTTAAGGAAAATATTTTTCATATTATATGTTTCTATTTGAAATTTAAATTCGTAAATTTTTTGGATTATAATTTGAAAAAAAAGAATTTATTTTTTTTAATAAACATATTAAAATTAATCTATTTATAATATTTGGTATTTTCAAATAGAAAACGTTTATTTTTTGATGAAAAGTGATTTTTTTACTAATTCATTCACTTTTAACACATCATCATTATATAATAATGAATCAAATTTTTATAAATTACATTATATATAAAAATTATATATGAATGAGTGAAATACATTTTCTAGGATTTTATTTTTGATCTATAACTTCATTTTACCACTTGGGTACATTAATACTATATTATTTTAACAGAATATATTTTGTAATCCTTTTTTTCAATTATTTTATTATCTATGTAAATATGAATTTTGATTTTTTTTAATGTTATAAAACTCACAATTATTTATTGAAACACCTATTTGTTTAATGGGAATAAATTTTACACATGTTCTTCATATAATCATAGTTATGCTTCAATACAATTTAATAAGACAATTTTGTTTATTTCATTTTTTGTATGTATATTGATGTCAAATATTGAAAACTCTAGATTTTTTTTAATTTAAAATGGATTCCATATTATGTTTAAAATAATGATATTATAAAAACAAATCAAATTTATTATTTAGAATAATAATAATATTCTGTGATACAAGTATTTTACCATGGTAAAAGTAACAAATGGTTAAAAATGGTGGTTATAATATAAGTGAAGGAAAAAATTATCATGAAAAAATATATAAATATTAATTATTTAGTTTATTTAAACAATAAAGAATCGAATTTTAAAATATTTTTTATTTTGGTTTCTGTATAACATAAGAATTAATCTATGTTATTTTAATAATAAGAGAGTTTAAATTGTACCCCCCCCAATATTATAGAATTATTCCATATATTTTCATTTATCCACACTACATGAGCACCATTTCTAAACCATTATTAGCCAAAATAATTTATAAAATCATTTATTAATGACCTATTTGGGTTTCCCTTCCTAAACCACCCGTCCAATAGGTGTTAAGGAGTGTTAAATGTTATTATAAAAGGAACTAGTAAATGTTATTACCAAGAATTATCTTGTTCGTTTCATAAGAAACCTCCAAAAGATCAATAAAAAACAATCATATCATAATAAAATAAATATATTTAAAATGAAAATATATTTTTTATTAAAATGTAATAGTCATTTGACATCTCTTTTTAATCTATTGGAAAATAAAATTACCAATCCGGAAAATACTTTCACATCCACATCCTCAAGGTGATGCATTTATTATTTTATGTATCCTCTCATGGAAGGACATATAGATTTATTTAATTGGTATGTTATTTAATTTAAACATAATTAATATTTCATAAAAATAAATTATATTTTACATTTTTTTCATTCCATTGATTACAAATAAATCATCACTCATCCATACGTGCAGACTACTACCTCTATAGAGTGATTCAATTAATTTTCGATCACCAAAATATAGGTTGGGTTATAAAAATTAATTTTATGAATTAAAAATATATATTAAAAATCAATATAAGTAATTAATATTATTATTTATGTGATATAAATGGATTAATGTCTATTAAAAAGTAATCATTTGACAGCTATAAATTAACTAGGACCATAACATAATTGATTTCATATTCAATAATCACAGGTAAAACTATAATGGAATGAAATTAAAATAATTAATGAACATTGAAAATATATTCATGTATATTAAATAAAAAATTAATGATAATAATTTAATAAATTTATTGGTTCTGATATGACCATTATGAATTATTTGTGGAACACTAAAAATAAAAAACAGTCGATGATAAAGATAAGAATTAACTATATAATGAATATATATCGAATGAGCGTAATTAGAGGGTAAAAAAGGAAATAAATATGGAATATTATTTAAAATATTTTATTATTATTATTTTTATTATAATGATTGCTAATTTTCTTTTTTAGAATCTTACAGGTATGTTATGGGTTTTACATTAAATTTTATTCTTTAGATGATGTTTTAAATTATGAACATATTTTTTTCTATATAGTTTATATACTATAATATTGTGGTTTTATAACATGATTATGTATTTTTAAATTTAATTATAAATTTCATTTTCTTATCTTTGAAATATTGTTGCAATAAAACCTTAAAAATGTGGTTAGGTTTTTAGAAATTAAATTTATTTACTTGAGACATATTCCATATTCACCACTCGTTTCATAATTTTCTATTTATATAATTTCAAATCGATATTTTATACATACATTAATAAAATTCAATAGATATATAATCCACCTAATAATATATATTACATTTTATTTTAATCAAAGAGATACTAATGTTTAAACAATTACATTATTTCAATTCCCCTTCATTAAGATATGTTCTATATTCACCACATTTATTTATTCATTTGTTTATAAATATAATGTTAAATAAAATTTTGGTAATATTTATAGTAATTATTCAAATATACTAAAACATATAATGTTCACAATTTCAGGTTTATTAATTTAAGGATTACCAGAGTTATATGGTTTTATGATAAAATATATTCTTTTTGAATATTTTTAATGTTTAAATTTACATAATTGGATGTTTAATGTTCCATATATTCTAAACTCAAAAAAATTATTCTTCTCCAATAATTTTTAGATTTTTCATTTCATCCTTCAATAAATCCCCTCCTAGGTAATCAAAAGTGTCAACAAAATGTTTTATGGAAAATTCAACCCTATTTATCCTTATTTGTTCATAATTAGTATTTAATATTCTTATTCAACAAAATTGATCCATGAAATTTATTACATTCTTTAATGATATTCATAATAGTGTTTTTATTTTATATTTTACTTTCTTTAAATCAAAATTTAATGAAATATTCTTATCATACTTATAATGGTTAAAATTTTATTTTTATTAAATATGTGTGACTAAATGATTTCATATTTTTATGACATGATTTTATTTTTATATTATCATATCACTCATACATCATGAATATTTTATTTAAATTGTTAGTGGTTTTATAAATATATTCCAATTAAATTTATTTAGGAATTTTTTGTTTCCAATATTAAAAAAATTAAATTATCCCTATATTTTTTAAAGGAAAAATATAATGATTTTGAAAAATTATTCTTTAAATTGGATTTACTAGGGATACGATCTAATGATACCATGAAAATTTATTCATTTTATGGACAATGATAATGACTTATAATTATTTTTTTAATAAATCTCATTTCGTTCATATGGTCTAATTAATATATTATGTAGTGATAATATTTTTTGTGGAATGATTTAATGTATAAATGAAAGGAATGATTATATTGGGTTAGTTGGGTCTATTTCACCCCTCTAATAAATTAGAAAAAATTATACCTTATGATATTAATATATTTAGGATGAACACAATGTAGTCAGTGTTGTTCAATTTATTTAGAGTTAACTCAATGCGGTTACCTATTTACCCAAGAGTGAGTTTCTACTAGATGATGTTATCAATTTTTAAAAAATTTCATTAAAAAATATGGGGTTATATATTTTTTATATTTTGACAGGAACACAATGTGGTAAGCTATGATGTCAAGATCAAGCCTAAACATAATGTAATTTCCTAAGTTTATAGTTTTATTATTTACCATACAAATTCTTAATTGATCTTTCTACTTTAAATGATTCGATTAAGCTATATGTCTCAAATTTAATATATCAGGTTTTTTTAGTGTTATGAAAAATTATAATTTTTACAATTTGTTATTACATGTCCTTTATATTAACTTATAGATAACTCAAAAAAAATTAAAATATTTTTAAAATGATATATATCTAATGATATACTTATGATTTAACCCTTCATCATATGCCAAAAAAATTCCCTTTTTAAAAATCTTAGATCACCCATTTTTAAATTTGTTATTCCCATTTTTATTAACATTAGTATACCATAAATGTTTTTTATAAATAGAATATTATGCTGTGAAAATATATTGATGTTCACAGTTATATTTTTATGTATTTATCATTTTACAATGAAAATAAACAAAATGATTCATTGAATTGTGAGATTTTTGTGATACGTGATGATTTAATAATGTGAAATATATGTAAATTTATCCTCCATCATCTCACTTGGTATTAAATTTGGTAATTAAATAATTTGTTTTTACACAATGAATTTAGGGGCGTGGGTTGGTGTCATCTCACATTTTCATCCCATTTGTTTGAAATATATTTAAAATATGACAATATATTTAATAATTCGACTCCACAATATTTTCTAGAAAGACCCTATATATACATAATTGAATTAACAATTTCCTAAAATTCACTTTTCTGTTAATCAACTACACATTTTAGATGCAATATATAGGGATCTAACACTACATAAATGATCCCATGGGATTCAAATGGTGAATGATTATAATATTAACCTCCCCTATCATATTTGAGATAATTAATTGTGTTCCCACATTGGTTTTCAATATCTTTTTTTTAATATACTATATATATCCTCAAAATAGCATTTATGATTTTATAGATAGACCATCGTAAATATTGAAAAATCACCATTAAAAGATAAATTGTACATTTTATTATCTTTTGTGGTTATATAATGAAAATTAATTACATGAATATGTATTAATTTAACATATTACTTTTTATTTGGAATGTGTAAATTGATTCCTAACAACATTGGTTATTCATAATAGTCAAACTATTGTAATCATATTTATTTATGATAGTTATTGATTTTCTTTTTGGATGTGATTATTTTTAATATAATGATTATTTTATAAAAGATAATAACCAAAATAAAAAATAAACAAGAATGTTTTTTGAAATAATATATATATATATATATATCATTTAAATAATCAACACACTGGTTAATATTTCAAACTATGACCCCACTTTTGGATAGGAAAATGTTACATGCCTCAAAACTATTTCACACTGGTCATCAAGAACATATAAAAAATATTTGAATTTATGGATGATTAATGTGGTAAAAATAAAATAAAACAATAAGTTCTATTACTAAATTATAACGATAGAGTTCCCCATTTTTAGAATAATCCTATCTATGATTTATTCCATAATTTGAAGATAGATTTTCTATTTTATACATGTCATTTTAGATCATAATCGATCAAAAATGAATGGTTATCCCTAAAAACATTATCATTAGGGACAATAGATTTAAATTTTTCCGTTGGAGTGTTGTTTCTATCAATCTTCTTATGGAAACTATAGAATCATTTGAATTGTGAGGGAATACCACATAAGTATCAAATTCTAAAATTCTATATGATTTGTACATTTACATTCAATAGGTAGTTGGGATATTTTTCAACTGTGAGGCACCATAAGCTTCCACTCCATTAAACTCAATTAAATTTTATTGTTAATAAAATTGACAACTTCCCTATGAATGCATTTTTTATTCCCTATCAATATATATTTATTTTGTAATATTAATTAGGGATAAATTTTCTTTATTTTGTTTAATATAATTTATAACATTCATCTAATATGGAAGGAGTATTTTTATAGGGGAATTCAAAATGATGGCATCATCAATATGATTCTATATTTACTTTAAAGGTTTTTAAATGATTTTCATATAATAAAATTAATCTATGATAAATATATTATTTAATTTTATTCATAGTGATCATTATTACATGGATCATCCATCTGACTACATCCATAATGATGTAATTGTCTCTATTGTATTTCCCATCCCCTTTATCATCATTATGTATACATATTTATTAAGGAGATAAAAAATAAATTCATTTAATAGGTTACCTAGAAACATGTGATCATCATTCATGAATTTTTTTGAGAACTGAAACTGTATAATCTTTATAAGTGAATATATTTGTTGTTAATATCATGTACAAAACTTTGGGAGTTTCATAATGAATTTTTATCATCTTTTTCCACCTAATGAAGTTATTTAGAATCACTGTAAATAGTTTTAGAGGGTACGCTATTATTATGATTTTGTATATGATTGGGTAATTAAATTTTCATTTCATTTTATATTCTTACATGGGTATTGATTAGGCATTTTAAATCACTAATTCTATGAGTAGATTCAACCCCAAAAAACAATTACCATAGTGGGATGCCAATTATTACCCCTTCTAATACAAATAGTATTAAATATTATATAATTATACATAGTGGAGTGTATCCCTTGATGTAGGTCTAGAAAAAATTGAGTAAATTTTTTTATTCTAGCCAAAAAATTTAATTATATTTTGGAGAAAATGTGAGATAAATATTACATTTAGTGGAGTTTATCTAATTGAAATTGTATTTGAGAGAAATAATTTTATATATAATTTGGAATCCCTTTTATAATCATTGAAACAACTATTAGGGTTTTTTATCATACCTCTTGGTATTTGGTAGAAATTTTTTGTTAAAGGAATTATATTTTAATGTTGGAAAATATTCATTTGACCACCCCTAGTCGACTAAATCATACTTTTCAAACTTAATATAATCAATGGTATAAGCTACACATGGTCATAGAACATGTTCAACCTACTGCGAAATTTAATTTTTTTCAGGTCCTCAACTAGCAAGGAATAGAAAGTGGTTTGATATAAAGAAGGAAACATTATGCCCCTGACAATTATGTAGATTTTTAAGTGAAATGTGATCCATCCAGTCCCAAACTACTCGATCGTGTGTTAAAAAGCATGAATTCATATTGACAATGTGACCAACCATCACCCATAGGAATATTCATCCTCATAATATAATTTTAAATAATTTTAATGGTGTTCAAATTATGAACTAAAGAACACACCAACAGATTTTTTATTGTAGGGTGGAAATAAATTAATCCATTTAATATAATAAAAAATAGCTTTTTTAATAATTTTAAAATAATTAAAATCCATTACCACAAAATTACTGTATAGTATAGACAATATTATTTTAATTTCATGCATCAAACACTATTGTAATGAAAATACGTATATAATAATATCTCCTTCATTGAACATTTATTATGTAGGGGAAAATCAATGCTGAAAATAGAAATATAAAGAATCTTCTATGAACATGAATCTCAAATTATAATCTAACTTATTCATAGACAAGTTCATTCAAATTAACCAGTTCATCATATTATTAAACAAATAATTATTTTCAATTCTCACATATCCTTTAATTATTGATTCAAATCCCAATTCATAATCTATTTTGCGAAGACCCACTGAAACAATCAATTAGCTGGTCCAAAATTTGTTCCCATATTTTATAATTTTTTTAATTTGATGGAATCATAGGAGCATTAAAATCACTCTTGATACCAATGGGAAATTGGAAAAAAATATGTTGCAAGATATATTCATTTTATGTTTCTTTTAATTATATTATTTAATTTTCAACATTTATCTTATAAATTCTATGTTAACACACGTTATGTTATACATCGTTTATTAGTTTATTTAAAACATGGTCATTATAACTAACCCTATGGAGTATAAAGAAAATGAATCCATTGAATGTATATTTTTTATTTCCTTCACTAAAATTTATATTGACTAAAAAATTCCACACTTATGATACCTCCTTATATCAATTGACTTACATAGCTATTTTCAAACCACTATTACACAATTTTCAGTTTCAATTATAGATAAACATAGTATAAAATATTTCATAACATTTAAAATATTTATTAACAAGAGACATTGTAATATCCCATAATATTTTATTTTATATATGAGTTATAAGCCATTAAACAAATTTTCTTGTATCTTTTAGAGAATCAATCTAAGAATCCATTTTGGGAATCCATTATACACATTTGTTTCATCATTCCCAAAAATACTACTCTATATTGATGTTTAAAAACAAAACCGCTCATATAAAATTGATAATCCATGTTAATAATATATATATAATAAAAACCCTCGGGTTTCCAATATAACATATATTATAATCCAATGTACACATATGATATTTGTGCACTAATTTTACTGCATCTCATTCTATATATCCAAGATTACATGTATTACTTCTCAATTATAATATCATATACAATATTATGGATTGATATTGTCCAATAATAAACATGATATTAAACAATACTTACATAACCAAGAGAAATATCTTACCTAAAATGATTTGTAAGTTTCGTAATCTGGTATGGTTATGGGGTAGAAATTTAAGTACAATAGAATTTCTCTAAAATAATTACAATACTTCCAATTTAATTATATTGATAATAAAAAACCAATTTATCATTACTTAGAATTTTGATTCTTAAAATACATATCATTGATCTAATTTTTTCATATAATTATTTACAAATAAAATTTCTTTACTACATATATTGGATTTATATGAGTTTAATAATTAGAATATCATTAATTATAAAATATATAACAACAACATGGTTATGATGAAACCCATTGTATTTTAATTTATAACATTGGTTAAATAAATATGCATTTTATAAAATTTCATTATTAAATTTTGAATATAATGTTTTTCAATAATAATTTAAATAATAAGGTGACTATGATAAATTTTAAACATTCATGAAATTTCTATGTTCCATAAATCCTTTCAGTTCCTCAAAATATATTTCTTTATATAATTCACCCTAAAATAATGTTATTTTGAAAAAACATTTATGGTTTTTAGAGTTATATATGGATTATAACGTGAGAATAATTATATCATTAGAATTATTTTACATAAGAGTAGATATATTGAAATTATATATTCTTTCAATTTGATTAATCGTCATAGCTACTGATATAAATTAATATTTTTAAGTCATATCATTTACATTTCATTTTCATAAAAATAGAATAAAATAACACATCAAATAGAAAATATAGTGACTAGCATCATTATTCATTGGAAATTCCCATTGAAATTTAAAATTTTCAATTTACTTGGTGGATGTGGTATGAAAATTATCAAGTTTTTGGTTGTGGGATAATGATCATGGAAGTCCCCAAAAGTTAAAAAATTATCCTACGATTGAATTGGTTGTCCAAAAGGAAGTAGAAGACACCAAATAGATGGTTTAAAAGGGATTTTATGCTCAATGACTAGAAATTATGTAAGACCCATTCATCTAGTAGGCTACTGAATGGATGACAAGACTTAGTATGGAGACGGTGGGCTCTGTCTGGGATTTTTTTAATCTAAGTATTTTTTTATATTTCACTTTTTTGGGAACTAAGGACTTATATATTTAGGTTCTTTTGAGAGGCCTATCCTTTCACATATTTCCCATTTCATGTAACCCTTTTGATCATCTTCAATAAAGGAAGAATTAAGGAGTGATGTAATGATGAATCTAGCTATGTTCATCAATTATCATCTAGTTTTAATCCTAATTTTTTCCATATAAATTATATTGATTTTATTTTAGTACATTTTGTAAATTCTTTCAAAGAATTATTGACTCTACCATGGATGGTGGGTATTTTATATGGTATTCATCGATGATGTCATATGATGATATCTTCATATCGTACATCATTTCTATGGTGGAGGTATTCTATTTATATTATGTTATATATAGGTTATGATATAATAGGTATAAAATAATGGTTATATTGATGTATAAGGATATATATTTTATATTTTTTGTTCTAAGGGTGTGATGTATACTATTTATTGCTCATTCGTCACAATTATGATGTGTGGGGGGTCCTCAATGAGATTTCATGAATTTAATCCAAATTCGATTAAATATAATAAATTATATTAATGTTTATACTTTTTTATTTATAACTTATGAGGAAATGTTGTTGCTTATGTGGCTATATGAACATGTGTTAGGCTTGGTCAGGAAAGAAAGATTGTTATTAGAGTTATGTGAGAATCGTAACCAAATTTGAGGTATGTAGACCCCATCTTACAAAACAAATCATTATTTATGAATATGTGTGAATATGTGTGTGCATTATTTTAGGGCCTTGGTAGAGGCAATGATGATCAATAGATCCATAATCTTGAAAATGGGGGTTGAATTTGCCCCAAATATAGAATATGTCTTTGCTAGGAATTAGGATGTTCATATTCATCTGACAACAATGATTCTACTGGGATATGGTTATATAATTGATATAAATGGAAATTAGAAATTAGCATGATGTGATATTGGTTAAAGATGTATTCAAGGTGTTTCCCCTTGATCATTTTAAGAATATATTAGGGGTTTGTGGATGAGGGATATGCGGTGCCCCTAGAGAGATGTGAGATGGGAACTTATCAGGGGTAAATTGAATTTGATAAGGTCATGGAACATGGATTCTAGTGGGATGTATGGTAGGATATAAAACATATATAATGAATACATGGACAAGTTGATCCATTCCGATATGGTATCATTAAACCAATGCCTTTCCATTTGATGTCATGTCCATCGATTTATATTATTATTTTGTGTATTCATGTTTGAGTGACCCCTGAGACCCTTACATGAAATATTTTTTATGTGGGTCTGTATGTATCCCATGAGACCATTTCTTGAGAAATCATTATTATTAATTTTTTTATTATGGAAATTTTTGATATACATGTATAATTTTTTCTCAATGATTTCAAGCTTCCTAAAAGGAATAGAAAATAAATTATCCAAATATGTATATTTAGAAAAAAAAATATTTTTCTTTCATTCCCAAATACATATTAGGTATAAATGTTTATAAAACTAAGTCATCACCCCCATATAAATAGATATTACATCACAAAGTGAAGACAAACATGTACTATCCCATTTACTCACATTAATAAATATTTAATATATTCTATTTTTTCACGAGATATCTTCGGAAGTTTAATATTGACCTCATCATTCTCCCTAAAAATTCTTAATGCCTCCAGAAAAACGTTTGAAAATGTGTGATGAGAATGAAATCCTCAGAATGGGATGTATAGAAGGAAGGAAAGAAAGAACCCCCTTTTACATGAATATCTATATGAATTATAAATTTTCAAAATAAAATATTGACTTAAAATAAACATTTTAGTAACCAGTAATTCATATTATCTACCCAATTCTTTTTGAAAAACATTTTACAAGAAATATAAAATATAAAAATAAAACTCATAAAGGTTTAATCATAATTATGATAAAAATACAAAACGCTTTAAGAAAATACTTTACCCTTAATTAGTAATATATATTTTGATTTTAACATGAGATCAAAACAATAACTTATATAATATTATGATTTATATAAAAATCCATAATAATAATTGGTACATATTGTATCTATATTGAGACATCATTTTTATATTATTCTTATAATCACACATATAAATTGAATATCCTACCTAATGAATTGTAGAGCTATATCAAGCTCACCATTCCATGATTTATAATAGATCCTCCAGTATTTGAAAACAATGGATGAATGGAGAAAAAAAATCCATTTTTATAATTTATCCACAAATCCATAGTTTATAAAAACCCCAAAAATGATTATAATCATTTCCCAAGAACCATAAAAGAACTTTAACACGTGATTTTTTTAATTTCTAATAAAGTATTCTCAAAACAATTAATAATAACATATATAGTTGTTGATATTTCGATTATATTTAAAAATATTTTTGGTAATTGCGATAAAATAAGGGGGAATTATTTCTATTTATTGAAAACCTAAAAATATGTAATTGAAGATAAGTATAAAATAATGTTTATTATGATTTAAATAAATCATATATGTCATATATATTAAAATATAATTTCCCTTTAATCCTTTTTCTAAAAATTTTCTGTATGAAATATCTATAATGTATTCTTCTCAAAATATATGAAAAAAATAAAATGTGACATAAAATGTCCAATAGAATTAATTTATTTCAATATAAATAAATCCAAAAAAAATATATTATGAATATGAAAATTGAAGAAGATGATTTCTAATATAAATTTTGAGAACATTTAAATGTCAGTTTTAAAAGTAATGTGCCCCTTATTTTATGCCTAAAAAGTCAACTGTCTTCCTTATCTTCTATAATAAATAAAATCTATTAGTTATTTAATTTCATAATAAAATTTTTATGGTTTCATATTACTTTTATTTTATATATTTCAATAATATATAAAATTGCTTAATCATTTAACATCACATTGGTTGTTTTGATGATTATTTGTTTTTTTAATCAAAATGACAATGGTAAAATAATCATGGTCATGGAGAACATTATTGCATCATTTATAAAATAAAAATCATGAAATAATTAATATTTATACACAATAATTTTATTTTTAAATCCAAAAAACAATTTAGTTTATATGATATGAATTACATTACACTAGGGAGATGGTAGGACATAAGTACGCATGTGTATCATATCAATTTTTCATTGGACATGATGGTAAAATAACACGATTTTATTGATACATTATTATTAATATATAATATATTTAATATTATCGCATTATATATACATATATATAGAATCCATATAATTTGGTCATTAAAAATGAATCACATAGCTTCATTGATGTGTTAATATACACGTACAAATGAACGACGTTATCAACATTCAATGTTTTAAAATTTAAAAAACAAGATGTAATATTTAGTTTCAATAATGAAAAATATATTAGAATTATAATATATATTTACATTAAATCCACCATTATAATAAATCATGAGAGACATTTTTGGAAAATGATTTACATTAGTTTGTGAGGTGGTAGTATACAATAAACACGCAGAACATTATCATTTCCCAATTAATGAAATATAATATGGATATAGTTTATTAAATTGATATATTTATTTGGAAAATACTTGTGTTTTTATTTAATAATGATTTTAGAATATTAGAATGAGTTAGATGAAGAAATAAAATTAAGACACAAGGGAAGGAACTATACATCTACTTTGGATAACCGCTTTTGGTTTATAGAGAAATCCATAATAGATTTGTTTTCTGAATATCCCAGGGCCTTTGGGACGTGTATTAGGATGGTATTAATGGATTTGGGATGGTAATGGCTTAAATAGATTATATAAATTTAGTATGGATAAGTGGAGATGCAATTCCATTTTATATTTGAGGGTCGCATCAATATTGGAATATCTACAGAGTATTAAATTAATAAAAACCAATTTTTTTGAAAAAATAGAGGCAAATTAAAATTATTTTAATATTGGATTAGAATGTTATTGAATATTTTATTGAAAAAATGTTTTGAATAGTTCTGGTGAATTCTTATCCGTTATATATTTGTTTTAAACTCTAATTATCTGTTTTGATAATTACCAAATTATCAATGATTTTCACATTATAGGTGTCATGAAATTGAATATAAATGAAAAAAGGCTAGTAAATGGAAAATTGACGATATTTAAAACTATATATTATTAAATTTTATGAGTATATAATCTTTTATTTATTTTAAAAAATCTACTATAATATTGGATTTTATAGAATATCATTAATGTATATTTTGGTACTATTAAGTTAATGTGTGATTTAAAAAAATTGAAAGGATTGTATTTAAAATATCTTATATTGAAAAAAATACCTACTATTTTTTTTCTATATAAAATCAGTGGCCAAATATAAAACACCCAAAAAATTATAATTTTTTATTTTTAATAATAATTTACATGCTTTTTCAACTACTTGAAAAGGCATTTAGTCAGTGTTGTATAAGACCTTAAAGTAATTATTTAATCAGAAAAAATTAATTATTAATCTCCATGAAAAACATTTATTATCAATTAAAAAATTATAAACTATCATACATATGTTTTTATCACTCTTACAAAACTTTTAATATATTAAAATAATTAGATTAATCCTTTTGGCTTTGTCCTTTAGTTATATAATATAAAGGTAAAATCAAAGAAAAACAACAACTAAAATTCATATATTTGATGTTTTTATAATTATATATGAATGGGACTCAGAATTGTTTTTTGAATTTGAAGCCATATCACTTTAGTTTTATATCTAATTGTGCCATTTTAACATTACTATCGAAAAAATCACAATGGTTACTATAAATAATGAAAAAAATAATAGGTACATATTTAAAAAACATAGAAATACTAAATAGAAATATTTATAATCTTTTTAATGATTAAATGTAAATAAGTATCAAAATTACATTAATAAAAAGGTATTAAAATACCTAACAAAAAACATGTTTTTTTAAAAAATATCTTTTAAGTGATATAATATTTTTATAACATAATAATGTACATAATTTATTATAAAGAAGATAATTGTTCTATTATTAATGAAAATATAATAACCAAAATTTTAAACTAATCAATAATGTAACTTGACCATGTAAATACTTGAAAATAAAATACAATTTCAAATTAAAGTAGTATTTTCCACTATTCATTGAAAATATATTGATGTTAAAAAAATACAAAAAATTGAATAACAAGATTATGTTGATATTTTAAAATGAAATTAATTTTTCCAAATTTAAAATGAATAAATTTTAAATCCTGAATTTAAATAAATCCATATAATATATTTAAGAAAATATATTAGTAAAACTCTTTCTATTTGATTAGAAAATTACTTATTACAAATATAGTTAATATATCTCAAGAAAATATAATTTATTTATATTAATATGAGATCAATATTATTTTTTATAAAATTACTTGTGTTGTATCATTCATCTCCCATTTATTATATTTCATCCAAAAAATTTTATTCATTAAATTAATAAGTAGAGATATTTTTCATTCATATAATACTCTGATTCACAATTTTCTACTTCATCCATAAATTTTTTCAACAAACACATAAAGATATGTGTTTCCTTATTTAGAAATACATTGACCATGTAGTCATGATTCACTATTATACATTCTTTATTAAAATATTTTTCTTCCAACTGATGTTCATCAGGCCTCAAAATATGATATTCATCTAAAAAATATTTTATAATAACTGAAACATCAAATAAATCAAGAAATTGAAATTAATGAAATGGAAAGGCCACTATATGGGAAACCGATTAAAATTTATACATAATTTCATATATTCTATTGAAATGCATAATTGATTTGTTTTTTTAAATTGCACAACAGATTACCATGATAATTCATTAAAATATAATAATGAATATTTTCCAAGGGTTAATTATTTTACTATAACTATCTATTAAATTAATGATGGAATGATTTACTAAATATTAATTCAAAATGCAAATGATGATGTCCTTTTCATAATTTAAAAGTGAATTTGGGATCAAAATCAGATATAATGGAAATAGGGATTCCAAGAAATATAATTATCTCTTGATTATAATGTCCAAAAAGTTGATCAAAATTAATGTTATATTGAATGAGAAGAAGTGAACATATATAGATAACCGTTCAATAATTACTGAAATCACAATATTAACTCTAGATGTCTTTGGTTCTACCATAATAAAGTCCATGGATATATTCCCCAATTTCTATTCATGGACTAAAAATGGATGAAGTGTCCCCATTTTTAATTATTGTTTTACTTTAACCTAATATAAAGTTATAATATTCCTAGTAAACTAATCAATATCATTATTTACTCATTCACTGTAGTGATTTTCCTAAATGTCTCTATACATTTTTGTGTGTGGTAAGAATGTATCAAAAATAGATATATAGTGCCTCAATTAATTGTTTATTCTTTAACAGGGGATCACATTATATACATAACCATTCATTGAATACCAAAAATCAGTATTTATCAATATTAAATTCATTAAACCTATCTTTATGAAAAAATCGTACCTTTTCCTATATAAATTATTTTTCTATATGAGCATCATGATTACTGTATGACAAATATGATTATACAAATTCCTTAAAAGAAATAGGCTAAGTAATTTTATGTGTAATTTCATAGAAAATATCCATCAATTCATTAATAAATGAATAGTCTTATAGAAAGAAAATTGTTAATGTTGTGTTAACATTATAACTCATAGCATTAGAAAATCTATTTTCCATACATGGATGGAAATTAATTATGATGTCATAATACATTATCAATTTCATAAATCTCATATTTCCCATATTCATCTATGATTGACTGAATATATACATTAATATTTTATGATCCATATTTATTTCACACTTTACTCTATATAAATGAAGTATCTAGATTTTTAAATAAAACATTGTAGCCACCCTTTCAATGGTCATGTATAAGATTAATTTTCTTATGATGTTTTAAAAAATAAAACACCATAATCAATAACCTAACAATTCAACCTAAAACCAAAACCTAATCCTATTAATTATGTATCATTGTCGATTAAAATGAAATCATTTTTAGATGGATGGTCCAAAACTAATGAAATAATTAATATTATTTTCAATTCCTAGAAACATTCATCATATTCCATTTTCCTAATTTATGAAAATAATTATTGCGTTATCATAGATATATGGATTTATTACCATGAATAATATTTAATAACCAATAGGTAATGGCCTAATAGTCTGTGAAAGCTATGAATGTCAACAAAATTTTGTGGTTCTATCCCTTTTTCCTTCATATTTGTTATAGATGGATAAAAATTTATGGTTTCTTAATCTGAATTATATACATGAAATGAAATATGTTTCAAGAAAAATTAAAGCATTCTAAATCATTCCATATTTTTTTCTTCTTTTAAAAGTTATAGAAAAATATGTAGAAATTATTTTGATCCCCATATCTTCAAGTGAATAAAAATACCATCACTTAATGAAATGAAAACCTTTTCCATATATTTCTTGAAAATTGAGTTCACAATATCTATAAATAAATCTAGGGAATTTTTCAACCAAATTAAAATAACATGAAACTGATAATCCTCAGTTCTATTAGGTATAAATTTTTGTAATTAAATACTCTTTCATTGTCAAATAATAAAACTTAAACCATTGATAAATATTAAGAAATATATATCTCCCAATATCTAAAAAAAATCCATTGGTATAAGGTAACAAATTTAATAAAAGTAATGTTATTCAATGATTTATAATCAATGAGAAGTCTTATGGAATATTATTTATTTAAAACAAATAATACCATGGAACCCCGTGGTTATGTTCATGGAAAAATAAATCCATCCTAAAAAAACTCTTCCAAGTCATTTTTTAATCCATGATGTTATAAATCATCCATTCTATAAAGTGATTTATAAATTTTATTATTATTATACACTAGGTTAATATAAAAATTAAATTAATGATTATATATAATACATAGATATTCAATATGAAAATCTTCTATGTATTTTTTTAATAAGGACACATATAAATATATATATAACTTATTTTCAAAAACATTACAAATTTAAAATTCATTTCGATATAATAATAAATTATTTTCATCATGATACGTTATTAAATGAATGAATTGATTCATATATAAAAACTAAACCCATTTTCAAATAAATATTTTATGGATTTATAAGATTTATATTCCCATTCTAATTAAAATGGAAATACACACCTATAATAATAATAAATCAAATAATTAGAAAGAATATATGGTTTCTTGGGAAAAACCTTCTCTGGATGATAATAGAATTATATTTTAAATTCCTTTTTCCTAAAAATTACCTTGGCTGTTTTTACCAAAATTCATGTATTCATTTCCTATGTTGATGTTTTTATTTTTCTAATATATTTCATATATTAGAAATACACTATAGACCCTAAATCAAACAAGGCACTATCTTAATCTATATAAAATGTATTGTACACAATACAACTTTGTTTTACGGACTAACATCTACCAATATAGTTTCATATGATTTCCATACACACATCTACATATTGACTGGACATTTATTTTTTATTACCATAACAAAAGTCCTCTATTAAAATTCAAGGCGGCCTAAAATGATGAACCCCTAGCGCATTCCCAAGAATCACCCCATACATACTGGTGGTATAGAACCCACTTCTATAAATACCACCGAGGGAAGCTATCACCCAACCACCCATTGAGTTCCCCAATCTGTAACAGCTACTAATGGAAGTCGTCACCTAACCACCACTATCACCTACCATCCCTCCTCCCCTCATCATTCCATTTATTCATATAGAACTGTTGCTTAAAAAAATTAATAACATATTCAAAACTAAATTTATAAAATGATAAATATAAATATAAAAAAATCAGTATTATATATTTATCAATATTGGTCTTACCCCAATACTGATATTATTATTTTCAATAATGAGTTATATTCCCAACACATAATGCATTAGAGGAACTACCTAAATCGCATAATACATTCCCTAGGATGTTTTTATCAAACATATCCGAAAAATAAATCATTTTTTTCTTAAAATCATACACCATTGATGGATTGTTATCTAATTCATATTATATGATCATATTATATGATCCTTTTTTCATGTTTTCATGGAATAAATTATCAACAGAAAACACTTTTTTTTATCTTTTTAGGACATGGAAAAATTTTATAATAAATAAATAAATTCCAATAATCCAATTACCATTAATATATTGGATACTAACATGAGTAAAATAGATTAATATTATAATCAACATATCTGAAAATTGTGGTGTCCCCATGCGAATTGGGATAATGTTTTTACATTTTTAGCTAAAAAATATTATTCATTCATCCTCAATTCTAGAAAATGTATTCTCAATCCTAAGTAAAGAAATATTAAAAAAATTATTTCTAAATTATAATATTCATAAATTTATACCACATCAGGCCACCAATTTCTACACATTCTCTAATATTCTTATCCAGTAACCACCAATTATCAGCTTCACCATTAAAAATGAAAAAATAAAATGAATTACCTATATTTGACCATAACAATCAATGAAATCAGATATATTATATAGTTATATAATAATTCCTTTAACTACTACAACATCAAAATATACACTAAATGCTGGAGGGTTTTGTCTCATGAAATTAAACACTATTGATATGTTCCTATTTGTTAGATATGGATTCTTTAAAATAGGTATACCAACACCATTTATAGTTTTTATCAACTGATCTGGTCCAGTAATAAACTACTCAGTTCCAAGTCCACTGATTTCAGGTTTATGATTTGGAATGTTATTTTCCATTTGGCTCCCTCAACATCATCTTCAATATTTTATATTTTGAAAAAACTTTATATCGATAATTTTTCATTATGAATCAACATAATAATATTAAAATTCTATATAATGATAAACGTAGATTTAAATATATTGAAATTATTAACTTACACTATCCTAAAATCTAAAATTATCAAAACCCACACTCTAATTCCCAGTATATGGAATCAACCGTAACAATCTATAAATTATATCATTTGAAAGGAATTCATTTTCATTCATTCCCAAATAACATTGAGGTTTTTAATTTTAGAGAATTAGGAAATCCCCCATATATAAAGATATTTTACATAAAAATTTCTACACATAGACCGTTCATCTATTTTTCCTACAATATAAATTTTTTCTATATAAAATGCTTACCTTTTCTGACATAGAATTAAAATTTTCATTTAGACAACATCATTATAGAAAAATATTCTATTAAACCCAATATAACTGTGTTTAAATTTGATAAGAGAACAAATATCTCAATAAATTACATATAATGAGAAAGAAAGAAATAATGTAACATTTTTTTCCCGAAATACACATAATAATTTTATTGTTCAATATAAAAATTAAGCTTAAAATAATCAATTTAATACATTGGAAATAAAATTCCCTGAGAAATTATTTTAAGAAAACATTTCATATGATATCTTAAAGGCAAACAGAAATCTATAACGAATTATTTTCAATAATGAATAATGTGTGAAATTTTAAAAACAAATATACATCAAAAACATTATAATAAGAATATAAATTCCACTAAACATATATTCAACAGTTGTATATATAATATAATAATACTTATATAATGATATTTAAATTTTATTGATAATATATTTAGGTATCATGGTAAATAATGTTCATATCCCTCTTCAAATCACTAATATTGATTGAATGACCTGCCAAATTCATTAGAGACCAGAATATGGAACACACATCCATGATTTAAAAAGGACCAAACACCATTGGTTTTTTTAACAAAACAACCCATATTTAGTTGATAACAAATCCACACATCATGATATATTACTCTAAAAATCTATAATATAATCATAACACTGAAATTAATTCATTTCCAAAAAATATTATTCAGCACAAGAAGAAAAACATTTCTATACATCAAAATACCCATTCCATTTTAATTTTTTTTAAATAACCCAAACATAGGGAAGAAATATTATTCATTGAACAAAAATAATTGAAATAAATAAATACATGATTTAATAATTTTTATAAATTTAGAAATAAAAGTTTAAACTGTATATATTAAAATAGAACATTCATCTTTTTCCATTAAATGTTCCCTATGAAATACCTAAAAATATTCGATTTTAAACCATTAAAAGAATATAAATTGTGGCATAAATTTTCATTTATAATAAATTTTTTTAAATAAATTCATCTAGAAAATTGTTTTATTCATATGTACATAGATGAAAAATATTTTTAAATTTATCCTGAAATCATTTAAATGAATTTTTAATTGTTAATAATCTCTCACCATGTATCTGAATTATCAAATATATTTCTTATATTCCTGATTAATAAAAATATATTAATTATTTGCTTTTATTAGATAATTTTCAATAATATTATTGATTTTATTATAGCTATATCCATGATATATGTAATTACTTTATTAATAATGTTTAGTTTGGATGTTTTGAGGATATTCAGTTTATATGTTAAAAATTTCATTGGTATGTTGACTATAGTCAAAAAGGTAATTTTTAATTCAAATTAAAAATAATATTAATGTAATAAAAATAATAAATATAAATTAATTATACATTATATAGTATCCATGAATGACACTTCTGACAACTGAATTATGTTACAATCTTGGAGATGATATGACACACATACACATGGGTTACATTTCTATTTTTCAAAAAGAATGAAATAAAAAAATTAACTAAATTTTTTTATTTAAATAATGATTATTATATTTTAAATATAAAATTAATTATGTAAATATGCTTATATAAAATATCAAAATTATTTCTTCATGGAAAATGAATCACATCACTTCGTGTAGGTTGTAATCCCAATATACACAAGAACGATGTTATAATTTTTTAATGGATTGAAGGTTAAATTTGATAAATTGCCTTAATTAATTGGTGGGAAAAATTTACTAAATATCATATATATATATATATTAATTCATAATTATAACCACTTATCAGAGAAAATGGTGAAAAATGTATTACTTATGTACTTAAGCTCATAGTCCTGTACACACATGAATGATAGTTTTCTTATCCATCTTATTGAATAATGGAAGGGTATATGTTATTATAATAAAACATTAACATATATTTGTAGATAGAATTCTTATTTTCTTACTTAATCATATTTTCTGAATATTTAAATGATTTAGAAGAATAAATAAAATAAAAACATTTGGTTTAGAAATACTTCTCATCTTTATAAAACCTCATTATCTTTATTCCAAAAGCCTCACCAAAATGAATTTATGATCAAAAAAGGATATATAGTATGTGGTTATAGATGTTACGAAGAGACTAGGTATATTTTAAATAAATAAAATAGCTCATATTTTGTGAGGATGAGGGGAAATGAGATGGATTTTCATAACTGTATGGAGGAGTATTCATTGAATTTAACAATGTATTGATTAAATATAAATTAATTTTCATGTATAAATATATCAAATTTTGTATTTTTTTCAATATAGTAATATTATTATTAAAATAATCTCATCCAATAAAATTTATACATATTTATTTGATGTTTTCAAAACTATTTCTTTGTTTAAAACCTCTATTAACACTTTTGAAAAAATTCTAGTGATATCAATGTTTTTAATATTTAGTTTTTAATAATGGTCCATGAAATGGTAATGTGATAAATAAATGGAATATAATTCATATTTTAAACCATATCCCATTTAATAATCTGATAATATTATTTTAAGCAATTTAAAATCACTTAATTAAATATTTTTTTTATAAAATTAATTTAATGTTATTTCTCGATCAATTAAATTAAATTAACATTAACAACACCATGAAAATAATAATAATAAAATATATTGCATTAAAACATCCCTAATATTATATTTTTGAATATAAATTTTGTGGTACACCATAAATATCATAAGAAATCCTACATTTTGAATTATTAATTTCAATTACATGATTTTTCTACTGTCTGCACTAGAACTAAGTCTTCATTGTACAAGGAAATTATGTAATTATCTTACCAAAAAAGATAAAAATAAAACTTCCTTATAAATTAAATTATTTAATATTGAAAAAAAATATTTTTAAATGAACAAAATCCGTTTTTATCCCTATCAATAAATATTATAAAGATATATAGAAATAGAGTGACACATTTCACAATAACTATTATTTAAATATTATGAAGGTCTAAATTTAATATTAAATTAAAAAGATAATATTTTCAAAATTTGGATGATTATATTTGAATTATAATAATATAATTAATCATATGAAGGTTTTTTATTGAATTTGAATCCTTCTACCAATTTTTTATCCTATAACTAAACCATTTTACCGTCATAATGTTATCTAAAAATTTTAATAGTTAGTATTCATAATGAATAAAATTAAAGGGACCTATTTAAAAAATCAAGATATCCCAATTTAATGTATGGAATCCATTTTCTATTAATAAATATATATAAGTAGTAATATTTAATTTAAAAATAATCCATCAAAATGCAGATCAAGAAGTTTTCTCATAAAAACAACATTATGAAAAAAAGTGTTTTTATACCAAATTATAGTAAAATATTCATAATAAAGAGCATAATTGAAATATAGTTAATAAAAAAGATGTAATTAAATCTTTAATCTTATAACAAATTGAATTTTACCATTTAAATACATGAAAATAAAATATTGTGTCCAATAAAATATCTATTCAACACTATTCAATGCAAAATCAATTATTTTATATAATTATAAAAAATTCCCCATTATGTAATGTTGAAATGATGATATAAATTAGTAAATAATTTTTTCTAAACTAAAATTCTACAAATTATATATATATAGTTTAAATGAAACTATATAATATATTTAAAAAAATTATAATAATACAATTATTTATATTTTCATTGGAATCAAATTAAATATTTTTATACTTATTATTTATTAATAAAATAAAATAAATTAATATTAATAATAAAATAAAATTATTTACTTTAACAATACCTATGTTAGTATACTAATAATTTGGTTTAGATTCGCTAGTAGTCTGTTAGAGGTGTGGTTTCATTATTGTGATTAGGAGGTTGTGATTTCAACACCAAAGATGACATGTCCTATAGTGGCATTCCAAAAAATATGAATATTTTTTATTCAGATGTGAAAATAAATTTCCATACAGAAGGATATTGTTTTTTATACAGTAGTTTTTATTTCTCCATATTCATTAATTTAATAAAATTATGAAATAATGACATCCCCTTAATGGAAATCATAGAATTGTTTCATAAAGGTGGAATGTGGTCAAACATTACATGGGAGAATCTATTAAGCTAATATGTGGACCATATTTAATGATATAATTATTTTAATGGCAAATTTTACAATTCATTATAGCATGTCACTAATGTATGTAAGATCTTGTGTGTGGGTGTCATGATTAATTCCATATGACCTGATATACATGTGCTTATCTTCATTTCTATTGGTGTCATGGTTAGGACATGAAAACATTTGGAAATTTTTTTTATGATTTATTTTGCTAATTCATAAATATAAACATGAAAGATTTTATTAGGGGTTCGTGGTGATAAACTAATGATTTTATACTCACACCATGTATAAACATATAATTTCATGTGAATACATTTTCATTGTTTTTTGAGGTCAAAGAATGAGATGTGTAGGAGATTGGGACAATGTAGTTTGATAGGGTTTGTGGAGACTAGGTGTGAGATTTGAAATGATTTTTTTATCATCCTTGTACTTTTATTTAATATTTATTGGAGAATGTGGTCATCCTAGTCAGCGCTGAGTTGTATGTTCCCATGGAAAAATATTTTTGTAAACAAATATGTTTTGTGATTTCATGCATACATTATGATTATTTTTTATTCCCAATATTTATATAATTCCACTATATCATTATAATTTTAACGATGAGAATATTATCTTAGTATTATTGTAGTCCCTCACTTCCATTCGATGGACTCAAATGTATGGGGAGGCATGTGTGAGGTCATGTGGATATTCAGATTGAATATAGAGATTCAGGATCTGTTTGGGGGGGGGGAAAGTGGTGTGAAATGATTATTTTATTTATTATTAATAAATTTATAAAAAATTGGTATAGTAATGTCTCAGATCTAATGATTGAACTATAACTTTTGAACTTTGTAAACTATTCCTATTGAAACTACATGTTATATTAGTAATGGAATTATTGTTATTTCATTTCTCTATTGTGACTGAGTGGTTTATTAATTATGTTGTGTAACCAAAGATGTGATTTTTTTGTTTGGGTCTTTGATCATTGGAAATAGGCTAATGTCCATTCATCATATGATACTAATAAGACTCATAAGACATGAATCGTCTTATGGGTGATTTTGATGAATCGATTCTGATGGACAGTTTTGTGGTTCCTAGGGAATAACAATATATAGTAGTGGACGAATTCCCTTTATTTATTTATTTTTAGAAAACATTAGTGTGTTTATGATGCAACTTTAAACCTTAGAAGTGGAGCCCGATGGGTTCATTATACCCATTGAATTACTATTTAGTGAGAAAAGTAAAATGTTGATTACTCCAACGATGATGATACCTTCATTTGGTAATGTATCTTAACATGAGTTACACTCCTTGATATTTTTCTATGAAGTGGATAGGTGATTTTGGAATGAATATAATCATATTATGGAATTATTAGAGGATTACATTCTTGTTTTCCATAATATATAAGTCTGATTACATGGTGATTGGGGATTCTATGTGGTTAGACCTATGAGGGTAATATAATGTTTGGATGTTCTATAGTTCATGAATCAACACTAGTGTGGTATGTAGTTTCTATCAATCATGGAATCAAGGATATTCTGACTTTGAAAAATTATGGGGGTGACCCATGTCATAATCAACTAACATGCATGTGAACATAGTCTATGTGTTAGTAATGGGATAATATGTTTGATGATACTTGAATCATCAATGTTTGAGTTTATCAATATGAATGGTTCGTAAAAAAGTATGAAAACGTTGGTTTTAGGTGATATTGCATAGGGTTTTAAGTGAAGTGTTTGGAGATGGTTCATGGTTTTAAAAAATTTATAAATATAAGGAAGTGATCATTAAAGAGAATTTATGCGAATATTCATGATGTATTAGCGAAGGTGTGCACATGATGCACAAGGTGCCCATGTGTTTTATTAGTTAACAACAATTATATGGATTATTAAAGGATTTCTTAGGTAGTGAATAAACAAGGGGATCCTTATGAAAATAGGGATATAGTGGTTCTGTTCAAGGTTACTCATCAAACAAGGTAACCAATGTATTTTAGGGTAATATAATATAATTAAGGATCAAGGATCCATGGTGATAATTCCGAATATTTTTACAATAATATGATGCATTCTATATTCATTGGGATTGGAGACATAATTAATTGTAGATTTTCCTTGAGATAGAGCCATACTTGGCATGGTGTGGTGAGAGTGTCTTAGGAATAGAGGTCGGAATTTAATATTGGGACCCATTTGGTTTTTAAATTCATGGAGAAATTTATACGAAGGAAAATTGTATAATGATCCCCATTGGGTTTTTTGAGGGTGTGACCCTCATTCTGGAATTTTTTATTTGAAAATGATAATTGAAATTCTAGTATGATTAGGATCGGTGGTAATCAATGTCATATTTTGTGGTTGGTTTAAATAGAGATGACCATACCTAGTCACTATGGATGTTACTAGAGAAGCATAGGTCATGAATATTACTAACATAGTTTATCATGAAATATTGATTATATTTATATAGTTTATCATGAAATATTGATTATATTTATATAGTGGGGATAGTCATATTGATTATCGGTAAACAAACTTCATGTTATTAACTGGGGCTTACGTTTGGTTAGGAGCCAAAAATTTAAACTCGGGCATATGCGTGGTTAGCATCCTAAAATGGGAACGCGGGCATATGCGTGGATAGAGGGATAGGGAGATAGAGATTGAGACTTACTCTAGGATGGAGGCCCGAGTGGTGACAAAGCCCAAAGGAATAGGGATTTGTCACGGAAGAGAGGAAGGTTCCGGTGCCCACCCCCAAACCCTGGTCCTTGGTCATGAAGAAGATAGGAGGACTTGGGATGTTGCCTCTTGCATGGAAGGCTTGGCGCATACACTAATATTGTTTCCAGTTCCCCACGGACAGATGCCACTCTATCAAAAAGGATCTTATTCAATGTGAGAAAGATCTCCCTCCTGTGGAGATGAGTGGGAGTTGGTAAAGTCTGAGATGGGGCACCCCACATATGATTAATGGAGTTGGGTCACAATTTAATATCATGTGTTGAAGATGATGGTTCTTCATAGTTTAATGTCCTACAGTTCAGATGAGGCAGGTTCACTACGCACAGTGAGGACATACATAACTGATAATCACCCACCCATGGGAAAGGGAAGGAATCAATAATGCCATTAAGAGGGGGTTTCGTGGAGTGATCCATTGAGGGTACCACATTAGCATGTCAATTCATAGAAGAAATAGCCATTACCGTACTTAGAGTTCCACTAAGGAGCAGAAATGGTGAATGGGGATTACACATTGTTAGCAGCCTAGGGATGTAGAGATTGGGAATTACTCCAGGATGTAGTCCCTAGTAGAGAAAACCCCAAATGGGGAGTGATTTGTCATGGAAGAGAGTTGGGTTAAAATTCCCTCCCAGGTCTATATCCAGGAAGATGATATGGGAGGAGGGATGTTTCCTCCCACAAGAAAGATTGGGGATTGGACCATGATGGGTGCCCTTTCGCCATAAATAGATGTTTCTTCAGTAAAGAGGATCTCATTCCATGTAAGTCAAATCTCACTCTCATGGAGATGGGTCTTCATAGGTAATGTCCATGATGGGGCACTCTATGTATGATTCATGCGGCTGGGTCGCATCTTAACGTCATGTACTGAGAATGATGGTTCTTGGGAGTATTAATTCCTACAGCTTGGACGAGGCCATTTTACTTTTCACCCATAGGACTTACATAACTTATACTCTCCAACCCATTGGGAAGGGAAGGAATCAACAATGCCACAAAGCGGGGGTGTCTTGGAGTGATCCAATGAGGGGATCATGTTAGTGAGGCAATGTGAAAAAGAAATAACTGTTAGCATGACTATGCGAAGAAGCATGAGCTGAATCAGTGAAACGGGAAGTGCCACTCAAGGGACTTTGATGTTAGCTCATATGCTCCAAGAGGGTCGTATGAGAGAAGTGTGTGAAACATAGATGTTTTCGGTGTAGAAAGAACTAGAAGACTATGCATGGAAGATGGAAATCAAACATGTTCGAAAGAGAAAACACAAGGAGGGTGTGTTGCATGAAAATAAAGAAAATGTGAAGCTAAGTTTGTGTGAGAGGAAATGATGTTTTGCATGAAATAGAAGAGGTTTCTGTGGAATAGGTGCACAGTTGGAATAGTTTCTCACAAAATTCCAGGTGAGGATAAAGGATGTTTTTCAGAGAATAAAGTTGTTTTGTGTGCAAAAGTATGTGGTGAGTGAAAAGGATGTTTTGTGCACAATAGAGAAGGATTTCATGGAAAAAGGGGGGTTGAGGTTTTGTGCATAGGTGGAGGGGTTTGCATGAAATAGGCCCAATGGGTGAAGAATTGGGAGAGGGCCCAAACCTACTGGTCCTGCATGAAGGTGGACCCTCGGAAGACCTATCGTGGAAAATCTAGTACCTGGAATTCATCGTTTTCACGTGGAAGAGGTGAATTTCCCACATAAGAGACAGTTCAGATTCTTCAGTAGTCAGTAGAGGATAGCCACCATTCTATTTATTGGCGATCAGGGACATCGGGTCTGTATAGAAGTCGACTAGCATAGATGCCCCTGTAATGGTGTGGGTGGTGCAGAAGATTCCACGGCCCCGTAGAAAATTCCTTCCGGTGTCGGCGAAGTATATTATTTCACGGCCACACATAAAACTTTGTCCAATATCACTATTTATCTCACGAAAAATGGTTATTGCGGGCACAACTAGGATTATTCGTACATCCCTTTAGTTCATCCCGTAATAGGTTGCCGAGTAGAAATATTCCTTCATTTTATCCATGGCTTCCCTCATTAAGCCTTAAGTGGATTTTGGCGTCTACAAATGCCCCCCTCAGAATCAGATCTACAAGGGGAGGAAAAGGTTGGATACCAAGGGAAATGCTAAAAAGTCTAATCTCCTAAATACGGTGCCCATAAAATCCTCATGAAGCATGTAAATTTTTTTTGGGCACACAAAAATTACTCTTCATGCCTATTAAAACCAAAGGGGTCCCATAGACCGAATTTATATTCTGGAGCTATATGGTTGGAGCTCTTGAGCCCCAAAAATCTTATTTTATTTTGTGCAGAATCTAACCTCTACTGCGTGAAATATCTTGAATTCAGTCATGCGTTTACACACAGGGTTGGAATTTTCCACATTGATTCCTCGGTATTTCGCATCGGTAATTTGTTTTTCACGCACCATACCATCCTTTTTCACCTGAGATCCTTCATACATTCTCGAAATTAGATGGATGCTAATCGGAGTGACTCTGAGAGTGAATCTGCATATACCTCTCGAAGGGCCGAGATTGGTGTGAACCCTGATGTTAATGGGCCCTAGAAATTTGTGTCCAACAACCAAACTCTCTTCAATATATTGACCCCGGCCTCGAATGTTTATGTGCTTTCTGACAACCAAAGGATATGGGACTTCAGTATTTTAGAGGAGGTGTATGTGATTGGGTTCTAAGTCAATACACTGCAGTCATGGGTGACTCTCAGAGATGATATCCTCTAAAATAGCGTTACTAACAATGTTTATCCTGTAAGAGAAACATGGAACACGAATGTTTACATCATGAACCCCAGGACCAGAACCATTTTGGGATGTGAGCTGGTCGCGGAGGATTCTCCATCCCATTATGCAAGTACTATCTGACAGAGTATAACCAATGAGACTAAAGGCTAGCTGCAGAACTGGGAAATGCAGTCTGGGTGAAATTTTACAAGTGAGTGGGTTGGGCGTATTTGTTACGCAAATCATGTGATCACATTAGAGCACAACTGTGACCCATCAAGCTATTTTAGGTGGTGGGGATATCGATGTTCCATTTCTACTGCTAGTAAGAACATCGACATGAGTAGTTTACCTTGTGGTCCCTTCATACCAACACCTTCCATCACCACCGTGGGGAGGTTGGTATCAATTTTCGGACGTTCATTGAATCAGGGGAATGCCTTTGGACATGCATCATAATGATGATTTTTTCGATAGGGAGAATATGTGGAGATAGGTCATGGACTCCAATAGAAACATGGAACCTTTTGGAACTGGATATGGGGAGGTTGGGGGTCAAAACAATCTTGAAGGAAATTTATTAATCAAAGTGTTTCAGTATTTTTTTGATGAAATAGCTGAATACCAATATGTCGGGGCGAGGAAGGTGTTGTCTGATCAGGGAACAGAGGAGAAAATGTGGATCATACTGGAGTATCTTGGAGGTGGGGGAGTAATAATATTAGGGCTTCAGTGTGGATGGGAGTCGGGACCTGAATTTCTGATTCACCAGATTTCATACATCCTTCTTAAGAGTGTGGATATTACCAGTAAGGGACACATGGATGGGATTCCTTCCTTCAGCATTGGTGATGGCTGACATTATGACAGTCAACCAGAGGTTTAATTTTGGAGTCCCTTTGTTGGACCATCCCTACACCATCCTAGTGCATATTTTGAGAGGGGGTTCATCGAGGAGGATACATGGCCATTTAAAAATACTTCATGGATGGATCATAGCACACTACTGCAGATACACCTTCCCTAATTCCATTTGTCCCCTCGAGAAAGCTCTGTGACCATCATTTTTGAACATTGGTAGGGTCTTTCCATTAATTATCAATGAATACGGGGTAAAGATCAGGATCGACAATCAAACCAATTTTTCCTTTAGTCTGTTCCCCACCTAGGTTTTCAATATGATAGAAAATGGTAAAGGTTCCCTAGACTAAAGTAAATACTTACAGAGCATCAAAGGTGGGATGCTTGTGGCACTGTTCGATGTGAAGATTCATCACGAGCCTTATGCGCCATCATGATTTTTCAAGATGTTTGGTTGCCTCCAGCGGATTCCAAATAATGTGTAAATAGAGTTCTAGGAGAAGAGTTATCCTTGTGTTCTTTTCATAATGTGGTTGATGATTGCAACTTATGGCCTTGGAGAAGTCATTACATCCCCCCCCACCATAGTTGGTGCGGAATTTTGATAAAATATGTCGAACATTGGGTGGTGGGATGCCCGAAAGGGATTCTACGGATGTGAGTCTGGCTGATCAAGTTGTCCAGTGTAGAACTGGGGCAATGAGAGAGAATACAAGGCATTGTAGTGGAGGAATGGTCAAGAGAAAGTCAGGCAACTGGGCTAGGGAACGCTGGTACTATAGCAACAGGAATGTCACCAGGTGTGGTTGTGCCTTTGTAGTTTGGGGGGGACATGGTCTCGTGAAAACCCTCACAGAGTAGTTAGGGAGCTTCCTAGGAATCAGATCAAGTACAAACTTCATCCCTCTGATGATGCAATGTTACCTGTGATGTGGTCCACATGGTTGAACCCGCGATAGTTGATGGGAACTAATGCCCTTTGGAAAAAGGTAGTATGAGATGAAATCTAGCTTCTAGAAGTCGGGCTCATTCAGATTGATGAAAAGGTGAACATCCATTGTTGGTACATGGATTTGAAAGCCATGGAGAACAATTCATTCCAGCAGGGTCGTCATGAAGAACCACCACTCCTGGGGAAGGTACTTCTCGTCTAAGAGCATGATCCGGAAAGAATATCATCTAAGGAAGAAGACAGCAATGGGGAGCCATAGGGAAATGAGTCACGAGATAAAGAGGGAGAAGAAGGGGAACACGAGATATGGGAATCCAATGAGGAAATTGGAGGTGGGAGTCTCATGAGACAACCCACCTATGAAGTCCTCAAGAGGGAGAAATATGGATGGCTCTGACAAGAAAATATATGTTTTACTCCATGTATGAATTAATCCTCATCATATCCATTCCTCTTTTCATTGATAGCTATCAACAAATTTATTTGATTTATCCTTCTCAAATTCATATTGGTGTTAGCTAAGAAGCTCCATCTATAGGGGGGAATCATCGATAGAACAAGGTGGGTAGCCAACACCAATCATTGAACTGAAAATCACTGAAGGATCTCCAAGAGTGACAACTCCTATATAAACTAAAACGTTGGAGGGTGATGCTTTTATCTATTAAAAGTATAAACATTTAGATTCCTGTACTTATCATGGGAGATCTCATCTGATCAGGGTGATCATTTTTTGGGAAATAGTCATAGCATTGGAGGCTCAATAGGAAGTTGAATCTTGACCATCAGTGGATGCCTCGGTCTTGAACGCACCGACCTAGTTGGGACCCACTTCTCAAACTGATTCGGACTAGTAAATTGGTGAGAAAAGGGTATGGACACTAGAGATATCAAAGCCGGAGAGGGGTTTGATGATGGTGGGGGAAATGCTGATGGAACTGAGGTGAGAGAGGAAGGCATCCCACATGTTGAAGATCCTAATCCATTGGGAGGTGTACAATAAGAAGACCTTGTAGGTGATCTCTTCGCTTCATTCTAAGACTATCGGCCTACTGACCCTAAAGAGATGGATGAATATGATTAATAAGGAGATGATGTGATCCAGATAACGTGACATAAAGGGTGGAAGTGTATCAAATTATTCCTCAGTCAGCCACATGTTGAATGATAAAACAGATGGGATCTCTATGCACTTGGTTGATCTTTCTCTATACTAGATGGTTTGATGATCATTTTCTTCTTCTAACAGTCTGCGACTATATGGCTGAGAAGATATGGGAAAAAATTCAATTCTCTGAAATTTCCCTATGACAAAAAGAGTTATCAAATTCGCATGAGTTTTTGAACGCGGAGCACATGGTCCGACGCCTTGAGGAGAAAATGAATGAAAGTAAGGTATTTATTTCAAACTACTCCGACCTCATTGATCAATTGAGGGCCTAGATTGTGGAAACTCTATTGAAGATAGTGGAGGCGAGTCCCCAAATGAATAATATCAAATCTAAACTGACATGATTACATGATCGTTCTAATGAGCTACACTCTGTGGCCACTAATGAAGAGAAGGATCTCAAGGTGCGAGTAATAATACCATAGGCCACAAACTAGATGGTGGAAACACCGGAGCAATCCATACAAAACGTTGATCCTTAAGGAGCCAGATTTTTTCCGAACTCTTAGACCTATCCCCTTTCATTTCATCTTAATCATAACTGCATGAATGAATGGATTATTTTCTTTCTTGTTCATTTTAATGCATTCCAAACATAATCTTGTAATTATTAGAGATTTATCCCCAAGCTCATATGGGTCATGCCCGGTGTTAGAAATAAGGGACGATAGCGTAATAATTGTTTTAATGTGTGTGTTCCAGCAAAATTTCGGGCATCTAATGTATAAATGACCCATCTGGGCTCCCAAGAAGAAAGGTGGAGGCTTGACCGGGGAATGACACTATCAAAATAGTTGAATTATATCCTTCCCAATGTACTCTAGTGCACGAACAGGGTAATACCGGGGTGTTGGTATTGATCCAAACATAGGGGGAAGAATGTGTGAATCATGATACCCACGATTCAGAACATTGGAGGGATGGAATGACAATGAAGGGTAACTATGGACCATGTTTGAAACACTGTATATTAATTGTGTAAGCCTGAAATGGGGATAACAAGTGAGGGCCAATAGTTGACCATGTTTTAAACATGGGGCCTGACTCAAAATTCTACCCATTATTTTACCAGAACATTGGTCTAAGATAGTAAGCGAGCCATAGGCTGAGCATCCATACTGTTAGAGGATTCTTTTAGATGTGAAATAGAATGAGGGTCTAAATAAATGGAATGAAAATCCTGGAGTGTGCAGTGATGGGTTGCTCAAATGGAGTCCAATATACTTTAAATCAAGTCACGGTGGTGGAAACACATTACGTGGGCGTATCTATTTCATCTAGGATCAAACATACTTTCAGGCATGGCCTCTCTAAAAAGGACCTAGAATGATTTGTGGTTTTAGGTCATACAAATAAGTATGATAGATACGTATTTTAAACATCGTATGGTGGGAGTGATTCACATAGTTTAAAGGTCATACTGAATGGACCAGGATCGGTCTCGGGGGTCCTGAAGGGTCAGTGACCCTAGGGATGGGGCAAAGGAAACATTTCAGGGTGTCACTACATATCCCATAAAAATGAGAATCAAGACAAATGTAGTTCTTAATAATGGCATGGATGGAGGCCAACACTGATAGGGGAAATCCTCTCTGGAAAGTGATCTGGTGAATCACATTATTAACATGGGACATCCTGAAATTTAATAGGGTAGAACCATAGTTTAGTTTCATTCGTTGAGGACATATGGACTCGTGTAGTTTAACATCATATGATAGGATAGGTAGTGAAAGAGACGATCTCAGGAAGTCAGAAGATGATGCATTAACCATAAACCAGATGTGAATGAGAACCCAAGAAGTCCATAATACACCAAGTATATCTCGAGGATATTTTTTTTCTCATCGAGGGACCAAGAGTGAAAGTTAGTATTGGCCCAATGAAAGGTACATAGACATTCCAACAAACCTCATTAGGATAGGAATCAATATGCATGTTGTTCTAAGAAAGAAATTTAACATCATGTGGGATGGGTGGAGGCATGTGTGGCATGGTCGCGCCAGTACACCTCCTAACAAAACTACTAATCCCATGCGATTCGTGCTCGATGTGGGAAACAAGGAGTAGTGTTGGGAATTTCATAGTAGAGTAATGCACACATTAGGGGCAGTGGGAGTCTAGGTGAGTGACGTCCCCATAATGATAAGCCGCCTACATAACGGACCTAGATGCATGAAAAGGTAAAGACGTGTATGTTGGAATTACACTTAATCACATGGGGGTGGAAAATTGAGAATCATGATGCTTGAGATCTGGCACGCAATGATTATTGTGTGGAGATATGGAAAAAATATTGACCATGTTCAAAACACAGTATCCAAATATTGTTATCCGGGAATGGGGAAAAACAAATGATGATCAGTTTCTGACTACGTTTGAAACACGAGACCTCTCAAAATTGTAATATGAGGTCCTCAGGGACATTGGCCCAATATTGTTTCAAAGGAAATGTGGCATGAGGTCGTGCCTTAAATGGGGTCCCATTATAAGTGGAAGATGATGGGGATCCAAATAATGATCTCATGAAGCATGGACATGGAATAAGGGGAATGTCCCCGTGAATATTTCACACATCGATCTCTTCATGGAAATGATTCTCGGTACGACAATAAGATGTATCATATTAAGGGAGTCCAGTCCTCCTCCAAGGAAAAGGGTCATGAGGCATCACACTTACAACATAATTGTCATTGGATGGGACATTAAGCAAGAGTGGGGGGATTGATTTAATATATTGTGCTTAGGGCGGTTATTAGCCAAACGTGATGTTCAGTTCCCATAGGGAGATCTTAGTTTAGGGACATAGAACTCAAACCAGGTTTGGATAAGGCATGGAATGCACATGGCGATGCTTTTGAAAAACCAGACATGATTGAGATCCCAAGAGGTACTCACCACAACACATACGCCCAAAAGAGTTTGGGCAAAGGGGTTAAAGAGAGATGAAGAATTTTAGATTCCAGGGGATGTACACGACGATAATATGTCTGGGCATTCATATGTATACCATTAGGATCGGAATCAATCCATACGTAGTTCAAAATGATTTCGTGCAATTTAACATCATGTGGCAAGGAGATTGTGTGGTCTTAGTTTATAGTCATACACCTCAGACCATAATTGGAACTGATGAAGGAAGACACATGGTGAAGTAATTACTAAAACTCGACCCTGACGTGAATGTGGAAAATATAAGTCTGTATCACCACAATTTGCTTCCTAAGAATCTTCTAGGTCGAGGACCAAATGTGAAAGATAGGTTGGGCCGCAGGAAATGTGTCTGATCATTCATACGTACCCCATGATGATTATAATAAATCCATATGTAGTTCTAAAGGTGGCCTGGTAAGATACCAGTTCTAGGTATAATAAGTTCTTGTGGGTATGACCCTCTCCCCAAATGAACTGGAATTTGATAGATCTTGTTTATCCTTTTGGATGATTGTGTGTGTTTTTTGGTGATGTGATGGACCTAGAAAAGAATGTTCGGAAGTATCCACAAGAATCATGTTGTATTCAGGCATTGAAAAATGGAATGATGTGTGACTGATAACAAACATGATGTTCTCTCGAATGAGGAAACCATGATGTAGTATCATTTTTCATCATGCATCCAGGATCATGAATCCTCAGTTTAGGGTCATTTTATGGAAACATCCATGAATTTTAACATCGTGAATTATAGATTCAATAGTTTAATGTGATGTGGGACTAGGAAGCATTGCTTAAAGGCATATTTCTCTGACATATACAAGAGAGATGCGGTTCTATAGGGGATGTGCATGATGTGATAAATCATAACCGACTTGAATGAGGATGAGGTCCACATCAAACCGTGCAAGATTCCTTGAAAGAATCATTCAGACGAGGGGCTAGAAATTGTTAGAGAATATGGGTAAATAAGGAATAGCTCTCCTAAGGGATGTATGTGGTGGATCTTATGAAAACCTAACACGAATGAAGACATAATTCCACACATGCTACACTATGAATCCTGTATTGGTTGGGGCCTAAAAAGAATAAATTTAAGTGATAATTAGTGAAATTTGATATCGACCAAAAGGCGAGATTTATGGGAATTTCTACGTATCCCATGAGAGTGTAAATCATGCTAGACATAGTTATATGGAGAGGATGTATGAGGATATTTTAGTTTAGGGTCTTAGAGATCCGACCATAAAGAATTGAAACACTTCCAAGAGAGTGTGGACCTCGATCCGATTCATAATACCATGTGATTCAAACTCGATATGGGAGTCATGGGAAAAAGTGGTCTTTGTGACACATGGCATACATGTAAAGGGAAAGTAGGTGCAAAGCCCTGAATTATTCCTTACCAAGTTTTTGACCTCCTAACATGAAAATGTGCACTTAGGGATAGTACCAAAAGTGGTGAAATTCCACTTGGACATTATGGGGAGGAAAATGTGTGAATCATGTAACTAAAATTTAAGGCTTGATGGGGTTCGAATGATGATGGAGGATAACTGTTGACTGTGTTGAAACACATCATCCATATCATGTGACCTGAAATGGGAATAACAATTGAGAGTCAACCGTTCAACATATTCGCAATGCGGGACATGTGTACATTTTTTTTTGAAACCCTCTAGGACATTGCCAATAATGGTATGAGAGACCATCGGCCAAGAATCTATACCATTTGGTGGTCCCATCGGATGTGATAGATAATGAAAGCATAAATGAAAGGGATCACGATGCCTGATATATGGTTGAATGCATTTCCAGGTAAAATTTGACACACCATGTTCTGAACCAGGATACTCTTGGGAACATTGTTGAATCACCGAAGAGGGTTGAGGAATACAACCTAAGAGCAGCAGAATCAAAATGATTGTTGTAGGGAAAGGGATTGAAGGGAACTTAGAATAGAGAGGTTTGTGGCATGGTTTTTAAAAACCCAACGTGAATGTGGAGACAAGCCCAAACCCCTACTATATACCCCTCCCCTAGAAGGACTCGGGACAAGGGGCCAGAACAATTAGGAGGTTTCTAAGAGATGGGGCTGGACCCAAAGACTTATTCATTTTCTTGGTCCTACGTATCCCATAAGGATGGGAATCAAGCCACACATACATCTAGATAATGATGTTGTGAAATTTATCATTATCCAACCAGGATGGTGGTGCTCATAGTTTATGGTCATTGGGATCAGACATTAGATGACTATTTTAATGTTATACGTATGGGAAAATTGAGTGGAGAGAGTGAATCATCATGACTATGAAACCCCATGAAATGACAATAATGATAGAGGATAACTATTGGCCATTTTCACAACACAGTATTCATATTTGTGTGACCGTGAGTTGGGATTACAATTGAGTGTCGACCATTGACCATATACGTAACATGATACATGTATCAATTTTTTGTTTGAAACTATCACGACCCACCCTCGGGGCCCGTTCCGTGACTACCCCAAGTCCGCCTTCCATAGGCCAAGGGCTGGCGACTAGCATTAAAGGCGTAAAATCCCGATAATTGGGAAGGCTTTTCCTTTATAAAAGAAAATAAGCACTACAGAGTACAAGCAGAAGAAAACCACTAAGTACAAAAGAAATTATGAAAAGTAAATGGTCCAGAATACAGACCCAAAAGAAAGTACGGCTACAACTGAACATGGTACAACAGAAAAAAGACAACAGCTGGAAGTAGGAAGCAGCTCCTGGGTCGTCCTCCTCGAATCCTACCTGATGGGTAGGTACAGATAGCCTCCTCCACGCTCTCGTCCGTCAACCTCCTCTGTGAGTCGTCATGTCGTGTAGTCCACCTCCGGGTACTGACTCCTCGTGTAGTCCACCTCCGGGTACCATCCAGTCCTCGAGAACTCGGCCTCCGTCAGCAATGCCCGTCGTCTGCAACCAACATAACGAGGTTCGGGCATATCCCGTGCAGGGGTGAGTATAACGATACTCAGTAGGGACCCCGAGACCCTCAAGGTCTCACTAAACCAACAAGGATAACCACAAAGAAGATCTCAACAGATAACCTCTACTTAGGTATATGCCCATACATATACCTAAGTTATCAAGTAACCCATCTCAATCATGAGGAAACACAAGGATTGTGAAATCAACGGATAACCACTACCCAGGTATATGCCCATACATATACCAAAGTTAGCAAGTGACCCACCTCAATCATGAGGTAAAAACAAGGTCAAAAGTCTCAGCTCAAACCAGGATTTTCATTATCGAAACCGTAACTGCTGAAAATCTCCGTCTATGGAGTGTACTGTGGTCCTGTCACGACTCCGATGTACTGCTCACTAACCTAAGACTGCTGAAGTACATCTCCTCTCGAGTATTGCGAGTCAGCCACCCAGACACAGTAGTGCTTCCCGCCGAGGTATGTCACCCAAACACAGTAGTGCACACCCCCTAGTAGCCTGCTGAGGTACTCTCCGGACGAGTACCGCGAGTCTGCACTGTCACATAGGTAGTGCTCCGTCCGCCATGGGACTGCACCTCAGAAAGTAGTGCTTCGTCCACTAGGCTAGTCGACTCACTCCAAGTCGAGTCGGTCAAGCAGTCGTCAGGTCTCAGCCAGCTACACGGTCTTCGTACTCCGCATGCTCGTCACTGGTAGGGTCCGCTCCACGAGCTACGGGTCGATACTCCAAGTATCTCAAAGTCCCATGAAAAAGTATCTCAAAGGACCGCCTCATCATAGGGGTCTCAACGCAACAGACGGCGCGTCAATCGGATGCCCGGTCTGTGAGTTATTAGCCTTTTTGTCCCAGGGGCCCGGTTGGTTTCGTGACCAAACCAAACCCGGCCGTATCTCAACTGTACCCCAAACTCTCATAGGGTATATTCATAGGGACCATTTCTCAACGAGATCACCAACGCCGCTGATGATTTGTCAAACGAACTTTCTGTGAGAAAAGTATCAGCTTTTCCATTCCAGGGGCCCGGTTGGATTTCGGTGCGATCCAACCCGGCCACTATTCATCTGCATCCAAAACTCGGGCGGAGGATGCAAAAAGGTCCGTATCGTCAACATGAACTCAACGCAACAGATGGCGCGTCAATCGGACACCCGGTCTGAGAGTTATTGGCTTTTTCGTTCCAGGGGCCCGGTTGGATTTCGGTGCGATCCAACCAGGACACTATTCATTTGCATCCAAACCTCTGGAGGAGTATGTCAAAAGATCCGTCTCACTAAGAGTAACTCAACAAAGCTGACGACACGTCAATCAGACGTCCGTAGCTCAAAATATGAGCGTTTCCTCTCCAAGGGCCCGGTTGGTTTCGTGTATGAACCAACCCGGCCGAACTCAAAGTAATCCGAAATCTTGAGTGCAATTTACCGAAACGACCGTCTCGATCCAAGGATCTCGTTTCCGCTGACGGCGAGTCGTTTGGAGCCCCGTAGCCCATGATACGGGCATTTGAACGAAAGTGGTCCGAAACTGGGGGTTTCGGGCCCGGACCGACCCTGCCCGAGACCCCCCCCTGGGTCGGCCCGAACCGGGTGGACCCAACCCGGGTCCGGGTCGACCCGGCCCGGCGCGACCCGGCCCGACGGCCTGGCGGCCCGGCGCCAGCACAGCTCGGCCGTTTGGCCGAGCGGCGGGTCTAGGGAAACGGGGGGCACAACCCCCCCCCCCCCCTCGTGTTAAAGAAACCAACGGCCCCCCACGTGGGGGGGGGGGGCGCTCCAGCCAACCGGGGGTTCAACCCCCGGGTCTTCAGGGTAACGACCGGCGTATGACCGGCCGTTCTTCATACACGCGGGACCCAGACGGGGTCCCGCCCTGTCCACCGAGGCCGGCTTTGCCGGCCGCCTTGAAGGCCGTCGCGGCTGGTTTCTCCGATGATGCGCCGCCGCCGCCGGTCGCTGGCGCCGCCGCGCCGGGGTGATGCGCCACTGTCAAGCTCTGCGGACCACCAGTCATGCACCAGTGGTCCAATTTGACCGCCGCCTGCGCCAATGCTCTCCTCGGGTCGATAACTTTACTGCAGTGATCTCAAATCCTTACCGCGGTCCCGTTGCTTCATTGCAGACAAAACCGTACAACAAGAGCAAGAAGCGGAGGGTTGTCGGGCGGTGTTCGTACGGCCCGCACCCTCCGCGTTAGGAGTTTTCAAAAACGGCAACTAAGTATCAATTTCATAACAAATAAAATTGAAACAATATTCCCTTGATAATCTGCATTCAATATTTTAAAAGGGGAAAAACCAAGGAAAGAAGATGCCATTATCAAAAACAAACCCCTACCTCGTAATTGTCGTTCGTTGACGATCTTGGAAAAAGGGAGGATATCGATTCCTCGATTGTCGTGTTCGTCACACACTCTCAATTCTCACGCTCATGCGTCGGAAGGAAGAAGGGTACTCGTCGTTGGTGGACGAGTGTTCGGAGGTGATGTCGTTGTTGACGACGTTCTTCGCAGGCGATGTCTTCTCCTTTGACGTGGATGAAGGTCGTTGAAGATGTCGTGGGCATCGCTTCCCTTTCCTTGCCTCGGTTGAAGAATGATTAAGAAGATGGCGTCGTCGTGCTTCAGTGGCGGAAGAGACGTTCTTCGTGTTCTTCGTCGTAGAGAAAGAAGGACTCAGGATTTCCTAAGCTTTTTCTCCCAAGGCTCCCAATCTCACTTAACCAAGCAACCTAATAAAATAATCCCTCCCATTATTTTATTAACACATTCCAAGCTTTTCAAATTCCAAAATTCAAATAACTTCATTAATTTAAAAAGTGTTGGCATGCACTTAAGAGGGGGAGAAGTTCAAGAGTTAAAGGGAGATTAAATGGGGGGTTTAGAGGGGTTAGGAAAGTTAAGGAATTTGAAGAGGTGGGGAGGGGTTTGTGTGGGCCCCACCCTTTCAAATATACACACATGGGAAGTTGGATGGATGTGGGCCCACCACCAACTTCCCATGGGAGAAGATAACAACTTAACATGAAATAAAATTGATTTAACAATTTTATTCACTTTTTTAATTAAACCCCAAAAATTAACTTCTTTTCCCGCACAAACACAACTACGGTAAAGGTTCCCTTAAGCTATTACCGGAGTTGTCAGTTCATTGGTGCAATCGAATTTCAATTCCGACCACCGGTTAAAAAGATAGAAATTCTCGCTCGCTCGTTCAATGAACGTACCTGATCCAAACTTCGAAAATTAATTCCGGGCACACCGGGCCTCGGAATCAGGCACCGTTAGAAACTGCGTTCTTTTAAAATTCCAAATAAAATTATGAAAAAAATTTCCTTTAAATTTTCGAGTCTTTACATTACTCCCACCTCAGGGCTTTACGTCCCCGTAATGCTTCAACACAAACTAGGGTCACAAAAGCGGTACAGAGCATGCATCTGAGTCTTCCGCTCCCATGTACTTACCTGGAGGTTTCGTACTGCCAAAGAATGTGAACCCAAGGAATCGAACGTCCTCGTAGGATCTTCTCCTGTCGATCCTCGATCCCCACTGGAACCTCCGTGAAATACACCCCATCGCCATCGTCCAGTTCCTCATGGTCGATGATATGCGAAGGGTCGAGCATGTATCTTCTCTGTTGAGATACGTGGAAGTCATTGTGCACCTTGTGCAACTGCGGTGAATGGGTCAAGCTGTAAACCACCCCGCCTACCCAGCTGAGGACCCGTGAAGGTCCGCTGAACCTCAGAGATAACTTGCCTCCTTGGCCACATCTCTGTAAACCTCGCCGAGGTGAGGCCCGTATAAGGACGTGATCTTCATCCTCGAACTCTAGAGGTCTCCATTTTCTGTTAGAACTGGAACTCGAAAGGCTGCTGCCACGAGGGTATGGTTGACTGACTCAAGAGTGGTCGTTCTCACCCTCCTGTGAAAGTGTTTATTCCGTGCTGCCTGGGGTTTCCTTTTCGCCGACCAAGGAAAACTGATCCCGACATTTCCCTGAAACCGTCAATTTGAGTATGAACAGTTATTGCACATTCCATACTCAAACTAACGTCGTAAGGCCTTGACGCTGTCACCAAGAGATTCCAACCAGAACTCTCGCCTCGAGGGTTTGACCACACCGTCGGCATAAGTGTGATTATCGAGTCTCCTCCCAAGGTATCTCCAGACGTGAGGGTCAAGTCCACGGCTTACCAGAAACTATAGGTATGGAACAAGATTTGTGAAAGAAAGTAATGATTCATATCGACGTCTGTTACAAAAACAACTAGTAGTGGACTCAGACTATCCATTGAATCATTACTAGAGCCATTGGGTCACACTCCTTGACCGCAAGTAGCCGCATTCTTCCTCCGCCCTCCAGCTCCCTGAGCCTGGCGGGAATAACTAAGGCGGGAGGTTGTACCATGTTAGGATGTACACCACCTCATGCTGCTCTCCTAGCTCTGCCTCCACATCTACTGCTTCGTAGACTCATCTCTCCTTTAAGATTCATCTTCTTTAACATGACTGAGTCTCTAAGACTGGCAACGGTTTCTTGTTTCTTACTGCACTGTGCAGTCTTCATCCTCTCTTGGATGTCCTGGACCTCCTTTAGTCTCACAAGAGCTGCTATGATTTCTTCTTTTCCGATAAGAGAAACCCGGTCTAATCCCCTGGATGAACCACATTCGTTGCCTAATACAGTCAATCCTGACATGAAAGATGCATTCATGTCGTGGATGACGTCGTAAGGCCTCGACGTAACTACTAAGAGATCCAACTGTCACTCTCACCTCCAAGGGACGAGTCACACTGTCGCCATCAGTGTGAGGACAGTGGGTCCCATCCTGTAGAAATCTCGAATGTGAGGTTCAAGTCAACAGTTTTAACCAGGACCACTCAGCATTAACCAAACAAAAGGACAGGAAAGCAAACATAGATAAGTGTCTTTTTATTATTGCATCTCATAGTACAAAGACACGAATACAAAAGCAACATGGAACTAGAAGTACAAAGGACGTATCCACTAGTTCCTCTCCAGCCCACCTGCTCTCGGAGCTCTACTGCCTTGTCCACTGCTCGGCTATTGCTCAAGCACCAGCCACTGCTTCTGCCTCGGTGGCTCCTCCAACACCCGCTGATCAACCGTACGAGGACTCAGACAGTCACGTGCCAGGTGACCCTTTCCGCCGCATGAGTTACACAACCTGCTTCTAGCACGCCTAGCTCTTTTCCCAACCCGGGTGCCCCGCACCACCGGTCCTAAAACCAGAGATCGTCTAACTGCTAGTATGGTCCTCCTGGACCTTTGCATCATCTGTCTACTGCCCACAGATGACTCGGCCACGGATCGAAAAACATGCGGCAAAGGCAGAATCTCCTATACACGCTCGGGGTGTAGAGCTACTGGAACAAACTCCACCCTGAAGAAGGTCTCGATGTCTTCCCAAGCGAAGTTCATCCCGTCGCAAAACTGAAACAAGTTGCTCCACCACTTGCCTACTACTGCCTGAAGGAGGCTGGTAGCAAAGATCACCATGAAATCTGCCGGCGTCCCCACTAGCCTGAAGACTCTCACCACAGCCTCCAGCCAAACCTCAGCCGCCTGCGGGTCCGTCTCTCCCCGGAACCTGGGTGGCCTCTGGCGCTGGAACTCGTGCAGCGCACTCAAGCATCGTGCATCGCCTACTACTGGGGCTGGTGGCATCGGTGGCCCAATGGGTAGCAGTACCGCTGGTGCCTCCGCTGGTGCCTCAACTGCAAGAGGGCCCTGTACCGAAGCCTCGTCGCTCGACAGGCTGTCAGCATGCACATCCCTCTGGGCTCTAGCTAGTCGTACATGAAAAGGCATCCTGATAGAAACATCGTGACACTGTCAAACGTTTATACCTGGTGAGCTGACCTGGATTGAGCTGTTTTAAGGAAAAACCTTTGAAAACACACATGCAATCAGTGTTTTCGTGCACAAAGTCGGAAATCATTTGTCAGGGTCCTGGTGTATGGATAAGTCGGCCGCCTGCACCAACACTGGACTCCCTTAACTGAATACCACACTCGGTACCCTTAAAACTATTGCTTCACAGAAAGAAAATATCAGAGTTATAAGTTCTGCTGTAGAACCGACTCCTTTGATACCAATTTGTCACGACCCGCCCTCGGGGCCCGTGTCGTGACTACCCCAAGCCCACCTTCCATAGGCCAGGGGCTGGCGACTAGCACCAAAGGCGTAAAATCCCGATAACTGGGAAGGCTTTGCCTTTATAAAAGAAAACAAGCACTACATAGTACAAGCGGAAGAAAAACACTAAGTACAAAAGAAATGCTGAAAAGTAAATGGGCCAGAATACAAACCCAAAAGAAAGTACGACTACAACTGAACAAGGTACAACAGCAAAAAGACAACAGCTGGAAGTAGGAAGCAGCTTTTGGGTCGTCCTCCTCGGATCCTACCTGAAGGGTAGGTACAGATAGCCTCCTCAAATCTCTCGTCCACCAACCTCCTCTATGAGTCGTCATGTCGTGTAGTCCACCTCCGGGTACTGACTCGTCGTGTAGTCCACCTCCGGGTACTGTCCAGTCCTCGAACACTCGGCCTCCATCAGCACTGCCCGTCGTCTGCAACCAACACAACGAGGTACGGGCATAGCCCGTACAGGGGTGAGTATAACGATACTCAGTAGGGACCCCGAGACCCTCAAGGTCTCACTAAACCAACAAGGATAACCACAAAGAAGATCTCAACAGATAACCTCTAATTAGGTATATGCCCATACATATACCTAAGTTATCAAGTAACCCATCTCAATCATGAGGAAACACAAGGATTCTGAAATCAATGGATAACCACTACCTAGGTATATGCCTATACATATACCTAATATAGCAAGTGACCCATCTCAATCATGAGGTAAACACAAGGTAAAAAGTCTCAGCTCAAACCAGGATTTTCATTATCGAAACCGTAACTGCTGAAGAGCTCCGTCTCTGGAGTGTACAGTGGTCCTGTCACGACTCCTAGGTACTACTCACTAACCTAAGACTGCTGAAGTACTCCTCCTGTCGAGTACCGCAGGTCAGCCACCCAGACACAATAGTGCTTCCCGCCGAGGTATGTCACCCAAAAACAGTAGTGCACACCCCTAGTAGCCTGCGGAGGTACTCTCCAGACGAGTACCGCGGGTCTGCACTGTCACACAGGTAGTGCTCCGTCCGCCATGGGTCTGCACCTCAATAATTAGTGCTCCGTCCACTAGGCTAGTCGACTCACTCCAAGTCGAGTCGGTCAAGCAGTCTTCAGGTCTCAGCCAGCTACACGGTCTCCGTACTCCGCCCGCTCGTCATTGGGAGGGTCCGCTCCACGAGCTACAGGTCGATACACCAAGTGTCTCAATGTCCCATGAAGAAGTATCTCAAAGGACCGCCTCGTCATAGGGGTCTCAACGCAACACACGGCACGTCAATCGGACGCCCGGTCTGTGAGTTATTAGCCTTTTCGTCCCAGGGGCCCGGTTGGTTTCGTGAGCGAACCAAACCCGGCCGTATCTCAACTGTACCCCAAACTCTCATAGGGAATATTCATAGGGACCGTTTCTCAACGAGATCACCAACGCCGCTGACGATTCGTCAAATGGACGTTCTGTCAGAAAAGTATAGCTTTTCCGTGTCAGGGGCCCGGTTGGATTTCGGTGCGATCCAACCTGGCCACTATTCATCTGCATCCAAAACTCGGGCGGAGGATGCCAAAAGTTCCGTATCGTCAACAGGAACTCAACGCAATAGACGGCCCGTCAACTGGACGCCCGGTCTGAGAGTTATTGGCTTTTTCGTTCCAGGGGCCCGGTTGGATTTCGATGCGATCCAACCCGTCCACTATTCATCTTCATCCAAACCTCGGGAAGAGTATGCCAAAATATCCGTCTCACTAAGAGGAACTCAAAAAAGCTGACGGCATGTCAATCAGACGTCCATAGCTCAAAATATGAGCGTTTCCGCTCCGAGAGCCCGGTTGGTTTCATGTACGAACCAACCCGGCCGAAGTCAAAGTAATCCGAAACCTTGAGTGCGATTTACCAAAAAGACCATCTCGATCCAAGGATCCCGTTGCCACTGACGGCGAGTCATTTGGAGGCCCGTAGCCCAAGTTACGGGCATTTGAACGAAAGTGGTCCGAAACTGGGGGAATGGGTCGAGGGACATAAGGCTAGGCATCCCTGTCAACTGTAGCCATATGACCTCTCATACAAATATTTCCTTACCTTAGCTCCTAAACCCATGTGAGAAATTCGATGTGTGGGAATCATGGAGTGGGACTAGGCTCCCCCCCATCATATAAGGGTTTGACAGCTTGAATGACACTCTTGCCTAAGGAAAATCAGATATTGATGAGACATCATTGCAGAATGAACCATAACACTCAATGTATGGGACATTTGGGGGTGGTGAAAACGATAATGGTTAGCTGATAACCAGATTTGAAACACACCAACCATATCATGTGACCTGATATGGGAACAACAAAAGGGCATCAACTCCTTAACATATCTGTAATATAGGACATGTATGAATTTTTTGTTCTAAACCCTCAAGGATGATGGTATGTAATGGTAGGAGAGCCCTGGGGCCAAGAATCCATTCAATTTGTGGGTCCTGTTGGATGGAAAGGATAATGGTGTCCCAAGCACAGGGAGTGTGTGAATCATAAATGTGCACATAAAATTTAATGTCAAGCTTGACATTAGATGAGGTGGATAACATCAAGGGGAGGGATACATGGTACATTCAGGATGAACTCGTCATAAATGAGGGTAGAGGCCTAAACCAGACTATCTGTTTTGAACCAATGGAGGTCCAAATGTTTGGTGCTGCGCCTATGGAAGAAATGCCCTAGTGTTCCTATGTATCCTATAAGGAAGGTAATCATTCCATATGTAGTTCTGAAGGATATGCAGTTTTGCGTCATACATTGAGTATGTGGGAGGAGAGAATAATGAGTGAGGGCATGTGGTGCAATCATGGTAATCCTATCATGAGTGGGGCCAATGAATCCTATAATACACCATGTAGGATCCTCCAAGAGATCTATACCCATGGGGAATAGTCAATGCAGAAACTAGGGGATAGACTCAAGTCGAAGCGTCCGAGCATTCCAATGTATCCCATGAGGATGTGAATCAGTCCATAAGACGTTTATGTGGTTCAATGTCTTGTATGATGACACATTGTTTAACATCTTGCAGGAATACATATAGTTTAACATCATGGCGGATGACATAATGATTAATTTCATGCGATACTGTATACCATTTAACGTCATGCGGGATGACATAAAGTTTAATGTCATGTGGGACATTATACAGTTTAATGATATATAAGACCATATAGTTTAAGGTCATATAGGCCACTTATTATTCAAGAAATGTATAACTTGAGGAACTTTTCCTTAGTGGGATTAGTTATAGGCTCACCATCCCTGATAACCAGAGAGTGTTCACCATTGGAGTAAAAATGTGAATATTGTAGGGTCCTTCCCACTTGGGCACCAACATGGGATGTATTATTCTTGGTATCAGTGGTGTCCTCATGGCCAATACTGTTTCACTTTACAAGAAGGATAATAGGTGAAATTTCTTTTTCAATTCTCTAGCTATATTCATTGGATGCCTATCCAGATTGTGCAGGGCATGAAGCATGTTCTCGTCGAGGGCTTCCAAATCAACCAGATGGATTTCATCATCATTATCTAGAACATTATAATCATAGGGAGTTGTTCAAAAAGAAGTTAATTGAATATTTATGGGTAGTATGGCCTCCATTCCATACACCAAGGAATATGGGGTCACCTGGGAGGAATAACGAGTCATCATTTGAAAATCCCTGAGGGGATTAGGGAGCTTGTCCGGCCAACTCTTCTTGTTCTAACAAACCATTTTCTACAGATTTTTAGAGAGGGTTTTGTTTAATGACTACATCTGTCCAATTTCTTGTGCATGATAATGGGAGGTATGTTTAGAAAATATGTTGTAATTAGCGTAGAGTTTCATCAACTCAGTTGCCCGGAAGATCAAAACATTATCGGTGAGAACGGCGTGAGGGACTCGAAATTGGTAGATGATGATGGATCTCCCAAAGTTAATGATGGAATGGTCATTGACCACCTTGAGTGGAACTGACTCTACCCACATGGAGAAGAAATCCATTGTGTTCAGGATGAACTGACACTAGCGAGCCATCACTGTTGGATGTGGTCCCATGACATCGAGACCCCATAACAAAAATGACCAAGAGTACATGGTATTGTTGAAAGCCTCTAGTGGCCAATTCCCAATGATGGCATGAATTTCAAATGTATGGGACCTCTTGGGGAACTCAATGTAGTCATGAATCATGTAGGTCTAAAAATACCCCAGTCTCCAGATCTGGTGAGATTGTTTCGGCCTTCTCTACTAAGCCTCGCACGTACCGGCATGAACCTTATGCATATCAGGAGAAATCTTAACTCCTTAAATGCAATAGAGGAGAACCCCATGATACTCGCACTTGTAGAGGTTCTGCTCAAGACTAGAACCATCCTGGAGGGTAAATTGTAACATGTGGCATTGGATTCTCTAGCACTCGCCCCAATGCATTGGGAGATTAGCGTTTTGGAGTTACTTGAAAAATTAGGTTCTCCAGTCTGGGGTCACCTCAATCACCACAGTCATGGGACCAGGAGGTCCTGTCGTGGAGGCACCGGTAGTAATGTGGATCACCTATGGGCTATCATCATCATCTGGAGTGACATGATAAATTAATCTCTTTTGTTCCACTTGGATAATAGGATCATCTTATTCCGGCTCTACAAATGATGCATCCAGGCTGGCCAGGGAGTCATCATGACCGTTATGGGATCGAGGGACATGGGTAGCTTCTGGTCATGATGGGAACTTGACCATTAGCTATAGATTGTATTCCAAAAATAGTATGATATCTGGATTTCTTGTGTAATAGTCACAGTTATTCATCTTGATGACTATTTCAGAGTCCCTTGTCAAATGCATGTAGAGAACATCAATCTTGTGGTCCATCTCAAGGATAGTAATGAGAGCCTGATACATCACCTCATTGTTGGTACAGTATTCGGCCAACATGAATGAATAGAGAAGAATGTATTGGGCAAGGGTAATGAAGAAAATAACTATAAATACTATATTGATTCTGGGTTCATTGAGCCTTCTCCTAGTGGGGAACCAGGAGGCACCATCAAAGTGGATTTTCTAACACGGAATGTATTGGTCTACGGAGTGGATTCCTTGTTAGGAAAATCCAGGTCCATGGACTGTTTTCTGGGAGCTGGATGAGAGGAAAGGATGTTTTCCAATGCTTGTCCCTTGATATCCTTTTTATGAATAAACATGATATCCAACAATGGAAGGATTACTCCCCACCGAGATAGACGTCCTATCCACTTAGGGTGGTTCATGATGTACAATAGAGGATCTACAGGGGACACCAGTTTTACCTCGTGATACATATGGTAATGCCACAACTACATATACCAGGGAGAAGAAGCTCTTCTCAATAGGGGAGTATCTGGTCTCCACATAAAGGATCCTGAGATTGAGATAGTAGAGAAAATTGTAGGTCCCATTGTTGTTCTTCTTGTCAAGAAGGGCACCGAGTGATCATTCCAGGGAGGTCACGTAATGAACCAATGGCCTTCAAGAGATAGGTGGAATTTGGACTAGAGTTTGAAGCTGGTACTGCTTGATTTCCTTGATGTCAGCCTGAAATTATACATCCCACTTGTAGACAATGCCTTTCTTCACGAGTCGTGAAAGGGGATTACACTTTCTGTCAAGATTCACGATGAATCGATGTAAGTAGGCTATGTGGCCTTGGAGACCTCAACGTTCCTAGAAGAAAATTTGGGGAGACCTCAATTTGATGGAATTGATCTTTTCTAGGTCGATCACGATGACCCTATATCTGAAAACAATAGCGAGGAAGTTTCCAGAGGTGACCCCGAAGGCACACTTCAATCGGTTCATCTTCAAGAAGCTGGAACAATGAAAGCTGAACACTTTCTCAAGGTCTTCGAGATGGTCCTGACACTGGCGAGATTTACCACCAGGTCACCAAAATAACAATCTTCCTATTTCCCAAGGATAATCTTAAATATGTGATGCATAGCCTGTTGATAGGTGGAACTTGAATTATTTAAACATAAGGACTTGACTTCGTAACAGAAAGTACCTTGTGCTGACCTGATTGTCGTACAATCCTCATCCATGGGATCCATTCAGATATATTTATACCTAGAATATCCTTCCATGAAAGAGACATCCTAGAACCATGTTGTAGCATCAATCAATAGTTCTGTCACATGAAGGGGTCAATCAACCTTTGGGTAGTGATAGTTGAGATCCCAGAAGTCGATGTGGATTCTAAACTGTATGTTCTTCTTCATGATAGGTACAATATTGGATAACCATTTGGGGTACTAGAACTCCTTAACAAAATTGGCTCTGATGATCTTATCAACTTCTACCTCTAGCATGGAAACATGAGAAGGGTCATCCTTCTAGGAGGCTACTTAAACCTGAGATGATTTGTCGGGAGACAGAGGTGGTGGAAAGATACCTGATGATATAGTCTTGGACTCGCATCATAGCTCTAGGATAATACATCATGATGTTTTTTGATGAAGTCTACATACTATGGTTTCTCTTCAAGAAGTATAATGGCACTACTCAATGTGGGATTCTGGTCTTCCATGCTATCGAGGTACAACCATACCAATTCATCAACTTTGGTGGAGATTCCCTATTCAATGGAGAGGGGAGAATCCTTTAAATCCACCTATTCACTTATGGATGAGGGATCCTTAGTGGGAGGAGTTTTTTTGAGTCAACATATCCCTATGGAAGGTTGGTACCAACCTGGGTGGTAGTGGACACTGTTTCGAGGAACTTCTATGCTGCCAAAACCTTATCGATGAAGGATATTGATCTGATCCCATCTGGACATCAGCCCAAGGGGATATGATAGTTGATATTGAAGAAATAGTGGCAAGCTGTCTAGAGTCTGTTAATTCCAGCCTAGTGAAACAAGAAAGATTGACATATTTATGATTCCATGAGGAGGGCATCCTGATTCCTTATAACAGTAGGTTTCCCCAGGATCACCTGATCTAGTTTCATGTAGGAGTATGAGGTGATCTTCCATTGTCACTAAAACATGGGAATGTGTTCCCCCTCATTCTGGAAACAACAAAAAATTGTCCTATGTCTGGGGTTGTATCCTCTAATTTGTGGATTAGAACGAATTTGGAATCATCTAGATCTATCCATGGGTCAGTTGTATCCATAGATTTCTCAACCTCATTAGCCATAATCTTCATGTCCTTGCTCTGGAAATAGTCAGCATCTAGATAGCGAGCTTCACAGGAGGAAAAGGGAGACATTTCACCTTGAAGTACTCCCAATAGACCATGAAGGGAGTACATGAGGCACTGATGATACAATGTAGAAATAGCTGCATGCAGGTGGAGCCACAACCTACCCATTAATGCATTGCAAGTAGTGTCCTACGAAACAACCATGAAATTGGTGCTAGAAACTTTTCCACTAAACTGGGTATTCAAGAGGATCACCCTGACTGACATTTGTTCTGTCCTATCATAACCTTGGATTATTAGGTTGTAGGGACTTAGATCATCCATGGACTACCATAGTTTTTGCAGTGTTTGATTCAAGATTAGGTTGAACCTAGAGACTGTGTCGACAAGACAGTGGAAAATAGCCACACCATTAAAATGGCCACTGATGTATGGTGGACCAATGTTCCCCTGTATGGGAGTAACCTTCATCTTCTCCAGATAACTACATGATGGCTTGGAATTTGGCATGCTCTACCTCCTCTTCATGGAAGGCATCAACAGATGATACCTGTTTCTCAAACTGGAGGGGGATTCTTAAAGCCTCTACAAGGGCTTCGTGCGTATCTACCGATAGAAAAAATGCCTAACGGATGGGGAGCCTTGTTGAGATGCTGGAGATATGTTTGAGGATATCATAATTCTATAACATATGTGAATTTCAGTCTACATGGGTCTTTCTATGACAGGTTGTATGGTAGGACCTACTGACTTGATCGATGGCTTAATGTTACTTGGAATATCCCATTAATCACTAGCCATAGCCTACGGAGTGACTACCGAATGATGGGAAAATGACTGAGACCGGTCCATAAGAAATCGAGGATGGTCAGTGTGCGGTCGAGGTGGCTCTGCCTAATCCATCAACATGAATGGCGCCGAAGGCGGACCTGATGACACAAGATGAGAAGGGTGCACGTGCGGAGCTCTATGCTGGGAAGGCTGCTTCGTTTCAGTATCTAGTGTTACAATGGTATGACTGTGAGTATGATATACTCTCTGATACCAAATGTAGGATCAAAATAAGAATGATATTCTCAGATACAAGAGGGGGGGGGGGGGGTGAATTTTACCTTTTAAAAATTCCCTTATTAAATTGTTAGGATGGTTATGTTTAACATGGTTAAACAAGATAATTCATAAGACCTCTATAAGTACTAAAGCCTTTCTAGATTCTGGAAAAGAGATTCCGGAAATGAAACTTATCAAAATTTTACTCTATCTAAGATTCTACCTTAAAGCATATAGAATCTAACTAAATTAGAGTACAATTAAGGATGTATAATAAAGTAATACATTCATTAACAATACAAAATGCAGTGGAAAACAAGTAGTAAAACAACAAGTATCAAACAATAACTCTTTTAAACCAAATAGAAGGGTATCCAATAACCTTGGATAAAGGTCCCTTGTTCTATACTTTCACGAAATTCTATCTTACCCACACCAGGTTAAGCCCTCACTATGAAGATCGGATTCAGTCTTGATATCCCCGCAAGCCCTCAACTATCAGCTAGTCAGAACCTCTTTCTTATTTAGCAAGGAAGCCATCACCTTCAAGGTGTTGGAACCTCTGTCTTCCTATCCCCAGAAGCCCAAGATTTTAATTAGAAACAATCGGAGTCGCATGAAGAATGTCTACAGAATGAAAATTTTGAACAAGTTATTCAAACATTATGCACAAATCTTTGAGATTTGATAAGAGCCCCTCTCTATTTAGAAATCACTTCAGGATGTTATGATCAGTAAAATTCCGAAAGATGTTGTAGATTTACAAATGAGCTCTTATTTATTGGTGAAGATCCAACGGTCGGCTCCCTCCTACAACGTTTATATTCTTCCTTGAATCTCAGATGGACCTATACACATGTCACTCAACCAACATTTAGTCAAAAAATAAATGCACGACATCGTTTTGTAATTAAACAACTGTAATCATAAGTAAAAATGAAGTTTAGAATGTATGTAAATAAAAGTTCGGAGTCTAACCAAAATTAAATTCAGAGTCTATAATAAAGAGATATTAGGATTCTATTTTATAGGAATTCGGAACCTGAATTCTGTTGAAATCCAGATTCTTAATTTCATGGTAATTCGGAGTCTGGATTCAAAGGGATTCAGAGCATGAACTTAAATAGTTTGGAGTCGAACTCGTAGAAGTTCGGAGTCGAAATCATAAAAGTTCAGAGTCCAACTACATGAGTGTTCGTATCCAGAATTCGGAGATGAAATACACGAGAGTTCATATCCAGAATTTAGAGTCGAACTACATGAGAGTTCATATCCTGAATTCAGAGTGGAACTTTATGATAGTTTGTATCCAGAATTCAGAGTGAAACTTTATGATAGTTCATATCCAGAATTCAGAGTGGAACATCATTAGAGTTCATATCAATAATTTAGATCCTAAAATAGAATGCGTCATATCTATGTATTATTTGATTCCGAGGTTTTAGTTATGAATTCAATTTTTATACTTATGAAAAATATTGTTATGAGCAATGAAAAAATGGTAGGGGTAAATTCCTTTGGAATGTAAATTTTCCTTAAAGAAGTAAAATATAGATTTTCATAAGTATAAGGTGATTGTGATTTTAAAAACAATAAGGAATGGAAAATTCCTAAGTAAATCCTTATTGACTCAACAATATCCCCTTATTTGGAAAGCACAAATAACCATTTGAAAAAAAAATATAAGTACTTATAAAAAATTTATTTAGACATTGAAATTAAAACTTATCTCACTTTGTTCATAGATGATGGTTAATAAAACTAACTCCCCCTTAGGCTTTGGAACTCTAAGGATTGTATTCTGGATTTCCGGAATGGAGTTTTCATTATCATGGGAATGAAAAACATCGTAATTAAAACTCCCCATTTCTTAAGGATAGTTCTTAACATAGAAATTTTTGTTCTCCCTTTGAGATTTTTCATTATCCCCCTTTGAGTAGTTATTTTTCCTTCTCCCCCCTTTGTGATTTTTAAGAGTAATTTAATGGAATGTAAAATAAATAATGTACCAGAAATAATAGTACATAATAACACAAGATACAAACAACCAGAGATTTCATTAAATTTGAAAGAATTTTTACAAGGAAATTAATTACAACAAAAAAATTGTATTCGTCTATTTGTCTTCCATTTCCTTGGGGATGAACATCTTCAATAGGGGTTTCAGCTTCATCAAGTCTTTCTAGTCCTCCTCAACTTGTTTTTTTAAGGCTTTTATCTTTTCATCTTGAGCCTTCAGAACCTCAGATTATGCCTTAAGAATTTCATCATGTTTTATAAGATTCTATTCGACCTTAATACAAAGATCTCTTTTATAAGGACCCAACCTTAAAAATTAAATTATATTGAATGAAATGAATAATTCATATTGATGATCTTTTCTGGTTTAGTGTTTTAGAGAGTTAGGCATAACTATTACATCTCAAAATATTTATAAGGCGGACACTTCTACATAGTTTCTATTTTTTTACAAAACATGAACATCCTGAAAAAAACAGTCATGTCTATTTCCATGTTTAAGGAAGCATTACTTTTACATGATCCCATCGTTGACCCTATTCCACATTATGTCCTGTGAAAAACATTTCAAAAACATGGGATGAGCATAAGAATCTCATTAAGGGATATACAAAGAAGGAAAACTGTTAGTATTTTAAATCAACATGTAAACCATGAATACATTAACACAAGTAATACTTTTCACCATTGTGAAGTAGTAAATACAATTCAGTGAATAAAATATCATTACATACCCTTTTGTAACCAAAATATTACCATAAAACCCATATAAAGAACACATAACCTATAATGGTAACTTGAGACATAATCATACTTAAATGGAATAACAATACGTTTGACTTCAACACATATCACTAAATGGAATAGCAATACAGCTGAATTCCATACCCAATGCATTAAAGTTTATAACTTAACCACCCGTCCAGGTATTCATGGCACCACCCTTCATTTGGTTTATCACGTAACCACCCGTCAAATGTCCAAGTACCAATATAAAATCATAACATATACAAAAAATATAAAGGAATGAAAAAATTTCCACATTTTGATCATAATATATCACCTAAATATATTTACATAAAAAATCCATTTTCAAATCCATTTTCAATAGAATAAATACGTAAAAGAGTATATGGTATTTATTTTCTTTTAAAAACATTATGGCTTGTTGGGGAAGCCAAAGATCAAATAATACTCACAGTGGCGGAAAAGGTATTTGTCACTGTGTAGGTAAAAAGAAACATTCATTTTTTTAGTTTAGTAAAATGATTCGTAGAAAAATATTCCTTTTGAATAAAAGTAAAAGATTAAGGGGTTTATACACCGTATAAAATAAAGTTGTGTATAAATGAAAATATGTCTCAATGAAAAGAGATTTAGACAAAGTCCCTTACCTCATGTCCAACATGACCCATTCATTCTTTAATATCTTGAATGATAAAATAATAATAATTTATAAATTCTTATGAAACTTTTTCGAGTTCATTATTCCCTTTATAAAATTTATTACCATGTTATAAACATTATGTAATCATTTAAGTTAATAACCTCCATTTTGTCGATATTTGGTACTTGAGTAAAAAATGAACACATTATATTTATAGGTTGTCCATGTGGTCAATAGTATATTATATCCAGAATAATATTAATGATTTATATATCATATATATCATATATATATATCCAGTATATACATGTATTTACAATAGTACATTACATTTGGAGGTAAGAAATGAAATGCACCATTCATGGAGACGGTAAGCCATACGTATGCATGAACTCTACTTTCATTTATATTTCATATTTTATTGGAATTAGAACATAATGATACATAGGTATTTTATAATTCCAATGTAATATCATATATAATATCATCATCTCCATACATTATACATCCCACATAAGGCACTAACGAATCACATCACTTCGAGGGGGAGGTAGTCAGCACTTCCTCAAATGATATTATCATATTTACCCACTATGGAAACCATAAAGGCATTACATAAATGGAAAATACAGAAGAATAAAAAAACATAAACATAATATATATCATATATAAATAGTGTTCCATCATAATGGCCACCATGAGAGGTGGTAGGATAAAATCGAACAATCATCGTTTCATGAGGCGTTAGTTTTCCATCCACTGAAACATTTTGTTCTTCATCCATTAGATGGAGTTGATTGTATGTTTAGTTCGAATAATGCTTATAAAAATATCCTAGAATATTTAGGATACATTTGTTGTTACAAAATAATGGAATAAAAAGAGTTTAGGGGTTGGAGAAGTAAAATAATAGAAATCAATTTAAGAGAAACCGTTAACATTAATTTGGGTAACTTCCTGAGGTTTGAACCAAAAGGACTTATTGAAGTTAATTATTCCTAAGCTAAGGCATCTATTGGGAGTAGAGGAATGTAGGAATCTTAATTGGGATGATTTGGATGAGTCAAATGGCTTGATAGGTGTGAGGAATTGGTTAGAAGTGGTCTCCTTTTATATGTGGGAGGAGGGGATCTTTAGGAAAGTGTGAAAATATTATTTTATAATATAATTATATTAAGTTTATAATGGTCCAAAAATCATTATAGTCTAACATAAGATCAGTAATGGTCGAAATAAAATCATCCAATCAGAATTGGACATGTTTTGGTGAATAGTTTAATCATTATAATCTAATTTATTTAAGTCATTTATTAATAAGATAAATATTGCATCGTTATTGTGTCATAAATAATTTAATTTATTTAATGTCTAAAAATTATATGGAAAAATACCATGATATATTTGAAATATTTATATCCTTCCAAATAATATATATAGATGAAAATAGGACTTATATAACACCACATAAAAATTAATTACTAAAAGATTTGTGTTAATGTCAATTTTGTCTTTACATTAAATTAATTAATCTAAAGTGTCGTTATCTTTCATAAGTGGCTCCATGGGGTCCCAAAATAGACCCAAGGATGCCAATGGTCGGCCACTACTCAACCAATAAGGTTAGGTCAAGTGTTAAGGTAATTTTGAATTATTATAATATTCTTTTTACCTTGAATTACCATATTTACATTTAACCGTGGTAAATAAAAGTCAAAAGTTACTATTATCCAAAAATTATTTTCAACTTAATGAAAAAAATTTTACTTATTGATAACAAAAATGTATGTCATATTTTTTAAATTCAATTCACATAAGTGGTTAAATTTCATTTAAATGAAAAAGTTAGTTTTTTAGCAACCACTAAGTATTTTTAGTATTCATCAAAAATTGATGTTTTTCAGAAAAATATAAAAAATTCAGCCTAATCTATATTTGATATTCTGAACTAAAAAATGATGGCTATTTTATAAATTTAAAACATAGAAGTGGAATTAATTAATTTTATTATTAATTCCTGTTGTCAAATCAAATAACGTGTTTTTAAGATACATTAACTATCAAAAGATTGATTCTTGTTTATGTCCAATTTCAAAGTGAAATTAATTCCAATGACCAAAATTGTATTAAATGGTAAAAATATATTCTAATTACACTTTAAAACCTATTAAAAATATAATATAGCCATAAAAATAAATTATATTAAAACATAGTTTTGAATTAAAATACAATATTTTCACTATTCATTAAAAATGATCTTTATCGGATAAATTCTAAAAAGTTACACAATGTAAATTTTGATGTTCCCATTATAAATAAGGATTTTATTTGGTCATATAGAATGTATTAATGTAACCAAAACTATATTTAAAGAGGGTTATCCCTTAAAAGGTGATAAATCGGCCTTTTAATGTAAATTATGCTTAAAATTATATTTATTCAAATTTTAAGCCTCTAGATTTTTATTGGATAATGTAAATACATTTAACAAAAAAAGTATAATAATATTGTAGTTAGTTTCATTAATTATCACAAATAAAATGGCTATGAGTTAACTACCATTTAAAATAATAATATTATATTATTAGTGTGCAATGTAAGATTCCAAAGAAACATGTTTTTGCATATCGGGTACGCTATCAAACATAGCCACCCCATTAAAGTAAAATTAATATCTAATTCAAAAATATTAATAAATATGAAATATTTATTATTCGTCATTTACCTGGGATGTTACATCTTTCCCCTTTCCAGTTTTGAACAACCGAGTTAAGCTTCCCATTCAGATCCCTCACATGTTGATTCTGAGTATTTTTATCTAGGGTCAGCTAATCCTAATGATTCTTCATTTTGGAATCCTCAGTGTCAAAATCTTCTTTAACATCATTCTTAAATTGATCATTCTCTTCCATGTCCTCATCAATTTTCTTTGACCATAGAGTGGTTTTTCTTCATGACTTTCTGTGGACATCATAATTGATAAGAAAATTTCTATGCTCATCCTCAATCTTCACGCACTTATCCATCACCATGATTATAGATTCAGATTTCTGATTTAGAATGTGTTGAAGAATATGACATCTGGGGTCTATGGTGGGATAGATTGGAATTGTATCCACCAACTACATTAATGACTGAACAACAAAATTGTGTCCAAGTGCTGGTGATTCCTAATCAGACACCTTTATTAGGGATTGTTCTTCTTCAATTTCCACCAACATTATTCTTGAAGAGCCACCAACATCTTTCTTACATATGACAACTTTTGTTGGGGATTCCATTAGCACTTGCTTACCCTTGTCAATTTTCGGAATGGGTTCTTCCTCAAGAGATCCTTCTTCAATTTCTAATAGTTAAACTATCTTATATTCATCAGGTTTCTCCTTCTCTGATCCTTCTTCAAGATAGTTATTCTCATACCTTACTTCCTAAAATGATTCAATCTATTTTTCTTCCTCCTTTTCTTCATCTTCCTTACCTTCTTCCTCCCCTCCTTTTCTCGGAGTGAAAATCTTTGTAATATCGACCTACGAAGATTCGAGTGGTAGTTTTTCTGATAGGTTTTCCTTCTATTGATAATATTCCACTTGTTTAGTCATGTCATCTGGATCACCACTTCCTTCTTATACTTCTTCTTCTTCTTATATTTCCACTTATTCTTCTATTTCTTCTTCAACTTGTTCCTCGACTTCTTCACCAGCTTCTTTCTCTACTCCTTCACCAACTTCATTTCCTTCAGAATTTTCTGGAGCGAAGTAATTCATTCCAGGGGTTTCTAGTAATGGCTCAGGAAGTAATGTTTCCGGTAGTGGAATATTTTCCGAGGCTACTTATATGGATCTTAAAAGGGATTGAATAACATCAGCTTCAGAAATCTTCTTCTTCATTTTATTATCTTTTTCTACCTTTTCAAGGAATTCAGCCATCTACTCTTTTAAGGATTTATCTTCCGCAGGGTCCAATCCGAACTAAGGGTCCCCTTGTTTCCTTTTCTCCTTATCTTCCCTCCATTTAGCAGCCACCTCATTTGGATATGATTTCTGTTTCATCGGCTTGGGAGGTGCGGATTGGGTTTCCTTAGCTTTGGGGTTCTTTTCTTCAGCAACCACTTCTTTCAATTTCATCTTCTTACCAACCTTATTGACTGGCTCAACATTCTCTGCATTTTCCGGATTTGTTTCAGCCTCTTCCTAAGAAAATTTTTAAAAATATCATGTTTCCTTGGAATATTCCATATTCATCATTTTCATGGTATCATCACTAACAAGCATATCCTTTCAATTCTAAGACTTAAACTTACATGAAATCTTGAAATAATCTAGACACCAAACTATCAGATTTGATAGTACGACATAGTACATGATGATTCGAGCTCTAAAATTTCCCTCATTGATGTTCTTGATTGTCACAAGAACATGCCTCATCAGATTGATTTTTCATAGATTCACCATGAAGTCTAAGAAATATATATCACTTTGCTATAGGGTATCCTTGTCACCTTTTCTCGGAACCAAGAAACCTTGTACCAATAGCTTAAGGATCTGATTATTATTAGATAGGTGTGCAATCTTGGATGTCTTTACATCATCAAGTCGAAGACACTGCAAAGTCTTCACTTTAACAAAAATGCCTAGAACATCTGGAAGTTTATGTTAGCAAAATTCTGCTTCACCATCATATTCTAGGTCCACCAAGCTTGCTGCCTTTGTGCAAGTAAGTTTTTAATTCTTCCCATAAGACTTGAAAGAAAATTTTTCTCTTCCCTATTCCTCATAGAAGCATGTTTATTCATAGAACTCTACAACTAACTCCTGATAGACCACATCTTGATCAATTGTCTTAGATACACATACATCTTCCCAACAATTCAACTTTATGTTCTTAGAGATGATATAATCATACTTGTAAAAGTTCGGATGGACCTACCTTTCATTGCAGACATTCCCTTTTGAAACTGGCTTCGTAGTAGATATTTCATGAGAAGTGGATTCTACAGACATTCAGAATGGAGGAACACTGAAATATTTGGAACGAGCTTTAAGAACTGAGATAGAGCTTCAAGACGCGAGATCTTGGAGATAGATGTGGGACACAAATGGGGGTTCCCTTTATATAGGCGATGGAGCTGACCATTGAACTTCCAAAACAAATATAATGGTCGAAAATTTCTCTGATATGATATGAAGGTTTAAAACATACCCGCAATGAAATCTTGAATTTTATCTTTTGAGTTTTTTAAAAACATTCGGATTTAAGAAGATGAACATATGTGATATTTTATAAGAAAAAGAAACTACCAGCAACTAAAAACAATTACAAAAACATAAGTAAGGAAGTCATGCCATTAAGATTATCTAGGAATTTTATTCGTAAAATGTAATATTCTTCTTGACGAAAATATGTCTATGAAAAACTCACTACGAAAAACTCACCATGGAAAAAAATATGAGTATGATAATTCCCATTATGAAAAGTTTCAATACGAAGATTCTCATTACGAAAATTCTCATTACGAAAATTTCCATTTCGAAAAATTAATTACGAAAATTTATAGTACAAAAAATTCATTACGAAAAAATTTGAAAAAATCATTAAAACAAATATTGAAAGACTCATTTTGAAAATATTTGAAAGACTCGTTACGAATAATTTTGGAAGACTAACAAACAAATTCCCCCCCTATGAAAAAGAGTTTATTACTATAAGGAGAATGGTTAAACATGAAGTTAATGAAGGATGATTACATCAATGTTATCATTCTTAACTTTTGTTTAATGTATTAAAATCTATAGGAGGATATGGATTTTATAAAAATTTCATCAAGTTGATCTTTCATTCTAATAAAATAATGAATGATATCTCCATTATGTGTGTGATCCCTATGAAATTGATGCCTAATATCTATGTGCTTTGCACGAGAGTGATGTTTAGGGTTTTTACCGAAGGCAATGGAACTTGTGTTATCACACAAAATTTGAGTCTTAGTAAAACTCAAGCCATAGTCTGTGAGTATGTGTTGCATCCACAACACTTTAGCACAACAACTTCCAGCTGCTACATATTCAACTTTAGTAGTGGAGAGTTTTATAGAATGATGCTACTTGTAAGTCCAAGAAACTAAAGAATCTCCTAAGAAATGGCATGTTATGGATTTACTTTTTCTATCCATTCTACATCCACTAATGTCAGCATCTAAAGTTTTTTTAAGATAATATCATTTCCAAAAGTATAAAATAGTCCAAGATCGATACTTCCCTTTATGTAGATACAAATTCATTTCACTGCCTTTAAATGAGATTCCTTAGGATTGGATTGATATCTTGAACATAAGCATACTGAAAACATCATGTCTGGTTGACTGGATTTCATGTAAAGTAGACTTCCTATCAAACCTCTAAAAGAAGTTTGATCTACTGGTTTCCCAGCTTCATCAAGATAAAGTGTGTTCGATGTACCAATAGGAGTACTTATACTCTTATTATTGTCATGACCATACTTTTTAAGAATATCTTTAATATACTTATTTTGGGATATGTAGATTCCATCTGGTTTTTGAGAAATTTGAAAACCAAGTAAAAATGTTAACTCACCCATCATACTCATTTGAAACTCATATTTCATTAGATCCACAATGGAATTAGTTAATGATTGATGATTTGAACCAAATATAATTTCATCAACATAAATTTGATCAATGAAAACATTTTCTTATAATTCTTTATAAAAAGGGTTGGATCTGCATTTACCTTAACATAGTTATTTTGAATCAAAAATTCTGTAAGTCTATCATACCAGGCTCATGGGGCTTGTTTTAGGCCATAAAAAGATTTGGTAAGTCTAAATACATGAATAGGATGTTTTGTATCTTTTATGATAGGAGGTTGATCAGCAAAAACATCTTCTTGAACATAGCCATTATGAAAAAAACATTTCACATCCATTTTAAAAAGTATAAAATTGAATAATGCTGTAAAGGAATGTAGAATACGAATAAATTCAAGTCTAGCTACTGGAGCATAGGTTTATTCATCGTATATTCCGTCTTGTTGATTATATCCTTTATCAACTAATCTAGATTTATTTCATACGATGATTCAATTTTCATCACATTTATTTTTGAAGACTTATTTTACTCCAATTACAGAAGATTCCTTAGGTCTTTCAAACAAGGTCCAGACTTTATTCCTTTCGAATTAATTTAGTTCATCTTTCATGGATTTAATCAAATCATCATCACCTAAAGCTTCATCAGTGCTTTTTGGTTCTAATTGGTAAAGGAATACTAGATATTCTACTTCATTTCATAAGGAACTTATAGTCCTTACAGGTTGATTAACATCACCAATGATAATATCACTAGGATGATTCTTATGAAATTACTGATTTGGGTTTTGTAATATTTGTTCATCAACATAGGGTAGGAAATCTTCTGGGGTGAATGTTTCAGCAGTATCTTCTTGAACATTTTCCTTATCAGGAGGTTTTTCTATCAAAGATTGATAATCATTTTTTGAAAACACATCCGAAGATGTAGGTTGGGGTTTTTTTAAAACAAAAGGATTTGTTTCATCAAATTTGACATGTACTATCTCTTCAACAGTACAAGTGTTTTTGTTAAAATCCTTATAAGCCTTAGAATTTGTGGATTAGCCTAAGAAAATTCCGTTATCATATTTTGGTGAGAATTTGTGTATGTTATCTTAAGTATTCAGAATTAACACCTTACAGCTAAAAACCTTAAAGTAGGAACGTCTAGGTTTTCTATCTTCTCATAACTCATAAGGGATTTTAGTTAGAAATGTTCTAATTAAAACTCGATTTATAGTATTGCAAGAAGTACATAAAACTTCAGCCCAAAAAATATTGGCAACTGAATACTCACTCAACATGGTTCTTGTAATCTCTTGAAAAAATCTATTTCTTATTTCATCAACACCATTTTGTTGAGGTGTTCTAGGTGCTGAAAAGTTCTGAGTAATACCTTTTATACTACAAAAAATTTCAAAATCAGAATGTTGAAATTCTCCTCCATGATCACTATGAATAGTTTTCAATGGATGGTTTTTCTCATCTTTAACATGGGATATAAACTTTTGAAATAAGAAAAATCATCAGACTTCTTTTCTAGAAAATAGACCCACGTAAGTCTAGTGTAATCATCAACCAAGAAAAATACATATTACTTGGCCCAAATTCTTCCAGTTTATATTGGAACAAAAAGATCCATATGAACTAATTGTAATGCATCAGTGGTTGAGACTTCACCGACTGATTTAAAACATGATTTATGTTTACTTCCATATTGAAAAGGGTCACAAACATTTGAATAATCAAATACATGCTCCAGTATATCCTTAATAGAACCTTTATTAGAGAGTTTACATGTGTTCATAAGGTTACAATGTCATAAAATTCTATGCCATATCCATGAATTATTTCCATTTCACTAATGAAAGGTATGAATTGGCTCCTAAGGTCTTTTAAGTTTAGTGTGTAAACATTCTCTTGCCTATGGGCAGAAAAAATAAATTATTCCTTGGAATTGTGTACTAATCACTTATCATTCCTAAAATTCACAAGGTAGCCTTCATCACATAATTGACTTATACTGATGAGGTTGTTCTTAAGACCTTTAACAAACAAAACATTTGAAATCAAGGTTTTTCCATGAAGAACGATGTTACCTATACCAATAGTTTCTCCCTGAGCATTATATCCGAAAGTTACTTTTCCTTTTTTCATCTTGATAATCTTTTCGAAATAGATTTTGTTACGAATAATATGCTGGGAACATCAACTATCCATGTACCAGGTATTTCTGTTGGTACATTCCCTTTTTTTCTGAAAAAAAAAAATTAGGTTTTTAGGGTCCAGACTTGCTTGGATCCAGAATTTTCAGAAAGAAAAATTTTGGGTACCCAAATCTTCTTAGAAAAATAAGCTTTATGAAATCCTAAATATTTGTTTTTGTTTAATGAACAATTCTTTTCCTAGTGACCACCACATTAACACTTTGTGCAGATTGGGGCACATTGAGGAACAAATTAGTTGTTACAAAAAAACAGTTTAGGACATGTGTAAACAAAACCAGAAGTATTTCTTCAAGGTCGAACTTGTGAATACATTTTATCAAAATTTTCCTTACCTAGGGTAAAGGTTCACAAACACATCCTCAAGGAAAATATTTCGGATTTGAGTTTAATAACAAGGTTCTTGTATTCAAAAACATTTGAAATAGAGCTAGGCTCGAAAACATCTTTCTTAAAAATTACATTTTCATGATCTTTTGAAATTTTATTCCTCTCAGAACTTACTTCCTCAAGATTTATTAAAATACTTACAAAATCATAATTTTTGTTATCAATATCTTTATAATGATCTGATATTTCCTTAGTAAGAATAGTATTCCTAGAGTTTTTCTTATCATTCTTTTTCATGAGTTTTGATTTCTCTATCTCAAGATGCTCAACAAACCTAGAAACTTTTTCATGAGAAGAATTATAATATATAATATCATTATAATTTAAAGAAACATTGGTCAATGATTCAGAATTGTCTACCGTAGCAATCATGCAATGATTATCAATAGGTAACCTGGCTATAAGACCATGATTCTTCTATCCAGAAGATTCATAATCTGAAGATTCATCTGAAGAGTCACCACCACTTGCACTCCAGGTGTCATTATATTTCAGAACTCATCTAGCTTTGGACTTGTAAAACTTTTTTCCGTTCCTTTCAAAATGTCTTTATTTTCTCTCTTTTCCCTGGAGCATAGGGAAATAAGATCTTATGTGTCCAGCTCTCTTGCATTCATAACATGTGACCTCTAAATCTTTCTTATCTTTCCTTTCCATCTTCTAATACTTGGATTGGAAATTTCACTATCCAACTATCTTCTTCATCCTTCGAGCAAGATTATCTAACTCATTTTATGAGACTTTACCCTCACTAGATTCAGATTGAATAATGACCTTCTTATATTTGGATCTAGTAACTCTCTTAGGAGTCTTAACTTTATATGATTTGCAGTTGTAGTAAAAGAAACATACCATTTCCATTATTCTTCTTTATGTTGACAGCATCTCTCTTAATTCTATTTTCATGTTGATGAAGAGTTCCAAATAGTTTATCAAGAGAAATTTGAGTAACCTATATGTTATCATCGATTGCAGTCCTCTTTGATTCCCACTCATTCGGCATAAAATCTATGATCATGTCAAAAAGAGATTCATAATCAAGACCTTTCGCTCCCATTGATTGTAAACTATTCACAATAGTCATTAATCTCTATTTCACCTTAGAAATTGGTTCTCTATAAGGAAAATTAAAACCATGATACTCAGCTCTGAGCATGGGTCTTCTAGTGTCAATCACTTTAGAAGTACCAAAATGTGAAACTTCAATTTTCTCTTATATACAGTTAGCTGTTTCACAAGAAGAAATTTGGCTATATATCTTCCTAGTCATTAAACAAAGTAAGGTATTGTGTACCTTAATGTTGAGTTAGTATTTATGATTTTCTTGATTAGTGAAAGCACTATCTTCCTTATCAGGATTTATGTATCCTCTGGTAAGCATAACAAAATTATCTACCCCAGTGTTGATAATGAAAGTATTCATACGATCTCTCCAATATTAATAATGATTACAATCAAAGATAGGTAGTCTATTATGATTTCTGTTGTCGAGAGAACCAACATTTAAACGTTCCATCATTATGAAAATCTTTGGCCCACAAACTTATTAAAAGTATAAGTCTGTAAACAAGAAAAAATATTCTAAGCAAGATAAATTTATCTGTAATAAAAAAGTGAATCTGAACTATGATTCCTCGAAATAGATTCTGAAAAGTATGAATCCATAAATATGAATCCGAATATGCAATTATGCAAATTACCTTCTGAATCTAATCATGAGATTAATTCATATTGAACCAAATCCCCTGATACCAATTGAAAGGATTGTATGACACTGAGTATGATATACTCTATGATACCAAACGTATGATAAATATATGAATGATACTCTCATATACAAGAGGGGGTGAATTGTACCTTTTAAAAATTCCCTTACAATATTTTTAGGATGGTTATATTTAACAAGGTTAAACAGGATAATTCACAAGACCTATATAAGTACTAATGACTTGATAGATTCTAGAAAATTGATTCGAGAAATGTTACTTAACAAAAGGTTACACCATCTATGATTCTACCTTAAAGCGTATAGAATCTAACTAAATCAGAGTACAAGTCATGAAGTATAAGAATGTTATAGTTTATCAAACAATAAAAAATTCAGCAGAAAAAACAAGTAGTAAAACTACAAGTAACAAACAATAACTCTTTTAACCCGAAGAGAAGGGTATCCAACAACCTTCGATAAAGGTCCATTTATTTATACATTCAAGAAATTTTTTCTTACCCACAACAGGGTAAGACCTCAATATGAAGATCAGAATCTATCTTGGTATCCCTGCAAGCCCTCAACAATTTGGTTGTTGGAACCTCTGACTTCGTCAGCAAAGAATCCCTCAACTTCAAGGTGTTGGAACCTCTGTCTTCTTATCCCCGGAATCCCTCTATTGTAATCAGCAACAATCAGAGTCTCAAGAAGAAAGTCTGCACAAGGCAATGTTTGAACAAGTTGTTCAAACGTTCTGAATTAATCTTCAATAGTTGATAAGAGCCTCTTTCTCTAGAAATCACGTCTGGATGTTTTGATCACTAAAATTCTAAAAGTTGTTGTTTACTTTTAAATGATCTCATATTTATAAGAAAAGATCCAATGGTCAACTCCCTCCTCCAACAGTCATATTCTTCCAAGAATTTCAGAGGGACTTGTACACGTGTCACTCAACCAATGGTTAGTCAATAACTAGAATCACGACATCTTTTTTTAATGAAACAAGTGTAATCATAAGTAAAACTGATGTTCGGAATGTATGCAAATAAAAGTTCGGAGTCTGACCAAAATGAAATTTAGAGTCTATAATAATGAGATATTAGGATTTTGTTTTGTAGGATTTCAGAACCTGAATTCTGTAGAAATCTAGAGTCTGAATTTCATGGTAATTAAGAGTCTGGATTCTCAAGGATTCAGAACCTGAACTTAAAGAGTTTGGAGTCGAACTCGTAGAAGTTTGGAGTCAAACTCATAGAAGTTCGGAGTCGAACTACAATGGAGTTCGTATCCAAAATTCGGAGTCGAACTATATGAGAGTTCGTATCTAGAATTTATAGTGGAACATTATGAGAGTTCATATCCAGAATTCGGAGCAGAACATTATGATAGTTCGTATCCATAATTCGGAGTGGAACTTCATTAGAGTTCGTATCCAGAATTCAGATCCTAATACAGAATTCTTCATATCCAAGTATTATTTTATTTCGATGTTTTAGGTATGAATCCGATTTTTATACATAAGAAAAATATTTATATGAGCAATGAAAACATGTTAGGGGTAAATTCCTTTGGAAAGGAAATTTTCCTTAATGAAGTAAAATATAGATTTTATCAAGTATAAGGTGTTTGTTTTTTTCAAAACAAGAAGGAATGGTAATGTCATAAGGAAAGCCTTATTGACTCAACATCTAGAATAGCCTGGATCGAAGTACTGAAAAATGCCCTCTGACATCCAGTATTTACACGGCTCCACCATCAATGGTGATGGTTAGTGATGTTGGGTGGTTTTGTCTGGTGCTCCTAATCATCCGGAATCATGTAGGTGTATACGAGATCTATGTAATAAACTAAGTCTTACCCATGACATTCAATCGAATAGTAATGCACAAGAGGATTGATTCTGAGAGGAATATCCATCTATAGGGGCATGAAATCTCGAAGAGTACTAGTTGACTATGGCTTTGGAAGGGATCATTGTTTTCCCAGGTACCGATGTTGTTTGCAATTCGGGGAAGAGGACGACTGATTCATTGACCTAGATGTACTGGTGGTATATGGGGTGATGTCATTTGATGGTTTAGAATGATTCAGACATGCACCGATAATATCATGGTCATGTGTGATTGTCTTACGAGCCATAAAATCATCATACCTCTCAGACCTATGCTGGGAAACCGGATTCCACTAACCTTCGATGTCGCTACTATTGTCTAGAATCATGAATATATATGCCTCCTATACCGGAGCTGGGCCTAACAAGACTGTGTTGTTATCCACTTAGTATTCAAATTTGTATTTAAACAAATAAAACTTTTTGAGGGTGTGCCCTAGGATCCGGTTATAGGGGCTGTAATTAGGTAGATCAGTGAGGTTTGCCATTTCTAGCCTCCTGCATTCAGAAAACAGACAATCCCTTATTCCACGGAAATGTAGAAATAACCAGGGACCTGATATTCGATGAACGAGTAGGTCAGGGTTCTATTTTCCAAGAAGGGGCGCTGGGAGGCTGAACGATATGAGGGGATGGAGGATCCTGTCAAGGAGGTGGAGCCTGGTTATCTTACCAGGGCTATGGCGGCGTATTGCGTAGTGGCACCTGCTGATATTGAGGTGGGTGTTGTTGGGTCGGAGGTTATGCCTAAGGTGGAGGGAATATATGATGCTATGGAGACGGTTCTTCTTGTAACAACTCGTGCTACATGGGGGCCTCTATTTCGGCCACTAAGGTGGTCTCAGCCTAAGAGGCCTTTCTCACAGGGATTTCAGGTGGCAATAGACGTGCCTAATTAGCCACTAGTGAGGATTAATCAAGGATTTAGGCCTTATGAGAGAGGACTCAAAATCCCCCAGTGAAATTTTGAGTAACAAGGGAGGGAACAAGTTCATTCATGACATGTCCTACACACATCATCAGTAGATTCTTTTGAGATAGTGGCATTTCAAGGGAATATGTGAGCCCTTCCACTAAGAGAAAAAGTCTACATCGTGCACATAATGCCCCTTCTTGAACTTGAATTTGTCTACGAGACTCATTTTCTGTGTTGTGGAACTGAACTAGTAGAGAAATTTCATGCGGAGGTCTTCCCTATTGGCTATTGATCTGATGGAAAGCTGGTGGTACCATACGAACATTGGCCCCTCCAATGACTATATGGAAAATCAGTGTTTGGTGTCATCCTATTGTGCTAGAGTTCCAAAAATGGGCCCATACCTTGAGAAAAAGTGGAAACTGTGCTACAGTGGGTCCCTTTTCCCATTGAATGGAAAACAGGTAGGATTTCAGAAACCTGGGAGTGATGTAATATCATCCAACCACACCGGATATTGCTTTCCATTAGGCGGGATTTCCACCCATTGAGTCTCTAAAGCATCGAGGCGGGTGATGAGTGCCTCCATTGCATCATCAGGGTAGGGTTTCCTATCATGATGGTGATCCATGACCACTAATGTGTTGGCGGGTTCGTCAAAATGATAATCTAGCCCAACGGCTCATGGAGCCGCTATCAGGATTACCTATGGAGGGGCTGGGGGAATTAGAGCTAGATCTCAGTGATGGTATCATCACTCCGATGGGTTTGGTGACACGTACCATCCCATATCTTTCTACGTTCCGTCCTCATCCCTGTCTGCATGGGTAGGATTCTAAGGGTTACCAAGAGGCAATTCGTTATGGAGAAGTTGTGCATGCCCATGCTTCCCCACCCTAGGATCACCATTGTCTGTTCATCCCTCATTAGTGCATTCAGCAAGGAGGTCATTGACCATATTCTTGTCTTCAGAGAGTTGCTGATGTAGTGTGGCTTTTTCAGGATCATCTATCATCTTTTATATTGAACCAGGCGGGTTAGAGGGCTTGGAGGCTCTATGGTTTTCTTTAACTTTGATGGGATTTCGGATGAGCATCAATGCCTCGGTGGGCACGAGAAGACCCAGTAGATTCTTCTTTGGACGAGTAATCCTTCCCAATGGATCCAAGAGGTGTGAAACTCCCTCGAGGTTATGTCCTCTCCAAGAATCACCATCTCATTCTCACCCCACTACAGGTCAGCCATGTTAACCGCGACCCTTCATGAAGGAATATCCACTATGTTTCCGGGAAAATTGGGTTGGCACCAGATGGGACGGAAATGGAGGGCTGCGTACTACCGCTTACCATAGATTTTCACATGGGGATAAGCCTTCATGATTGACTTGCGGATCACATTAAATGACTAGATGTAAAATTGTTGGAGGATCCTATGGATGCCTGGTGGTTCAGGGCATTGGGCTACGGGGAGTGCAGCCAAATCAACCAAACAACATTGTTGGCCAATTACTTCATAGTGCACTTGACTCTTCTGGAAGTCCTCTCGTCGATGAAAGAGATGGATTTGAGTCTCCCAAATGTTCTGAAGAAACATCCAACTTCTTCCTGGGTGAGTGATTCTGGTGAATTTTTTTTGTCACTACAAATGGCCTAAAATCCCGGGATATGGTCCACTACGAGAATATCCCACAAAATCCATGGTTCGGATTCGAGGTCTGGAATTTCAATGACCCACCCATCAATAAGAGGAAACCAGGGAACTGGTAGTGGTACTAAAGAAGACAGATCAGATGGAAGGCTGGCCAGTGGAGAATACAGGAATCATGTTGACAAACCACCGCATCTTCGACTATCCTCTGAAGTGTGTGCAGACATAGACACCAAATCGCGTTAAGACGGGCTGGCCACTACGATTTCATGAACAGGGGTTACAAATGCTGGTGATGGACCAAGTTGTTTCTCATTGTACATTAGTCCCTAGAATAGATCTTTGTGATATCTGGTTTAGGTAGAGAGTGCTTCTAAGGCTGATGGCGACGATCGCACGGCCGAAACCTGTGGAGTTTCCAAATTGTCATCCTCTCGAACATACCTGCGGAGGGAGGTGGAAATCTGATGGACCTCAAATTCTAGAAGAATGAGGCCGATGCAACATTTTCCTACCCCGACCCTTAATATGAAGGATCTAGGCAAGGGTTCCATCGATGAGTCATATTTTTCCTCATATTATGAGAAGCGGACTGTTGTAATCTCGGTTTGAATCTTCTTTTTATTCTTTTTATGGTAGTGATGACCCTCCCCCTACCCCGGATGGTTTTTCAGGATAGGTTAGATTTCCGACGTGAGGAGGACCTTATGTCTTACTAGTGATGGGGCAGAGAGGACTTCTTCATTAGTGAGATGGGGTGCGATGAGAACCTGGATAGATATCAAAGGTAACACATGGAGGACCACTATGCTCACTGAATGATGTGAAGAGGGAATCTTTGCGGGCAGTGTTGGAGTGGGTAGGACCTCCACTGGAGTAGATAGGATCACATGTAGGACCTCCATTATTGTTAACCTTGGAAACATCAGCATGAGAAGGGTCCCCGTTGTGGGTGACAAGGTAGTAAGGCTAACCCTCACCCCTATGATTGCTATGGATATGAGGACCTTCACCAGCCATTGTATGGACATGGCGGTGGCCCCCACCCGAGATATTAACATAATGCATAACATATCAATGTTAGTGGCTGGTGGTAGGTGGAATGAACCCATAACAGATGTCATGAGTGTAGAAGAGGATTCCTTACTGATAGTCACTGTCGTGTAGAGGACCCTCGTTCTGATTGAAGGATGCATTGGACAGATCTCAATGTCGGGCATGGAAGTAGGTGGGACACAAATTCTAAATGTTAGTGGTATGGGGTGGACCATTTTACAGACTGTCGTTGTCATGGGTCGGTCTTTGGCGAGAACTACATGCTCCGCCGACCATGAGAGTCGACCCAACCTACCCATGGAAAGGTAGGTGCATCAATTTGGGCTTGGGATATATGTTCCCTTGCTTATCATACAGAGGGGGATGATGATATACATCGAAGGTGGATCGATCCATGGTAGTGGTCGACATTGACTCCCCTTGGAGGGCGTCCTCTTTGGCCTACGCCCAATGCTGGCGTCGGGTCAACCGGTCTGGGTCCAGCGGTGCCAACTCATAACTTACCTGCTCCTCAACTGGTGGGGCCGGGTTGCGACACTAGCATGGCCTAGTGGGGTCCCTCCTTAGGAACCCCATAAATATGATCCTAGTTGGGCTATCTGATATAAACCCACCTCATCGGCATAGGGGAGAGAGTCATCGAAACATTCTGAGGAGAGGCTCTCGAAAAGGTTGTACGTCAATGTGTGGAGTTGTGGCTCCCTCTACGGCCTTTGGGGGTGGTGGTGGCGATGAGGCGCAGACGCCACTAATTCTTGATGATAAATATCCTTAGTTCGAATAATTTCCTCCACATAATTTCGATATTCTAGGTCATTTATCACCCTTCGATGAATGAATTCAGATGAGGATATGGGGCATGGGTGCCCAACAACTGTGGTTGTGGTGGTTGTCGTAGAAGTAGTGGAGCCATCCGAGTATTCCACACTGTAACTGCCCTTGCCACTACATCAGTGGATGGGTGGTGATCAGTTTCATGTTATGGAATCTAGGGTCATGGATTGAAGGGAGATTAAACCCTTAGTGATGAAAAATGGAAATCGATGTCCAGTACCCGAGAATAATTACGTGTTCCATGGAAGGTAAGAAGGATCCACGCTGACAACATCACAGATCAAGATTTCCAATGGATTAATTGCCCCAACATTTGCTGAGTTTCATGCCAGACCCACTATTTGGTGGGAAGGACCAGGCCCCAGATAATAGGATCCAATTACATGATTATCCATGGATGTCTTGAATGCTACTAATACCCACATTGAGGATAAGAACTTCACTTAGGGATCACCATTTATATTTTTGAAGCATTTGATAGGGTGCACACATCCATCCATTTAGGAGGACAAGGACCCACTCTATTTTCCCCTACATTATTGCTTTCATAAGGAGGGGGAATCCGTCACATGCTCAGGGATGTTTTCTAATTGATCGAGATGCAATGTTCGGATGTCGGTTCTTCCAGTCGTGGATTTATCCTCAGAACTAATTACCTAGTTCTATTCTCCCTTATAGTTTAAGACACTGTTAGTGAAACTCTTCTTAGTTTCATATCTTCATGGATGCTGGTTAAATAAACTGCTTATATCGAGACATTTCAGGTGGTCCAGTTAGGGAAGCAACTTTCGGCTGGGGGAGTAGTCACGTTGGACATCACTGGTGTTTCTGAATGCTGGAACAGTGGTGCGTGTGGGCTTATTTTTCTTATTATATGGATTATCAAGGGCACAAAATCCCGAAGGGTTCCCCCATCGAATGCGGGGAATTATATGCCATAGGCATCAGTTTTATGTTTTCCTCAGCTTCCCATGTTTTACATAGGGTATGCCGCAATTTTATCATCTAGCGGAGATGGATCAGACTAATCATAACATTGGAAATAGTGGATCATATGGGTGAAACCCCTAAAGGGAACACTGATGTTGAGGAAAACGTGTGGTTAGTTACCATGTTACTGCTAGGAGTAGTGAAGAGGTGAATTGAAATGATCTCACTGGGATGTGGCAGCCCGATAATGAATCATGATCTATAATGGATGGTTAAGTGAACTGGATGGAGAATAAGATGTAGTCAACTCAAGGGTGACGGTGATGTTGGGAATGAGCCTCGAAGTGACTTCTTACATATCCTTGTGGTAGGGAAAAAAATTCCATGTATATCAGGATGGGGTATGGGATCAGGGTGTGCACAGAAGATAGTGTCCTGATGATATACTAGGGCATACGCATGGTTAGTAGACCATGGACTATTTGACCCCACAGGGATGGACCAGAGAAATGGGTCCCAATGGAAGGGATGAAAATAGCTTACCTCTAGGTTTGTGTTGACAATGGATTACCACTGATTGTAAATCACAATGTCTTACTGCTGTGTGGGTTTCACAATGGATTACCTTTAGATTGGGGATCAAATCGTCTTACTACTCGATATGGGCAGTTTAGTGTCATGCAAATAGTTTAATGTCTTGGAGGATGGGGGTACACCGGCGTGATGTTGTTGGGACCAATGGTGCTGGGATTGAACCTCATGGAGGCTTCCTATGTACCATTTCATGGAAAAGATCAATGTCCACATAGTTCATAAGTTTTTGTAAATCTTGGTGAAGGTAGTCGGGACAAAGGTTGTTGGGCATGAACCTTAGGGAGGCTTCATACATACCTTTCCTTGGCAGGGAACAAAGTCAATGTAGTTCCAAAGTGTTGGTGAACCGATGTGAATAGAGTTGGAATCAATGGTAGTTGGGCTTGAACCTCTTGGAGGCATCCTACGTACCTTGCCTTGAAAAGGATCAGAGTCCACATAGTTTGGACGGGTTGGTGAACTGACGTGAAGGAAGTCGGGACAAATGGTTGTAGGGATTGACCCTGAGGGAGGTTTCTGATATTACATTCCATGTAAAAGATCATTGCCAATGTAGGTCGGGAGGGTTGGTGAACTGATGTGAAGGGTGTCTGGACCAATGGTTGTTGGGCTGGAGCCTTATAAAGGCTTCCTATGTACCTTACCTTGGCAATGATCAAAGCTAGTGTAGCACTGGAGTGTTTTGGAGTGTACACTCTAGGAATCCCAGGGAGAGTGTCGTTGTGTATTCTTACTCTAAGCCCACAAGAGTTTTTCTTGGTATGAGAAATAAGAGGCAGCAATGATCAGAAGATCACATCGTGAAAGGTGCGTCTGTGGGAATTGGAGTGGGGATTTAACGTGGTTAGTGACCCAAAATTGAAACAGAGGCATACATGTTGTTAGCGGCCCCAAACGGAAACATGATATTACACCTGATTAGCATCCTAGGGAGATAGAAATTAGTACTTACTCTTGGATGGAGGCCTGAGTGGTGACAAAGCCCAAAGGGAGAGTGATTTGGCACAAAAGAGAGGAGGGTTCCAGTGCCCATCCACCCTGGTCATTGGTTAAGTAGAAAATATTAGAAGCAGGGATGTTGAATCCTGCAAAAATGGCTAGGGGCTTCACCAATATGGTTTCCCATTCCCCATGGGCAAACATCGCTCCAGCATAGAGGATCTCATTCCATATGAGGAAGATATCACTACCATGGGGATGAGCAGGCATGGAGAATGCCCGAGACGGGGAAACCCACATATGATGCATGAGGTTGGATCATAGTTTAACGTCATGTGCTGAGGGCAATGGTTCATGGAAGTTTTACATCCTGCAGCTTTGATGATGCAGGTTTATTCTACACCCCTAGGACTTACATAACTGATACTATCCATCCCTTGGGTAAGGGAAGGCATCAACAATGATGTGAAGATGGGGTGTTGTGGAGGTATACATTGATGGTGCCATGTTAGTGTGGATATGAGAAGAAGAAATATCTGATAGCATGCCTAGTGTACCATTGAGGAGTGGCAATGGTGAATGGAGCTTACACATGGTTATTAGCCCAGGGAGATAGAGATTGGGACTTACTCTAGGATGGAGTCCTGAGTGGCAACAAAGCCCAAAGGGAGAGGGATTTGGAACAGAAGAGAGGTGGGTTCTAGTGACCATACCCCCCTCTGGTCTTTGACTTGGAAGAAGAGACGAGGAGTAGGGATGGTTCCTCCTATAAGAAAGGGTATGGGCTTACACCAATATTGTTTCCCTTTCCCTGCGGACAGATGCCTCTCCAGTAAAGAAAATCACATTCCATGTGTGGAAGATCTCAATCCCGTGGAGACGAGCGAGAATATAGAATGTATGATATGGGGCACACAACATATGATGCATGGGGCTGGGTCATAGTTTAACATCATCTGCTGAGGAATATGGTTCTTGGAAGATTAACTTATTGCGGCTGAGACACGGTGGGTTCACTCCACACCTCTAGGACTAACATTACTGATACCCACACACCGCTATGGAGGGGAAGACATCAGTAATACCGTTGAAGTGGGTGTGTCATAGATTTATCCATTGAGGGGCCCACATTAGTGTGGCTATGCGAAGAAGAAATCTCGGTTACTGTTCCTATGGGAAGAAATATAAGGTGAAGCAACGCAATGGGATGCGCCACCAAAGGGACATTAAAGTTACTTTATATGAGACTAGAGGGTTTTAAGATAGAAGGGTGTGTAAAATAAATGTTTTGGGAATCTAAATCTCTAGATTTTGATTTCTGGAATAGGGACATAAAACACAACCAAAAGTCCATTCATAAAGAGGTAGTGTTGCATGGAAATAGAGTAGATGTGTGGAAAGGTCTATGTGAGTGGAAAGAATGTTTCGCGTGCAAAATGTGTGCAACTAGAGCAGTTGCGTGAAAAAGGCTGGGTGAGTGGAATTTATGTTTTGTGTGAAATAATAATGGTTTTCCCACAATATGCATGCAATTAGAGTAGTTGCGCGCAAAAGGCCAGGGTGAGCAGAAAATATGTTTTGTGTGAAATAGAGGAGGTTTGCCCACAGAAAGGGTTGTTGAGGTTTTGCGCACTGGAAGAGGGGTATGTTCACAATTGGCCCAATGGGTGGGGATGTGGGTGAGGGTTAATCCCCAGTGGTCCAATGTGAAGGTGGACCCACTGTAGAAATGTAGTAGAAAATCCCATACCTAGAAGTCATTTTTTGTGCGGAAGAGGGGAATTCCGCATAGAGGAGACAGTTTAGATTCATCAGTCATCAGAAAAAGAAGGGGCTCCCATCTATTTATAGTCATACGAGGTCATCGGGTCCATGCGGAGAAACCCTGGCCCCAGTTGTGCTGGCACATAAGTTTTAGTGGCCACATAGAAAATGCCTTCTGGTGTTGGCGGTGCGGATGTTTTCATGGTCGTGCAGAAATTTGTTTTCGGTCCATCTGTTTCTTGCGTGAGAAAGAGGTTCTGCGCTCACTAATTGGATTTTTTTCTAGACCTTTGGTTCCTCCAAGAATTCTTCACCGAGTTGAAATATTCCTTAGTTTTATCCATGAGTGCCCTCTTTAGGCCTTATGCAGTTCTTTACATATATAATAAGTATTCCATTTTTTATATCCCTTATAGAATAATTTTAAATCTATTCTAAGAATAGATCATTCTAGAGATGACCACATAAAGTAGTTTGGTATATTTATCAAGAATTATATTAGAATAGTTTTATGAGTTAATGGTGTTAAAAATTTATTACAATAATTAAAGAATGTTCTAGATTAAATTAATTATGTTATTATTCATTATATATGATTTTAGAATCATAAATTCTTAGTGGTAATTAAAAAACGAATCATATCACCACGTGGATGTGATTGTTCACAGATATGAATGAGAGACATTATAATTTTCTGATGGATGGATGTATAAAATGGTATATGATTGCATCAAATTGTAGAATAAATATAATGTTATAAATATAAAATATTTTCATTGATTCCATATTGATAAATATTAAGGTAATATGGTTGTGTACAACCAATTACATCTCTATCTGTAGGTGGTAGATTATACGTACGCATGAGTGATGTTAATTTTTTCCATAGGATGTGATGAAAAATAAAAATGGATATACAATGAATATAAAAATATCCTCGTATAGTGAATATATCGTTCTAATTATTGTGTGATATTTATTGAATATTTGGAGTGTTTTCAAGAAAAAGGAACTTTCAAAACCATGGTATGAACTTACACCTCTTCTTTTTGTAACATCCTATAGCATAAACATTATTCCATAGTGAAGTAGTATTCTTTGAGACCACTAGATATAAGGCATGTGTATAGGGTTTTTATAAGGTATTTTTTTATGTATTAGTTCAACTAAGTATCTAATCAATATGTGGAGAAGATAAAAAATGGGGTTCCCTTTTATAAGAGATTTTGGCAGAAAACATGTAAATAATTGATTATTTATAGAATAATACATGTCTTAATCCTCTAACTTGGATCCAAATTATAAAAAAATTATAGTGGATATGTTTATTATATATATAAAATAAATACTAGGGTTTAAAAAAGTTTTTTTAGTTCTCAAAAGGCATTATCCCTTTATTTTTACCCTTTGAACTCAACATACTCTAAACCGATGTTCTAAATCATTACTAAGGATAATATTTATTATGAGAAATATGATTTTATAAATCTCACCTAATATTATTTATTCAGACCAATATTATGGAACAAAATTTATAGGATTAATCATTTATAATTTATATAAATTACTTTAATAAATATTATTTCAAAACAAAACTAATATTATACTCTGAAATTTTATGTTTGAATAAGATAGATTATATTATAGAAAAATTTAGTAAAATATTGATAAAAATGGGACTAATTGGATTATGTAAAATAAATTTAGACTTATTTAGCTTTAAAATAATAACAAATTAATGTCTCCTTTTAAATAAGTTATAATGTCAGACGAACTAAAAATAATTTTTATTTGTCAAAAAAATTACATAGATAACTAAATTGTTTATCAAAGATATTTAATAGCAAACTTATATTTTTAATTTTAATATATTAATTTTTTAAAATGTTTTTGGTATTTAAATTATTTTATAAAAATTTACTATCTTTATTATATTATTATAATGTCATAAATTTTATAGTCTTTTGAATAATCGATATTTTCCCTTATTCTCTCAAAAATCAACTATTTCGGAGAAATTTCAAAAATTAATCAAACGTAAACTTTGAAATGATGAATTAATGAACTAAATTAATTCCATAAATCTCAAATTATATTAATTTTATTGATTTTTATTTTATTCATATTCATACATAAAGCTTTTTGGATTATGTATTTCTTTATTTATAACAAAAGAAAAATTAATAAAAATGAAGTTATGTTTGAAGCACCTAACCATTTATTGTGTACATTTCTTCTAAATAAAATCATAGCTCGTTTTGTTTATAATGTATTTTTTATTTATTGAATATGTTATCAAATATTATGGTGAGTGTATGTCCCCATGTGGGAAAAAAATATTCTCATCATTGAATGTGGGTGATATTGGACATCTGAGAATTTACTTGACTTTGGGAGAGGCCAGAAGAATATTATTCCAAATTTTCGAAATCAAATAATAGTTGATATTTGGTATATAAATGATTTTGAAATATACTATTAAGATATTTATATATATTTTCAATTTATTATTTTATATTTTTATCAAACACAAGTAGACCAAACATTCTCAGGCATGAAATATTGTCTATATCATTAATATAATATTTTCCCACACAAAATCTATATTATAATTGTTTTTTTATTAATTATATTTTACTTAAAATGGGGTATCAATATGTAAACCACATACATAATTGATGGAATTCCATTAATAATAATAAAAAATAATAGATTATCAAATGGATTTCATGTTGGGATCAGACAAAGTGACTCTGATGATATGGATTACTTTTGAAAAGTATCATGTTGTTATGGGTTATTTGGATGGTAATTTGATTGATTTAATGTAATATTCCATCCAATGGGAGCTCAATTTTATAGTTTCGGGGAAACCCGTTATGATTAGTCACCATAAACCTTGGAATTGAGAAGATATATTTTCTAAAAGAGAAATAGTTTGTCAGAATTTGACCACATTTTTTTATCATAATTTATAAATTAAATGGACAACATAATTAATTATTTGTTAAATAGTTGATATTGTACACAATTGGAGGTATGTGTTGATTCACAGGCATACATATTCAGAATAATATAAAACTATTATAACACTCTTAACCATCTGAAAAAGGAACCACAAAGTACCTTCAATTGATGTAGTGCATAATTTAAAAAACAGATCATCAATGTGAATCATTGTGTGATAATATGGTTATATAGACAGTACAGAACACTATCAACTGTGAGACTATTAATCCAAAATATATTATTTTAAATAATTAAATATTTGGTCCCCTTAATAATTTTACCCCACTTTAGCTTATTTTTAATCTTAGATTACAAAAATAATGATTACCTAAAAATTTATAAATAAAATATATTAATTGTTTTAAAAATGGTATAATCCAACAACCCAACAACGTTTAAAAATATTTGAAAAAAAACAACCATTAAATATTTATTGATATACTATATTGGAAAGAACATTCAGAATTTAATGCATTATAAGATCGTACGTGTTATGTATTAGGGATAAATCAATGTTGATTATAAAAACATGTGGATACTACCATGAACAAGAAACTCTGATTATCCACTAGATTAATCAAACACACATTCAATAAAATTAATAAACTATAATAAATACTCTAAGAAACCATTATGAATATATGTAACCAAAACTTTTATGAATGATTGGGATCAAATTTCATAGTCCCTTCAGAGTATCTATGACTATGTATTCCCACAAGTGAACTAAAATTTTTTTCCCATGATTTTATGTTTTTTCAGTATATTTAGATCATTTAGTGTATTAAACACACCGTCCATATGACTTAATAATCAATAACTATGTTCATCATAGGATTTTTTTGTGTTTCCTTTACACATATTCAATAATACCCCTCCACATCCTTATATATTGAAATTATTCCCATGTTATGTAAAGGTCATATCATTTGTAAAACATTAAACTGAAATTAAACTAATCCTTAATGATTTTTTTAATAAGATAAATAGAAAGTTATTCTTGTTATTGGATCGACATCATTATTCATTTCCATTAGAAATTATATTGTTATAATATTTTTTCCATCTACCATTGATAGAATTGTATGAGGCTAATGCATCTCAATTTTTCATTATATGTATTTTTATCCTCAAACAATCATTTTATGAGATATAAAATGTAAAAAAATAAATGACATTCGAATAATCCATAATGGGATGTCTAATAAATGATATATAATCAATTTTATTTCTTTTTGATAATATTATATAATAATAAACTAACAATAAAAAATAGAGACTAATATATATGGTTTTTTCTGATCCCCAAGAGTTTTCTACACTATAATTTATAAAAACCCAGCCACTCAATTATGTGTGGTACTATGTGGAATATCCTAGATTTTACCATATTTTATTTTAATGTTTATGTGTGAGTTTTTTGGTTTTACAAGAACAATTGATGGATTATGGCACTTTTTAAAGATATTGGGCTGCATAATTCTTGTAGGAAACATTTAGATTATATGATCGAGATTATTTCATATGTCCTTCATTGGGAAATATTCATAAGATAGATTAGGACAAAAGAATATTTAAATCCATAAAATCATTTCTATGTATACATTACATTAAAATTGCATATATCAATAATATACTATAAAATCAACTATCTGGGTAAATCTAACCTAAAGAAATGTGTTTTTAGGTGTAGATAAGTATTAGATTATTCGTATTTTAAAAAGGTTTTCGATCCATAAAAAATCCTCACGGTAGGTTTTATCATGAAGCACGCCAGAATTTTTTTTATTCGTTTCGCTTCTTATCCCTCTCAATACCATAGTAATTCAAGTATGATTTGACTGGCTTTAGATCCTCTTGAAATAGTCCATTAAATGTTTATTATATATGATAGTTTAGTAACATCAATATGGTATTAACATTTTGTTATCTTCATTCCATTTGAAACACATACAACATCTCACTTCTATTTGGATTTTCATACCCTACTTTGAGGTTTTGATTCATTCTACTAGACACATTTTTTATCCTTCTCCTATAGACAATCTACTATTTTTTGTGTTGCGGTGGGTGCATTTACATTGGGTCATGTTGTGATTTACCATTACAACCTTATCTTTTGCTTGTGGAACGTGATTCTATGTTATGAAAATCTATCCTTGGGCCACTATTGTTGTCTTTTCATTCTATTTGGTATTTTTTTATCATTTTGATCATATGAAACATGATTTTATGGTAAATGATTCCATTTGTATCCATTATAGATTTTAATGTGATTTATCATATCTTATAAAATAATTATATATAAATTGGATGGATTGTTTTTGTGTCAAAATAAATTTTTGATAAAACATGGTTTCTCCATGGATATGGGTGAATAAGAAATGTGTTTTAAAAAAATTGAATAACTGGTTGTAGAATATGTTTTTATGGTTGTTTTGATAAACTAAATGGGTCGGTTAAAATTGAAAATGAATATCCCTTTTGAAATGATTTAAAAGATACAACACATGAGAATCCTTTCGAACATAAGAGGAAGGCATAACTTAGGGACGTCGTCCCTTTTATTTGTGGGACATTTACTCAAGGTTTTTTCATCTTCTCCCTAATCATATTTTTCTAGGGACTTGGTTTAACATTATTTTGGGGTTAATATCTATAGTTTGTATCATTGTATTCATAGTTTACAATTTATTTTAAATGATTGAATATGATATTCATTCTTAATGTTTATGTATTAATGAATTCTTAAGGCAGAACAAAAATTTAGAAGAATATGAAGGAAATTTTGAAATTATGGGAATAGAAAGGCACTTGTCACCATGATTGAAATATATTACACATGAAAATATAAATAAAATGAAACTGATATTTATGATTGAAGAAAAACATATCAATATCTCCACTTAATTATGTTTCCAATTTTTTTCTATGATCATGGGATCCTTAGTAGACTTGAAACAGAATTACATGAGAAAAATGAGGTGTATAACACTTAAAATATATGTTACATGTTGTGTGTCATGCACGTGACATGAAAAAAAATATAATTCGTCCAAAATATATATAAAACGTATTGAGAGAAATCATAAAATTATGTTTCCATCAACTTTCACAATTTGACACATATGTTATACTAGGAATCATTATAGGCAGGTCCATATTTCATCATTTGATATATATAATCAATGAAAACATGTTGTATGACAATGGTATGACCATTTAAAGACTATTATGACCATAATAATAGAAAAAAAAAATCTGACCTTCTAAATATGGGTTTTATTGAAGATTTTTGTGAATTATTATATTTGTAGTGGTTTGACCACCAGGAGGCTACCGCTAGAGTTATTTCCCACATTAGATAGGGTTTTCTTATATTTTCAATCATACCCCATTAACATAATGATGTCATTTTATTTAGATGGAGGTGTGTGTAAGTGTAGCATGAATACTTCTCATAAACACAAACAAGTATATTTAGGATACTGGTGTTGTTATGAAAGAATCTGATAAGAAGAGATTACGGGGTTGGAGAAGTATAATAAAACTAAAGAACTTAAGAGATAACATTGCCATGTATCTCCCTTTGGTTTGAACCAAAAGTTTTTCACGAAGTTCCTTCTGCCTATGTTAAGTCTTCTAGAAGGAAGAGAGAAATCATGAAAGCTTATTTGGTAATATATTGGATGATCCAAGGGGATTTAGTGTTGTGAGTAATGGGTTAGAAATGAGGGCCTTTTATAAGGGGGAGGATGTCCTTTTAAGGAATGTTTAAAAATATTATTTTATTTTATATTGAATTTCAGTTTATAAACGTCCAAAACATATTAAAGTTGAATATAAGATAACTCATGGTCGAAATAAAATCATCCAATAAGAATTGGACCTGTTTTGGATATTATTATAATATTTGTAATCACAATTATTTAAATCATTTATTAATGAGGTAAACACCACATCATTGTTGTGTCATAAATAATTTTCTTTATATAATGATTAAAAATTATAAAAAAATTATGATAATGTAGTAAATCATTTTATATCTCTAGTGAATATTTATAGTCAAATATATAAATTACATTACCCCACATTAATATTGTTTTATCGAAACAATACATGTTTATGATATCTTTCTTTCTTAAGTTAAATAAAAAGTTATTAATAACATTATCTAACCCACGTAGCTTTCAGAGGCCAAATGTCTCACCCAAGAATTTTCTTGGTCGACCATTACTCATCCAATAATGTTAGTATAATTTTTATGGTTATTTTATATTATTATAATATTGTTTCTACTATAAATTATCATATATACCATTAACTGTGGTAAATAAAATTTAAATGGTACTATTCACTAAAACTATTTTATTCTTATTGAACAAAATGTTACTTATCAATAACAAAAATATATGTCAGATTTTCGATATTCATTTCATCTATGTTGTCAAAATTCATTATAATGAAAAATTTAGTCTTTTAACTACTACTCAATGTTTTCACTATTCATAAAAAAATGATGTTTTTCAAAAAAATACCAAAAAATTCAGCCAATGATATATTTGATAATCCAAGTTCAAAAAAGTTGTCTATTTCAAAAAACTAAATATTTATAATTTTCATGAATTTATTTAAAATTAATTCTCGTTGTCAAAATAAAAAACATGTTTTTATGAAATAATAACTATCAATAGATTGACACTTGTTTATGTCCAATTTCAAATTCAAATTATATTCAATGACCATTAAATGGTAAAAATATAATCTAATTAAACATTAAAACCAATTTATAAGGTAATATAATCTTATAAATAAATTGTATTAAAAGGAAATATTGAATCAAAACACAGTATTTTTCACAATTTATTAAAAATTAATTTTAGCAGAAAAATACCAAAAATTTACCCAATGTAAATTTTGAAGTCCAGATTCTAAAAAAGTATTTTATTTTGTCAAATATATCATATAAATTTGACCAAAACTATATTTAATGATATATCTTCATTAAAAGGCTATAAATCTATCTTATAATGAATAATAGAATATTTATGCTTAAAATTACATTAATTCAAATTTTAATCATCTATCATTTATTGGATAAATGTAAAAACATTTAACAAAAATGTATAATTTTATTGTAGTTAGTTCTATTCATTAAATCCATTATAAAAGTTAGTCGTTAACTTACATTTAAAATAATATTATTATTTTATTATTTTTTAGTATGACTCAGCCTTGTGTGCAAGTAAGATTTCAAAGAAACCCATTGTTTCATATCAGGTACACTATCAAACATAGAAACCCCATTAAAGTAAAAAATAATATTTAATTTAAAAATATTACAAATTATTAATATCTATTATTATTTATTTACATGGGATGATAAATCTGTCCCCCATTTTAGAATTGTGTCCTCCCAATTTTAAAATTAAGCATGGAAACATCACTGAATGTCCCACATCAGAAAAAGAGTCAATAAAAATATCAATTTAAATGATAGAAATAGAAATACAATGGTCTCTCAAGGGATCCCATAATAGGATTACATGTAAAGAAACATAGATATGGAAGAGAAAAAACCATTAAGGTTTGATGGAATGTGGTAGAAAACCTGATTAGGATAATGTTAACCCCCAAAAAATCACAAAACTGTGATTAGTTAAATTGTCTTTGATTCCCCAGTAAGAAAGGTTAACGAAAAATGTTTTAGTTTTAATTTCGTTTTCATTATTTTGATGAATTTATTTAAGAGCTTGAATAAGAACATAAAAAATACTTATTTTTGATGCAGATATTCATCCTTTACTTGATTTCTACCACAAACTCATATTTTCTCCAAATAATGGGCATTCAAAATGACTTGTTCACATTAAAAGCGCTATATTAAACTTCTATAGAATCACATAATCCACAAAGGATGAACTATATTTTTTCATGTCTTTATACACTAACCGAAACCAAAATAGTTAGTACAAGATCAGATAATCCCAAAAAGGATATTCTTTTACAAATAATAAAACTATTATTAATCTCCAAAATTTGTCTAAAAATACCCAACGCTCAAAAAAGACCATTAAATAAATAATTGTCCATAAAATTATTCAATGCAATCCAAACTATAATTGAAACCCAAATCTTCAAATGATTTAATCACATTGTCTTCCATGAAAAATCTTAACATTTATCTCCAAATAACATCAGTTACTCTTAATGTTTTATACTAAAAATCAATTAACTTAATCGCATATTCTCCATGATAGTTTAATCATTTCCATAAATAAATAAAATCATCATATGTAAACAACAAAAACATAGATTCTTCCAAAATAAAATTTCAACCATTACTGCAGAAATGAGATCCCATAGTATTCTATTTACCTTAAACATATAATGTTTAAAGAAGAGAAAACATCTTCTAAAATAACCTATATCCCTTAATCACCAAATCATTTTCCAATATTAAGGATTTCTATTTTATAAGACATATGATACCAAAATCAACTTATTTTTGATCCATAAAATCGTTTAACTTAAAACATAAGTCATACTAACCAAATACATCACATAGGAAAGTGGTAGGCGAAGAAACCTTGTTGCCCTTCAGTAGTGGGATTGATTCATGTGGTATTTCTAGCCGTGACGAGATGACACCAATCTTACAGATTCCCCTTTTTATAAAACTATAAAATAACCCTAACAAATTATAACCTCAATGGGTTTATTATACCTTTAATTTTCATCCCAATATATTAAGACCTCAACATCTTATATATTTTCATTTTTTTCACCTCCATGATGATATCGAGGAATATTAGAGGTGTTTGATATCTCTAACAACTGCTTGTAATTGAGTTGTATGCTAGAAAAAGTATTACAATCATCTGAACATGACTTTGGAATAATTATTGCAAGAATGTCACGAAGAAGAAATATGAATGTTGTTTGAGATCCTCATCCTTACATCTGTAAATGAATTTCCATGACCTAAAATTTTTATAAAACAAGGATTTAACTGAAATAATTGATATAGGGACTAACCATGTGTTTATCAAAAACTCATAATCCCTAAATTTTTTTAAACTGACATATGATACCAACTATAAGGACTCAGAATTAAAATTACATAATCTTGAAATAAGTGACTAATTCACATTAGGGATATTTTTAGGTTTAGAGTTTTTCAGAATTTTGTCACAACTATTACATTACATCTCAAAAATTACATGTTAGTCAATTTTACTCATTTAGTATTTTTTTATAAATTAAAAACTCTATAAAAAGTGTAATGTCTAGTCCCATGTTTTAGACAGCATGACATTTCCTTGATCCCATCCTTGACCCTATTCATCATTATGTCTTGTGAAAATCATTTCAAAAAATGGGATGAGCAAAAAAATCTTAGTAATTGTTATAAAACAAACGATGAAAACATTAGTTCATAAATATATACATAACATAATATTTTTAACATACCTCAGGAAATCATAAGGTTTACATAGTGATCAAAAATCATAATGGTAACTTGTGCCATCCATAACATAATTATCTTGAAGCTTTCACAGCTATGTAGGGAGTATCATTTTTAATACCCATCACAATATATTCCCTAAATCTCTTAGGGGAAACATTCAAATTTACATCTGTCATGTTGCCCAATGCATTGTAGAGCTATCTCAGGATCACCCGCACTAGGTTTATCACGGAACCAACCGTATTCATATAACATTATGCATAACTATACTGTAGTCACAATATATAAAACAATCATAAAGGAAATATAAAATTTCCACAATGCTATCACAATATATAATTTCAAGATATTGACATAATCAATTCTTTATCAAACCATTTTTAAACACAATTTAAAAAATTAAATAATGTGATTTTTGAATCAAAGTTTCCCATAACACATTGAAACATTTAAATTAATAATCATTTGAAAATAATAATTATAAAATATATAAATCCTAAGAATCATTTTTGGAAACATGGAAATTAATGGGAAATATTGAGAAGTGTAAATCCCTACACCATTTTAACCCATATTTTTATTTAATGAGTTTTTAACAAAATGAAAGATGCCTAAATACAAATATTTGAGGAATAATATTTAATTATAACATTATTATATCATATGAATAAAGTGATTAATTATGTAATATTACAGAAGTAATTATATAAACCATATAAGTGTGAATTGGAGCATAACAACAATGAAGTCTCAATGGAATATAAATTGAGACAAAATCCCTAATAAAAATAGTATCCATAGATTACATATTAAAAAATTACATAATAATGTGTGAAAAATATAAATACACTCAACATGATTGGATGTTCAGTGTAAATTAATCAGAGAACATTCACCCATGTTTTGGTAAAAACAATACTAATGACTTTGTAGTTAAACTCAATGAATGGAAATTGAGTTTAAATTACTCTTATAAGGTTCATATCGATAACATGAGAATTTATCAATGGAGTGATTATGTGTATCGAAAGTATATCCAAAATAAGGAGAGTGGAAATTACATCATAAATAAAAAAAATTATTCCATAGATAATCATAAAATGACATAATTATGAATTAGAAGATAAACCCAAGGAATAGAAATTTGGTTAAAATGTTCCCTTAATGATTTGGTATCTTCTGAAAGATACACAATATAAAAAAATTATCACACAATGAATATTTAAATACCCATAAATGAATGTATATTACACAATGAATACAATCATGCACTATACATACACAATACCAAAGAAAATAGTGGCAATTATAGCATGAATCTCCGGGGAAGAAAAAGTGAGATGAAAACCCCTTACCACGTTGAAATCAATTGATTGGTATGACCAAATGTTAATAAACACAAAATTAAACACATAGTACCATAATGATAAATAGAATAATGATAATATATATCCAATTACAGTACACAATACACCATATTCCATAATTAAGTGGTGAATAATTGAAATCTCATGAAATTAAAAGTGTGATAAAACCCCTTTACCTCGTGTTCGACTTGACCCGTTTTTTCGTTAATCTATTGAATAATAAAATAAATCTAATTTATAATTTATGAAGAACAATTTTCATGATTATTATTTATTTTATATAACTTATTACCATGTTATAAACATTATGCAATCATTTATGTCAATAATGGTCATTTTGTCTATATTTGTTACTGGAGTCAAAAATGAACATTATATAATTAAAAGTTGGTCAGGTTGTCAAAATTCTATTATCTCTTGAATTATATAAAATATTTAGATATCATATATATCATATATATCTAGTATATGTATTTATTTATAATGTTACATAAAAGTTGGAGTTAAAAAATGAAATGCACCATTCATGGAGATGGTAAGTTGTACGTATGCATGAATGCTACATAGAATTTCTATTTCATATTTAATGGAATGAAAACATAATGAAACATAGTTATATTATAATTCCATAATAATATAATATGAAATATATGTTAAATAATTTTATTAAATCCATATTTTATGTTTTCAATTTATGTCATGAACGAATCATATCACCTTGAGGGGGTGGTAGTCAGCACGGCCTCAAATGAAATTATCGTATAGACATATATTGGAAATCATAAAGATATGATTGTAAAGAAAAGTTAAAAATCATAAAGAAAAAATAAAAATAATATATATCATATATAAATATAGTTCCATCATAATGGAAACCATAAGAGGTGGTAGGAGAAGACTGAATAATCATCTTTCTGTGAGGCGTTGTTTTGTCATCCCCAGAAACCTTATGTTATTTACTAATTATATATATGCGTGTGTATGTTTATTTTGAATAATTCTCATAAAAACCCTAGTATATTTTGGATAATAGTGTTGTAATGAAATAAGGAAATAAAAATAGTTTAGGGGTTGGAGAAATATAATAAAACAAGAAATCTTTAGAGAAGACGTTACCTTTAAATCGGGTAACTCCCTTTGGTTTGAACCAAAAGGGTATCTTGATGATATTTATACCTAAGGAAGGGATCCTAGGTGGAAGTTATGGATCTTGAGAGCAAATTTGGGAAATGTTTTTTTGAGCCAAGGGGCTTGAGAGGTGTGTGTAATGGGTTAGAGGTGGGGTCATTTTATAAGGGGGAGGAGGGGATCATTAGGAATGTGTGAAAATATTATTTTATTATATAATTATTTTCATTTTATAAAGATCCAAAACTTATTAATGTTGAATATAAGATGAATCATGGTCAAAATAAAATCATCCAATAATAATTGAACAGTTTTAAGATATTATTTTAATCATTATAATCTTATTTATTTCAATCATGTATTAATGAGGTAAACACTAAATCATTATTGTGTCATAAATAAATTAATTTATTTGATGTATATTTTTTAAAAAAATACTATAATTTAAGAAATATTTTTTTCTTTATAATTAATATTTATAGTAAAATATATCAATTATATAACCCCACCTTAATCTTGATTTAGGAAAACAATACATGTTTATGATATTTTTATTTTTACATTAAATATAAAGTTATTTATATCATTATCTTACCAATGTGGATTTAAAAGTCCAAAAGTCGCACCCACGGATTTTCATGTTCGTCCATTACTCATAGAATAATGTTAGTACAAGTGTTAAGGTAATTTTATATAATTATAATATTGTTTTTACCTGGAATTACTTTATTTACCTTTAACTGTTTTAAATAATTGTCAAAACTTACGATTTAACAAAAAATATTTTTATCTTATTGAACCACATTGTACATAATAATAACAAAATTTTATTTCAGATTTTACAAATTTTATTCATATATGTTATAAAATTTCATTAATATGAAAATTTCATTTTTAAACTATTACTCTGTGTTTTCACTATTCATCAAAAATTGATGTTTTTCTAAAAAATTCCAAAACCTCAGCCTAAGATATATATATGATATTCAGAATTCATAATCAATTTCAATTTTTCAAAATTCAATACATAGATGTTGAATTAATTAATTTAAAATTAATTTCCTTTATCAAAACAAAGAGCCTGCTTTTATGAAATAATAACTATCAAAAAATTGACACTTGTTTATATCAAATTTCAAAGTGAAACCAATTTACATGACCAAAATTGGGTTAAATGGTTAAAATATAATATAATAAAAAATTAAAAACAATTAAAAACATAATCTAACCATATAAAAAATTAAATTAAAAGGAAATTTGGAATTAAAATACAGTATTTTTCAATATTCATTAAAAATTAATTTTATTAAAAAAATACCAAAAATTTACACATATTAAATTTTGATACCACGTTTCTAAATGAGAATTTTATTTTGTCAAATAGAACATAAAAAAGTGACCAAAACTATATTTAATGAGGGTTCACCATTAAAAGGTGGTAAATCGACCTTTTAAAAAATATTAGAATATTTATTCTTAAAATTATAAAAATTCACATTTTTAGCCTTTAATATTTATCGTATAAATGTAAATACTTTTAAAAAACATGCATAATCATATTTTATTTAGTTCTGTTCATTATATCCATTACAATGGCTATGTATTAACTACCATTTAAAAAAATAATATATTATTATTATTATTTTTAATATGACTCAGCCTTGTGTGCAACGTAAGATTTCAAAGAAACCTGTTGTTTATAATTGGGTATGTCGTAGAACATAGCATCCCCTTTAAATTAAAATAAATATTTAAGTCCAAAATAATAATAAGTATAAAAATTTATTATTCTTTAATTACATGTGATGTTACATTCAATTTTGATATGATTGAGGAATTATATTGATGATCCCATTTATCTTTTGTCCCACATGAACATTTATCTATCATATCCAATATAAACCATGGATGAACATATTATGATTGATCCACAATTAAATCTATTATTCTCAATTTTTAACTTTTCCTTGTTTCCCTAATATCAAATTGGATATGTGTGGGGGAGGGGGTATTAATGGTAGACAAGGAATTATTCTATATGGGAGGAAACATTACGGTGTTTCTATGAGTGTTTTTGGGTATAGTTCTATTTAAATTAATTTTATTTCATTTTTATCCTTGTTTTTTGTAAAATGAAAATTGGTTTTGACATGGGAGTCTCACCAATCTCCATTTCCATACCGATGAAATTTATATTATGTGCTTAGGTAGTGGATGTGAGGTTCCTTATAGTTATGAATTTTGAAAAAGGGTGAAAAAATTGGTTGTTTCTAGGGTAGGTAAAAAAAATTCACTTTTATACCGATGCTCTATAATTTTTGTGAGGTTATATGGTAGATGTGAGACTTATATTGGGTCTAGATTTTGGAAAATTAAGAAAAAAAACCAAAAATAGGAATTGAATCATTTTGAATACTGTGACCATGATCATTTGCATTGGGGGTGTAATAGATGATATTATAATTTAATGATGAGCTATTCTGTGAGATTTTACATTTAATATAATGTATTATATATAGCATATTATAGCCTCTTTTTGAGCCTTAGTTGTTTTAACCATCTATTCCAACTAAAAATAAGCCTCGATAAGGGGTTGAACCCACCGAGAGTGGAGAATGAAGTGATGAAAACTCCAAAAAAAGGTTGGGTAATCCAAAAATATTTAATTAAATTTATTCATGTAATGAAATAATTAAAATAAAAAATAAATAGGACAGATAACTTGGTGAAAGGGTAAATTATTTCAGGGGTGGGTTTTCTAAAAATGAATCTTTTCTATACAAAAAAATAATACACATTGGTTGTGTAATCAAAAAATTTTATTGATAGATGAAATAATATATACACATAAATCTTCTATATAAACACAATTCTTCCCAAATATATTAATTAAAATAAAATTAATCTTTAGGATAATATTATTAATGAAGATGAACAATCATGTCCTGTAGTCTTGAATTAATTAACATTTACATGTTGAGTTTTGTTTATAAACCAAAAACATGGTCCATGATTTAATAATAGATATGAATATAATGTGTCACAATAAAAAAATTAATATAATCCATACCCATGTGAACAATAAAATTATACAAATTGGTAAGCTCCATTTTTAACCGACCCAGGTCTCCCCTAAGGATTTAGCCAATCATCATTGTTTTATCTCCTACAGTGAATAATCCTAAAACAATATGAGATAGAATAAAATTGAATTATTTTTAATTAAATAAAAGAATTTAAATTGGAATTAAATAACTAAAAATTCAACGTTACATTAATTAAGAAGAATGGAAAGAATATGGAACCCATAATTATGGCATGTTGAAACTCTAACAGCAGCCTTCTATTGGTTGAAACAAAAAATATAGGAATAAATCCCCAATCACATGGCTAAATCCTGTATTTATAATCCATGTTGTCATCCTTGTCAATTCTCATGTCAAAAAATATATTAAGTGTCTATTTATATGTCATATGAGTAGTTTCTATTGAATAGATATGTCAAAATCTCATCTATATACCTTCTTAAAATCGTACATTACATTATATTTGATAAACATATTTAATGATTCCATTATCCTCAATTATTAATTTTATTAACTCATTTTCCTTATTTTTGAAATGCCTTGAATATTTTACATATCTTGGACATGATACATGATGTGAAAGATGAATTTCTTTCTCTAAAGCCTCATTTTTCTACTAATCATAAATTTCATACTTCTTGAGAATCCCATGGTATCAAATTGTACTTAAAAATATAATTCAATATAGATATTGATCTATTTGGATTTAATATTCAATCACATATTCATTGGATTTCTATTTTCAGGCCACATCACTAATTCTATAGCATGAAGTGCCTTTAACATCCAAAAATGTCATCATTTTTATAAAATTGATCTAAATGAATGTAATTACATAAGAATACATAGTAGATTAATAAAAATAATTAATATCATATTCATCCCATTAATAAAAATAAAAACACATGAATATAATTATACAAAATAGAGATACTAGGGGTTACCTCATGTGGTGTTCCTCTACTTCATAGGCCAATATTCAAGGGCCTTGAGTTGGAACTAGTCATTGTTGTGGGTACGTGTAGTCTAATATCCTAAAATAATGGTAATTTTCTTCTATTTTACCCATTATTTAAATTTTTACTAATCATGTTTTTGAGTATATGTTTTCAAACTGCTAAATGATTATGCAATACTTTGGAAAAATTATTTTTCTTATATTTTTTGGAACTGTAAGAAAACGTGATATATTTTAAATGATTTTTTATAACTTAATTTATAATATATCATTCAATGATTTATTTAATTGGAAAATATTTCTATTTTTTGTTTAAAAATATTATATGGAACAACTATGTGGGATCCTACCAAGCCTCTTATCTTACACCCTACTCGCCATTTTAATGGTGTGTAGACCTGGTTAATTATTTTGATGTTGAAAAGGATTCGTTTCATAGTGAGGAAATCAGGTTTATATTATATGGGTTTTTTTTCTAGTGGTGAGATTATTGATGTTTCACCACATCATCTCACTGATTAGTAACACTTATTTCATTTTTCTCTTTGCTGCTAGAAATTAGCTTTGAGTTTTTTTGGATGCATTTGAGTAGAATCACTTATTCTATATTATCTCAGTTAATGAATATATTTATTCTATTATTTCATTAATTTTATCCTTATTATATGTTTATACATTCAATTTCATAATATTTTGGTTAGGTGAAATCATTCCAACATGTTGTTTTCATGCTCAAGTTCTATTTTCCAACCTGTGGTGAATGATAATGAACTTCATGTCTTGAAATTTTTTTTAGATAATATTTCTGTGTTACATACTTAGAGATGTGATGATTTGTTACCAAGGGTTGTTCATGCTAATTAATGGGATGTTCTTTAGAAGGAGATAGGACTTTGGGAACATTATTGGTTGGTTATGTTGAAAAAGGAATGGTTGAATAGTGAGGAAATGAGGTTTATATTATATGTGTTTTTTGTTTCTAGTGGTGATATTATGGGTGTTTAACCACATCATCACACTGATTAGTTACACTTATTTCATTTTTCTCTTTGCTTCTAGAAATTAACATTGTGTTTTTTTGGACGGATTTGAGTTGAATCACTTATTATATATTCTATCACTTAAGGAATATATTTATTCTATTATTTCATTAATTTTATCCTTATTATATGTTTATACATTCAATTTCATAATATTTTTGTTGGGTGAAATCATTCCACCATGTTGTTTTTCATGCTCGAGTTCTATTTTCCAACCTGTGGGTAATGATAATGACCTTTATGGCTACCATGGGATGAAGTGATGTGTTTCCATGGGATGAAGAAACATGTTACCATGGGATGAAGTGATGTGTTTCCCTTTGGTGAGTTCATGGCTTGATAATGCCTAGATAAGAAACATGTTACCATGGGATGAAGTGATGTGTTTCCCATGGGTTTTGTTCTTGATATTAATCATTTTTTCATATCATTTTAATGATTTAAATAAGTTTATTATTATTTAATTTTAATTTATTCCATTATTTGTATGCACTGATATTCCTCTGAGATTATTCCCATGGGTTTCATAAGATAGAGAAACATATTATCCTAGAGGGAATCTTTCACTGGTATATAATTTTATAGAGGCTATTATGGGAGTAATTTTTTTCTATATAATAAAAATTAGCTCAGGTCAATAATGAAGTTATTAAGGCATAACCATGAGATGGGAGAGATAGGTATTGATCATATGATTTTTTATTCAAAAAAAATTATTATTTAATTGTACAAATAATGCCCAAAAAGTGGAAGACTGTCAAGAAAATAATGATCAAATATTTGACCATATGGATACACATGAGAATTTTAATTTGATTTGAATAGATTTTATATATGAGGGTCCTAGAAAGTGATGGTGTCAATCTATGGTACATGTGTATGATCATGTGGTATAGGTTCTGATGGGGTTTAATACATTCTTATTTATGTAGTTTTTTCTGGAGTCTCTAATGAAGAAAATGTATCTAGAGATTCTCTCTTTTTATAGAGAGAGTCATCTATGTCTGAGTACACCAATTAGTTAATAGAGATGATTTTTTTCTTGACATTTTGTATTGAATGATCAATTGAAATATCAAAAGTATAATATTTTTTGAAATTATATGTTAGATCACATCTATTTATGTAAAATATTAATACTGATACATATATGATACAAAGGAAAATGATGGTATAGATGAAAATGGGAGTAAATATTGGATATCGTTCCACTTATATTCAACCAAATAGTAGCATAATTTTTGAACAATGGTTTAATAGGAAGGGTTATGGTCATCGCAACAGTGGTGTCAGTGTTTAATTGGAGCGAGCCATCAATGAACCATAATTCATATCCAGTGGTCTTTCCTTAAGATGATATAACTGTAAAAATGTTGAGATATGGAGATCCCATAGTGTTGTTAGATATTATTGGTTGGTTTTCAAGGACTTATAAATGTTATTATCACATAGGAATACTCTTACCATGATATGTGTGAAATTCATATTGGTTGAGAAATGTCAAATTTATTTTGGAGAGTTGAAATGAATTCTATCATCAACACCGATCATGATCAGACCTACCCCTTATAAATGGTATGTCTTGTTTTTATTCCTGTAGTTATATTTTTTTTTCTTGATAATGAATGATGATCATGATGTGGACTATGGTTGTCATTAACATCAAAATCATGAGAAATATTATTCCAATCATTATTTAGAGCATATAATAGGTATTCATGCACTTAAATATGGGTGACAATATATTATTTGAGAGATTTATATACTTTTCATAACATAAGAGACTGATTTATATCTCTTTTAATATGTATGATAATCTTTGAAGGAGATAGTTGGAAAAATGACATTAGAAATTTTATTTTGATATCACATACACCCCTGGTTAGGATAATGTCTTCATGGTAGCTCTCTACTAGAATGTACCATCACATGCAGTCTTGAAATCAATGGACGAATAGTACCTAGTGGGAATCATCAGTTAGATGCTTTTAGAAATTATTTATGATGGCTTCATTATGTTTAAGCAAATCTATCACCAATATTCATATCATTATTAATATATTCTATAGTTTCGGATTTAGGATCATGAGTTTAGAGTAATCGAAGAATCATTTTCTTATGTGGTGGTCATTTATATTTCTTACATCTAGTTGAATATTATTCTCTTTATCGCGAATCAATTTTAATCTAATCCCTAATCAAACATTAAGTGTATTAAGACTATCATAGTGACTTATTCACCATTAATCTGGGCACAATTAAAATGTTTTATTAAATTAGATGATTTTTTTGTTACTGTGGGTGAAAAATGGCATTGTATATTATGTATCCCACTAAAATAATTAATATAAGAAATATTAAGAGCTACTAAAACATTATTGTTTTTATATCCTCTACTTATGTCAGTTTTTAAATGGGTATTGGTGTTCATGGACATCATTATTAGATTACCATGTAATCCCGAAATTAATATTTCTATCTAGAATTTGATTGGTTAGTTGGTGAAATTAACAAATTTTATTCTGATATAGGACACCACTAATGTTGATTATCACTCTACAATACATGTGTAGAGTAATTTTAGGTTACACGGTGTACCCGATGATTTATTCCGACAATTTTCATAGGATTGAATCATAGATTAGGAATACTCCTCAGGAGGTTCAAATGATTCATGTCTAGATGCGTGTAGGTTACCAACCACATATAGAAAGTCAGATAGAGAATACTATTTATATACTATATGATATTCAACATTAATTAATCATAGATATATTTGGATCATGGGATATCCATCTAGGACTTATTGAGTTTGGATGTAACAATAGTTATCAATCATCGATCAAAATGGCTCCCTTTGAAGCATTCTTTGGTCAGTCATTAAAATCACCTCATTACTGGGAAAGGGTGGAAAATTCATCTACAGTGGGACTAAGACTCATTTAGAATATATGGTTGATGGTTTAGGACATACATCAGTGTGTAATTATAGTTAGGAGTCACTAGATGTTGTATGCGAATCATCATCTATTTCATGTAGATTTTTCCTTCAATGATTGAATTTTCTTGAAAGATTATCCTTAGATGGGTCACCATTGGCATCAGAAATATGTATAGATTACTTTGACATATGATTTAATGTTTGAGGTCATTGATCATCTTTGTAAGGTTGCGTATCATTTATCATTTACACTTTAGTTGAAAGGTATCCATGACTATTTCAATATTTCATAGTTCAAGAAATACAATCCCAATCGCTCCAACATTTTTTATTAGAATGACTTCTATTATTATCCACAGGTTTCTATTATTGAAAATATAAAAGATATTTTTTATTCCAAATGAAAATACTTGCATGGGAAGACAATCATGTTGTTTAGAGTATTATGAAAACACATTTCAAATTTTAATGAGACATGGGAGGGTGTATCCCCTATGACGGAGCAATGGAATCATCACTTTGTAGTGTTCCATTATTCTACATAAATTTATAATGATGAAATACCTTATAGTGGGGAGATTTTAAAATTATTAATTTAAAGGTAGTTTTTGTGAATTTCTCCTAGTTTAGGGGGAATGAGGGTATTTTATTTGGATATTATATATATATCATATTATCCATATTTATTTTTGATAACTTATATATTATACCTCATAGGTAACTATATATGTACTTTTTTATGCATCAAATTTAAGATGGGTTATGATATAAAAATATTTTATTTTTTATAATATTTTTTATACTGTAAATTCTTATTACACTATAACATTAAAACATATAATTTAATGTCATCAATTGGGGAAAATTAAACTCAATGGGACATGGTTTTTCATATATGATAATTGAGATATTTACCCCAAAATATGGTGGTTACGACATAAAACAATTAAAATAGTGGATTTTTTCACTATTCATTCCAAAAAGATTTCTATCAATCTCACTACCCATCGTTATCACACTTAAGAATATTTCTTGTGTCATTTGGCTGGTGTCCACTCGTTAAGAGTTCATCCTCTAAAGATTTGATATTTGTGTGAATTGTGTTTCTTCTCCCTAGTATGTAGACTTTCATACATCTTCATTTCCCTTGGATGTTGAAATAGAATTGCACTATATTGTGTATTCAAAAACACATTGGTTATGATTGTTTTCTTCAATTACTCTTTTTGATCAACATATCGGGATCATTCCCCTATTGGTTGAATAGAGAAAATATCATATTCTTTGAAGTATGTTGGGATATAACCCTCTATTCCATCAGTTTTTTTTTGAGAAAACTATTTTATCATATGTTAATAAATACTAGGACCTCCATTTCTTTCTATTCATTCCTCTTACTATGGTGAATCCCATTGTAGTTGTGTGTAACCCGTGATTGGTGTAGGAGGTTCTATCTATATCCTTCTTTAACGATCCATAATTTCCCATGTTTTCTAAATTTATATATAAATATATATGATTGTTTTGTTTTTTTCATAAGTTTATTTATGATAGAAGGTGGTTTATCCCATGGACTCGGGTAAAAAAATGGGGTTTTTAGCAAAGTACAAAATGGTTTGTGGATTTGGGTTTTAAATAATTTTTGGTAAGAAAAACAGTTTTCTAAAATTTATTATGGAAATCTCATTGAAATTATTTGGGGGATGCATCACATGGTAATAATTGGTTATATTGATAGAAGGAGTATTTTAAGGTGATCATGTATTATATTATTTGGGTGTTCACTCATGGAGTGTTCCCCAAATCCCTATGGCTATTATATTAAAGACATATGTTGACATTATTGGGGGATCACTGAAGTGGGGTTCCTCTACTCTGTATGCCTTTGTTCTAGAGATGTGAGAACATAGAATTCATTGCTTGAGGTATGAGTAGACTATGAGCCTTAAAAATTGTGATCTGTGGTGTGGTTTACCAATTAATTGACATTTTATTTTTCTAGAAATGATGTATTCATTTTTACCTTGATATATTTTTATGTAAATTAAATTTTGAAACCATTTTTTTGATTTTTTAGAACTATAGAAAAAGGGAAATATTTATCATGATTTTGATATAAACTAATTTACAGTGTATCAGACCACGTTTTATTAAATGAAAATATTTACCTTTTTTATAGATACTAGATAAGGAACTCCTAGGAGGAATTATATTGACCTTGTTAGCTCATTCCCGGCACACTCCAATGGCATTGTGTACACCCTAAAATATATTTTTCCGCTGAAAAAATTTAGGAACTATATTGAGGAGATGAGGTTTTTAACATTTGGGATTCGGTATCTATTTCATAGATGGTGAGAGTTTTCATACATTTTATCATTGAGTAGTTGTCTCTATTTAATTTTCCTTCATTGTTGGAATTGGGTGTTCGGTTGTTTCATATTTCATTGGGTCGTATCACATCTATTGTTTTATTATAGTTATTGAATATATACTATCAAATTTTACTTATGATATTTAATTATGTTGTGTATGTATATATATTTTCCATTTTATCATATCCTAGTTTTGAAAATTCAATCCTTCTATATTTTATTAATTTTTAGGGTTATAGTCTCCATCTCATGGGGATCAACAATTCCCTTCATATCGTACCACATTTCTATTCATATCCTAGATGAATGGGTTATTTGGGTAAGGATGTGACATCATATATAAATAATATTATTTGGATTAGAAAAAATTAACACATATTTGTTATATTATGACATATTCAGTAATCCATATACCCATAAAAATGTTTTATTACAATTCTAACTGAATCACCCATGAAAAAGATGGATTACTTGTATATCTACTCAAAATTCTAAAAACATATGAAATTTCCCATATTGTTATTTACAATTATTACATATGACCCCAAATAATAATTTCTTATTTTATTGGATCAGCAATACAACAAGTATTTAGTTAAATCATACTCATAGAATCATATGGGGTAGAATATAGTGGGCAATCAAATGATTCAAATGTCATTCTTGTTTTTCTAATAAATTTATATTGACGGGGAAAAATTAAATTGATAATCAAATGGTCTTTCATTCCCAACATAACATATGATTCAAATAAGTCTTTCATATCCAATATTATATATAAAATAGGCACATCATCATTTAAATATTCCATATTTGTTCAAAATGCCATCATTTCATCAAAATAATAATAACTATGAAATTTTTATTATGATTCTATATTTAGAAACATTTATCATTATTCGTAATTAAAAATCCATTTGATAAAATTAAATATATAAATTTTTTATTTCACTAATTTGATTCATATTTTAATTTTTATTTTGAAAACACCAATTTAAAAAGTTCATTTTTTATTATGAATATATTCGATTTTTTAATATATATCATCATCTAAGTAACTATTTATTTTTTTTCTAATAAATAATTTTTGTAGTTATAAATTATAAATAGTTGATATTGAGATAATAATTAGAATATGTGAAGTTCAAGTCACTGGATCATAATTATCAAAACATTAAATTCCATGCTCTTGCATATTCCACTATGTATACAATCTAGCTGTATAATTATATAAATTAAAAATTACTAATCTCTTTTATACATATACCCACAAAAAACATGTTGTTTGAGAATTATGAGGAATATTATCTTATATCAATGGACATCTCATAATTATAGAGTCCATATCATTAATTATTGTTTCTTCCAAAATTCAATAACCCAAAAGATGGAATGTCATTTTTTAATTTTTCCATACGAGAATATATATTTTGAAAAACTGATGTCTGTGTAAAAATACTGTCATTATATGATTCTAACAGGTATATATGAAAATTTGATCAGTATGAATAGTAAATTTAAGGTAATTTAAATTTTGAAAGCATCCCCAATATACCTTCTTAATATTATTTTATTTTCCATTTTAATTCAATATATATACTTTTTTATGTAATTAGGTAAAATTATATAAAAAAATTAGCACTTTTGACTAATTAACAGTTTCAATATATAAAAATTCATTTTATTCAATAATGATGAATCATTAGTAATTTTATTACTTTAAAAATCAATGAAATATTCTATTTATATCACTTTTACCCAACATTTAAATGCTAGGATCCTGTACTCTTACAATTTCATGACATCCCCAGACCCATAATTAATTGTGGTATGGTTTCGTATGGATACAAATTTATATATATTCATTGTATAACCTTTAATATAAACCCTATTTTGAATATTACTCATCTTTAATAAATAATATACCCGAAATCTTTTTGAGAAACATAATATAAACATCATGGAATTAATTTTTCTAATTAATATTCAATTATTTCTATAATCTACACTACTATATTGATCTATATAGGGAGAAATAACTTAATGCACCATCTGTGGGGTTTGAAATGATAAACACTTATAATGTTCACCTACCTAATCAGATTTAGAAAATTTATTTGCAATCCCACATTGTTTTTCAACCACATTTTATAGATACAACTGTTATCTATAACATCATATTATAATTTATATGATAAACTAGTAAAAATTATGGAAAACTACAAATAAAAAATTTAATGTACAATTAATATCCTATGGTTTCAGTTTCATGATAAGAAAATGAAGCACAATGTACTATTTTTATCAAATTACGTTTTCAAATAATGTATGATATGTTTTTCAAACAATTTTATTTTTTATATAGGTGAAAATTTTATGAGAATAGCAATCCAATACAATTAATAATACGATTTTTTGAAAGTCAGTTATTTTATAATATTTATTATTTGTAAAATTATTTTTTAAAAAATAAAAATACTCTTTAATGTTAAAATAAAATGAATATTTTAATAGATCAATAGTATAATTAACCGTTTGATAAAAATTATCACACACTTAAAAAGATAATCTTTTATATTCTTGAAATACAATCATAAATCGATTCACATTTAACAAGCATTACAAAACTAGATTTATATAACGAAAATTAATGTAGAATAATTTATTCAATTATATGATCTTTCTAAAGATAAAAATGAGATCATCCATACCCATTCCTTGTATTTTTATTTTTGGATAAGATCCCCACATATTTCAATGTCTCATCAATGAATGGTTACATCCATTAAAAAGAAGATTTGTTATTTCAGTAGTGTTATGTGGCTCTAAAATCAGGTGACCATAAAGATTTCTTCTTGAAAATATTTTCTATGATTATCATGGATGAAATGATACACCTCATAGTTTTGTTCTCATATTTCATGTCATGGAGGAAACAGACTCCATTGGAGTTTTAGGTTTACCATAAAAGTCTCAAACCTCATTATTCTTCTTTAATTAAACATTTCTATTTGAATTATGGTTTAGACATTTACAAGTTTGTGAACAAAGATTGGAATAATACCAAAACTTTGATCACTATGTATATTTTATCATTTGTGTTATTTTTCCCAAATTGATAATTATATTACAGCTCAATTTGTGGGTAATTTAGTAAATCATTAATGAAAATATATCAATTATTTAGTTTTAAAAAATGATTAAAATTATTCTTATATGTATAGTTATTATTGATGATTGATGTTATAATTATGGAATAAAAAATTCAAATATTATTTTTCTTAAATTTTCTGATTCACTATATTAAATAGAGTTTCAAAATTATAGGATGATTATATACCATTTTTAATGAAATGGTCTTATTTTAAATGACTTCTTATTGCATCTATGACAATACTTTAATGTAGACCATATAAATATCTCTAATAAAAGTTATATATATATTTCAACTAAATATCTAATATTACAATTATATTGTGTTCTATAAACATGTGACCACCATTATACAATTTTTTTCATCATGTTATGATTGTGAAGAATCACATATCTCTATGGTGATATAATTATAGTAGATATCATGTGTACAAAATTACATTTTTAAATAAAAAATCCAAATTTTTTTTTCACTAAATTGAATGTCATGAGAATCCTCATATATAAGTTTACTCTATCTACATGAATGAATTTTTGTGGGCATTGGTTGAAAATGGTGTGACCTCACAAAATAAAAATAGCAGATGGATCCCAGTAAATCATAATACGTTTTCATTCTCTTTAAGTGTTGATTGTCAGATAAAAAATGGTTTTATAATGGGTTTTTAGTGAATCCTATTTAGAATAAAACATGGATCGATAATCTATAAATAAATTTAGTAGATAAAATTACATGAAATAACATTAGAAATAATAGACTAAAGAAGTGATTTTTTTTTCATTTAATTGTTTTCCATTGATCCTAGTAGAATACATGATATTAATTTCAAATTTTGAATAATTCATTGAAATATAATTGTGTAAATTGGATGAATTTTCTCGTTTAATAGAGACAGACATTTATTGGCTAAGAGGAAGCCATTTGGACTATCCATCCTACCATTTAGAATGGATTATTAACTATTTATAAGTGGAAAATAATTTTGTAGATTTAATTTTGTATGTTATATCTCCTCTAATTAAATTCATGGAATAAAAATGTAAAATATGATAATCTACTTTGATTACAATTGTATTGTGAGATGGGTTAAACCAATGTATATACCAATTCCGGAAAATCCATGATCTAATATGACATACCAATCAATTGATTGAAATTAAGGTAACTCTATTAATCTCACAAGAATGTATTTTTAAAATTGAAATTTATGACATCATGATTTCACAATGTGTGATCACACATGCATTAATGTATAGTGTAGTTCATAGTACCAAAAATTAATATTCATCTATATATTGTCATTTAAAATAATTTGTAATGTTTTTGAATTAAAAAAAGAAAATGTAATCCAATTAATTTATCTATGTGGGATTCAAAATATTTCATTCTCTTAAATAACATAAAAATGAAAATAATTGTTTTTGAATCACATAATATACAACAATACCTCATATTTTTAGAATATTTATATGAAAATATTTTTAAAATCAATTATCATACACACCTAAAATGTGAATTCATAAATAAAAAGATATCCCTATTATGGGTAATATATAGTAGAGGCAAATCAAATTAGCTTAGATAATTTGGTGGACACTACCCGGAACTTGTTCCTCTTGTTTTCATTTTGATTGAACATAAAGAATATCAATCAAATTCCATTTTTCATAATCTTATTCTACACATTAGTATGCCTAGATGTTACATATTATTTTATAAATGATTTAGTGACATAGTTATAATTTTTTCATCATCCCCATTGCTACATTCTTATAGGACAACCAAAAAGTGTTCATATATTTTAAGATAACTTTTATTTTTGTTGGGTTATTAATATTTTGTACTCAACATCTTTAATTCATTGTTATCGAACACAATTTTAATTTGATGATATATTCTTGTTGTGTATTGACAAAACATATTATGTAATTCCCTTCATTGAATATACTCATGAGAAGTTATCATATAATAGGAAGAGGTCCCATCACTATTGATTCTTTCCCTTAATTAAAACCCATCCAAATTTATGTTTTCTAAAAAAACCATAAAATACCCTTTTAGTAGATTCAATTTATTTTTTCCTAATATATCAAACTATACAATTATGATACCACCATATATGAACTACCTCAATACATGATTCTAAGACAAATGTGTCTTGATCTTCCATTATAGGTATTGTTATATTACCATGAAAATATTTCATGACTATCCCTATATATATTACACCTGGATAGATTAGAATATACTATAATGGTATGATGATAAAATAGATCTAATCTAGTAAAATTATTTTTGAATGTCATCTAGATAAAAAATTATATAAAACACTATAGGGATGATTTTAAAATTATGATTCTTTGATACCTATGAGATCTCTCCACCTCCATATTTAAATACAATCCCACTCGAAAAAGAGAGATCCCTTGTGTTAGTATTGCATCATGAATTTTAGAAATATTAAAATATCCATGGGGCTCTATTATTGAATATAAATAAATTCATAGTACTCTTAAGTTACTTGATTATTCTATCAACTACATCCCATATTTCCTACCCTAGAGTAAATTTATTCATCATCAACATTAAAACAACACATAAAATATTATGTCTTCTCATAGTCATTAATCATTAAAAAATATAGACAAAACTAAAACATCAATGTTCTGTAACATATTACAATGATAAGGTAGAATAGTTTTCCCAATGGAATCCGATCCAGATATAGATGTAAAATCAAATTGGTCTATCCAAAATAATATTTTTTCATAATAATGAGATTTTGAATGAAAAATAATATTTTACTAAAAAAGAAATTCATTCCAAAAATAAAATTTTATTCCCTAAACTGTTCCATATAAAAATTTCTAGATAAAATAAAATTCATGACACTTACATGATTCTAAAATGTTCTATGTATTTTCAATTAATCTATATATTAGAAAGAAACAGAATTTTGTATATTATTTAACACATTATAAATATATTTATTGCCACTTCCATCTATAGATCTATAGATAAATTTAAATCATTAATCTTATCTAATAATTGTGTTGCATCTTATTTTCAGCCATAGACATGCCAAAAAAATAAAATCATTATTTTCTTATTGAGGTAACGTAAATCCTTTTGGTTATTCATAATATGTTTATACAACAGACTCACCACTTGAGGATAATAATTAAAATTTCATTTTATGTATTTTATCATTATATATATTGGTGAAATAGAGAATTATTTTAAAGATGTGTTCCTATCCATTAGAGAATGTATATTGATATAGTTTATTCTTTTATTTTTAGTAACCACCTTCAAGAAAAAATATGGCTTTTTATTTATGAAATATAATGTCAATTTTTTGAAAATACGCACTTTCAACCTATCATCATTGAAGGTTTATAAATATTAACTAATATCCATGAATTATTCATTATATATATTTAATTACAGTATATAAAGCTTATTTTATGATCGATTAATCAGAATATGAGATAGAATATTTTAATATTCTCACAATACATTATATTATAAATCCCATTACTTTAGTAACAATACTACATTTATTTCCATCAAATATATAGATATACCTATGTGATAATAATATATATTCAATTTTGGGGAATCTACGTTTACAATCATTCACATTAATAACGTCATGTGACACTTATCAATTTCTGATATATTCCCTTATTAGGAATGTCATTGGTGAAGTTTTAATCATTGATATCTAAAAAATTACATCCATTGATTCAATAAATTTGACTAAATTTAAAAAATATTTTTATTCTAAAATTATTATTGTATAAGATTTTGAATCCATAATATATCCACAATGTATTCTATCAATACCTTTATTACTAAAAATTCCCCAACACAGTCTACATACATTTACAAATTCACGAAAGCTGGAAACCATTAAATACTTGAGGTTTTGTTTCTTATTATTACATAATTAAATTGTGTTACATTATTTAATTTTTTTAGAACCGTATTTAAAATATTACAGCTAGGATATAGTTTCATTCTCCAAAATCATCTTGCATGACCCAACTTAGACATTATTTATTTAACAATTTCCATTAATGCAATATCCAATATCTCAGCTACAACATTCTATTAAGGTGTATATGGAGCTATCAATTTATGTTTGAACCTTGAGAAATAAAAAATATGGATTATAATATTCTTTATAATATTAGTATCTTAGTGATTTAATTGTAATCTTTCATTTATTTTCTCACCCTTTTTATAGATACTTGATTCAATTGAATTATCATCTTTGTTATATAAGATAAAAACATTAAATAATCTACAGTAATCATAAATAAAAGTTACAATACAGTTTTTATAACATATTATGGTTATGTCATGGAAATAATATAAATCATTATTTGTTAAGTCTAATATATTAATTTTCCCTCTGAATTTGAGATTTTTTTTCAAGATATTTATTTTTCATCTAATTTAAAATCATTTTTATCAATTTTTTTAAATAATTACATTTTTGAGATGACAAGATTTTCTTATTATTTTTTTTATTAAATGATTAAAATATAAATTATTATGTTATTGAATGTCAAAAAAACCAAAATTAGTTTTACTTCGAATAATCCTTTATAAAGGTGAACCTTTCAAATAAATATCAAACTATTATAATGGAAAAAATTTATTCTGCGAATAAAATCATAATAACATGATTTCTTACCAATATCCCAATAATGAAGTTGAAATTATTATCAAGTACATAAATGAAATAATTTAATGTGAGTAAATATTAAAAGGTTAACTGATGTTCAATAATATCATTCCCTTAAACATTTATTCATTTAATGTTTCCCTTATATAGTGATTTACCATCTTTTATTAATTATATCTTAATGAATAGAAATTTCATGTAGTGAAGAAGCCTTGAAAAATAAAATTCAATCCTTGATGAAGATATAACCTTCAAAAGATTATCATAAATTAAAATTTTTATATTATTCATCCATAGAGTGATATTTTCCAAATACATATTATAGAGATAAAAATATTATTTTATGTGATCGTAAAAACTATTAAAGTATTTCCACATGACCAAGTTATTAATTATTCCATTATATTTAATAGATGATTTGAAATAAAATTACCCCTTGCAGACATAAATGGGTCTACTACCTCCACCACCAGGACCCTGGATTGATTGTATATTGTTTTAGTTTCCACTTTTTAATTTTTAAATTACACCCCATTTTTTATGTTTTATTATCTCATTGATGAAAATATTATTACATTAGTGGTCAAGAGAATGATTAAAATTCATCTAATAATGGAAAATATTAGACATGATATATTTTATAATGTTTATATCATCTATGTTCATATTTCTATTCATTATATGTTTTAATATGAGTTTTATTTCATAAAAAATAACTATGAAAGATATATTATGTATCATTATAAATATAATGATTTTTCTACATAGCGATTTATTACTAATATTATATTTGGTGATATAATTTTTCTCCAAAATATCATATATCTCCATGTTATTTGGGCGGTGTTGGTATGAATTGAATAGTTCTTCGCATATTGAATTGAGTTTGTATCCTCCAAACATGAGGTCCTCATTTCTCCATTGTTAAATCATGCATGAAACATGAAGTATCTAATTTGTAGATAATATTGGATTTAGATTTTATATAATATACACAACATTTATGAAACCAAAATGAAAGTGCATGATCTTATTGAACCACTTGAAATTGTTTTTAATAGCCATATACATGTTTGTAGAATACATATAATTTCTTATTCAGTATATTGTTTCATTATGGTATTGATGTTTTATTGGATATTAGTACATAGAGCTTGTCATGGAAATTATGTTTATCTCTCTCCATAGAATATATTCCGCCCCCATCAAATTGGTGGTATAGTTTTTTTCATTGAAACCTCTTATGGATAAAAAATGTGGTTTAAACCCTATACATACATTTATTAAAGTGTATCCATTGATTAAGCATGATAAATGAAAGAGTAGGGGGTGTTATTTTTAATTTCCTTCCAAAAATTGTGTTTCATTCTTCTATATGAATTGAGATGAAAATCTATTTTGGTGGGATTCCTGGAATGTTAATTGGTATGATTTGATGTTAATTTTCATTGAATAGAGAACCCATTTAATGTTTATTTATGCACCCATTCAGATAAGTCATCCTATCCAATGGGTTTCGTCATAAATAGTTTCTTGAAAAGCATTAATTTTATATATTAAAAATTATATGTTAAACAACAACTAATTGAATAAATTACTGATCATATGCCTAATATGATCATTATTATAAAAATGGAAACTATTTATCTCTCATATTTATTTCATGATCAAAACACTATTTTTTAGTAATAGTTTAATATTAGTGTATATTAGTAAAACAAATTATTTTTATTAATGTATTTAATGAACTAAAATAATATTTAAAATAAAATTTAAAGTAACATGATGATTATGTTATTGTATCATAATTGTAAGGTTATTTATGTAAAAAAATATGAAAATAAGATAAAAAATGTAAAATAAGGCATGAAAAGATGTTCAGGGGACATATTAGTTCATTGAGTATTAAATTATGAATTAGTAAGTCTGTGTAGATCTGCTGAACAACCAATGGTGATGGATAAAATCACATCTTGTTGAATAAAAATACATTCCATCCACTTTAAGAAAACTATCGCACAAAAGAAAATTTAGGAACCTCCCAGTTCTTCCTAAAGGTCGCTACACATCCACTAGATAATAATGTCTTACTGGTGGAGGATTTATTTAATTACATTATTTTTTATATAGTGGAAGAATAGAGTTATCCAATGGCATTAAATCCATTGATCCAATGGTGAATTTAATAATTGTAAAAATTATATGGATCAGAATTATTTAGCATTTTTGAACATTATATAATTACAGAATATTCATATAGTATTAGACCCTATATATTAGTATCTGTACTGGCTTGTATGATACACGTAATAAATAAACTACCTCAATTTTGAATGTAATCTTAGATCCATGTAATTTATCGTGAAAGGAAAATCTCTAGCAAGTAATCTCAATTTTATCTCAAAAGAAAAGATCATTTTTTCTTCAATCTTTATGTCCCTTTTCTTCCATAATATCTGTATCACTCAACTCAATTGTAAAAATCAACACAAGAGATTATGTAGAGTTTTTCTAAAGGGTTTGAAATAATAAAAAATATATTCATATCATTTTTTTATAATGGTTGATCAAAACAAAAAAAATGAGGGACATGGTCTATGGATACCAAAAATGCTCACGATGGTTATCACAACATCAATTTTAATTTATGTGATATTTGATTTCCACTATGATTAATGTATATAAAAAAACCCTCAACCTAAAGAGAGGAGAAATATGTACTCACAAAAAAAACTATTATTGAACTCTATTATCATATATAGTTTTATCCCTCAGTCAATTTACATATTGTATCATTCATATTCAATAGGCTTAATTTAAAAAAAAAGATTTAAAAATTTCAACAGTATAGAAAAATTGAATTAACATTTAAATTAATTTTTTAATAGGTATTTTTTTATTTCTTAATTATATTAATTTTTTAGTAATAAATTTATCTCTTTTTATTTTCATTAATATTTAAATGTGTAATTCACCCCTCCTCTTTATATATTACTCCGACCAACAACTTATATCAAAGGTTCATTGTGTGTTTATATTATATTATAAATACTTAGTATATATTGTTTAAAAAAATATTTTTTTTATCATAATTGATTTCAATTATATATCTTATAATAATTATATACAACTTTTATTAACATGCTTCCATTTTTAAGGGAATAACATATTCCTTTTGGGAATATATCATATGAAATATTCTTATTATCATATGTTACCATATATAGAAAATGCTTATCCATTAATATGATCTTATTTAAAAACCTAAATATAAGTTAAAAATTGTTTTTATTAGTTCCATTACGAATAATGTAATGTAAATAAATTTTATACAATGCATTATTTAATTATTTTTTTAATATTATATATATATATATAACCATCCATAAAATATATAAATTTATAGGATTCAATAATGATGGAAACAAAAGGGTTAATATACTAGATCATACATATATCATTATTATTCTTATATCTTTTATATTTATCCAACTGAATCCAATATTATAATGTTTACTCTATCATTGTGATATGCAATAGTAGAAAGTTTCATTGTGATTATTTTACAATATAATCCTTTTTAAAAAATTATATTATATATACTAAAAATATATTGGGAAATAAATCATGGATAAATAAGAATCAATTAATGTCATAGGAAACAACATATAAAGGGCTTTTCAAATTTCTAACGATATAAAAATTTAATATGATGTGATAATCTGAGAGGGAGGCCTATAAACGAAAATATGAGAAGAAAAAAAGTTCATTTTAGGATATGATAAATCATATATATAGGGATGAATTTTATGAATTTTCTCAAATATAAAAGAGTATTCTGAAATTATTCACGATAATGAATGATTTCAATCTAAAAAGGAATGTGAATAAAAATGTCAAACCAGAAGTAAAATTATATGAGTGACACAAAACATTTCTCATCAACATAGAGATCTCCAAATGTAAAATGTTATTTATAAAAAGGTAACAAGGAATCGATGCTCTTAAAAATACTACCTGGTATAAAACTAATGACTCCATGAATTTATCGTCCTAATCCACATTATGTGACTCGTGTTCTTAGTTCCTTATTGAACATGTTGACAAATAAATTGTGATTTTCCCCTCTTCCCATTTCTCAATATTCATATTCTTATAATAATTCTTATATCACTACTTATTCTAATTTATCCTCATATACCAATAATTATAAAGAACTCAAATATTCTCATGATCAACTCAAAAATCATTTTTAGGAATATCCCTCCTTATTCAATGAATTTGATTTCGAACTAAAGAATTTTTTTAGTGAGACAGAATATATTCTAAATGATATGGGAAAAATATTATTGGGAAGATATGATTATTCCATGAGAATTAAAAATATTCTATATTTAATAACACTCAATATACATTAAAATACAATAATATAAATTTCTAAAAAACTTCTAATTTATGAGGAAATTTAAGAAAAATAGTGGTCTCTCGAAGATACGAAAAATAACGGGTTACTATTTGTTTCTGAAACCAAGAAAGACCTAAAAACGATTTAAAAACAACTATTTTTAATTATTTATTTGAATTTAATTTATTATTTGATTGTAAATGAAATGGTTATTTAATTTATGAATGTGATTAAATGAATGAATGATAAAAGAGACCAAAATAATTTAAACATTCATCCAATTTTTCCAAATTATTGTTTTCACTACATAAATGTAGATACATAAATAATTATTTTCTAGGATTAATGCATCCATTTTTATTTGGGTACAAAAAACATTCGACATATTATTTTGAATAAAAGATTCTCGAGTTAAGAACACAAAAATAATGACAGTATCTAGAATGTTTTTTTTCAAGACACATGTGTGGATACCTCACAAAATCATTAAATTGAAAATCTAGATGGATATCACATCAACTTAGTAATAATTTTAATGGTATAATAGTTTTTTATGGTACCATCAGTTTTTATAATCAATCCATATAAATATTTTATTATGTTATAAAGAATTAAAACAAAATTATCTACACATTATCCATTTTGAGTGATAACAAAAATAATAAATATAATAAAAATTATTTTTGAAATGTTTTTAACTGAAAAAATAATATTTTATTTATTAATTATAATTTGATAAATGTTTATACAATTGGTTCATAAAATCTAACTATCCATAATATTAAATTATTTTGTTTCTTAAGTTAGTCAGTCATGGATTTGATATAGATTCCTTGGACACTATATAACATAATAACTTTTCAAACTCAGTAATTATCAACTATAATGAGATTTAACCCAACCACATTTCATATAATTTTTTTGTGAAGTATTTCAATATGGTAAATAATAAAAATATTCATTAAAATCGATGAAAGATTAATATTTTAAATATCTTAAAGTAATTCTTCTTTATTTATATAGAGCTTATGAGAGTAATTATTTCATTGGGAAACCAAATAATTTTTTTTGTATTTTTTATTACACTACTAGATTCACTTGGTATTACATATTATCTCATATATTACAATAATTACAAAGAGTCATAATTTTTTTAAAAAATATATGATAAATGAAAAATGTTATATAATTATTTTTTTAGAAGTGATCTTGGTGTATTATTATGTAATAAGTATTTTTAGGATTTATGCTTTTATCATGCCGATAATTTTTCACTTCGAACACAAGGAACCCCCCATATTAATAAAGAAGTTGAAATTAGAAATCTAATTATTCATGAAATTTATTGATAACATGTAAATGAATTGAAATTAACTCAATATTTATTAGTTATGGCTATCAAAAAATAATTAGTAATTTTTTCTATTAGACCAGTTCTAAAAAAATTATTATATTTTTCAATAACAAAAAACATAAAGTGTTATTTTACTAATGTTTTATGTTCTAATTGATTTATTTTGAACACACAATCCATGATGGAAATTTTGATTCAATATCTAATGATGGTAACTTTATTGGTAACTCAAATCTATGAATTCCATACAATGTATTTAAAAATATTAGAAAAAAAATTGTAAGAATAAATTAATTTTATTTTATGAAAATTTTCTATAATATATTTCCTAAAATAGATTTATAAATAATGATGTTATAACTTCAAATGAACCATTACAATCTAAATTAGTGGAAATTGAACAACAATAACCTTCATTTTCTTTTCCTAAAGATATAAAATCTAAGGACCACCCCCTTGAAAATTTCATTATATTTTGTAAAGAGGTACCTCATACTAAATGAGTGAAGTAAATGGGGGTTGAATATTTTAAATTAATATCTTTCATAGAACCAAAAAAATTTATATATTCACTTAATTATGAAAATATTCATCATTGTATAAAAAGGAAAATAAAAAATTCACTAAAAATGATATACAAAATCTTGTGGAGTGAACTAAATATCATCCATTAACAGCATCTAAATGTGATTTTAGGAATAAGGTAGATCAAACGGTAAATTAAAAAAATGAACATTATCTATATATAATTTTGAAAACAAATAATATTAGATCAAATATGGTGAATCCATTCAATTATTTTATTTTTTAGAGTCAATTATAATAGTATTGTGAGATTCCTATTAAATTAATTTCAATATTTTTCAAAAAGCTATATACTGTTCCTTTTTAAATAGTATTATTAACAAAAATAATTTCATGCAACAACCACCTTGTCATGAAGATCATAAATTTTTTTGAAATTTTTTTTGGTTATATTTTAAAATAATGACCTCAATCATGATATTAACGTTTACTAAGTTTTATTTTATAAAATAGTTTTAAAATAGTAAAATATGATACATCTATATTTAAAAATCACATCTAAAATAGTTTTTTTCTTCTCCAAACACTATTTTTTTGTCTGATTTTATGCATAAACAAATATTATATTTATTTTAAATTTTTTCATCGGAAAGGAATTGAAAACGTGCTTTTTTAGTAAAATTAAATTCTTTATTGGAATTCATATTTTTCAATATAGTGATGGAATTTCTATCACCAATTGAAATTTCAATAATTATAATATAAAATGATTTTCCAGGGATCACTATAAGGAAATTTTTATACCCATGATTTGAAATTATAAACTAATTTTGGTTGAATTTTATAATCCATTCAAAAACAAGGTTTATAGAAGATTTATTGTGAGTCTACATAATCTAATAGAAATACAACCTAACACCATGTTCGGGGTTTGTATTTATGATCATTTATAATCAAATATGAAAGGAACTCCACTTAAACAGCATAAAATGTTTTTTCGATTAAAAAATATCTCAAAAACTTACTTTGGTTGATCTAAATGAAAAATATTTTGAATTGAATTCTTTTTTCTATTTATATCATGGTTGTTGAAAAATCATGAGTAACATAATAGTGGGAAATTTTAACCTAATTTTAAAATCCTATGCCTCTTGTAGTAGTAAATAACCAAATTTTATTTCCCTTTATATAGATAAAAGAAATTGCATTGAATATATGAGTTCATTCACCAAAAAATATCGATAAAAATATTATTGTTTAATTGCTTATATATATCCATATTATAATTATTTTAGATAATACTACATCAATTATTATTTCTGAAAATCCTTTTCCAAACTCTATAACATAAAAATTTGATCTTTGGGATAGTTTTTTAAACATTATATATCCAAATGGGTTATAGCATTTAATAATTTTTTAGGATGTATATTCCAATTGATGATATTTCCACTGAACCAATATAATTTGATTCGTACACATTTAATAATTGTTATTTAGGAATGTTATTCTAGTGACACATTACATTTAACCATGTTAAACCTTATAAATATTTTTGGGAAATTATTTTTCTTCTAATAAATTAAACCCTATTATTATTAAAATTAAAATAAGGACATTCATGATTTATTCTATATATTTTCTAAAATTTAGTTATTATACATTTACCTTAATAGTTCATTCTATTTAGGGGATCTTTATTACATAAATAAAAAATTCTTTAAGTGAGGCTTTCAGTTTTTAATTATATTTTTAAATAAAAAATATTAGAAAAAAATATTTAAAAAAATAAAACGTTTCAAATATTTAATTTATTTTAACAATATTTATTTAAAAGTATTGAATACAAATAAAATTATAATGTTTTTATTATAAAAACTTCACGAAATGTATTTTAAATGTTGAAATAATAATATTTTTAAACAATATAACTTACATAAAGGATCGTTAATAATGAGAAAAAACTCCTAGTTATAATTATCACACAAATATATTTAAAATTCTATTTTGAAAAAATAAATCATTGGAGGGTTCATTAATTTAATTATTTAGAAAACAATGGGACCCATTAAATCTTCTCAGTAATTCATTTTATCAAAATCTAAATATTTGAGGAAAAAAAATTCCTATGATTTGTGATGTGACCTGATAATTTCATCTTCATCCTGTTTTTTGATGAATATTTTGTTTAACTCAAGATAATTCATGCTTGAGTACCACAAATTTTTATTGTATTTAGAGAGTCAGTACATAAGCATATTTTTTTAGGAATGATATTGAACATCACCCATGATGATCACCATGTTAGTAAACTTATTATACATGTCTTACATAACAAATTGTTTATATAATGATAAATGATAACATAGGAAAGTGTAAGATTATATTCATAAAAATAGTAAACAAATTATATTTGAATCAAAAGAAAATAATTTGACTATAGGGACATGATAAAATTATAAAATTTATACATTCTACATAAAATATTCATACTGAAAAAAGAATAGTTCATAATCTCATAATCAATCCATATACAAATGTATGATCAATAATGGTGTTATATAATAATCATAATTAACAAGCCATAACATTGGAATGTTGAGTCTTAATCCTATGAAATCATAATATTTTACACATATCTATTAGCAATCATGTCCACACATAATATTGTGATCATATTAAGAAATGATCTCAGTCATGAATCACAATTATAACATAGAAAATATAAATAATTTACATGTTAAAATTTATGTCCATATCTATATACAATCATACTAACATTAATAAATAAAAATATAACTATTAAAAATAATTTCCCCACATAATATTTTAATCATATCTAGAGGAAAACATTTTCATTTATAAACCTGTGAACAAATTTAGTAACAATCATATCAATTATTACCCTCATCTTATCATGAGATATATATATATATACAACCTATGAATTTGAAGGATTTTACACAACCAAACTTCACATAATCATTAAAAATTTATATATATTCCACTAGATCTTGAAAATATTTATCAATACTACATTGCATAATTGATGGAAAAATGGGTTTCGTCATGATTTCATCATCATTATCAATTAACATACATTTAATGAATATGGATGATATAATTGGTTTAGATCTCAATGGAATAATTAGTGACATCATTTGATGTTTTTAAATATGAAACAAATTAATTATCATTTGATGATTTATTTAAGAGGATACCAATTTTATTATGAAATATAGTATTTAATATCTAAATATTTCAAGAATATTAGTAATTCAATTTCATTAAAAATAACCGTTGAAAATTATAATGTATGATTAAAAGTAATGAGTTTTTATTATGGTTGGATTTTTTTCTCCTGTGTTATATGTTAAAAAATTATATTTAGTTCCAACATTATGTAAATGTACCTAATTTTGAAGACACATAAAAATGGATTTTAAGAATAATTTCATATAATGTAAACTATGGGTAAAATTAATTTAAAAAATAATTTCTAAGTAGTAAAATCATTCTTGAAAACATTTTAATTAAATTATGGATGTTGGTGAGAAATATTATCGAGTAGAGAGTAAAGAGTTGAAATATGGTTTGATGTTCATAAAATAATTTTTATCCCCAAATAAGTGAAAATTGTACTATTATATTAAAATTTCATTAAAAACACAATGATAAAAATATATATTTGGATTAAATTATATTATACATATAATTTCCCAAATATTAAATATAGTTTATATGAACTTAAACAGAAATGGTATTTTTCTAAGTGAAAATTTTGAACATTCTATATTATTGTAAATATACTAAAGAATAAAAAAAATGATAATGTAAACAATTATTTTAAATTTAAAAATAAAATAGCACACCATAGATCAAACATTTATAATGTGATGTATTACCAATAAATCATCTCTAATAATGTTTAATCCTCAAACATGAACATATATTGTACTAAACTATATAATTATCATGTCATAATAAGACCCCTAAGAATCAAAAACATCAAAATCTCATTTTATCTCCAACAAATAATTATTGATAACAACATGATTATTCGGTAAATCTTTCAATGATCGGGTATGGTACTTGTTAGACCAATGTGAGTATCAGATCCTATATAGGATCTACGAACAATGGAGGAGTCCAACACATCATCTTAAATAATTATGTTTTAAAGCCTGAAATAATTATCCACCAATAAAGCCATGGACATGGAGAGAAGAGATGTATGAGAGAAATAAAAAATAATATATAGGAATTCTCACTAACCACATGTTATTATCACTACTCACCAGTAATCACAATCCCCACCATACATGGCACATTAGTGTTCGACATCATAATGATATTTATATTGTACCAGCACACTGAATACCTGATAAAGATTCGCAGAACCCTATAAAAAATATACTATTTCAAGAGGTACCTAATAAATATGTAACTTTATTTCCAGAAACCCTCCATACATCTAAATATGGCATCTGATACGAAAATTAAAAATAACTGAGATTGTAATATAAATCTCGTATTGCTTTCACAATCTCTAAATTTAAAATATCATCAATGGGAAAAAAATTCATGTATTTTTTAATTACATTAATGTACATAAAAATAATAACAAATTAAATTCATGACATGTATATACAGAACAAAAAAAGAATTTATGAATGTGGCATATGACTTAACAAGAATAACGTGTGATGAGAAATCTCCTTACATCAGGTCTCATCTTGCATTGTATGCAAAAATATATTTAATATAATTAATATATAATTATTATTAAATTATTAAAGAGCCATATAAATACATATAATACTATAATTTATTTATTTATATAATCTTATCACATATTTAATAACAAATATTTTTTAAAGTAACTATCTTGTGTGGTAATTGATTCAATTTTTCATACATGTATCGATTTAGTTGTTACATTGCTTATAAAATTTTCATGGTTAAATCATATCCATAATTATATTCATGTCATAAGTACAATATTTAATCATTATTTAATATTTTATAATTATTAATTTAATGATGTGGTGAAATATAAATATCATCAATTGGTGTATATGACAATTTTTACGTAGGGGAAAGTGATGTTACTCCTTTCAATGGATGGAATTAAAAAATTATAAATAGTAATTAATATTCATATAATCATTATTAAATAATTATTATAGAATATATTCATTATAATTATCCTTATTACCAACCATGTGAAGCCTAAAATAAAATTTAATCAAATCTCTTCTTGGAGACGGTAGTCCAAAAATACGCACAGGTGACATTATCATTTCACAATGGAAGGGATGCTAATAAATAATATTATATTATATAATTACATAAGAATAATTATTTAAAACATATCATATTTATTTATTAAATTATTAATAATATCCAACCATTAGTAATATTTATGATAAATATTCAAATCCCAATGAGGCAACCATAGACCACAATAATGCATGAGGGATACCATCCTTTAACATTTGATAAAAAGGATTTGGGAATTAGTAATTATAATAATATTACAATATATTAATATAATTATGATACTATATTCATCATGTTGAAATTTATTCAATATTATTATATTTTGTGAAAAACGAAATAAGTATTTAAATAGTCAGGTTCGACAATTAACTATTTATTGAGAGGTCTTTTGTCTTACACATTATACATGCATTAGATGGTCTCGGATGAATAAAAGAATATATAGGATGAAGGGAATGAATAAATTAACATATTATGAAATGTGTTGTCAGTCCTATAAGGCTATGAATAAGAAAATTTTGGAGGAGTGGACATTCAATTTTATAATTTAGGGATAATACACACTTGGAATAACTCAAAATATTAATTAGTACATATATATCTATATCAAAATACTGTAACGATACACAAATGGGCCCCATATTACAATAAAATATGTTATAGGGTCAAAATAAACACATAAAATTTCATTTATACAATATTTGGATACATTATTAGACTTATCATCTAGTAAAATAATTTAAACCACATTTTAACATTATCTATGATAACAATTTTTTTTATAATGATAGCATAATTTATAAAAAAATAAAAGCTTCATTTTAAATATTTTTTGAAATAATGAATAAATTTTTTGAATCCATTTATCATATAATTTATCATATGTTTTTTAAATTGATTTTATTATAAGAAGAATATAAAAATGAAAAAAAAATATTTTGGAAATTAAAAGTTTAATATTCATTATTAAATACATTTTCATTTTCTAATCCTATTATAAATAATTTTTCAAAAAAAATCGTTACTATTAATACATTCAATTTTTGAGTCTAGGTTATTATAGTCACATTTAAATAATATTATATTTAAATTATATCAAACATCTCTTAAAACTCAGTGTATCATGCTTAGGAAATCATACTGTACAAAATTTCTAAAATAATTATTTTGATTGTTAAATTCTCCCTTATTAGATGAATTTTGTTCTCAAAATTTTTATCTCGGTAACTACGGTTTTAGTATTTAAATTTTTTTTTTTGAAAATTCTCATCAAAAAAATGTATAATAAAATTTCCATTGAAAATTTGAATATGTAACCCAATTGATTACATAAAATAGCTCTTATTCAAGATTAAATATAAGGATTACTCAAATAGTATGTTAAAATTTTGACATGGGGAAGAATCCTAACTTCAAAAAAATAATATACAGTGATAGAGAACATGATTTTAGAAAATTTATTGTCCACAAAATCGTAAATATGTAAGAGGTAAATAAGATAATAAATTCATTAAAAATGTCAAATGACTAAAAAATAAGTTTTCATTCTTTTTTGTGAATTGAGAAATAATTTTACTATCAATATTTTGAACATAATAAAATACTCATTCCAGGCTTTTATACATTTCATAAGAACAATTTCAGCCATCAGTTGTGCTTAGAACAATTTTAACTGCTTGCATTACTCTGTTAAATGAAAATACAAGATTATTTTTTGTAGTTTAATAACACAAATTTACTTTAATGTGTCATAAGAACCATAAATTAAATATATTCTTTATTCCCATTGCTAGATATTTATAAAAAATTTATAGATTAAGTTAACTGATATGGATAAATCTCTATATGATGAAATAATACATTAGTATCTAATGCCATCCAATAAAAAATGTTAAGAATCCAATTTATAAGTATTTATCATTCACACTCCTCCAAAATATTTATAGCTACATTCAATGCCCAAAATTTTAGAAATAAGGTCACTATAATTCTAAAATCTAAAATAATTAATTCCCAAAGAACATATAGTAGTTCATTATAGTACACACTAGACCAATCGATACCATGATCTTATATTATCTTAAAACATGAAAATTCCATTCAATAAATTACATAATTCTCTATAAACCCTCAATGAAATCATAAATTCATCCAAAAAGACATAGACAATATCAAAAAATAAAATCTAATAATACAGATTATATTGTTGAACGAAATTGCTGAAAATAGTAAATATTATATTATAAACCTCATTTTCACCAAATCCATAATCAATTCCATATTTTTCATTGTTATCCATTTTATTTATAAATTTCTGTCATTTTTGTAACCAAATAATTATAAAAATGTCTAATTATTAGCCACACAATAAGAATCATATTTCCCTCAATCGTGTCTTTTAAAACATTATCACCTTATCGATAAATCAGTATTCTAGTTTATGATTACCATTTAATATTTCCTTGAAAATCAATAATTAAAATTTACTATATAATAATCCATATATATTTCATAAATCTTATAACAAAAATATCATTGAGAAAACTCATCTACAACATTATTCAAAAATCACAATAACAAAGTAATTTAGACAATCCACTTAAAAGATTGGAATATAATAGTCTCATCCTTTTTGTATTAGATAGCCCATGGATTAGCAAATTGATTCTAATAATACCCATCTTCGTTACACATTTTAAATTAAACAACAAATGGTACCATATGTTATCAGTTACATCCTTCCATGGAATTCATATTTTTTTCCTAGAAAACCCAATTCTATATGTAGTAATTTTTCTATAGAATAAATCATTGTTGTTCATTTATGATATTTCAATGGGTACTTATTCCCAAACTTCCAAAATTTCCAATGTTGAAACATAATTTCCACACTATCACCTTGAATATTAATTTTTTCTCTTATTTTATTCATTTAAAAACTGCAGAAATCAAAGGATATTAATAAAATTCAATAAAATTAGCTTGGCATAAGAACAATATATCAGGTTCCATCTCAGATTTAAATTTAATTCTTGTGAGGATAGTCCCTAATTTTCTTCCATTGTTATCATTAACAAGTTTCATTCTTGTTCCAATAAATAATTAAAATTAAAAAAATTATGTGAGATACAATATTCATAATATGTCATCATACAATCTTGATAATTCATTCATATGACATATTAAGAAGGAATATTTGTATTTAGATATGACACAATCGGTTTAACCATGGTTATTCTTGGTCATAAACTATTCAAATCATTTGTAGTAGTTCAAAAAAATGTGTGGATTAACACATGCATGTCCCCCCAGTAGTTTATATCATGGTGTACATTCTTGAGACCACTATCTTTTCACGTCTGATAATCATTCTAACACCCAATATTACCAAATTCATATTTTTACCATAGGTTATTCTATTCCGCACCCACATCCAAATTCCATTGGATAAGTATTTATTTTCATGGAAATCCACATACTCAATAATTTAGCAAATATCCAGGATATTCTCTTATACATAATCTAATCCTTAGGATCCTCACTAAGGTTTTATTATTATATTCATAAATGTTTCTAAATTCAAATTTGATACTAAATAACGTATATGGTTTATTTCATAAAATAATTTTACATCATATTTAGTGAATAATCAATACATCTTATATAAGTGCACACCAAAGGACAATACAGGTTTTGTTTATTTTGACATTATATATATAATAAACTAATTTTTTAAAATATCATGTAGATATCCCACCAAAAAATAATATTAATAACCTTATTAGATATATTATACTTATAATCATTTTTCATTTAAATGGGAAAAGGAAACTAAAGAAATAATGGGGTCTTATTTTGAGTAATGGATATTTGTGAAATATGAATCATAAGAAAATAAGATGATCATATGGGTATGATACAATAAACTAATACAAGTTATCACTATAACATATTCATACACAAAATATATAATATCATATACTCCACATTCAGGTCATATCCATATGAATTGAAATTATGGTTGTCAAGATTTAATCGTCACTCCATTTTTATAACAAAGGCATATGAATTCATGAATGTATGAAATCATAAGCTTATGAACATAACTATTCCCAGTCATGTCCATACATAATCATGTGAGTATATCTATAATTGATTATAATAATTAATACAAATATGATCATATCCATTCTGAATCATATCTAATCATTATCTAGTGATCGTACCTATATAAGATCATACTAACATATAAAAAAATTCAAATATTGATATTCAAAATGATGTCGAGGAATAATCTTATTTACATTGCTATAAAATCATACTTACACAATAAAATGTGAACAATTTTAAATGAAATCCTTAATATGGTTTTCATAATCATATTATGATATATATATATCCCATTATCCAAAGCATTAGAGGTATTTAGTTGACTCACCCATCACGTAATCATGTTCTATGCATATGTATCCCACAAGATCAGGAAATTATTTATAATTTAATTATTGATTAACCTATAAAAAATAAAAATATTTTCATCAATATGTATTAATCATAATCGATAAAAATATATTTAATTAATAAGGATGGTATCATTCGATCATATCCCTTTTGAAGAATTTGTAACCTAAATTGATGTTGTCTTGATTTAAATCCCATTAAAAGATCACTGGGACATTTCCTAATGAAAATAAATAGGTAATTTTTATATAACTTATTTAAAATATATAAATTTCAAAATTATTAAGGGAAATTAGTTTATTGAAAATAAATATCTAAACATTTAATGTTACATTAAATGAAAATTGTTTTCATGGTTGTAGGGAAAGCTATTTTTGTAGTATATGTTAAAATAATAATTCGGCTCCCCCCTATGGTAATGAGTTCCTAATATAAAAATTCCAAAAAAGATTATTTTAAAAACATTTTTATATTGATTAAAACATTTGTAAAAATTACACAAATATCGTTGATGAATAGTAAAAAAAAATTCTTGGATGCATTTTAAAGAATATATTGAAAATAGATATTAATATTCCCGAATGATAAGTTTAAATGTGGTAGAATTTTCTCAAAAAAATATTATTTTGACTTTTATTAAAAATAGAGTGTATAATGATAATATTACATGAAAAATAAATTTATAAATACAGTACATGAAATAATTTGAGGATAAAAGGATATGATAAATACAATTTCCCCCAATAGTAACATTTGAAATAAAATCCTCAAATGAAATATAGTTTTATCAAAATTACTTTACTACTTTTGAAATATATAAATAAAAACAATTAAAATGATGTATCCTTATATAGAATTTTAAATCAATATAATTTTGATCAAAGTAATCACAATATAAAATAAATTTATGTATCTACACCGAACAATATAAAAAAATGGATAATATGGAATATGTCTCATAGAAATAATAGTGAGATTAGAAATCCCATTACCTATAGTCTTATCGTTGTTCGTATGAATTAGAATCTCATGAGTAATAAAAATTGAGTTAATATAAATATATATCATCACTATATTGAAAAATATAATATCATATCTTATTTATAGGTATTATCTTATAACCAATTTATTAATTACTTATCCTTAAAATCTCTATATATGGTGTTAAATGTTTTATTTATCATGAATTATTTGATATATTAATACATATAATTGTAAATTGATAATTATTATAAAATTAATATAATTTTAATAATTTCTTATCTACAATATTCAATCACTATATGAAAATTTAATTCTATTTATAAAATGTGGTGATAAAAAATGAATTATTTCGCTTTATGAACACAAAAATATTCACATACACACGAGTGGATTTTATAATTTTCAATGGATTGAATGAATTATTGGTAAATAATAAACCCATTTAGAGAATTTTTATTATATCATAATTAGAATATATTTTCATTAAATATATCCTAATTTTTATATATGAAAAGGGGAAATGGAAAATGAGCCTCAATACTTCATGGAGGTCCATATGTATGCATGAGTGATGTTATAATTTAACAAAACAAGTGAATGTCATAAGGTATATTTGATACTATAATTATATAATTATAATTATGTCATAAAAATATATAAAAATTTAATTCATTATTATATCCAACCATGAATAACGGTGATATAAAAAGAATCATATCACTCATTGGAGGTGATATTCTACACACATACACAAGTGATATATTTATTTTCATTTCAATAGATCGGTGGTTGAAAATATTTATTTCATCATCATAATAACATATAATTATATCTATGATACAATATTTCTTATGTTGTGAAGGATAATTTTTTATTATATGTGAAAGAGGAAATAATCTATTTTTGACTTGGGTAAGTTGACTACCCCATCTTTTAGAAACGTCAATTATTATAGACATTATGTCTTAATATGTTTTATTTAATGAATATAAGAATATATAAGAAAAAGGGAGGAAGAAAAAAATTTTGTAAGGCCTTTCATTGAGGATCAATAAGTATAATTTTTGTGAATGAGGTGGGAGAAGAAGTGTGATTTTTTAAGTTACGGGATGGAAACATATGAAATTACCTAAAATATTAAATAATTTATAAATATATTTTTCATTTAATGATTTACCATGGAACCCTCAAAATTTTAATAATATTGGATTGGGTAAAAATTAATTATACCAAAAAATTTAGAAATATTTTGGATAAATTTATTCCATATCTTCAATTTAAACTATTTTAAACCAATTGTAATCCTAATAGTTTGAACATAAATTTTCACCATGAAATATTATATACATGGGAATAAATTAAATTATAATTCATTCTACATTATTATTTTATTTTTCGAAATTTTAATACATTTTATCATATTCTACTTCAATTGTTTTCAGAAATTACATTAAATATATGAACCCAAAACCCATGAATTTTTTTTTTAAGAAAATACAATGCTTATAAATAAAAATAATTATACATTGAAATGAAGATGAAAATTTTATTTACCGAAATTTATTTTTGTAATTTAATTAAAAATTAAGAATTTTATAACATTGGATTAGAACAAAAGGAAATGATACATTTCAACCACATCATCGAATACAAAGACCCAAAATAATTTTTAAAATGAATAAAATAGAACATAAGTTCATAAAATTCATCATAATAATATGAAAATCAATAAAATGATTAAAAATACATTATTTAACACTATTATAATATCATTCGATAAAATAAACACCTCAAGGTGGATAAAATAATTATTTTAAAAATTTACCCCATAGTTTTAACCTTGTTATACTTGTTTACTCTTGTTGACGTGAAAAATTATTAATATTGTTTCTTTTCATAATGAACAAAAATTTTGTTGAATCAAATTAAATATATATTTTATGATGATTCAAAATATTGGTTCAATTGTATAGTATTCAAATTCATTATGTTCTATAAATTTTTTTTATAAAATGTATGAAATCAAAATGAATATCATATCTAGAAAACTACAATTTATGAATTAGGTAAGGATTTTTCTTATTTGGTGCCCAATATAAATAATAAAAAGAATGATGAATTTTTTCTTTAATATGAAACAAATAAAATATAATAAAATTTTTTAAATAGTTTTTATGTAGGATCCAAATGAAGATGTAGATGCTCAGATACAAGAGTGGGTGAACTGTATTTTTAAAAACATTCATTTTAACCTAAATGTAATCTTAGTATAACAAAGTTGAAAAATTTTAATTACTAAAACCTATTTTGTATGGTTAATAAATAACATTAGGGATGATAAAAATGTGTAATAAAATACATACACTGTTATAATAAAACAAGATTATACATTAAATAACATAAAATATTATATCATAGTTACAAAAATAGAATTAATAATAAACATTATCTTATTTTTATAGATTACAAAGGAAATTAAAAGTAAATATAAAAAAGAACAAGTACTTCAACCGAAAGATTAGGGTATCCAAAGTCCTTGGATAATGGTCCCTTGATTTATCCATTCATGAATGTCTATCTTACCAACACAAGGCTATGCACTCAATTTGAAGATCACTATCTATCTTACTATTTTCACAGGCCCTTGATCTGTAATGTGATAAAAACCTCTACCTTCCATCAACATGGAAGCACTCAGTTATGAATTTAATTGGAAAAAATGTCTTTCTTCATCATGGAATCCCTCGATCGCATAACACAAAAATCAAGATCACACATAGAAAAACAAAGATTGTTAATGATTTAATTATGTGGAACAAGCTATTCATAACATAAAATCCTAAAGGATTTTGCAAGAAGTGTTTTCCGAAGAGAACTCATATAGTATCAATTATCTCAATATCACATATCATCGATCATGTTAAAATGATTTGGTCTTTATATATGAGATCTCTGACAAAATAATTTTCCTCCAACTATCATATTTTTTATTAAAATTTTGAGGTACCTATAGAGCTGGCACATTTAGTGGTCATATAATAACTGAATATATGACCTCATTTAGCATAACAAAATATCATGATAGACAATAATTATGATGGAATCTGAGTATATGAAAACATTATATTTATTAAATATAGTACCATTAATAATTCTATAAAATTAGATTATCAAACTCATGAGAAACTGTTAAGAAATATATAAAATAACATATGGAAAAATTTGAGGATCAAAATTGTGGAATATGGGAAATCAGATTTTATTTTTAGCATGATTCAGAATTGAGAAATGAGATTCCTATTTAATTCATTGTGCAATTCAGAATTGAAAAATTTGAATCAAATTATATTTTTTGTGTGATTCTAAGTGGGGAAAAATGAATCAGATTTGATTTTCTATATCATTCTGATGGAGGAAATAGTATTCGGGATCTAGATTTTGTGATAATCAAATTCATAGTTTTTGATTATATTAGAATTGAGAAACATGATTCAGATCTTAATTTTTTCATGATTTATAATTGTGAAAGTGAAGGATTACCTGTTTTATAAAGGATATTATTTATTAATGTAACTATTAAAATAATGTTAGACATAACTAAAAAAATTTAAATAAAATGCCTATATATTTCCTTGTAGATAGAAATAATTAGTAATTAAATGAATATAAATTTTCTCATAGATAAAATGTGTTATAAATAAAATATGTTTGTGATTTCCAAAATATAATATAATTATAAAGTCAATATGGGTACATTCAACTCAGCGATACCCCCATTTTGGCAATGCCCAAACAATTGATTTAGGAAGAGAATATTAACACCAATTGAGTTTATATTTTAACAAAAAAAATTATATTCCCTTTATTTTATAACTCTTGTTGAATATGACTAAATACCCTTAGATTAAGAAACCCCCTAAGGATCATATTATCCCATTATATATATTTTTTCTATTCTTAAGGAAATATCCCACCTTACTTTTGGATATATACTTTATGAATTATCCACTTTCAGTTTTCCTCTTTATACTAATATTATTTTTTAGAATATTCTTATCCCCCTTTTCTATTTTCTAAAAGTAATGGGAAAATTATAATATTCAAAAAACAAACTATACAAAACAAAAAACAATAATACTTTGATATTAAAAATTATTTACAATAAAAGATCACAAATACAAAAAAAAATCAACCGTTCATCGATATTAATGTTTCCACTATGGATTTAAACTTCATAAACTCCTTCTGATCATATTAGAACTTTTCAGAAAGGCCTTTGTGATCTCAACTCTTCTTCTCAAGCTTCCAAATTATTTCTTGGTTTCGTAGAATCTTATCCTCCTTAGACTTTATAATTTCATCATGATATTATATATTTTCATATACCTCATCTCTATAATCCTTTTCATTTTCAACTTATTAAGAATGTGTATTCAGGTTTCCATATAAATCCTTGTACTCTACTAGCCAAATAGTTTATTAGTCCTTTATAATTTCTGATATGTTTCTTAAAATTATTATGATTTTGGATTCTAATTATTTGAAGGCACCCTTTACTATTTCATACATGCTATTGAAATAATTAAAATCATTATTTACACGACTTTACCACTTTATTATATCTATTCATGACATCCTATGAGAATCATAATTATTCTCAATGTTATTGAATTTAGCATCATATTTTATGATCTTTTCCCTGAACAAGTTTGTTGATTTAGATTTTTGATTTATAGAAGCTTGAATAAGTTTAAATATTGACTCAATGTTCTTGAAATAAAAATGGATTTCATAAACATCTTCAAAATCATAAGAATAATATCAAATCTTACAGAGGCTGAAAATTGTTTGACTCTGATTCAGCTTTCTTAGATTTGATATCATCTTCTTTCGTCGCTTTTTCTTTCTTGGATTCTAATCTCCCTGAATTTTAAACTATATGAGTTTATTTAGAAATATGAATAATATTAACATCATAATAATCACCATTATCATATTTATTTTAATTATTACCACCATAATCATCTTAACCGTCATCACCATCATCATCATAGGGTATTTCATAAACTTCACTTTCAAAAAAATTGACTTTTTGAGGTGGTGATTTGTTGATTGATTTGACATCTGAGGAAAGTTATGATGAAGAGGATTGAGATATTCATAAAAATAACTTTTCATATTAGATTTTTCTCTAGGTTTCATCAATTTTTTATATCTCATCATAACATTCATTCAATCGGCTGTAAAATTCTTATTCTTCATAAACCTCTTAATGAAAAACTGAAACAGATCCAGAAACAACTTCCTACCCTTTTACTGATTAAATAGCTAATACTGCAACTAGTTTATATAGAAAAAGAAGTTTACTTTCTTGATGAAAGGATTCTAGACCATGAAATTATTCTATGGACCTTTCTATATAATTCAAATTTTCTTGCACTATCTAATCATTAGTTATCATCATCATGATATTCATCTCTTTTTATTACTTCCCAAGAGCATCCGCTTCTCTAATATTAAATTGTTTAGATTCTACTCAATCTAATACAAACTTATCATCTCATCGATTCCTTTTCACATTGTCTTTTCCCCAATTATATACACCTTCATCTGGGTATGATTTCAGATTCATTGACTTTGGGGATTCAAAAGCATGAGTAATTATCTATGAATTTGAAGCAAGGGGCTGTATTTTCTGATGGTCTACATACTATTTCGTTCATCTTCCTCCATCATCCATTAAATTTCCAAATATTTTAACAAACTCATTTATCATATCAATGAATGAATATTTCATTATTTTATGTGTTCCATCATAAAAAAATAGGAATAAGTAATTTTATTTCTTATGAAATGCAATAAACATAGCAGAATATCAAATAAAATATGATAATCTTAGTCAAGGATAATAGATTCATCAGAATATTAGAATTTTTTAACTCCTGATTAATATTATTTATTGTAATAAAGATGTACATTTTCATACTTATATCAATTATATTAAATAAAAAATGTATCATAACAATGCATGATATCGACATTGTGTCGTTGTCTCTTTTTCATTGATTTAAAATACCTTTAATACATAATTACATGATTCTATAGTTATCCAAAATATTGAAAATTTTGGGCTTTTTTTCTCCCATAAGACATAAGAGATCAATATTTTTATCTCTCTCAAATGATCGTTATGAATCTTTCATCTTATGAGAACAATAATAATATTCACCATCATATCGTACATCAAGAATATCTATGGTTTTCTTATATGATAAAGAATAAGTTTATTTGTAACTCTTTAGCTGAAAATTATACTTTCCACCGTCATTGAAAAACTAAAATAATTGATAGGATCTTCCTCACTAATATTTTATTCTTAGAAAATATGTTCTCATCCTTGATACAATATGATCATTCTTATTAATGAATCATACATATGAAAAAAATCTTGATCAATTAACTTTTCTATGATGAGAGACCAATCAATATGTTCCTTATTCATAGGTTTTGATGTATAAGGGTATAATGATAGATATATTCAGAATATAACAATGAAACCATGAAATTGGAATTGGAACTATGAAGGGATGTAGAATCTTTGGTAGAAAAAAACACTAGATTGATGTGGGACATGAGGTGGTCCAACCTTTATATTAGTGTCAAAGATGATGATTCAACATCAAATATTGATATAATGGTTGTAAAAAATCGAATATAAAATGACAAATAATATTAAATTGAAGAACATTTTATAGATTTTTATCTTATGATGTTTGGAATAAATACACAAATTTAAGGAATGATGAAAATGATGATGATTTTCTTCAAACATGATTGAAAATACCAACGAACAGAATCAAAACTAAGATATGATAATTATGAACATATACCTTTTGATGTTATCATGAATTTTGTTTTTAGGGGATGAGATTATTATTAGAAATATTATATACCAAAATTTTTTATTGGGGTTCGAAAACTATAGTTAGGTTCTAATTCTTTTTTAAGGTTCCAAAAACTTTTTTTAGGTTCCAAATTGTACTTAGGAAGTAAATTATATACCCCCAATGAAAAATGAGTTTCTTTGTTATATCCTAGGTATTTATAAAATAATACATTTACATAACTATTAATAATTTTAAATTTAATATTTTTTTTATTTTAAGGGGTACACTATGTATGATAGCATAGCAGACATGTAACAATGGGTTTCTCTGAAATCTTACGTTACAAAAAACACAATGTTATAATGAAAAATAAAACAAAAATAATAATATTATTTTAAATAGTAGTTAATGACAAGTCACGGTATTACTGGGAATGAACAGATAAAACTACAATATTATTTCAAATGTTTTTAAATATTATTTCATTTATCCAAAAAAAATTATGATTAAAATGATAATTTAATCCAATTTTGAGCATAAAATACTCATATATTTTTGAATGGAAAATTTACCATCTTTTGATAGGGAATCCTTTTCGAAGATAGAATTTGTCAGTATTATATGTTTTAATTGCAAAATGGAACTTATTATTTATAAGAGGGACTTCAAAACGTACTTGTGTTCAAATTTTGGTATTTTTATAATAAAATCAATATTTTTTTGAATTGTGAAATGTACTTTGATTTAATTCAAAAATACCGTTTCAAATAAATTATTTATATAGATAGATTTTACTTTTAATTGGTTTTATTGTGTAATTTGATAATGTTTTTAACCATTAATCGATTCATGGTCATTAGATGTAATTTTACATTGAAATTTGATATAAACACATGCCAATATTTGGATAGTTTTATTTCATAAAACCCTACATTCTAATTTTGACATATAGAATTAATTTTAAATTAATTTCAGATAATTAAGTGTTTGTTATTTGGAAAATTAGAATCTATATTTGGAATCAAATGGTTTAAAATTTCTAAATAGTAACCTATAATTTTTTGACATTATTAATTGTAACTCTTGTAATAATTATTTTTACCTTGGTTAAAGGGTAAATTTGGTAAATAAGGGTAAAAAAATAATATTATAATAATATAAAACTACCTTAACATGTGTCCTAATCATATTTTATGATATATTTTCAACCATGAGAATCATTGGGTCAATTTTAGAACCCCATGGAGCAAATTTGGTGTGATAAAGACATGTTATATCAGTTAATTTAATGTAAAGAGAAATATAACATAAACATGTATCTTTTTACTAAAACTATTTTATGGTGGGGTTATATCATTATTATATTTGAATATAAATACTCATTATAATTATAATAATATTTACTACATTTGTGTATTTTATTTATAATTTTTAGACAATAAATACATAAACTTATTTGAGGTATAATGATGATTCAGTGATTACATATTTAATTAATGATTAAGAAAATTTTATTTTATCATATTTAAGCCATAAACGAATTATTTGGATTATCATGACATGTAAAATTTGATTTAATATTTTTTTGGGAATGAATAAATTTAATATGACTTGAACAAAAATAAATTACTAAACAGTTTTAACATTGACAAAAATGAGTTTTTAAAACAAATAATATTTTATTAAATGATATAATAGTCATAATGATTTTATATTAATCCTCATTACCAAGATAATGTTAAAATAAATATTAATGATCTACTTGAGGTTCACTGGTCTTTTTATTGTTACCTTTGTAACCATATAGTATAAAAATCAAAACACATGGTAAGAGATAATTTATATACATAAGGGTTAAAGCCATGATATATGTTTACATTTGTGACCTAAAAATGGATAAATCTTTTTGGTGCATATTATTCCAACCCATCATCATCATATCCTAAAAATATATCAATTTTAACTATAATAATTCTAAAATATTTTTATAATAAAATAATATTTTTGGACTATCTTAAAGTTCCCCTCATCCCGCTTATAAAAGGCCACCACTCAACCAACATACCCACACCACCGAAGCCCCCGGATTCGTCCAAAATATGCTGAAATAATCTCTCAACATCTCTCCCTTCCTCATAGAATAATTCTCATTTGAAGAAGGCATTTCAAGAAATTCTTTTGTTTCAAATCAAAAGGAGTTAACCGATTTATAGGTAACATCTTCTATCAAGTTCTTTTCATTTATTTTCCTTCTATAACACCCTAACCTATTATGTTTAAATTTTTTCATATCAAAAGCAGTATACTAAATATACTACTATGTTTTTATGCTATATATTATTCCTAAAAGTACACAAAACTCCGTCATATTGATATAGATCATACAGTTTCTGTGTATGATGTACTAATGTCTCACGAAACGATGATCGCTCAATTTTGACCTACCACCTATCATGGTGTCTATTATGATGGAAATGTGTTTATATGTTATATATATATAATATTTTTATTTTTTCTATTCTAATATAATTTTTATTTACAACACACATCTATATTTTCCATTATGTGTAAATATGATAATTTCATTTGGGGATGTGTGGACTAACACCCCCTCTAAGTGATATGACTTGTTCATGCCAATAATGGAACATATAAAGGATGTTGTTAATGATAATATTTAACATATATAATATATATATTATTATAGAATTATAATATACATAGGTATCATTAGGTTTTCATTCCTTTAATATGACAATGAAATGAATGTAGCGTTCATGCGTACATACGACACATCTTCTACATGAATTGTGAATTTCATTTTTTATCTGCAGATGTTATGGAATATTATAAAAACATATATACTAGATATATATTATATTATATCAGTAATAATGTTCTAGAGATTATGGTATGTTGACCACATGGAAATCTATATCAAAATATGTTCACTTTCGACTAAAGTAGCAAAAATCAACAAAACAACCAATATGAACATAAATAATTATCTAATTATTATGAAATTGTAAAAAGTTATATAAAAGGAATAATAAATTTCAAAAAATACATTAAAATATAAATTAAAAAAAAATTATTATCCAGGAACGTAACTATTGTACGTGATGTGTTAGACTCAAGGTAAGAGAAATCATAACTCAATATCCATTCATTGAGTTAAATATCAATGTTATTGGTTTTTATTTTCCATGAATATGTGTAAATGATCTATTATTGGTTTACACAAAATATAAACCTATATTGGATGTATTTATATTTTTCACACATATTTCTGTCATTGAAGTATCTGTGATCAAGTTATGAGATCTTTGCAAGTGACTTCATCTCAATCTCTATTCATTGAGACATTTCATGATGATATGAACCATTATATCAATATAATGTGTATATATTTCCACATTCACATTACTTATCCTCATAAATTCTATACTCATGATATTTAATGTCTTTTAAACTATTCTAAATTCTTGTGGTGTATAATTTTAATGTTCAAAAATTTAACGTACTATTTAACTAAAATGTTGTTATAAATGTTATAAATATTTAATATTCTAAATCCTATTCATTCATTTCCATATATTAAAAATTATTTTATGCAACTATTTTTAAGGATATTAATACTTTTTTGTTTAAATTTCATTCAAATGATTCAATGTGATACAGGACACATTGATTCAAAAAATTATTTTGAAATGTTTTAATTGTGTTTTTAAAGAGGATTGATTATTTAAATATCATGGACTATTTTATATATATACATCATGTATGGAATTTCCAGATTTTATGTCCTTATTATGTATTAATGTTTACTATAAATTTTTACCATATTATTTTAAAATAAAGTGGTTTCATTTATGAGTTTGCAGGTTTTAAAGATGATATGTTATTTCAATGTGGAAATTTTTTTTTCTATTATGATTTGTCTATGTGTTATGATTATGTTTGGGTTCATGGATATTGAATAAGTATATGGGAAGTTCGGAGATAAACCAATGCTGGGTGAGACTTTGATAGCTCTCTAATGCATTATGTAACATGATAGAGGTAATCATTATAGTCTCTCTTATGATATCATTAGAATATACTGTGATGGGTATTCCAAATGTAACCATGAAGGTTACTCCCTATGTGGTTGTGAAATATAAAATGTATGTAAGATAAGGATTCAACAAGTTAGCATTATCATTTATGATTGCAGTGGTGTTTTCATGATTCTTATGAATTCATGCGTTTATAAATATTAATGGACTATGATATTTTCCCTTATTTAATCCCTTATTATGTTTTATACTCATATAATGGTTTTTGAAATATTGTCATAGGGTATAAGGATGATTATTATAAAGGAATAAGCTAAGATGATTATTATCAAGAAAGGAAGTCATGTTTTTTATAGGGACTTATTTGGCAGCAAAAATTGATAATATTTTGATAGTATCCAATTGGATGATTATGGGATGATTTGTATTAATAATGCCCCAATTAATTAAAACACTTAACCTAAAAAGATCATCGATGTAAATTAATATCAAATTATTGACTTATCTCCATCTAATGAATTTTTTTAAGGATGCGGCCTTAAATTTGGTATCAAGGGTCATTTTAGATAAATTTAGTGGTTATGATTTTTATAATAGAATGTCCACAAATTATATTTATATTATAGTAAAATATGAAATAACATTTGAGTATTTCCATGTTACTTCATCTGAGATATGTCTATTCAGATTGGATTTATTCCGAGGAAACAGGGCAGCTATGCCGCGAAGACATCCAAGAAGAACCACATTCCAAATAAGAAACCTGAGATGGTTGGAATCAAAATTGAACAATTTTTGTAGTGATGGAATAGTTGACTGAGATAATAAATGGAGTTTGTGTTGACACATGAGATTAACCAAATCATCAACAGATATAAATATTGGTAGTGGAGAATTTCATGAGGAAACATCCTACTTCATTTATAGGATCATATAACCATGTGCATGTGGAAGAGTGGATTAAAGGACAAGATAATATTTTTTATGTCATTCAGTGTTAATAAAATAAAAAAGAAAGTCTATTTGTTTAACAGTTTTATGGTGAAGCTGATCAGTGATGGGAGATGGATAAAAATAACATGGATAGTGTGGAGATTGATTCATATGATTGGGGCTAATTCAATGGCATGCTTCTTGAGAAATATTTATCTAAGTTGTTTTGACTTAGGATATAAAATCAATTCCTATAATTTAAGAAGGAGGATGATATAGTGGCGTCTTATGAAAAAAACTCATTCAACTAGCATGGTATTCTCAAAATTTCATATGGGATCTTGATTGTAAAACCTATCATATTTACTTATCATTAAAGCTAATGTAACAAAGATAATTAGCTTCTCACAAGTAAAAAGTTATGAAAAAATTTTGATGTTCGGAGAAGATGGAAATGTAGTTTTACAAAGATTATATGTTCTTTGGAAAACAATATAATTTGTGTTCTTAGTGGAAGACAAAACTAATGAACTCTTCAAAAAATTCTGATGGTATGAAACTTAAGTTTAGTGTTTTTGAGAATTTTCATAAAAATCACATTGGGGAATGTCTTTTGAATTATAGTATGTTCATACCATGTGGTAATATGGGATAAATGTATCATAATTTCAATAAATAATATAAGGGTAGTGGTAATAAAAAATATTATTTATAGTTAAAAAATGTTTGAAGTGAAATGAAATGGGTCAATATGCAAATTAGTGTCTGAAGAAGAACTCAAATGATGGAAAAAGCATGACTAAAAGTAGAAAGATTTGGTTAAATCCTTTGTAAATACTTTAATATATGTTTTTCCATCATATAATTTAGTGTTAGGTACAATGTCTATTTATTATGATTATGCCAATGCGTTGTTTGATTTTTTGTCTACACATTATTTCATTTATATGAAATTTCTTGGTATATTGGAAATTCCATCTGAAGAAATGAATCTTGAAATTAAGGTAAAAAACTTGTGGGGGAAATTATGAGACAAAGAGAAATTATAAGATCCATCATGTCTTTATCTGTGGAAAGCATCTGCATGCAAACCTTTTTTTAATCTAGTAGAGTTTCTTATTATTTTGGGAATGGATTGGCTTTCCATTAATCATGCTAAGATGAACTGTAGATATAAAGAGGTTTTTTATAAAAAACATTATATTATGTACATGAATGATCCCTTAATATTGAAAACATATCAAGTAGAATAAAAACTAGAAAATTATAGAAATGAATGTCACCATGCACATAATTTTGAAAGAAAACAAAATGTGCAGATTAATAATGTGATAGTAGTAAATGAGTACCTTAATGTTTCTCATGATGAGATGCCTAGTATGATACTAGATCGAGAAGTTGAATTTACTATTGACTTGTTTATTGATGCTAATCCAAATTCAAAAACCTTTATTTAATGGGTCAAAATAACCTTTTAGTGTTAATGAATAAATTGTATGAGTTATTAGTTAAAGGATTCATTTGACCTGTCACATCACTATGGGGTGATTATATCTTGTTTATTAATATGAAATAGGGTTAAATGAAATTTTCCATTGATTATTGTTCCTTGAATATCATCATTATTAAGAAAAAATATCCTTTTTCTCATATCAATCATTTGATTGAACTGATACAGGGAGCATAGTATTTTTCAGATATTGACATGAGGTCAGGGTACCATTAGTTGAAAGTAAATAAAGAAGGAATTCTTGAAGATCATGTTTTTTTCTATTATTTTTAATTATGAATATGTAGTTATGCCTTTTTGGTTTACCAATTGACCTGCTATTTTGACGAATCTTATAAATATAATTTCTACGAGGTTTTAGATAAATTTTTGGTTGTTTTTATTAATGATATTTGGGTATATTATAAAAGTAAATACATTCATGAAAGACATTTAAGGGTTATATTTTAGACCTTAAAACAAAATAAAATATATGGTAAATTCAACAACTATGAGTTTTGGTTACAACAAATTTCATTCCTTGGGCTAATTTTTTATAAATATCGAATAACTATTGATCCTCCTAAAATATAATTTGATGAATAATGGCCAAGACCGACAAACATAATTGATTTTCACATCTTTTTGGTATAGTATGTCATTAGTGGATTATTGTTGAACATATTTCATGGTTATCTATCCAATTGACTTGGTTTACTCAAAATTTTATTAATTTCATCTATGAAAAAAATATTGATTAATTATTTTAGGAATTGAAAAGAAGATTTGTAAATGATCTTATTTTGGAAGTGTCTTCTAAAAATGGTTAATTTATTATCTATAGTGACGTTTCATTGAAAGGTCTTGGTCATATTCTAATACAGAATGATTAGGTTATTAAATATGCTTCACATCCATTGGAAACTCATGAACTAAATTACCCTACATATGATTTGGAATTAGATTCTATTGTTATTGCTTTAACCAATTTGTTTCTTCATATGTATGGCGTGAAATGTGAAATATAAACTAACAGTTAAATCATGAAGTATATATTTACTCAAAAATAATTGAACATGAGACATTGAAGATGAATGAAATTAATTACGGATTATGATGGCATGATTTATTACTATCCTAGAAATGTGAACAAAGTGGATGATACTTTGAGTTGGAAATGTAATGATACATTAACCATGATACATTTGGAACATGACCCTTTGATTAATTATTTGATGAAATTTGTGATGGAAGTTGTTGGTGTTGGAAATTACTCCATTTTGTTTAAGGTTTTAGGGAAATAGGCTTTATCTAGCATAAACAATAAAGCATAGAATAAAGATAGTGAGTTGAAAAAAATAGGTATAGTTGGTTTAGAAGCATAGTTTATGTTAATTTTACATTGATAAAGTATTTTTGTGGTTTGAAACGTGTCTATGTGTGCCTTATGATTTAAATTTGATGAATAGGTTGTTATATGATGTTCATAGTTCTTAATTTTCATTTCATCAGGGATGTACTAATATGTACAACAATCTTCAAGAGTATTAGTATTGGGATGGAAGCAAAAGTGTTATAGCTAACTTTACCAAGATATGTTTGATTTTTAAATAGGTTAATAAAGTGAAATAGTTACCTAATGGGATGCTACGTCCTTCGCCAATGTATGATTATAAATGAGAAAATGTTTCCATGGATTTTGTAGTAGAATTAAAATAGGATTCTCAAGGTTACAATGAATTCTAGGTTAATTTTGATCCCTTGAATAAATCTAGCCATTTTCTTCTTATTCATGATACACCGTCTCTATCTCAATGTTCTCAGTTGTGTGTTAATGAATGATTCAGGATACATGGAGTTACTCTCTCCATTATATCTGATCATAATCCCAGGATCACTTATAAATTTTGAAAAATCCTCTAGAAGTCATTGGGTTCAAAATTAAATATTAGTACAACTTTTCTCGAAGAATATGATTAGTATAAAAAATTTAAAATTCAGACATTCGAATATATTCTATGTGTTTTTTTAGTTCATTACCAGGGATTTTGGAACCAATAAATTTATTTGGATGAGTATTCTTATAATAAATATTTTCATTCCATTATATTGATGGAACCATTTGAGGAATTATATGGAAAATGTTGTCGATCTCCGAATTTTGGGATGATGTTGGTTAATAGAATATGATCGGACTAGAATTGGTAGATGAGATAGTAGAGAAATTTTTTTTTTGTATATGTACATAAGGATAGCTCAGAAAAAGAAAAAAAATATGAGTATAATCAGTGAAAGGATCTTTTTTTACGTAGGAGATCCTATCTTGCTCAAATTTTCTCTATATAAAAGTGTGATGAAATTTGGTAACAAAGGAAAGATGTTTCCATGGTTAATTATATCCTATCAAATATACGAGATAGTTTGAAAAGTTTCATACAGAGTGGATTTACCTACAACTCTATCCTAGGTACACAATATTCTTCATGATTCAATGTTGAAAATGTATTTTTCAGATCCATCTCATGTTTTGAGTTCATTAGTTGGAAGAGAATATTTTTATAATGAACACCTAATTCAGATTCATGAAAATATAGAAGAATTGTTGCAGAATAAGGTGATTCAATAAGAAATGGTTTTGTGGAAAATAAAAATAGAAGAATAGGAAATATCAGAATCTAAAATGCTAGGAAGTATAAATAACCCCCACTTATTTTATAAGTTAATAAAATTGGGATGATGCGATTTAAAAATGGAGAAATAATATAACATCCTATGTATTTTTAGAATAATAAAATTTCCAATCTCTAATTTTTTTTAATTAGATATTTATTTTATGTTAAATCAGACATTATGTATGATAACGTACCTGACATACAACCACATATTCATCCAAAATATGATGTTTTACACAACACTTTGTTATATTGAAAAATATTACAAAAATAATAATATTATTTTAAATAGTAGATAATAAATTTTCATTATAATTTATTAATGAATTTAAATAACTAAAATATTATTACACATGTTTAATAATTGTTTTTTTCATTTATCCCATATGTTTTAGTGTCTTATAATTAGAATTAATACAATTTTATGCATAAAATACTCTAGTATTTTCGAAAGATCATTTTATCTCGTGTTGATGGAAAACCCTTTTAAAATTTAATTTTTTCACATTTATATGTTATATTTTAGGAAATAAACTACCAATTTATAATAGATAAATTAAAATTAAAATTTATTTAAATTTTGATATTTTTCTGATTAAATCAATATCATTATGAGTAGTGAAAAATAATTCTTTTTAATTCAAAAACAGCATTTTCATATAAAAATATTATATTGGTCCATTTTATTATTAATTGATTGTAAATTTTAATTGGATTATGTTTTTATCATTTCATCTAATTTTATCATTGGTTGTAATTTCAAAATATCTTTGGACATAAACAACTATAATTCTTCTGATTGTTTTTACATCATCAAAACCAACTTTCTGGTTTTGACATCATTAATCAATTTTACAATAATTTCTTCAAATTTTGTTTTTATAATTTAGAAAAATAGATTCCATATTTTTAATTAGAAGGTGTAAATATTTTAAATATCTTCATTTTATAATTGGACATTATAAATAGTAACTCATGTAATTATTTTTTCCATTGTTAATTGGTAAATCAGGTAAATAAGGGTAAAAATATTATTATAATAACATTAAAAAACCCTAAAACATTTACTAATCCTATTATATGAGACATGTATGACCTTGATCATCCTTTTAGCGATTTAAGGACCCCATGTGGTCACTTCTGTGTGATAGTTTCATGTTATAATAATTAATTTAATGTAAAGAGATAAATAACATAAACATGTATCTTTTTACTAAAAACTATTTTAAGGTGGGGTAATCTAATTCAGATATTTTACTATAAAATGTAATTAAAAAGGTACAAATATTTCCCACATAATTCCAGTTTATTTAGAATATTTATACATTATATAAATAAATTTATTTATGACCAAAACATAATGTAGTTATTATTTATTAATTATACATTCAAATAAATTATAATTCAAATATTAAAATAAATTTAATCTGAAAATTTTTATTCAATAAATGAATTTTATTGATTATTAAGACATTTTATATTTGGGTTCATTCAGTTTTTTTAATGATTCATTTTTTATGAGTTTATCAAAAATTAATTTCTTAATTTTGTCAAAATTGGCATAAATGTGTTTTTAAAACAAATTCAATTTTATTAAATCATATAACAGTCCTCAAAATTTTGGATTCAGATAAATAATGTATATAATGTTATCAGTTTCATTAATTATCCACATTAGGTTCTCTTTAATTTTTATAGTTACCATATTCACTGTATTGTGTAAAAATACAAGAAGACATGGTAAGAGTCAATTTATTAAACTAAGGGTTAAAGAAAAAAAGATAAGGTTAAATTTGTGACCTTAAATTATCTAAAACCTATTATTTCAAAGGATATAAACCGATTCTAATTTTATCCTCTATAATATATCACTTTGGAACATTTATAATTTTAAAATCACCTTATAATAAAATAATATTTCAAGGCATTCCTAATGGGACCCTCCCCCTCTTACAAAAGGCCACCACCGCTACCCACATAACCACAACTATTAACCCCCTTGGATTGTCCAATATCTACTCAAATAAGAACCTATTATCCATCCTTTACTCCTTTAATACTTACCTTAGGTATATGGAAATTCAAGAAATCCTTGTGGCCCCAATCATATGTAGTTACACAATTTAGTGGTAACGCCTTCCCTCAAGCTCCATTAAGTATTTTTCATTATCCAACCCCCTAACAAATTTTTATTACATTATTATATAATAAAACATGTATCCCTAATAAAATATGATTTTTCTTACGCAATTGTTTCTACCTACACTTACACACAGCTCGATCGAATGTATATATAACATACAAATTTCTATGTACAACGAACTATTGGCTCCCAAAATAATGATTGTTCAACATTCTCAAACAACCTCATATAGTGGCCATTATTATTGAAAATTATTTATATATGATATATATTATATTTATATTTTCTATATTATTTTTTTAGTTTTAAGTTACAAAACACCTTCTTGTTTTCCAGAATGTGTAAATGTGATAATTTAATATGAGGAAGTGTGGACTACCACCCACTCAAGGTGATATGAATCATTATTGCCCAACATGGAATTTATAAATGATGGATTTAATGAAATTACCTGAATTATTTAAAATATATATTACTCTTGAATTAAAATATACCTATGTATCATTTAGAATTAGTTTTATTAATATGAAAAAACAAATGAATGTAGCTTTCCTGTGCATGTTCGACCTACTGTCTCCATCTAGAGATCCTTTCTTTTCTTCTCTAAAAACATTATGAACTATTTTAAATAAAAATATTCATGATATATATGATATTTAAATCATTATTAATATTCTCTAGATTATGTTCTTTTTACAACATGGACAATTTACATAATAATAAGTTAATTTTCTGCTCAAGTAACGAATATTGAAAAAATGTCATATATAAACATAAATAACTGTGTAATTTTTATAACATGATAAAAAGTTATATAAATAGAATAGTAAACAAAAAAACTCCCAATAAATTATTAATTATCCTAAATTTATTATTTAGGAATATAATAATTGTATGTGATTAGTCTAACTCAAGGAAGGGAAAATCTTAACTCAATCTCCCTTAATTGAGTTAAATATACATGTTATTGGTTTCATTTTTACAAGAATATTTGTCAAGGACCAATGATTTATTTACACTTAATTTACACTTATATTTGTTATATTTTTATTTATCACACATATTTATGTCATTGATTTATCCGTAATCAAATAATTTGATCTTTTTAAAGGACTTTATCTTAGTATCCTTTCATTGAGAAATTTATTAATGATATGGACCTTTATATATTTATCAAATATATATGAAAACACTTTTAAATTAATTACCTATATCATTTGTACTCATGTAATTTAATTTCTTTTAAAATGGTCTAATTACATTGGGAATATAATTTAAATATTTAAAATTGAAAATTACTATTTATTTAATACAACATTTTAAATGTTTTATTTATTTAATATTATAAATCCTTATCTTCCATGTCCATGACTAAAAACTGAATTTAAGGAATTATTTATCTATGCATGAATGTTTTAAAGTGTAAATTCCTTTCAAAAGTTTCAATGTGGTATGGGACATATTGATTCAGAAATTGTTTTTTAAAATGTTTTATATGTGTTTTAAAAGACCATTTCTTATTTAAATAACATTTAATGTGTTATTATATATAAATTATTAATTTATTTCAATGAATTTAAGTCTCTATTGTGTATTTATGTTCACATTACATGATTACCATTTTATTTTTAAATTACATGTTTTCATTTATGGGTTCACGAATTATAATGATGAAATATGATTTGAAAGTGAAAATATTATTTTTCCATTATGCTTGGTTAATGTGTTGTGATTATGTTATAGTTATTGGGAATTGATTTAGTATCTGTGTGATTCTAGGATAAACTAAGGGTGGGTGATCCTGTGATATATCTCTAATGCATTGCGTAATGTGATTGAGGTAAATGTTAGGGGTTTTCAAATGAGATTTAGGGAAAATATAGTGATGAATATTCCAAACCTAACCATTATGGTCACCCCCTATGTGGATGTGAAATCAACAATGTGTTTGCCATATGAATGACAAATGATACCTTTATGATTTATGATTGCAATTAAATATTTAGTATTCTTATTAATTCATTGGTTTATAAATAATCATATAGTGATGTTTTCATTCTTAATTTTATCCCTTACTGAGTTTTATGCTCATATAATGTTTTTGGATAAAAGGGGATAAGGATGAGTAAGATAAAGAAATAATCCATGAATATTTCTATCATGAAAATAAATCTTGTTTTTTAAAGTGTTTTCTTTGGTGAAAAAATGGATATTTTTTTGATTGTATCCTCTTGTATGATTATGGGATGATATTTTTTAATAATGCTATAATTTTTTTGAACATGAAAGCTAAAAAGATCCTCGATGTGAATTAATATCAAACCATTGACTTATCTGAAGAATAAGTTATATTTGAAGGCTGGGTCATTATAATCATAATGTTAATAAATAGTTTTAAAAACAATTAGATATGAATGATTACTATATAGTTGACACTCCAAACTATTGTATAATGTATTGAAATCTATCAGAAGGTAATGATTTTTTAATACATCAACATGTTATTATTACATTCCGGTGAATTATAGAATAATATCTCTATTAAGTGTGTGATCCTTAAGAATGTGATTCTTAATATCCATGTGATTTCTACGGGAGATATGGACATGATTTTTTCTTAAGGATATGAAACTAGTGTCATCACCTAGTATCTATGTTTTAGTAAAAATCATGTCATAATCAGTGAGTGTGTGTTTCATCAACAACATGTTAGCACATTAACCTCCAGCTGTTACACATTCACCTATAACTATGGAAACTTCCACATAATTTTGATTCATACATGACCAAAAAACTAAAGAATCTCATAAGAAATAAAATTTTCTAGATGCGTTTTTCTAATATATTCTAAAACCCTTAATGTCAACATCTAAAAATCCTTTTAATACAAAATAATTTTCAGAAGATAAAAGAAGTCCTACTTCTGTAGTTCTCTTTAAAAACAAAAAGATTATTTTTACTACTATTAAATATGATTATTTTAAATGATATTGATATATTAAAAATAATAATACAGAAAATATGAAGTATAGATGACTGCATGTTAAGCCTAGTAATCTTCTTATCATACCTCTAATTTTTTTTATCCAATTGTTTCCTAGATTCATTAATATCAATAGTATTCAAGGTACTGATTGGGGTACATATACTTTTAGTGTTTTCATATCCACACCTTCTAATAATATCTTTAATATATATATTTTGATATATATAGTTTCCTTATAGTTTTGAGAAATTTTAAAACAGTGAATAAATGTAAACTCACCAATCATACTCATTTTACACCCATATTTATTAAGATTCAAAAATGATTTAGTTAATGATTGCTAAGTTGATCTGAATGTAATGTAACACATAAAATTGACAACTAAAACATTTTTATCTTCTTTGGATATAAAAACCATTAGATCAAAAGATACCTTATCATTATTTTTTTGTAACAAAAATCTTGTATGTGAATCATATCAGGTTGTATGGGATTTTTAAAGACCATATAAGGAATTGGTAAGTTTAAAAAATTGTTTGGGATGTTTTGTTTCTTAAAAACTATGATTTTTTTCAACATATAAATCATCCTGAATATATCCATTATGGAAAGAATAGTTCACCTCCATTTGAAAAAATAGAGGTTAAAGAATGCTTCAAAAGGCTAATAGAATACGAATATATCCATCTATATCTACCAGATCATAGGTTTCATAATAGTCTATTATTTCTTGGTAATTATATCCATTATCAACTTACCATTCTTTATTTCATACCATGATTCCATTTTCATAAAATTTATTTCTGAGGACCCATATTTCTCCAATTAAAGATAATTATTTAGGTCTTTCCACCATGGTCCATACATTAATCTTTTCAAATTCATTTATTTCCTCTTGAATAGAATTAATCAAATCTTCATCACCTAAAGCTTCATCAGTACTTTTAGGTTCTAATAGGGAATGGAATTGTAGATTCTCGACATCATTTCATAAATAAATTCTAGTCTATACAGGTTTATTTACCTCACTAATGATACTCTCACTAGGAAGATTCCTTAGAAACAACTGAAATGGGTATTGTAAAACATGTTCATCCTTATAGGGTAGAAATCCTTCAAGAGATAATACTTCCAATACACTATGTTGAGTATTTTCCATACTAGAGTAATCTTATATCAAAGGTTGATAATCAATTTTTAAAACACATATGATGATATATGTTTGGATTGTTTAAAATAAAATTTATCACATTAATCAAATTAATCATGTTTTGATTACTCAGTAGTATAATAAATTTTTTTGCGAACACAATATGACCTTGAACTAGTAGAATATTTTAAAATTATTCCTTCATTATATTTTCATGAGAATTTTTGTTTGTTATCTTTTGTATTCAAAATGAATACATTTCATCCAAATACTCTGATGTAAGAAATGTTATTTTTTCTATATGTCCAGAACTCATAAGGTGTTTCATTAAGAAATGTATGGATTAAAACATGAATTATATTATAAATATTAGTACTTATAGATTCAACCCTACAATTATTATAAAATTATATTTCACTCAACATGGTTCATATTATATAATGAAGAATTTAGTTTCTTCTTCAAACAACACCATTTTTTATAAGGAGTTTTAGGAGCAGATAAGTAATGAGTAATTCCTTTATTACTACAAAATGTTTGAAAAGTAGAATTTTCAAATTATATAAATATGATCACCTTAAATCGATATCATAGGAAGGTTTTTGACATTTTTTACTATGTATGAAGAAGACATGAAAATAGAAAAAGGGTTTTATTTGTTTGATAGATAATAAACCCATGTAAATCTTGTGTTATAATAAAATAAAAAATCACGTAGTATTTTTCTCCAATACATTCAGTTTGTGTCATAATGAACAATTCCATGTGATCTAGCTATAATTAATCAGATGCTAAGAAATCACTTATATTATTAAATCTTGACTTATGTTTCTTTTAATATTGACAAGGCTCACAGAACATTGAAGAATAAAATCTAAGATCACGTAGATCCCTTATAATACATCTCTCAGATAGCTAATATATGTTCCATAGGTTATAATGTCTTATCCTTATATTACATATCCATGTTTATTATTATATTTCACTATGTCCACATATATCATGGATCTTAAGTTCTTCTAGGTTAAGTGTATAAGCATTCTCATGTTGTTGGAAGGAAAGTATAAACTCATCCTTCGAATTGTGATATAAGAATATATTTTTACTAAAATTTTCAAGGTAACCTTTGTCACATAATTTTTTTATTCAAAATAATATTTTTTGTAAAATTATTAACAAAATAAGTCATTTCAAATTAAGGATTTACCCAGAAGAATAGTGTTTCCAATATAAAAAAGTTCTCCTCGAGCACTGTCCCTAAAAGGGACACTACCACATTTCTATATAATAATAATTTTATATAATTTTTTCTTACAAATCATGTATCATGAACATCCACTATCCATATACCTTGTATTGTTGTCAGTAGATAATTTATTTTAGTAAAATAAATAGTTTGGTTTTTAAAATCCTAAATTTCATGGATCTAAAAATGTTATAAAATAAAATTTTAAGAATCCATATTTTCATAGAAAGGTAAGATTTATGAAAAACTAAATATTTTATTTTAAATAAAGAACAATTTTTTTCCAAGTCTCCGCAACTTTGACACATAGTATATAATGTGGAACATTTAGGAACCAAATAATTTGGACTAAATTGAGGTTATACGTGATAATAACCCATTCATGAACTATTTCTAAAATTATGATGTTGACAATAATGTTTATCATATCTTTCCTTAGAAGAAGTAATATATGGTAAATGTTTCATCAAGGAAAATATTTCATATTATATATTAATGAATAAATTCATACCCTCAAATTAATTGGTATTAGTATTTGGGTTTAACTCTAAAATAATTTTCATTGAAATAGTATTTCCATGATCCTTAGAAAATCTATAATTTTCAGAATTAACATCCACAAGGGTTTATTAAATAAATTTTTTTCAAAAGATCATTCATCAAGTTCATTAAAATGATAATATATCTCTTTACATAGAAAAGTAATTCAAGATATTTTCATATCATGTTTCTTATTGATGTTATTTTTTTTTTGGGTTTTCAAGAAACATAGAAAGCCTAGATACTTAATCAAAATATGGTAAATTGTCTTTTGTTAAGGAAGATCCTTCATATAAATAAATATATCTATCAGTATAATGATAGATAGGATTTAATTAAATATTATTTAATGATTTAGTAGTGTGTACCATACCCACAAAACATTTATTTTCAATATGTGTTCTAGAGATGAGGCCAATATTCTTTTTTCTAGAATATTCATTATATGAAGATTCATTAAATGAGTCGCCACCACTTTCACTCCCAGAATCATTTTCCTTCAAATAACTTATTTCCTTGTGGCTTTTAATATATTTTCTGATTCCTCTTAGAATTTTTATTATTCATGTCATTTCATTTAAGCCTTGTAAAATCTTTTCTGATATGTAATACTTTTTATATTGATAAAAAATGAATTCAGAATCATTATTATCCTTTCTGTCATTTTTCATATATTTGTATTGGAAATCCTTATTTCTGAAATTCTTGTCCATCATAGAATAATGATTTGCTAACATGTAATCTGACATTTTAGATTCATGTGATTCTGACGAAAATACAACTTTATCAGGCATTGTTGACTTAAAAAGTTTCTCAGGAGTCTTGGATTTCATCTGATTCAATGTATTATAAAATAAAACACACTTAGTTTTCTTCATTATATAATTAGAAAATTTATTAAATCTATTTTCATGTTCTAAGAGTGTTACAAATAACTTATCAAGAGACATAGTTATAACATTTCTTGAATAATCAATTACAGTTCTCTTCGATTCCTATTCACTGGGAATGGTATCTATAATCTTTTCTACATGATCCTAATCAATTATCCCATTTCACCCATTGACTATAGACATCCCACAATAGTTATAAATCTCTGTTGAACATAACTAATGGTTCTATAAAAGGAAAAACAAATCCATGATAATCTGATCTAACCACGACTCATATAGTATCAATAAACGTTAAAGTACCAAAATGAGTAACTTCTAGTTTCTTACAAATATATTTAGCTTCGTCACCTAATGATATCAGGCTATAAATATTCATGGTCATAGAACAATGAAATGTTTTTCAATCGTTATAGTTTAACTAATATTCTTTCTGTTCAGGATTTGTTATAGTTATGACTTATTTTTCAGGTATATTATGTTATCCAGTAAACATAACAATGTGATCCACAATAGTATTGATAAAAAAGACTTCATTGTGTATCAGTATATTCATAATAATTTTCTGCAAAGATTGGTGGTCTTATAGGGTTCAGATTATCTATGGAACTGAAATTCCATCCTAAAATCAACGAAAAAAACAACGAATATTTCTTTTTAAAGAAACCATGTTAGTGTAGTATATATATATATAATAGGAATTATGAGAATCTATGAGATTTATAGAAAGAGTAAGTAAAATGAGTAGTGAAAACCTTCCTTTGATACCATGATTATGTATCAGTATCACAGATACCGTCTATGAAAACAAATTTGATAAAAATGTAGATTTAGATGCTCAGATACATAAGGGAGTGAATTTTATGTTTAGAAAACATTATTTTTATCGTTAAAGAGAACATTGTTTTACAATGTTAAATAAATTTGATTCAATAAAACCTCTTGAGGAAGGATTATAAAAACAACATAGTTTTGATAAATAATTGTAATTAAATAATTACATAGGTATACTTAAACCAGATTCTACCTTAATGCTAATAGAATCTTATATCAGAGTAACGAAAAAAGAGACAGTATAAGAAACACTAAAATATTTTTACAAATTTTAGTAGAAATTAAATGAACATATAAAATAGAAAAATTATTTTAACCCAAATAGTTTAGTATCCAAACACATTGGATAAAGGTTCAATCATTTATACATTCATGAAACTATGTCTTACTCACACTAGGTTATGACCCCAATTCAATGATTGGTATTTATCTTGCTATCCATGTAATCCCTAAATCTATAAGGTGATCAATACCTATGTGTTCCATAAAATAGGAATCACTCAATTAATAAGGTAATTAGAACCACTATAATCCTTTAGATTGGAATACCTTGATTTTATACATAAACAATCAAAATTGTATGAAGAAAAAAATTCTTATTTAATATTTAATAATGTCAAACAAGTTGTTCACAATCTAAACCCTTCATGGATTTCACACAAAGTAATAATGGGAGAGCTCTCATAGAAAATCAATTCTCCCAAAATTTCTTATCATTGATCACGTTCAAATGATTAGTTATTTACTTACAGGATCTCCAATAGTAGAATTTTTCTCTAATGGATTTATTTTCCCTAAACATTTGGATGGAATAATATAGGTGGAACATAAAATGGCCATATAATAATTAAGTAGATGACATTGTCTGGAATAATAAAATATCATGACAAATAATAAAAATGTGTGAATATGATTATATGAAAACATTATGTTAAGGAAATATGGTCTCATTATGAATGATATAATATCATATTATAAAAAAATAGAAAAATTAAATAAATATATGAAATCATTTCTAGAAAACAATTGACAATTAGAATTTAGGAATATGGTAAATCTAATTCAGTTTTCTACAAAATTCAAAATTGAGAACGTTGAATCAGATTCGATTTTATACTTGATTCAGAATTCATAATTAGTAATTAGATTCAATTTTATGTAAGATTTAGAATTAAGAAAGAAGAATGATAATTCATTTTCTATGTGATTTGGTTTTAGGAAACCAAAATTAGAATCAAGATTTTATGAGAATCAGATTCGTAAATCTTTAGGAATTTGAATTGAGAAACATGAATTGGATTAGACTTTTTGGATAATTTAGAATTGAGAAAGTGAAGGATTATTTGTTTTATTAAGGACCTGCTTTATTCTAGTAACTATTATATTAATGTTATTATTATTTACAAAAATGTTATAGAACATTCATATAGATTTCCTTATACATTAAATATTTTTCATCACCACATCTCATGAATATTCTTAATAATAGTAATTTTCAATAACTATAATCAATATAATATATTTATTTATTTACCATTTACAATTACATACCATCTCAACCCATCTCATTCATTCTGTAATTGAAATTCTAATCGTGCATTGTGTGAACAACCATCTCTAAGAATAGTTCTTTTTTTCATTTTTTATCATTTTAATTCCTTATTGAAACGTAATAAAATATTTTACCCCATAATGAAAATAAAAATATATAATTATGATTATATAATAATTATATTATTTCAAAATAATGTCATCTTTTACTATAGTCACGAATCATGATAAAGCGTGTTTCCGATTGGGTCGATTTGACTACATACTTAAACAATGCCATTAAATTATTTCATGGTCGATTATGAAAAGGTAGTTTCATGTATAATATAATATTAATATATACATATGTATTTTTTGTTATTTTTTAAAAAGGAAACGATAATATTTAACAATTTAATAATGAAAACACCCTTCATAGGTTAAAAATTTCCAAAGCTGTTCATTGTCGACTTTTTCTTCTAGGATAGTAAATACAATAATCATAAGAGGAAATTTATGAATCACAAATAAATTTATGATATAAATTATGGAAATATTAATTTTCATTTAATTATAAAAATTGGATGATGATCAAACACTAACACCACTCATACATAATTACATAAAATGGTGAATCCTAAAAACAATTGTTGTGGGAAATGAGAATCACTAAAAAATATATATCTATATATTGACTATAAATGAAAATTATAAAACTTTCAAGTAATTAATAACATTATAAGATATTATATTATACTATTTTTATTTATTTTATGGGATTATTGAGAATATTTGACTAATCAGGGAAACAAGGTAAGAGTTTCAAAATAAAAAATTTCAATCCCTCAAGAAATGTTTTGGTTATACATGATGTTACATTTTTGTTGGTGGAAATACTAAAATATTTTATGTTTGATTCATGAATTCATTATATTTCATTCCACAAAATTATTTTTTCATGTTCATTCTCTCATGGGATTTTGATTCAATGTTCCAAAGGCTGTTAGGGGGTTTTGGGACACTATTCTCTTACTTAGGTCAAAATAACTAATATTTTTCTATTACACCTCACAATTCATAAACACTAACCTATGATGATTTTAGAGTCTATTATAGTATATTTTAAAGTGAAATCAATTTTGACATTAATGTGATCTTTCATATTTATTCTAATTTAACATTCAAATGAATTTTAATAAGAATAATATGTATTATATTTAATGCATTTTTAATACATGACAATATATTAACATCCAATAAATTTTCTCCATTTCCTATTTTGAACTCATACTATTTTTATATGAAAATTTCATTTTAATTCCATTATTTCATTTGAAATAAATGGTATCATTATCTGCCTTAATGGGGTTGTTTTTCAGAATGGATATTTCAAAATTTATTAATATATATTCGATCATTTCAAAATAAAAGATTTTATCATGTACTCCACATTGTATATTAATGACTATTAGTAATTTTTCAACATTGAAATAATAAGTAGTTTTTTAAATAAAATACATTATGAATAGTTTCACATTATTTTATGAAAATATTATATATTTTTCACGTCACTATTTTTAATGAATCATTTCATAGAAATTTTTTAAAATTTGTTATAAATTATTTTATTTAAAACTTAATTAATTTTTTATTTATAAATTCAAAAGTATTATTTTATATGTATATATTTTCAATTTATTTTCTCTTCCCTTGTTGAAAAAATATATATTTTTTACGTATTGAATATTTAATATTATTTTGAAAATAAATTTTTTCATTGAATAACATATCATTTTTATAATATTTTTATCTCTTAAAAGATTTTGTATTCTTGAAAAATTTATAATAATTTACTCAAATTTTTTCTATTTCTATTAAAATAAAATTCTTATATATTTTATTCATCATTATTTTAATTGGTTTTGTAAAAACATTTTTATTTTCATATTAATTTTTTTCTAAAGATTATATCCAATGAAGTGAAGCTGTATTCACCCTCCAAATGTTATAATGTCATGAATACTCTTAGGAAATGATATTTATAAATCCTATGGTTTCTTTAAAATATCGTATTTGAATGTACCAGAAACCCATTCCTTTTAAATGGGTTATTTATCATATAATGATATTGTATTTTAATTATAAACCATATGTCTAGATAAGGGTGGGTGTGGTCCAATATCTTTCTCAAATATAATATAGTAAGATTATAAATATTGATATTATTATGCATGGACATTATGGGTTTATTCAAATAGGAATGACAAAGATGTATTTGCTAACATTTTCAGAAGTAGAAATAATGACATTACTCACATAGGCAAGGTCATAATGGGTCTTCTCACACGAATATTCCAAGGATTATGGATGCATAAAATTTTCATATTTAAATGTTATGAATAATATCATTAATTTTTTATTTTAATGTTTATTTAATGTGTAATTTAATTTCCACGAAACACTAGGTTTTCATTGTTATAAATTTCCTTGTATCATGCACCTTATATCATGTTCTTATGCTATATGTTAAACTAAATTTTGTCCTTAAATTTTCTCCCTATCTACCTATGTTTATCCTCCATGTTTTATGAACACAATATATTTTATTTTGATCATTTAAAAATATTTATATTTTTTCATCACATTAACCTCATGCTTATGATATAATGCTTTATTATTTTTCCATCCCCTTACTGAGCATTAAATCTCACCCAATTCTTATGTTTTCATTCCCGGTGTAATGAGAATGATTGTATCATATTGGATATCTAGAAAAAGGATATAAAGGAGAATTATTTTTAATAAATAGTTTTATGTTTTATAAAATAAGATTATTGAGTATGTAATCTCTATGATACTGTACTTTTGTATCCTTGTGACATGTGGTTGATTATGATATGTATTAGATAAATAATTTTATTATAGTAATGTTTATTTAATTTTCATCTTGGGTATCTATAAACTCATAATCATATATAATTCTCATCTACCATATCGTAGATAATATATTATTTTTGTTTCAACATTATTATTATAAAACAATTGATAACTATTCTGAACCCATATGCAAAAAAATTACAAATATAAAAAACAATTTATTTATAAAAAACAATTTTTTAAAATAAAATACATTGAAAGAAATTAAATTTGTTCTTTATTTGAAATAAAATAAAAATATTCCTTGGAATCCATATACCACGTAATGGTTGGAGTGGATGAAATATTCAATGTTACTATATTATTAAAAATAAAACATTTTCATTACCTTCAGATATCAATATATGATTAATTTTAAACAATTAAATGTATTGTATAACATATTTCACATTATACAGAAAACATAAAAAACAAAAAAATGAATAATTAAATTTTAATAAAGATATAATGAACTCTAAAATCCAAAACCATTAACATTTATTTCCTTTCTAATGTAAAAAATTACCAAATGATAATTTTTAGATGAATATTTTAAATAAATAACATATTGTTTATATTATATATTTTACTTAAAAAAGATTAATTGGAAAATAATATAATATAAATATTATTAATTTAAATTAATTTTTTAATTCCATATTGGTAATTAAATTTAGATGAATGTTTGATACTTGTTCAAAATTATTGATTTTTATCTTAATTGAAAAAAATAATGATAATTCAAATACCATCACATTTATATGACCTAGTATATTTTAATTCCTTTTTTATATAATAATAGTTATATGTAATGAAAAATATATCATTCTATAGTTCTACAATCAGTTGATAATACAATTGATCATCATTTTTGAAAATGAATTTATACACTATGTTAAATATTTTTAATTTGTTTAATTAATTAAATTTATGTTTGGAGAAATTAGGTAATTGATTTATTTAAATTTCAAAAAACTCTTATTTGAAAATTTTTAATCTTATTTATAACATTATAGTCAATAAATTTGATAATTTATTTCTATACATAACTATCATCAATAAATATATAGTATTATTAAAAACAATTACACATTACATTGGCTAAAATTAAGACTAAATTCACTACTAATATATGATAATATGATAACACTATTCTTGTTTTTTTTAAAATATTTTATATCTATTTAATATTTTTAATTACATTTGCCTATATAAAACACAAATTTTTAGGATTTATTCTAAAAACCACTATAATGGGGAAATAATTATGTAAAAAATATTATCTTACTAAAATCATGCAATTTATGTCAATTAAATTATATTTAAATAAATTTAATAATTATTATAACATAAGTTATAATTTAAAATATTAATAATTTAACACAAAATTACTTTTTAATAAGTATTAAATAAAATTACGAATCCATAATTTAAAAAAATTACTTTTCTTCAAAAAGTGTTTTTCTCCAATTTATCTATATTAATTTAAAATTTCATTTTATAATTTAATTAAATATAATTAGATCAAAATGAGGTTAAATATGGGTTCATTACATCATGAATTTTTCATAATCTTTTTTTTTTCATATTTTTAATATAACAAATACTTCCATACATAAAATTTTATATCATAATTTTAACGTTGAAGAGTAAACTTTAAAAAAAATAAAAAATTCAATAACAGGTTCAAAAAACTTTTTTTAAGTATTATTATATATATTATAGACCCTAATAAAACTAAAAAACCACTATTTCTATAATTTGGATCCATTGACTTGTAAATAGTGTCATGGAATTATTAAAATATAAAGGGTGTTTTCACAAAGGTCGTTATACTCTTTTATAAAAGTGGTTCACATAAAACCATTCCATCAAAAACCTACTATTGAAAATTATATTGAAATTATACCCAAGTTTACTTTTTTATATTTATCAAAAACTATATTAGGATCCTTGTCAAAAAAATGTTGGCATAATATCATCAATTCTAAGTAGTTTTCCTGGGATAAATCTACTCTACTATGTAAGTATCATCTTATTCATACATTTTTTCTTTAATTTTCCTATTCCAAGTATCATATATCCATTAATATATAATTGAACAAGTATCATCATTATAATGATATGTTATTATATTGATAAAAAAAATTTCTATTCACCTCCATCCACAATGAAAAACTAATGAGTAGTTAGTGCATTACATGGCTTATAGATTACACAAAGAGACGTCTTCCATTTCTTTTAACCACTATTCATGGTTCATAAAAAGAATTTAAATGATCAAAAAATATATTTTTTAATACAACTATGATTATAAAATTTGAAATTTTCATTTTAATTTTTTCCTTATAATTTATTGAGAAATGGAAATGTTAAATTGTTAATTTTTATGAATTATCTCCTCATCGAGCGATGTGCAACACTTTTCATCCCCATCCAACATTATTGGTTTTTATGAAAATATTTAATTTATAAAAAATATATATAACATTATTTAAATTTGATATATTTTAAATTTAATTTTTGAGACTTTCTAAAATGGTCATCATATATATTAAGTTAGAAAACAATTGATTGAATAACCCCATGTATCATACACATTAAATACAACGATATAAAAAAATATAATAATATTAAATTAAATAAATATCATAAAGTTTCATAATAATTTATATATTTAAATTTTTTTATTACCCTCCATCAATCCTTTTTTTTATTTAACTGAAAATATCTACCTTAGGGAAAGTGGGAACCTATATAAAAACCAGAAAAAACACATAACAAAATTCAAAATTCAACATTTAAAAATCAAATGAAACCATCAGCACCACACAATGAACCTTCAAAGAACACCACGTTTCAAAATTCAAATGGTTCAAATAAAATCCATCACTTCTAACTCGATATAAAAACCATTTCCCATAACCTATTTCAAATTTAAAAAAGAACCATCATCACACCTTATGTGTACTACCTCTTCATGTGTACCCTGACACAAAAAAACTCGCATCCAACGAGGCTCTCCTGAAACCAGCATGCCGAAAACCGTCATAGTCACCAACAACAAAAAACTCACGAAACAAACCTCTATAAAATAATAACACAATTGAAGACTGCCAAAATTGAATCTATCACCTTGAAGAAACACCTTAAATGCTGAAACAAGCCATCAGTATCGTCGACACGAAATCACGAGCATCAGAGTTTTGGAGTCAAAATCATCTCTTGCTACCATGTTGAACACCACTAACAGAGGCCTCAATTTTTCCTCATCTCAAACATCTAGAATGAACTCCGACCAACAAAAAACCACAAGCAATAAAGAAGGCCCAAAAATATAAAACGAAACCAGTGAATTCCCTAAAGAGGTCTAGAATATAGACGGTGAAAAAGTTTGGGGATGAAATCCTAAAAGGAACCTCAAAGACCACAATCCCAATTTCCCAAAACCTTGTGTGCCCATCACTCCAACTCCAACCTAGATATTTGTGGTGGAACTCTAGGTCAGAGGTGGTTCGGATAGCCAAGAATGACAGACCGACTCTGGTAGTTGCTGGTAACCAAACCTCCACTGAACCACAATCCTAAAATCTATAGGATTACTTTATACCATCCCCGACCCGAACAGGCATGGAGGAACATGAGACCAGAGCAGGTTGGGGTAATGGAGTGCATCCAAATCACATACCATCACCACAAGAACTAGAAATCCACCGAGAAATGGTTGAAAGAACCAATGGAGAGGAAACCATAGAGGAACAGAACTCCTTAGAGTGGAGGTGAGGATAGGAGCCGAGGAGCGGAGCCGAAGAGCGGAACTGAGAGCTAATTGGAGAGGACAGATCCTGAAACCCTAGAGGAATGTAGAAGAATGTATGGAGATTGCTCACAGTAGACAGTGCGGAGAGTGCTCAAGGATGATCACTTGATAACTCTGGATGGTAATGATGTTCAAAAAATATATTTAGAATAAATATGTGTTTTCATATAAATTTTATTTCATTAAGACAAGATTGTTTTATTCCACATGAATGCTCTTATATAGTTTAAATACCTAAAAATTTTAATATATATATATATATATATTGATTATATTAATTTTTAGTTTATTCAATGTCCTATTTAATGTTTTATTTCTCAAGGGATTTTGGTTTGATTGTTCCAAAGGTTTAATGGGGGTTTCCTTTTCAAATTCCCTTATTTGTCGCATGTTTTGTATTATACTCCAAATTAAATTTATGTGATTTATATATACTTTTTATGTGATAATTTATATCATTAAATTAAATTAATCATTTCATATCATGCTTAATTTCCATACCTATAATTACATGTGTTTTTATTATACTATCGCTCAATCTATAATATATGTTATATCCCAATTCAGATTCTTTGAGAAATGTAACATGATAAATAATTATTTTCATTTTATTGGGGATTTAATATCCATGGGTACATTTCCAAAAATATATTTTTATTTTATTTTATATAATATATAATAAATGTTCCCCTATTCTTGTGGCTTTTGAGACGTTATTTCACCATTTGTGATGATTTTTGGTAACAGAAATCCATTATTTTGAGTTATTAAGATTTATAAAAACATTATTATTCCATTCATGGGTCATCCCAATATAATATTTTATTGTATTTTATAATACTATTTTCCGAAGTTTTGTTTAGTTGAAATTATTAATTTTAAAACACTTTTTACAATGTCATTTTTTGATAATTTTATTTTCATGGATAAAAAAGGTTCTGTAAAATATTTATTTATTTTTGAACAAATTTAATACAGAAGATATTATTTCATATACAAGAATATATTTTTAGAGATTAATTTTAAATTATATTTTTCAAGAGAGTATTAAAATCAACAATTGAAAAAATATTTTTTGATGTGACATATCACCTTCACTTTTATATCATTGTAATTATATTCCTAAATTTAGTTGTAGATTTTGGCAGATGTTTCCCTTTAAATATATTAATGATTTCCCCCAATTATTATTTTTGATTCAATATTTTATTTGACTATTGTTTATATATTTAGGTATAAGTAACTCATGATACAAATTAATATAATTCATGCTCCCTCTTTGGTATATAACATCAAAATACTATTTTCCAAGTGTGCTTCCCATCTATGTCAACATCCTTCCAATTTTCCTTTTTATCACTAGGAATATTATCATTTAAAACCACCCACCCCATTCACATAAATGACTTATGATCATGTTTCTCATTAGTTTTGTTAGCCATATAATTATTTCCCAATATGATGTAAACATAATATTTTACTTAATTTAGATTAGAATTTGTTCACCTAGAATAAATTATGTTCGATTGGAATGCAGAAATGTATCAAAACTCTTTATGTTTTTATTGTGATATGGATTATATTTTGAATATTGTTAATGTTTTGTTTTACCCTCTATATTCTTCTTATATATGGGTTATGATCATGTTATCCCTTATATTGACACGTTAAAATGTTTTTTTCTTTTTGTATGTTTTTATTTATAAATGGATGATAGTTCACAAATTTTCAATGTAATGTTTAACTATATACTATCTTCCTCTAGATGAGTTATAATCATGTTAAAGATTTTTCAGACATTGGAAAATTATTAAAATTTCATGATGATCATGGACTACCAATGAGGGTTGCACATATATTGATATTATTTATTCTCTATAATATATATTACCTAGTTTAGTTTATCAAGAGGTTCCTCAAGGACTAGTATTAATGGAAGTTATGAATCTTATGGATAATGCACTGTATATAATAAACAGCTGGATATAGTATAATTTTATATTTCCCCATGACGATTCGACTAGTCTGAAGAGATAAAATATGTTTGGGTATTTGGTAAATGTGTTCCATTTGAAGCATGATTTCATCAATATGGCCTAAAAATAAGAAATGATACTTGAAACAAGGCCATGATTGATGTATTTTTATTCCTATCATTATGAATTACTTTATTTTAAAATTATTTGAATTGATTCACATGTTTTCATTTATTATCATTGATATATCATGCTCATGGGTTAACACTGATTATGGATTTATTTTTTAGATTTATTATTACCATAATATTTGAGTTGTTTTTATTAAATTATTAAATAAATTAAAATTTCCACTTTCATGTCATTTTTCTCAAAAATAAAATTTCCATTTCTCTAGGTTATGGATAAATTTATTGATTGTGACCTATTTTTATGGATAACAATTTGAAATAATTTTTTTGGTCAAAATTAAGACTTGTGATGAAATATGTAGTTGCATATATAATATGAAAATTTTCTATCTGATATAAATAAAATAATATTTATTAGATTATTATGTTCTCTATATCTCTGAAGCTCTATACCTAAAATGATACTTTTCATATAAGAGATTCAAAAATATGTGTTGGTTTTTATTTATATATTATTGTATATTTCATTTTATAGATGGTATCAAAGTTAGTATATAATGTATGTGTTTAGGAACATTAGATCTAGGTGTTAGGGTCAACGACTACACAATTGGTATCAAATTAATGTTTTACATAACAATTTGATATAATGATGTTTTTAGGTAAATTTAATGGCTTATAGTTTATCTTTTATCACAAGTTAAAATAAATAGATAAAACATTGGTATAAGTATATGTCCTAAATTTTTTATAATTCACATATTAATAAGGTATTATGATCAAAAAAAAATTTGAAAATAAAATGGAGTCTATGTAATTCAAAATATATTTATGTTTAGATAATGTTTAATTTATTTGGTTTTTATTATAAAATACCCGAATGTAGATACCAGAATGTGGATGTGGATGCGGCATATATATAGAAAATTGTTATCAATAAAAAATATTTTGGATGAGCACTGAATCAATAATCAATTTTATACACAATTAGTGGTCCAATGACTGATCACCTAGAGAGACACACTTAGGGGATATAATTTGGTAAATCACATTCTATTTACCAAAAATTACATATTATTTGTGAATATTTTTAACTATTTGGTATAGGGAACCTAATAGAAAATGAACATAGATAACCAAGGATTGAATAAGGAAAGTCATATATTGATATGAAAGTATCAAAAGTAAAAAACAATGGATAAAAAAGGGAAGATATAATATTATTTCTGATTTCATATTTATATTATAGATATTTTAATATATTATTTAGTATTTTTCTAAAATTGTATTATGAAAATTATTATGTTCAATGTATATTCTTAGAAACAATAATGTCTTATAACCTTTTATAGGAAATTTTTTTGGACATTATTATATGCTTATTAAAATGGAGAATGTGATATTCTGAGTCTTAAACAAGGTAATACGATTAATATTTTATAAAAAAATTATATATCTCCATTATTGAATTTTATATATCAATGATATTATGGTATATTATAAAAGTTATGAGGATCATGTGAATCATCTAACAATTATTATTTAGTAGTTTTACATTAATGGAATGGAAACATATATTAAATGTTATTAATAATCATACTAGTGGTTTTATGATATGGCTATATATTTTGGGATAACTATTAATGAACACATAATTACAGTGTAGATAACTATGATTTTTAATACAAACATGTTAATAATATAATAAACGGTAGTTTTATTTTTAATAAGCATGTTAAATAGTAATTTGTAGATATGTGATTCATAATTAACCCATAATACTTTTGGAGGGGTTCATCCCATTTTTAGGATTATGATATATAGGGAATTTGTGTGTGAAATTATGTTCTATTGGTTAATACCAATTGATGGTAAAAGAGAGAGTCTTTTGTGGGTAACAAAATAATCTCATTGTGGATAAAGGTATTTAAATTCAAATAGGATATGGTAATGGTATGTTATTGATATTATATGATCCAAACAATGGAAAATGTAGTAGTATTATGGTTAATATGGATTTTGAGAGTCTATATTTTAATGATTAGTAGCCTTAGAATATTTTGAGTCATGTTAATTTTGGACTCAATTTTATGTATTTGGTTATGAAGTATGAGAGATCCCAACTAAATTAAACCTCATATTTTTTCAAGAACGAAATGTGTTAAACTATGAGTGATATATATTGAATTGAGTATGATAAAATTTGAGTTCAATGAAATATATGATAATACGATAGTGTTATTATGTTATAAGTATTGAGGAAAAACAATATGATGGTTATTTAATATATGTATCTTATAATGATAATCAATCAGGTATAATCTATTGGTTTTATTATTTTATAATACCCAAAGAAAACATGCTAACAATGGATGTGATGGAAAATGTAGAAAAATTCCCATTAAAAGACACTACAGGTTAAGGGATGGAGATAAAATTCTTCTAATAATACAAAAAAAGTTATCAAAAATCTGATCGGAAAAATTAACATAGAAAATATATAAAACACACTAAAAAAATTATTGGACCTTATAGATAATTAGGTGACCAATATAATAAAATATAGAATATTCCGTTTTTTACATGTCATGAAATGTCAGAAGAATCATGCTGGAATATTCTATAAAAAAAGATTATTGATATTTGAGTGGAGATGAATTCCATGAAACTTACAACATCAAGGGAATGAGAGAAACTAAAAACTATACTATTTAAATTTCATGATTTTTGGGAATTATTTATATCAATTTCCCAATAAATGGTCAAAAAAGGGTGATAGTCACCAAGATTTTTTGGAATAAGAAAAATCCAATGCATCTACTTCCAATGAATCAGATAATGATTTTTTCACTCTAAATGTCTAGTTTTATATGTCATGTTTATTTAAAAGACATCAGGATATTGAGTTATAAAACCACTATTTTTTATTATCATGTAATAAAATTTAAGGGAATGTGTGAATTCATTTCCATTAGATCATGGTATTTTTTCATTTTTATCATTATATGTAAAATTATGAAAGGGTTAGATATCTATTAAAGGTGTGTATAATATATATATATCTCATTTCATATACTAAATAACACAATGATTATAAGCAGTTTATGGTTAATTATGAGTTCCATATACAAATTTCAATGAGTCTAATTGTGAGGAAGAAACTCACTTTTGGGGCAGAGTGCAATACACATAGATCATAATATATTATTAACTTCAAACAAGCGAATGTGTTAAATAAATAATGTGAAATGCTATAATAACAAAAAACATAAACAAAAAAATAAATTATTATTAGTCTTATAATAAACTACAATATGGTAAGTAATTAAAATCTATTATCACTATAATGAAAAAAAATTAATACAATTTAATATTGAGAAGTTTATTTTTAATAAAATACATTTTCATCAATTTTAAATTTAATCATAAAATAAAATAAATAATTTAAATTTATAATTTAAATTTGAAACTATAAAATTCATTATTTAATTTTTTCCACCAAAATTAGATTGGGATGATTTTATGATATTATTTCTATAATAATCGACTTTTGGGTGAATAACAAAAACTATTGTTTTTTCCGATTTTGTGACAATTATATAAAATATAATATTTTGAAACAGTTTTTATATATAAAATACATATTTATATATTAAAATGAAGAATTATAAAGTAATATTTTTAATTTGTAAATTCATATATTATTTTTTACATTACAAAGTGATATTTTATAAAAAATATTTTTCAATTTTTTTATATTAAATTATCACTTAGGGATATTTGGAATTCTATTTATTTAAATAAAATATAAATAAAATATAAAAATTATTTTTTTCATAATATTATTTTAATAAATAACATTGATAATATTTTATATAAATAATCAATACAAATAAATATTTAATTTTCTTAAAAATGTGTTATTATTCATTCCATGTTCTAATGCAAGGATTAATTTTCAAAACTATATAATTTGAAGTTTTAAAAATTATAAATATATCTTTGATAATAATAATAATATTATTTATTATTTCAAATTTTATTTTTGGTTATAAATGTTAAATTGTTAGGAATACTAATAATTAACATGATAATAAATAAACAATTATTTTGAAATAATACTTTTATTAAAATCAAGTAATATATATCAATTCAATTCAATTTAAATAAATTCCATAACGAATCAATTATTAAATATAATGAAATAAATAAAAATATTAACAATAATTTATCTTAAAATAACTTCTTAATAAGCTGAAGAACCCATAATGATCACAATTCAATTTTTATTAAATATTTTTTCAACTTATTTCCAATTTTTATTTAAAATATATTTTCAAAAAAAATATATTTTGTTTTATTAAATAGATGTAAACAAATTATTTCAATCCAAAATTTTGTTAGATGTTTTATTTTATGTTTTTAATACTTCAAAAAATAAAATTGATTAAAACTAGTCAACTAGTTCAAAATAAATATACTAAAATGTTTAAACATAATGTTAAAACCCTATAACATTTTTATAATTTGTCAATAGAGTAATTATTAACAAAAATACATTCGAAAATCTGTTATATTTTATCATTGGTGAAATTTAACATGGAAAAGTTACATTGGATTTTTAAAATACATAAAATCTTTCAAAAAGTTCCATCTTCCACAATTATAAAAGTTGACCACCTACAATATTTAAAAAATAAACCACTCATTAAAATATTCTATGAATATCTTCCCATATTTCCTCTCATATAATTCTCGTGTAGTTCTATAAGACCTTGGTAACACCATGTTACGCTTATCCATAATTCTCATGATATTTCCAAGGAATGATCATGTATCTAATTTAAGTATTATCTCATTCTCAAGTTTTTCTCATCATTCATCCTCTTGAAAATTTATTATATATAAAAAATAATTAAATAACTATCATGATTATACTGATATTATATTATATAAATTTAATAACCATTATGTTTTCCACTCCACCAGCTATGATAATATAAAACATCATTAGTGTGTTGTACGAACTACCACATCCATAATTAAAACTATTAATTTTTTTAACAATTCCATTCTTTGATGATAAAAATATTTTAATTGATGAATAAATATGAATAATATAATATATAAGTTATTATTATATGTACAATTATCATTTTCCTTTTTCCGTTATTTTATTGAGAAATAGAAACATTAATCATTAATAAGTGTAAGTATTCATCTCCCTGATAAATGAGTATCATTTTTTATCACCTCACATCATTGATGGATAGAATAATATATTTCATATATAAATAATATATAAATAATTTTATTAAAATTATATATATTACTAATCTATTTATTTATGTTTAACACTATGATCATCATACATAACAAGTTTGAAAATATTGGAACGAATAACCTCAATTCACTAACATAGGAATAAATAATATATAATAAATAAATATCATAGGATAGAAAATGGTCTATACAAATTTATTATAAAGAGTAATATGTCTTCTAATAATTATTATAATAAATGTAACATGAATATTTAAGAACTTAATATAATTCACATAATGAATCTTGAACAATGTAGTGGTTTGATCCTCAATTTACATTCATTAAGACATGTCTAAGATATAAAAAATGTCTTCTTTAGAATGGTTTAGATACCAACCCATTATAATATATATATATATATATCAAGATTCCATAATATGTTAATTTTCCGTTTCAATTTAAAAATTCTCTTTGTATTTTAGTCCCAATGTTCCCAAGAATGTTAGAGTTTTCCATGTGAAATTCATCTCTTTGTGACTTATTTTGTATTATACACCTAATATATATTATTTGGAGTATATATATATACTACAAAAAAATTTAATATCATTAAACTCATTCATACATTATTTTTTTAGTTCATCTACAATACCTATCATTCATTGTTTTTTTTATTAAATTCATCATCATTTCCTAAATTCTTTCATGGTCTAAATTCTATTCATTGAGAAATGTTACCAGTTAGAAACTATCATTCCTTTAAATATCTTATTCGCATCCTATAGATATATGTTTATCATTATATTTTTATTTTATTTTATTTATTAAGAAAGTCATACTCCCATTTTCATGTTGTTTTTGGTGATATTTTTTCCAATGTAGTAAACATATTATTAACTCCAATACCCTTATTAGAGTTATAGGATACTATATTGGTCATTTTTCAACCATTACTGTCTTTTAAAACAAAAATATTTTATGGTATTTAATAATATTATTTTGAAATTTTTTTAATAAAATTTATGTTCTAACACTATTTAAAAAATGTAGGTTTTCAACAAATGAAATTTCATGTTTTGAAAATGTCCCTTCCATAATCAATTGAGTTGAACCCACATTTCCTTTAGAAAAATTTTATCTAATTTTTACTTATCCATTATTAGGGAATCATTTAAAATTAGATTTTTTCAATGAGTTTATCCATCACAATATTAAAATTAGTTTTTGAAAATGAATTATAAGTTCATCTTTTATGTCAATTTTTAAAATTCTTTCTAAAACAACTTTTAAGTATTCACTTATATTTTCCATTAAATTTTCAAAATTTTTCCCATTATTTTCATAACCTAACCAAAGCTAGGGATTAATCCAAAATATCGAAAAATCCCCCACCATAGGTCATAGGATGATGAATGGTTCCCAAGGTGTAATAACATGGGGAGGCCTTAAACTATGCGTGTGTATGCAAACACATTGATATCATGTTTCCAAAGTGAAGAGGGAGTAAATATAATATAATAAAAATGATAAGGGAACAACCATGAATGGAAAACCTCTATAAAGTGAAAGAGTACTTTATTAAAAACTAAAAAGTAATGGGTAATGATACACTTTCATCTTAAATAGTTCCCACTATAACAAAACTTGAAAAGATAACTACTTATAATGGGCACTACTAAGTTGTAATATGTGACCCTCATGCATGGTCTAAAATGTCAACAATACATAAGATCCACTAAAGTCACCACCAACATATCCATCATCTATATGAGACATGACACGTACGATAAAATCTAATGTATGCATGAGTATATACATACCCCTTGGGACACCCAAAAATATTAAGGGGGAGAAGAAAGAGATATAATAGGAAAAGAGACAATAGATACAATATATAGAAAATAAGAACAAATTAATAAAATCAATAGTGAAAGAATCATCATTTAATCACAAGGGGATCAATATAGTGAATATATAATCTTAATGTCTTGTCCTAACCACCTATAATAGGTGAGTATACTCATACATACATGGGAAGCTAAACACATAAAACACCTGGAATACCTCATGCAACATTACCTCACATGAAAATCGCTTAAGGAATCCAATTTGTAGATATTTATATGTATTTTCACATGAAAAAGATATGAAAATGAGAGGGACAGGCGAACTTCATCTCCCATATCATCCCAATAATAATATTACTATAGAGATCAAAATTTCTATCAACAGGGCCCAACATCTCATGCATATACTAATAAGTATTTGTCCTTTTCAAGAAACGAATCATCATAATGTCACACAATTGAGTGGAATAAATTCATGTAGAGGACCCATGACCTAGCACATAAGGGGGTTCCACTCTGGTATTAGGAGGGCTCTATCCATATGTCTATGTGTAGAAGGGGGTGGGGGTCCACATAATAAGGTATAATACCAGCACCCATATTGAATGGTGGTTCTACTATAATAGTTTAGAGCATGTTACATAGTGTGATAGGGGAGTTACAATCTAGGCATCAAGGACATGAGTGATGTATGGTAAGTGGTTCCACTCAGATGTTGAGGAATCCCACCCTTATATAATAAACAATTCTACTCTGATTATTGATTACTCATGACCTATAATACAAGGTATTCCATTTGGAAGGCAACAATAGAGGGATCACACCAATGCTGATTTGGGGCTTCACTCTAAAAGATTCCTCTGGTGAATCTTCATGTTAACAGTTCGGATCGGGAAACACATCAAAAAGAATCATGATTGTAAAATTTTACATTGTATCTCCAAAGTGAAATCCAAGGGGAAAATAACATTTTATGTGAAAAAAAACTCTGGGTATTCTACCCAAAGGCTAAAATCCTAGATTAAATGTAGGTGATATGAATGAGTGAAGATTTTTGAAAAGTAACCAATGGGTACATGGCATGCGTGGGGACCTACACAACATGTGGTCTATCTCTATCATCTAGTTGTGTCCTTGAATAAAATAGGGATCCTAACCCATGTAGTAGTACAATTTTTTTGATGTAATAAATGGTATTTATAGAGTAACCCATATTGGGCCTTGTCCTACTGGATTTTTCCATGTACTAACCTTGTTTCCATGTACTTTGATACATGACATACTAATTCACATGGGGTGAAACCCATGTTAGCTGTATGTGTCTATGTACATCTGTACCAAATCATGTGCATGACCATGTACATTCAAATGGGATATATCCCATGTGATCTATATTATAGGATGCTCATCTAGGGAAGGGATACACAACATGTACAGGATCTACATGTCATTTTTTCATTAATATTTCATAAAACACTATCCACCACACTTATGGTGCTACATTCCATGTGCCCATCCTTGTACATTGAGTGTAAATGGGATTTTCAAAGAAAATAAAATTTTGGATCCACGCACCAAAAATGACCAATGAATTTAATTCCATCTTAAATAAGCTCATGAATGGTTTATCTATAATCACCTCATGGATTCTATCACTCTGGTTACTGGAAACTCAAATCTTGTTGAGTTTTATGCGATCTCATATACAATCACTTATCATTAACCATTGAAAATTGATGAACTAAGATAGTCACTCATTCCTTGAAAAAATCAAAAAATATGTCCTACTTTATCAGTCCAACAGTAAATTAATTATCCTTTGTTGTTATGGGGGTCCAACAATGCTCACTACTACACAATATATTGAATACCGACCACAGGGTCCTAAAAGTGAAGAACATGGGTAAAAGCTGTGAAAAAAAAATAAAACCAAAAGTTTAAGGATGGAGCCATGTGTTATTGGCCAATAAAACCGGAACTAGGAAACCTAGGGGAGAAAATAATTGAAAATATTATTTCTTCTATACATAGGTGTTTTTAATTGGCCACAAATGGCATAGATCCATCAATATGGATTTTTTTTGACAATCAATTTAATAAATGAATTTGTATAAAATAAATTGATGATTCCTACATGGGTATTGTATCATTCTTCATCGACAAACACACATATCATTGTTTTAAGGATATTTTTGTGATTGTTGCATCCTGATATTCTCTAACCTAGTGTTTCTTCATCATTTGAGGGCATCCTCCCAAAATTAGGAAAAGGTGCTCTATAATTTTATAAGGGTTAATATGGATACTCATAGAGAATTCCACATCAAATTAATCATAAATAACATTTTTATTTTATAAAATTATATATTTAATTAATTAATAAAAAATTACGTCACTAAAAACTCCACCAATGAGAATGGAGTCCAAATGTCGTGAGCCAACACATTTTAAGTTACCCCAAGGGTAAAAATTGAATATTAGATAGATATGTGGAATCTAATTTCTAATCTATGATTCTTTTTTTTTTGTTTTTTCTAATTTATATAATGAACTATCTGTTTCCAATAAAAAATATATTAAATATATTTATAAAATTAATTCTTAGCACACTATGACATGGAATTGCAGGTTGTCTCTGCTTATAACTTTGGAAATATATATATAAATATTTCATAGTTATAGAAAACCAAAACTATGGGTATAAAAAATTGAATGTTTCATGTTTTTCATCCTTGAAAAAGAAAAAAAAATTGAAATAATAATCCCACACATGGATCTCTCACTCCGAGGAAATCTCATGTATGTTATAGTACTATCCCAAAATGAAAACCCATGGGGTCGCCTATCCATATCGGCCCTCTCCAATAGATCATTTATTTCGACCAGGTTATACGCAAAGGTTGCTACATATTGAATTACTAGATATCCCCAATCAATAACATGGATATGATCATGCACATATCTCTTTATCTATGACACACAAAAGATTATATGTACCCGATCAAGAAGTGGATGTAATGTAATATTGTAAGAAACCTCACAGACCATATTCACGATCTTTAGTATTCTAATGAATCATTTAAATAAAATACATTCCATGGAAAACCGCTATGATCCTCATCATAGAGAGACTCAAAAATTAACATGTTCTCTATACTTAAATTCAAAGGGACTTCAATGGTGATCTGTATGTTATTTTTGTCTAATCTGTTCCATAATCATCCACCCACAAATGAATTTAAAATTCTACGCCATCACATGCACCATTTTTTGGGCCCGCAATAGATATCTTATTGATATATTCCCATCCCAATGGTGAACTTAAGGGTATCCCATTAATATCAATCACTGGTTAAATTCCAATAGTATACTGGCATTGGTTTTTATTTGGAATCTCAACTAAGGGTAAGTGATCCTCCTAGATTTGATCGATGTCTAATATGCATGGCCTCAATATATCCTCTAACTCTCTGATTGTGTTCTTAGTGTGGTGATCAGTCATGGGTTAAATGGATTAACACATCCCAATTTGGGTCCCAAGATATTCCTATCACCATATCCACAACCTTGGTGTAAACCACTTTCGTGATCAGAGACAATAATCAAGGCAACCACATGATGGAGAAAGGTCTCCCATATATACAACATCCCCAAATTAATCGCTAATCTATTCTCCCTGATGAAAATTAAGTGTGATAACATAATGATTCATTCAAATGTCACCCATATAGAACCATAGACCATCACTATGTGTGAAATTCCAATCACAATGTCTAGGGATATTCCATCCCAATTCCACTTAGTGATCTAAACGGGCTGTAAAAATCATATATGATCTATGTGCTTTGACCTCACCTTAACTATGAATCTTCTCATGTAGGACCACTAAAATTTACAAAGAAGGTATCTATAATTATTCCCCACACTGAGATGTAAAACTAGGATAGATTTTTGGAACTCTCACATCACCTCCTCCCACAACAAGGCTAGGACTGTAGTCCATCCCTATAAATGGGTTATGTGATTCCCACATTCATAATATCAATATTGTGAGTCACATGTGGATATATAATCATGTAATAAATAAAATTTAATGTCTCCTAGTTGGGTACTATCTCACACACATAAGATGTGTAGGATTCAAAACCATAAACTACATAATAAATTGTACACTCCAACTCTACCAGCGTCAGCTGCAAGGAGGCCAAATGCTATGAATCCTCATGCAACAAGTGAGACTGAAAATTATGGACAAAGGAATATATTAATAAATTACCATTCCATTGAGATATATTATCTCAAAGTTATTTTCTTAAATTAAATCCCACTATCATTGATATCTCTCGTTCAAATCCTTCATCCTAAATATAAACCTAAGACTCTAATGGTATTAGTAAAAATGAAAATCACTCCCCTATAATGTAGTTCCTCTACATTTTTTTGGGAAAGACTATTACTGATAACTCTATGTTTTCATTTTAATAGTTCTACTCGCGGGATGTTAGAATCCTTGAACCATATGTGATTACTGTGTATTTTTGCCTCAACGTGTCACTGAGCCAATCTCCCAAGGAATCACAATACACTATGTAATCCACGCCCTCTTCTATTTCTCTCACTCTGGTGCACTTTTCACCCATATCATCAACTCATTTAATTCATTTTGGAACTACTTATACAAGGTAAAAAATTATCTTTACCATGTTAGGATTGTCAAATGGGATTTAATTCCAGAAAATTATTCCAATGATACTCCTATAGGACCCCTCCAAGAAAATAATTATCCACACCTCTGCCATGTTCTTGTTCAACTCCGAAGAGGAAAATGCAACGATAATTGGTGGGTATATGAGAAACCCATGCTGAAAAATGACATGCCCCAAAAAATGAACCTCATGAATTGATAACTGGAACATTGATAGTCTTTTATAATGATGGTGCTCTTGATGTAAATCTAGGACCATCCACAAGTTCTCTACATGATTCTCCATTAATTCAATGTTGATGAGCATTTTTTGGATGAAGTCAATAATATTGTTGTCCATGTATTTCTAGAAGACTTGGTTTACTATATCCATAATAATTTTTGGGGATTCTTCTCACAAAATGAAATCAAAATGAACACATTGTGTCCATGGTGACATCAAAATACAAACACTGTAATATTAATCTTCAGAACCCTCAATTGGTCATATTCGTACCGGAGATCGATATTTGAAAACCATATCGCACCTCACAACCTGTCAAATAGGTCATTAATCCTTTTCACAGGGCGCTTATTCTTTATCATCGCATAGTTTAGGAACTGATAATCTATGAAAAGCTGCAAGCTCTTGTATATATTATTGATTATCACCATGCTAATTCCATGTGGGTCACACTAGGTCTGATGAAAGTATTATCTCAAAGGTCCTATAACTACATGTGTAGCTCTCTAAACTCGATCGTGGGCATCTGATATGCCTTATAAGTTATCATATAGGTAAAATGATGTATTTCAATAAAAAATTCATATCCCATCTCAGTGTTATTCTAATAATTTCTCCAGGGATATTTCAATATATTCCTTCGAAACTAGTGGAATCCCGATGCTTAAAGAGCCTACCACACCAAGGGATATACTCCCCAACTGATGGGTAATAGACAAAAGAACAATTCATTCAAAACTAATATTCCCTTAAATTATATATCTCTCTCCATAAAATAATAATATCATCACATCAGTGCAAAATAATTTAAATTTCATATGGTGGAATTCATTCTACGATCAAAGAATTTAAACCCAATTCATTTGGAAGATGAAGTCATAAGGTATCATCATGAAAACAAAAATCTTATAAGTGAACACCTCTATTTCAAGTAGTAGATCAAATATTAGAATGATAAATTATGCCCAAAATTCATTTCCTAACGGAATATTATGCTGATGTTGTTAGAATAATGCTTAAAATAGGAGCTCCCACTCTTGCAATATGAGTATTGAGATATAGTAATGACTATAAAAAGTTCCTAACAATAGAAATGAAATAGTATAATAAATAGATAATATTTCTCTAATAACCTCATGCTTCATTGAAATATAAAACTCTAAAAACATGCAGAATTCTGTGGCCTCGACTTCTAGCTCCATAATGATTATATGGGACATCATGTGGTGGTGGTGGAAAGATATCACAGATTCAATTTCAATATGCGGATCCCCATTCTTCTATACTAGCACTACCTCCCTAGGGGAAACCAGTTCCTTACTTAGTAGAACCGTGATCATGGAACTACCTCTATCATGGATGTCCATAACCCATATGTCTGTTCTTTTCATCACATTTGGTTTAGAAATCTCACACCATGTGACCCCTCCCATCCCATATAAATCAGATCCCCTCCCTGGTATTCCCTGGCTCTCTGTGATTCCTCTGACCAAGTGCCTCATTCTGATCATGTGGATGTACCATACATAACAATACTATCACCTACGATCATTTATCTGTTACTAACGATCCAACATTGTTGTACCCATGTCCATATCTAGCTATAATTCATCCCTCTAGAATAAATTTCTTTATCAATAGAGCCACTTTAGTACACTAACATAAGTGGGGATTTATACGGGAACCGAGATATCAAGTATCACTTTATGGAATCCCAAGTCAATATTGTTTTCTCTTATTTGCACATCCCATATTCTGTCAAGGGAGTACCATGAATAGTCTATGATGATCATTTCATACTTTTCCACCATCTTCCGTCCCTTATATAGCTTCATAATATTCTGAAACAAAACTCAGCATCCTTTGGTATTGGAAATAATGGATCATACAATGACTACACCCTTTGTTGTACTATATTTCTATAATGATATGATACACAATTTTTTTATTTGACACTACCTGCACACATGTAGGAAAGGGGTCACATGACACATCCTAAAATGAGGCCTCCTCACTAATTTTACTATCATCATGTTCCAAAACGAGTATCCATGGTTGTTTTCATCATAGTTGCATCTGTATATTTATCATGAAGTACAAAATTCAGATGATAATATATATATATATATATAAATTTGGTAGCACACTCAAAAAATATAGTCAAAGAATAAATCCTATGTGATGAATGATTCATTGGTCCCTGAAATAAATATCTCGGTATACTTAGTCAAAATTAATGTTGTTAGGTTTCTGGTGAATAGATATGTTAATTTCTTATATCATTACAGGATTTCATATCTTGAGAGACACACTCAAAACACATCAACATTATTACTTAATCCTAACCAAATTATCATAAGGGTACAATCCAAAATAACTTTCAACAAAATCATCGTACTATGATACAAATATATCACATCTCAACCCAATTTGGTTCCTAAAGAATAACTACCCTGATTTTCGCTCTATTTTCTAGTGGGTGGTGATAATAAATAAAGTTATATCAAAATTGGGGAGGCCTTTGAATAAGTAATTTTGTGTAAACACACACAACCATCTCGATATAGAAGTATAGTTGGAATAAATTTAAAAGATAATAATTCTAATGGAACAACCATGCATGAAAAAACATCAAGGAATTATTAGAGTGGGGTAGTAAATACTAAAAATAAAATATAAAAAATACAATCACAACTATAAATACGTCCCAACCTGAAAAAACTAGTAAATTAGACCACTGAGAGATGATAGCTTCTGAATCTCAAGATGTGACCATTATATGTGGTAAAAAATACTAGTTATCCCTATTCTCATTGGATGTCACTGCCGACCTGTCTATCATCTTCATGATACACAACATGTATGAGAAAACCCCATATTGGTGTAATTATATACATACCTATTATAACACCCAAAAAGATGAAGGGGGTGTAAGGGATAAAAATGAGAATAAAGGTAGTAGATACAAGATACAATGATAGAGAATATATGAAACCAAACTAAGGGTGAAATAAAACTCATAGAAATGTAAAGGGCTCTACCTGAATAGTTGATGAACTAGAAATCAATACTTCCCAACATATTGCTGGAGAGAGGAAACATCCAACATTGAAAATCGAGACAAATAAATCAAGTATTGTTTCTCATTCGTCTTCAGCTCCCAGAGAATCAATGTAACCAATCAAAGGTGTTGATATAAATCAATATATATATATATATATATATATATATATATATTCTCAGTCAAAAGAATCCAAAATGATAAAGTAAGGGGATATCGACATCAAATATCATCCCAAGAGGAAGATGAGCCAAAATATCCCAAATTCAATCAATTATTCATAGCATCTCACATGTCTGGTCCATAGTAACAATAAAATTCACTCCATTCCTTGTCACTATGTTGCACATTCCATCGGCCACAAACTCGGAGTAGAGGACCCACACACTGTTAGATGATGTGGTCCCACTCTATTGTCATGAGGACTCATGCACAATAATGATTGATGTTTTCACTCGGTAAGGCAGAGGACTCATACCCATGCTAATGGGGGGTCACTCAAAAGGTGTAGGATATATTCCCTAGTCAGACATGGGGTTCATTTATAGTAATTGAGTAGACATGAAATAACCAATGCTCGAGGGGGGGGGGGGGTCCACATTGGTGTTGAGAACCCACACCCTAGTATAATAGGAGGTTATACTCTATTCATGTAGGACATGTTCTATATCTGGTAGGGGGTTTCACTTGGAAGGTAGCTATTGAGGATTTGTGCCTATGATTATGGGGGGGGGATCAACTCTATAAGAATCATCCAGTGATTCTTCCTATTCCCTATGTTCGTAGGTTGTTTCATAAACAAGCATCGTTCCAAGGAAATTTCACAATGTGTGTCCAAAGACGACACTAATGGAACAATCACATTCTATAAGCCTGAAAACCCATGATATTTTAATTGAAGTCAAAAATTTGAGTTCAATTGAAGGAAATAAAGAATCTTTATGTTTCTAGAAATGAAACCAAGGGGTACAAGAACTCAGTTGGGACCCATAGGGTGTTTTATGGTACTCCACAACCTGGATATGTCACTGGCCGATATTTTACTTCTATACCTTGATATAGTATACACCGTGAAGGTGAACTACATGGTGTTTCAATAATAATGGGGATCAAGCTATGTCTTGCTATTCAGGACCATCTACTAACCCCATGTCTATGTATATTGGTACATGGAATCATACTTCACAATGGGTGCTGGCCATGTGACTTGGTCATGTTTGTGTACTTCAGTACACAATTGTATGCTTAGTTGTGTACTTCTACAAGGGATACCTCCAATGTGATCCATCCATGATATTCCTATTTGGGTATAGGGTACACCCTATGTGGGAGATCTATGCATCATGTCATCCTTAAGATGTAATAAAACCATATCTGCCCCACTTATGGTGCTACACACTCTGTGTTCAACCTTATACACATCATGTATATGATTTTTTTAATATAATTCCATATATGTGATCAACAATCATAATCTGATATCTACCGTTTATTTTGGCCTCAAATCCACACGTTATTAGCATATCTATCATTGTACAATGAATTTCGTTCCTTTGAAGGCTATAAAATCATTTATTTTTTGGTTCTATGTGATCATGTATGTCATCGAACAGCATGAACATTTATCCATTGAGGATCTACCCTCTGATCATTGAAATGGTCACTCGTGGCTCAAAAAACTCACATATATGGTATTATTTAATTAAACCAATCTTTTTTTATCAATCTATCATGGTTTTGGTGAACCATTTGGGCTCGTTACTGCCAAAATATTCCGAAATGAGACCTTGTGGTCCATCTAGTGAAGAACACAAAGTAAACGGGGGAGAAAACCACAAATCCAAGGGTTTAAGGATCGATTACAATCCTTCATGTACAATTAGTCAACAATGGTGAAACCTGGGATATAAATAAATTGAAAATAATTTATTTTCTATGAATTTTTGTATACTAATGACCACAATTGGTGTGGATCCATGAATAGGGAACCATTTTGACACACTATTTAACCAATGAGGGAATAAACCACACATTCACGATTCCAACCAAATGATTGGATGGTTCTTCATAGAATAAAATTCCCTAAATTGATTAATTTATGTCATCGTATTTACTCCTTCCTGATCTACTCCAATTTGGTGTTTCATCGTCACTTATGTTGATCCACCAACGAAAGAGGAATGGGGAGTTCTGTAATTATCCTACCGTTTATTTAGATAACCATAGAGAATTCACCACGGAATTATTCTTTGGGAACAATTCACAATTTTTAAATGAAAATTATAACTAATAAATAATTAATTATTTTACCAAACATTCCACTAAAGAGCAATGAGTCTAAAAACCCTGATTCAATTCATTTTATGTCGTTCCAATTGTAAAAAAAATGTTTTAGACTCGCCTGTGGTCTTATATTTTAGATCCAAGAATTTGTTTAATAGTAATTTTATTTTCATTAAGAACTATGTGTGCACATTATAAAATATATTTAATGTCATTTTAAATTAACTGTAAATACATCGGGACTCAAAATCACATGATGTCTCAGCACATATATCTAGAAATATATATAAAAACATTTCAATGTCTTATAAAAAAACAGATAACTATATTACTAGATTTTATGATTAAATAATTTAAATTTGATATATATATATATATATATATATATTACTATTATTGGGAATGAAAGGATGGTACTAGAAAAACCTTTCATGGGTCTTATAATTCATGATTATTTTCTCAAGGTAGAAACTCATTTTTGTTGACATCCTTGCAGTATTACCTATTTAATCCCGGTTGTTGTTATTTTGAATCCATCCACCTTCTTCCAGTTAATGTATTATGATAATTTTTTACCATTATTGACTTAGATATATTCTCATTTTAGTAAATTGAGTGAAAATCATAATTTATATAACACTTATTTGATGATGTTTTCCTAAAATTTATTTTACTAAATATGAAAGGGGAAATTGTTGGAATTCTATATATTTTTATTTCAACAAAAAATTAAGAGTTTTTATTATATATTGTTTATCAAAACACATTCTTCCTATATATGGTTTGTGAAAATTTAATCTATTTTATTATTATGGGGAATATTTTAGTAATTTAACATGTTTTAATTTTAATATGTATGATTATTGGATATTTGAATATGTAATTTTTAACAATCCACCTTATTCCTCAAGTCAGGTAATGATCATGTTATCTGTTTAATTGAAATAGAGAAAAATATAAAAATTTCTTCGAGATTTTTCACATCCAACAGAAGATGTTCATATATTAATATTCAACATTCTTCATTATATAGACATAAATTTTTTGTTGATTAATTTTTTCCTCGAGGAATAGTAAGAATTATCTAGATGATTATTATATTTACTTAAATCGATATAATCACATAAAGGTTGTGGATGAAAATTACATATCCCCATGATTAATTGATAGATCCCATGGGAAGAAACATGTTTTTTCTTTTCTTATATACATGCCCATTTCAGAATGTTGGGCATAATTTGGTCTTGAAAAAAAGTAAATATTCTTTTAACAAGGCCTCAATATAATTTTTTATATACATTATTATTCATTCCCCTAATATGAGATATGATATAATATCTTTGTTTCCATTTGTTTTCATTTATATGACATGTTCCAAATATTAAACTGATTATGTATTAATTTTGATTTATTATTCATACCATAATATATATATTAGATTTATTCCCATATTATATTAGTTATATGTTTCCCTTACTAATCATTTAGATCACACCTTCTTATGGTTTCCATTTACTCTTTTATTGAAAAATATAATACCCATGACATTTTTAGGATGAAGAGTCATGAGAAAGAGTTTTTTAGGCGATATTGAATATTTTATATGAATAATTTATTTTAAACTATTATTGTAAAAAATTATATTTGATACAAATAACATGGTATGTTTCAAGGAATGATGTGTCTTAATTATTTAAATCTCAAAACCTAAAAATATCCTCAATATATATGAGATTATATAATCATTATTGTTTTTGTAATTATGGATGTTTATATAATAGATTATATTGCTTATATAAAATTATTTATGTATTTTTTGTGTCTCTTTGTATCAGTTAAATGAGTGTTTGTGGAGGGTGATACATAATTCTATTATTATTGAAAATTATTGTAAAATATATATATATATAATACACAAAATATTCATTTTGAAAACCATTGGAATAATTCAAGTGTCATAAAAGGTAATTAATAATTATTTTATGATATATAATTAAAATCCAAAAATTATTTTATGATTAACGAAATGAAAGAAAAGTATTATTATAATAATTATTTTATATATTTAAAATGTGGTTGAATGTAAAGTGCTCATTATGACTTGATAACATTTGAATGAAAGTAAAATTAACTGAATGAAATTGAAATGAATTTTTAAATGATTAAATATCAGAATGGAAAGATATAAAAAATACATAAGATTGATTAGACAATATTAAACTGAAAACATGCTTTGGAAAGAGATTTTTTTTATAGTTAATGTTAATTGAGACTATAAATTCCCATACAATGTTATAAAATATAATTTTATATTGAGAGGGATGAGGGAAGGAACATGCTCCCTCACTAACTTGTCAGCAGATTAGGGTTCAGGGCGGTGAACTTCCCCCCTGTTCACATCAACATCCATCTATTTTGCAGAATCGGGACCTCCAAAGCTACAACACCAGCTGATGTTGATATCCATGCTTTTGAGGGAGAAGAGAAATCCAACAGGGAGAACGCAGCCTCTGCTCCTGTTACTAAGTAGCATGTTGGGGCGGCGTTATCTTCTGTAGGTGGGAAGTGTGTGGTAGTGGCAGTTGAGGTTCGAGATGATTGAGATCTCGCAGAAAAAAAGCGACATAGATCAATGGGAGAATGAGATTCTACAATGATAGTGGAATATGAGTTTTTTGATAGTAAAGATCACGTGGTGACGAACATGGATTTTTTGGCACGACCTCATTTTATGGGTGAGCAGACTATTGTGATAACACCCATGGTTGTTGTTTTGAAGGCTCCATCTATGTGTGATCATTATGACGTAGATTCTATAGGGGATCAATATATTTCTATGGATGCTATATCTATGGACTATCTCTAGATGGCATTATCTAGGATGGCTGGGGAAGGAATTGTAGGCCACACCAAGCTGCTCTCTGATTCTGATGAATGATAGGTGAACCAGAAGGGGAGATATGTTCCTTATGAGGGGATTTCTGTGAATTGAACTTTTGATTACTTCAAATTTGTGTCTGACTACTATATTCTATGAAATAGAAACATTTCATGCAATAAATTGGATCCCAATTCTATTTTTCAATGAATTAAAATGGGTGATTTCTCTAATATTTCATGATTATTTCTTCCTAAATCCTCTCAACCATTGAAAATTGATGAGCTGAAGATGCGTATTTCATCGATTTGGGGCTTTAAATAATGAAAATGTGTCTCGCTAGGATGACGATACTTCCGTATTCTCTCCCCCATAGAAGAAATAAAAGATTGAGCATGGGGATTTGGTTCCATTTCTCTCAAACCATGGATTTTTCACCTCTTTGAATAGGATAAAAAATTAAATCCCTTTGAGTTGGGTAACACCACCACAAAAATTTGTGTATGAGTCTATGGATGGAATTGGATTCATTGACATCCCAAAATTTAGTATGGTACTTACATATCAATAGGGATTAATATAAAAGTTGACAGGGATATAAAAGTGGCTAGTTTTGGACACTACGCCTAGTTCATAGTTGAGGATGTATTGGGATCAAAACTTGTTGATAAAGTTATGCATGAAACTGATGATGACATATTAAATTGATGATCATCTATGAATAAAATCCAATTTTCGGAAATGATTGTAAAATTATAGGACATGACTCATCTTATTGTAGGATCTCAATAGTTTTATCTTTTTTTCTTCAAAATGACATGAGTTGAGAAATTTTCCAAAAAAGAATAAAAGTACAAATGTTCTGAAGCATGATTGTAAGGGTCAGGCTAGACCTACCATTCCTTCTGATATCCATAAAGTGCAAGGAGTGGTTCTTAAGTGTTGTTTCAATCCTACAGTTGAATAATAGGGTGATCAGGCATGTATCACACCCAATATCAATTCCTCAAATTCAAGGAATATGTCAATGTCTTGTGCTTCCATATTTTCAAAAGAGGTTAATTTACAAAATTTTGATAGTAATTATCATGGAAAAGGCGCGGGTTTGCAAAAAATTAAACTTCCATAATTGCAAAAAAAATGCCAGGTCATGATAGTAATTAAAAATATGGTAATGAAAAAATGTTTTCTTTGGATATCCAATAGGGTGATCATGTTGTAGAATGTGACCCTCCATTAATTTTAAACCTTCTCAGGATTCTTCAAAACCTGTTGTGGAAAATGAAGGGTCTCATCTTGTTTCTTACATGAAAAAAAATGTAGCTGGGTTGATTATAGATAATCCTTTATTTGGTAAACATATTGATAATACCACAAAAATACAGGATACTACTATGTGCTCTTTCATTTAGACTAAGTAGATCCTTTCCTAAACTACTATAATCGAGGGAGATGCTTCTCATGGAAAAGTAAAGGAGCCTGATGAAATTTCTAATTATGACGACACTGATGTTGATACACTTTTAAAAATCCTTCAATCTCTTCCTTCGAATCATGGAAGATTAAGAGGTCAAGGGCACGGTCATAGAATGGATAAATGGTATGCAATTCAAGAAGAAGAGAGCAATATAACTTCCATATTAATGAAAAAGTTAGGTAGATAGGTTTCATCCTTAGGCGCTGCCTTGTTTCCCAAACACATTTGGCATACTCTCTTTTGATTTATTTTTAACAAAAATCATTAGTTAATGGGACCACCCCATTCTTCATAAAAAAACTAGTAATTCAATTAAACTAAATATAATCTACTGGCACACACTGATTTATTAATGAATAATAACATAATATCAGTTATTTAATTTATTAAAAATGACTTTCAGGGCTATTCAATTATCATTATCCTTTTTATATGATTTATTACTATTTTTATTTAGTTACATAATCAGATATGTTAGGATCAGATGTTTTGAGGACATTCAATTCTTTATCTCAAAACAGCATCAGTAGGATGAATGTGGTCAAAGGGTTCATTATGAATTAATCTCCCCAATAAATATGATGTCAGAATATTAATTTTTAAAAATTTATTGTACTTTTAAAGAGTATTATTATTTTTTTTAAAAAATAACAATGTTATAATCATTGTAAATATAGGTCATCCATAAACATAAGTAACATTTACATTTTAAAAAAAATGGATGAATATATGTTTTTTTCATGAATGATTATTATATCATAAATATAATATTATTTATTTCTTGAAACCTATATATTCAAAACATATTATGTCTTCATGAAAAAATAATCACATAATTTCATTTAGGTGGAAATCCACACATATGAAAGAATGATGTTATCATTTTTCAAAGGATGGAAATGTAATAAAATGGATGATAAAATATATTTCCAAATTGATAATATATTCATTAACATCATATATATATATACATAAAATACATCATTTTATCATTCTATAATATGTTGTGATGGAAAATGAATCACATCAGTTCGTTAGGTGGCATTCATTAAGTACTCTAGTTTTTTAGAAAGGTAGTTTGAGAATAAAATAAATTTTTTTTCATTAAAATGATTGTAAGTTGTAAAATGGTTGATCTACTCTATAATATGTCCTTATATTATTTTTTTACTACTATATTAGTTTCAGAATGTGGTGTTTATTGTAGGATATGAGTATGGTGGAATACCGTAAATTTCCACTTCTCATGGGCCAATTAATATTTAATATACATTTAATTAATTATTAATTAATTCCTATGCGTTTTTGTTCTATATATACAAAATAGATTGTTTTATTTATGTTCATTATCCACAATTGAGTATATAATGTTATGTGTTTCTTTTATAATGTATATACTCATTTTGGGTTTTGTGGTCTGGTACTGTTTTCATTTTGGATTCATTTTCTTCCTATTCTTTTATGAATTTAATCTTTTCCTCACCACAGATTTTCATGTAAACACCCACGGTACGTTTATGTCATGTTTTATATAGATTAAATTTATTTTTAGAGTGATATAGAGTGGGATGAAGAGAGGTACCACCATAGATCTTGAGGGGATCTAGGTTGTCTTGCAGTAATGATTGAATGTGAATCTATTCTAATCTCCGATTGATACCACCCAATGGTTGTATGTTTTATATTTTTTCATTAAATCCCCATAAATTTGAATTATTATAGTTATAAATAAATTTTTTAGACTGTATAGGACCCCTTGATGGTTGAGGTATAGTTTTTTATAGAAAATAAATACTTCATTCCATTCGCTTGGGGTTTCCATTCAGAAATGTTGACCACACAATGTGTGGTTTAAGAACACACACAATGAATTTTTCCCATTAATTTAGTATTGTTATTTTAAATATATTTTACATGTTTTGGGAGTGAAAACCATGTGTTGGTCCTTATCTGTGTTGCTGATCACATATCTAGAGAGCATGTGTAGGGTCAATTTTCCATCTAATATACACAACCCAACCCATGAGTGTGCCACAAACTATATATAAGTGCTTGGGAAGGATAAAAAATATGGTAATTACATGTGAGATAAATTTTAAATTATCAAATTTATGTTATATAGCATGTACATGTTTAACATTTCATGTAAATTGGAATTAGAGACAAGGTCTGGTTGTACTACATACCCAAGTGGAGCTGTAATGGTATACATTGTGTACACTCGAGTAAAAATTCTATATTTCCCCAATGATACCATGTGAAGTTATTTAAATAATCTTAATCCATATAGTTATAATTTTTTATATTTCTTGGGTATTTTATAAATTGTTTCACATATATTACAATGGTTGAACCCTTGGAATGATTTGAAGAATCATAAAATGTATCTATTTGATGGGAATGTCCTTTCTCGGGTAATAGAATTCTCATATCTCCAAATACTGGAACCCTAATATAATCTTGGCCAAAACCTATTTCCATAATCTAGTTATTATGTATATTTTCTCTTTAGGACTTTACCATTATGGGATGTTCCCTTTTGGCCCAAGAGGATGTGAGATTAATTGTTTACGAAGATCACCATCGGGATGCTTCTACATATGTTTCAGCCGAGTGGATCTAATGTTGTAATCCATATGATTGATATTTAATTCCAAGGATCCATATAGGGTACCAATTTAAAAGTATTTTTTAGTGGATCCCCTGAGTGATTCTTTTTCTGTTACGGGAACTTATCAAATCCCAATACGGATACAATTTTATTATTTGATGATGTAGTGTATCCCATGTGGGGTTAATTTACAGATTAATAATTTATTTCGAGGATCCCATGTGAAATTCCTCACTATTTTCATGGAATGTGGGACTGAGTGGGTGTTGGGATTTTTAATCATCCCTGTTTTATTGTGTTGGCAGTTTTCGTAGATATGGAATAAGTTTTCACCTTAGAACCCATGCCAATTTTCTAATCCAAGTGGTTGTTGATGTAGTGGAAGGTTAAACCATTCAAACATGATTACTATTTTATTTATGAATTCACATGATTAATATGAATATAAACATGATATATTTATGTGCTTCATCGATTTTGGATGATTTTTTTACTATGATGTTGTAATTGACAGGAAGACCTAGAGGTTCTCTTTCGGATCAGACTTCAAATCATTTTTATTTGATAGTTACATGATTTGGAATGCCCAAACGTGTTTCATGGTGTATGTATATTGATACAACCTATTTATTGGGATGATCATACATACATCCTAGGATCCAACTAATTATATTATTACAATAGTTGTTGTTGGTGCCAAAATATTTAAAGAGGAAAATAAAAAGTAATGTAAAAAACACCTCCATTGAGTCTTCCTTGCGGCACCTCTTTATGGAACCCCAGAATACCATGTCCAGCACAAATCTACCTCCATTGCGAAGCCACCATGATGAAAAGTGGTGGGAGGCACGGCGATCTGTAAGATGTTTGTGATGCCACTGCGAAGCAAAGTGGTTGGGGGCTCTGCAGTGCAAAAGACATTTTTGAAGACGCTGCAAAGCAATGTAGTGGGAGGATCCATGATCTAAAAGACGTTTTGGAAGCCTCCATGAATAAAAGATGTGGGAGGCACCAAAATCCAAAAGGCATTTTCAAATATTCCGCAAAGCAAAGAGGAGGGAGTCTCCATGGTTATAAAAAAGTGTCACGTGGCTTCATGTCACGCGCACCATGCATCACACCGCTTCTTACTTATAGATATCAGACATCCCTTGAGCCCGAAGGATGGATATTCTGACCTTTATCATTTTTATCTATGAAATCATGAAGCACATTATCCTCTACGAAAAATGAGCTCTTCGTGGTACTTTAACATCCTGATGTTCCTTTCCTTTCGCATAAACACAACCCCTCTTCATGAAGGAACTCCCTTACGGGAGCCCATGGGCCCTTATTAATGATGGATATCCCTAAGGTGACTTGTCTTTTCTAAAATCACTTGTGCATCAGGATGTAGCATCAATGAACTTGTGAACCATATTCTAAGGCATGGTCATTGTTCTGCGTGAGGAACACTGCTTCGTAGTGATATGCGTTGCAAATCACCCCTGTCTCATGAATCCCTACTGCATGAGTGCCTTTCAGCTTCAAAAATAACCCTCCATGGGAACCTATACCCTATTCCCAGGCTAGGCCATGCCACCTCTCGAACCATAACCCTTTGCGAAGCCCCCCCCCCCCACACACATACTACAAGGAGCAGGAGAGCATCATGAGACCTCTTATTATGAACCCCCTTAGTCTGCACCCCCATTTCCCTTTTGAACCTCCAGGATCATAAAATTTGTTTTCAAAGTCCCTTTTGTGGTGTTTAATGTTTTGTTGCATAGCCTCATGCTTCTTTGTTTATGCATACTAATAGCTACTGCTTCTTCACATAGCCACGCTAACATGGGCCCCTCAGTTAATCATTTCAGAACACCCCTACCATGGTATTTATGATTCCTTCCCTTAGCCAGTGGCGGGTGGGTATCAGTTTTGTATGAAATAGGGGTGGCAAGTCAACCAGCCTTGTCCAATCTACTAGATATCAATCTGCCAAGCACCATCATCCCCAGCACATGACGTTAAACTGTGGGATCACCCCATGAATCATCTGTGTGGTTCCCATCTCAGATACTTTCTATGCCCTCTCATCTTCAAGGGAGAGAGATATTACTCACATTTAATGATAACCTCTTTGACGGAGTGGTGCCTATCTTCTGGGAAGAGAAACCATCTTGGTGTAAGCCACTATCATTTCATATATGAGGAAACACCCATGCTCCTCCTCTCTTCTTCGGTGCGAAAGTCTATGTGAAAAGATGGGAACATGGACCTTCATTATCCCATCCCTCTCCCTTTAGGATTTGTCACCATTGGGCCTCCATCCTAGTGTATGGCCCAATCTCGATCATATTGGGCTTCTAACCTTGCATAAGCATGTGTTTCCTCTTTGGAATACTAAGCACTTGTAAGACATATTCCACTTCCCATGGATTCAAATTTTGTGATTTGATCATCAAGTCATTGATGCCTCTTTTGTCTCACACCGAGCATAATCATGTGGACTTATAGTTATAATTGATCATGGAATCCTTCACTAGGATTTCTAGAGTGTTTTCCCCACACAATCCTGAAAAATGTGGACTTTGATCCTTTCCATGTCACGGTACGTAGGACGACTCCCTGAGGATCAACCCCAACACCCACTGGTCCAGACCATTCATGTCGGTTCACCATACACCATCCTGAATTATACATGCTTTGATCCTTACCATAGAAAGGTATATAATAATCTTCCCTGAGCATAAATCCCAACACCCACTAGTCCTTTCACATTTACATTAGTTCACCAAACACCATCCCAAACTACATGGTCTTTGATCCTTCCTTGGCATGGTACGTAGGAAGCCTTCATGAGGGTCAATCCCAAAACCCAGTTGTTAGGACCCCCTTCAATTTAGTTCACCTTCGTCCCACATAATGATAAATTATATGCCCTTCATCCCACAAGATGTTAAATTGTACCCATTCGAACAACCTGGGCTTTGATCCATGTCATCTAGACTGGGTACATAGGATGCCTCCTTAAGATCCAACTCGAATTGACTATATGCCCTTGGGAATCACCATTTGATAGTAATATATTATATTCCCCAATCAATGGTAAGACATCGTTTTCCCAAATAAATGGTATGTTATTGTGTTCCCAAACCGACAGTAAGACGTTTTGTTCCCCAATCCAAAATAAGACATTGGAACCCCAACCAATAGTAAGACGTTGTGTCACCCAACCAGTTGTAAGCTGTTGTAGTCATCAATCGATTGTAAGACATTGTATACCCATTTTTTGGGACCCACATCACAATTCCTCCCCTCGAGTGTCAGACCATCCCTCGGCTGCAACCATTCATAAACTCGAGCATGTCATTGGGTCCCTATCCAATTTTTGCACCTCGATTCTATAACCCCCATTATGAACTACGTGGAATTTGATCATTTCCAAGGTAATGTACATAGGAAGCCTTCTTGAGGTTCAATCCCATCATCCATGTCTCATTCGGACCTTTCCCTTGAGCTAATGGGTTTTGGGATGGCCATGTATCAAACCAAAAGTTCCACTTCTTATGAGAATTATCCATGCATCAATTCTCACAGACCGCCTCCTCAGGTCTCACATTTCCCCCATCTAACTATGCGAACATTGATTCCTTTCCATGGGGATACGTAGGAAGTCTTTTCAAGGCTCAATCCCAATGTCACTGATGTCATCACATTGGTTTCGTCACATTATCCATCCACTTCATTCAACTCTCCATCAACAATCATGATTCTTACCTAGGACACCGCATCCTGGTGAGATCATATAATCTACATTCTAACTTCCCCTAGCAGCAACCGAGTAACTAACCACACATTAGCCCCAATATCAGCCATCCCTCAAGGGGTCACACCCATCGGATCCACCCACTTCAGTGTTCTAATCAATCTTTTCTATCTCCGGTAGATGTTAAACACATGAAATAACCTGTGTTAAAGATGGGTAGTTTAGGAACACCATAGAGAAATAAATATGCCTTATAATTCCCTACTTTCAGCATGGGATACCTCAGGCAACTGTACCCTCGAGAATCCATATCATAATGAGAAGAAACCAAGACACACCAGTGTTCCATCGTCGAGGCATGCCAGTGATTTCCAACGTGACTACTCCCCTGACTGAAAGTTGATGCCCTAACTGGACCCCTTGGAATGTCATGTCTGAAACAATGAAAATAACCGACATCAATGAAAACATGGAACTAGTAAGAGTTTCACGAACAACATCTTAAGACTATGAGGGAGACCCATACTATGAAACTAGATTCAAGGATAAATCCATGGTAGGTGGAGCCAAAAAAACCATCATCCTCTTTAGATCAAGGAGAACACTTCTTGGAATAATCAACATATTCCACCCATCATTAGAAAGAGAGAATACGGGGCAACAACTATGCATCCTCCGAGACAGACAGTCACATTCCCCAATGAAACTGTATGACGTAGAAATGGTGAACATGATGTTATGTTATTCTCCTCAATGTGTATATTAGTGGATATCATGACATTAGTATAATAGAGTTTCATTAGATCCATGTATCTAACACACAGTCTTGCCATGCAATTAGTTCTCCTGGCGTGAAAATCATCAAAAATTTGTGCATCTAAACATTTGATATCCCAGTATGCGATGTTGTCAGCATGGATCCTTCTTACCAGCCATGGAATATTGAATGGCACTGGGGAATTGGATGTTGATATCCTTCTTTCATGAGTAATGGTTTAAATATCCCTGCCTTCTAGGACCCAAGCTGCCATATCGGGTAATCGATCACTGGCCACCTACTGATGCAGGGGAATGGGCAACGTCAGTGCGACAATCCCTTGTGTTCTCATTTCCTCCATGGTAGCCACCACGTACATAGCTATTGGGCGCCCAAACCTAATCTCCCCACCTAAATTTGATTAGAGTGGGGTGAAAAATGACCTCGTGTAATGATATGAGGACTAGGGGAATTTACAGACCCAGGATATGGCCTAACAAGACATATAGGCTTCTGCGCCTCATCACCACCACCGCCCCAAAGGGAAATGAACGGACCCACTACTCCCCACTATGACGTACAACTTTTCCAAGAGCATTTCCCATAATTATTCGACGACTCCCTCCCCCATGCCTACGAGCTGAGGGATTTCCGGGCCAGCCCAAATGGGATTATATTCTTGTGGATCCTATGGAGGGCTCCCACTAGGCAGCGTCATTGCTACCACCCAGCCCCATGAGATGAGGAGCAGGTAAGCCATGCACCTACATCGCTGGCCTCGATCTGTTTTCCCTGACACCAGCATGAGGTGCAGGCTGAGGAGGATTCCTATTGAGGGGTGTCAACCTCAATGACTACCGTAGAACATTCCATCACTGTCATATATCATCATTCCCTATATCTATGATATGCAAGGGCCCTCATATTCATGGCCTGGGTCAAGGCCCCAACCACCCCACAAGAAGGCTTGGTCGAGTCTTCTGGACACCGACATAGGTAGAATCCAACAAAGCCCAACCCAAGGCAATGAAACCTAGTACAGAGGCCCTCCAAGTACCATCACCAATTAGGGATCATGTTTTCCCATCCCCAAGCTCATCATTTAAATCCTCCCCATGCCAACTTCAAACTAGACAAGGGTCTCCCCTGCTATGGATATGTTCCACCTATCACAGGACACAGCTGTGAAGATGATACACATCTGGTCAACAGATAGTGAGGGGGACTTACCCATATCCTCACATCATCTGATGAAGGTCCTCCTCATCCATGAATTTAGAGAAGAGGTGGTTTTCCCCACTTCATAAACACTTAGCATGGAGGCCCTACCCATGTTTTTCTCAACCAATATGAGGACTCTCCTTGCACCCACGTTTCAAGAATAAATAAACTAGGAGGCCCTACCCATGCTCCCACCAGGATCAGTATAGGTCTTACCCACTACAGTACTACACGTGGAGATTCCCTTCCCCTGTTAGCTAGTGTGAACAGAGGTCCTCCTTGTGTTCCCTTTGGAATCTATCCAGATGCTCCCCGTATCCAGGCTCACCTAGGTAGAAGTAATTTCTTCTCCAACACCATTTTGGAAGAATGACCTCCTCGAGCCAAGAATCTACCATTTCTCGAAGATCTATCCCATGGTAGGAGGGCAGGGCAATGCGACCATAAAAATTATGTCGGGAATATTCATACCGAGATTAATCCTGTCTAATTCTCAGATACTGGGGTGGAATATGATTTGGCCCTAGAACCCTCACCTCAATCCGTTATGTCAGGGGGATGGTGTAGGGATGAGGTTCATCTGCCCTGTACATCTGGAATTCGAGGTCCAACAATTCCCAGCCTCTCTCAATAGAAACATATAGGAGGAAAAAGATTTGTTGTCTCCCCAAGGTCTGGCTGTGAAATCACCACCATCATTACCAGGAGAACTCTCTAACATGACTAGAGATCACAATGTGATATTCTAGGGATTGATGGATAATGAGAAACATCATGGTATACCGCCAATAGTCATGGACCATTCACATGAAACTATGGTCTCTAGATCATCTTATCTTGATGTAGTGGCTATGTCATTTCTCTCTTCAAATGATAGCTTGAGATGTGGCGGCTTGTTATCCCCCTCGCCAAATTCTCCACCGGCTAGCCTACCATCTTAGAGGTATTCTTCAATACAAATATTGTTTCCCCTACCATTGACAGTTGACAAGTGGGGAAACCAAGTGCCAGACCCCAAGACATATCCAATGATCTTGTGGTATATTTTTCTGTCATACCGTTTCTTAAAGAATTTTTGGCATGTCGTAGTTCCAAATTTTAGTGAACTGGAATCACTCACCTAAGAGGAGGTCAGATGCTTTCTCCATACCAGCTAGGTGACACATTTTCATCTTCGCCAACTATGAGTGGATTTCCCCAAGAGTCATGAACACTTCAACGGGAGTGGTGAACAGTTCCATTTGATTGATTTGGCCGTAATCCCCATGGCCCAAATCCCCGAGTCACCAGGCCACCATTGGACCTTACACCAATGATTTGTCCAAATTGTTCAAGTGTCATGCATGATTATCTAGGAAGATAGTCCCCATGTGGAGATATGTGGTTGGGTGTAGTATGCAGACCTCCATTTCGGTTCTATCCAGATCCAACCCGACTTTTAAGGCGGTATTAAGGACATGCCTCCAGTAGAGTCACGGATAAAATGGCTGATGTATTAGAGAAAGAGATAGATACAGAGCTACGTGGAGAAAACAGACCACTTAGGGGAGTTACACAACATTTAGACCCGTTAGGAAGGGTTACTCTCCAGTAGAAAAATATACTGGATATTCATGTGCCCAGGGAGTCATTGTTCATCATTTAGAATCCCAATATGAGAAAAAGTGCACCATGGATCTGTCAAACCCTCCGAACAATATGGTATATTACAGAAGACAAAGGATGATCTCGAAAAATCCGCGTTGATCCAACAACTCATAGTTCTCAAGAAGATGGTTAATGACCTTCTTCGTGAATTCTCCACATTGTAGCGACCATATTATGGGGATCCTCAACCGAGGAAACAGGGGAAGGCACCACTTCCACCCAGAAAATTGCCTCCAGGTGATCCTGACCATCCTTCCCACATAGACCGGATATAGGTTGGGAATTATGGAAAGAAGCCATGTTATGCGACTCCAAATACACCCGAGTAGCATGATAATCCTCCGGACCCAACTCAGATTCCCCTAGACGCTCCATGTGCTATTCCACCAGCCACTCTATGATCCTCTGAGCCCGATTATCATGTTGAAGAGCCTTCCAATGCACTAGTGCGAAAGGATACTCACAAATATAGGAAACCTCGCCCAGATGATATGATGGAGGCACTCATTTCCCACCTTGGGGAGATGAAGACTCAACAGGTGGAAATATTGCCACTGCTAAGCCATATCCGGTGTGGGTTGATAATATGATAGAACCCTAGGGATTTGAAATTCCCAACATTTCCCTCTTTAATGGGATGAGTGTGCCACTGCAGCATATGTCCCACTTTATCTAGAGATGTGGACCCATGTAAGGAACACCAGCACAACAATTTGTCGCCAAACTCCGATGCAGCATAGGGACATTAGAGGGACCTGTGTTTTTCTAGTATAGCCAGTTACCCATTAGGTCAGTATCTAGCTGGGAAGACCTCCAAACACAGTTTCTCTACAAGTTCATCTCAACCACCCAGCTACCCAATCAGGCACATCTGATGCCTCTCATGATTCCTACAAGAATAGCCACTAAGGCCGAACCCGTCACAGTGGCACATATAATATTCCCCAAGAAACTGGAGTAATTAATATTGGTGCCACCTCCATAGCCTTGCAGAGGCCCACCACCACACGCACAGCCTCCGTTCTAGTAGCTCCCACCATAGAATCGACAGGCACCCCACGTAACGTGCCGCCACCACCTTGGAGAGATAACCAGGTCCCACCTCCTCGATAGGATCCTCTGGCTCCTTATTAAGACTATGTTCCTAGATCCCCTTTCCAAGATAGGGGAAACCTGTCTTACTCATTCAATGAGGATCATATCCAAAATTATTTTCAAATTGCCTTGGAATAGGGAATTTCTTGGTTACCCGAATGCAACATACTATAATAGGGAGATCTCACTGATCATCCATACAACTACACATATCCCAGGATCCTAAGACACACCCTCAAACATTAATATGTGTTTAAAGACTGGAATCAAGACCATGTTTATAATAGCATTGTACTGTTAGGCACATCTCTAGAACAAGTGGCATTTGTTTTCATGAATCTAGACAGAGGAAGTGACAACAAGGGTGAGTGACATCAGGTCTCTAACCGTAGGAACCATAAGTATGATGACTGGATGGCTCGTAAGGAATTCACTATTGGCTATGGTATTAAACAAGCACGTCTAAATCAACCTGATCCTTCAGAATATGGAATTTCATATAAATTTAGTAATTCCATGTAAACGACTCGACCATCCACTTCCCAGAAGAGAATGCATCAACAAATCATGGGAAATCAAATTCTCCCACTGACCCTATCATCATTCTATACTTCTGAAAATTTCATTCCTCCAGAGATAGAAATTATCCATAGTATCTGTCATGTAGTGGTGGATTACCCATGTCTCAGTCAAGGATATGTTTCGGTTAGCACCGTGGAGCTAGTAAACCCCTAGATGATTCATGACGATGAGGATCACCACAAGGATTTTCCCAATTTCCCCATTAGTCAATAGAATCAATGGAATCGTGGCTATGTAGTTCATCAGAGTGCCTCATTCATCACATCTAGATATGTTGTGCAAGCCACCGAAAACAGATAGGAGGCCCAGCGCAAGGCGCATCATGTGTAGCCTTCTCATCCAGTGTCATCAGGTCTCTGTTCGCCGCCATTTGTGCTACTGGATTAGGAAGAGCTGCCCATAATGCACCATGTTGAGCTAATCTGTTCTACTTACTGGCCCGAATAGTCTCAGAAACACCTGGTAGACACTGTATAGGCTTCAACTAGTGAGTAACAGGATTTTACCAACACCATTCAGTCGTCGATTTAGTTGGTAGGTCCAGTCATTCCATCTACCATAGAACGACCTTCATTAAACAGAAGATCACTCTTGCCAAAAAATAATGATGTCCTTATGAATCTATCCATCATTCATGTGAGGCTATATATCCTTGAGGCCTTCCACATGTTTCTGGATATGCGCGAATCCCTTTCCAATCCTTTAAAAATCCCCCACCAGTTTGAGATGAAGGTAGCATGTACAGAAGTCATCCATGTTTAGGTAGTCAAGCATGATGAATTTGATGACATTATCTCATCCTCCAAGGAAAATGTTTTCTCTTTTAAATAGGGGAACATCCACCCATTTTACATCACTTTCCACTTCAAAAATATGGTTGATTGTTGATGCCTTGTCAACAAAGTCTATGGGATCAACGTAATCCCAACCCGAACACTGTGAAAACAAGGGCTATCCAAGTATGATCTAAGTGCCTATGTCCGGAAAATCCAAGGTTATGATAGTATGTAACAGACACCGGTCGAGAAGATCCTCTTGATGACCCAGTTTGGTGGGCTAATAGCCAGCACTGAGTTCATGGTTATTTTACAGGACACTACTTACAATGCATTGATGGGTAGGCCATGGCTTCAACTGCATGTGGCAGTCCCTTCATCGTATCACTAGAGTCTTAAGTACACCCTTATTGGCCGAGTGGGAATACTCCAAGGTGTAATGTCTCCCTTTTCCTATTGTGATTACCTCTACCTGGATGCCGACTATTACAAGAGCAAGGATAAGAATTTCTAGGATAATGAGGTTGAACATGCTATGGCTGCGACCGACCCATTGACAAATCTGGATGATGCCTACAACTTTCCAATCCACCAATTGGAGGCTATGACCCCAGATTTGGGAAATGCTTTGTTGTTTCTAGACCGAGGGTAAATCACGTTCTCAAATCTACAAAATGCCGAAATATCCACTCATATTCCTAAAAAAATCAGTCTTGGGTGATCCTAGATCCCCTCCCCCCATAAGTTATCGGGATGTCCACCACATGGAAACAACAACATTCCATTCATATTTGTTTAACTGGGATGGGATAAACCGGCTCAAGCTGACACATCACTATTACTTTGATATCATCAAGAATGTCCCCTTGGGGTGAATAATAGATGGGATCAGATCAAAATCATTCCATTCAACGGTTTCAGTAGTGAAGGAGTTCCCTGATGCAGTGTCCTCCGCCACTCAGGCTAGAAGCAACCTCAAATCAGGATCTATTAACTCAAAAGAAACTCTTTCACCAGACTATCCCTCCTCCATATGTGAATCGGTGGGTTTAAGGGATGCACCTCCTACGTTCAGAGGGGTTTTCTACACAACAGTCAATGAATTTGTACAAGAGAACCTCGGTAGCGAGACAGATCTGAAACCCACATTTATCAGTTCTCCTTTACCTACTGAAGAGAAATAGAAGTACATGGAATTATAGAAATTGAAACATGATGTATTTTTTTGATGTTGTGACGAGATGTCCATAGTAGACCCCCATGTAGTCGTACAGAGCCTCGGTCATCCGTAAAATCACCACAGTTATAAGTGGCCCACCAGAAAGATGCATTCTTATCACGGTGCTATGGTCGAGGCTAGTGTTGATAACTCATCAGAGCCAATTTCATCAAGGAGGTCCCCTTACCAAAATGGTTAGCCATCATTAGGCCCTTCATAAAGATGAACAGATAGATTAGTGTCTTTATAGACTTCTAGGATCTCAAAAGTCATTGTCCGAAGGATGATTTTCCCCTTCCAATGATAGAGCTGTTTATCGATGACTGGGTTGGGTTTTAGGACCTCTCTATATTGGATTGGTATTTTGGGTATAACCATATTCAAATGGATCCTGAAGATGAGGATCCTATAGCCTTCAAGGAACCACAAGGTAAATTTTTTTCCATGTTATTCCCTTTGGCCTAAGGAATGCAGCTGCCACCTATCAGGGTTCCATGCATCATATATTTAATCTGATCCTCATGAAATTGGTGGAATTCATTATGGATGATATAGTGGTCAAATATCGCCAGTGTCAGGACTATCTCAATGTCCTTTTGAATGTGTTTAGCTTCCTCTGCTCTAGTCATCTGAAGATGAACCCATTGAAGTGTGCTTCTGGGGTTACATCTGCAAATCCTCTCATCTTCGTTGTTAGATACAAGGGCATCGATTTTGAACTTGAGAAGATTAGGGCCATCATAATTATGTCTCCCAAGAGAATCATTCAGAAGCTTTGAGGTTAGCAAGGACACTTGGCCTACATAAGCTGATTCAACACGAATTTTTCCAGCAAGTGTATTCCCTTTTCTCGGATCATGAATAAAAGAGCCGTCTATCTTTGGGATGAGGAATATCAAAACACATTTTTGGAAATCATGAAGTGTCAACTCCACCCACCATTACTGATGCCTACTATCTTTGGAAAGACATTGTACATTTATGTGGCCACCCTAGAATGATCTCTTGGAACCCTTCTCACCCAGAAGAACATTTAGGGGATAGAGAACAGTCTCTATTATATCAGCTAAATGCTCCTCAATATGAAGACAAGATACTCCCCTATTGTGAAAAGATTCTTTGGGCTAGTATTAAAAGTACATAAATTGAGACATTACTTGCAGCACTATGAGGTGAAATTGGTGTCCCATGTGAATCCGATGACTTTCATCGTAAACCACTCCGCGTTGATAGGACGTCTAGCTTGGTGGGAAGTAATCATTTAGTAGTTCGACATCATGTTTTTTCCCAGAAGGAAATTAAGGTCCATGCACTGGTATATTTTCTTTTTGCCTCATCTATCACCCGCGGAGCAGTCTCTGGTCCGTTATTTTCTTAATGAGGCAATCCTATTAGTAGACTAATCCTTTCCGTTCTAGCAAAATCACTACGATGGTGCATCCCAGAGCCCTACCAGTTGAAGGTTCAATGATCCCATACATAATATAATTGGCCTGGTTATCATATTCATCACTCTAACAAAGTCTATTCATCCATATTCATTCATTCTATCAGAAGGATACACCAATAATGAGGTGGAGTATTAGGCTATCATTACAACCGTCGAGTTGGCCCTCGAGATTGAGGTTCCCCACATTCATGTGAAAGGGGACTCTAAACTAGTCATCAAGAAGATCAATGTTGTCTATGTCGTCAGAGAGACAGAGCTTGTACCACTGTTGAAAACACCCTCCGGATGATGGATAGGTTCCCATCCCAGCCAGAGGATACTCATATTCTTCGATCCCAGAATTGTTGAGCTCATTATTTCTCCATCCTTGATACATCACATACAAGGCCTGAACAGGATGACTTGATTATCCATGTTGTAGACCATAGATTCATCCCCCGTCACTCCATATGATGATGATATCCAGTAGCTAAGCCTTCTTACCACCAGACCATCCACATCATGGCCCTCAGGTCCCCCTGATGTAGTGTTGGATGAAACTCTCAATTGGAGGACCCCATTTATCAATTACCCTCAGTAGGGAAATCTCCCCACCAATCGAGCTGATCTTCAGTGAATCTGATGCAACATGTTGAGATTTACTCTCCATAGTGGTCCTGGTCCTGAGAGGATCCTCTACAAGTGTGGGTATGATGGGGTTATCCTCCGTTTCATTCAAGGAGTTGAGATTTCTTATGTCATGCAGGATGTTTATACTGGTTCCCATAGATCTCAACAGACTAGGCTGTAAATATCTCACCTGATTTGTATGTTGGGGTATTTTTTTCCCTCCATTATCAGTGACTGCAATGAGTTTTCCAAGAGAAGTAATGCATTTAAAATTCATGAAAAATTATTTTAATAGTCCGCCTGAGCCTCTATACACTACCAGTATCTCTCTTAGCCCTTTGTGGAATTGGAACTCGATGTTGTTGGACCATTTCCACTGGCGAAATCTCAACAATAACAGTTCATACTGACTGCTATTGATTTATTTTCCAAGTGGGAAAAAATAGTTCCTTTCATAGAGGTCAAGGATCGTTCTGTCATTTACTTTATGATCTCCTTTATCATCTACTAGTTTGGATTCCCTCAGGTCATTCTCACAAATAACAACACAAACATCTAGGTATCCATGTTATAGAAGATGTATTCCAAGTAAAATATATGTTATAACCATACCTCCTGCTATCATGTGGATGAAAATTGTATGATTGATGAAATCAACAAAACCGTCTATAATTTTTTTTATAAAATTTTTGGTCATAACAAGAAGATTTTTCAAGAAAACATCTCTAACACCCCCCGAGTCATATCAGAGGATGACTCACAATTCCGTAGAGGTGACCCAAACTCCCAAATGTACGAAACGGTGGTCGTTCAACCCTTTGAGATTCAGTTGCCTTCATTATAAACAACTATCTGTGATCAGAAAGCGCCAGATAAAGTAACTGAAATCTGTTTGGCTAAATTGGAAGCACTTGATGAGAGCATGCTTCGTGCCCTACACAATCTGGAAAGACATTAGAACAAGATAACTACAACATTCCGCTAGATGTTTTTCATCTTCTCTCTCTTTCAAGGTAACATAGTGTTGGACCTGAGAACACCAATGATACCTGGTAGGAAACCACCAAATTTGGATAACAAATGGGAAGGACTATACAACATTAAATATGGTTTACCACAATGGCGCATACACTCTGGTAACTATGGATGTTGAGCATATAACTCTTCCCACTAAGGCCAAATTCATCAATCAATACTTTTACTGAGCGTGAGGGTCCTACAATACCTTAAACATTCCAACATCCTTGTTCCATGATAGTAAACCTCGTATCATCTTCGAGAACAATGTATGGCTTGATTCCCATCCTCGTCAGATATGTAGGAATGCTCGAACACCTCATCTTGAGTCCAGCCCCAAGACACCTTTTCGATTGTCCCCCTAGGTATAGTTCCCATGGAGGATCTGACATGGTGTAGTGCTAGCTTCATTGTCCCCATTCATGTCAGGATTACGATGATCTCACCTTCTTCCCCCTCCTCGTTCTTCTATTCTCCAACATCCTTACCACAAGATGCTAAACTGAATGTCTTCAAGATTTACGTGTGTCTTGATTCAGATCCTTATGGGATACGTAGGAATGCCTGTGCATTTCTTCTGTAGTCCCTACCCCATGATTTAGGATATCCCCTCGGGTCAGAAAACATGGTGTGGTGCCATTTATTTCCCTCATTTACATCGGGTTCATCATGACTGCCCCATATATCCCTCTCCCTATATATTTCCCCTTTTTCTCCATCCTTCTTGACGATAAATTTCATGGCCACATTTATACTTCACACACTACCTTTACTTGAGACATGATCATCTTTCTCCTCCAAAAGGGCCCCCAAATGGTCTAGATACTTAGCGTAAGGTATATCCTATCATTTTGAGCCATGTCCCTTGAGGACCTCAAATGAATAATTGATACAAGTCCCACATTGCGAATATGGTCAGTGGTCGACACTCATTGGTTATTTCCATTTATGGTCACACGATATGGATGGCGTGTTTCGAACAAGGTCAAAAGCTATCCTTCATCATTTTCACCCACCCCATATTTCCCAAGTATTGGGTTTAGTGGTTCATGTTTTTCTTTTATCCCTTCAAACGTTAGGCTTCCTCGGGTAAGAGTGTGATTCCAACTATCGTACCCATATATGCTAGGAAAATCCTGGCCCTATTCATTGCTTCCCACACTGAGCATTGATCACATGGGCTTTAGGATTTTGGGAAGGCAATACCCACATGAAGGGAGTTGGGTCTATGGTATGAGATCTATGATCTTAAACTAACATCTCAATCATACTCATTTCAAGATTTTAAACTAAAAACTATAATGGACTTCTTATCCTAGGTCCTGCACATATTTTTTGTCCCATGACCCATGTTCTCACTCCGGATTGTGACGTCTGGTCGGGACTCTATGTCCTCATCCACTTCAGGCTATTTTTTCATGAAACATACATCCCCTTGGGATGCCCCTTCATTATCATCCTCAACACAAGATGTTAAACTATAAACTAGTTAGGACATCCTTTCATGGATCCCCCAACTATCTTGGCCCCTTTCCCAATTCCTTTTTTGAAATCATACGATGTGGCAAGGGAATATGTTCTCATCCACATTGGGTTTCCTTTTGTGCCATACACATCCCTCGGTGAGATATCGTCCCCCTATCTACATCCATGTCGCATGATGTAAAACTACACAACATCTTCCAGAACAATGTGAGGATCGATTCCCATCATTATTGGATGCAAAGAACTGCCCAAACATTTAGTCATTGGGTCCAGCACCATTTCATAGAAACCCATCATACCCCCTGGCCCGAGTTCTACCATGAGGGACATGCGGCGTGGTATGGGCCTATGACCTCATTTATAACGATTCTATAACAGCCATGCCACATATTATTTTCTCATAATATATCCTTTTCTTTCTTACATATAATCTTCTTTTTTAGTCCGTTGATCTTCAGTTGGGCCCCTCGACCCACTTTGGCAGTTCACCAATGTTCCAAGGAGCTCTCTGGTTTATGATCTAGATTGTTAGATTCTGTATGACATGTTATTGCCCATTTTTAGGCCTCTTTTCCCCTTCATTTATTATTTAATCATATTTCATGTCCAAAAGGGACCCTAAATGGTATGGATTCTCTACCTAAGGGATCTCATATAATTTCGGACCAACACCCTCATGAAACACAAATGAAAAATTGATACAGATCCCACATTTCAAATATGGTCAGCGGTTGATGCTCATTTGTTGTTCATATTTCAAGTTATACGATATGGATGTGGTTTTTAGTACATGGTCAACAATTATCCTCCATCATCACACCACCCCCATCATGCCCTAAATTTTGGTTGCATGACTCACATTATTTTCCAATCTATCATGTTTATAAGGAGGTATAACACTCTTAGTAATGTCCCTTAGTGCACATGGGCATGTTAGAAGAACAAAGTCATGGGAAGGCATCCTCCAAGACTCCGCAATGATTTCCCCTTTGCATGTATTCCGTGTGATGCAAAGACATTCTCTACCTTGTATCACGCATTGATCATTGCTCACACGGGCTTAGGGATTCAGTTGAGGTTTACTCATGTTTAGAATAGTATTTTTTCTATTTATTGTCCATTCTCTAATAACTTAACCTAAAATCTCCTTCCACGTCCTTTCTATAAGGTGTAAGAATCATAAATCTTAGAACTACATAGGGATTGATTCTCATTCTCGTAGGATACCTAAGAAAGCCTAGACATCTGGTGACAAGTTCCATCTCAAGTTCTGCTAGTTAACTATTCTATCTGGCCTTGTGGCCTTGACATTCCTGATATTTCATGGTGAGGTGTTGTATGTACTTCATCATTCACGTCAGGTTTTCAATAGACGCACCACGTACATCCCTTATAGGAGTTATCCTCCCATGCCCCTCATCCAGAAAGACATTAAACATCACCCTCAAAACTACGAACGGATTGATTCCAATACTCATTGGATACATAGGAACACCTAGATGTTTCATCAACAGGTCCAAACCCATTTTCCCTGACCTCTTCTGGCCCCTTTTCCAAGCTTTTCTTCCCTAGAATAACGTGTTGTGTGGTGTGGATATCGTCCTCATTCACATCAGGTATGACCCATCACACCAAGAACATTCCCCCAAAAACCTTGTGTCTTCTATATGTGTCCAATCCATATGACCATAAACTATGATGCCTCATCCCACATGACATTGAACTATTGCGTCATTATTTTATGATGTTAAAATGAATTGAAAGTTCCTATAATATGACCATAAACTACGACATTATCATCCTGGTTGCATGATGAAAAAAAAACACTGCATTTTGATGTCTTTAATAGAGGGGACATCATGTTGTGTATCAATCATCCACCATTCCATTTTTCAATGCATACATGTGTCTTGATTCATTTATAGTCACCTTGATCCTCCTTCATAGATTTATTTCATTATAAAAAAACACATATATCCCCAAGAACAAACTAGATCAATCAAATACCACTTCTTTTGGTGCGTAGGCCAGACCCACATGAATGTTTTGTCCCTAGAATTACTACCCCACCACGCCTCTTCCAGAACTACATATGGATTGATCCCCATTATAATGTGGTATATTGGAATGCTCAGGCACTTTTCCTCAGGCCTTTCCCAACATTAATTTTTGGTTCCCCAGCCTAAAAGTTTTCTAGGGATCACATGGTGTGATGTGGGCTTATGTCCCCATTCATGCGGGGTTTTATAATTACTACAGCAGGTGTCTCCCTCCCTCCTTTCCATTTACATCTCGAGCTCTAAGAAAATTAAACTAGGATATAACTATCTATTCAAAGGATATTAAACTATGTGATATCCTCTAGAACTACGTATGGATTGATTCCCCTCCTCATGTGATATGTTGGTATGCTAGGAAATCTTATCTATAGGTCAATACCCAAGAATCTAAAATCATCCCCCCCCCCTTTTAGGCCCATAGTCCCAATCTCTATTGGATGCATGTGGTGATGGGAGCACCTCTCTGGATCTCATTTGCACCCGGTTTTGCAAAAACCACACCGTTTACCTCCCTTGTCTCTTCCCTACCTAGCCCGAGTTCTACGACCCAGAACTAAGATCTCCCTATTGGAACTACACATCGGGTTTTGCTACATTTCAACCATTTGAGAACATCATTAAATAAATTCCACAATTAATGGTCTATTTAATGTCCTTAAGTTGGAATTGTGTCTCCCTAGGTCCCTTATCCTTGTATAGGGACTCAAATCCCTCTATCTGATACGTCTAATTGTCGTACTCTGATGCATCGTGATAAAGATCCCATGACATGGTATTCTGACATAGACATTCCCTCATTTCTTTCCAAGGTTTAATGTTACTTTTATTTTGATCCTTATCCTCTTACATGTCTGAAAGGACCCCCTTTATAGCATAGTCTCATGCCACAATGGGATACATTCCGTCTTCGGCCAACTACCACGAGGAACTCAGAAAACATTTGTGACTAGTCCCACATTTCGATCATGGTCGGTGGTCGACCCTCATTATCCCATCCTCATTCCCCGCTAACGTGAAGTAGATACTGTGTTCCAAACAATGTCAGCAGCTATCCTCTATCATCACCCCACTACCTTTGTGATCGAGATCTCAGGCATCATAACTCACTTTTTCCCACTCCCTTGTGTTCAAGAATAATTCCAGCACATGGTTTTTCATCTTCGCGCATCTATGTGAGTAAATCAGGTGGGTCAATAATATTGGGTTGTCACTCACCTATAATTACATTTCCCCTAATGTGTTCCTTTTGGTACAAGTAATTCTCACCACTTCTCCTTTTATCCCACATCGATCAATACTCATGAAGTATTAGAAGTGTTAGTAAAGCGTGTTGTCCCACATGATGTAAAACTATGATTCTATAACTACGTGCAGCTTGATTCCCATCATAATAAGGTACGTAAGAATTCTCCTGCACTTTGCCTCAGGACCATCCTATCTTCTACCTCCTGTCCCTTGACCTAAAAAACATCCTACAGGGATACATGGTGTGTTGCAGACTCCCTTTATCCTTAATCATAGTGATTTTATAGCTACCACATCACCTGATCTATTCCTCAGATCTCCCCTTTTACTCCCCATCCTATCATATGATGTGAAACTGCATGAGTCCATGCATGCTCAATGCATGACACTAAACTCCCATTATACATCGAGCTAGTTTATGATGCCCCATATTAACTATTGAATGTGCCAGTTTCCTCATCAGAGATGGTTTCCTCTACCGATATTGGTCTCAAACCACACCCTGATTAAAAACAACGTTTGGAATGATTCTCATAATTATGATATAACTAGTGATTCCCATACATTTTGACTCGGGCTCAACCTCAGGGTCATTAATCCTTCTTGCCTCTTGGCCCCAATCATTGTCCAGGCAATATGACCTTTAAACTATCTACACCGTCCCCACTGTACAATGTTAAAATAGTCCTCCTTGGTATGACATAAAATGACAAGTCATTCAAGGTCTTCCCCAAAGAGGTACTATTTAGAAATATGTTAGATCTCTGATTAAACCGAAGCATCCAACTAATGTGTTTTCACCATGATGGCGTAATTTCAAAATTGTTTGACATTATTCGAACAACACATCACTCCACCCATCACGCATTTTGTACCATTTACTCGTACCGTTATACTATTTCACATCTATAGGAACCCCTTAATTGTATTGATGCTTAGCCTATGGCTCACCAAATTTCCTAGGGTAACATTCAGGATGATTATAGATGACATTTCGAGTCAGGATTTGTGTTTCAGACATGGTCTACAGCCAGCCCTCATTTATTATCCCCATTTCAAGAAAATGAAATATGGATATTTTGTTTTGAACACTATAAACACCTATACTTCATTGTCATGCCACCTCTACAATATTACGTATTTTGGGTATCGTGATTCACACATTGCACTCCCCTATGTTCGGATTAATTATAACTTCCTTGGATATACCTTTATCATGCAATAGTGCGCATTGGGAAATGACACTTTGACTGTTCTAAGGACTCATTCCTCCTGTCAGGTGTCCCTCTTTCATCACGAAGGTCCTACTTAGATTTTCAACCCCTAGATGGCCGAATGTTGGTCGACACTCTAATCTTCATATAGAACAATGAGGTGGTCATTCTTGATTTCTCACACCGTGGTCGACCCATGTGATCATAGGGATTGATCGAAGGATGTTTCATGAATTTAACAGAAACATAGTAGACTAAAACAAATAAAGAAATACATACATGAATTAGTATCAACTATAAAAGCATGAATGTATGTTTAAACGTTTATGTGTGTTAAAACACCTAAGGGTTGGCCCCTCCAATGGATGGATTGACCTTTTTGATAGAGCGTTCCATATCTTCCACCCTCTACCATGTGGCTTCAAATATCTATTTTCCTCTATTAACTTCCTTCTCATACTCGACAATAATGGGTAATAATTCATTAGCCACAACACAGGCCTCCTCCTCGTCTGCTCAGATGGTGGCCATCTCCTTGGAATCATTCTTCATTCATTCATCAGAGTCTAACAGTCGGGCCATCAGGCATGACACTCAATTTAAATATAAATTAAGGAAATTGGAGTTCTTGTTCACTCATGACCACAATAGATTAACCTTTCATTCAGCCTCCTAATGTTCACTAATTTCCTAAGTTTCCAGCTCACATCGAGGCTATGATCTTGCTCCTGAATCTTCTCGTCCATGAAGCCCTGCATGATCAAATGGAAAAACTTTTCATATACTCCCCCATCGCATAGCTCGTGCATCCAGGAAAAAATCATACCCATCTAGTATTTCCATTTAACTTGAGGAGTCTCCCTGATGAAGCGCTTGATATGATTCCATGATCAATGACAGTCGATCTTGTTGTCCTCTTCGTCCGAGGCTATCTCATCTCAGTCTGTGGGGGTTGGATGGTTCATATATGGGGAACACCTCTTGTTAAATGTCATCAGGATCTACATCTGGTGTCTAATCGGGTATGTTTGTACACATGTTTTCCAGTTAATCCTTATTGTAAGATACCACCTCAATGATCTCAGGCTCTATCCTGATGGAGGTCCCACCATTGATCAGAAGCTCTGCAGATATGTCGGTTCGAATATCTAATTCCACAACAATATAAATTCCCTCGGGAAAGGTGCCACCATGAGCTAAAACTAACCTTACCAAGGCATCCCATTACATTTGAAGAATTATGCATACTAGAGCCACATAATCATCAGTTAACCTGATCGATGGATGAAAGTTATGTATTCTATGAAGAATACATAATGAGATCATAAATTTTATCCCTTTCCATATTTTTTGCCATCAGAACCTGGTGGCATGGAACTTCATATATTTTTGGGATGTTTGAAGTCCTCGGGAGGACCACAATGGGTGTAACATCACTACCCAAAACAATAATCATTGTAGTTGCATACTCAGATTCCGATGTTCCTGTACTTTCACTTACTCTTAGGTGGGAGTAGGTTTTTCAGATGAGGACCTCCAACACAATTCTAATGATAATAAGGAGTCCTAAATAACTTGTATAAAGACCAATGGGAAGTGGTATTTGGTTATACCTCGAGATTCTTGGAAAACTCTTCTTGTTCCACATCTGAATCAACGAAAACACCTTCATCTAGAGGGTTCCCTCTACTGTCCTCCTCCCCCTAGAAGGAACCATATAATTCTTATGGGTGAGGGATGTACTCTCCTAATTTAGCATCTAACTACTACGGATGGGGCATTTAATATCAAAACTATTTTTATGTGATCCTTTATTGGATGCGGAGCACCATAGGAGTGACCAAACTCCTCCATCTCAACAAGGTATTGCTCCCCCTACGCCTAGGACACTACAAAGGCGGACCTAACAGGGAGGATCCCCATAAGATCCATCCCCAGATGGTTTAGGTGTTTCCACATCTCATACTAGTTGAGAAAATTCATACTGGCATCCTAGATACCCAAGCCTTTGGGATGACGACATTATCAGGAATATATATGTGGCACAACCGCTTTCCCTATGCCCGAGTGGATATCATGTGGAATCCCCTTGGAGGCCACCCCTCTAAGTGACTCTGCCCCCTGGGACTACTGGGCTAAACGCCACCACCTGCCTCTAAACCAGTGTGGGTCTCGCTGCCACTGCAGCCCTGCCACCGTGAGATGTCCTCACCACCTTTCGGTCACGACCTTGTGTTTGCAGAGACACCCTATTGTTGGCATGAAAGGTTTGCTGCATCAGCATCTCCCCCGGGTAGGCCGCCTCTCTTGTCATGGAATACACTTTCACAAGACAGAAGACAGTTATTACTGGAGGAATCTCGTTCCACATATTCCCATCATTCAGTGTAAATATGAGCCAAAAATTCCTCATCTCACATGACTGATCCTCATCAGACACACCCAAGAATAATTCTGGGGCCATCCACTGCATACATTAAATCTTTATCGCAATGCGGTGCGGGTGTATGACTCACAAAGTGACTCGCAGTCTTCCCACGCCACCAAGAAATCTTCCCCAAAAGGCCAGGAGGTAGGATCAATTATCTTTGGTTCCCCTGATATCATTAATAAACACACATTTTGGCAACCAGAACAGGTGGAAGTTGAGCTTGTCTATCTTCTTGTCCTAGTTCAGGATCAACTGTGGGGACATCTTGGCCAAAAATCTCCCCACATTGTTCAAGATGACAGGGAAAGAATTTGATCATGCAGGGAAATGGGTTACAGATATTTGTAGATACCCCTGACATGTGGCGCTATCCACCCATATTAAATATGGAACGACTCGCATATCCTCTTCAACTTTTTCCCCTCCATGATATGAAATATCATATTATACAACATGGAGATCATCAGGATTCTATGGATGTCTCTTCCCTCTATCTCCAACATGGTTTCCATAATGAATGTTCTTGGTCGCACACCCATGTTTTTGTCCCTAACTGGAATGATCCATCAGTAGATAAGTGCCGCGATGATTGCATCTAATCTAACAACAGGTTGCTGGTCAGTACAATTGTTATACCCCCTGGTTTTCCACTATATTTTCTCCATGAGAAACTATTATGAATGTTCCTTGGCCCATTGAACCCCCTTCTGGCAGGTCCGAGGCCTCCCATGAATCAGTCCATCTTCAAGGAAATTTTGGAACTGCTCGAACCACTGCCTTAAATTGAAGTACCTCACCGAAATTTTTTCCTCCCCAAGAACTAGGAACTTCAATTCCTTTTCTAGCAGGGTAATCTACTCTGGGTCCTCTCATGTATTCATGATAATGTGTAACTCGTCACACATTACCCCCAGTATCAGGACCCCTGAGATCTGGTGCAAGTCCCATAGGATGATGTCGACCTCTCCATGGTGCAAATGAAACATGTTGGTCCTCGATGACCATTAGCTCAGTATCTCTAGCATCAACTTTTTTTGTGGGTAGATATGGAACTTGGAGGCCCATGATACCTTGTACAGGCCCACTCTCCTCTGCTCTTCCATGAACTCCTCACACGAGGCCCAAGCCCAATCATATGTGAAATTACTGCCCTGGTACAGATCCCACTCGTCGGTCCACCCATTCCCTAGGTTACCTAGGGCCACATAAAAGAAGGTGAAGAACATTAGGAGAGATACCCTTGGCTATGGAGACTTCACATCAATGTCATTCACGAGATTTTATAGGTAATCAGAGTTGATGGGTGTGAAATATTCCCATGTATGGTCGTCATCTTCCCATAACCACTAGTGCTGGCATAGTGTGCTCCTAAACCAGTATGTCGGATCATCCCTTCTCACTTCGGGAATGAAGACGTCATCCCTTAGGGAAATCCTTACATTGTCATCCTTTCACAATGTGGGTAGTTCTTATGGCTCTATGACAGTAGTTCTACCAATGAATTTTGATATGAATATCTTCAAATGAATTCCTCAATACCTGAGTGGTTCTCCATCTCTTTCCAATGGGAATCATGTGCAAGGATTCCCTTAGTAGTTTCCCTATTATCCATTCTGTCTTTATGTTTTTTTTTAAAATATCCTTGATCACAATCCTCGATCGCGATGATCATATTGTAATGCTCAATCACGTAGATGGTTTGTATAATCCTGCCACAGACATCACAAATTTAAGCCGCAGAGCACACACTTGTGGCGTCAAAATTCATGTTGTGCACTGTGAAACATAAATGCCCGATTCATGGAGAGAAATCAAAGAGAGTGAGGAGCTTCATGAATTGATATCACAAATAACAAAATGCAGAGATGATAAAGGAAAAAAATAGAGGTCATCCTACCCTACTTACAGGCGATGAAAAATTGTGCTTCGCGGAACATCCATCTGTAGCATGCATTTCAGAACTCTCAGGCCGCACGTCATCTCTCTGCATTGTTACCCTTCTTCACGAACCCTCTTGGTTATTGGCCGAAAAGTATAGGTGGGAGCCATAAGACATTGACCTTTGTTTACTCTACGGCTTCAAGTTTGAGGGGTGTCATTTGTGGGTGCCCTAATATGTGACGAGGAAAATAAAACACAATGAAGAAACCACCTCCATTAAGACTGCCTTGCGAAGCCTGTTCACGAAGCCCCACCAAAACTGCGGATGGCATGAAGCATCCTCATTTGAGAAGCTTCAGCAAAGAAAACAGAAGTGCTGCCCCACGATTCGGAAGACGTTTGTGAAGACACAATGAAGAAAAGAGGTGGGAAGCTCTGCGATCCGAAAGACATTTGAGAAGATGTCGTGAATCAAAGAGGAGGGAGGATCTGTGATCACAAGGACCTTTGAAAAGCTACCTCAAAAAAAGCGGTGGGAGGCTATGTGATCCAAAAGACGTTTGAGAAGAAACCAGGAAGCAAAGAGGTAAGAGGCTCTATAGTTAGGAAAAATCACCTCATGGATTTACATCACACGAGCCACACTTCTCTCAATGTATTTCCTATAAATACCAGGCATCCCCTGAGCCCAAAGGATGGATACTCCAGCCTTTCTTTTTCTTAGATCTAAAATCAGGAATATCATTATGTACTATAAAAATTGAGCTCTTCAAGGTACTTTAAAATCAAAAAGTTCCTTTCCATTGGATTTAAAACATGCCCTCTTCAAGATGTGATTCCCTTTGAGAAGACCATGGACCTTTGGGAAGGAAAGAGATCCATAAAGAGACTCGGGTTATAGCAAAGCACTTTTCATTTTCGAAGATCCTTCCATGCACTTGTGAACAACAAGCTATGGCAGGGTCTCTATACATCGCGTGGTACACTGCTTCACAGTGATACACGCTACAAATCACACGTGCCTTGCAAATCCATACTCCAGAAGTTCCATTCTACTTCAAGAAGCACCCTACATGTGCACCTATTCCCTATGCCTAGTCTAGGGCACCCCACTTCACAAATAAGACCCTTACACAACGAACATCCACTACATGGAGCACCAGAGCTTCACAAGGCCTCTTCTTGAAAACCCCCTTAAGTTGCACCCCCTTTTCCCATATGAACATCGAGGTTTGTACAAAGTGATTTCAAGGTCCCTTGGGTCATGCTTCACATTGCGTTCATTAGACAAATGTTTATGCGCATAAGCATGCTAACATAAATTTCATATTTAAATTGCAATCCTATCATGGACCCCTCAGTGTATCACCCCACAACACCCACTACCACAACATCAGTTATGCCTTCCATTCCCGAAGGGAAGGTCGGTATCAGTTATGTACATCCTAGGGGTGTGGATGGATCCTACCTCGTCTGATCTACAAGACATTAAACTGCAAATCACCATCGTCCCTAGCACACATTGTTAAGTTGTGGCTTCCTTCCATGCATCATACGTGGGGTGCCCCATCATTGACATTTTATATGCATGCTCATATCAACGAGAGCGAGATCTTTCTCACATGTATGGAGATCCTCTTTACTAGAGCAGCCCCAAACCATCCCTAACAATGAGGAAATTTATCTGTGCCATAGAAAGGTATGTAAGAATACTCCATGAAGTTCGATCTAAACACCCACTGGTCTTGAAAAATTCACATCAGTTCACCAAACACTATCCTGAACTACGTGTACTTTGATCCTTTCTGTGGCAAGGTACATAGGAAGCCCCCATGTAGTTCAAGACCAAAATCCACTAGTACCAAACCATTCACATCTGTTCACCAAAAACCATCCTCAACTACATGGACATTGATCCTTGGATAGGCAAGGTACGTACGAAGGCTCCTTGAGGTTCAATCCCAACACCCTCTTCTTCAGACAACCATCACATCATTTCATCTTAATCCCGAATGTCATTAAATTGTATGGACCTTTTTTTCTAGCATGATGTTAAACAATACCAATTCGAACTACATGGGCTTGATCCATGTCTTCTAGAGAGGGTACATATGAAGCCTCCTGGAGGTTCAACTCCCATCAATAATAAGCCGTTGGGAATCACCAATCGAAAGTAAGATATTCTGTTACCCAAACGTCGGTAAAACATTTTTTTCTCGAAGAGATAGTAAGTTGTTGTGCTCCACAACCGACAGTAAGCCGTTGTGTTTCCCAATCGACAGTAAGTTGTTGGAACCCCAACTAGTGGTAAGCCATTGTGTCACCCAACTAGCGGTAAGCCATTATAGTTTGCAATCAAAGGTAATCAATTGTTTTCCCCTTTGTTTAGACCAACATCAATGGTCCTCCACTCAAGTGTCTAACAAACCCCCGGCTGCAATCCACATATAATCCCGAGCATCCCTTCGGGTCACTATTCTCAATGTACACCCTGATTCGATACCCCCCATTATGAATAACATTGACTTTGATCCTTTCCATGACAAGGTACATATGAATCCTCCCTGAGGATTAATCCCATCACCCATGTCTCATCTAGGTCTATCCCTCGAGCATGTGTGTTTCCATAAGGTCATGTCTCATCCCAGAGGTTCTACTTATTCTAGGTCATATCCTTGAATCAATTATAATAGGCTGCCTCCTCAAGTGTCCCATTTCCCCCACTGAACTACACAAAAATTGATTCCCTGCCATGGGGATACATAGGCAGTCTGTTCGTGGCTCATACCCAACATCACCGTCATCCTCAAGTCTGTTCCATCTCATTATCCATCTATTTCCTTCAACTCTCCATCATCTATCTCGATTCTTACTTGGGACACCACATCCAAAGTGTGATCATGCAACCCACATTCTATCTACCCCTAGCTACAATCGGGTATCTAACCCCTTATTAATCTCAGCATCAGTGATCCCTCCAGGGGTGTCACCCATCTGATCCACTATCATTAGTGTTCTGATCTGTCTGATATATCTCTTCTTGATGTTAAACTTGTGGAATACCCTGTGTTAAACATGGGAAGCTGAATAAAACCTTAAAAATATTCCGATGGAAAATAATTCCACACATTTGACGTGGGATGCCTTAGGATTCTGTGCCATTGAGAATCCTGATCATAAGTGGAAGAAACACAGACACACAATTTTTTCATCATCCAGGAATGCTAGTGATGTCCTACCTGAATCCTCTTCCAACAAAATGTTTCTTCTCTAACCGAACCCCTTGGAATGTCATGATAGAAGCAGCATAATTAACCAGCGTCCATGAAGACATGTCACTGGGATAAGTTTCATGAACAATGCCTTATGTCTATGAGGGAGACCCGACTAGGCAACGAGTTCCAATGAGGAATACATAGATGGATGAACCAACATCCTATCATGAAATTTTGACCAAGGAGGAAGCCTCCCTGAATAAGAAATTAATGCTTCTTGCCTTTAGAAGGAATGAATGTAGGGAAAAAGCTATGCGTCCTCCGAAACAGACAGATGTGCACCCTGACGAATGTTTTTGAAACAAAATAATTGGATTCCCCTGTAGGAATTCATTAGAAAAACACATATGGGGAGTGGTTTATATAGTTCTGGAGTGATACATGGATTCCCATGTAGTAACTCCTTGGGCATAGTCATATATGGAGTGTTTTATATACTACTTGAGTGATTCATGTATTATCATATTGGAATTTATTGGATGAGCTCATAAGGCTAGTATTTTATTGTAACACACCAAGATTTTATGAGAAATATTTTTTTTAATTTCTTTCACATCTTGTGTTGTACGCTTCACCAAGATTAGCTTTCACTATACTCAAAACCAAATTATCTTGTAGTATATGCAAACAATATTCTTGGCTTGTGTTGCATGTAAGAGCGGCCTTAATCAATAGCTTGTGTTTTAACCAGTACTCGGTTTCACTAAACAACGATATATTGTTATAATATTAATATGAACTAGTCGTTATGAATAGTATTGACTACATTTTTAATTTTGTAACATTTTTATTCATCTTAAACATCTTCTAGAACATGGTATGAGAACCAAATTAATTTTTTGGGTAAAATAACTATTTTTTAAAAAATGCAGTTTTTCCACCTTTTGACGGCACACCCACTTTTAATCTAGTTTTTGACATGTTTATTTGTTAAATTTGAAAAAATAAAATTTTTCATTGGAATCATGATATAAGAAATTTACTTTGGATAAATTTTTCATATTATTCTGCTAACTTTCATATTTTAATTAATAGTAAAAACACGTTATATTTTAATTAATATCGTCTTTTTTCATTGTAATAATTTATATGGTTAAATTAAAATATTTAATGGTTTTAAAGTTTAAATAGAATATATTTTTACCATTTAATATAATTTATGTCATTATCATTTATTTTATATTGAATTCATAGGTAAAATCATTTCAATCTTTTGCAATGTTTTAACTTTTAAAACACTTTTTCTTAACAACGAGATTAATTTTAAATTAAATTCTGAAACATCTAGGATTTTAATTTTGAAAATTGGATTCTATATTTGGAATCAGTAGGTCCAAATTATGTTAATAGGCTAGTTTGTATTTTTGTCACTATGAATAGTAACTACAGTAAATTTTATTTACCATAGTTAAAGGTAAATAAGGAAATTAAGGGTAAATATAATATTATAAACTTACCTTAAAACTTTTCTTAATATAATTTGATGATTATATTTTTTTCCTAAGGAATATTTGGGTCGAAATTTAATCCATTGTAACCCACTTGAATATTATTAAGACCTTTAATATATTTTATTTTAAAGAAAGTGAAATATATCTCACTCAAATTTTAATAATTAATGTATTTTTAATATAAGGTTATAAATAATATAATTCAATAATAAATTCTAATTTGAAATATAAAATGTTTTTCTTTTTAATGGTAATTTATTTTTAATTTTCAAGAGAAATTTAATTACTTTAATATCTTATACATTAATGATGCATAAATTATTTACTAAGTGAAAAATCAACAATATAGTTTTTATTAAATTAATAATACCAATAAAAAGGCCCAAAAACATGACCAAAACCTACTGGTAGATTATATCCATACCATAAGAATACAAGGGTCGAATTTGGGTCCATTTTTATCCGTATAAAAGTTATTATGACATTTATGTTATTTTATTTTTAATCCTGTCAAAGTTGTCACCTTCATAACATAATAAATATAAAAATATAAATGTTGTGATTTTAAGATTATAAATTTGAGTAAAATGATTATTATGAAATGTAAAAGATTTATCTTCATCATAAGATTTTATTTTTAATTTTTATTCTAAAATATGTATATTAAATAATTTTAGAAAAATGATATAGTAATTATTTCATTAAGAGAAATATCCAATAAATGGTTTTAAAATTATTAAAATAAATATTATATGAACTATTTAATGTTATAAACTAATTTTATATATGAATATGACACGTTAATAATATATTAAATATTTTTTATTGAATATAACTTCTATTTGGTTTTTATTTAAATTCAAATAATTGAAGAGTGTCAAAATTGACAATATTGAAATTTAATAAAAATATCATATTATTAAATTTATTAAAAATTAAAAAAATAATTAAAAATTAAAAATTGAAAATTATGTTGTCTAAAATTTAATAATTTATATAATTATAGAAAATTCACTACACATATGAAATTATTTATAGCAATTTAAAAATTATAATTTTATTTCCATAAATAAATTTAAATATATTAAAAAAGATAAATCAAATTGATAAGGTTTAAAATAAATTCCAAACATGTATAAATTTTATTGGTTGATGATATTACAACTCTATATCATCTCATATTAGAATGTGAGTGATTTTGGGTTTTTATAAGTGGGGTTGAATTTATTAGAAATTAATATTTCTTATGTTTCCAAAGATGCCCCTCTCCTCCCTTATAAAAGGGCACCTCCTCCCTCTTCTCCTTTCACCACATTGATCCTAAAGCTCGTCCAAACCCTGACCATTTCTCTTTCACACTTCCCTAACAACATACTAGAGGTCCTGATCTTCTTCAAAGTCCAACTTTAATGCCCTACGAGGAGGTTTAGAAGAGGCGTGTCGAAGAAGAGGTAATAACATTTACTGATTCTTTCAAGTTAATTTATTCTTATACTTCCTCTTATTTTGTTGTTTCATAATAAAGTAATATCATCAGCATCACTAATATACTAATATTTTATCAAAAATATTATCCAAAACAATTTCAGCTTCAATTCATCTTACGGAAAATGAAATCATCACGAGTGTGTATGTACGGAATACTGTCTCCACGTCGTGGTGTCATATGTTTTTCCACCACCACCTTACACGAACATGTATAAGGGTGTAAAGAATAACTATATATGGTTATTATAAAATGATAATAATTATCATATATTATATCATCCACTCTAATTCCATTCAACAATTATGGGAACAATATCATCGCTCGTGCGTACGTACGAATTACCGTCTCCTTGATGTGATGAGATTCATTCTCCAAGTTAAACATTCAAAAATGATTATAAAGTATATATAATAAATAATCATGAAACATATAACATATTAATGATACTGGATATATTTATATGTTATTTACTTACTTAAATTCAATTTAATAAGGAAATGAAAACAACGTTCAAGCGTACGTACGACCTACCATCTCCATGAACGGTGTATGTCATTCCATTTATAGATCTACCATATGATGAATATATATTATATATAAATCATGTTTTACATTATGGAAATATGTAATCATGATATAAGTAATCATGTGATGAATTACAAGTCAAAACATGTACGATAAATGAAATAAATTTAACCAAAACGCTACATTAACATCGAATTGACAAAAGAACAGGTAATATAATGTCGTAAGTGAATCATGTATGATATCATAAATATTTTTATGGATCTGTTACAAGTTAATAATATGTTTAAACCCACAATACAATAGTTTCTGACACATACAAAATAAATTGTACATAAGTTAAGGGATGATTTTACAATCTCATTATTATCCGAGATTGCTTATACGTAAGTATTTACTGGGGTTATATTTTTCATCCATGCCCATAAAATGTTTTTCATAAATTGTTTAATATACTTACTTGTATGTTTAAATCCATTGATACCCCTCATTGTATTTTACATTGTGTTATGAAGGAATAATTCTTTTGTTTACCATCGTGGTACTTTTTGAATTTTCCGTTAAATGTTCGAGGAGAATGTTTTTTTAACATATATGGTATGAAAGAATTTTTATGGATTCATAAAGCCATATTTTCATGAAGCATACTCTACATTATTTCAGGATTATTTTAAAAAAAATCCTTTACTTTAAAAAATACATGGCATTTTGTGAAAATAAAATGATTTTGAAGAAGAAAGGATATTTTCCTCAAGAATTAATTTCATGTGTTTTATCAAAACTATTTCCCATATAAGAAGAAATTATTTAGTATTATTATGTTTCAAGTGTAATGTCTCTATTATTTATATGGTTTTATTTTTCTTATGATGAAATGATATCCATTTGTTTTATATGGATTATGTTATGAAGGGATGATGTTTATGAAACCCATTTTATTCATTGGGTTATGATGAATGATTTATTATTGTTTTGTGGCACACATAAGTATGATTTTAATATGAGATGGGTGGGACCTATATCTACCTCCAATGAATTGGGTAAGTATTTATATCTCATGAGATTGACATTGATGGAATGGAATGTGAATCCAGTTAAGTAATACAGGGCTAGAACGGAAAGTAATCCCGGTTCAGTTATGGACATTGTCCACTATGATGGTTTTAGAAGCAATGCCTTGGATAGTATGGAAATCATAACATGTGATTAATGGATTCCAAAATTACATGTTTTATTCCCATGATATTTTATCATGATTAATGATCCATTATGATCTATTCCTTATGTACTGCCAAGATTTATTTAACAACTCAAGATTTTAATGATTAAACATTATGTTAAGGTTTTTATGTTCAAACATATATGGTTTGTTTTATTTTCTCCATGCTTACCCATATATAGAATTTGAGATCACCTTTTTTATGTTTTTTTCCCGAGGATATAATGAAAGGTTTTAGGTAAGAAAACAAAATGGAAAGATCTTTATGGGAGATTTTGAAGATCTTTCAAAATGATTAGAGGATTTTGTTCCTTGTTTTCAAAGACAGTAAACAATTACAGTCCTTCGATGACTATTTTTGTTATGTATTAATTATTACATAAATTTAATGTAATGTCCATGTACATCAAGTTTGGGTCACTTCAATTGGTATCAGATGAACAGTTTAGTTTACCTTTGGAAACTAGGATATAAAAACCATATTGAAATCCCTATAGATATTTTAAAGGTATATCCTGGTATTTCCCCAAGGATAAGTATAAGTATTGTTTATAGTCCTAGAAATACGGTTACAATCATATAATTAATCATTGTATGTTAGATATTGATGTTACTCCCCCTTTATTATGTTATTTTCCTAGAATGATTTTTGCCTCTCACACTCTTCTTTTTTTGTTTTAGACGATGGCTGGAACCCGAAAGAACCATGTTGATCAATGTAATGGAAAATGCAATGATATTACTCCTGAACAATCCAATGATGTGGGAGATGGAGTGAAAAATATTATTACTATACTTACATAAGATGTGAATCATTCTGGACATGCAAATGAGCAGAGAAGGGATCAATATTCTATCGAGTCCGTCATGAGGTAAAGTTCACATCTTTCAGTATGTCTTCTGATCCACTTATTGCTAAAAAATGGATTGGTAGCATCGAAAAGATATTTACCATACTTCACTGTTCAGAGCGTGAAAAAGTCATATTGGTTGTTTACTAATTTGAAGTTGAAGCAGACCAGTGGTGGATTCTAATTAAGATTACACGACCCCATGATGAAATTGAATCCATGGAATGGGATGAGTTCAAGAACATATTTTTCAATATGTACATTTATCATGTTCTTCAAACGAAGATGGAAAATGAGTTCCTTGAGCTTAAGAAAAAGGATGATGAATCTTTTGATATATACGAGGTCAATTTTACAAGGCTTTCAAGGTATGCATCTGGTTTTATCGTCCAACCATAACGTAAAGCTGATTGATACTTCAGTGTCTTAAAACCAAGTCTTCGAAGGGAATTAGCTACAAGAGACGTCAGCAACTATGAAGAAATTATGCGTTGTGCGATCAAGGTTGAACTAGAAGTTGGTGTTACATATCCATCTCATGGTTTTTACAAGAAATGAATGCTGTAGTTCAATTAAAAATCTCATAACTATGGTGAAAAAAAGACAAATGTTTCGTTATTCTCAAAGTGTGGAATGAAGCATGGTGGAGATTGTATTAAAGGGACTAGAATATATTTTAAGTGTGGAAAAGAAGGTAATCGAGAAAATGAGTTCCGAAGTAATGGTAAATAGTATTCTAATTATGTGAATGATGAAAAGACTTTAAAGAACGCACCACCAACACTTAAATGCTACAAGTGCAGAGAAATGGGGAATTATGCTAACCAATTCCCTAATCTAAGGGTTAATGATGATCAAAATCAACAAACTTTTAAGGCATATGACAAGGGGAAGTCACATGTGATCACTATTTGCGATGTTGAATATGACAACGATGTGGTGGAATGATTAAGTATTTATGTAATGAGATTACACAATAGTGTTCTGGAATCTCATTTATATTATTGTAGAAAATTGGAATATCTATGTATTGGTTTTTTTTGGTTTTCAAAAATTATATATGTACCGGTAACAATGAAATGTGATTGAAATATTTTAGGAAAGAAAATTATATGTTCATAATGAAGGGATAAAGAGATAATGAAATGTTTTATAGTATTAATAAGCTCAATACTGATATAAGGACACTGTGACATCATGGTTTGAATATATAGAAATTTTCAGATTTTGGTATGTGGAAAGGTTTCACTTTTGACAGCATTCATGTTTTCACTGAGGTTTAATGGGTATTAATTTTTCAAGAGAATACATGATTATTGTATTCAAAACATTGTAATGTGACCAAAAACAATATATATCTTATGATATATGGGGTATAAATGATGGTATTCCCATGTTTGGTTGATGACATTTCTTGTAATCGTTTTCTTCAAACTATGAGCTTGGATAAAAGAATTTTGGATGAGCCTAAAGATTTGAAATGGATTATTTTAGAAATTAGATAATATTGTTTATGGGTAGAACCTTTTTTCGATATTATTTCTAGAATGTTATAATAGTGTAGTTTTAGAAAAAGGACAACCTGCAAGATGGGAAACAACCTGTCGCGTTAGACAAGGTTGCGAGAATCGAACCCAGAAACAATGTGATACATGCCTTTATCGCCTACCACTGGCCTACATAAACTCCATCTTTAGTAGAAATTAGTTTTATTTTATTAAGCGGAATGATAGATTAAGTATAAATCCATTTTTGGAATAATATACGGGTAATCTCACCATAGATGAACTTATGTATATTTGATAACTTTTTCAAACCTTTTGTTCGAGACAGATGGAATGACCCATCATTCTATCATATGATCTGCTAACACTTCAATAATGACAAATTAAACTTCATTTAGTTCAACAAGAGAGGAAGAGGAAATTGTTCATGGAATGGACCATGATAATATTACACTAAAATCATTTAGGTATTTCTCATTTTGAAAAAATTTATCCACTTTAGAGAAATGATCTTGAAAACCAAAAATGTTGTCCTAGTACCCTCATATCTGATTAATTAGATGGTATCTTAGATCATCACAAATTTATGTCTTTTTGATTGTTTTCTTTTTTATATCCATGTCCTCTACCACTCTCCATCACAACATGATGGTTAGATTTTTCCTCCATATCTATATTTTCAGCTATGTTCTTCTATTTGGAAACCCAGTGATGAGTTAATTTGGGGAACCGTTACATTTCAAAAATTAGTTTTTAAAATTAAGTATTAATATTTCTTTTTATGATGTTGGTTTATATTAAAGAAACTTTTATGTAGTAAAATATTTATACCCCAATAAATTTCGAGGGTGAAATTAAATTTAAGGGGTGTAGAAGTTTACACCCTGAGATTTTTTGAGATATATTTTTTTAAATTTCATTGAAATCTTGTGTTGTACACTTCACCAAGATTATATTGCACTATACGCAACACCATATTAGATTTTATTATATGAAAACACTATTCTTGGCTTCTGTTTCATGCAAGAGCGGCCTTCTTCAATAGCTTGTGTTGTACGTAATATCGGGTTTCACTAAAAAACGATATATTGTAATAATATTATTATAAACTAGTCTTTTTTGAATAGTGGTAACTACAATTTTTATTTTATAACATTATTATTCATATTAAACATTTTCTAGTACTTTTTATGAGAACAAAACTACTTTTTTGTGTATAATTTTTATTTTGAAAAAAATGCAGTTTTGACGTCGTTTGATGGTGCACCCACATTAAATCTACCTTTTGACACATTTATAAGTTCAATATTAAAAAATAAAATTATTCTTTGGAATTAGGATATAAAAATTTACATTGGATAAATTTTTCATATTATTCTAATAAGTTTCATATTTTAATGAATAGTAAAAACACGATATATTTTAATTAAAAACAACTTTTTTCATCGTAATAATTTCTATGGTAAAATTATAATATTTAATTTTTTAAAGTATAAATAAAATATATATTTACCATTTAATATAATGTATGTCATTAGCATTGATTTTAAATTTAATTCATTTGTAAAATCATTTTAATCTTTTGCAATGTTTTAACATTTAAAATTCATTTTCTTAACAACATGATTAATTTTAAATTAATTTCTGCAACATATGTGATTTTAATTTGGAAAAATGGATTCCATATTTATAATCAGTATGTAAAAATTATGTTAATAGGATACTTTTTATTTTTGGGCACTATGAATGGTAACTACGGTAAATTTTATTTACCCTAGTTAAATGTAAATCATGTAATTAATGGTAATTATAATATTATAAAATTACCCTAAAAATTGTATTAATATAATTGTATGATTATATTTTGACCTAAATAATCATTGGGTCAAAATTGAATCCATTGGAACCCACTTGGATGTGATTAAGATCATTAATTTATTTTATATTAATGAAAGTGAAATATGTCTCACTAAAGATTTAATAATTAATGTATTTTTAATATAATGTTATAGGGAATATATATTCGATTATAAATACTCATTTGAACGATAATGTGTTTTTATTTTTTATGAATATTTATTTTTAAATTTTATGTGATATTTAATTACCTTAATAACTTATACATTAATGATACAGAATTTATTTACATTGTGAAAAATCATAATTTAATTTTTATTAAAGTATCAATTCCCATAGAAAGCCCAAATACTAGTCCAAAATCTATTGTTCGAGTATATATATACCATAGTAATCCATGTGTCACATTTGGGTCCATTTGGAGCCGTATAAAATAGATTATGACATTTATATTATTTTATTTTTAATAATGTCAAATTTTTCATCTTCAAAACAGAATAAATATAACAATTTAAATGTTGTGATTTTAAGATTATAAATTCGAGTAAAATTATTATAATAAAATTTAATAGATTTATCTTAATCATTGTATTTTATTTTTAAATTTTATGCAAAAAATATGTATATAAAATAATTATATAAAAATGAAATAGTAATAATGTTATTAAGAGAAATACCAAATAAATGGTTTTAAAAATATTAAAATAAATATTATATGTACTATTTAATGTTATCCACTAATTTTCTAGACAAATATGACATGTTAATAATATATTAAATATTTTTTATCGAATATATCTTATATGTGGAGTTTATTTAAATTCAACTAATTATATAGTGTCAAAATTTACAGTATTGATATTTTATAAAAATAACATATTATTAAATTGTTAAAAAATCAAAAAAATATTTAAAAATTACAAATTGAAAATTATATCGTCTAAAATGTAATAATTTATATAATTATAGAAAATTATCTACACATATGTAAGTATTTATAACAATTTAATAATTATTATTTTATTACCACAAATAAATTTAAATAGATTAAATAAAGATAAATTAAATTACAAAGATTTAAAATAAATTCAAAACATGTCTAAATTTTATTGGTTGATGGGATTAAAACCTTATCTTGTATTTTAATTCGAATATGAGTCATTTTGGATGTTTTTATGTGGGTTTTGAATTTATTATAAATTAATATTTCTTATGATTCCAAAGGTGCCCCTCTCGTCCCTTATAAAAGGTCACCTCCTCCCTCTACTCATCACACAACATTGAGCGTTAAATATTAAAAAATACCTACGAATTACTCTTCTCCACTTCACTAGAAACATACTAGATGTCATGATTTTCTTCAAAGGCCAACTATAGTGCCCTATGAGGAGGTTTAGAAGAGGCGTGTCGAAGTAGAGGTAATATCCTTTACCGATTTTTTCAAGTTCATTTCTTCTTCTACTTACTCATATTTTGTTATTTCATAATAATCTAAAAACATAATTATCACTCATATAATGATATTTTATTATAAATATGAACCAATCCTATTTCACCCTTTATCCATCCTACGAAAAATGAAATCACCGCGCGTGAGTTAGTACGGAATACTGTTTCCACATCGTGGTGTTATTTGTTTTTCCACCACCAGCATACTTGGATGGGTACAACTGTGTAAAAAATAACTATATATGGTTATTATAAAATCATACTAGATCTGAGATATTATATCATCCAGTCTAATTCCATTCAATAATTATGGGAATGATATCATCGCTCGTGTGTACGTCTGGATTACCGTCTCCACAACGCGATGAGATTAATTCTCCATGTTAACCATTCAAGAATGATTATAAAGTATATATATTAAATAATCATGAAATTTATAAAATATTTATGATAATTTGTATATGTATAAGTTATTTTATTACTTCTATTCAATTTAATAAGGGAACAAAAACATCGTTCATTCGTACGTACGACCTACTGTCTCCATGAACGGTGTATTTCATTCTATTTATAGATCTATCATATGATGAATATATATAATATATAAATAATGTTTTACATTGTGTAAATATGTAATCATGATCTAAGATATCATATAATGAATTAAAAGTGAAAACATGTACGATAAATGAAACAATTATAACCAAAATGCTATTTTATCATGGAATTGACAACAGAACGGGTAATATAAATTCGTAAGTGAATCATGTATGATATCATAAATATTTTTATGGTTCAGTTACAAGTTAATAATATGTTTAAAACAACTATAAAAGAGTCTCAAACACATACAGACGAAATTTGACATAAGGTCAGGGATGATTTTCCAATCTAATTTTTATCCGAGATTTCTTATACGTAAGTATTTACTGGGGTTATATTTTTCATCCATGTCAATAAAATTATTTTCATAAAGTTTTTAATATTTTTACACGTATTTTTAAAGTCATTTTTAACCCTATTTTACTTTTACGTTGTGTTATGGAAGGAATCGTTATTTTGTTTACCATACATGGTACTTTCTGACTATTTCGTTAAAAGTATGAGGAGAATGTTTTTTTAACTTATACGGAAGGAATGGATTTTTACAGTTTCATAAAGCCATATTTTCATGAATCTTACTCTACATGAATTCATGATTATTTTAAACAAAATACCTTTCTTTTAAAATTACATGACATTTTGTGAAAATAAAATTATTTTGAAGAAGAAAGTAATTTTCCTCAGGAATTCATTTAAAGTGTTTTATCAAAATTATTTCCCATATAGAATGCCATTATTTAGTATGTTTATGATTCAAGTATAATGTCTCTATTATTTACATGGTTTGATTTTTCTTATGATGAAATGATATCCATTTGTTCTATATGGATTATGTTATGAAGGGATGATGTTTATGAAACAAATTTTATTCTTTGGGTTGCGATGAATGATTTATGATTGTTTTGTGGATCACATAAGAATGATTTCAATATGAGATGGGTGGGGCCTATATCTCCCTAAAATTCATTAGGTAAAGATTTATATCTAATGAGATAGATATGGATGGAACTTCAAGTGAATCTGGTTCAGTAATACAGGGCTGGAACGATAAGTAAACCCGGTTCAATAATGGAAATTATCCACTATGATGGTCTTGGTAGAAATACATTTTCTACTATTGAAAGAACAACAGGTTATTAGTGGATACCACAATTAAATTTTTTATTACCATTCTATTTTATCATTATTAATGTTCCTTTATGATCAATGCCTTACGTACTGGAAAAATTTATTTCACAACTCATGATTTTAATGATTAAACATTATGTACATGTTTTTATGTTCAAACGTATATGGTTTGTTTTATTTTCTCCATATTTACCCTTACTCAGCATTTGAAATCACCATTTTTATGTTTTCTTTTCCCCCGGATATAAAGAAAGGTTTTAGGTAAGAAAACAAAATGGAACGATCTTTATGGGATATGTTGAAGATCATTCACCCTGACTAAAAGATTTTGGTCCATGTTTCCAAAGAAACTAAACTATTACGGTCCTTGGATGTCTGTTTTTGTTATGTTTTAAGTATTCTGTAAAAGAAATGTAATGTCCATTTACATCATGTTTGGGTCTCTACAATTGGTATCAGAGGAAAGGTTTAGTAAAACTTTTGAAATAAGGATGCAAAAACATTAGTGAGATCCCTATAGATATTTTAATGGTATGTCCAGGGATGTCCCAAAGGATATGTATATGTATTGTTTATAGTCATAGAATTATTGTTTCAATAATATAATTAAACCTAAGATGTAAGATATTGAATGTACACCCCCTTAATTATGTTATTTTCCTAGCATGATTTTTCCCTTTCAAACTATTCTTTTTGGGTTTTAGACGATGGATGGAACCCAAAGGAACCATGTTGATCAATGTAATGGAAAATACAATGATTTTCCCCCTGATCAAACCAATGTTGTGGAAGATGGCGTGAAAAATATTATTGCTATACATACACAAGCTATGAATCATTTTAGACTTCTAAATGAGAAGAGATGGGAACAATATTCTATTGAGTCCTTTAAGAGGAAACATCCACCTTCTTTCTGTGTGTCTTACTATCTACGTGTTGGTAAAAAATGGATCAGTATCATTGAAAAGATATTTTCCATACTTCACTTTTCAAATAATGAAAAATTCATTTTGGCTGTTTAATAATTAGAAGATGAATCAGACCAGTGGTGGACTCTAATTAAGAATACGAGGCCCCAAGATGAAATTGAATCCCTGGAAGGGGATGAGTTCAAGAACATATTTTTCAATTAGTAATATCCTCGTATTCTTCGAATGAATATGAAAAAAGAAGTTCCTTGAGCTTAATAAATAGGATGATGAATCTGTTGGTATATACAAGGTGAATTTTACATGGATTTCAAGGTATGCATATGGCTTTGTCATCTGACCCGAATGTAAAGTTGATCGATTCTTCAGTGGCCTAAAACCAAGTCTTCGAAGGGAATTATCTATATGATACATCTGTAGCTATGAAGAAATTGTGTGTTGTGACATCAAGGTATAACTAGAATTTTGTGTTACATATCCATCTCATGTCTTTGAGAAGAAACGAATGATGGAGTTCAAGGGAAAATCACTATACTATGGTGAAAAGAAGACAAATGTTTTTTATGCCCAAAGTGCGGAATCAAGCATGGTGGATATTTTCTTAAAGGGAATATAAAATGTTTTATGTGTGGAAAAGAAGGTCATTGAGAAGCTAAGTGCCAATGTAATAGGAAAAATTTATCTATTGTTGTGAATCGAGAAATGACTTCAGAGAACACATCACCAACACTTCAATGCTACAAGTGCAGAGAAATGGGGCACTATGCTAACCAATTCCCTAATCCAAGGGTTAATGATGATCGAAATCAACAATATCTTAAGGAAATGGAAAACGGGAAGTCACATGCGATCACTATTGTTGATGTTGAATATGATAATGATGTGGTGGAATTATTAAGTGTTTATGTAACGAGATTTCAAAATAGTGATGTGGAATCACATTTTTAGTATTGTGGAATATTGGAATATCAATGTATTGGTTTGTTGTGGTTTTCAATAATTATATGGTACCAGTAACCATGAAAGGTGATTGAAATAGTTTTGGAAAGAAAATGATATGCACATAATGAAGGGATAATGTGATAATGAAATATTTGATAGTATTAATGACCTCATTACTGATATAAGGACAAAGTGACATCATGGTTTGAATATATAGAAATTTTGGGATTTTTGTATGTGGAAAGAGTTAACTTATGACAGCATTCATGTATTCACTAACGTTCAATGGGTATTCATTTTTAAAGAGAATTCGTGATTAAGGTATTCACATGTTTGGAATGTGACCAACAACGATATATATCTTATGATATATGGGGGATAGATGATGGAATTCACATTCTTGGTTTATGACATTTCTAGTAATCGTTTTCGTTATACTACGAGCATAGATATAAGTATTTTGGATAATTTTAAAGAATTGAAATAGATTATGTTATACATAATATTATATTGTTCAAGTATAGAAGCTTTTTAGATATTGTTTCAGGAATTCTATAATAGTTTAGTTTTAGAAAAAGGATATCCTACAGGATATATGAAAACCCGTCGCGTTAGACAAGGTTGTGGGAATCAAACCCACAATCGAAGTGCCCAGACCTTTATCACCTAACACTAGCCTATAAGAAGTCCCTGGTTAGTAGAAATTAGTTTTTTTTTATTAAGCGGTTTGATAGATGAAGTATAAGTCCATATTTGGAATCATATATGGTTAATCTCACCATAGATTGACTTATGTATATTTGATAACTTTTTCTATCCTTTTCTTCGAGACAGGTGGAATGACGCATCATTCTATCATATGATCTGCTAACACTTCAATAATGAAAAATTAAACTTCTTTTCTATTATATAAGAGATGAAGAGGAAATTGTTCATGGAATGGACAATGATAATATTACACTGAAATCAAGTAATTATTTCTCATTGTGCAAAATTTTATCAACTTTAATGAAATGATTGTGAAAACAAAAAACGTTGTCCAAGTACCCACATATTCGATTAATTAGATGGTACCTTATATCATCAAAAATTTATGGCTTTGTGATTGTTGGATTTTTTATAGCCATTTCCTCTACAACACTCCATCAAAACGTAACGGTTAGATTTCTCCTCCATATCCAGATTTTCACCTATGTTCTTCTATGTGGAAACCCGATGATGAGTTAATTTGGGTAACAGTTACATTTCAAACATTACTATTTAAAATTAAGTGTTAGTATTCCTTTTTACGTTGTGTATTTCTGTTAAAGAATCATTCTAGAAGAAAACTATTTATAACCTCGATGAATTTCGAGGGTGAAATTCATTTTAAGGGGGGTGGAATGAAACACACTTAGATTTTAAGAGAAATATTTTTCTTAATTTCATTGACATCATGTGTTTTATGCTTCACTAAGATTTTCTTGCACAATACATAACATTGAATTTGCTTTTATTATACGCAAACACTATTATTGTCATGTTTTGCATGCAGAAACTACCTTCCTCAATAGCTTCTGTTGTACGCAATACTGAGTTTCACTAAACAACGATATATTGTTATAATATTATTATGAACTAGTCTTTATGAATAGTATTATCTAAATTTTTAATTTTATAACATTATTATTAATCTTACACATTTTTTAGAACATGGTATTAGAACAAAATAATTTTTTCAGGTAAAATTAGTATTTCACAAAAAATGCAGTTTTGACACCATATGATGGCGCACCCATATAAAATCTAGTTTTTGACATGTCTATAAGTTCAATTTGAAAAAATAAAATTCTTATTTTGAATCAGGATATAAAAATTTAATTTTGATAAATTTTTCATATTATTCTGATAACATTCATATTTTAATGAATAGTAAAAACACTCTATATTTTAATTAAAAACATCCTTTTTAAACGTAATAACTTATATAGTAAAATTATAACATTGAATGGCTTCAAAATAAAAATAGAATATATTTTTCATTTAATATAATGTATGTCATTAGCATTGATTTACAATGAATTCATAGGTAAAATCATTTCAATCGTTTGCAATGTTTTAACTTTTAAAACACATTTTTATAACAACAAGATTAATTTTAAATTAATTTATAGAAATTATGTGATTTTAATTTGGAAAAATGGATTCCATATTTGGAATCATTAGGTCCATATTATATTAATATTCTACTTTTTATTTTTTGGAACTATGAATTGTATCTACAGTAAATTTTATTACCATAGTTAAAGGTAAATCAGGCAATTAAGGGTAAATATAATATTATAAAATTACCCTAAAAATTGTTTTAATATAATTAAATGATTATATTTTGTCCTAAGACAAATTTGGGTCGAAATGGAATCCATTGGAACCCATTTGGATGTGATGAAGACCTTTAATTTATTTTATTTTAAAGAAAGTGAAATATGACTCAGTCAGTAATTAATAATTAAAGTATATTTACTATAAGTCTATATAGAATCTAAATTAAATTATATATACTAATTTGAAATATAAATTTTTTTACTTTGTTATGGAAATTTATTTTTAAATTTTAAGTGATATTTGTTTACCTTAATAGATTATACATTAATGATGCAGAAATTATTTACTTAATGAAAAATCAATAATATAGATTTTATTAAAGTAATAATACCAATAAAAATTCCCAAAAACTAGACCAACACTTATTGGTCGAGTCTATATATACCATAAGTATCCAAGGGTCTACTTTGGGACCATTTGGAGCCGTATAAAATAGATTATGACATTTATATTATATTATTTTTAATAATGTCAATGTTGTCACCTTCAAAACTTAATAAATATAACAATTTAAATGAGGTGATTTTAAGATTATATATTCGAGTAAAAGTGTTATTATGAATTTTAATATATTTATCTTCATCATAGAATTTTAGTTTTTATTTTTATGCAACAAATATGTATATTAAATAATTATAAAAAAATTATATTGTAATTATTTTTATTTAATGAAATATCAAATAGCTTGTTTTAAAAATATTAAAATACAAACAATATGAAATATTTAATGTTACCCGCTAATTTTTTAAAAGAATATGACATGTTAGGAATCTATTAAATATTTTATATAGAAAATTTATTCTCTTTGTTTTTTACTGAAATTCAAATAATTGAATAGTGTAAAAATTGACAATATTGGTATTTTATAAAAATTACATATTATTAAATGGTTTAAAAATCACAAAAATATTTAGAAATTACAAATTTAAAATTATATGTTCTAAAAGTTTATAATTTATCTAATAATGGAAAATTTAGAACACATATGTATGTATTTATATCAATTTAAAAATAATAATTTTATTACCACAAATAAATTTAAATATATTAAATGAGGATAAACCATATTGATAAGGTTTAAAATAATTTCAAAACATGTATAAATTTTATTGGTTGACGAAATTATAACCCTATCTCATATCATCTTTTAATTTGAGTCATTTTGGATGTTTTTATGTGGGTTTTGAATTTATTATAAATTAATATTTCTTATGTTTCTAAAGGTGCCCCTCTCCTCACTTATAAAAGGGCACCTCCTCCCTCGGCTCCTCACAGGACATTATGCCTTAAACCTCAGACAAACCCTCCCCATTTCTCTTCTAAGATTACCTAGAAACATAATAGAGGACTTCTTCATCTTCGAAGACCATCTTTGGTGCCCTACGAGGAGGCTTAAAAGAGGCGCGTCGAAGAAGAGGTAATATCCTTTAACGACTCTTTCAAGTTCGTTTCTTCTTCTACATCATCTTATTTTGTTTTTTCATAATAAAGTAGTAACATAAGTATCACTCATATATTGATATGTTATTATAAATATGAACCAACCCTATTTCAGCTTCTATTCATCCTATGAAAAATGAAATCACCGCGCGTGCGTACGTACGGAATACCGTTGCCACGCCGTGGTGTAATCTGTTTTTCCTCCACCACCTTACATAGATGGGTATAATGGTGTATAGAATAAATATATATGGTTATTATAACATGATACTAATTCTGAGATATTATATTATCCACTCTAATTCAATTGAATAATTATGGGAACAATATCATCCCTCGTGCGTACGTACGTATTACCATATCCACGACGCGATACGATTCATTATCCAATTTAACCATTAAAGAATGATTATAAAGTATATATATTAAATAATCTTTAAATATATGAAATATTAATGATACTGGATTTATTTAGATGTTATTTACTTACATCTATTAAATTTAATAAGGAAACGAAAACTGTGTTCGTATGTACGTACGACCTACTGTCTCCATGAACGGTGTATTTCATTCCGTTTATCGATATATCATATGATGAATATATATTATATATAAATAATGTTTTACATTCTGTAAATATGTAATCATGATATAAGTTATCATAGAATGAATTACAAGTGAAAACATGTATGATAAATGAAACAATTTTAATCAAGACGATGCATTATCATGGAATTGACAATATAACGGGTAATATAATCTCGTAAGTGAATCCTGTATGATATCATAAATATTTTTATGATTTTGTTACAAGTTAATAATATATTTAAACCCACTATACTGGATTCTCGGACACATATAGATGAAATTTGACATAACGTAAGGGAGGATTTTGCAATCTCATTTTTATCTGAGATTGTATATAAGCAAGTATTTACTAGGGTTATATTTCTCATCCATGTCCAAAAAATGTTTATCATAAAGTGTTTAATATTATTAGATGAATGTTTCATGTCATGTTTACCCCTCATTGACTTTTACTTTGTGTTATGGAAGGAATCTTTCTTTTTTTTACCATACATGGTACTTTTTGACTTTTCTGTTAAAAGTATAAGGAGGATGTTATTTAAACATATACGGCATGACTGGAGTTTTATGGTTTCATAAATCCATATTTTCATGAAGCTTCCTCTACATTATTTCATGATTAATTTCAACAAATTTATTATCTTTTAAAATTACATAGAATTATCTGAAAATAAAATGACTTTGAAGAAGAAAAGATATTTTCATCAAGAATTCATATCAAGTGTTTTAGAAAAACTATTTACCATCTAAGATGACATTATTTATTATGTTTATGTTTCAATCATATTGTATGTATTATTTAAATGGATTGATTTTTCTTATGATGAAATGATATCCATTTTTTTATATGGATTATGTTATGAAGGGATGATATTTATGAAACACATTTTATTATTTGGGTTATGATGAATGATTTATTATTCTGTTGTGTCACACGTAATAATGATTTCAATATGAGATTGGTGATACCAATATCTCCATCCAATTCATTTTGTAATGATTTATATCTCATGAGATAGACATGGATGGAATGAAAAGTGAATATGGTTCAGTAATACAGGGCTGGAACAGTATGTAATCTCGGTTCAGTAATGGACTTTGTCCACTATGATGGTCATGGTAGTAATTCCTTTGCTACTATGGAAATCATAACATGTGCTTAATGAATGACATAATTACATGTTTTATTCACATACTATATTATCAAGATTAATGTTCCTTTACGATCTATGCCTTATGTACTTCCTTGATTAATTTCACAACTCATGATTTTAATGTTTAAACATTATGTTCATGTTATTATGTTCAAACGTAAATGGTATGTATTATTTTCTCCATGCTTACCCATACTGAGAATTTGAGCTCACCCTTTTTATGTTATCTTTTCCCCAGAATATACAAAAATGTTTTAGCTAAGAAAACAAAATGGAAAGATCATTATGGGAGATGCTGAAGATCATTCACCTTGATTAGAAGATTGTGTTCCATGTTTCCAAAGACACTATACTATTACAGTTCTTGGATGATTGTTTTTTATGTATTAAGAATTCTGTAAGAGTAATTTAATGCCCATGTACGTAATTTTTGGGTATCTACATTTATCTATGCCTTCAGTAATACATGGAACCCTATGATGCAATTCCTTGGACACAAAAATAGGAAAAATCGATTATATAAACCTTCTGTTATACTTAAAATCCCATGTAGGAATTTCATGGATGGAATCATAGGGTAGATGGATTATATATTCCTTGAGTAGTACATGTAATTCCATATAGGAATTACATGTATGAAATCATATGGAAAATTAATTATTTAATGTTATTTATCTTCATTATATTTGGAAAACATTGTCATATACCTCTGATTAATATTTTATTTAAAATAATAAATGTTCTATATTTATTAGATGTCAAGAAGTTTAGAAGAAAAATTTATTTCAAGGAATAGTGGAAAGTAAGGGTGGACCCAAATTAAGAAACAATATCCCCCTATGGTGACATAACTTGGTCAAAGACTATTCTAGTGCTATATTATGAAAGTATATTACAGATGGGATTAGAGATCCATGGATTGGATAATTAAACATTTCTTGAGTGGTACAATGTCTAACTCAATGTCCTTTTCATAGGATGTCTATATGAATGGAATTATAGAATAAAGGATTGAATAATATCAATATATTTTTTCCCTTCACTCATATATATATAAATATATATTTACTTTTTGGAATATATATTTACAAATATTAATATATATATATATATATATATTACGAAAAACTATTTTTTTGATTAGGATCATATACACAGGGATCACCTGTGATGTCCAATTCATTATTCATCTATTGTCATCATATGTTATTATTATGTCTCATTTAGGCTTAAAATAATGCATGACATGCACATAGAAATTATATTATAGGATCGCCATTAGGGAATTCCATTCTAGGATTGGTTCTCATCCCCTATTTGAACCCTAATGTGAATTTGGACTATATATCTTCTTTTAGGTTGATCACAGATATATATGGATAAGGATAATTTCTAGGGTTTCATGATAAAGAGGATCAACTCGTGTGGATTATTATGATCATGTTGGAGAATAATAGTATAGTCTGAGAGTCTGATTATGTGGTTCTAGTTATACATATAACTAGAACCATGTATTTTTCAGTTTTCATTATATAATCATGTATTTTGATCAACCTACAGGTCTATCAGTGCTTTATATATGACAAAGTTGTTCAGTACTATAATATATTTTATTAATTACTATATCATACTTCTATTTTATTTATGTATTACCTAATCGGTCCAATTATTAACAACAATGGATGATATCTTGTTATTTATAATGCCTTTTACTCTGATATGAGGCCTTATTCCCTCCATAGACATGCCTTAGGCCCCAACTTCTAGTTAGTAACCTCTATCATATATAGTGGTGTGCTTGAATCCATGTATTTAACTAGATTGGGAATGACTTTAGTATAACGCCCTAGCCTTAAACATTACTTAATCTTGAGTTATTTCAAAAGTACATGTTGAGGATCTTTTCAGGTTTAGAGTTTTAGAGAATTAGATCATAAATCATGCATTACACTCCACATTTAAACAAAGTGGTTACATAAAATATAGTACTCATTATTACCAACAACTAAAACATATTTAAAATAAAACATGGATTCTTTCTTGACACTTCTTTGACACTATCATCACATCATGTACCTTTCCCTTAACCTGTGAAAAACATTTCAAAAACATGGGATGAGCTTAAAAAGCTCAGTAAGGGATATAAAAATACCTAAAGGAAACATTAGTACACGTATACATAAGAATCAATGAAATCATACTTTACTCATAAAACATAATCACATTAACATACCTCATGAAATAATAAGATTTATGAATAACTCATAAAAAACATAAGACATAGAGGTAACATGAGGCATTCATAACATTCTTACATTGGGAGAAACCCTCATGGTTGCGTTTGGAAAACCCATCCCAGTATATTCCCTAAATCTCTTCGGGTAATCCTTAACGTTTATCCCCTTCATGTTACCCAATGAATTAGAGAGCTATACCGGGATCACCCACCCTTAGATTATCATGAAACCACCCATCATCATAAAAATTTCACAAGAACCATAACATAATCGTATCACATAAAACATTCATAAAGGAAACACAACATTTCCACATTTCAATCACAAGATATCAATAACACATTGATAAAATAAAACATTATCAAAATCATTTTCAATACCAAAATAAATTAAAAGTAAAACATGGTATTTATTTTTCACTTAAAAATAAGTTATAACTTGTAGAGGTAGCTGAAACTCAAATAATAGTCCCAATGGCGGAGAAGTCGTTGTCGCCGCATACGTATGACAAAAACATTCCCTTTTGTCTTTTAGTAAAACGCTTCATATAAAAATATTCCATTTGAATAAAAGTAAAAGTAAAAGGGTTTGATACACTGTATAATATAATGTTGTGTATAAAACAAGATATGCCTTAATGAATGGAGGTTGAGACGAAGTCCCTTACCTCTGGTCCGACTTGACATGATCGTTTTTTAACCTCCTGAATAATAAACATGAGTAAATTTCTACTTTCTTAAGATCCTTTTTCACGTTCATTATTCCTTTTATATCACTTATTACCGTGTTATTAACACTATATAATTATTTATGTTAATAATGGTTGTTTTGTTTATCATTGGTACTTGAGTCAAAAATAAACTCCTTATAATTACAAGTTGTTCATGTGGTAAAATATCCATTATATGCAGAATTATATTCATGATGTAGATAACATATATGTCATATATATCCATTATATACATGCATTTATAATATTACAAAACATTTAAAGGTACAAAATGAAATGCACCGTTCATGGAGACGGTAAACCGTACGTACGCATGAACACTACTTTCATTTCTATTTTGTATTTTATGGAATGGAATCATAATGATATAAAGTTATATTATAATTCCAGTATAATATCATATATAATATCATTAACTCTATCCTTTACATGTCACACATATGGCATTAACGAATCAAATCACTTTGAGGGGGCGGTAGTCCGCACTTCTTAAAATGATGATATCAAATTTACCCATAATGGAAACCTTAACGGTATTCCATAAATATAAAGTACATAAGCTTAATAAAAACATAAACATATTATATATCATATATAAATATAGTTACATCTTAATGTACACCTTCGAAGGTGTTAGAATAATATCGAACAATCATCGTTTCGTGAGGCAGAAATTCGCCATCCACGGAAACAATATGATCTTTAACAATTAGATGTAGGTGTGTGTAAGTGTAGCTCCAATAATTCTTATAAAATCATCCTAGTAAATTGAAGATACTGTTTTTGTTACAAAAGAAATAAATAAAAAGATTTTAGGGGGTTGGAGAAGCAAAATAAATCAAAATAACATTAGAGATGTCTTTACCTCTAAATTGGGTAACTCCTCTTGGTTTGAACAAAAAAGATTTCTGGAAGAGATTTATACCTAAGGTAAGGATTCTAGGATGAAGAGAGGTATATGGAGAGATAAAATGAGTAGATATTGGCTGATCCAATGGCTTAAGGAGTGTGGGTTAGGAGGTAGATGTGGGGGCCTTTAGTTAGAGGAGAGGAGGGGCACTCTTGGTATGTTATAAAATGTAACTTTATATTGAAAGGTGTTTCGGATTAAAAAGGTCCCAGATTGATATATTTCGAGGATATGGTGATAATGGTTCGAAATATACTCATACAATAGGTTTTTGAAAAGTGTAAGTCATATATTTTACATTATCCTTTCATTTTATTTAAATCGTTCATTAATGTGATAATCATTGCATCATCATGATGTCATAAATAATTTAATTTAACTAATTTCTAAAAATTATAAAAAAATACTATAATTTAGGAAGTATTTATATCATTCTGATGAAGATTTATAGTCTAAATGATCATTTATTTAGGCAAAATTGAAATTCATTTACTTAGGTCTGACATACTTTGTTATATTTAACTTTCTTTAAAAATAAAAAGATAAAAAGTCATTATCACCCAAAAGTGATTCCATGGGGTCCATAAGTTTGGAACAAGGCATCCCATGGTCGGCCATAACACAACCAGTATCATTAGGACACATTTCGGGGTCATTTTTCATTATTAAGATATTATTTTATTGTCCATAACTACCCGATTACAAATTAATCATGATAATTAAAGAAACTTACCGTCATTACTATTCATTATGTCCAAAAAACAAAAGAGTCTTAATTAAATAATTTGGTCCTTATGATTCCAATTATGGAATCTATTTTACCAAATTACAGACACATAAATTGCAATAGTTAATTTAAAAATAATTCCATTTGTCAAAACAAATAGCGAGTTTTTTTTAAACAATATCTATGAAAAGATTGGCTCTTGTTTATGCCCAATTATGAAGTGAAATTAATATCAATGACCACCATTGGATTAAATTGTAAAAATATATTCTATTTAAAATTTAAAACCAATTAAAAAAATATAACCATATAAGTAAATTAGATGAAAAATTAGTTTTGACGTAAAATGCAGTATTTTTCATTATTCATTAAAAAATGAACATTGTCAGAAAAATACAAAAAATTTATCCAATGTAAATTTCAATGTCCCAATAATAAAGAATAAGTTTGTTTTGTCAAATAGAGCTTATAAATTTGTCAAAATATTGATTTAAAAATGGTTTCCCATCAAAAGGCAGTAAAACAACCTTTTAAAAATATTAGTGTATTCAATGCTTAATATTTGATTTATTCTCATTTTACGCTTCTAAAACACTATATAATTCATAAATAGACATAGATAAGAATAATTATTATTCATTGTTTAATTTTTATGTTACATCCTTCCCTCCATTATAAAATTTCACCCCCACAATTTATTTACTTATCTAATAAGTGGGGGTATTTGTCCCTCATTGCATTTTCATATTTCCATGTTGCCTCTTCAATAATGTGGTTTTTCCACAATATTTTTCATGATTATTCACCTTATTCCATAACACATGATCCATATGGTCAAGAATCTAGACCTTTTGTTCCTCATAAGATATATTATCTTCCAACTGAACTACCTGTTGACTCAAAACATGAGATGGATCTGGAATGCACTTCCTTAACATTGAAACATGAAAAACATTCTGTACCTGAGATAAACTCGGAGGTAAATCCACTCAAAATTCAATGGATCCAACTCTCTCAAGAATATCATATGGTCCAATTAACCTTGGACTCAACTTTCTTTTCTTACCAAATCGCATCACACTTTTCCATGGAGATACTTTGAGGAAAACCTGATCACCTACACCAAAAGAGAGAACCTTCCTCCTGTTCTCCGCATAACTCTTCTTCCTGCTCTAAGCTATTCTCATGTGTCTCTATATCAACTGAACTTTTTCTGCCAACTCTTCTACCAATTCCAGTCCCATCAACTTCCTTTCACCCACTTCATCCTAGAAAGCTGGTGTTCGACATCGCTTCCCATATAATGCCTCAAATGGTGACATCTGTATACTGGAATGAGAACTATTATTATAATAAAACTCAACCAAAGAAAGATGTTGGTCTGAAAATCCATGATAATCCATTGAAAAAGCACGTAGCATATCCTCCAAGGTCTGAATATTTCGTTCTGACTGCCCATCTGATTGAGGATTAAAAGTTGTACAAAAATTTAAGTCAGTACCCAATGACTCTTGAAGGACTTTCAAAAAGTTAGAAGTGAACCTGGGATCAAAATCAGATACAATAGAGAGGGGAAATCCATGTAACCTGAATATATCTTTATGATACAAATGAGAAAGATGATCTGGGTAAAAAGTATCTCGTATGTCATGGAAATGATCATATTTAGTCAAGCAATCATGAATAAACCAGATTTCATTGTTAGCTTAATGTGTCTTCGGAAATCCCACAATGAAGTCCATGGATATATTCTCCCATTTCTACTCTGGAACAGGTAAAGGTTGAAGCATCCTTTTTGGTAACTGTCACTATACTTTTACATGTTGAAAAGTCAAACACTTCACAGTAAAATCAGAAATATCCCATTTTCATTTTGGCCCATCAGTAATACTCCCGAAGATCTCTATACATCATTGTACTTCATAGATGAACTGAAAACAGAGAACTATGAGCATCAAATAACAACTCTCTCTTCAACTGTGAATCACAAGGCACACAAAATCTCTTCCAAAATCTCAAAACACAATCATTATCAATTTTGAATTCATGAAACTTTCCTTTCTGAACCAACTCTACCTCTTTCTGCAACTCACTGTCTTGCTTCTGTGCTTGCTTAATTCTACTTGATAAAGAAGAATTCACTAATACCTGAAACAAAACAGAAGGAAATCCCGCACCAACAACTTCTATTCCATATTTCATCAAATCATTAACCAAAGGATCACGTTCCAAATGCAACATTGTTAATGGATCATTACTTTTTCGACTCAAAGATTCAGCCACTTTATTTGCTTTTCCCAGATGGTAATGAATTGTAAAATAATAATCCTTGATTAATTCTAGAAATATCCTCTGTTTCATGTTCAATTATTTCTGAGGGAATATATACTTTAAACTTTTGTGATCAATATATTTTTCACACTTTACACCATATAGATGATGCCTCTATATTTTTAAAGTGAAAACAACTGCAGCTAATTACAAATCATGTGTAGGGTAATTTACCTCATGAGTTTTCAACTGATGTGAAGCATAAGAAATTACCTGATCATTATGCATTAGGACGCAACCATGTCCTTTCAATGAAGCATCACTGTAGATAACAAACTCATCATTCCTGGAATATAGTACCAAAACTGGAGCATTCACCAATCTTCATTTCAATTCCTAAAAGAAATCATCTCATTCTTTTGTCCAGATGAACTTAACACTCTTCTAATTCAGCTTAGTCATTGGACTAGATAACTAGGAATATTTTCTAACAATCCTTCGGTAATAGCCTGCCAAACCAAGGAAGCTACGAATCTCAGTTACATTTGTGGGTCTTGTCCATTATTCCACAACCCTTGTTTTGGAAGGATCAACATTTATCCCATCTCTAGAAACATTGTGACCAAGGAATGAAATTTGTTGCAACCACAACTCACAATTGAGAAATTTCCCATAAATTTTTTTTAAGGTTTTCAAAATAACTCTTAAATTTCTTTCATTCTTCTCTTTAATTTTATAAAACACCAAAATATCATCAATGAAAACAACCACAATCTTATCCATGAACTCATGGAAAATTCTATTCATAAGGTCCATGAATACAGTAGGTGCATTGGTTTGCCCAAAAGGAATTACTACAAATTCATAATGGCCATATCTTATACGAAACGTGGGCTTCATAATATCTTCTTCCATTACCTTCAATTGATGGTACCCCGATCTCAGGTCAATCTTTGAAAAATACGGAGCTACCTGGAGCTAATCAAACAATTCATCGATATGAGGTAAAGCATATTAATTCTTAATAGTGATGTTATTCAATGATCTATAATCAATGCAATGTCTCATTGAACCATCATTCTTTTTTAACAAATAAAATAGAAGCACCCCATGGTGATGTGCTAGGTCGAATGAGTCCTTTCTCTAATAGATCTTGCAATTGATCCTTCAACTCTAAATGTTCAATTTGATCCATTCAATAAGGGGGTTTTGAAATTGGTATAGCATCGAGAACTAAGTCAACCATAAATTCAACTTCCCGATCTGGTATTATTCCAAGAAACTCATCAGAAAAAACATCAGGATACTCATTTACCACTGGTACATCATTAATCTAAATAGTTCATTTGTTTACAACAATATTTGTAAGGTAACATTCATTTCCATATTTTACATGTGTTTCTGCATCTTGATATGTTATCAATAGTTAGGGTTCATTCTTGTACACAAACTGAATGTCATTATGAAAAGAAACTTCTTTATCTCTACAATCAATCTTAGCATGGTAAAGTGTGAGCCAATCCATACCCAGGATAACATCAATGGTTATCCTATCAAGCCATGATCCTTACCTATGATCTTCCCAATAATCCTCCCAATTATTTTTACCACGTATAATCGCTTTTTTTCTCACTAAAAGGAATAAACCAGATCCCTTAATAAGGATCTCAAAGAGAAGAGATGAAGAGGAAAACACCATCATTTGTGTTTTATCGTTTCTTTCATTTTATGTTATTATTTTTTTAATTTATTTTTTATTATGTTGGGATATGTCATTACATATAAAATTTAATTTCCATATTATTTATGGGTGATTATATACCTTTTTTGTATCATTAAATGTTATTCTGAAATTTTTTGTGACGTTGTTAGGATGCCGAATATTCGTGGGAGATTTCTCAATTTTTCTTCTTTTTTGATTTCCTTTATTTTATAATTATTTCCTCATCTACCGTTATCCAAATGCTATGATAATTCTAGTACCATAAATTATCTAGAATTATATTATGAAAATGGTATATTTCATCATTATCTCCATTTCCCCTCCACTTATACTAGAAATGAAAACACCGTCCGAGATGTGTTAATTTATCACATTCAAGGACAACATGTTCTCAATTTTCATTACCGTGTTCAATTCTGGTCATAAAACCATTTTAATGGTGGCACCAGAACATAATATATTTATTTAATATATAAATGATTTTCCAAAAGGACTCTTATTTAAAATGTAAAAAAGTATTTTTCTCATCTCTCAGTAACATTTATGACACATATGACTTCTTCCTCACATATTTATTTCATATGGGATATGTAATAACCTTAAGTATATCATATCAATAGTCTCCTTATATTCATGATATTCTAATTGATTATGTTTTGAATGTTTCATGGTGGTTTGAGGTAATATGGAATGATTATGATAAATTCCTCAAGAATTTTTCAATGGTCTCATTTAAAAATATATTCGCCTAAGTCAACATCCTTTTTTGAATATAGTTATCAATTAGGGTATATATCATAAGATATCATCCACTTTGATATATTTAATGGTTTATTATTAGTTTGATATTTTTTGAATTAATAATTTTGTTATTCAAAGTGGTATATAACACTTTTAATAAAAGACGTAATTTAATTATCTAAAGTGGTATGCATCACATTGAAAAAAGGACTTACTATACATATGAGGAATGATTTGGACATAGTATGTATCGGGTGGGGCCTGATATAGCCTCTATGTGCTTTAGTAGGTCTTATGAGACAAACTATAGTACTGGTACAAGGCCTTGAGAAAAAAAATATTTCACGGTTTTATGAGACCTTAATCATTTTTAGACGCCTTGGATAAGACCCTGATGATATGTTTTAGAATGTCCGACATATGTATTTCCCTCATTATAAAATTACTAAGGACAGTTCATGTTGTTATTTTACTAGTATAATACCCATGATTATGTTTTATTATAGACATATTTATTCATCACAAATTCTTTCCACAATGTGTTCAAATTTTTTTTAAAGGAATTTGTTTTAGTTATTCACCATACCTAATGATTATGTTTTGGTTATCTTCCACTGTATTGGTTAATCCATACTGAGCATTTGATCTCAACCCTTTTATTTGTTTTTCCTTCCATATGTTAAGAATAAGAGATCATTATTGTGTTTTAAAGGATGAAATTTATTAGATTTTGTTACGAATCGTATTTTTATTCCTTTCAAAATGAAAAATGGGTTTTATGTATATATATAGTTTATTCAAGACTACTAAACTGATCTATCATTTGGGAATTTATTACTAGTAATCATGCCAAAGTAATAAAATATGAATCTTGTTCCTGGAAACTGGAGTTAGGTCATAACAATATGTTTAATCCATGTATTCATTTTCATTTATGTTGGCCTTTTTATTTATATTTTATAGGCTTTCAAAGACACATACATGAAACATTTTTATGTTTCATGTAGGTGTATTTGAAACCATAATAATTATTTTCGATGAAATTTTTTTAAGAAATTTTTTTGGTTTTCAACTATTAATTATAGGTTTAATCCATGAATTTTTTTCATTTATACAGATCTTATAGTATATTTTTATAGTCTTTCAAATTCACGCACTAGAAACAGAATCCCACATCAAAAATTCATAATGTTCTGCACTGGAAAGGGAGATCTAGAATCCCACATCTCATATATAGAATGATATTCAGGGTAAGACCTCTTATAAATGGGAGACTACGGTGAGAGATTTTGTTAGAATCCAAACTGTTGTAATGGCAGTAGTGGTGAATATTAAACAGTAGATAAAATCTGCAGAATATTTTTGTTTATATATATATATATAAATGAAAACAAAAAACATCAATAAAAAAGATAGTAATTTTTTTCAGTTTTAGAAGAATGGTGGAAATAGGGTTGTCACCTTTAGACATTACATGACAAGAAGTAGCACCACTTCCACCTTTAGGTCATATTTTTAAAAATAGTAATGACCCATGATGTTTTTTAAAAAAATATTTTTTAAAATCTATTTAAAAAATATCAAAATAATAATAATAATAATAATAATAATAATTTTATAAATTTTATTTTAAATAATATGAAAATTAATAAAAAAATGAATAATATTTATATTTATATTCATTTTAATGATAATAAATTCATTAATATTTTTAAATAACAAAACATTTTTACTTACACAACAATGTTATTATTATTTTTATTATTATGTCATAATAATTTAATTTATTTCATTATCATAACGTTTTATTATATTATGTAAAGGGTAATCGCAAAGTAATCTCGGCCGACCGCATGGTTACCACCAACCATGCAGTGCTCATGCGCCGATCATCAACCCACTACAAAATCAAATATAAAACTTTTAAACATGAACTCAACCCCCACCATGAAAAGACTAATCGAAGCCAATAAATTATAAAATAAAATAATTTAAAAGGTTCTGGTTTGACAATTATCCTCACCACAAAAATCTTCTGCCATACAAAGTCACCCATCAAAAAGAAAACCAAAACACTGGTCAACGCCTGCCCAAAACTATTGGGAAAAAAATATGCGCATTTGGATGATTATTCACTCTACAAGTTACTCCTGACTAACTCCAAGAAAAACTATACAAGAAAAATTTGTGGGACCAAGATAGGGTTTTCCCCCTCCCATGAATTCCCATAACAGGTGAATTTATAACTCAAACACAACACTTTGGGGTGGGGGGACATGGAAACTCCAAACCGAACATACCCATTTTGTAACAAGAGTTGAATTGGACCCGTATGTCATAAATAAAAAACCACTACAAGGCCACCCAACATATCACGGACCTAAATAAATAAATCCCTATAAAAACACAACCATAACAATGAATTACCCACACCATCTAATATTCCTCAACACCTCACATCTCCAAATGATCACTCATAAAACTAGGACCAACCCACATGAGGGCCGAAAAAACTATTATGTGAAAATAACTATTCTAGAGGTCACTTTCAGAAGAATTTAACTAATTGGATCAAAGAAGGATATGGTCACCGCACTATCACCACAAAAGATGAACTTATAAAAAATAAGAAAACAAGAACATGGTGACCATGAATGTCTCTATTCTAAGATGATTACTAAAGAACCAAAAAAATGGTCTCACATTCGTATGATATGATTACTATGTGTGAGCTTCAACATGAGATAGATGGTTGAGGCTTTGATGGATGAATCATCAAATGCATCACATTTAGACACTAGTATCCCTCGATAATAACTCTGGCCTCAAATGATGCTTCTGACAGAATATCCCCTAGTAACTTGAACGGACACAACAATGACAAGGAATAGGAGGGTTGCAACCCAATCGCAAAGAATGACCAAACTATCCATACTGATGCCCCACTCGAATTCATCATGAAAAACTGGGTTCCATGATCAATGAAAATAACCTCTTAGGTAAGGTTACCCCTACATGCACTCTTCTATAGATATGTAATGTTAACAAAAATTGACTATCACCAACTACTCCCAAAACTCCAATGATGATAAGACAACCAACCTGTATTGGTCCCCAACTGATCCCTTAAACAAACCTGAAATGGCATGAAACTAAACAACCTATGGTGTTCCCCACCACCTAAAGACAAAATCTAATTCCCTAAAGTCATTCAACTACCTCTAAAAGACATCTAACACCTCGTAGGGATATGACACTTAAAAGAACGTAAACATGGGCATGACTCATCATTAACACTAGGTTCCTATCTGGGCGTAATACTTCAGTGAACATAAAGAACACAAATCCAAAACCAACATTTTTCTAAAACACAATCGAAAAGAACACATCAAGCCATGAAAACTGGCCCAGAATGTAGTCCAATATAAACACGGCCAAAACCCACTTTTCTAAAACCACCATTTTCACTAAAATTTCAGAACTGCCTTATCCCATGTTAATTTTTCAAATACCAAATCTACTTTTGAAAATTCAAAAAAAATACACTCTAAAAGGAAAAACAAATTTCCAAAACCTTTATATTTTAAAACACAACGAAGGAATTCTATGTATCATCACATGTGTGTCCACCCATTTCTATCCACATAAACCATAAACAAGTTCCCCCACACACATACTATACAAAACCACACACATGTGATATTCCATAAAGAGTACCAAGGGCGACATCCATTCATCATCAAAACCCAAGAATTTTTAAAATGCTTCCATTTTTAAAACTCCCTTTACCAATTTAAAATCATTTTAGAGGAAAACAATTATTTAATAAAATCCACTTCCTTTTACAATAGCATGCTTTCACAAATGGGAACCTAATAGAGTAAAACATACAATGTACCAACGTAATGAAGAACTAGTAGATAGAAATAACATGATGACATAGTATTGATCGACGACCCAAATATGTGTCAATAACTATGAGGATGTTAAACTGGCCCACATGACTCTACATGGGTCACCACTCTATGTGAGGTCACGATGTAACAACAACTTTCCATAATTCTCATCCCTTAATCCAAAACAGAAACATAAGACTCAGATCCCGAACTACCCCTTGAAACTCAAGGTTCAGAATGAGCAAGGGTTCATGATTCCCTTTCTGCACCTACCTATTGAGTCCCAATAGTTCTAATATACATCTACCAAACACCCCAAATATCATGGCCATTCTCTGACACCATTATTCCATGAACCAATCCCAGGTCGATGCTGAGCTGGTCACCTGAGTTAGTCCACGACATGTCCCGAGGGGCATTCCCATTACCCCAGGGATGGATACTACTGTCGAGCATCATTGTATAAATGAAGGAATGATTTAAGACCAATGGATAAAATAAATACTAGATAAATAAATTGAACAAAATGAGCATGAAAAAAATGACAACTGAATCTTAAATAGAGAAAAGAACAAATCTAGATACAATGTACCACTAAGAAAAACAAAACTGGAAGCAAGAACACTATACAACGATCTCTGTGTGACCCCTTGGTGACCTCCAACCACAAGACAAAAACTTCTACCACATGAGCAGCCACTAAATAAATGTCTGAACAATAAGTGAACATAAAACTGGAATACTAAAGGATAAGAATGAGCAAAAAAATTCTTAGTAGGGATGCAAAAAAAAACAGCCGAATCCCACTGTTTTCCTTAGACAATTTTTCCTAATGACACAAGTTTGGAAATAAAATTATAAAAATAAGGTTTTACATTTTAAACAAAATAAATCCTATTCCCCACTATGAGAACCAAATCACACAATATATTATTTCAAAAACCATTTACCCATTTATAAACAAAACCACACAAGTAATATCAGGGCTTTCCACCTAGGAGATTGGTAAACAATAGAATTAGAAAATAAACCCATGTAGCAGAAAGTAAAAAGTCATTACACGCACAAACCATTGGAGATTCTGAACATCCCTAGATAATCCCTTCACACACTCGGCATGGAACCACTTATCAGCATATGGTGAACCCCCATAGTTTATAACCAACAATCCACCATATTGTCAAATTCATTGGAAAACCACACCTAGACACTTTATTTACCAAGGGGATTCAACCCATCTAATCGGGGCTTGTGTGTAACCATCACTCGATAATCTATAAGATTCCCAAGAAACAGATGGTTGTTATATAAATACTATATAGGTATGAGGCCCTTCCATGCGTGACTCATCTCACCACACTTGCATACCCCAAACACGGACACAAATATACAATAAACCCTAAGGGATGTCCCTTATTTAAATGTGTCCCATAATTATATATAGAAATTTCATATCACATGACGGTTCCAAATGTGCGTCCATACCATTTAACATTTAAACCATTTCATAAAACACTCAATGTTTCCAACTGGTTGAACAATTTTACCAAAACACAACATCCTTTAAAATTTTGTACAAACATTACCCTTGGTTTAAAAGTTCTGAAAATTCCTTTAACTCAACATGTTTTAATAAAATTACCCAAAACATCATACCAATTCCGATTTTAAAATTACAAATCCCAATTATCCCTTAAGAAAACATTCACCAAACCCACACCAAGATCCCAACGGGAACATAGTTTTAAATTCACACACCAATGTATTTTTTAAGGTAAAATGGACCAAAACCTTGTGGCATACATTTAAATTGGTTTTTTATCCCACCTAAAAGACTCAGGATCATTTAGAAAGCAGAAACCATTTAGAAATCCATATTTTCAATGAAACACCAATTTAAAACACCACCTTCATTTGATGAAACAACTGTGTGTGCACTTAGTGCACCCATGACCGTTCCAACATCGAAAGTCTAACCAAACCCCAAAAAGGGAAACGTAGACGCTATTTCCAAAAAAACATATATTTCCTTAAAACCATAACTAGCCACCCGACCTATATATGGTTCATAAAACAATCCCTTTAAAAAACATTAAACACTTTCCATGAAATTTTATCACATTTAGCTTGATATTCCAACATCAAACCTACACACTAGAAATCCTCTTTTGATATCAACATCACTACAAGAATAAACTGTAATGCCTTTCCCTTAAAAATAACAAATTCCCGATATTATTTTAGTGTAACACCAACTAAGAACATTTAATCCATTAAACCCTTAAAATAGTGTTTTAACACAAGAACCAATATGTAATAAAACTAGACCATGTATATTAAAAACATTTTCATAGCAACATAATAACGGTGATACATTTCATAATGTCTCAATTCATTCTAAAAGAAACAATGTAAATTTAAACAAGTTTCATAGATGTCATAAAACATGGAAATTAAAATTAAACTCAATTAAAACCGATTTTAAACTAATCAAATAAATTAAAATTTTCTACAATAATTTAAAAAAGGATTCAATATATGAGTAAAACAAGATTATAAATTTATTTTAAATTCTAATCATCAATGGAACATATTTAAGAAAGGAAAAGATGGAAAAACCTACCAAAACCATGTCCAATTACAATGAAACATCAATGGGAGGATGAATGATGCCTTGTGGACAAATCATACTCCGTTAATCCAAAGGAAAATAAATATAAATAGTAAATATAAACTTTATGGTTCGTACACAAATAAAACCCACATGGAAACCATAGTAATTGAGTGAGGATAAGAGAATATGGAGGAAATAACTCACCGGAATGAAACGCCAGAGGGAGGAGTGGCTTTTGGAATATGCACCGGATGAGAGGAGTTATGCGTCAGGGATAATAGGGAGGGGATGTGCATGAGGAATTATGTGGAGAGAGGGGTGAGTGGAGAGAGGGATAAAAAAGAGGTATTCAAAAAATTAAAAACAACAACAAATAAATATTAAAAAATGTTAATAATTATAATAAGTATAATTATAATAAAAATAATTATTATAACAATTTAAATAATATTAATAATTAAAAAAGATTAATTACAAAACATATAATAATATTAATAACTATATAATTCAGAACAATGCAATTATTTTTCTTAATGATAATAATAATAATAATAATAATAATAATAAGTTTATTCAAATTAATTTAAATAATAACAAATTCATAACAACTAATTAATATATATATTTATATCAATTATAAAGATAATAAGATCTTTAACAATTTTAATTAAAAAATAATTTTTACTTACACAATAATGTTATTATTATGTTGACTTGAATAGTTACTTTATTATATTCTCATAATGTTTTATTATTTTATGTAATGGGCCACTATAGGGGCATCCAGGCTGACTGTAAGGTCACCACCAATCATTTGGTGCCCGTGCATTGATATAAAACCCACCTAAAACATCAAATAAAAAAAATTTAAACATTCAATCTACATGCACCATTTTAAGACTACCCAAACCATGAAATAATAACATAATTTAATATAATATGTCATGTTGTGACCTGATTAAATGAGAAATTATTAATAAATATATATCTTTTATCCAATATTAATATATAATAATGAGTATTTATTATTGATTAAATTGATTATTCGATATGAGGAATGATTTGAATACACAATGATGGGTGGGGCCTGAACATTATATACCCCATTGATGCATCAATAGGTTCTCTTGAAGAAAATAAGATGGCCAAATTAAACCGGTTTCTACCTATATGTTTAGACTCTCTAGATGATAGATAATGAATATAGATGATTTCTTGGTCATTTTACATGACATCAAATAATTAATAATTTCATTCATGTTGATATAGAATATTTTTTCAGTGATATTTTCTCTATAAAAAATTCTACGGATGTTTTTCGTTCTGTGTTTATTGATTTAATGGGATGTGTTTTAATTTTCATTCCTCTACATATTTATTATGATTTATCTAGTTAATTATTATGCATGTTTTATATGATATTCACCTTACCATATTTATTCATTATTCTTGATTCATGTTTTCATTTGTTCAACATACCCTTATTGAGTATTTGATCTCACCCTTATTTTTTAATCCTTTTTCTAGGATATGATGTGGAATCCTATGAATGAGTTTCAATGTTTAAATTTATTATCATGTGTTGTTTATTTTGTTGTATTTATGAATTCCCAATGTAATAAGGGTATCATGTATGTAACCTGGTTTTGATAAACTATAATACTATTCAGTCTCATGGGATATGAACATTATATGTATTGTAATGTAATAACATAATACACTGGATCATGGATTCTAGGATTTGGCCGATATAGGATTGATATGTGGTTGATTCATACAAGACACAATCGAATTATAGACTATTTTATTAATGTATAAATATAATTGAATCTTATTTTCTCATTTCTCTATATAATTCATATTTTCAACTAAAATGGAAGTTCTATAATGAAATAATTTACTTCAAGTCCTATCTTATATATTCTATGTCGAATTGATATACGATATATTCCATTACATTATAAATTAATTGTAAATAGGTTTATTAATTACTGAGTGAAATATGAACTCATTTTCTAATTTTTGTCTATGTGACTATATTTAAATATAAACTGAACTTCTTTATTTTAAATAAATAGTTCTATTCATACTAACAACATCATGTGTCAGATTTTTTTGTGGTTAAATTATACACCTTAAATATAAATTAAGGATCATTTTCATAATAATTGAAATCAATATGTGCTTTTTTCTCATTTTGTACAATCTGAAGCATGTTTGAAACTAAAATTCCATTTTTATATTGAGATCATTAACCTTGCATTATACCATACACACAATTTGTCATATTTAAGTATGGTCAATTCATATATTTAAAAAATAAATTTTGTAAATTTTTTCTATTATTAATAAAATATGAGAACATTAGACTGATTTTGTCTATGTGATGGATGTTTAAAATTATAATAGTGCTTTTATATTGAAAACATGAACTTTATGTCGTACATGACATATCATGTTCTTGATAAATGTGTGGAATATTACTTCTTCTCATAAATTAAATCTGAATCATTTTCAATTTTTTGGCAAATAATATTAGACAATTTTCTCAATTTTGGATATATAATGTTAGTTTTAATCATAAATGTCACATTTATAGTGAAAACATGAACCTGTATTCATACCAATTGCATGGAGTGTCAAATTAATGTCTATAAAATTACAACGTGTGACTATTGATTTATGGATAATTTTTTATATTCATAAAAACAGTCTTTGTTCATTTACATAGTTTTTAATAGTGTTGTCCAATTTCACCAACAATGAAACTTTTTTATTGAAAACATGCACTTTGAGTCATATTAGTGACATCATGTTCCATACTGACATGATGTCAATTTTAACACACAACAAATAAATTATCAATTTTTATAATAATAATTTAAAACAATTCGATATAATTTTATTTGAATTTGATATCTGATGTGTGTTTTAATTTAAAATAAAAAATTTTATATTTAGGACATAAAATAAAAATTATGATGTTATGAGTCAGCATTCTACTTCCCTAATAGTTGGTAACATGTAATAATATTTTGGTTTATAAATATCATTATCTAATTTCATTATGGCCATTATACCAATTTGAAGCCTTAAAGTCCAATTAATTATGCCCATGAGTAGCTCCATACATGTTATAACTTTTCAATGATACATATAGAATAACCCTATAATATATTAATCCTTGATAAAATATATGAAAATAATATATAAGCATTATGATAAAAATTATATACATCCCAAATGAATCTCCAATGTAATATATTATTCAATATAATAATCATAATAAGTAATGACATCAACTAGATGTTGGTAAATATTCTATCAATATGTACACTTCCCACTAATCTCTAAAAATGTTACATATTATTCTAAGTCTATAGATTATGGAATATCCTGATGTATTAAAAAAATATTGAAAAATAAATTAATAACAAAATTTTTAGATGAATTTTTAGTAACCTTAAAAAATAATATGTTTGTGGATACATTTAATTTTATGGTATATAATATCATTTATAAATTTGAATACAAAATATCTATGTTAATTGTTTTTATTTTTCATTATATTCTATAACAAAATTGACCCCAATTATATTTCAGTTTTAAATATGTTTTATAGATATATCTTACTATATATAATGTATCTTTTGTCCATTTTATTAAATCAATAGGTTTTTTATGTTTAGTCACTATTACAATTCAAATATTATTTATATTTTTTTATTGATGATCGTTTAAAATTAATTATAGACATAATGTGTGGTATATTGAGGTATTTACATATTTGGATACATGAACTACATATTTAGGGTATCAAAATTGATTTCCATTAGAGTCTTATGCCTCAGAATTTTTTTTAATAAATATATATTTTTTATGATTATAATATAGAGATTTACCCATTCATTGTAGGCTTAAAAAATATTATTCTATATATCATATTATTTTCAAAGACCTCAACAACGATATTTTTTTATTTTCAATTTCAATCAATTCTATAGATGGGGTTTCCATTGAAATTACATATCAACTAATGAGTGGAAATATTTTTTAATATGGGTTTACATTAATATGGTATTAATATATAATCTTGTAGAAAATATGAATAATTTTTGAACGTACAAAAATTATAGATCATTTATTTTATAGGTAAATTATTAGAATATATATCATTTATTTATTAACAACTGAGACTCCCAACAATTCAAGATTGATAATCTCATATATACTATCTAGACCAACTTTATAAATTATAAAATCTCTAAATATTTATTAATCATAGTCAATGTAGGAAAAGATTCTATATATTAATGATTAACCTACATAAAAATTTATTGTTAATATATGAGTTAGGTGAACTATGGGGTGAAGGTACTATTGGAAGGGCTTTTTGATTTCTTAGTACATTCATTGGATCGTCATGATCTCAACATCTATTTTGTCTTCATTTTATCTATATTTAATAACATACATTAATTAATGACTTTTTTATAAAATATTAATGGGATTTAATTTAAAGAAATTTGTTAAAGAAATGAATATTGTATCATTATAAAATTTGATGTCTACTCTATGAATGTTCCAATTGTATTATAAACAATTTTAACATCAACATAATCATATGTAATAGAAAACACAATGATTAAATAATGAGATACTTAAAGCACAATTCTCATTCTATCATTTTGGATTGGTTTGTTATGTAGAATATATCATGGTATATTGTACACCATACCCCTCATAACAAGGTGATATGATGTTTCTTATTTAAAATCACATGTAACATCACCCTACAAAAGTTTACAAATATAAAATTATCATATGATGTTTCATTAAAATTTCAGAGAATTAGTATTATCGAAATTGATTAACATGGGTATGAAAGGTAGTTGACTAGAATTTATATCCTCATATCTATTGGGATCATTTTTATCATCATGTACTGATCATTATATCGATATCAGTTCTATTTGATCATTTGGAATATATTGGTACACCAAACTAAATTAGAAAATAATACTTTTCTATTTAACCATCTATGCCTGCTCGAATTTCACCATATCATATATATTTTCTCATAGTTGTTCCTTCTAAAGATATTATTGATATTACACTACAAATCATGTACCTCTAGTGAGAACATAATGTTCAGGCCACTAGAAATATACTGAAATTATTTTTACATATAGAACATTCAATACCGATTCTTGTTTCTAAACCATATATATATCATTAATGAAATCATTCGTATTTTTATTTAGTAATATTAAAAAACAAAAAAAACAGATAACTAATTCTTATACATGTTTCTCATACTACTGGTAAATTGTTTTTAATAGTCTACCCATTATAATTATGTGGACCTCCATCCATTGAACATGACTTGGAAAATAAATGGATTTATATTTTGATTCATCATGATGTAAAAAAAGAACTTGTTATGTTTCATACCTCATAAAACATATATAGTATATTTAAAATATATACAATTTTATTCTCATGTTCTGTACACCACACTATTACTTTATGGTAGGGGTGCATGATTTTTTATATATGTTTCATATTTTCATCATCCCATTATTTCATTAAATAAATATTTTCAATGAAAGAGTATAAAATAAATATTTTCAAATAAAATATTATTATTTAAATTACACATTAAGTGATTCATTATCATTCATAGTTGTAAATGGTTTCCATGTTTATTGTTTTGTAATGTGTGCATACATAATTGGGGGTGGGGTTTAACCTTCACTTTAGCATCATAGAAATGAACCTTTTAAGGACGTTTATAGAATCCTCTAAGAGATTTTATAAAGATAATTATGATATTTTTATTATAGTAGTATTATAAAAGAAATTAACTCTAAAAAATAATGGAATTTAAATAAAGATTTCATTATATAATTTTTCATTAAATTAGATAATGTATAAAAAATAATTACTTTAACAACTTCTAAAATAATTTCCTTCAATGAATGAATGTTATTTCCAGACATATCTATATCAATTGGAACATGTGTTATCAATTTGATATTAATTTAAATAATGAGAAATACATTTTTTGGTTAATATATTGGTCTTATTAATTACAAACAACCTCAAATTTTTACAATTACCAGTCATCTTGATATTTTTATTAAATTTTTGATTCTACATTATTATTTTCTAATCATATTTTCATTGATCCTCGTCAAATTCCTTATGTTTAGAAGTTACAATTTTTTATTAGATGGAACTTTTAATTCTATCACGTAATGTAGTTATTAGCTACAGTAGTAGTTAAAAACTAATTTTTATTTTTATAAATGTAGTAAAGAACACCTAATATTATGATGAAAATACTATTATATTAAAAAACACTAATATTTTCATTGAAATACATTTTCTCCTTTAAATATTTAGAGGATTTTCATCCTATATTTACTATACAAATCCCATATTGCTGGTCCCATATAAAATACAATAAATTTTAAAAAAATTGGACCACTATGAAATGATTGTGATCTCCAAATGAATGGCTTATCCATAAGTAAATATTCAATTCTTCATTAAGATTTTTTCTCACAAATATGTTAGTTGACAAATTCAAGTTTACTGGAATAGGTATGTAAATTACATGCACTATTTATGATGCCACTATGAATTGATCGTCCTTATATATAAACTCAAAAATATAATCTGTCGTGAATCCCAATTAATAAACATTTATATCACTACATTTTTTATCCCATTTGAAATAAAAATAACCAGATGAAATGTTGCAGATTACTACATGTATATTTTTATAATGATGCTGAAATATGACATATTCAAATAAATTGGATTTATATCCTTTGAAACGAACATGTGTATCAGTTCCTCAACAATTTTATGTCCTTGATTTTTCATCATATATCATTCATCTTCTATCTTTGTATTAAACATATGATAATTAATTACAATTCTTTTATAAGATATTAATTATACATTTGGTCACCTACTAATCCATAAAATATGTTTGGTGGTTGGAGTAATATTATCTGATAACTGCATATAAATATGATCTCAATCCCATCTTATTAACTATTTATTATTTCTACTTGATATCCATTTTTCATCATATGATGGACTGATTTGCCTACGATATACATTGTGTAATTCAGAATTTGGAGAAACCTCTACACTAATAATTAAAATCTATAGTTGGACTTTTGACCTATATGATATAGTAATTAATAAAACATCAATTATGTAAATACCTTCAACTATATTGAATATATTTTAAAGAGATGTTGGGAGACTGATGATATTTGCATCAGATAGTTAATCAATATATAATTCAGCAGGTTGTTTAGTAATATATTTTCTGACAATATGATGTTATTATAAACATTTATTAATTATTTTTTCTTTAAAAATATTTACATAACATTAAATGGGTTACATCCATCTATAATGGATACTATTACTTCATTGAATCACTCTATCAAAGTGAACAATTAGGTGGAAGAATATATCAATGTATTATGGTTGGAATAATATCTTTAATTCACATTATATGAATTCCATATCCTTATTTGAGATTTGAAACATCACAATGTCTATTAAATTAAGGAATATATCTTTAATATAGAAGAAAATTATTGTTACTATATGTTATACATTTTTATGAAGACTGAAATGTATTGATCCCTGCATAAAATCATGAAGAAACACAGGTCCTGATATTTTAAACCCATAAATGTAAAATATGTCAATGAAACAATAATCTAGGTATTTTTTTAATAAAAAACGGATTATTTACCCTATTAATGAAATTTAGAAATTTTAGTTTTTCATGTTAGGATAGAGGTTAATCTAATTGGGGAAGAATAGTTTTTATTTCCCCCTTCACCAGTTCCAACTATTCCCTTATCCCCATGAAAATCATGTATAACCAATCCCTGATACCTTCTTTATTTTTCATGAACACTTAGTAATGTTCCAAAAACACTATAATATACATTTTCATACACTATTGAAATGAAAAAATTGTTTTAAGAAAAAAAAATTCCATCTTGATTATTAAAATAAAATTTATCTTTTTGGAACATACTTTTTGGTCATTATTTGAAATAGTATGGCCAAAATAGTGTCGATATAAACTAATTTCTCAAAACATTTATCACCCACTACTAGAGTTTTTGTTATAACTTGGTATATATACCCATTAAATGATGTTAATAATGATTTGAATTTTTGTTGTTAGGAAAAAATATGTGATTTCCTAAAAAAAATTTATTGAAAATTTTCAACATAAACGCGTGTTTGTATTCTTCATAAATGGATTACCCCAACATTAAATTAATAATATATCTTGAAATATTACCAAAATTAGCAATTTCATTAATCTTACCCTATAATAATGTTCTCAATGTGAATTATTTATGTCTATGATCATTATATATAGTAACTCATATATCTAATATCAATTTATGATCTTTTATCAATGGATCCATATAGACATCAATATCATTACCATGTTAGTTTGTTATAGAAATAATTAAGGCCAATATAATCTATTATATCTTCATTGATATCCATGATGGAATAATTTAATTTAAAAACTTATCTACCTTTTTACCGTGAGTACTAATCAGTACACTGAAATTATTTTTCCCATTTGTAAATAATACAATAATTTAGAATTATTACATAATTTCGAATTTTTGGATTCTTATAATCAATTTTCATTTATTTTGGAGAGTTATATGGGTGACATAGTCTACCATATTTAATTAATATAGTTTCATGCTATATAAATGGTCTAGAATCATCCTGACATAAATATATATATATAATCGAAAAATTTATAACAATGTACTATATATCCTTTAAAATACATGATCATTCATTCATTTATATTTTTTTTTATTAGGGACTTTTTTGAGTTATTCATGGTCCTTGGGAGTCAATATAAAATCATTGATATATGAATGTATTTTTTATAGATCTTATAAATTAAATTTATCGATTTTTAGAATCATATTGTTGCAATCGAATATCAATATTTTTTGTTATCATATCATTCATGTGACCAAGTATTTCTATAATATTAGTGTCTCATGTAACTTTATGAATCACCACTTCTCTCATGGATTACAAAGTAAAAGATTTTTAAACTCTATAATCAATATCTAAATTTTAGAAAATAGTTATGTAAAAAATAACATAGAATTTTACTGAAGTGTATTAATTTTATAATAATGATTTTATTAAATTTAAACAATACTAATTGATGGTCATTAAAATTCGCACAGATAAATAAATAGAAATAATTTGATATGAGGGTGATTTTAAGAAATTGTGAAAGAGAAGTTGGTTGTTTTTATTAACAAATTTGAAATGCATCATGGGGTTTTATAAGTATCTATGTCCAGTGAAATAGGATTTTTAAATTAATTATTTATAAATCATATTTTGTGTTGGATTCAATATTAGTTATATTAATTTGGTATGACATAACTATCTTGACATTAAAATGTCCCTTTTCTATAGTTAGTTAATTAGGGAATTACAAACTAATTTTCATACCTTAACCATATTTTTGCATAATTACACTAGTCTATTTGAAGGATATAAAATAAATTTGTGAAATTAGTTATTTAATTTAGAAATGGTTATTTTAGATTAAAAAAATCAGTGATTATATTTAAAATAAGTATTAATATATTTTTATTTTTATTTTTTTAATTGTGGAATCCAAGAGTACATGATTAAAATAATGATATAAAAATCCAAAAACATACACATTCATCTACATTACACTCTCAAAATATGGTTATTACTTCCATATTCTTTTAATTAATAAGTAAGAGAGAAGGGAAAAAATGAAAATGAATCCTAAGGAAAAAAAGTGTTGAAGAATATTTTGTTGGAGAAACGTACAGTGTAAAAACTTTCCCCATACTATAGTCTCTAGATTTATCCATAAAACCAGTACCCTAATTCACTATTTATAATTATTTGTAATTATTGAGTTATTTTTTTTTCAATAATATAATTTGTTATGTCTTGGGTCAAAATCCATATTTAATGGATATGTAGGGTTATATGATTGACTCTATGTTGAATGACACATCGAAATATTTAAATTCGTGCACATTAAACCATTCTTTAGGGAATAAAATTTGTATTCATTCCATGAATATAAAGGGGGATTCTCCTTTGTGTTTTCTATATGTATTGAGTTCATTTATATTATTGGTTTTACCCAATGACAATTATTCAGAATATGAATATCATTTTTCAGTGTTTTCACGTTTATTTCATTATGATTTTTATTTTTTAAACATTGTTAACGAATTATGAAAATACATTATATTAGTGAAAATATAAATAAATTACCACCCCTCATTATAATTTTAATTTTTTTATCATTCCGTAAACGATCAATTAAATATACAATTATGATAAAATATCAGTTAAATTTACAAAGATCAATGTGTTTTATAAATAAAAATGAAATAATAAACCTGTTGACCTCACCTGGTTTAATAATCCCAATCGTGTATTTATATGTTTTGATAATCCCAATTATGTGTTCATATATTATGCTTTCTCAATTACTATTGATCTACATTTTAATTCTTTCAAATCAGTGATCAAGTGAATAATAATGTTTAAATAATCTCTGATTTATGTTATTCTCGATTATCCTTGTTTATACAAGCTTTGAAACAATTCTAAGTCAATTAGATGTGGTTTTCATAAGACACAGAGCTACCGATAGCCAGAGCCAGTGATAGCCAGATCTACCGATATCCAGAGCCACCGATATCCAGAGCTACCGATATCCAGAGCCACTGATAGCCAGAGCCACCGATAGCCAGAGCTACCGATAGCCAAATCCACCGATAGCCAGAGCTACCGATAGCCAGAGCTACCGATAGCCAGAGCTACCGATATCCAGAGCTACCGATAGCCAGAGAGACCGATAGCCAGAGCCACCGATAGCCAGAGCCACCGATAGCCAGAGCTACCGATAGCCAGAGCTACCGATAGCCAGATCTACCGATGCAAAGAGCTACCGATGGACAGAGAGCTACCGATGCACAGAGCTACCGATGGACAGAGAGCTACCGATGAAAAGAGCTACCGATGGAAAGAGAGCTACCGATAAGAGCTACCGCTAAGAGCCACCGATAAGAGTTTGAAGAGCTACTGATGGAAGATCCTACACCGAGTCAGCCGTACACGTCTACAAATAAACGACTACCTATAATGAACTGCGGAGTCAAATCCTATATCCTCGACACTATTTGATTATTATTCTAACGGTTACATTTGTTACTTTTGATGCATTTAATGTTATTAAATGATTTATGTTTCCACTTCATGAAACCATACCATGTACGATCTAAAAGTATAATCATTTCTTCTTCTCTGAAAAACAAAAAAAAAGAGGCATAAAAAAGGACATCGTGTAGTTATCAAAAAAGTGTGTGAGATAAGAGACTTGAAGTGATCGAGCACACAGAACACACTTGCGATCAAGCTCAAAATGTTACAAGAACAACTGTAGAACTTGCACTCACGAGACTACTACTACCAGCCTCCAGAACATAGAGCTTACATCGAGAAATCTATGCTAAAGAAGAACTACACAAAACTCTTCATTCTTTGAGCCGATAAGCAAGCTGAACCTGGAAGTCAAGGAAACAGATGATACTCTGTTTTCCAGACAAAAACCAAAAGAAGTCTCAGAACGAATTCTAATCAACAGATGGAGTCCAGAGCTACACGAAGATCAATAGAGCCATTTCTAAACTCTAAATCTTTATCTATGTGATTTTATTTTTACATTACGAGCAGTGTGTTTTATCTGTTGTATTTTACACACACACTGTCTCCTGAAGCTTAACTGGAGGATTTGTAAATCCTCACTCACTATCTTTTCATTCATTTTCCCACTGCGGATAGTGGTAGAGGTCGTGTGTGACCTGGACAGCTGCTTGTTGTTGTTTTGTTTCCCACGAATAACAGTGGTAGATGTCTTGGACCTGGACAGTTGTAAACTGTTGAACCCCGATCTAGGGTGTGGATCATCTTTATATAAACTATTGAGAGGACTAAGTCTCGGCTTGAGACTGAACCTCTTGGTTAACTCCTCTATGTTTTTAGTTAAAGTTTATATCCATACAGTACATATTTATTTCATTTTCCGCTGCTATTACTTTGAAATATAATTTATTTTCAAAGCTACTTTGATAGTTAAACTCTCAAGTGTTTATATTTATTGTAAACCAGTAAGTTAGTTTCAAAAGTTAAATTAATCATAAGATTATGTTAACTGAGAACTAATCAATCTTTGAGAAACTAATTGAAACTTTATAATCTGTATAAATTCACTACAGTTTAATCTGTTTTTGAAATTGGGGGATTTTAATAGAAATTGGTTTTAACATAAATTTTAATTGGAACTAAATTCACCCCCCCCCTCTTGAGTGTCCACTCCGACCAACATTTGGTATCAAAGGGTGGTTAATATCTTCTAAATTACTCTGTTTTCAACTGTGATTTTAGTTGTATTTTAATGTTCTTAAAATTTCTGTTATTTCTAAATTTTTATCTCTTTAAGTTTTGTTTATAATGGATAATAGACTTGAGGGTGCTACTACTAACCGGCCACCTTTCTTTAATGGAAATAACTATGCTCAGTGGAAACTTAAAATGAAAATTCATCTAGAAAGCATGAGTTTTGATATTTGGACTGCTATTGAATCTGAATACAAAACTCCCACTACTGATAGATGTACATGGGATGAACCTACAAAGACTGCTTACAATAATAATTGTAAAGCTATGAATGCTCTGTACTGTGCTCTAGGATATGAAGAATTCAACATAATTTCTGCATGCAAAACTGCTTTTGAAATTTGGGATACCTTGGCTATTTCTCACGAAGGAACAATTAATGTTAAAGAAATGAGATTAAACACTTATACTATTAAATATGATAATTTCAAAATGAAGCTTGATGAACCTAGTTCTGACATGTATCTCAGGTTCAATGAGATAGTAAACACAATGAGCTCACTCGGAAAGATTGTTCCTGCAAAAGAACAAATTATGAGAATACTGAGATGTTTTCTAGATAGATGGAGAGGTACATCCGTTTCAATTAGAGAATCCTGTGACATTGGAGCACTGCCAGTCAAGGAGTTAATTGTTAAGATGATGATGTATGAAGAAGAGCTTAAAGTAAATAAAGAAGAAGATGAGGAACCCAAAAGAAAATCTGTAGCGTTTAAAACTACTGCCATTATGAGTAAAGACAAGGATAAACTACAAATGGAGACTGAGAGTTCAACGAGTGAAAATTCAGAATCTGACAGTAATGCCGAGATGGCTCAAATATCCAGGAGATTCAAGAAGATTTATAGGAAAAAGAAATTCTTTAGGAAAACAAATTACAATGGAAAGTATGATCAACAAGGCAAATGGAAAAAGGATTGGAAGAAGGCTGACAGGACAGATGAATTTGTCTGCTATGAATGCAAGCGAAAAGGACATATCAAAGCAGACTGTCCAAAGTTAAAATTCAAAAAGAAATATGATTACAAAGACAATAAGTACAAGAATGCCATGAAGGCTACCTGGAGGGCTTCAGAAGACAGCACTAGTGAAGCCGAATCTTCGGACTCTGAAAGGAATCTATCCAACATGTGTTTCATGAAAAATACTTCTGAGGTTACATATGACACTCCTGTTTTAAATTCATATTATTCTGGAGATGATTCTGATTCGGAAAACATGTCAAAATATGAACTATTTGAGTACTGTGATATGTTGGAAGAAACCTGTAATGAGCTTAAAGACAAATAAAAAGGTTTAAAGATACAGTATGCTTTAAGTGTTAAGCATAAATCTGATCTTGATATCGAAAATTAAAAGAATGCTCAACCACTAAAGGAAAATATAGAACTGAAACTGTCAAATGAGAAACTTAGAAAGGATTTAGAAAAATTCACAAATGGAAAGGATGCTCTAACTCAAATGCTAGGAAAGCAAGTTGTACCTAGATATGCTACTGGTTTAGGATACCAACCAGGACAGAGATAGTTCACCAGAACCCAATTTATTCCTAAGTCTGAAAAAAATATTGCTAGTTCCAGTTTTGGAAATTCATATGCTTAAACAGGATATTCATATGGTTATAGACCAAATTAATTCTATCTTTCAAAATCTATTACCTCTGTTAATTTTATAAAACCAATAAAACAAATCGGGGTACCTAAAGCCCTAATTGCAAACCTATCTGGACCTAAGAAAATATGGGTACCAAAGTCATTTCCTGTTTAAATCTGTTTTATAGGAGACCTACTTGAAGAGCTGTCACAAGAAGATATGGTATTTAGACAGTGGGCGCTCAAGACACGTGAATGGAGATTATTCTTGCTTCAAGAGCTTAATAAAGGTTGATGTAGGTCATGTCACCTTTGGTGACGACTCTAAATGAAAAACTCATCGGCCTAGGCCAGATTGGTAACACTGACTCAGTATTAATTTATAATGTTTTATTCGTTGATGGACTTAAATATAACTTGCTTAGTATATCTCAATTATGTGACGATGGTTTCAATGTCAACTTTGAAAATGATTCGTGTGATGTTATTAACTCCAAAAATTATTTAGTATTTTCTGCTCTAAGGAATGAAAATGTTTATGTTGTTGATTTAAAATCATTAGACAAACAAAATGTTTCTTGTTTGAATGATTTTCATAAAGAATCTTGGCTATGGCACAGAAGATTAGGACACTGCAACATTCACTCACTTAGAAAACTGGCTATGAAAAACTTAGTTAGAAACTTACCTAAATTAGAATTCCCAAATGACAAAGTGCGTAATCCCTGTCAAAAGGGAAAACAACACAATGTTTCTTTTAAATAATAGAATGAAGTATCAACATGTCAACCACTTGAGTTGGTTCACATGGATTTGTTTGGACCATCAAGAGTTTCTAGTTTAAATGGGAAGCATTATGTCTATGTCCTTGTAGATAACTTTTCTAGATATACTTGGGTATACTTTCTAGCTCACAAAAGTGAAGCTTGTCATTACTTTGTTAAATATTCCAAGACTGTAGAGAACCTTAGTGGACTTATGATTAAAAACCTAAGAAGTGATCATGGTCGTGAGTTTGAAAATCATGAGATTGAATCTTACTACTCACATAATGACTATAGTCACAATTTCTCTGCCCCTAGGACACCCCAACAAAATGGTGTAGTAGAAAGGAGAAACCAAACCCTTCAAGAAATAGCTAGAACCATGCTCAATGAATATGAACTGCCTGTTTACATTTTGGATAAATCTGTTAATACAACTTTTTATGTTATCAATAGAGTCTTGATCAGACCTGTTCTTAAGAGGACTCCTTATGAGTTGTGGAACCATAGGAAACCTAAGGTTAACTACTTCAGAGTTTTTGGGTGAAATGTCTTTATTCTCAATATAAAAGACAATCTTGACAAATTTGCATCCAAGAGTGATGAAGGAATTTTTCTGGGCTACTCTATTTCAAGTAAAGCATATAGAGTTTGCAATAAGAGAACCAAATGTGTGGAAGAATCTGTTCACATCAAATTCGATGAAACTGATCCACATGAGCCTAAAACCTCTCTTGAGAATCTTGAAGAAGATTTGTCTATTCTGGACCTTAATGATAAATCTAAAGAACCTGTTATAAAAACATCCAGTTTTGGACTTTTTCCAGAATCTGCTTCTTTTGAACCCGAACCTATAGATGAACCTGAAGATTCTAGTCCAACCTTTAACAAATCGACTAAGATTCTAAAGAATAATCCTTTAGATGTTGTTGTTGGTAATATTGACAGAGGAACACAAACTAGAGCTTCTCTAAGGAACCAGGTTGAACATCAAGATTTTTTGTCATAGCTAGAACCCAAAAATACCAATGATGCTATCAATGATGAATTCTGGGTAATAGCCATGCAAGAAGAGTTAAATCAATTTGAAAGAAACAAAGTCTTGGAATTAGTTGACAGACCCATGGACACCATGACAATAGGCACAAAATGGGTTTTTAGAAATAAAGTTGATGAATCAGGAAACATAGTTAGAAACAAAGCTAGACTAGTTGCACAGGGATATAGTCAAGAAGAGGGTATAGACTATGGAGAAACTTTTGCACCTGTAGCTCGACTGGAAGCTATTAGGATCTTACTTGCATATGCATCACATCTGAATTTCAAGTTATATCAAATGGATGTATAAAGTGAATTTCTAAATGGTTTTATAATTGAAGATTTTTTTTGTGGAACAACCACCTGGATTTACAAACCCACATTTTCCAAATCATGTTTTTAAACATTCTAAAGCTTTATATTGTTTAAAACAAACTCCAAGAGCTTGGTATGATAGACTCAGCAATTTTCTTATTTAAAAAGGTTTTACTAAAGGGATTGATTATCTAAATATTTTTATTAAAAGAATTTTGTAAGATGTTTTAGTTGTACAAATCTATGTTGATGATATTATATTTGGATATTCTAAACACACTTTATGTACTGATTTTTCAAAAAGTATGCAAAATGAATTTGAAATGAGCTTAATGGGAGATCTTAAGTATTTTTTTGGTTTTCAAATTTTTCAAACTAGAGATTGAATTATTTTAAATCAAAGTAAATATACAAAAGATCTTTTAAAAAGTTTTGGATTGGATAGTATTAAGGAAAATGATACACCTATGAGTACTACCTGTAAGTTGGATACAGATGAAGCTTGGAAACCAGTGGATCAAACCAATTACAGAGGTATGATTGGGAGCGTACTTTATCTTACTGCTAGTCAACTAGACATTATGTTCAGTGTATGTATGTGTGCTAGATTTCAAGCTAATCCTAAAGAATCACACTTACTGGCTGTTAAAAAGATTTTGAAATATCTTAAGCATACTGTAAATTTAGTTTTGTTTTATCCAAAAGGACAATCATTTGACCTAACTAGCTATTCAGATTCTAACTTTGTTGGATGTCAGTTAGAAAGGAAGAGAACATATGGAACATGTCATTTACTTGGAAGATCCCTAGTGTCATGGTGTAGTAAGAAACAGAACTCAGTTGCATTGTTTACTGCTGAAGCAGAGTTTATAGCTGCTGGTAGTTTCTGTGCACAAATTCTGTGGATGAAACACACTTTATTGGACTATGGATTTGAGTTTAAACATTTTTCAATTAACTGTGACAACACTAGTGCAACAAACATATCTAAGAACCCTGTATCTCACTCTAGAACCAAACACATAGATGTAAGACATCATTTTCTAAGAGATCGTTATAAAAAAGGTGATATTACTCTTGAATTTATTGGCACTGAACATCAATTGGCTGATATTTTCACTAAACCTTTATGTTCTGATAGGTTAAGTTACATTAGGCACGAGCTGGGGATGTTTAATTATCACCGATGTTGAAATTTTCACCGATGTTGAAATTCTCACCGATGTTGAAATTCTCACTGATGTTGAAATTCTCACTGATGTTGAAATTCTCACCGATGTTGAAATTCTCACCGATGTTGAAATTCTCACCGATGTTTAAATTCTCACGGATGTTGAAATTATCACTGATGTTGAAATTCTCACCGATGTTGAAATTCTCACCGATGTTGAAATTCTCACCGATGTTGAAATTCTCACTGATGTTGAAATTCTCACTGATGTTGAAATTCTCACCGATGTTGAAATTATCACCGATGATCAATTCTCACCAATGATCAATTCTCACCGATGCAATGTTTTAAAACATTTGTCTGCCGCCAAGAATATGAATTGTTTTATTTTTATTTTATTTTAATTTATTCATTTATTTATGATTCATACATGATAAAACTAAGCCTAAGCCGCTTCTCACTCCACCGGACCCAAAACCTTTCACCTTAAAATCTTAGCTCCCTAATCGACTGAGATCCCTAAATCCGCGATGGCCAAAACCAATATTCCTACCAGCAGAGATGATGGTGTAGAGACTAAAACAAAGAAGTAGAAAGTGCAGCAAGAAGCTAGTGGAAGTAATGTCATAACTAGGTCGGGAAAGCGACCAGTAAACCCTCATTTGCAGAATAGAGATATAGTGATTTAAAAGGAGCTATGCGTATATTGTATGCTACCAAGCAAGTCGTTGGTGCTTGAAATTCTGGAAGATCAGATATGGGTAGATTGTTTTTCAAATAACAATGGTCCCTACTACTCGAAGTTAGTGAAACAGTTCTACGAATTCGTAAGCTTCGAGAAGTCTGAGAATGAGAATCAGGTAAGTTCTTTTTAAAATGGAAAAGAAATGTCGTTTTCTTCAGTAGAGTGGGCTGAATGTTTAAAAGTCCCACATGAAGGTGTATCCGGGTATGTCTCAAGAGCAATTCCACCTACCAGTAACATCTTTGACTATGAGACCGCTTTAAAAGAACTAACGGGTAATGGAAGTCAAAGGCAAGTGGTAGCTACTGAATTGGATGGAGAGAACATATTGCTTTTCAAATTTGTTCAACATGTTTTGATACTGAGGAGAGGAGATTTTTCTAATCTGAGATATCAAGATATTTATCTTCTCCATCTGTTATGACATGGTGTGAAAGTTAATATGTGCAGACTGCTGTTGAGTCAAATGGAAGACATGATTAGGCCGAAATTAAAGACTAATGCTTTATTCTTTGCCAAAATTATCTATGTGATGATAAAAGTGAAAGGGATAGCTGAGTCTCAAGATGAGACAGTTGTAGTTAAGAATAACTTCTGTATCACTACTAGAGTTTGTAAGTACCTGTAAATCAATTGGAACCCGTGGAGAGGAGAATGGGTCAGTGATGACCAGAAGGTGTATGATAAATTTAATCCTATGGAGTATCCTTCAAAGCCAAAGGATAAAAGAGATCCAGGTTTAGGACCTGATGAAGAGGAACCCGAGTACAGTGATGAGTCTGAAGAAGAAGAAGAAGAAAAAACTCCTATGGATATTGGTGGAGATCCAAACTTTCCCCCAAGTCCTGTTACTGAGTTTGTATACTCAAGAAAAGGAAAAGTAGAGGATGTGTTATCTATTCATGAGGAAGACCAGCCAGTTCCTCAACAAGATGGAGAAAAAGAGAATGTATCTGAATCGTCTGATTCTGCTAGGCTGAGTCTGAGTCCATTGATTGGAAACTCAGTTGTGCCTACTGCTGAAGTAGAAAAATAAAGAGAAGAAGTTGTACCTTTTTCAGAAAATCTCCTTACTACTGCTGAGATGGAAGTTATTGTGGATGATTCTGATGAAGAAAGACCAGCATATAATGTAGTTGTTGTACATAAGAATTCACCCATTGATGGGGAGCATCATTCCAATCTTGGAAATGTTACAGTGGCTGTTGAGGTTGAAGACTGGGTAGAAGACCCAGGTTTTATAGTATGTGGTTTGGATTATCCTCATTCGGATAATGAAGTAACTTTTAATAGACCAAAGATCAGCTATGACATCAATTCTAAGTTATTACCTACTGATGTGGTCCGAGTACATGATTTAGATGTGCTGAAAGAAAATCTCAAAGTCAGTTTTGTAGAAGAAGTAAAGACAATGGAATCTTTTATAGTATCCTCGATTCAATCAGTCATGAATGATTCTATAATCAGTTTATCTTCTGCAAGAGTATCTACTACAGTTGCTCCTACTGATTTTGTTACAATGTCTGATCTCGAATCCCAAAAGCATTAGCTGAAAGAATCCTTCAGTGCCTCAGTTTCTGAGATGAAGCACTATTTTAGTGAAGAAATGAAGTTGTTAGAACAATCTTTTGAACTTTCTCTTGGTTTCAATCTGTCAATTTTTATGGGTGAGCTGATGGAATCATTCAAAGAGTGTCAGACCCAATATTCTAGAATAGAAGCAGATCTTGAAGCCTTAAAGAAGTCTGTTACTGCTTTAGATTCTTACTTGAGCTCAAAGCCTCGAGATGATAAGGATTTAGCCTATGTGAAAAGTGTTGTAAGACAAATGGTCTCAGTATTTGAAGATTTCAAATCTCCTATAAAGGATCATGTTAAAAATCAGGACTCTCAACTGCATACTCTGATTAGTGGTTTGACCAAAAGTTTCAAAGAAACTATATCTTTCTCAGTTGGTCCTCTAGCTTCAAAACCTGCATTTTATTTGAATCAATTACGAGCTATGATGAAGGAGGAGCTTGGTTCTATTTCAACTAGTGGCTCTGTTGACTCATCAGATCTAAGCCGAGTAGTGCTCTCTACAAGATATTCAGTCAGGGAAATAGTGACAATCATCCAGGACCATATGAAAGAGGCCTCTGCCTCTCAGGAGGAAATCAAGAACAAGGTGGATTATTATTTCCAAAGGATTTTTACCAAGCAACTACTCAACCATCATTTCAAGCTGATGTTGGAAAACATGAAGTTACCCCCTGTAACTCAAGCCTTCCGAGAACAATTGAGCAAGCTAAGGCAGATGACTCCTGCCTTAGAAAAATTTATGGAGAACAAAGATGATTTTATATCTGCTATGGAAAGAGGAGGAGGAATCATTATGGATTTCAGAAATCTGTTGCTTCCCATTTTGCATGTTGATTCTAGACCAGTTATTGTCCCTCCTGCCTTGCCTGCCTCTGTCTCTACTGAGTCTCCTGTCCAGATGACTCCTGCTGAGGCCATTAGAAGCCTCACACCTATGATCACTCAATGAACATCCCCATACAGGCCAGCCACTGTATTAGTGGCTCAACCTCCTGTGATCATTTCTGGAATTCCAAAGCCCTCACCCACATCCTCACCTCTTGCATCCTCTTCTGATCCACAAGGAAGATCTCATGTTGAAGATCAGGATTGCTAAAGTGGCCAGGCTATTTGATAGGAATTTTTTTCTTCCTTTCTATTCTGTTAATGTATGTTTTGTTTGGTCTAATACAAATGCTTTTCTTTACACTATCTCTGTTTATCAGTTTTCTATGTCTGCTTTCCCACTTTTTGATTATCACAAAGGGGGAGAAAAATATAAAGAAATGGGGAGAAAATATAAAGAGAGGGGGAGAAATATGCTATAAAGAGGAGGAGAAATATCAAAGGGGAGAAATTTTATCCTTTGATACTATTTATTACATTTCCTTCTTTGGTACCAATTCTTTCAAAGCTTATATCTGATACTATTGTATTTAATACTAACTATGATAATTTTTGATCTATCTCATTCTAATACTATTTTCTCTATTTCCTCTGATACTGCTTTTTTTGAGAAATTCGAATATAAATGCTATATTCTCTTATACTATATTCTCACTATTTTTGGTCATATGATAAGTTGTGATTATCAAAAAGGGGGCGATTGTTGACCTCACCTGGTTTGATAATCCCAATCATGTATTTATATGTTTTGATAATCCCGATTATGTGTTCATATATTATGCTATTATCAATTACTGTTGATCTACATTTTAATTCTTTCAAATTAGTGATCAAGTTAATAATAATGTTTAAATAATCTCTGATTTATGTTAATATCGATTATCCTTGTTTATACAAGCTTTGAAACAATTCTAAGTCAATTAGATGTGGTTTGCATAAGACACAGAGCTACCGATAGCCAGAGCCACAGATAGCCAGAGCTACCGATAGCCAAAGCCACCGATAGCCAGAGCTACCGATAGCCAGAGCCACCGATAGCCAGAGCTACCGATAGCCAGAGCTACCGATAGCCAGAGCCACCGATAGCCAGAGCTACGGATATCCAGAGCGACCGATAGCCAGAGCTACCGATAGCCAGAGCTACTGATAGCCAGAGCTACCGATAGCCAGAGCCACCGATAGCAAGAGCCACCGATAGCCAGAGCAACTGATAGCCAGAGCTACCGATAGCCAGAGCTACCGGTGCACAGAGCTACCGATGCACAGAGAGCTACCGATGCACAGAGCAACCGATGTACAGAGAGCTACCGATGCACAGAGCTACCGATGGACAGAGAGCTACTGATAAGAGCTACCGATAATAGCCACCGATAAGAGTTTGAAGAGCTACCGATGGAAGATCCTACACCGAGTCAACCGTACATGTCTACAAATAAACGGCTACCTACAACGAACTGTGGAGTCAAATCCTATATCCTCAACAATATTTGTTTATTATACTAACTGTTAAATTTGTTACTTTTGAAGCATTTAATGTTATTAAATGATTTATGTTGCCATTTCAAGAAACCATACCAAGTATGATTGAAAAGTATAATCATTCCTTCTTCTCAGAAAAACAAAAAAAAGAGGCATAAAAAAGGACATCGTGTAGTTATCAAAAAAGTGTGTGAGACAAGAGACATGAAGGGATCGAGCACACAGAACACACTTGCGATCAAGATCAAAACATTCCAAGAACAACTGGAGAACTTTCACACACGATACTACTACTACCAGCCTCTAGAACATAGATCATACATCGAGCAATCTATACTGAAGAAGAACTACACAAAACTCTTCATTCTTTGAGCCAATAAGCATGCTGAACCTGGAAGTCAAGGAAATAGATGATACTCTGTTTTCCAGACAAAAACCAGAAGAAGACTCAGAATGAATTCTAATCAACAAAAGGAGACCAGAGCTGCACAAAGATCACTAGATCCATTTTTAAACTCTAAATCTTTATCTCTGTGATTTACTTTTTACATTACGAGCTGTGTGTGTTATCTGTTGTATTTTACACACACACTGTCTCCTGAACCTTAACTGGAGGATTTGTAAATCCTCACTCACTATCTTTTCATTCATTTTCCCACTGTGGATAGTGGTAGAGGTCGTGTGTGACCTGGACATCTGGTTTCTGTTGTTTTGTTTCCCACGAATAATAGTGGTAGAGGTCTTGGACCTGGATAGTTGTAAACTGTTGAACCCCGATCCAGGGTGTGGATCATATTTATATAAACTTTTGAGAGGACTAAGTCTTGGCTTGAGACTGAACCTCTTGGTTAACTCCTCTGTGTTTTTAGTTAAAGTTTATATCCATACAGTACGTATTTATTTCATTTTCCGCTGCTCTTACTTTGAAATATAATTTATTTTCAAAGCTACTTTGATAGTTAAACTCGCAAGTGTTTAAATTTATTGTAAACCAGTATGTTAGATTCAAAAGTTAAATTAGTCATAAGATTAAGTTAACTGATAACTAATCAATCTTTGAGAAACTAATTGAACCTAAATAATCTGTATAAATTCACTACAGTTTAATCTGTTTTTTAAAGTTGGGGGATTTTAATAGAAATTGGTTTTAACAGAAATTTTAATTGGGACTCAATTCACCCCCCTCTTGAGTGTCCACTCCAACCAAAAAAATCTACAAAGATAATATAGGTATATATATATTGGTAATTTTAATAATTTACATTGGGATTTAACCATAAGAACATTTTAAATAATGGAAAACAAAAAAATCATCATCCATAAAGGAGGAGAATTAACGCACCACAGATGACAATTTCGTTACTTATGAAATAAAGCTGATGTTGAGTGATTTTATTCTGCATATACCATAATGAAAACACAACGTAGGTATATATGTTATATATTTTATAAGAGGTGTGGATAAGGTATAGGTGAAAAAGATTAAAAAGAGAAGGAAATAGTACCTCACTTCTTGAAAATTCTTCCCTTGAAACCTCTTTAATGCTCTTGGATGTGTACTTTTTGTGAGACCAGTAGCCAAAGAATGTGAAAATGGACGAGGAGGATGGAATTTGGTGATTTTTAGCTGATAAATAAGGATTAATGTGATGAATATTTGTGTAGGAGGGACCCTTATTTTTTTATTGAGGGGAGTTGTAATATATGAATTACATGAATTATTAAAATATAATAAATTTATTATAGTATTTAATACATAAAAAAGGGATAAAAATCATATTATATCACATTTTTTTTCAAAAAAATTAATTCTCGTCTTATTAAGTAATTTTTTGATTTTTATACATTTTAATTAGATATTATATTCAACAAAAATTTATTTTGTCAAATTAATCACTATTTATAACATTTGAATTTAAAAACCACCAAAGAAGTATATAAATTTGAATATATTTTTTATTACATTTTATAATAATAGTATTGATCAATTAGATTCTTGAACTAGCTTAAAAATATCAAGTTATATTTATTTTATTATTTTTAATAACAATAAATTAGATTATTCATTAATAAATTAATTACATCATAATAATTTATCAAGGCAATATGGTAATTATTTGTTACCTAAAATTGACAATAAAAATTTAATGAAAAAATAATTTTACTATATTTCAAATGAATATTCGTTTTGGATAAAAACTATTAGAAAATCCCATATAAAAATATTTTAATAATTTTAAATTATAGTGTGAACAAATTGACTTTCTTTTAATTAAAATTATTTAAAGGGAATAATGTAAATATTTTGGGTAAAAAATGTCCCCAATTCGAAAAAAACACTATAATGGTCTTTATTTTCTATTATAAATTGTTATATATAAAAAATTTATTTAATAATTCTTATAATTTTAGAAATAAATGTTTTATTTTTTTGTATTATTGTTGCACAAGAACTACATTAGAGTTGCATAAGCATTAATGTTAATCATTTTATATATAAAAATTAGAAATAAATAATTCTCAAGAAAATAAATTAACTAAGTTCAAAATAATTTTTTATATTAATTCAATATATATATATATATATAATTATATCCATGACAAGAAATATTTGATAGTTTTCGAAATCAGATTTTCATTGATTAAAATACTAAAAATGCGTTTAAATCATCCATGTTGCACAAAACTGTCTTAAATTTGAAACATGGATACATTTGGTTGAAACATACTCATCCAATGAAAATAGGACACTTATTTGGGTAATTTTACAATACTTATAATATTATTTTGGCCCTTAATTACCGAATTTACTTTTAACTGTGTTAAAAAACAATAGTTACTATTCACAAAAAATTATGATGTTCATATTAGACCAAAAATATAAAATGAATTAAAAACATTTATTTCCATTTTTAAAATATTTATTAAAATAACTAGTTAAATTTAATTTAAAATTTATTTCATTGAGAGATCAAAAAAATATGTTTCTTGAACATAAAAACATTTAAAAGGTCATAATGTTTCTATATACAATTTCTGTGTCTACTTGATTTGAATGACCTAAATTGGATGAACTGATAAAATACAGAATTAATTATACATTAAAACTAATTAATAGGATAATATAAATTTATAAATAAATTAGACAAAAGTAATAGTTTTGATATAAAATACATATTTTTTCCTATACATTAAAAATGATACTTCTTAGAAAATTCTCAAAAAATCATAGAAATCTAATATTAACATGCTGAATTAAAAAAAACAATAATTTCTATCAAATTAAAATTCTATAATTAGAAAATTATTTTTTTAATTAAATAAACGTGTACTGAATTATTTATTTTAGTATTTAATTTTTAAATCAAAAATACTTATAATTATAAAAACAATTATTCTTTAAATACCTAGGTTGATATAACTTGTATCCATATTTTCATTATTTATAGAAACATAAAATACAGTATCTTTATTTTATATATGATTTACTATGTAGTTATTAGTTTATTATCTATTTCATGATTTTAATATAATCTTCTGCTATAGTCGGTTACAAGTCCTGTCAGTATACTGTCTACTTCTGCTCAACTTATAGTTTACTCTTGATTCAACTATTTCAAAATTATTATATTTATCCATTGTTCTCCACAATAGTAATGATTTAATAGTCTCCACAATGACACACATTTGGCCCTCAACACTAGTCAGCATCATATGGTGTTTAGAGAGATGCATGATGGGACCACTTTGTGTATAAGGTTGTATTTGTTGTCAATAGTTTTCAATAATGATCAAAATAAAGGAGATCAAGAAGTGCTCCAATGAAATGGAGGAATGGAAATTCATATGATTGTTATACTAATCATAAATTCAAAGATGTTTTTTCAATAAAAGGTGACACATTGTTTACAACAACGAATAATTGTGAGGTATTGTCAATCTGAGTATGATTGAAGAAGAATGGGGATTGGATGAATACTATGAAATTCTTCATGATTGCATGAGAACCAGGCAAGAGCCTATATTCAGAATTGAATCATATGATTTTGATGATGTAGAGAATGATGGTTGAAGAAGAAGAGTTTTTTAAGAAGGAAATCACATAAATGAAGCATGAAGGTCACGACCGATGCATATATTGAAGGTGGCGTTGTTTCCTAGTGTTTGCCAAATTTTTGGGCCTGGAAATCGAAAAATGAAGACATGGGTTGTTGGTAAAAGGAGGCATGCTCAAAGTTGAAGTGGTGCGTGAAAAAGGTGTTCTGTGTGAGAAATATATTAGTTGTGTGAGAAAAATAGTGTGGTGCGTGAAATAGTGGAGTGAGGTTTTACGCCCAAGAGGTGATTCAGAATCACAACTCCAAGAAATGGAAAAGGCATGGGTAGCGTGAAAAATCTAGAGCAGTGCACATAAAAATGGGAATGTGTGGTGAAAAATGTTTTGCGCAAAATATAATTGTATGATTATATTTTGACCTAAATAATCATTGGGTAAAAATTGAATCCATTGGAACCCACTTGGATGTGATTAAGATCTTTAATTTATTTTATACTAATGAAAGTGAAATATGACTCACTAAAGCTTTAATAATTAATGTATTTTTAATATAATGATATAGGGAATATAAATTCGATTATAAATACTCATTTGAACGATAATGTGTTTTTATTTTTTATGAAAATTTATTTGTAAATTTTATGTGATATTTAATTACCTTAATAGCTTATACATTAATGATACAGAATTTATTTACAATGTGAAAAATCATAATATAATTTTTATTAAAGTAATAATTCCCATAAAAAGCCCAAATACTAGACCAAAATCTATTGTTCGAGTATATATATACCATAATAATCCATGTGTCACATTTTGGTGCATTTGGAGCCGTATAAAATAGATTATGACATTTATATTATTTTATTTTTAATAATGTCAAATTTTTCATCTTCAAAACATAATAAATATAACAATTTAAATGTTATGATTTTAAGATTATAAATTCGAGTAAAAGTATTATAATAAAAGATAATATATTTATCTTAATCATTGTATTTTATTTTTAAATTTTATGCAAAAAATATGTATATAAATTAATTATATAAAAATGAAATAGTAATAATGTTATTAAGAGAAATACCAAATAAATGGTTTTAAAAATATTAAAATAAATATTATATGTACTATTTAATGTGCTCCACTAATTTTCTAGACAAATATTACATGTTAAGAATATATTAAATATTTTTTATCGAATATATCTTATATGTGGAGTTTATTTAAATTCAACTAATTATATAGTGTCAAAATTGACAGTACTGATATTTTATAAAAATAACATATTATTAAATTGTTAAAAAATCACAAAAATATTTAAAAATTACAAATTGAAAATTATATCGTCTAAAATGTAATAATTTATATAATTATAGAAAATTATCTACACATATGTAAGTATTTATAACAATTTAATAAATATTATTTTATTACCACAAATAAATTTAAATAGATTAAATAAAGATAAATTAAATTACTAAGCTTTAAAATAAATTCAAAACATGTCTAAATTTTATTGGTTGATGGGATTACAACTTTATCTTGTATTTTCTTCGAATATGAGTCATTTTGGATGTTTTTATGTGGGTTTTGAATTTATTATAAATTAATATTTCTTATGATTCCAAAGGTGCCCCTCTTGTCACTTATAAAAGGTCACCTCCTCCCTCTGCTCATCACACAACATTGAGCCTTAAATATTAAAAAATCCCTATGAATTTATCTTCTCCACTTCACTAGAAACATACTAGATGTCATGATTTTTTTCAAAGGCCAACTATAGTACCCTATGAGGAGGTTTAGAAGAGGCGTGTCGAAGTAGAGGTAATATCCTTTACCGATTTTTTCAAGTTCATTTCTTCTTCTACTTACTAATATTTTGTTGTTTCATAATAATCTAAAAACATAATTATCACGCATATAATGATATTTTATTATAAATATGAACCAATCCTATTTCACCCTTTATCCATCCTACGGAAAACTAAATCACCGCGCGTGAGTTAGTACGGAATATTGTTTCCACGTCGTGGTGTTATTTGTTTTTCCACCACCAACTTACTTGGATGGGTAAAACTGTGTAAAAAATAACTATATATGGTTATTATAAAATCATACTAGATCTGAGATATTATATCATCTAGTATAATTCCATTCAATAATTATGGGAATGATATCATCGCTCGTGTGTACGTCTGGATTACCGTCTCCACAACGCGATGAGATTAATTCTCCAAGTTAACCATTCAAAAATGATTGTAAAGTATATATATTAAATAATCATGAAATTTATAAAATATTTATGATAATTTATATATTTATTAGTTATTTTATTACTTCTATTCAATTTAATAAGAGAACAAAAATAGCGTTCATGCGTACGTACGACCTACTGTCTCCATGAACAGTGTATTTCATTCCATTTATAGATCTATCATATGATGAATATATATAATATATAAATAATGTTTTACATTGTTTAAATATGTAATCATGATCTAAGTTATCATATAATGAATTAAAAGTGAAAACATGTACGATAAATGAAACAATTATAACCAAAATTCTGTTTTATCATGGAATTGACAACAGAACGGGTAATATAAATTCGTAAGTGAATCATGTATGATATCATAAATATTTTTATGGTTCATTTACAAGTTAATAATATGTTTAAAACCACTATACAAGAGTCTCAAACACATGCAGACGAAATTTGACATAAGGTAAGGGATGATTTTGCAATCTAAATTTTATCCGAGATTTCTTATACGTAAGTATTTACTGGGGTTATATTTTTCATCCATGTCAATAAAATAATTTCCATAAAGTGTTTAATATTTTTCCACGTATTTTTAAAGTCATTTTTGACCCTATTTGACTTTTACGTTGTGTTATGGAAGGAATCGTTATTTTGTTTACCATACATGGTACTTTCTGACTATTTCGTTAAAAGTATGAGGAGAATGTTTTATTAACTTATACGGAAGGAATTTATTTTTACAGTTTCATAAAGCCATATTTTCATGAAGCTTAATCTACATGAATTCATTATTATTTTATACAAAATCCTTTTCTTTTAAAATTACATGGCATTTTGTGAAAATAAAATTATTTTGAAGAAGAAAGTAATTTTCCTCAGGAATTCATTTAAAGTGTTTTATCAAAACTATTTCCCATATAGAATGCCATTATTTAGTATGTTTATGATTCAAGTATAATGTCTCTATTATTTACATGGTTTGATTTTTCTTATGATGAAATGATATCCATTTGTTCTATATGGATTATGTTATGAAGGGATGATGTTTATGAAACAAATTTTATTCTTTGGGTTGTGATGAATGATTTATGATTGTTTTGTGGATCACATAAGAATGATTTAAATATGAGATGGGTGGGGCCTATATATCCCTAAAATTCATTAGGTAAAGATTTTTATCTAATGAGATAGACATGGATGGAACTTCAAGTGAATCTGGTTCTGTAATACAGGGCTGGAACGATAAGTAAACCCGGTTCAATAATGGACATTGTCCACTATGATGGTCTTGGTAGCAATGCATTTTCTACTATTGAATGAACAACATGTTATTATTGGATACCACAATTACATTTTTTATTACCATTCTATTTTATCATTATTAATGTTCCTTTATGATCAATTCCTTACATACTGGAAAAATTTATTTCACAACTCATGATTTTAATGATTAAACATTATGTACATGTTTTTATGTTCAAACGTATATGGTTTGTTTTATTTTCTCCATATTTACCCTTACTGAGCATTTGAAATAACCATTTTTATGTTTTCTTTTCCCCATGATATAATGAAAGGTTTTAGGTAAGAAAACAAAATGGAACGATCTTTATGGGATATGTTAAAGATCGTTCACCCTGACTAAAAGATTTTGGTCAATGTTTCCAAAGAAACTAAACTATTACGGTCCTTATATGTCTGTTTTTGTTATGTTTTATGTATTCCGTAAAAGAAGTTTAATTTCCATGTACATCATGTTTGGGTCTCTACAGTTGGTATCAGAGGAAAGGTTTATTTATCCTTTGGAAATAAGGATGCAAAAACATTGGTGAGATCCCTATAGATATTTTAATGGTATGTCCAGGGATTTCCCAAAGGATATGTATATGTATTGTTTATAGTCTTAGAATTATTGTTTCAATAATATAATTAAACCTAAGATGTTAGAAATTGAATGTACACCCCCTTTGTTATGTTATTTTCCTAGCATGATTTTTCCCTTTCAAACTATTCTTTTTGGGTTTTAGACGATGGCTGGAACCCGAAGGAACCATGTTGATCAATGTAATGGAAAATACAATGATTTTCCCCCTGATCAAACCAATGTTGTGAAAGATGGCGTGAAAAATATTATTTCTATACATACACAAGTTATGAATCATTTTGGAATTCCAAATGAAAAGAGAAGGGAACAATATTCTATTGAGTCCTTTAGGAGGCAACATCCACCTTCTTTCTGTGTGTCTTACTATCTACTTGTTGGTAAACAATGGATCAGTATCATTGAAAAGATATTTTCCATACTTCACTTTTCAAAGAATGAAAAATTCATTTTGGTTGTTTACTAATTAGAAGATGAATCAGACCAGTGGTGGACTCTAATTAAGAATACGAGGCCCCAAGATGAAATTGAATCCCTGGAAGGGGATGAGTTCAAGAACATATTTTTCAATTAGTACTATCCTCGTATTCTTCGAATGAATATGAAAAAAGCAGTTCCTTGAGCTTAAGAAACAGGATGATGAATCTGTTGGTATATACAAGGTGAATTTTACATGGATTTCAAGGTATGCATATGGATTTGTCATCTAACCCGAAAGTAAAGTTGATCGATTCTTCAGTGGCCTAAAACCAAGTCTTCGAAGGGCATTATCTATATGAGACATCAGTAGCTATGAAGAAATTGTGTGTTGTGACATCAAGGTATAACTAGAATTTTGTGTTACATATCCACCTCATGTCTTTGAGAAGAAACGAATGATGGAGTTCAAGGGAAAATCTCTAAACTATGGTGAAAAGGAGGCAAATTTTTTTTATTCCCAAAGTGCGGAATCAAGCATGGTGGATATTTTCTTAAAGGGAATATAAAATGTTTTATGTGTGGAAAAGAAGGTCATCGAGCACCTAAGTGCCAATGGAATAGGAAAAATTTATCTATTGCTGTGAATGGAGAAATGACTTCAGAGAACACATCACCAACACTTCAATGCTATAAGTGCAGTGAAATGGGGCATTATGCTAACCAATTCCCTAATCCAAGGGTTAATGATGATGGAAATCAACAACATCTTAAGGCAATGGAAAATGGGAAGTCACTTGTGATCACTATTGGTGATGTTGAATATGATAATGATGTGGTGGAATTATTAAGTGTTTATGTAACGAGATTCCAAAATAGTGATGTGGAATCACATTTTTAGTATTGTGGAATATTGGAATATCAATGTATTTGTTTGTTGTGGTTTTCAATAATTATATGGTACCGGTAACCATGAAAGGTTAATGAAATAGTTTTGGAAAGAAAATGATATGCACATAATGAAGGGATAATGTGATAATGAAATATTTGATAGTATTAATGACCTCATGACTGATATAAGGACAAAGTGACATCATGGTTTGAATATATAGAAATCTTGGGATTTTTGTATGTGGAAAGAGTTAACATATGACAACATTCATGTATTCACTAACATTCAATGGGTATTCCTTTTTAAAGAGAATTCGTGATTAAGGTATTCACATGTTTGGAATGTGACCAACAACGAGATATTTCTTATGATATATGGGGGATAGATGATGGCATTCAAATTCTTGGTTTATGACATTTCTAGTAATCGTTTTCGTTATACTACGAGAATAGATATAAGTATTTTGGATAATTTTAAAGAATTTAAATGGATTATGTTATAAATAATATTATATTGTTCAAGTATAGAAGCTTTTTAGATATTATTTCAGGAATGCTATAATTGTGTAGTTTTAGAAAAAGGAAAACCTACAGGATATATGAAAACCCGTCGCGTTAGACAAGGTTGTGGGAATCAAACACACAATCGAAGTGCTCAGGCCTTTATCGCCTACCACTAGCCTATAAGAAGTCCCTGGTTAGTATACATTAGTTTTATTTTATTAAGAGGTGTGATAGATGAAGTATAAGTCCATATTTGGAATCATATATGGTTAATCTCACCATAGATTGACTTATGTATATTTGATAACTTTTTCTAACCTTTTCTTCGAGATAGGTGGAATGACCCATCATTCTATCATATGATCTGCTAACACTTCAATAATGAAAAATTAAACTTCTTTTCTATTATATAAGAGATGAAGAGGAAATTGTTCATGGAATGGACAATGATAATATTACACTGAAATCAAGTAATTATTTATCATTTTGCAAAATTTTATCTACTTTAATGAAATGATTGTGAAAACAAAAAACGTTGTCCTAGTACCAATATATTCGATTAATTAGATGGTACCTTAGATCATCACAAATTTATGGATTTGTGATTGTTGGATTTTTTATAGCCATTTTTTCTACCACACTCCATCAAAACGTAACAGTTAGATTTCTCCTCCATATCTAGATTTTCACCTATGTTCTTCTATGTGGAAACCCGATGATGAGTTAATTTGGGTAACAGTTACATTTCAAACATTACTATTTAAAATTAAGTGTTAGTATTCCTTTTTACGTTGTGTTTTTATATTAAAGAATCATTCTAGAAGAAAACTATTTATAACCCCGATGAATTTCAAGGGCGAAATTCATTTTAAGGGGGGTGGAATGAAACACACTTAGATTTTAAGAGAAATATTTTTCTTAATTTCATTGACATCATTTGTTTTATGCTTCACAAAGATTGTCTTGCACAATACACAACATTGAATTAGCTTTTATTATACGCAAACACTATTCTTGTCATGTTTTGCATGCAGAAACTACCTTCCTCAATAGCTTGTGTTGTCCGCAATACCGAGTTTCACTAAACAACGATATATTGTTATAATATTATTATGAACTAGTCTTTATGAATATTATAATCTAAATTTTTAATTTTATAACATTATTATTAATCTTACACATTTTTTAGAACATGGAATTAGAACAAAATAATTTTTTCAGGTAAAATTAGTATTTCACAAAAAATGCAGTTTTGACACCGTTTGATGGCGCACCCACATAAAATCTAGTTTTTGACATGTCTATAAGTTCAATTTGAGAAAATAAAATTCTTCTTTTGAATCAGGATATAAAAATTTAATTTTGATAAATTTGTCATATTATTCTGATAACATTCATATTTTAATGAATAGTAAAAACACTCTATATTTTAATTAAAAACATCCTTTTTAAACGTAATAACTTATATAGTAAAATTATAATATTTAATGGCTTCAAAATAAAAATAGTATATATTTTTCATTTAATATAATGTATGTCATTAGCATTGATTTACAATGAATTCATAGGTAAAATCATTTCAATCTTTTGCAATGTTTTAACTTTTAAAACACATTTTTATAACAACAAGATTAATTTTAAATTAATTTATAGAAATTATGTGATTTTAATTTGGAAAAATGGATTCCATATTTGGAATCATTAGGTCCATATTATATTAATATACGACTTTTTATTTTTTGGAACTATGAATTGTATCTACAGTAAATTTTATTACCATAGTTAAAGGTAAATCAGGTAATTAAGGGTAAATATAATATTATAAAATTACCCTAAAACTTGTTTTAATATAATTAAATGATTATATTTTGTCCTAAGACATATTTTGGTTTAAATGGAATCCATTGGAACACATTTGGATGTGATGAAGACCTTTAATTTATTTTATTTTAAAGAAAGTGAAATATGACTCACTCAATAATTAATAATTAAAGTATATTTACTATAAGTCTATATAGAATCTAAATTAATTTATATATACTAATTTGAAATATAAATTTTTTTACTTTGTTATGGTAATTTATTTCTAAATTTTAAGTGATATTTGTTTACCTTAATAGATTATACATTAATGATGCAGAAATTATTTACTTAATGAAAACCAATAATATAGATTTTATTAAAGTAATAATACCCATAAAAATACCCAAAAACTAGACCAACACTTATTGGTCGAGTCTATATATACCATAATTATCCAAGGGTATACTTTGGGACCATTTGGAGCCGTATAAAAGATATTATGACATTTATATTATATTATTTTTAATAATGTCAATGTTGTCACCTTCAAAACATAATAAATATAACAATTTAAATGAGGTGATTTTAAGATTATAAATTCGAGTAAAAGTGTTATTATGAATGTTAATATATTTATATTTATCATAGAATTTAATTTTTTATTTTTATGCAACAAATATGTATATTAAATAATTATAAAAAAATTATATTGTAATTATTTTTATTTAATGAAATATCAAATAACTAGTTTTAAAAATATTAAAATACAAACAATATGAACTATTTAATGTTACCCGCTAATTTTTTAAAAGAATATGACATGTTAGGAATCTATTAAATATTTTATATAGAAAATTTCTTCTCTTTGTTTTTTACGGAATTTCAAATAATTGAATAGCGTAAAAATTGACAATATTGATATTTTATAAAAATTACATATTATTAAATTGTTTAAAAATCACAAAAATATTTAGCAATTACAAATTTAAAATTATATGTTCTAAAAGGTTATAATTTATCTAATAATGGAAAATTCAGAACTCATATGTATGTATTTATATCAATTTAAAAATAATAATTTTATTACCACAAATAAATTTAAATATATTAAATAAGGATAAACCATATTGATAAGCTTTAAAATAAATTCAAAACATGTATAAATTTTATTGGTTGATGAAATTATAACCCTATCTCATATAATATTATAATTTGAGTCATTTTGGATGTTTTTATGTGGGTTTTGAATTTATTATAAATTAATATTTCTTATGTTTCCAAAGGTGCCCCTCTCCTCACTTATAAAAGGGCACCACCTCCCTCTCCTCCTCACAGCACATTGAGCCTTAAACCTCGGACAAACCCTACCCATTTCTCTTCTAAGCTTACCTAGAATCATAATAGAGGACTTCTTCATCTTCGAAGACCATCTTTGGTGCCCTACGAGGAGGCTTAAAAGAGGCGCGTCGAAGAATAGGTAATATCCTTTAACGACTCTTTCAAGTTCGTTTCTTCTTCTACATCATCTTATTTTTTTTTCATAATAAAGTAATAACATCAGTATCACTCATATATTGATATGTTATTATAATTATGAACCAACCCTATTTTAGCTTCTATTCATCCTATGAAAAATGAAATCACCGCGCGTGCGTACGTACGGAATACCGTTGCCACGCCGTGGTGTAATCTGTTTTTCCTCCACCACCTTACATAGATGGGTATAATGGTGTAAAGAATAAATATATATGGTTATTATAACATGATTCTAATTCTGAGATATTATATCATCCACTCTAATTCAATTCAATAATTATGGGAATGATATCATCCCTCGTGCGTACGTACGTATTACCATATCCACGACGCGATACGATTCATTATCCATTTTAACCATTAAAGAATGATTATAAAGTATATATATTAAATAATCTTGAAATATATGAAATATTAATGACACTGGATTTATTTATATGTTATTTACTTACATCTATTAAATTTAATAAGGAAACGAAAACTGTGTTCATATGTACGTACGGCCTACTGTCTCCATGAACGGTGTATTTAATTCCGTTTATCGATATATCATATTATGAATATATATTATATATAAATAATGTTTTACATTCTGTAAATATGTAATCATCATATAAGTTATCATATAATGAATTACATGTGAAAACATGTATGATAAATGAAACAATTTAAATCAAGACGATGCATTATCATGGAATTGACAATAGAACGGGTAATATAATCTCGTAAGTGAATCATGTATGATATCATAAATATATTTATGATTTTGTTACAAGTTAATAATATGTTTAAACCCACTATACAGGATTCTCGGACACATATAGATGAAATTTGACAAAACGTAAGGGAGGATTTTGCAATCTCATTTTTATCTGAGATTTCTTATAAGATAGTATTTACTAGGGTTATATTTCTCATCCATGTCCAAAAAATGTTTTTCATAAAGTGTTTAATATTATTAGATGAATGTTTCATGTCATGTTTACCCCTCTTTGACTTTTACTTTGTGTTATGGAAGGAATCATTTTTTTGTTTACCATACATGGTACTTTTTGACTTTTCTGTTAAAAGTATAAGGAGGATGTTATTTAAACATATACGGCATGACTGGAGTTTTGTGGTTTCATAAATCCATATTTTCATGAAGCTTCCTCTACATTATTTCTTGATTAATTTCAACAAATTTATTTTCTTTTAAAATTACATAGAATTATGTGAAAATAAAATTACTTTGAAGAAGAAAAGATATTTTCATCAAGAATTCATATCAAGTGTTTTAGAAAAACTATTTACCATATAAGATGACATTATTTATTATGTTTATGTTTCAATCATATTGTCTATATTATTTAAATGGATTGATTTTTCTTATGATGAAATGATATCCATGTTTTATATGGATTATGTTATGAAGGGATGATGTTTATGAAACCCATTTTATTATTTGGGTTATGATGAATGATTTATTATTGTGTTGTGTCACACGTAATAATGATTTCAATATGAGATTGGTGATACTTATATCTCCCTCCAATTCATTGTGTAAAGATTTATATCTCATGAGATAGACATGGATGGAATGAAATGTGAATATGGTTCAATAATATAGGGCTGGAATAGTATGTAATCTCGGTTCAGTAATGGACTTTGTCCACTATGATCGTCATGGTAGTAATGCCTTTGCTGCTATGGAAATCATAACGTGTGCTTAATGAATGACATAATTACATGTTTTATTCCCATAACATATTATCATGATTAATGTTCCTTTATGATCTATGCCTTATTTACTTCCATGATTAATTTCACAACTCATGATTTTAATGTTTAAACATTATGTTCATGTTATTATATTGAAACGTAAATGGTATGTATTATTTTCTCCATGGTTTCCCATACTGATAATTTGAGCTCACCCTTTTTATGTTTTATTTTCACCATGATATACAAAAATGTTTTAGCTAAGAAAACAAAATAGAAAGATCATTATGGGAGATGCTGAAGATCATTCACCTTGATTAGAAGATTGTGTTCCATGTTTCCAAAGACACTATACTATTACAGTCCTTGGATGATTGTTTTTTATGTATTAAGAATTCCGTAAAAGTAATGTAATGTCCATGTACGTAATGTTTGGGTATCTACATTTATCTATGCCTTCAGTAATACATGGAACCCTATGATGCAATTCCTTGGACACACAAATAGGAAAAATCGATTATATAAACCTTATGTTATACTTAAAATCCCATGTAGGAATTTCATGGATGGAATCATAGGGTAGATGGATTATATATTCCTTGAGTAGTACATGTAATTCCATATAGGAATTACATGTATGAAATCCTATGGAAAATTAATTATTTAATGTTTTTTTATCTTCATTATATTTTGAAAACATTTTCATATACCTCTGATCAATATTTTATTTAAAATAATAAATGTTCTATATTTATTAGATGTAAAGAAGTTTAGAAGAAAAATTTATTTCAAGGAATAGTGGAATGTAAGGGTGGACCCACATTAAGAAAAAATATCCCCCTATGGTGACATAACTTGGTCATAGACTATTCTAGTGCTATATGATGAAAGTATATTACAGATGGGATTAGAGATCCAAGGATTGGATAATTAAACATTTCTTGAGTGGTACAATGTCTAACTCAATGTCCTTTACATAGGATGTCTATATGAATGGAATTATAGAATAAAGGATTGAATAATATCGATATATTTTTTCCCTCACTCATATATATATAAATATATATTTACTTTTTGGAATATATATTTACAAATATTAATATATATATATTACGAAAAACTATTTTTTTGATTATGATCATATACACATGGATCACCTGTGATGTCCAATTCATTATTCATCTATTGTCATCATATGTTATTATTATGTCTCATTTAGGCTTAAAATACTGCATGACATGCACATAGAAATTATATTATAGGATCGCCATTAGGGAATGACATACTAGGATTGGTTCTCATCCCCTATTTGAACCCAAATGTGCATTTGGACTATATATCTTCTTTTAGGTTGATCATAGATATATATGGATAAGGATAATTTCTAGGGTTTCATGATCAAGAGGATCAACTCGTGTGGATTATTATGATCATGTTGGAGAATAATAGTATTGTCTTAGAGTCTGATTATGTGGTTCTAGTTAGACATATCACTAGAACCATGTATTTTCCAGTTTTCATTATATAATCATGTATTTTGATCAACCTACAGGTCTATCAGTGCTTTATATATGAAAAAGTTGTTCAGTACTATAATATATTTTATTAATTACTATATCATACTTCTATTTTATTTATGTATTACCTAATAGGTCCAATTATTAACAACTATGGATGATATCTTGTTATTTATAATGCTTTTTACTCTGATATGTGGCCTTATTCCCTCCATAGACACGCCTTATGCACCAACTTCTAGTTAGTAACCTCTGTCATATATAGTGGTGTGCTTGAATCCATGTATTTAACTATATTGGGAATGACTTTAGTATAACGCCCCAGCCTTAAACATTACTTAATCTTGAGTTATTTCAAAAGTACATGTTCAAGATCTTTTTAGGTTTAGAGTTTTAGAGAATTAGATCATAAATCATGCATTACACTCCACATTTAATCAAAGTGGTTACATAAAATATAGTACTTATTATTACCAACAACTAAAACATATTGAAAATAAAACATGGATTCTTTCTTGACACTTCTTTGACACTATCATCACATCATGTACCTTTCCCTTGACCTGTGAAAAACATTTCAAAAACCTGGGATGAGCTTAAAAAGCTCAGTAAGGGATATAAAATACCTAAAGGAAACATTAGTACACGTATACATAAGAAACAATGAAATCATACTTTACTCATAAAACATAATCATATTAACATACCTCATGAAATCATAAGATTTATGAATAACTCATAAAAAACATAAGACATAGAGGTAACTTGAGGGATTCATAACATTCTTACATTTGGAGAAACCCTCATGGTTGCGTTTAGAAAACCCATCCTAGTATATTCCCTAAATCTTTTCGGGTAATCCTTAACGTTTAACCCCTTCGCGTTACCCAATGAATTAGAGAGCTATACCGGGATCACCCACCCTTAGATTATCATGAAACCACCCATCATCATAAACATTTCACCAGAACCATAACATAATCGTATCACATAAAACATTCATAAAGGAAACACAACATTTCCACATTTCAATCACAAGATATCAATGACACATTGATATAATAAAAAAATTATCAAAATCATTTTCAATACCAAAATAAATGAAAATTAAAACGTGGTATTTATTTATCATTTAAAAATAAGTTATAACTTGTAGAGGAAGCTGAAACTCAAATAATGGTCCCAACGGAGGAGAAGTCATTGTCGCCGTATACGTATGACAAAAACATTCCCTTTTGTCTTTTAGTAAAACGCTTCATATAAAAATATTCCATTTGAATAAAAGTAAAAGTAAAAGGGGTTGATACACTGTATAATAGAATGTTGTGTATAAAACAAGATATTCCTTAATGAATGGACGTTGAGACAAAGTCCCTTACCTCTGGTCCGACATGACATGATCGTTTTTAACCTCCTGAATAATAAACTTGAGTAAATTTATAATTGCTTAAGAACCTTTTTCACGTTCATTATTCATTTTATATCACTTATTATCGTGTTATTAACACTATATAATTATTTATGTTAATAATGGTTGTTTTGTCTATCATTGGTACTTAAGTCAAAAATAAACTCCTTATAATTACAAGTTGTTCATGTAGTAAAATATCCATTATATGCAGAATTATATTCATGATGTATATAACATATATGTCATATATATCCAGTATATACATGCATTTATAATATTACAAAACATTTAAAGGAACAAAATGAAATGCACCGTTCATGGAGACGGTAAGCCGTACGTACACATGAACACTACTTTCATTTCTATTTTTTATTTTATGAAATGGACTCATAATGATATAAAGTTATATTATAATTCCATTATAATATCATATATAATATCATTAACTCTATCCTTTACATGTCACACATATGGCATTAACGAATCAAGTCACTTTGAGGGGCGGTAGTCCGCACTTCTTAAAATGAAGATATCGAATTTACCCATAATGGAAACCTTAAATGTATGCCATAAATATAAAGTATAGAAGCTTAAGAAAAACATAATCATATTATATATCATATATAAATATAGTTACATCTTAATGTCCACCTTCTAAGGTGTTAGAATAATATCGAACAATCATCGTTTCGTGAGGCAGAAATTCGCCATCCACGGAAACAATATGATCTTTAACAATTAGATGTAGGTGTGTGTAAGTGTAGCTCCAATAATTTTTATAGAATAATCCTAGTATATTGAAGATACTGGTGTTGTTACAAAAGAAATGAATAAAAATATTTTAGGGGGTTGGAGAAGCAAAATAAATCAAAAGAACATTAGAGATGTCTTTACCTCTAAATCGGGTAACTCCTCTTGGTTTGAACAAAAAAAGTTTCTTGAAGAGATTTATACCTAAGGTAAGGCTTCTAGGATGAAGAGAGGTATATGGAGAGATAAAATGAGTAGATATTGGCTGATCCAATGGATTAAGGAGTGTGGGTTAGGAGGTAGATGTGGGGGCCTTTAGTCAGAGGAGAGGAGGGGCACTCTTGGTATGTTATAAAATGTAACTTTATATTGAAATGTGTTTTGGATTAAAACGGTACCAGATTGATATATTTCGAGGATATGGTTATAAGGTTTCGAAATATACTCATACAATAGGTTTTTGACAAGTGTATGTCGTATATTTTACATTATCCTTTCATTTTATTTAAATCGTTCATTAATGAGATAATCGTTGCATCATCATGATGTCATAAATAATTTAATTTATCTAATTTCTAAAAATTATAAAAAACTACTATGATTTAGGAAGTATTTATATCATTCTGAAGAATATTTGTAGTCTAAATGATCATTTATTTACGCAAAATTAAAATTGATTTACTTAGGTCTGACATACTTTGTTATATTTAACTTTCTTTAAAAATAAAAAGATAAAAAGTCATTATCACCCAAAAGTGATTCCATGGGGTCCCTAAGTTTGGCACAAGGCATCCCATGGTCAGCCATGACACAACCAATAGCATTAGGAAACATGTCAGGGTCATTTTTCATTATTAAGATATTATTTTGTTGTCCATAACTACCCGATTACTAATTAATCATGATAATTAAAGAAAATTACCGTCGTTACAATTCATTATGTCCAAAAACAAAAGAGTCTCAATTAAATAATTCGGTCCCTATGATTCCAATTATAGAATCTATTTTACCAAATTACAGACACCTAAATTTCAATAGTTAATTTAAAAATAATTCCATTTGTCCAAACAAATAGCGAGTTTTTTTGAAACAATATCTATGAAAAGATTGGCACTTGTTTATGCCCAATTCTGAAGTGAAATTAATATCAATGACCACCATTGGATTAAACTGTAAAAAAATATTCTATTTAAAATTTAAAACCAATTAAAAAAATATAACCATATAAGTAAATTAGATGAAAAATTAGTTTGGATGTAAAATGCAGTATTTTTCATTATTCATTAAAAAATGAACATTGTCAGAAAAATACAAAAAAATTTATCCAAAGTAAATTTCAATGTCCCAATAATAAAGAATAAGTTTATTTTGTCAAATAGACCTTATAAATTTGTCAAAATATTGATTTAAAAATGGTTTCCCATCAAAAGGCAGTAAAACAACCTTTTAAAAATATGAGTGTATTCAATGCTTAATATTTTATTTATTCTCATTTTACGCCTCTAAAACACTATATAATTCATAAATAGACATAGATAAGAATAATAATTATTCATTGATTACTTGGTATGTTACATCCTTCCCTCCATTATAAAATTTCATCCCCACAATTTATTTACTTATCTAATAAGTGGGGGTATTTATCCTTTATTGCATTTTCATATTTCCATGTTGCCTCTACAATCATGTGGTTTTTCCACAATCTTTCTCATGATTATTCACCTTATTCCATAACACATGATCCCTATGGTCAAGAATCTAGACCATTTGTTCCTCATAAGATATATTATCTTCCAACTGAACTACCTATTGACTCAAAACATGAGATGGATCTGGCATGCACTTCCTTAACATTGAAACATGAAAAACATTGTGTACCTGAGATAAACTCGGAGGTAAATCCACTCGGAATGAAATGGATCCAACTCTCTCAAGAATTTTATATGGTCCAATGAACCTTGGACTCAGCTTTCTTTTCTTACCAAATCGCATCACACTTTTCCATGGTGATACTTTGAGGAAAACCTGATCACCTACACCAAAAGGGAGAACCTTCCTCCTGTTCTATGCATAACTCTTCTTCCTGCTCTGAGCTATTCTCATGTGTCTCTATATCAACTGATCTTTTTCTACCAACTCTTCTACCAATTCCTGTCCCATCAACTTCCTTTCACCCACTTCATCCCAGAAAGCTGGTGTTCGACATCGCTTCCCATATAATGCCTCAAATGGTGACATCTGTATTCTGGAATGAGAACTGTTATTATAATAAAACTCAACCAAAGAAAGATGTTGGTCCCAAAATCCATGATAATCCATCGAAAAAGAACGTAGCATATCCTCCAAGGTCTGAATCTTTCGTTCTGACTGCCCATCTGATTGAGGATGAAAAGTTGTACTAAAATTTAAGTCAGTACCCAATGACTTCTGAAGGCCTTTCAAAAAGTTAGAAGTGAACCTGGGATCACAATCAGATACAAAAGAGAGGGGAACTGCATGTAACCTGAATATATCTTTAAGATACAAACGGGAAAGATGATCTGGGGAAAAATTATCTCGTATGTCATGGAAATGATCATATTTAGTCAAGCGATCAAGAATAAACCAGATTGCATTGTTACCTCAATGTGTCTTCATAAATCCAACAACGAAGTCAATGGATATATTCTCCCATTTCTACTCTGCCACAGGTAAAGGTTGAAGAATCCCTTTAGGTAACTGTCACTATACTTTTACATGTTGACAAGTCAAACACTTCATAGTAAAATCAGAAATATCCCTTTTCATTTTGGCCCATCAGTAATACTCTCGAAGATCTCTATACATCATTGTACTTCCTAGATGAACTGAAAACAGAGAACTATGAGCATCAAATAACAACTCTCTCTTCAACTGTGAATCACAAGGCACACAAAATCTCTTCCAAAATCTCAAAACACAATCATTATCAATTTTGAATTCAGGAAACTTACCTTTCTGAACCAACTCTACCTCTTTCTGCAACTCACTGTCTTGCTTCTGTGCTTGCTTAATTCTACTTGATAGAGAAGATTTCACTAATACCTGAAACAAAATAGAGGGAAATCCCGAACCAACAACTTCTATGCCATATTTCATCAAATCCTTAACCAAAGGATCACGTTCCAAATGCAACATTGTTAATGGATCATTATTTTTCGTCTCAAAGAATCAGCCACTTTATTTGATTTTCCCAGATGGTAATGAATTCTAAAATAATAATCCTTGATTAATTCTAGCCATATCCTCTGTTTAATGTTCAATTATTTCTGAGGGAATATATACTATAAACTTTTTTGATCAGTATATTTTTCACGCTTTACACCATATAGATGATGCCTCTATATTTTTAAAGTGATAACAACTGCAGCTAATTACAAATCATGTGTAGGGTAATTTACCTCATGAGTTTTCAACTGATGTGAAGCATAAGAAATTACCTGATCATTATGCATTAGGACGCAACCAAGTCCTTTCAATGAAGCATCACTGTAGATAACAAACTCATCATTCCAGGAATATAGTTCCAAAACTGGAGCATTCACCAATCTTCTTTTCAATTTCTAAAATAAATCATCTCATTCTTTTGTCCAGATGAACTTAACACTCGTCTGATTCAGCTTAGTCATTGGACTAGATAACTGGGAATATTTTCTAACAAACCTTCGGTAATATCCTGCCAAACCAAGGAAGCTAAGAATCTCAGTTACATTTGTGGGTCTTGGCCATTATTCCACAACCCTTGTTTTGGCAGGATCAACATTTATCCCATCTTTAGAAACATTGTGAACAAGGAATGAAATTTTTTGCAACCACAACTCACAATTGAGAAATTTCCCATAAAATTTATTTTATTTTAAGGTTTTCAAAATAACTCTTAAATTACTTTCATTCTCCTCTTTACTTTTAGAAAACACCAAAATATCATCAATGAAAACAACCACAATCTTATCCATGAACTCATGGAAAATTCTATTTATAAGGTCATGAATACAGTAGGTGCATTGGTTTGCCCAAAAGGAATTACTACAAATTCATAATGTCCATATCTTATACAAAACGTGGTCTTTATAATATCTTCTTCATTTACCTTCAATTGATGGTACCCCGATCTCAGGTCAATCTTTGAAAAATACTGAGCTACCTGGAGCTAATCAAACAAATCATCGATATGAGGTAAAGGATATTAATTCTTAATAGTGATGTTATTCAATGCTCTATAATCAATGCAAAGTCTCATTGAACCATCTTTCTTTTTTAACAAATAAAATAGAAGCACCCCATGTTGATGTGCTAGGTCGAATGAATCCTTTCTCTAATAGATCTTGCAATTGTTCCTTCAACTCTAAATGTTCAATTTGAGCCATTCGATAAGGGGGTTTTGAAATTGGTATAGCATCGAGAACTAAGTCAACCGTAAATTCAACTTCCCGATCTGGTATTATTCAAGGAAACTCATCAGAAAAAAAATCAGGATACTCATTTACCACTAGTACATCATTAATCTAAACAGTTCATTTGTTTTCAACAATATTTGCAAGGTAACATTCATTTCCATATTTTACATGTTTTTCTGCATCTTGATATGTTATCAATAGTTAGGGTTCATTCTTGTACACAAACTGAATGTCATTCTGAAAAGAAACTTCTTTAGCTCTACAATCAATCTTAGCATGGTAAAGTGTGAGCCAATCCATACCCAGGATAACATCAACAGTTATCCTATCAAGCCTTGATCCTTACCTATGGTCTTCCCAATAATCCCCCCAATTATTTTTACCACATATAATCACTTTTGTTCTCACTAAAAGGAATAAACCGCATCCATTAATAAGGATCTCAAAGAGAAGAGATCAAGAGGAAAACACCATCTTTTGTGTTTTATCGTTTCTTTCATTTTATGTTATTGTTTTTTAAATTTCTTTTTGATTATGTTGGGATATGTCATTACATATCAAATTTAATTTCCATATTATTTATGGGTGATTATATACCGTTTTTGTATCATTAAATTTTTTTATGAAATTTTTTGTGACGTTGTTAGGATGCCGAATATTCGTGGGAGATTTCTCAATTTTTCTTCTTTTTTGATTTCCTTTATTTTATAATTATTTCCTCATATACCGTTATCAAAATGCTATGATAATTCTAGTACCATAAATTATCTAGAATTATATTATGAAAATGGAATATTTCATCATTATCTCCCTTTCCCCTCCACTTATACTAGAAATGAAAACACCGTCCGAGATGTGTTAATTTATCACATTCAAGGACAACTTGTTCTCAATTTTCATTACCGTGTTCAATTCTGGTCATAAAACCATTTTAATGGTGGCACCAGAAAATAATATATTTATTTAATATAATTAATATTTTATAATCCTTAAAAACTCAGAATATAAAATAATAATACAAATCATGTTCATTATGAACAAAACCACTATGTAAATCCAAACGTTTGTAATGAAATATTAATTAATAAATCAACATCATGGTATATAATACAAAAAAATATAAGTTATTTTATATCTATGTAATGTCATTAACAAGATATAATAACAATTATTTACATTTACCCTCATTCCAAAAGAACATCCATTAATGAATATAAGTAAATGGATCCTGAAATCCAAGGGAGAAACTGCTTCCAAAATAATAAAATTGAATCCATTAAAACCCATCATAAAATGGAATTAATGATCCTAGTAAGGTTATAAAATATTAATTAAATGGTTATGAGGTTATGGACTTATTATTTAATGAAGATAAATTTTATTATTCAGGTCATTATGAACAATCAAGAATACCTTAGAGCTTAAGGTAATGGATATCGTAACATAATTTCTATTCATGGAGTTAAAAACCAGTGCAATTGGTTTTGTATTTTACCAGAATATGTGTGAATGGACTATTATTTTTTTATTCTGTATATCCACTTTTATTGAGTGGGTTTATGTTTTCCACACATGATTATGTAACTGAGGTGTCCGCAGTCTAATGATACATTCGTGGTATGGGTTTTTTCATCCAACATCCATCATTTTGAGATATTATGTATTCACTTATATTACATGTATATCGTGTATAGATACTTCCCATTAATGTAACATATCATGAATATATTTATTTTTAGGTTATTTAATATTCCATATTAATAATATTAATTTTCGGTCATATGAATCATCTCATTAAAAAGTTTTAAGGGTTTTGCACCAGCACTTCCATTTTTCATTTGGGCAACTTTCATTGTCTAATTTTTCACCTAAACATCCATTTTTTATTTGGGATACTTTAATTTTCTAATTTATACTATGAAATTCTTATGTATTATTATTTACTCCTCCTAAATTTTGTGTGAGTGCATTGTATATGTTTTCCAAAAATAATACTACCTAATTTTATGGGAATTTAGACAATTTTAAAGGGACTTTCAAAATTATTTCTGAAATACAAACTCGATTCAAGGGATATTTTTAATTTTTACCCATTTTCATGTGTTCACCAAAATCTATTTTAATCCAAAATTACTTTTATAAAAACACTAATTTTATCATGAAAAATGATCTTGGATAATTTCTATATTTATGAGAACAGATGTGCTTTTCCAATTAAAAATTCTCATTAATACATTCTTTAAAATAATTTAAAATGTTTTACTTACAAAGAATCATAAGAAATATTTTAACATGATTTCACTTCAGTGGGACATTATTTATGGCTAATATATTATTTAAATGTCCTAGTCCTTTATTTTAAGGTATATTAATCTATAAAATATAATTTCATGGAAAATATAAATGATTTTCCAAAAGGACTCTTATTTAAAATGTAAAAAAGTATTTTTCTCATCTCTCAGTAACTTTTATGACACATATGACTTCTTCCTCACATATTTATTTCATATGGGATATGTAATAACCTTTAGTATATCATATCAATAGTCTCCTTATATTCATGACATTCTAATTGATTATGTTTTGAATGTTTCATGGTGGTTTGAGGTAATATGGAATGATTATGATAAATTCCTCAAGAATTTTTCAATGGTCTCATTTAAAAATATATTCGCCTAAGTCAACATCCTTTTTTGAATATAGTTATTAATTAGGGTATATATCATAATATATCATCCACTTTGATATATTTAATGGTTTATTATTAGTTTGATATTTTGTGAATTAAGAATTTTGTTATTCAAAGTGGTATATAACACTTTTAATAAAAGACGTAATTTAATTATCTAAAGTGGTATGAGTCACATTGAAAAAAGGACTTACTATACATATGAGGAATGATTTGGTCATAGTATGTATCGGGTGGGGCCTGATATAGCCTCTATGTGCTTTAGTAGGTCTTATGAGACAAACTATAGTCCTGGTACAAGGCCTTGAGAAAAGAAATATTTCACGGTTTTATGAGACCTTAATCATTTTTAGACGCCTTGGATAAGACCCTGATGATATGTTTTAGAATGTCCGACATATGTATTTACCTCATTATAAAATTACTAAGGACAGTTCATGTTGTTATTTTACTAGTATAATACCCATGATTGTGTTTTATTATAGACATATTTATTCGTCACATATTCTTTCCACAATGTGTTCAAATTTGTTTTTAAAGGAATTTGTTTTAGTTATTCACCATACCTAATGATTATGTTTTGGTTATCTTCCACTGTATTGGTTAATCCTTACTGAGCATTTGATCTCAACCCTTTTATTTTTTTTCCTTCCACAGGTTAAGAATAAGAGATCATTATTGTGTTTTAAAGGATGAAATTTATTATATTTTGTTACGTATCTTATTTTTATTCCTTTCACAATGAAAAATGGGTTTTATTTATATATATAGTTTATTCATGACTACTAAACTGATCTATCATTTGGGAATTTATTACTGGTAATCATGCCAAAGTAATAAAATATGAATCTTTTTCCTGGAAACTGGAGTTAGGTCCTCACAATATGTTTAATCCATGTATTAATTTTCATTTATGTTGGCCTTATAATTTATATTTTATAGGCTTTCAAAGACACATACATGAAACATTTTTATGTTTCAAGTAGGTGTATTTGAAACCATAACAATTATTTTCGATGAAAGTTTTTTAAGAAATTTTTTTGGTTTTCAACTATTAATTATAGGTTTAATACATGCATTTTTTCATTTATACATATCTTATAGTATATTTTTATAGTCTTTCAAAGTCACGCACTAGAAACAGAATCCCACATCAAAAATTCATAATGTTCTGCACTGGAAAGGGAGATCCAGAATCCCACATCTGATATACAGAATGATATTCAGGGTAAGACCTCTTATAAATGGGAGACTACGGTGAGAGATTTTGTTAGAATCCAAACTGTTGTAATGGCAGTAGTGATGAATATTAAACAGTAGATAAAATCTGTGGAATATTTTTGTTTTTATTTATATATATAAATGAAAACAAAAAACATTAATAAAAAAGATAGTAATTTTTTCAGTTTTAGAAGAATGGAGGAAATAGGGTTGTCACCTTTCGACATTACATGACAAGAAGTAGCACCACTTCAACCTTTAGGTCATATTTTTAAAAATAGTAATGACCCATGAAGTTTTTAAAAAAAATATTTTTTAAAATCTATTTAAAAAATATCAAAAAAATAATAATAATAATAATAATTTTATAAATTTTATAAATTTTATTTTAAATAATATGAAAGTTAATAAGAAATGAATAATATTTATATTTATATTCATTTTAATGATAATAAATTCATTAATATTTTTAACTAACAAAACATTTTTACTTACACAACAATGTTATTATTATTTTTATTATTATGTCATAAAAATTTAATTTAAATCATTATCATAACATTTTATTATATTATGTAATGGGTAATTGCAAGGTAGTCTCGGCCGACCGCATGGTTACCACCAACCGTGCGGTGCTCATGCGCCGATCAGCAACCCACTACAAAATCAAATATAACACTTTTAAACATGAACTCAACCCCCACCATGACAAGACTAATCGAAGCCAATAAATTATAAAATAAAATAATTTAAAAGGTTGGGGTTTGACAATTATCCTCACCACAAAAATGTTCTCCCCTATAATGTCACCCATCAAAAAGAACACCAAAACACTGGTCAACCCTGCCCAAAACTATTGGGAAAAAAATATCCGCATTTGGATGATTATTCACTCTACAAGTTACTCCTGACTAACTCCAAGAAAAACTATACAAGAAAAATCTGTGGGACCAAGAGAGGGTTTTCCCCCTCCCATGAATTCCCATAACAGATGAATTTATAACTCAAACACAACACTTCGGGGCGGGGGGACATGGAAACTCCAAACCGAACATACCCATTTCGTAACAAGAGTTGAATAGGACCCGTATGTCTTAAATAGAAAACCACTACAAGGCCACCCAACATATCACAGACCTAAATAAATAAATCCCTATAAAAACACAACCATAACAATGAATCTCCCACACCATCTAATATTCCTCAACACCTCACATCTCCAAATGATCACTCATAAAACTAGGACCAACCCACATTAGGGCCGAAAAAACTATTATGTGAAAATAACTATTCTAGAGGTCACTTTCAGAAGAATTTAACTAATTGGATCACAAAAGGATACGGTCACCGCACTATCACCACAAAAGATGAACTTACAAAAAATAAGAAAACAAGAACATGGTGACCATGAATGTCTCTATTCTAAGATGATTACTAAAGAACCAAAAAAATGGTCTCACATTCGTATGATATGATTACTATGTGGGAGCTTCAACATGAGACAAAAGGTTGAGGCTTTGAAGGATGAATCATCAAATGCATCACATTCAGACACTAGTATCCCTCGATAATAACTATGGCCTCAAATGATGCTTCTGACAGAATATCCCTTAGTGACTTGAACGGACACAACAATGACAAGGAATAGGAGGGTTGCAACCCAATCACATAGAATGACCAAACTATCCATACTGATGGCCCACTCGAATTCATCGTGAAAAACTGGGTTCCATGATCAATGAAAATAACGTCTTAGGTAAGGTTACCACTACATGCACTCTTCTATAGATATGTAATGTTAACAAAAATTGACTATCACCAACTACTCCCAAAACTCCAATGATGATAAGACAACCAACCTGTATTGGTCCCCAACTGATCCCTTAAACAAACCTGAAATGGCATGAAACTAAACAACATATGGTGTTCCCCACCACCCAAAGACAAAATCTACTTCCCTCAAGTCATTCAACTACCTCTAAAAGACATCTAACACCTCGTAGGGAGATGACACTTAAAAGAACCTAAACATGGGCATGACTCATCATTAACACTAGGTTCCTATATGGGCGTAATACTTCAGTGAACATAAAGAACACAAATCCAAAACCAACATTTTTCTAAAACACAATCGAAAAGAACACATCAAGCCATGAAAACTGGCCCAGAAAGTAGTCCAATATAAACACGGACAAAACCCGCTTTTCTAAAACCACCATTTTCACTAAAATTTCAGAACTGCCTTATCCCATGTTAATTTTTCAAATACCAAATCTACTTTTGAAAATTCAAAAAAAATACACTCTAAAAGGAAAAAAAAATTTCCAAAACCTTTATATTTTAAAACACAACGAAGGAATCCTATGTATCATCACATGTGTGTCCACCCATTTCTATCCACATCACCCATAAACATGTTCCCCCACACACATACTATACACAACCACACACATGTGATATTCCATAAAGAGTACCAAGGGCGACATCCATTCCTCATCAAAAACCAAGAATTTTTTAAAATGATTCCAATTTTAAAACTCCCTTTACCAATTTAAAATAATTTTAGAGGAAAACAGTTATTTAATAAAATCCACTTCCTTTTACAATAGCATGCTTTCACAAATGGGAACCAAATAGAGTAAAACATACAATGGACCATTGTAATGAAGAACTAGCAGTTAGAAATTACATGATGACATAGCATTGATCGACGACCCAAATATGTGTCAATAACTAGGAGGATGTTAAACTGGCCCACATGACTCTACATGGGTCACCACTCTATGTGAGGTCACGATGTAACACCAACTTTCCATAATTCTCATCCCTTAATCCAAAACAGAAACATAAGACTCAGATCCCGAACTACCCCTTGAAACTCAAGGTTCAGAATGAGCAAGGGTTCATGATTCCCTTTCTTCACCTACCTATTGAGTCCCAATAGTTCTAATATACATCTACCAAACACCCCAAATATCAAGGGCATTCTCTGACACCATTATTCCATGAACCAATCCCAGGTCGATGCTGAGGTGGTCACCCGAGTTAGTCCATGACATGTCCCGAGGGGCATTCCCATTGCCCCCGGGATGGATACTACTGCCGAGCATCATTGTATAAATGAAGGAAAGATTTAAGACCAATGGATAAAAGAAATACTAGATAAATAAATTGAAAAAACTGAGCTTGAAAAAAATGAAAACTTAATCTTAAATAGAGAAAAGAACAAATCTAGATACAATGTACCACTATGAAAAACAAAACTGGAAACAAGAACATTATACAACGATCTCTGTGTGACCCCTTGGTGACCTCCAACCACAAGACAAAAACTTCTACCACATGAGCAGCCACTAAGTAAATGTCTGAACAATAAGTGAACTAAAAACTGGAATATTAAAGGATATGAATGATCAAAAAAATGCCTAGTAGGGATGCAAAAAATAAACATCTGAATCCCACTGTTTTCCTTACACAATTTTTCCCAATGAAACAAGTTTGGAAATAAAATTATAAAAATAAGGTTTTACATTTTAAACAAAATAAATCCTATTCCCCACTATGAGAACCAAATCACATAATATATTTTTTCAAAAACAATTTACCCATTTATAAACAAAACCACACAAGTAATATCAGGGCTTTCCACCTAGGATAATGGTAAACAATAGAATTAGAAAATAAACCCATGTAGCAGAAAGTAACAAGTCATTACACGCACAAACCATTGGATATTCTGAACATCCCTAGACAGTCCCTTCACACACTCGGCATGAAACCACTTATCAGCATATGGTGAACCCCCATAGTTTATAACCAACAGTCCACCATTTTGGAAAATTCATTGGAAAACCCCACCTAGACACTTTATTTACCAAGGGGATACAACCCATCTAATCGGGGCTTGTGTGTAACCATCACTCGATAATCTATAAGATTCCCAAGAAACACAAGGTTGTTATATAAATACTATATAGGTATGAGGCCCTTCCATGCGTGACTCATCTCACCACACTTGCATACACCAAACATGGACACAAATATAAAATAATCCATAAGTGACGTCCCTTATTTAAATGTGTCCCATAATTATATACAGATATTTCATATCACATAACGGTTTCAAATGGGCGTCCATACCATTTAACATTTAAACCATTTCATAAAACACTCAATGTTACCAACCAGTTTTACAATTTTACCAAAACACAACATCCTTTAAAATTTTGTACAAACATTTCCCTTGGTTTAAAAGTTATGAAAATTCCTTTAACTCAACATGTTTTAATAAAATTACCCAAAACATCATACCAATTCCGATTTTAAAATTACAAATCCTAATTATCCATTAAGAAAACATTCACCAAACCCACACCAAGATCCCAATGGGACTATAGTTTTAAATTCACACACCAATTTATTTTTTAAGGTAAAATGGACCAAAACCTTGTGGCATACATTTAAATTGGTTTTTTATCCCACCTAAAATAATCAGGATCATTTAGAAAGAAGAAACCATTTAGAAAACCATATTTTCAAAGAAACACCAATTTAAAACCCCACCTTTATTTGATGAAACAACTGTGTGTGCACTTAGTGCACCCATGAACGTTCCAACATCGAAAGTCTAACCAAACCCCAAAAAGGGAAACTTAGACTCTATTTCCAAAAAAATATATATTTCCTTAAAACCATAACTAGCCACCCGAACTATATATGGATCATAAAACAATCCCTTTAAAAATCATTAAACACTTTCCATGAAATTTTAACACATTTAGCTTGATATTCCAACATCAAACCTACACACTAGAAATCCTTTTTTGATATCAACTTCACTACAAGAATAAAATGTAATGGCTTTCCCCTAAAAATAACAAATTCCCGATATTATTTTAGTGTAACACCAACTAATAACATTTAATCCATTAAACCCTTAAAATAGTGTTTTAACACAAGAACCAATATGTAATAAAACTAGACCATGTACATTAAAAACAATTTCATAGCAACATAATAACGGTGATACATTTCATAATGTCTCAATTCATTCTAAAAGAAACAATGTAAATTTAAACAAGTTTCATAGATGTAATAAAACATGGAAATTAAAATTAAACTCAATTAAAACCGATTTTAAACAAATCAACTAAATTAAAATTTTCTATAATAATTTAAAAAAGGATTCAATATATGAGTAAAACAAGATTATAAATTTATTTGAAATTCTAATCATCAATGGAACATATTTAAGAAATGAAAAGATGAAAACACCTACCAAAACCATGTCCAATTACAATGAAACATCAATAGGAGGATGAATGATGCCTTGTGGACAAATCATACTCCCTTAATCCAAAGGAAACTAGATATAAATATTAAATATAAAATTTATGGTTCGTATAACAATAAAACCCACATGGAAACCATAGTAATTGAGTGAGGATAAGAGAATATGGAAGAAATAACTCACCGGAATGAAATGCCAGAGGGAGGAGTGGCTGTTGGAATATGCACCGGATGAGAGGAGTTATGCATCAGGGATAATAGGGAGGGGATGTGCATGAGGAATTATGTGGAGAGAGGGGTGAGTGGAGAGAGGGAAAAAAAGAGGTATTAAAAAAATTAAAAACAACAACAAATAAATATTAAAAAATGTTAATAATTATAAAAATATAATTATAATAATAATAATAATTATAAAAATTTAAATAATATTAATAATTGAAAAAGATTAATTACAAAACATATAATAATATTAATAACTATATAATTCAGAACAATGCAATTAATTTTCTTAATGATAATAATAATAATAATAATAATAATAATAAGTTTATTCAAATTAATTTAAATAATAACAAATTCATAACAACTGATAAATATATATATTTATATCAATTATAAAGATAATAAGATATTTAACAATTTTAATTAAAAAATCATTTTTACTTACACAACAATGTTATTATTATGTTGACTTGAATAGTTACTTTATTATATTCTCATAATGTTTTATTATTTTATGTAATGGGCCACTATAGGGGCATCCGGGCTGACTGTAAGGTTACCGCCAATCATTTGGTTCTCGTGAATTGATATAAAACCCACCTAAAACATCAAATAAAAAAATTTAAACATTCAATCTACATGCACCATTTTAAGACTACCCAAACCATGAAATAATAAAATAAATTAATATAATATGTCATGTTGTGACATGATTAAATGAGAAATTATTAATAAATATATATCTTTTACCCAATATTAATATATAATAATGAGTATTAATTATTGATTAAATTGATTATTCGATATGAGGAATGATTTGAATACACAATGATTGGTGGGGCCTGAACATTATATATCCCATTGATGCATCAGTAGGTTCTCTTGAAGAAAATAAGATGGCCAAATTAAACCGGTTTCTACCTATATATTTAGACTCTCTATATGATAGATAATGAATATAGATGATTTCTTGGGCATTGTACATGACATCAAATGATTAATAATTTCATTCATGTTGATATAGAATATTGTTTCAGTGATATTTTCTCTATAAAAAAATCTACGGATGTTTTTCGTTCTGTGTTTATTGATTTAATGGGATGTGTTTTAATTTTCTTTCCTCTCCATATTTATTATGATTTATCTAGTTAATTATTATGCATGTTTTATATGATATTCACCTTACCATATTGATTCATTATTCTTGATTCATGTTTTTATTTGTTCAACATACCCTTATTGAGTATTTGATCTCACCCTTATTTTTTAATCCTTTTTTCTAGGTTATGATGTGGAATCCTATGAATGAGTTTCAATGTTTAAATTTATTACCATGTGTTGTGTATTTTGTTGTATTTATGAATTCCCAATGTAATAAGGGTATCATGTATGTAACCTGGTTTTGATAAACTATAATACTATTCAGTCTCATGGGATATAAACATTATATGTATTGTAATGTAATAACATAATACACTGGATCTTGGATTCTAGGATTTGGAAGATATAGGATTGATATGTGGTTGATTCATACAAGACACAATCGAATTATAGACTATTTTATTAATGTATAAATATAATTGAATCTTATTTTCTCATTTCTCTATATAATTCATATTTTCAACTAAAATGGAAGTTCTATAATGAAATAATTTACTTCAAGTCATATCTTCTATATTCTATGTCGAATTGATATACGATATATTCCATTACATTATTAATTAATTGTGAATCGGTTTATTAATTACTGAGTGAAATATGAACTCATTTTCTAATTTTTGTCTATGTGACTATATTTAAATATAAACTGAACTTCTTTATTTTAAATAAATAGTTCTATTCATACTAACAACATCATGTGTCGGATTTTTTTGTGGTTAACTTATACACCTTAAATATAAATTAAGGATCATTTTCATAATAATTAAAATCATTATTTGCTTTTATCTCATTTTGTACAATGTGAAGCATGTTTTAAACTAAAATTCCATTTTTATATTGAGATCATTAACCTTGAATTATACCATACACATAATTTTTCATATTTAAGTATGGTCAATTCATATATTTAAAAAATAAATTTTGTAAATTTTTTCTATTATTAATAAAATATGAGAACATTAGACTGATTTTGTCTATGTGATGGATGTTTAAAATTATAATAGTGCTTTTATATTGAAAACATGAACTTCATGTCGTACATGACACATCATGTTCTTGATAAATGTATGGAATATTACTTCTTCTCATAAATGAAATCTGAATCATTTTCAATTTTTTGGGAAATAATATTAGAAAATTTTCTCAATTTTGGATATATAATGTTAGTTTTAATCATAAATGTCACATTTATAGTGAAAACATGAACATGTATTCATACCAAATGCATGGAGTGTCAAATTAATGTCTATAAAATTACAACGTGTGACTTTTGATTTATGGATAATTTTTTATATTCATAAAAACAGTCTGTGTTCATTTACATATTTTTTACTAGTGTTGTCCAATTTCACCAACAATGAAACATTTTTATTGAAAACATGCACTTTGAGTCATATTAGTGACATCATGTTCCATACTGACATGATGTCAATTTTAACACACCACAAATAAGTTATCAATTCTTATAATAATAATTTAAAACAATTGGATATAATTTTATTTGATTTTGATATCTGATGTGTGTTTTAATGTAAAATAAAAAAATTTATATTTAGGACATAAAATAAAAATTATGATGTTATGAGTCAGCATTCTCCTTCCCTAATAGTTGGGAACAGGTAATAATATTTTGGTTTATAAGGATCATTATCCAATTTCATTATGGCCATTATACCAATTTGAAGCCTTAAAGTCCAATTAATTATGACCATGAGTAGCTCCATACATGTTATAACATTTCAATGATACATATAGAATAACCCTATAATATATTAATCATTGATAAAATATATGAAAATAATATATAAGCATTATGATAAAAATTATATACATCCCAAATGAATCTCCAATGTAATAGCTTATTCCATATAATAATCATAATAGGTAATCGCATCAACTAGATGTTGGTAAATATTCTATCAATATGTACACTTCCCACTAATCTCTAAAAATGTTACATATTATTCTAAGTCTATAGATTATGGAATACCCTGATGTATTAAAAAAATATTGAAAAATAAATTAATAACAAAATTTTTAGATGAATTTTTAGTAACCTTAAAAAATAATATGTTTGTGGATACATTTAATTTTATGGTATATAATATCATTTATAAATATGAATACAAAATATCCATGTTAATTGTTTTTATTTTTCATTATATTCTATAACAAAATTTACCCGAATTATATTTTAGTTTTAAATATGTTTTATATATATATCTTACTATATATAATGTATCTTTGGTCCATTATATTAAATCAATCGGTTTTTTATGTTTAGTCACTATTACAATTCAAATATTATTTATATTTTTTTATTGAAGATCATTTAAAATTAATTATAGACATAATGTGTGGTATATTGAGGTATTTACATATTTGGATACATGAACTACATATTTAGGGTATCAAAATTGATTTCCATTAGAGTCTTATGCCTCAGAATTTTTTTTAATAAATATATATTTTTTATGATTATAATATAGAGTTTTACCCATTCATTGTAGGCTTAAAAAATATTATTCTATATATCAAATTATTTTCAAAGACCTCAACTATGATATGTTTTTATTTTCAATTTCAATGAATTCTATAGATGGGGTTTCCATTGAAATTACATATCAATTAATGAGTGGAAATATTTTTTAATATTGGTTTAAATTAATATGATATTAATATATAATCTTGTAGAAAATATGAATAATTGTTAAATGTACAAAAATTATAGATCATTTATTGTATAGGTAAATTATTAGAATATATATCATTTATTTATTAACAACTGTGACTCCCAACAATTCAAGATTGATAATCTCATATATACTATCTAGACCATCTTTATAAATTATAAAATCTCTAAATATTTATTAATCATAGTCAATGTAGGAAAAAATTCTATATATTAATGATTATCCTACATAAAAATTTATTGTTAATATATGAGTTAGTTGAACTATGGGGTGAAGGTACTATTGGAAGGGAATTTTGATTTCTTAGTACATTCATTGGATCGTCATGATCTCAACATCTATTTTGTCTTCATTTTATCTATATTTAATAACATACATTAATTAATGACTTTTTTTATAAAATATTAATGGGATTTTATTTAATGAAATTTGTTAAAGAAATGAATATTGTAACATTATAAAATTTGATGTGTACTCTATGAATGTTCCAATTGTATTATAAACAATTTTAACATCAAGATAATCATATGTAATAGGAAACACAATGATTAAATAATGAGATACTTAAAGCACAATTCTCATTCTATCATTTTGGATTGGTTTGTTATGTAGAATATATCATGGTATATTGTACACCATACCCCTCATAACAAGGTGATATGATGTTTCATATTTAAAATCACATATAACATCACCCTACAAAAGTTTACAAATATAAAATTATCATATGATGTTTCATTAAAATTTCGGAGAATTAGTATTATCAAAATTGACTAACATGGGTATGAAAGGTAGTTGACTAGAATTAATATCCTCATATCTATTGGGATCATTTTTATCATCATGTACTGATCATTATCCCGATATCAGTTATATTTGATCATTTTGAATATATTGGTACACCAAACTAAATTAGAAAATAATACTTTTCTATTTAACCATCTATGCCTGCTCGAATTTCACCATATCATATATATTTGCTCATGGTTGTGCCTTCTAAAGATATTATTGATATTACACTACAAATCATGTACCTCTAGTGAGAACATAATGTTCAGGCCACTAGAAATATTCTGAAATTATTTTTACATATAGAACATTCAATACCGATTCTTGTTTCTAAACCATATATATATCATTAATGAAATCATTGGTATTTTTATTTAGTAATATTAAAAAACCAAAAAAAAAACAAATAACTAATTCTTATACATGTTTCTCATACTACTGGTAAATTGTTTTTAATAGTCTACCCATTATAATTATGTGGACCTCCATCCATTGAACATGACTTGGAAAATAAATGGATTCATATTTTGATTCATCATGATGTATAAAAAAAGAACTTGTTATGTTTCATACCTCAAAAAACATATATAGTATATTTAAAATATATACAATTTTATTCTCATGTTCTGTACACCACACTATTATTTTATGGTAGGGGTGCATAATTTTTTATATATGTTTCTTATTTTCATCATCCCATTATTTCATTAAATAAATATTTTCAATGAAAGAGTATAAAATAAATATTTTCAAATAAAATATTATTATTTAAATTACCCATTAAGTGATTCATTATCATTCATAGTTGTAAATGGTTTCCATGTTTATTGGTTTGTAATATGTGCATACATAATTGGGGGTGGGGTTTAACCTTCACTTTAGCATCATAGAGATGAACCTTTTATGGACGTTTATAGAATCCTCTAAGAGATTTTATAAAGATAATTATGATATTTTTATTATAGTAGTATTATAAAAGAAATTAACTCTAAAAAATAATGGAATTTAAATAAACATTTCATTATATAATTTTTCATTAAATTAGATAATGTATAGAAAATAATTACCTTAACAACTTCTAAAATACTTTCCTTCAATGAATGAATGTTATTGCCAGACATATCTATATCAATTGGAACATGTGTTATCAATTTGATATTAATGAAAATAATGAGAAATACATTTTTAGGTTAATATATTGGTCTTATTAATTCCAACCAACCTCAAATTTTTATAATTACCACTCATCTTGATATTTTTGTTAAATTTTTTATTCTACATTGTTATTTTCTAATCATATTTTCATTGATCCTAGTAAAATTCATTATGTTTAGAAGTTACAATTTTTTATTACATGGAACTTTTAATTCTACCACGTAATGTAGTTATTAGATACAGTAGTAGTTAAAAACTAATTTTTAATTTTATAAATTTAGTAAAGAACACCTAATATTATGATGAAAATACTATTATATTAAAAAAAACTAACATTTTCATTGAAATAACTTTTCTCCTTTAAATATTTGGAGGATTTTCATCCTATATTGACTATACAAATCCTATATTGCTGGTACCATATAAAATACAATAAATTTTAAAAAATTTGGACCACTATGAAATGATTGTGATCTCCAAATGAATGGCTTATCCATAAGTAAATATTAAATTCTTCATTAAGATGTTTTTCTCACAAATATGTCAAGTGAAAAATTCAAGTTTACTGGAATAGGTATGTAAATTACATGCACTATTTATGATGCCACTATGAATTGATCGTCCTTATATATAAACTCACAAATATTATCCGTCGTGAATCCCAATTAATAAACATTTATATCACTACATATTTTATCCCATTTGAAACAAAAATAACAAGATGAAATGTTGCAGATTACTACATGTATATTTTTATAATGATGCTGAAATATGACATATTCAAATAAATTGGATTTATATCCTTTGAAACAAACATGTGTATCAGTTCCTCAACAATTTTATGTCCTTGATTTTTCATCATATATCATTCATATTCTAACTTTGTATTAAACATATGATAATTAATTACAATTCTTGTGTAAGATATTAATTATACATTTGGTCACCTACTAATCCATCAAATATGTTTGGTGGTTGAAGTCATATTATTTGATAACTGCATATAAATATGATCTCAATCCCATCTTATAAACTATTTATTATTTCTACTTGATATCCATTTTTCATCATATGATGGACTGAATTGTCTACGATATACATTGTGTAATTCAGAATATGGAGAAACCTCTACACTAATAATTAAAATCTATAGTTGGACTTTAGACCTCTATGATATAGTAATTAATACAACATCAATTATGTAAATACCTTCAAATATATTGAATATATTTTGAAGAGATGTTGGGAGACTGATGATATTTTACTCAGATAGTTAATCAATATATAATTCAGCAGGTTGTTTAGTAATATATTTTTTGACAATATGATGTTATTATAAACATTTATTAATTGTTTTTTCTTTATAAATATTTACATAACATTAAATGGGTTACATCCATCTATAATGGATACAATTACTTCATTGAATCACTCTATCAAAGTGAACAATTAGGTGGAAGAATATATCAAAGTATTATGGTTGGAATAATATCTTTAATTCACATTATATGACTTCCATATCCTTATTTGTGATTTGAAACATCACAATGTCTATTAAATTAAGGAATATATCTTTAATATAGAAGAAAATTATTGTTACTATATGTTATACATTTTTATGAAGACTGAAATGTAATGATCCCTGCATAAAATCATGAAGAAACACAGGTCCTGAGATTTTAAACCCGTAAATGTAAAATTTGTCAATGAAACAATAATCTAGGTATCTTTTTAATAAAAAACGGAATATTTACCCTATTAATGAAATTTAGAAATTTTTGTTTTTCATGTTAGGATAGAGGTTAATCTAATTGGGGAAGAATAGTTTTTATTTCCCCCTTCACCAGTTCCAACTATTCCCTTATCCCCATGAAAATCATGTATAACCAATCCCAGATACCTTCTTTATTTTTCATGAACACTTAGTAATGTTACAAAAACACTATAATATACATTTTCATACAATTTTGAAATGAAAAAATTGTTTGAAGAAAAAAAATTCCACCTTGATTATTAAAATAAAATTTATCTTTTTGGAACATACTTTTCGGTCATTATTTGAAATAGTATGGCCAAAATAGTTTCAATATAAACTAATTTCTCAAAACATTTATCACCCCCTACTAGAGTTTTTGTTATAACTTGGTATATATACCCATTAAATGATGTTAATAATGATTTGAATTTTTGTTTTTAAGAAAAAATATGTGATTTTTTAAAAACAAAATTTTATTGAAAATTTTCAACATAAATGCGTGTTTGTATTCTTCATAAATGGATTACCCCAACATTAAATTAATAATATAGCTTGAAAGATTACCAAAATCATTAATTTCATTAATCTTACCCTATAATAATGTTCTCAATGTGAATTATTTATGTCTATGATCATCATATATAGTAACTCATATATCTAATATCAATTTATGATATTTTATCAATGGATCCATATAGACATCAATATCATTACCATGATAGTTTGTTATAGAAATAATTAAGGCCAATATAATCTATTCGATCTTCATTGATATCCATGATGGAATAATTTAATTTAAAAACTTATCTACCTTGGTACCGTAAGTACTAATCAGTACACTGAAATTATTTTTCCCATTTGTAAATAATACAAAAATTTAGAATTATTACATAATTTTGAATTTTTGGATTCTTATAATCAATTTTCATTTATTTTGGAGAGTTAAATGGGTGACATAGTCTACCATATTTAATTAATATAGTTTCATGCTATATAAATGGTCTAGAATCATCCTGACATAAATATATATATATAATCGAAAAATTTATAACAATGTACTATATATACTTTAAAATACATGATTTTTCATTCATTTATAAAATTTTTCTATTATTAGGGACTTTTTTGAGTTATTAATGGTCCTTGGGAGTCAATATAAAATCATTGATATATGAATGTATTTTTTATAGATCTTACAAATTAAATTTATCGATTTTTAGAATCATATTGTTGCAATCGAATATTAATATTTTTTGTCATCATATCATTCATGTGACCAAGTATTTCTATAATACTAGTGTCTCATGTAACTTTATGAATCACCACTTCTCTCATGTATTACAAAGTAAAATATTTTTAAACTCAATAATCAATATCTAAATTTTAGAAAATAGTTATGTAAAAAATAACATAGAAGTATACTGAATTGTATGAATTTTATAAGAATGATTTTATTAAATTTAAACAATACTAATTGATGGTCTTTAAAATTCGCACAGATAAATAAATAGAAAAAATTTTATATGAGGGTGATTTTAAGAAACTGTGAAAGTGAAATTGGTTGTTTTTATTAAAAAATTCGAAATCCATCACGGGGTTTTATAAGTATCTATTTCCAGTGAAATAGGATTTTTAAATTAATTATTTATAAATCATATTTTGTGGTGGATTCAATTTTATTTATATTAATTTGGTATGAAATAACTGTCTTGACATTAAAATGTCCCTTTTCTATAGTTAGTTAATTAGGGAATTACAAACTAATTTTTATACCTTAACCATATTTTGGAATAATTACACTAGTCTATTTGAAGGATATAAAATAAATTTGTGAAATTAGTTATCTAATTTAGAAATGGTTATTTTAGATTCAAAAAATCCGTGATTATATTTAAAATAAGTATTAATATATTTTTATTTTTATTTTTTTAATTGTGGAATCCAAGAGTACATGATTAAAATAATGATATAAAAATCCAAAAACATACACATTCATCTACATTACACTCTCAAAATATGGTTATTACTTCCATATTCTTTTAATTAAGAAGTAAGAGAGAAGGGAAAAAATGAAAATAAATCCTACGGAAAAAAAGTGTTGAAGAAGATTTTGTTGGAGAAACGTACAGTGTAAAAACATTCCCCATACTATAGTCTCTATATTTATCCATAAAACCAGTACCCTAATTCTCTATTTATAATTATTTGTAATTATTGAGTTAATATATTTTTTGCAATAATATAATTTGTTATGTCTTGGGTCAAAATCCATATTTAATGGATATGTAGGGTTATATGATTGACTCTATGTTGAATGACACATCGAAATATGTAAATTCGTGCACATTAAACCATTATTTAGGGAATAAAATTTGTGTTCATTCCATGAATATAAAGGGGGATTGTCCTTTGTGTTTTCTCTATGTATTGAGTTCATTTATTTTATTGGTTTTACCCAATGAAAATTATTCATAATATGAATATCATTTTTCTGTGTTTTCACGTTTATTTCATTATGATTTTTATTTTTTAAACATTGATAACGAATAATGAAAATACATTATATTAGTGAAAATATAAATAAATTACCACCCCTCATTATAATTTTAATTTTTTTATCATTCCGTAAACGATCAATTAAATATACAATTATGAAAAAATATCAGTTAAATTTACAAAGATCAATGTGTTTTATAAATAAAAATGAAATAATAAATCTGTTGACCTCACCTGGTTTGATAATCCCAATCGTGTATTTATATGTTTTGATAATCCCAATTATGTGTTCATATATTATGCTTTCTCAATTAATGTTGATCTACATTTTAATTCTTTCAAATCAGTGATCAAGTTAATAATAATGTTTAAATAATCTCTGATTTATGTTAATCTCGATTATCCTTGTTTATAAAAGCTTTGAAACAATTCTAAGTCAATTAGATGTGGTTTGCATAAGATATAGAGCTACCGATAGCCAGAGCCATTGATAGCCAGAGCTACCGATAGCCAGAGCCACCGATAGCCAGAGCTACCGATAGCCAGAGCTACCGATAGCCAGAGCCACCGATAGCCAGAGCGACCGATAGCCAGAGCGACCGATAGCCAGAGCTACCGATAGCCAGAGCTACCGATAGCCAGATCAACCGATATCCAGAGAGACCGATAGCCAGAGCGACTGATAGCCAGAGCCACCGATAGCCAGAGCCACCGATAGCCAGAGCAACCGATAGCCAGAGCTACCGATAGCCAGAGCTACCGATGCAAAGAGCTACCGATGGACAGAGAGCTACCGATGCACAAAGCTACCGATGGACAGAGAGCTACCGATGCACAGAGCTACCGATGGACAGAGAGCTACCGATAAGAGCTACCGATAAGAGCCACTGATAAGAGTTTGAAGAGCTACCAAGGGATGATCCTACACCGAGTCAGTCGTACACGTCTACAAATAAACGGCTACCTATAATGAACTGCGGAGTCAAATCCTATATCCTTGACACTATTTTATTATTGTACCAACGGTTACATTTTTTACTTTTGATGCATTTAATGTTATTAAAGGATTTATGTTCCACTTCCGGAAACCATTCCAAGTACGATCGAAAAGTATAATCATTCCTTCTTCTCAGAAAAAAAAAGAGGCATAAAAAAGGACATCGTGTAGTTATCAAAAAAGTGTGTGAGACAAGAGACTTGAAGAGATCGAGCACACAGAACACACTTGCGATCAAGCTCAAAATGTTCCAAGAACAACTGGAGAACTTGCACTCACGAGACTACTAATACTAGCCTCAAGAACATAGAGCATACATCGAGCAATCTATTCTAAAGAAGAACTACACAAAACTCTTCATTCTTTGAGCCGATAAGCAAGCTGAACCTGGAAGTCAAGGAAACAGATGATACTCTATTTTCCAGACAAAAACCATAAGAAGACTCATAAAGAATTCTAATCAACAGATGGAGTCCAGAGCTACACGAAGATCACTAGAGCCATTTCTAAACTCTAAATCTTTATCTCTGTGATTTTATTTTCACATTACGAGCAGTGTGTTTTATCTGTTGTATTTTACACACAAACTGTCTCCTGAACCTTAACTGGAGGATTTGTAAATCCTCACTCACTGTCTTTTCATTCATTTTCCCACTGTGGATAGTGGTAGAGGTCGTGTGTGACCTGGACAGCTGGTTTCTGTTGTTTTGTTTCCCACGAATAACAGTGGTAGAGGTCTTAGACCTGGACAGTTGTAAACTGTTGAACCCCGATCTAGGGTGTGGATCATCATTATATAAACTATTGAGAGGACTAAGTCTCGGCTTGATACTGAACCTCTCGGTTAACTCCTCTATGTTTTTAGTTAATGTTTATATCCATACAGTACATATTTATTTCATTTTCTACTGCTATTACTTTGAAATATAATTTATTTTCAATGCTACTTTGATAGTTAAACTCTAAAGTGTTTATATTTATTGTAAACCAGTAAGTTAGTTTCAAAAGTTAAATTAATCATAAGATTAAGTTAACTGAGAACTAATCAATCTTTGAGAAACTAATTGAATCTTTATAATCTGTATAAATTCACTACAGTTTAATCTGTTTTTCAAATTGGGGGATTTTAATAGAAATTGGTTTTAACATAAATTTTAATTGGAACTCAATTCACCCCCCTCTTGAGTGTCCACTCCGACCAACATTTGGTATCAAAGGGTGGTTAATATCTTCTAAATTACTCTGTTTTCAACTGTGATTTTAGTTGTATTTTAATGTTCTTAAAATTTCTGTTATTTCTAAATTTTTATCTCTTTAAATTTTGTTTATAATTGATAATAGACTTGAGGGTTCTAATACTAACCGGCCACCTTTCTTTAATGGAAATAACTATGCTCAGTGGAAACTTAAAATGAAAATTCATCTAGAAAGCATGAGTTTTGATATTTGGACTGCTATTGAATCTGAATACAAAATTACCACTACTGATAGATGTACTTGTGATGAACCTACAAAGACTTCTTACAATAATAATTGTAATGCTATGAATGCTCTGTACTATTCTCTAAGAGATGAATAATTCAACATAATTTATGCATGCAAAACTACTTTTGAAATTTGGGATATCTTGGCTGTTTCTCACGAAGGAACAACTAATGTTAAAGAAATGAGATTAAACACTTATACTATTAAATATGATAATTTCAAAATGAAGCTTGATGAACCTATTTCTGACATGTATCTCATGTTCAATGAGATATTAAACACAATGATCTCACTCGGAATGATTGTTCCTGCAAAAGAAAAAATTATGAGAATACTGAGATGTTTTCCAGATAGATGGAGAGGTACATCCGTTTCAATTAGAGAATCCTGTGACATTGGAGCACTGCCTATCAAGGAGTTAATTGGTAAGATGATGATGTATGAAGAAGATCGTAAAGTAAATAAAGAAGAAAATGAGGAACCCAAAAGAAAATCTGTAGCGTTTAAAACTACTGCCATTAAGAGTAATGACAAGGATAAACTACAAATGGAGACTGAGAGTTCAACGAGTGAAAATTCAGAATATGACAGTGATGCCGAGATGGCTCAAATATCTAGGGGATTCAAGAAGTTTTATAGGAAAAAGAGATTCTTTAGGAAAAAAAATTACAAAGGAAAGAATGATCAACAAGGAAAATGGAAAAATGATTGGAAGAAGGCTGACAGGACTGATGAATTTGCCTACTATGAATGCAAGAGAAAAGGACATATCAAAGAAGACTATCTGAAGTTAAAATTCAAAAAGAAATTTGATTACAAAGAAAATAAGTACAAGAAATCCATGAAGGCTACCTGGAGTGCTTCAGAAGACAACACTAGTGAAGCCGAATCTTCGGACTCTGAAAGGAATCGAGCCAACATGTGTTTCTGAAAAATACTTCTGAGGTTACATCTGACACTCATGTTTTAAATTCATATTATTCTGGAGATGATTCTGATTCAGAAAACATGTCAAAATCTGAACTATTTGAGTAATGTGATATGTTGGAAGAAACTTGTAATGATCTTAAAGACAAATAAAAAGGTTTAAAGAAAAAGTATGCTTTAAGTGTTAATCATAAATCTGATCCTGATATCGAAAAGTAAAAGAATTATCAACCACTAATGGAAAATATAGAACTGAAACTGTCAAATGAGAAACATATAAAGGATTTAGAAAAATACACAAATGGAAAGGATGCTCTAACTCAAATGCTAAGAAAGAAAGTTGCACCTAGATATGCTACTGGTTTAGGATACCAACCAGGACAGAGACAGTTCACCAGAACCCAATTTATTCCTAAGTCTGAAAAAAATATTGCTAGTTCCAGTTTTGGAAATTCATATGCTTCAACAGGATATTCATATGATTATAGAAAAAATAAAGTCTATCTTTAAAAATCTGTTACCTCTGTTAATTTTATAAAACCAATAAAACAAATCTGGGTACCCAAAGCCCTGATTGCTAACCTATCTGGACCCAAGAAAATCTGGGTACCAAAGTCATTTCCTATTTAAATTTGTTTTATAGGAGACCTGCTTGAAGAGATGTCATAAGAATATATGGTATTTAGACAGTGGGTGCTCAAGACACATGAATGGGGATTATTCTTGCTTCAAGAGCTTAATAAAGGTTGATGGAGGTCATGTCACCTTTGGTTACAACTCTAAAGGAAAAATCATCGGCCTAGGCCAGATTGGTAACACTGAATCGGTATTAATTTCTAATGTTTTATTCATTGATGGACTTAAATATAACTAGCTTAGTATATCTCAATTATGTGACGATGGTTTCAATGTCTCGTTTGAAAATGATTCGTGTGATGTTTTTAACTCCAAAAATTATTTAGTATTTTCTGCTCTAAGGAATGAAAATGTTTATGCAATTGATTTCAAATCATTAGCCAAACAAAATATTTCTTGTTTGAATGATTTTCATAAAGAATCTTGGCTATGGCACAGAAGATTAGGACACTGCAACATTCACTCACTTAGAAAACTGGCTAGGAAAAACTTAGTTAGAGACTTACCTAAATTAGAATTCCCAAATGACAAAGTGCGTAATCCCTGTCAAAAGGGAAAACAACACAAAGTTTCTTTTAAATCATAGAAAGAAGTCTCAACTTCTCAACCACTTGAGTTGGTTCACATGGATTTGTTTGGACCATCAAGAGTTTCTAGTTTAAATGGGAAGCATTATGTCTATGTCCTTGTAGATGACATTTCGAGATATACTTGGGTATACTTTCTAGCTCACAAAAGTGAAGCTTCTCCTTACTTTGTTAAATATTCTAAGTCTGTAGAGAACCTTAGTGGACTTATGATTAAAACCCAAAGAAGTGATCATGGTCGTGAGTTTAAAAATCTTGAGTTTGAATCTTACTACTCACACAATGACTATAGTCACAATTTCTCTGCCCCTAGGACACCCCATCAAAATGGTGTAGTATAAAGGAGAAACCAAACCCTTCATGAAATAGGTAGAACCATGCTCAATGAATATGAACTACCTATTTACTTTTGGACTAAATCTGTTAATACAACTTTTTATGTTATCAATAGAGTCTTGATCAGACCTGTTCTTAAGAGGACTCTTTATGAGCTGTGGAACCATAGGAAACCTAAGGTTAACTACTTCAGAGTTTTTGGGTGCAATGTCTTTATTCTCAATATCAAAGACAATCTTGAAAAATTTTCATCCAAGAGTGATGAAGGAATTTTTCTGGGCTACTCTATTTCAAGTAAAGCTTATAGAGTTTTCAATAAGAGAACCAAATGTGTGGAATAATCTATTCACATCAAATTCGATGAAACTGAGCCACATGAGCCTAAAACATCTCTTGAGAATCTTGAAGAAGATTTGTCTATTCTGGACCTTAATGATAAATCTAATGAACCTGTTATAAAAACATCCAGTTTTGGACTTTTTCCAGAATCAGCTTCTGTTGAACCCGAACCTATAGATGAACCTAAAGTTTCTAGTCCAACCTTTACCAAATCGACTAAGATTCTAAAGAATCATCCTTTAGATGTTGTTGTTGGTAATCTTGATAGATGAACACAAACTAGAGCTTCTTTAAGGAACCAAGATGAACATCAAGCTTTTTTGTCATAACTAGAACCCAAAAATATCAATGATGCTATCAATGATGAATTCTGGGTAATTGCCATGCAAGAAGAGTTAAATAAATTTGAAAGAAACAAAGTCTGGGAATTAGTTGACAGACCCAAGGACACCTTGACAATAGGCACAAAATGGGTTTTTAGAAATAAAGTTGATGAATCAGGAATCATAGTTAGAAACAAAGCTAGACTAGTTTCATAGGGATATAGTCAAGAAGAGGGTATAGACTATGGAGAAACTTTTGCACCTGTAGCTCTACTGGAAGCTATTAGGATCTTACTTGCATATGAATCACATCTGAATTTCAAGTTATATCAAATGGATGTAAAAAGTGCATTTCTGAATGGTTTTATAATTGAAGATTTTTTTGTGGAACAACCACCTGGATTTACAAACCCTCATTTTCCAAATCAAGTTTTTAAACATTCTAAAGCTTTATATGGTTTAAAACAAACTCCAAGAGCTTGGTATGATAGACTCAACAATTTTCTTATTTCAAAAAGTTTTACTAAAGGGATTGCTGATCCAAATATTTTTATTAAAAGAATTTCGAAATATGTTTTAGTTGTACAAATCTATGTTGATGATATTATATTTGGATCTTCTAAACACACATTATGTACTGATTTTTCAAAAAGTATGCAAAATGAATTTGAAATGAGCTTAATGGGAGAGATTAAGTATTTTCTTGGTTTTCAAAATTTTCAAACTAGAGATGGAATTATTTTAAATCATAGTAAATATACAAAAGATCTTTTAAAACGTTTTGGATTGGATAGTATTAAGGAAAATGATACACCTATGAGTACTACCTGTAAGTTGGATACAGATGAAACTAGGAAACCAGTGGATCAAACCAATTACAGAGGTATGATTGGGAGCTTACATTATCTTACTGCTAGTCGACCAGAAATTATGTTCAGTGTATGTATGTGCGCTAGATTTCAAGCTAATCCTAAAGAATCACACTTACTGGCTGTTAAAAGGATTTTGAAATATCTTAAGCATACTGTAAATTTAGGTTTGTTTTATCCAAAAGGACAATCATTTGACCTAACTAGCTATTCAGATGCTGGCTTTGCTGGATGTAAGTTAGACAGGAAGAGAACATATGGAACATGTCATTTACTTGGAAGATCCCTAGTGTCATGGTGTAGTAAGAAACAGAACTCAGTTGCATTGTCTACTGCAGAAGCAAAGTATATAGCTGCTAGTAGTTTATGTGCACAAATTCTGTGGATGAAACACACTTTATTGGACTATGGATTTGAGTTTAAACATTTTTCAATTAACTGTGACAAAACTAGTGCAATAAACATATCTAAGAACCCTGTATCTCACTCTAAGACCATACACATAGATGTAAGACAACATTTTCTATGAGATCATTATCAAGAGGTTATATTACTCTTGAATTTATTGGCACTAAACATCAATTGGCTGATATTTTCACTAAACCTTTAAGTTCTGATAGGATAAGTTACATTAGGCACGAGATGGGGATGTTTAATTCTCACCGATGTGGAAATTATCACCGATGTTGAAATTCTCACCGATGTTGAAATTCTCACGGATGTTGAAATTCTCACTGATGATGAAATTCTCACCGATGTTGAAATTCTCACCGATGTTGAAATTCTCACCGATGTTGAAATTCTCACCGATGTTGAAATTCTCACTGATGTTGAAATTTCTCACTGATGTTGAAACTCTCACCGATGTTGAAATTCTCACCGATGTTGAAATTCTCACTGATGTTGAAATTCTCACTGATGTCGAAATTCTCACCGATGTTGAAATTCTCACCGATGATCAATTCTAATCGATGATCAATTCTCACCGATGCAATGTTTTAAAACATCTGTCTACCGCCAAGAAAATGAATTGTTTTATTTTTTTTATTTTACTTTATTCGTTTATTTATGATTCATACATGATAAAACTAAGCCTAAGCCGCTTCTCACTCCACCAGAGCCAAAACCTTTCACCTTCAAATCATAGCTCCCTAATCGACTGAGAACCCTAAATCAGCGTTGGAAAAAACCAAGATTCCTACCAGCAGAGATGACAGTGTAGAGACTAAAAGAAAGAAGGAGAAAGTACAGCAAGAAGCTAGTGGAAGTAATGTCAGAACTAGGTCGGGAAAGCGACCAGTAAACCCTCATTTACAGAATAGAGATATTGTGATTGAAAAGGAGCTATGCGTATATTGGCTGCAACCAAGCAAGTCGTTGGGGCTTGAAATTCTGGAAGATCGGAGATGGGTAGATTGTTTTTCAAATAACAATGGTCCCTACTACCCGAAGTTAGTGAAACAATTCTACAACTTCGTAAGCTTCGAGAAGTCTGAGAATGAGAATCGGGTAAGTTCTTTTTTAAATGGAAAAGAAATGTCATTTTATTCAATAGAGTGGGATGAATGTTTAAAAGTCCCACATGAAGGTGTATCCGGGTATGTCTCAACATCAATTCCACCTACCAGTAACATCTTTGACTATGAGACCACTTTAAAAGAACTAACGGGTAATGGAAGTCAAAGGCACGTGGTAGCTGCTGAATTGGATGGAAAGAACAGATTGCTTTTCAAATTTGTTCAACATGTTTTGATACTGAGGAGAGGAAATTTTTCTAATCTTAGATATCAAGATATTTATCTTCTCCATCTGTTAAGACATGGTGTGAAAGTTAATCCGTGCAGACTGCTGTTGAGAGAAATGGAAGACATGATTAGGCCGAAATCAAAGACTAATGCTTTATTCTTTTCCAAAATGATCTTTGTGATGATAAAAGTGAAAGGGATAGCTGAGTCTCAAGATGAGACAGTTTTAGTTAAGAATAACTTTTGTATCACTACTACAGTTTGTAAGTACATGAAAATCAATTGGAACCCATGGAAAGGAGAATGGGTCAGTGATGACCAGAAGGTGTATGATAAATTTAATCCTGTGGATTATCCTTCAAAGCCAAAGGATAAAAGAGATCCAGGTTTAGGACCTGATGAAGAGGAACCCGAGTACAGTGATGAGTCAGAAGAAGAAGAAGAAGAAAAACTCCTATGGATATTGGTGGAGATCCAGACATTCCCCCAAGTCCTGTTACTGATTTTGTATACTCAAGAAAAGGTAAAGTAGAGGAAGTGTTATCTATTCATGAGGAAGACCAGCCAGTTCCTCAACAAGAAGGAGAAAAAGAGAATGTATCTGAATCGTCTGATTCTGCTAGGCTGAGTCTGAGTCCATTGATTGGAAACTCAGTTGTGCCTACTGCTGAAGTAGAAAAATAAAGAGAAGAAGCTCTACCTTTTTCAGAAAATCTCCTTACTGCTGCTGAGATGGAAGTTGTTGTGGATGATTCTGATGAAGAAAGACCAGCAGTGAATTTAGATGTTGTACTTAAGAATGCACCCATTGATGGGGAGCATCATTCCAATCTTGGAAATGTTACAGTGGCTGTTGAGGTTGAAGACTGGGTAGAAGTCCCAGGTTTTATAGTCTGTGGTTTGGATTATCCTCATTCGGATAATGAAGTAACTTTTAATAGACCAAAGATCAGCTATGACATCAATTCTGAGTTATTACCTACTGATGTGGTCCGAGTACATGATTTAGATGTGCTGATAGAAAATCTCAATGTCAGTTTTGTAGAAGAAGTAAAGACAATGGAATCTTTTCTAGTATCCTCGATTCAATCAGTCATGAATTATTCTATAGTCAGTTTAGCTTCTGCAAGAGTATCTACTACAGTTGCTCCTACTGATTTTGTTACAATGTCTGATCTCGAATCCCTAAAGCATGAGCTGAAAGAATCCTTCAGTGCCTCAGTTTCTGAGATAAAGCACTATTTTAGTGAAGAAATGAAGTTGTTAGAACAATCTTTTGAGCTTTTTCATGGTTTCAATCTGTCAATTTTTATGGGTGAGCTGATGGAAGCAGTCAAAGCGTGCCAGACCCAATATTCTAGAATAGAAGCAGATCTTGAAGCCTTAAAGAAGTCTGTTACTGCTTTAGATTCTTACATGAGCTCAAAGCCTCAAGCTAATAAGGATTTAGCCTATGTGAAAAGTGTTGTAAGCCAAATGGTCCCAGTATTTGAAGATTTCTAATCTTCTATAAAGGATCATGTTAAAAATCAGGACTCTCAACTGCATACTCTGATTAGTGGTTTGACCAAAAGTTTCAAAGAAACTGTATCTTTCTCAGTTGGTCCTCTAGCTTCAAAACCTGCATTTGATTTGAATCAATTACGAGCTATGATGAAGGAGGAGCTTGGTTCTATTTCAACCAGTGGCTCTGTGGACTCATTAGATCTAAGCCAAGTAGTGCTCTCTACAAGATATTAAGTCAGGGAAATAGTGAAAATCGTCCACGACCATATGAAAGAGGCCTCTGCCTCTCAGGAAGAAATCAAGAACAAGGTGGATTATTATTTCCAAAGGATTTTTAACAAGCAACAACTCAACCATCATTTCAAGATGATGTTGGAAAACATGAAGTTACCCCCTGTAACTCAAGGCTTCCGAGAACAAGTGAGCAAGATAAGGCAGATGACTCCTGCCTTAGAAAAATTCATGGAGAACAAAGATGATTTTATATCTGCTATGGAAAAAGGAGGAGGAATCATTATGGATTTCAGAAATCTGTTGTTGGCCATTTTTCATGTTGATTCTAGACCAGTTATTGTCCCTCCTGCCTTGCCTGCCTCTGCCTCTTCTGAGTCTCCCGTCCAGATGACTCCTGCTCAGGCCATTAGAAGCCTCACACCTATGATCACTCAATGAACATCCCCATACAGGCCAGTCACTGTATCAGTGGCTCAGCCTCCAGTGATCATTTCTGGAATTCCAAAGCCCTCACCCACATCCTCACCTCTTGCATCCTCTTCTGATCCACAAGGAAGATCTCATGTTGAAGATCAGGATTGCTAAAGTGGCCAGGCTGTTTGATAGGAATTTTTTTTCATCTTTTCTATTCTGTTTATTTATGTTTTGTCTGGTCTAACACAAATTCATTTCATTACACTATCTCTATTTATCAGTTTTCTATGTCTACTTTCCCACTTTTTGATTATCACAAAGGGGGAGAAAAATATAAAGAAAGGGGGAGAAAATATAAAGAGAGGGGGAGAAATATGCTATAAAGAGGAGGAGAAATATCAAAGGGGTGAAATTTGAGCCTTTGATACTATTTATTACATTTCCTTCTTTGGTACCAATTCATTCAAAGATTATCTCTGATACTATTCTATTTAATACTAACTATGATAATTTTTGATCTATCTCATTCTATTACTATTTCCTTTATTTCCTCTGATACTGCTTTCTTTGAGAAATTCGAATATAAATGTTATATTCTCTTATACTATATTCTCACTATTTTTGGTCATATCATAAGTTGTGATTATCAAAAAGGGGGAGATTGTTGACCTCACCTGGTTTGATAATCCCAATCATGTATTTATATGTTTTGATAATCCCAATTATGTGTTCATATATTATGCTATTCTCAATTACTGTTGATCTACATTTTAATTCTTTCAAATCAGTGATCAAGTTAATAATAATGTTTAAATAATCTCTGATTTATGTTAATCTCGATTATCCTTGTTTATACAAGCTTTGAAACAATTATTAGTCAATTAGATGTGGTTTGCATAAGACATAGAGCTACTGATAGCCAGAGCCACTGATAGCCAGAGCTACCGATAGCCAGAGCCACCGATATCCAGAGCTACCGATAGCCAGAGATACCGATAGCCAGAGCTACCGATAGCCAGAGCTACCGATAGCTAAAGCTACCGATAGCCAGAGCCACGGATAGCCAGAGCGACTGATAGCCAGAGCGACCGATAGCCAGAGCCACCGATAGCCAGAGCTACCGATAGCCAGAGCCACCGATAGCCAGATCCACCGATAGCCATAGCTACCGATAGCCAGAGCTACTGATAGCCAGAGCTACCGATGCACAGAGCTACCGATGGACAGAGAGCTACTGATGCACAGAGCTACCGATGTACAGAGAGCTACCAATGCACAGAGCTACCGATGGATAGAGAGCTACCGATAAGAGCTACCGATAAGAGCCAGCGATAAGAGTTTGAAGAGCTACCGATGGAAGATCCTACACCGAGTCAACCGTACACGTCTACAAATAAACGGCTACCTATAATGAACTGTGGAGTCAAATCCTATATCCTTGGCAATATTTGTTTATTATACTAACTGTTATATTTGTTACTTTTGATGAATTTAATGTTATTAAATGATTTATGTTGCCATTTCAAGAAACCATACCTAGTATGATTGAAAAGTATAACCATTCCTTCTTCTCAGAAAAACAAAAAAAATAGGCATAAAAAAGGACATCGTGTAGTTGTCAAAAAAGTGTGTGAGACAAGAGACATGAAGGGATCGAGCACACAGAACACACTTGCGATCAAGCTCAAAACGTGCCAAGATCAACTGGAGAAATTTCACTCACGAGACTACTACTACCAGCCTCCAGAACAAAGAGCATGCATCGAGCAATCTATGCTAAAGAAGAACTACACAAAACTCTTCATTCTTTGAGCCGATAAGTAAGATGAACCTGGAAGTCAAGGAAACAGATGATACTCTGTTTTCCAGACAAAAACCAGAAGAAGACTCAGAACGAATTCTAATCAACAAAAGGAGTCCAGAGCTGCACAAAGATCACTAGATCCATTTCTAAACTCTAAATGTTTATCTCTGTGATTTACTTTTTACATTACGAGTAGTGTGTGTTATCTGTTGTATTTTACACACACACTGTCTCTTGAACCTTAACTGGTGGATTTTTAAATCCTCAATCACTATCTTTTCATTCATTTTCCCACTGTGGATAGTGGTAAAGGTCGTGTGTGACCTGGACATCTGGTTTCTATTGTTTTGTTTCCCACGAATAATAGTGGTAGAGGTCTTGGACCTGGAAAGTTGTAAACTGTTGAACCCCAATCCAGGGTGTGGATCATCTTTATATAAACTTTTGAGAGGACTAAGTCTTGGCTTGAGACTGAACCTCTTGGTTAACTCCTCTATGTTTTTAGTTAAAGTTTATATCCATACAGTACATATTTATTTCATTTTCTGCTGCTACTACTTTAAAATATAATTTATTTCCAATGCTACTTTGATAGTTAAACTTGCAAGTGTTTATATTTATTGTCAACAAGTAAGTTAGTTTCAAAAGTTAAATTAGTCATAAGATTACGTTAACTGAGAACTAATCAATATTTGAGAAACTAATTGAACCTAAATAATCTATATAAATTGACTACAGTTTAATCTGTTTTTTAAAATTGGGGGATTTTAATAGAAATTTGTTTTAACAGAAATTTTAATTGGAACTCAATTCACCCCCCCTCTTGAGTGTCCACTCCGACCAAAAAAATATACAAAGATAATATATGTATATATATAGGTAATTTTTATAATTTACATTGGGATTTAACCATAAGAACATTTTAAATAATGGAATACAAAAAAATCATCATCCATAAAGGAGGAGAATTAACGCACCACAGATGACAATTTCGTTACTTATGAAATAAAACTGATGTTGAGTGATTTTATTCTGCATATACCATAATGAAAACACAACGTAGGTATATGTGTTATACATTTTATAAGAGGTGTGGATAAGGTATAGGTGAAAAAGATTAAAAAGAGAAGGAAATAGTACCTCACTTCTTGAAAATTCTTCCCTTGAAACCTCTTTAATGCTCTTGGAAGTGCACTTTTTGTGAGACCAGTAGCCAAAGAATGTGAAAATGGATGAGGAGGATAGAATTTGGTGATTTTTAGCTGATAAATAAGGATTAATGTGATGAATATTTGTGTAGGAGGGACCCTTATTTTTTTATTGAGGGGAGTTGTAATATATGAATTACATGAATTATTAAAATATAATAAATTTATTATAGTGTTTAAGACATAAAAAAGGGATAAAAATCATATTATATCACATTTTTTTCAAAAAAATAAATTCTTGTCTTATTAAGTAATTTTTTGATTTTTATACATTTTAATTAGATATTATATTCAACAAAAATTTATTTTGTCAAATTAATCACTATTTATAACATTTGAATTTAAAAACCACCAAAGAAGTATATAAATTTGAATATATTTTTTTATTACATTTTATAATAATAGTATTGATCAAATAGATTCTTGAACTAGCTTAAAAATATCATGTTATATTTATTTTATTATTTTTAATAACAATAAATTAGATTATTCATTAATAAATTAGATACATCATAATAATTTATCAAGGCAATATGGTAATTATTTGTTACCTAAAATTGACAATAAAAATTTAATGAAAAAATAATTTTACTATATTTCAAATGAATATTCGTTTTGGATAAAAACTATTAGAAAATCCCATATAAAAATATTTTAAAAATTTTAAATTATAGTGTGAACAAATTGACTTTCTTTTAATTAAAATTATTTAAAGGGAATAATGTAAATATTTTGGGTAAAAATGTCCCCAATTCGAAAAAACACTATAATGGTTTTTATTTTCTATTATAAATTGTTATATATAAAAAATTTATTTAATAATTCTTATAATTTTAGAAATAAATGTTTTATTTTTTTCTATTATTGTTGAACAAGAACTACATTAGAGTTGCATAAGCATTAATGTTAATCATTTTATATATACAAATTAGAAATAAATAATTCTAAAGAAAATAAATTAACTAAGTTCAAAATAATTGTTTATATAAATTCAATATATATATATATATATAATTATATCCATGACAAGCAATATTTGATAGTTTTCGAAATCAGATTTTCATTGATTAAAATACTAAAAATGCGTTTAAATCATCCATGTTGCACAAAACTGTCTGAAATTTGAAACATGGATACATTTGGTTGAAACATACTCATCCAATGAAAATAGGAAAATTATTTGGGTAATTTTACAATACATATAATATTATTTTGGCCCTTAATTACCGAATTTACTTTTAACTGTGTTAAAAAACAATAGTTACTATTCACAAAAAATTATGATGTTCATATTAGACCAAAAATATAAAATGAATTAAAAACATTTATTTCCATTTTTAAAATATTTATTAAAATAACTAGTTAAATTTAATTTAAAATTTATTTCATTGAGAGATCAAAAAAATATGTTTCTTTAACATAAAAACATTTAAAAGGTCATAATGTTTCTATATCCAATTTTAGTGTCTACTTGATTTCAATGACCTAAATTGGATGAACTGATAAAATACATAATTAATTATACATTAAAACCAATTAATAGGATAATATAAATTTATAAATAAATTAGAAAAAAGTAATAGTTTTGATATAAAATACATATTTTTCCTATACATTAAAAATGATACTTTTTAGAAAATTCTCAAAAAATCATATAAATCTAATATCAACATGCTGAATTCAAAAAAAACAATAATTTCTCTCAAATTAAAATTCTATAATTTGAAAATTATTTTTTTAATTAAATAAACGTGTACTGAATTATTTATTTTAGTATTTAATATTTAAATCAAAAATACTTATAATTATAAAAACAATTATTCTTTAAATACCTAGATTGATATAACTTGTATCCATATTTTTATTATTTATAGAAACATAAATTACATTATCTTTATTTTTTTTATTATTTACTATGTAGTTATTAGTTTATTATATATTTCATGATTTTAATATAAACTTCTGCTATAGTCGGTTACAAGTCCAGTCAGTATAGTGTCTACTTCTGCTCAACTTATCGTTTACTCTTGATTCAACTATTTCAAAATTATTATATTTATCCATTGTTCTCCACAATAGTAATGATTTTATAGTCTCCACAATGACAGACATTTGGCCCTCAACACTAGTCAGCATCATATAGTGTTTAGAGAGATGCATGATGGGACCACTTTGTGTATAAGGTTGTATTTGTTGTCAATAGTTTTCAATAATGATCAAAATAAAGGAGATCAAGAAGTACTCCAATGAAATGGAGGAATGGAAATTCATATGATTGTTGTACTAATCATAAATTCAAAGAAGTTGTGTCAATAAAAGGTGACACATTGTTTACAACAACGAATAATTGTGAGGTATTGTCAATCTGAGTATGATTGAAGAAGAATGGGGATTGGATGAATACCATGAAATTCTTCATGATTGCATGAGAACCATGCAAGAGCCTACATGAAGAATTGAATCATATGATTTTGATGATGTAGAGAATGATGGTTAAAGAAGAAGAGTTTTTGAAGAAGGAAAATCACATAAATGAAGCATGAAGGTCACGGCCGATGCATATATTGATGGTGGTGCTGTTTCCTAGTGTTTGCCAAATTTTTGGGCCTGGAAATCAAAAAATGAAGACTTGGGTTGTTGGTAAAAGGAGGCATGCTCAATGTTGAAGTGGTGCGTGAAAAATGTGTTCTGTGTGCGAAATATATTAGTTGTGTGAGAAAAATAGTGTGGTGCGTGAAATAGTGGAGTGAGGTTTTACGCCCAAGAGGTGATTCGGACTCACAACGCCAAAAAATGGAAAAGGCATGGGTAGCGTGAAAAATCTAGAGCAGTGCACATAAAAATGGGAATGTGTGGTGAAAAATGTTTTGTGAAAAATAGCTGGGCGAGTTTTTTAGCGCATGCAGTTTCTCAGATTAAGAAATACATAAAATCAGGAAAGGAAAAAGGCGTGTGAAAAATCGGAGATGTTCGCCACATGTGCGTGGAAAATCAAACATGTGTGCGAAAAGTTTGTTGTGCGAAAAATGTGGGTATGATTTTTTACATGAAAAGGAGGCTTCGGTTTTAGAAATGATGAAAATAGAAAATTTATGAGGTATGAAAAAATCCTAGGTGGTGCACTAGAATATAAGGAAAGTGCACGTAATATAAAGAACCGAGAGACAGTTTTATGAGCAGGAATGTGTTTTACACGTAGGGTCAAAATCTCTATAAATAAAAGGAGAACCCTCTCATTAGGTGAGACTTGACACATAGAAAAAACACGAGCTCTGATTCATGAAAAAAGTGAGGTACAGAGTGGTGCGTGAAAAGAAGAATTGTTGCAAAAAAAACGTGTTGCGCGAAAAAGGGATATTTTGCGCGAAAAAGAAGAGTTGCGCGAAAAGCCCTTTTCATGCTAAAAAGGTATTTTATGTGCAAGGTTTGATTTTTATGTGAAAAACATGGGTAAAAGAGAATGAAAAATTTGGGTGTCCCACATGCCTTTGACAGTTTCTTAGCATTGTCAAATCGTCTTTGCGAATATGGAAGAATAGTGAGCCATTTGGTTTTACGAAGAGAAGTAGTACCACACACACATGAGTGGTGTTTGAGACCATCATTGTGTTTTGTGAAGAGAAGAAGAAAGATTCGTTCAACTAATCTCTGATATTCATAGAAGGAGGGAAATATAACGATACACTCAGGTGTTGGTATTGGGAATTAAAGGACGAGGAGAAGATGATTTAGTGCATTTCGTTGTTGCCCTAAAAGTAGAAGATTGAATACAGAAGGGCATCAAATCAGGACCCTTATGCAAGAATTTTATCATTAGGAACATAAGAAAAAGACTTTAATTTTAATATATTGAAGATACTTTTGCGTCTATAAACAGATTGGGACTTTACGAAAGGCAGTGAGCTAGAGGGAGTCAATGGGAGTGACCCAAGGGACGCAGTGAGCTATTCAGGAACTTTTGTAAAGGTCTTGCGCCTGGGACAGAGTGACTATTCCCGAACATTGTAATAAATATATAGTGAATTTTAGTGGATTTTGGTACGACTGGAAACCTGTCGATGTATTATCGTTAGACGTATCCCTTAGTGGTGGACCAAGTAAAAGTGTTGTGTCAACTCATTTCATGTGAATGTTTGATTGCTGATCATATTCATCATACAGGTTTTACGAGTTATTACCAACGTTGGGAAAAGATGCATCACATTAAGAGAAAAATATGAAATCCTGATTCACCCCTCCCCTCTCAGGGTGTCCCGGGGTCCTACATTGCACTTGAGGATATATGACCAATCAAGATTGAGGAACTATTTCAATGTAATTCAGGTTCAGGACATAACAAAATTGTATCAAAGCATTCAATTTTCTAATCATGAATAAATATTTTGAGAAAATATATATGATATTTGGAATGTTATTTTCATTTGTAATTATTTATTCTTTGGTGTAGTGAACCCATGTACAACGAAAAAATAAATTTCCTCAAATGGAAAATACATCTTTTTTCTTTTTTTTCCTTTTTATTGATGATTCGATTCAACAAGTGGGTGATTAACATGAATTTTAATATTACTATTTATTTTATTGAGGTTTATTTATCATTTTATAAAAAATAATATTAGGGAAAGGATGCATTGATCATGCATCATATTCAGAACCTCGTAGGAAATTCACATGGCATTTATATGCCATGTAATATAGGAGAATATTGATGTTTTAAACGAATTTTATTTCCCACAGAGCATTGATTTCAATAAATAGGATTCATAATGGCTCATTATTATTCTAGTAATTGAGGTAAATTAGTGGTACATAGAGTTCATTCCAAGACCGAACAGTTATTTCTAGTATAGGCTATAGAAGACTCCCTAAAAAGTCATTTATGGATCATTGAGGCACGAACTATTGTATGTGTGGGATAGAACATGTTATGTTATTGATTGAATGGAATCAAAATTGAATTTTATAATGTGTATGTCACATTAAGATCAATATTAGGCATCCATTTTGTTGACACAGTAATATTGAGATGTAAATAAGAATTTAAAATAAAATTTAAATACCAAAATAAAGAGCTTGATCCATTCTCAGCCATAGTATCGGGTAGTATGTGGCATCTTGATTATTTTGTAAAAATATTATATAAAAAATACATAACTATTTTAGATGAATTAGGGTGTGAAAATTATATGGAATGTATTTTTACTAATTCTATTTCTATAGAGGTGGATTATTCCATTGTCTAATCCAATTCAAGGCAAGTGTTTGGAAATTGTAGACAAATTCTACAACACCATATTTTGGTTATATGAAAAGGGGTAATTGATGTCCATTCCTGGAGGTGGTGGTACTTGAGAAACTAGATATACCTAAAATTGTGGATTATGTGGAACCTTCTCATGTTCCTCATGTAGGGGATGAAGCCCGATTTTAAGGATACTTTCTATAGATTATGGAAACCTTACTAGGATCTCTGTGAATTTCCTTGTGCAATAAGGTGTAGAATCGTGGTCCCAGCAGTAGTATCATCACACATATTCAGAGGATGATGGAAAAAATGTTGTATTTTTTTGGATCAAGACTATTATTACTATATTAATGCATCTGGAGAGATAACATCAGGTGATATTGAAACTCACATCTTATTTTTTTTGGATCTACAAAAATATATTTGCAGATTCTTAACTAGTTTTGTAAATATTTGGAAGTGATATGGAGGGATTCATAGTCATTATTATTTGACTATTTCCTCCCAAGGACCCTAAATGTAGATCATACCATGGATGTTAGGAACCTACAGTAGGGTTGTATGAATTTGTTAGACTGTTCAGATTGTTTTTCACATCTTCAGTTCTTCAATTCAATCAATACTACTGAAGATCCTAGTATTGTGAATTATTTTTAAGATGGTCTACAGAATCCTATTCATTATTTGGTAAAAGACTACATCATGACTATAATATCTAAAATATTTAATCATTGCCTTATCAATGAGAATAATATGTTGGAATAAGGCTTTGTGAGCCAGGGCAGTTCATAAATCACATAGAGTAATGGTTCTACATGCGATAGTATGTGATATAATGAGATTCTACTTTTGAGTAATGGAATATATCTTAAACCAATATAAAATAATTTGTTATTTCACTTTTGTTGAAATCCTAGTCATAAGAATGCCAATTTTTAGAGTGACCCCATCGAGGTTCAATGCTGGAATGAATTGGGTATCTTAATGGATTTTACTAGACATTCCCATCTCTACTGAGAGGGAGAGGATCTCTGATAGATCCATGTTCAGGAGTAGGATTAGTATCACATATCCATGTTGGTAGCTTGATTATTACTATCCATAAATTAAGAGGAGTAGGTCATTGTTGTGGTAGACAAACTTCAGATATACAGTGCCAGTTTTGTGGACCCTCTCTCGATAATGAGCTTTTAGAACTGGGATGTGGATCGTGCCATATTTTTCTAGTTCAACATATAATGGTTGATAAATATATTAGGACAGATACTATTTTTGGTTTTATTCTTGTACCATCTAATATAATTTATACCTTATTAGATACAGTTACATTAAATTCATTCTTTTATGTGCTTATTTTAGAGATCCTTGGGTTTCATATTGAGAACTATTGTCTAATTATGATTCTTGACAAACATTAAGGTATATGATAAAATATATTACACCATTGGAAGGAATTTTGTCTTAATGTATGAATCCATCATTTTTTATGGAACATATTTTTCCTCTTGATGGAAGGCTTTGATTTCTTTCCCATGATGAACTAGTTATTTCCCTATCATGCATACAAGAATTTCTATCTCAGAATGGTATTTTTTACATCACTATATAGTGATAGTTAGCTCCACCTAGGTGAGTGGGAGGACTAGAATGGTAGAGATAGACAATAAAATATTTGTCTAGGTGGAGTGACAACCAAGATTTCATGATTTATAAGGATGATTAGAGGCTACATCAAGTATAGATCCCTTATATAGTCTATAGATTGTGGGATATATTCTATGACGTCTTTTTGAGACTGCCTCCTGGTAGATATGCAGTGTTTACTATCATTCAAATTCATCTAGTAGAGCCACTTTCCATTAATCCTCATGTGATGACCACTACCATGATGCAAGTTCCTAAGATTCATTTAATAGATTTAAAGGCTATGGGTTTTATATTTTCCAATACCTTTCCCTAGGGCTCACCAATCATTTTCACCAATATGGATAACATAACCATCAAGAAATTCATGTAATACTAGAATTTGTTATAGCGTATAATAAAAAACCTATATATCATACCTCATATGGATAAACTTTTTGACCATCTTAGAGGAGCACATCTGTTTTCAATGATTAACCTAATATCAGGATATCATCATGTTTGAGTCAAACCATCAGATATTCCACATATGGATTTTCATAGTCGGTAAGACTTATAAATGTGTCTTGTGAGGTTGTTTTTTCTTACGAAATCACCTTCAATATTCATTGATTTGATGTTTTTTCTTTTATCATTATCTAGATTTATTCTTCATGGTATGCAGGGATTACATATTGTTGTATTTTAATTCTCTGGGAAACCATTACATTCATCTTGATTTCATTTTAAAAACACTGAGGGAGGACCATCTGTTTTATAGGGTATGTAAATGTGACTTCAGGATTGAAAAGTAGTCATCCTGTGGGAAATTATTTCTGAGGAACAAGAATCAGTTTACCTAGAGAATATGAGAGCTATGGATACTTAGGAGTAGCCCAATAATATATTTGATTGACCATGATTCCAGGGGATAACATGTTACTACAAGGATTTTATATTGGACTAATAATGCATTGAAGGATAGCTTATGGTATTAAATATGAAGGGAGTAATGTTTATATGTTATGAATCCTATGATACAACAATCTAGAAGCCGGTAGGGAGATTTTGTCAGTTCTAATCCTAAATTTTTCATATACGGGAAGGACCTATAAATTCTATTGTGATGGATCAAGTATAAAGATTTGATAATTTCTAATGTATGTAGAAAGAGGTGTTGTATATGTCTTGAGACTATTGAAGACTCAAAATAGGATTTACCAGATACACGATCTTGAAATTGTAGTTTTTGTAAATCACTTGATTTGATGGAGGAATTACCTAATGGGAGAAAATTTTCTAGTGTCTACATACAAGAAAATCCTCAGGTATATATTAACATTACCAAAACTAAATCATAAGTATTGAAGATGGGTGGAATATATATAGTTCTTTGATATAAATCAAGCCTAAATTCTTGGAAAAGGGGATTATTTTCCGGATTCTCTGAGTAGGTGAACTGAGTCGTAGATAGTTTAAGAGTCCATTTGAAAATGAAAACTTATGACTCTATTTTATCATATGAATATAGAAGTTCATGACCATAATGAATAATCTTTACTTGCTTTACTATCATTGAAATATTCACATCTGGAGAAGTTGTTGCTGACATAGTTTTTCGATCGTATGGTTTTGGTCTAGTGAGATAGTATTACGAGTGATGACCAACCTATAGATTAAACTATTGGTGATGGAGACATCTAGTATATAAATCGGTGTATCTGGGATCCCAGTGATATGAGAGAGGAACTGATGTTGGAGTCAGATTCTTCTTATTGAGAGTTTAACTTGGCTATCTCCATGATGTATTATGATATGCGATGATAGTATTGGTGGGCAGGTACGAAGCATCTTATTGTGGGATTTTTCACATGGTGTTCGAACCTTTAGTAAATGAAGGCTGATGACCAATGACCTCATGGATTGATATAGCTGTTACTAGTTCTGAAATGGAAATTGGAGGATGTTTCAAAATATATTGTTGTTAGGTTACCGTGATCAACTCTAGTTAGTGACTGAGTTTCAGAAGTCATGGATCGACTGAAGAATGTAGATCACTTCATTCCTATCATGCAGATTTCTTATTTGATGACCTGGGATGGTTAATCATATGTGAGATTATATGACTACATGGGGTCCCTTATAAAATAGTTTTATATATGGATTCTCTCTTCACATTGAGGTTTGGTAAGGATTGGGGAAAGGCTGAGGGTACACATGTCATTCTAGTAATATCCTTTCACCCATAGAAAATTGAACTGTTAGAACTTACCATATAAGAGTTATAGAAAAATCATTGAGCATGATTCTTGATTTTAGAAGTTCTTGGGAGAAGAATATCCATCTCATAATGATCCCTAGTAATAACATCTATCATGTGATGATTCATATTTTTTTATTAGTGATTATACAGTATCACATTCTGTTAACCTATGTTCTGGTTAGACATATGAGAGGTTGTTCTAGTGGGTCCTCATCTCATTAAGGATACATCAAAGATGGATAAGCTAATGAAGAGAAGGATGTCTAGTTTTCAGTCTAGAAAAAATTCTATATCGATCATTTTTAATGACCTTTAGAGATCGAGGTCGGGGGTCATTTTATCATATGGGTGTCACCAAAACATGGGTATAGATATATTCATATGTATGGGTAGTTATCATTAAACCTTTTTAGGTAGTTTTATATTCAAGGGATGGTCGGGATGGTAGTGTATATATTTATGTTACCTCATAGGTATTGTGCCATGAATTACATCATCCATGTTTTAAAACATCTTCGGTTTCATTCTGAATAATGTCATACTTTTGAATTAAAGGACGATGAGATGGATTCTTATGCTTTTTTTTAGGAGTATCCTATATACATCATTGATCAGAGAAAAAAGGCTCAATGAGGCCATTATGTCTATTTATTATTGGTTATATGGAAGTATAGCTATGTATTGTATGAGATATTGGGGTGGGAGGCTGATGTACATGATAAATGGCTAGATTTCTTCTATGATGGTTTTTTCCATCGAAATATGGTGATATTAGGGATGGAATCCTTTAATGTGGGAGGACTGTAAGAAGGTAGTCATTATACAAAGAATGAAAACATTTAATTTCAATATAATCATCTTTTGGTAATAATATGGAATCCTAATGACTTCATGGAATATATGGGGGGTGTCTGAGGATTCTTCAGGTCTCGGAATCTAGCTTTTAGAATAAAGCATTTGGGCCCCATGGTTAAAAGAAATTGTGAGTCCCAATCCACACTGTTTGGATGACCCGTCAAAAGGTCCACACTTTATGAAACCATTCCTAAACGAAGCATGTACATGGAGTAGAACCATCCATTTTAAGATGAGGAAAATGGTATAGTTTTTTCACATTTATTCAAAGCATACTCATGGAATTTTCAAGGATCCCTTTTAAGCATAAATGGGACTATGGTTGGCACAAAGTTTGGAAAACCCTATATCAAAACTATGTGAACCTAAAATTCTTTTGGAAAATTTAAAAAAAAATTCATAAACGACTAAATATATTACCCACATCACCATTTTTCTCCTCTAATATATATTAGATCCATCCTTCTTATCATTGAACTCCAAAAATACCTTTCTATTAGAATTTTATTATCTTCATCCTTATAATTTCGAATTCAATATTCGTCAGTCTCGTTGGATACCCACTAGAATGATCTTTGTTACATTATCATTGTTCACAATTTGACTTTCTCTCAAGTGAGTTATCGAGGTGTATGATTTATGCCCTATTTTAGGGTGGAGATAAATTATTCAAATTTGTTACAATACAAGATAAATAAATGTAAAATAATGAAAAAATAGAGTTGTAAAAGCATACGGTATGTGGTCCATAATTTATCTCTCATGTTTTTATGTTTAATAATACGTTTCAATGTGCCACACCTCGGGTTCATTGTTTTTTCCATAAATTTAATCTAAAATTATTACGTAGACTCTATATAACAAAAATAATAGCATGGTAAATAATATTGGAGTGATCCATCCCTTAATGTGTTCCCTTTTTTGGCAAATTATCTTTCAAGATTTCTCACCCAAAACACCTAGAGGTATATTTTTATTTTATTCTAAATGATTACAACATAATGTTATGGAATTAATGTAGTGATTTATCACAATTAGTTCATTTGATAATTTTATTAAATGACTTATATGTAAGTGGTAATCCCACATAATCTAATTAAATGGATAATGGCTATTCCCATTAAATTATTAAAACGTAAAGGAAACATGAATATCACATCATTTGTAGTAAGGTAAATGGGTTTTATTATTAAATGTTTTTCAACATGATAATCCTTGAAGAATATGGTAAATGTAAATAGTTACCCATATAGAATATTTTAAATTAATGGGCATGATGTCCCTCCTATTTTAAAATAAATTTGAATTAAGAACCTTGAACATTTTATAATGACACAGGCAGGGTGACACATATTTAAATGTGGAATGATACAGGCATGGAGAACATGATATAATTGTGATTATATATGTTCATTAAATCCCTTATTATAAAATATGGTCCTGATGTGCCTTATGATACTATATAAGCATGGTGACCCATACTATGATACTAGAAAACATGTCCCTTACAAATGTGATATTGTTCCTGGCATCCCCTTTAGTACTGTGATACTGGGTATGGAGACCCATATAAATGTGATATCATGAATTACATCCCTTGATACATGTTTAGAGTTATACTAGCATGGGCTTAAGTAGGTAGTGTCAGCCTAGATTCCATTAAGAACGAAAGACGTCCCCTTTCCTAAAATCTCTATTTTTAATTTTGAAAATAGCAACATTATAGACGCCTGGTAACCAAAAAATAAAGAAAATTTAAAATGGGATTCAAAAGTATCAAAATTCAAAATATAGAAAATACACATTCTAGGATACATAATCTGATGATACCTCAAACCTTGAGTTACACATGTCACCCTAAGTCTCATCCCATTCCATCAAAATCATAATATGACCACCATATTCATCACCAATGTCACCCATAATCATTATCCTTCACAATATAATTTGAAAAAAACATCATAGAAAAAAAAATTATATAATATCCCTTCAAAAATGCCATCATCTCTTTTTTAGTCATCATCACGAGCATATGCTTTTTTCTAATTCATCATCATCCCACAAACCAAAACAAATAACTATGATGAGATGAACTGCAACACAATGTAGAACATCAAGACCACCCTAATGAAAAATGAAACAACCTTCATTGATATTTCCAACTAAAAAAAGAAAAAAAAACTCAATTCATAAACCAAGAGAATAAATGTAAATGATGAAGGATGAACCTTTTTGACAGAAGACCAGTCAAAAATTATTCCCAAAAACTTATATGAAATCCATTTCATCAGTCCACACTAGAAGAGGCATGGTTAATCCAGATGGAAGATTAGACTTGGAATAGAATCATCAAAATAGATCCATGACCTTTTCATATCAATCAATTTCTTTCATCAGGATAGCCACAATACAAGAATATCACCTTTGTATAATTAGATGTAAACTAGATCCATTATCTACTATAGGTAGGAACATCGCCACCACTTATCAGTGAACAAACCTTCCTCCATCACAACAATGAACCATAAGAAGTACTCACATCCTTAAAAATCGTTGAATTCTCACATAAAACCTCCCAATGATTATTTGAGAAAAAAAACATGATCGACCTAGGTATGAATGGTGGGACATGAAAAAAGAGAAATGGTGAAGTTTTATAAGGCCTTTATAGAGATATATAAATCCTCTAGACCACCATCTCCTTCAAAAAACACCACCTTGCTCAACCGTATGTGACAACATGATGTACATCGACGATGGATCAGCTAGAACTTCCCAAACCGACCAAAAAACTAGTACTCTTGACTAGGTATTAAATTGTTTTATAGGTTGAAAGAGAAGAGGAAAAACATCTAAATTATCAACTAATGTTATGACATCAGTGAAAAATTAGCAGGAGAGGAAATCATCATTGATCGTGGCCTACTATGTTTATCTCACACCGTATATGGTCTGCTAATGTTACTCAGGGAAAATATATGATTGTAGAAGTACATAAGGTGAAGAATCCTCTTATAGATGCTTTACATTTTTAATGGATTAAGAATTATCATGGAAGTAGATGATAGGGTAGGATCTTGGGATTCCTAGATATACATTATATTTATTATTGTATAGCATGAATAATATATCTACCATATTCTTGTATCAATGTTTTCAAGATTTTTTGATAGATGACTTACAATATCATCATTTTGTTGATGATTCAGCTACTAGTTATTAGTTTATTATCATTTTCTTGATGTTTATATCAACTTATTCTATGGATGATTTTTGGTCTAGTTGGTATCATGTCTATATCTGTTATGCCTATGCATTAGAAATGTTTTTTTCTATTTACCTATTTCTATATTGATCTACAATGCTCTAGTTTGGTACTGAGGGCATATTCTCTCTACAGACACACCCTAGGATCTCACTGCTTGTCCAAAATATCCGGGGATCATGGGGATTTACTTGAGGCCATGTTGCCAAATGGTATCATGGAACCGTCTCAGTGGAATTCAGGTCTTTGAAGTATCACTCTAATCAGTATTAGTTTCTTTATTTATGAACATTTTTTTAGTTAATCTGAAAACTAGTTAATGAAAATACCAGATTTTTATTCTATAGATCATATGAATAGATATACTATATATATATGTGTGTGTGAATATATTTCAGCATTAAAATTATAAAAAACATAAAATATGATTACGTATAAATAACACTAAAAATTAATGAATAATAAAAATATAAAATGAATAAATCTTTGAAAAAAATTCATTATGAAAAACATTAAAATACATAATTTTATAAATTATTAAATAATAATCTAGGAATGAATGTAAAAAATGAGTGAAATACAATTAAAATATGAAAAAACTGAAAAAATATTAAAAATCGATTTAGAGTTATTAATTATATCAATTCATAATAAATGAATATACAATTAAATGAAAAGGAATACATGTATTAATTATGTAAGTTAACACTATATTTTAAAAAATTAAAAATTAAATAATAAATATTAGTAAATAAGAAAAATAAATAAAATTAAAAACATATAAATCAAATTGAAATTTAAAATTAATAGACTATATATATATTAAATAAATAATGATAATTATTGTATATTAAATATAAATAAAAAAATTGGAAAAAACATTTAAATTTAATATTAAATATTAATAAATAAAAATCTAAATTGATTGTTTGAAAATTTAGTAGTTTTTTATAATTTTCTTTTTATAAAATTGAATTAATGATATATATGTACACGTAAAATTGTTTCATGATGTATTATGTGAAAATACATAGTCCAATTTTTAATAAATAATTCTATATTTAATATTTGATTTATATGTAAAATTGAATATATGGAATTGATAAAATGAAATGTTATTCATTTTCTATTAATATTTATAAGACAATATTTTTAATTGATATTAATTTTAATTAAATTAGAAACTCTTTTTCTCTAAATATATGGAATCTAAAAATGTTTTTTCAAATGTTAATATTTAATAATATTATTTATATTTTACATAATTATATATATATATATCCAAATAAAATAATATTTTTACAATTATATTATTTTTATTTTACATTTCACTTTATATTAAATATGTTATATTTCAAATGTAAATGTTTATATTGTAATATATTTATATTAGTTAACAAAATATTTTATATTTTAGTCTAATTTATATATGTTGATATGTTTTTTAATCATACAATTATTTATATAAATAAACCTTTCTTCAGTTCTAAAAAAAAGAATAATGTGACTCCTTTATCAATGATAAACAAAAAAACTTATAAAGACCTATATTTAACTGTGGTAATAAAATAATTGATAAAGTGTACCATTATTTGCTGTTTTTATTTAACAATGATATTAGTGAATTCATATATTCCCCTTTTTTTATTCAAATAAATTACTTTTCAATTCATTGGTTTCTGATGGTTTCTAGAAAATTTAAATTTAAATTATAAAATTACAAGTGACCCTTTCCAACAACGATCCAAAAATTGTATAGAATATTATTATGTACCTCGAATACATGAATTAAACAATACATTATTAAAAAATATCTCTGAAACTAAGTACATAAAATTTTTGGAATATGAATAACATAATTAAATATAAGGATCCTTCCCATGATAAACTAGAGATCAACCACTATATTATATTTTGTATATATGCTTTAAGTATTCCCCATGTAGATATCATCCCATATAGTAATGGTTATTTCAAATTAATGAGATATATACTATTTCACATGTGTTTTTGAGAACTAAAATTGATCAATCCTATTAGGTTATCCTTGGGAATAATAACATCATTGATTATGGATAAAAAGTTATCCATTTGATTGTTCTATCCCTTTTCCTCTTAATGATTTAATAATCTTCTTGGATGTGTCCTTGCTTACCATATTTGTTTAATACCCCTTTCTTCATTTGGATTTATACTTTATCACTTTAAATATAAATTTTATTTTTCTACTTTATACACAATTATTGATCTCCACATTTCACAATGAGGGGAGTGTTTTTATCATCCTTATGTTAATTTTCACCATAATTCTATTTATATTCTGTTTTATTTATTTCTCATTGAGAGAAATATAATCAATATTCTGTTAAATATAATTTTTAACTTTCTCCCATGAAGGGGTAGTGTTTATTGATGAATTATTTGATAATTAAAGAATCTTAAAAGTTCATATTTGTTTATTTATATATTGTAGGATGTGTATTATTTAATATAATTTCCCAATTATGGATATAATATCTTTGGTTTTGTTTTAAATGATATTTATTTATTTGAATTTATTGTTCCATTCATATTCAATGGGTTTTTATCAAAGGAATCACGTATATTGTTTTTTTATTGTAACATGTTGGTATGTATCAAAACGATCATCAGTTACTATGTTGAGTATGTGTCCTCGACACATGAGTTCGACATTATCCAATTTTTTCTCATATATGAAACTTGAATAATATCATCTTAAGATGTTCTCTAATATTTATTTGTGAACACATACTTCATTATGAGGGTTATGGAAATTAAGCTAGTCATATTTTCCAACCTCATGAAACTGAGTATTAATTCCATATCAATGATAAAAAAAATCTATTATAAATGCGAGGGTTATTGGTGTATAATTAAAGAGACATTTATTTTGATAATTGTTTATATATCAGTTTGGGGTATGTTATGTTTACTCACTCTATAATAATAGATTCACTTGTACCAAATTTTTTAAATAATTTCATTCTTACATATCATTTTTAGGATAAATTTCGTGGTAAAAAATACACATTTTATATATTGTAGAGATAATCCTTGAAAGAAGCATCAGAAACAATATAGCTTTTATTTTATTTTTTCTGTTAAATTTAGTAACACCTCTTCTTATTTTTCTTATTAAGAATTTATTAATTTTATGTTATATTATAATATAGTTATTTTTGGGATTTTAATTTATATTTATTAAGTATTTAATACGATTTTATATCTGCTATGATTTAACCATTGCTAGAAAACAAAAAATATTTTATCATCTAGGTTAATGTTCCACCCTTTTTGACATTAGGATTTTGTTTCATTGTGCTCAGATGGAACGTATAAAATTTGGGAGTTTTCTTGGAAATTTCAATTGAACTGGCTATACAGAATAATTGAATCCATTAATGTATGATTCAGGATGTGCATCTATTACTTGGATAAAATACATAAAATAGGATCATGACAATAAAATTATTTCATGAAGTGAATTAGATTATCATAATGAATTGGTTGTTTGGGATTATTAAACTAGGTCAACTCATCTTTTTGTTCACATGAAACTTGGAGGTGTCCCGATATGAATATGGGATTTATATCATGAATCATTTCCACCTAATGAGTCTTTATATGCTATAAGATTGAATCCCTATTCATTTTGACATTTATATCCTATCTCAATACAAAAATCTACAACAAGAAATTTTGGGTGACTCTATACATTCCATCGTTTCCTATTTAGTGCCTCAATCTATAGTGTGGTTGTCACTAATCCTTTTTTATGTGTTCCATTATATATTATATTTCATTATTACTAATGTGTTTTGGTAGTAGTTTTGGAATATGTATTTGGTTTGGTTGTTCATGTAATGTTTATTGTTTATCCCTTTAAAGTCTATTGGGTAGTCTTTTTATAGGTTTTATCCCATTCATTGGTTGTGGTGTGATGTGTAGGATTCTCAATGTATGTATCGATCTATCACAAACACAAAAAATTATGTTTATGGTATTCAATTATGAGAATTAAGAATCTTTATTTTTTCCTCTATTCATTGTTTCTCTATTCCTTAGGATGTGTGGATCCTATTGGGGGTGTCATGTGATCTATTTTTGAGGTATGTGGTTATGTATATAGACTATGAAATTTAACCTATAATTAATCTTCATCAAATATTATTTTTATAAATGAATTGGGATTATAATTGTATGGGTATTTACATGATTTAAATATTTATAAATAGTGAGTTTCTCGTCATATTTGTAAAGGAATTGTGTTTTCCCAAGATTTTTGAAAATGAATTATGAAATGGGAATCAAATTATGATTTTATGAAATGGTAATTTTTTGGAATATTTTTTGAATTGATAATCCCCTTTTATGTAGTGAATGTTTTCTGGACATGGGTACCTTAGAATCAAAGGAGAATATTTTAATATTTGGCATTGTTTTTCCTCATTGCGGGTTTACTAAAAGGGAGTTACACTATTTGCAACGAATTGTGTCACTGCGACATGATTTGGAAATTAAAATTTTGATCAGACATGGTGTTTTCCATTGATCCATAGGGCCTAGGTCTCATGGACATGATGAGAATTTGAAATCATTATTTATGATAGGACTCATTACCTAGCTATCTTGATAATTTTTATCCTAGAATTTTTTTCTATTCTTCATTTTATTGTTCTATTTTGGCATTGATATACATGACCATATGAAATGTAAATTTTTCACTTGAATAAATATTTGAAACACGATCACCATGTTTTGTGAATTATTTGGAAAACATCAATATTTTTACCATTATTTTATCATTAAATTATTTTTGTACATATCATTTAATTTTTTTTGAAATACACTATATTGGGATAATATTATAGAGGGTTCATATATAATATGTTAGTGGGATCATAATGATTCAATTTAACTCACACAATGATATTTTTTAAATGTGTACACATTGTATTGTCTTGTAATAAGGGAAAGGAAAATGGTCTAATGTGAGGTGATGAATATTGAATCAGTTGAGTATGGGTATTTTATGGTGATATGATGATATATTTACCAAATATCATATGGATTAGTTGTTTTGTATTTAATTTATCTTTTTTATAGGTCTCTTTAGTTATATATTGTTTGTTTACTACTTTTATGTTTTATCCCAAAAACTATTTTCTCTTATTTATGGAATATATTATTTTATATTTTCTTTATTCTATGTATATGTCCCAATTTCATGTTTTTTGGTTATGATAAATCATTCCCTCTATTTTATGTTCGATTATAGAGTGCTACTTTTTGGCCTCTAGAGATAGGAAATGACTTTTAGGTCCATAAAAGATCACTTCATGTACCTATGTAGGGTATCCTGGTTTAGTTCATTACAATTTTTTACATGTCATTATGGCCCCAGGTGTCCTTGTATATGGATTTATAGTAGACTATAGTTAAAATTTTTGTGACGTGACATATAGGTTGTGGTTTGTTCTGGGCTTTTCTTTCCCGGGTGAGCCTCATATAAACAAGGGTTATTGGTATGTATTTCTCATGTGTTGTGTGCTGACCTAAATATTATATTAAAATTGATATATTTTTTTGGTTTCAACATATATTATCATGTTTTTTATTATTTATTCCATTTATGTAATTTATAAACATGCCTCTGAGAAATCTGCTATTGGTTTAATTGGATAGGGATACAAGAGATTCTCCAGAAGGTAAAACCCATTATGATATAAATATTGTAGAGTATAACATATTAGATGATTCCCAAGGAACAAAATATATAATGAGTTTTTAACATTTATTTTGAGGTGTATCATGGATATATAGGATAATGGGATAAATCTAGAATGTCCGTACGGGTGAATCACCAAACTGAAAAAGGTATTAACGAAACTCTAGTGTTGGGAAACATGACATATATGATGGAATGGATCATCAAATATAGGGAGACACCTAATGATGACATGGTGAAGTGCACAATTCTTATCCTTGAGGTTCGTAAAAAGTAGTGGTTGGATCCATGGTACACATATATCAATACATAATAATCGATTGGAAAGGTGTCCAGACTCATGTATGTTAGTAGTTCTACCTATAGTATCAGTTGATGCAGATTTATTTAGAGTTCCACTATTTATAGTAGGTGGATCATTTAATGCAATAGAGAACCTTGTATTTAACAAATCTAGTTATTCTTTTCATTGTTATGGTGATGAATGATCATTTATATGTCAATGATACATATAGAGATTGAAACTATGTGTTTGACTATTTTGATAAATGTTGAATCTTAAAAACTATTATAACATGAAGGATATATCTATGATGGAATAAATTTACATGTAAAGAAATATTGGTGTCACAAATCTTCTCTTCTAAATAGTTGTAGTTTCAGTAGTGTTTCAATAATGAATATAATGTTTAATGATAAACAAAATGGTTGTGCGATGGTTCTATGTAGTGGCCCTCCTCAACAAAATTAGTGGAAGCTATTAGAATACATTTGACATGATATAATTATGGCATGATAGGTCACACATGACATTATTTTCTCACACCCATTAATACATTCAATTTTTATGGCCAAAGAGGTAATATTTAGAGGTTACTTTATACTATTCCCATACCCCATTTTGGTAAGGGTTTTATTTATCAAATTTACATAGTGGATCTATTTATGGTTTAAAACATCAATGTTTTGTATCCACAATCCTCGTGAGTGAATCCCCATCACATAGTTGATGTGTTTTTGAAAACAGTTTATATAGGATATGTTATAGTCAAAACGTCAAATTTTGTAGCATTATTAATAAAAAATCCTATTTTTTATACTGGGTCCTTGTACTCATTCGTATAAATATGTTTTGTTGATGTTATACTACTTATTATGTAGCTCATGTCCATTTTTATGGTGTTAGAAAAAAAACATTGAATGAGGAAGGTAAAGGGGTTTCTATGTTCATCGAATAATATGTCAATATATATTATGGATGTACTACAGTATTTTCTGGTTCTCAAACATGATCTACTAAACAACATCATAAAAAAATATTGGATTGTTTCTCTACCTGATGATATTTAATTTTATCATTGTCTTGTTTTTTTCATTGATGGATATGGGATATATTTGGCATTTCAGCATGAGTGGGACTGACGGTTTTGTAATATAGGACCTTCACACCATGTTCTAAAAAGTCTATTATTTTCAACAAAAGTTTATTCTAATGATGTTATAACTTATGAAATCCATTTAGTAGTTATTCGTGATTTCCATGATTTTTTACCATATATATTCCTTAAAATTACACTATAAAGTGAGGTGGAGTTAATGATTGATCCTCACCTAGGTACTCAGTTGATCATGATACCCTTGAATCACATGGAACATATTGACATGAAGAAACTAATGATCAAGCTATATGATCAATTGGGGAAATGTCTAGTTCTTTCTACTATTTCACCCTGGGTATACCACATTCTATTTTCCGTGACAATAGATTGTTCACTTCATTTTTTTATAATATCAGAATTTGATCTTTGATACAATTAAGAATAAATACCATTTGTCTATGTGGATTAATTATTTGATTAGTTAATGGGGGAGAAGTTTTTTTAAACTCAATCATTGGTTCAGTTATCATTAGCTCAGAGTTAAAATATTTTCTAATTCCAAAACCACATTCATGGTCACATATTTCCATTATGAATATATTTTTATGAATTTTATTCTGAATTACTATCTTGTAGATATTATATCTTTTATGAAGTAGATATTCCAAGAGTATCGTGATAAATTTATCTAGTATTCATTGATGACAGTTTTGTTTATTTGAAATTTGAGATTGATCTTGAGGACTATATGAATGTGGTGTATGATATTTTCAATAACCACAAACTCTTTGAAAATTTGTTGAACGAAAATATCTACCTCCAAGAAGTAAAATTCATGGGTCTTTTGATTTTATAAAATGAAATTTTGTAGATACAATGATTTCATGTGATTTATTAACATTTTTGGAAGCATGAAACATCTTCGATATACAGAGCTTCATAGTTCATATATAATATTATCTAATGTTTTTCAAGGATTTATCAATTTTGACACCATACATTACAACTCTAACCATGAAAGGGGAAAATTTCACATGGGGGAAAAATATATAAATTATTTTGAAGTGTTGGGACATATTTTGATATCAACACCTTTTTAATCTTTCCTGATCCGAACACAGGGTATGATGTATAGTATAATGATTATGGTTATTATCTAGAATGCATGGTTATAAAAGTTGAAATTGTTGATTCATATGGATCTCATCATCATTTTATAAAATATAAAATATACCAGAATTGTGATTTAGTGATTTCCATAAATTTGTGTTCCCTTAAATACTGGAAGCTCTCTTTTTTTTGAGATTTTCATAGTATTTTATGATCATCATAGTTTGTGCTATATATTTTTTAATAATTACTTGTATCTCATAAATATATGAAGGGTCAAATAACTCTTGGTTTTCATCTTAGACATTTCCTATACCCATGGGAAGGGGAATAGAGCGAATTGACTTCTATTTAAGAAACATAAACCACATGATTTTTTGGTACCAAATATGTTGAGGAACAAGATGGGGATTCTGACAGAGCAGAATCAAGATGCATAACTGGATTATACAACTATGTTTTTTTTCTACTATTTTTTTTCTCATATATACCTTAGACTATTTTTTAGGATATGTGGTAGAATGAATATATCAATTTCATAAAAGAATTATTTTTATATATGGAGTCCATTTTTATTTGGTCTCTCTTTTTGGATAGTATTATCATCATCATGAATTTGTATTTCATCCTATAATTCATGAGTAAATTATTGTTTTAATATTTTAAATGTTCTTCCTATGACATTCAACATATCTCTATTGAGATCAATTATAGTATGTGATGACATTTTTTGTGTCCACATAGAAATAATTACATCACTAATTATGTTTCCCAGTATTAGAACTTCTAGAAGATAAATAAAGACTACTTAAAGCCTTATGGCATACTCTACTCTCATCCTTTAATATTTTGAAAATGGGATGAGGTGTATATATAATTTTTTTTGGATTATCACTGAATATTTTGTTGATGAACTATACATCTGTGATGATTGATCAAAAGATTAAAATCCACAACTTATATTCTGATTAGGGACATGTCCATGTTTCGGGAAATGGATATGACACATATTATAGAGATTGTATCGATATATGGGAAAACCATACATGAATGGTATAGTTATATTACAACAATAATTATTGTTTAATAATTGGATAGATCCCTTGGAAACATTTAGTGGTCTATGATATAGGGAACCTAATTGATGGGATGTAGTTTTTACAGATTCTTTTTAGGGAATAAGTCTCAGATAGAAAACACTGGTGAGGTTATACGATGTACATCAATGAATGGTTACAACTAAACATTAGAATAAATCTTATACATATAAATGAATCCATAATTTGGAGTTTTATTTTGTGGACTACATTTTCATGAAATATTCCCTTTTATTGGGCTACCATATTCATGGGAAATTGGGAATGATATATCAATGATATATTCAATAATTTTAGGCCACTAATTGAAATGGATAGATTTATTATCAGTTGGAATGACTATCTCATTTGACAGATATCTATGATGTTTTAAACACATATAAACTATGTAAATGCTATAATGAACCATCTATTATTTATAGATAATATTCAATTGATTTGGAGTCATATGAGTTTTTATGGGAATCTAGTTTAAATTAGGGTCTCTCAAATGAATGGCTTATATGGGATTTATGTTTAGTTGAGTACCGTGTTTTAGTGTAATGGATCAGATTCTCATGATACATGGTAGAAAGACTCTTCATAGTGGGAGTATTGGACTCCCTAAATTCTAGAGAATTATTTTTATACATGTCATCGTGAATAATTAAATTCTTATTCAAGGGTTATTTTTCCTTCATTTTAATTTTATTTCATCTTTTAACATTTAGAGTGTGTTTCTTCCAGTACAGATTTCATAAGAGGGAATTTAGAGTTTCAGTAGAGCATGTGTTATGCTTTGGCTATAGAATAAATTCATGTCATGATTATATGATTTAACACGTGAATGTGGTAAGTGGGATAATCCCTGAACTAGGTTCATGATGTAAAAATAATTCATGATGAAGTAGCGATTAATGTTCTGAATTGGATGATTGGGATTATTAAACTATGGTGATTCACTTTTCAGCATGCATTCACCCCGTAGGATTTTGGTGTGAATCCATGAAATCTAGCGGGTTATATGGTTGGGAATTCCTAAATACTAACTCACGTTGATTTTCATTCCTTCTCTAGAACCCTGGGCCTATATTATGTGATTTTGGTTGATTTCTACATATCCAAATCACTCGGGCTGGAACCTTGATCTCATATATGGCTGGTCACTATTCCATTGGTAATTAATTTTTTCTTCAATATTTTACTTAATTTCTATTGGGTTTTGGTTCTGGTGATAGGCTTTGTTTTTGGGATTTTTTTATCATTTATTAATTTTTAGTTAACCTATTCTTGATTTTTAATCATTTTTTGGGGTTTGGACCATTAATTTCTTATGGTGTGGTAGGTGTGTATCTCAAGTAATTATATCTGATAACCAATAAATGTATCCTTTTATTTATGGGATTTGATTTACTAATGGGATTATCATTTTTTTGAATCTAATCATTTTTCCGTCCAGTTTTTGGATTCCATTTTGGGTGGTTTTCAACCATTGTTTCAATACATGGTTTCGTATATAGCCTATGAAATTTGAAAATTTACTTCTTGTAGTTTTATGAAAATGGTTATAAATAAGAAGTAATGATCATGGTATTTGATTATTTCTACACACAATTTTTTTATAAGATCATATTTCCCCTGTTTTGGTAATTGAATGGGGGTTTTAAAAGTATTGTTAAATGGATTTATAAAATGGTGTTTAAAATAATGTTTTAAATAAATAGGGTTTTTTTGGAATTGTTTGTGAAATGATACTCTCTTTTGAACCAGTTGAGGAATGCCACACAGAGGATCCTTTGGTATCCTGCTGTAGTGTTTAGTATTAAGAATTGTTTAATTTTTTCTAAATTTTGTTCACTGAATGTTTGATAAAATGTTATATAGTGCTTACGTTCTAGGGTATTGATATAGAAACTATAGAGAATTGTGTAATGGTGTTTTAATATATTCCTTATGCCTCATATCAAGAGGACTTGAGTGTGTAATAGTCAATATTTTCATTATCGTACGAGTGACCTAGGTAGCCTAACCATTTTTATAATGGGTGTGTTTACCATAGTACACTATTGTGCCATATTATTTTATGATGAACACGCATTGAAGAAATGAATTTTCTTTACAGAATTACTCTTTGAAAAAATATAATCTTGTTTGGTGAATGACATGGAAAAAAGATCAATTATTAACTATGTGTATTTTAAAAAAAAATTAACATTCTATAATGCCATTTTTCATAAAATATAGTGAAATTGTATTACTGTGTAGTGAATTGATATTCATAACTAGTGTGGGATCCTACTAAACATATTTCTATAAAACCCTCAACATTCCCTTGATAAATTGATAACATTTTATTATATTTTTATGTACGAAATGGAATGTGGTATTATTGAGGTAGTGATATTTATAACATTTGGGTATGGTTATCTTGTGAAGATATTGTGTGACCTAACCCCAAAATCAAATTCAGTAGTTGATTCCCATTTTAGTTCACCATTATGATTTTAAGAATTATTCATTGCATCTGGGAATGATTTTTTTCTTCATTCATGTTATACGACAACATCAATTCTTAAAATTTTATGGAATATATCTTTTAAGATTCCCATTATATTATATATTTCTACTGTATATATGTTACTTATGTCTTGTTTATGTTTAGAATAAATTATACCCTATACCTAATGATTCATTGATGGGTGCTAGTCACTAACCTGTGGGGATCAAGAAATCCACAAAGATATATAGAAAAATGCTCTCTGTACTGGTGGGGGTATCATAGGTTAGTTTTTTATAAATATATACCTTACATAAGTTTTGTATGGCATATGGTTGATATTTTTTATATAATAAACCCAATATTGGTACATTTATGTAGGGGGTTTTTATGATTACTTTTGTATGTTCATGGTTTTTGTGATTTTGTAACACTATGTTTTGTACGGACCATAAGAAATCTAATGTAAAATATTCATGATTTTTTTGTATTGGTTTCTAGTGAATAACTTGCATGATGGTAATAGAACCCATTACACTATCATCTAAGGGGTTCAGTAGAATTTATTGAGTGGTTTTACCAAGTTGACACTCAATTTAGTAAACCATACATGAAATCCATGTGGGTTTCTAGTGAGTACCATATTCAATATCATATTTTGAACATAATTTTCTAATCTATATTCTCAAAAAAAATGTTTCTTTTGAGTTTATATATAGTTAGAATGTTATTTTTTTCCGTAATCATATTAAAATGGGGGATTTTACTTTTCAAAATGATTTGGGTGAACTCAAAAAAGCACATAAAGAGGAATTACTACCACATTCAATTGGCTTTTTTTAACCTCCTCCACAATTCCAAAAAAAATAATAATCAATTAAATTCAAACATCCAATCTTTTTTCTCCTTTTTATTATTCACTTATTTCATTTTCCTATTGATTCATGTCCTCCCAAAAACCATAGGGACTACATTATTATTATTAGGGATTAATGTGACCTAATTAGTTGGTTTTTTTTGTTTTCAGATCCTATGTAATGTCTCTCATTAATTTATTAATATTATCTCTATAATAAAAAATCCATTATAAATGTCCATCAATTGTTGTAGGTTCTGTTTTGAGACTCTTTTAAATTTCATTTCAATTTATGAATAAGGATTATAAATATATTATTTTTGATGTAATATATATATATATATATATTTGATTGTAAAATAGGGTTTCATAATTATTTTGGAGCTATATGTATCTAGCTATTATGTGTATTTAACAATGATTAATTTACATGATTATGATTGAGTTCCACATGTTTGAATAGAGTATTTAATTAGTTTTTAAAAATTCAAATGTTGTTTCAATGTATATATGAACTTTTTTGGGTCATTCAATGGGTAAATAACTATTTCCATTGAGTTATTTTAAATGTAATAATATTTTTATACATTATATGAGAGTCAAAATTGAGTAAAACAGTGGAAAAGGACTCAACATAAAGAATTTATATTTAATATGGAATTATTGTAACATTGAATATTTTTTAAATTTCATTTTGATGAGACCAACTTGAGCCCCATTATATTTAGATGGAATTTAACAATCCAGGGGGTATTTTTTATTATTTTTATATATATGTAATTTTAGGTGCGTTTTATTAAAAAGGAGATAGAAGTGTGGTGAGATTGACAATATGTGTGTGTTTGGTTAAATTGATTTGTCTTTATTCTCATCCCAAATTATTGTTTTCATCGATAAAATTCGAAATGTTGGTTGGATTTGAACATAGGTTATTTTGGTTATGATCACACATGGTACAATATCCCATCTCTTATTAAATTAGAATATGCATAATGTTCTCTTAAGGGTGTTATTATATGATTGTTCATTTTACATTTCATTTATTTAAGATGAAACATAGTTCAATTTATGGTCCAAAAATTTGATAAATTCTTCCGCTATCATACCTTGGGATATTATCTTCATTCATTATATCAGTTTAATTCCACATAGAACTTTTATTTATTGTGTTCCCTTATTCTATAGGTCCATATATCAGTAGTTCATATTTTTAATGATTTTTTATTCATATCTCATGCTGTATATGCTTCCTTACTTATTAAAATTAAAAATTTTCTATATTTTAATAATATTCTTATTTTTTTGACAAATACCTTTCTTAAATTTTTTTTACAAAGGCTAATTAATAAAATTATTAATGTTAAAATTTTAATGTGACTGATTTCTAATAAAAAAAATTATTGTAGTTTTTAAAATTGGTTTATACAAGACAATATGTTTTTTATACAATTTATAATGTATTGTATTTTTCTAAAATATATTTCAATCTACCATTAATGAATTATATTTTTAATTGACCTTCAGATAATCTATTGTAGGATCCAATGTAATTTTGTTTTGATTATACTATTTATACAAAATTTTGGGTATAAAAATAATAGGATTATTTTATAATACGATATATTTGGTTTCCATTGGGTTTTAGGTGCTTGGGGTATTCATTGTTGCATAGTGTAGGGTGTTGAGAGTAAAAATGGGTCATTTGTAAATGGTCGGTTATTGGATTATTCTTAATTTTATTCCTTCTTGTATCTATTATTATTATTATTGTTTATACTTTTTTTAATGATGTGAAAATTTATTTTCAATGCATTCTATGTTTAGTTCTATGATTGTATTGGTTTGTTTTGATACATGCATGAAATATTCATACATAGGTTATGCCTATTTCTATAGGATAAAAAAGTGATTTTTATTTGTTCAATGGGTGAAATAATTTTAATTTTTTTACTCATGATATCCTTCCTCCAATTTCATTATTTGGTTTGAAATAATATGCCTTATGAATATACATGGACTAGTCTGGCTACATAGATCTAGGGTGATCTGAGCTGGTTCAGGAAAAATATTATCAGAGAACCCACATTTCATTTCTGTTGTGTATCTATAGAATGTAGATTATGATATCTATGTGGATATGGGTAGAGGGTGTGGGAATGTGATTGACCATTTATTCATTCAACAGAGTGTTATGTTTTAATGGGCGGTCATTATTTGAGAAATTGTTATATTTTTTATTATCCTACATGGATTTTGATATTCATTTATGGTATTATAGTTCTCGATGAGTATACTACAGAATTTTTGGGCATTTTTATGTTCTGTTGGTGGATTTGGTGAAATAACCAAAGTACAATATTAATATTTTAGAGTATGGAGCACTATTTGACCCCTATGATGGTTGTCAAAAACCCATTACAGAACATATTTCAATTCATTATACATTTTTTACCAACCCATTAGGAGAAACATTCATCGTACTATAAAAAAACTTATTTTTTCAAATATTTCATTCTAATATGATCCCAATTATTCATACCATTAATTTTATGAAAAATAAAAAAGAAGTTTTTTTAAATATTGTATGGGTATTAGTTTTTTTCCTTGTTTTTTATTAGTTACTCAATTGTGGTTCTATTTAATGTATTGGAATTAGATCACATCTATATTATTTGACAGACATTATAAATTAATTTTCAAATATTTTTAATCTACATGATTTTTTTATAATTTTTTATATAATTTGTTATCAAATGTTAGTGTATTCTGAAATTATATTAATAAATTTTCTCGGATATAAATTATTTAATCCACATGGAATGATTCAGGGGTTGATGATATTGATATTTAATTACAATTTTATTTTTTATGAGGGTGATGTTTTTTGAATATTTTGGGTATTATAGTGATACATCACAAGATTCATTGGTTTTGGAAGAAACTTTTATGTGTGTTTTCTTATGTGGGGTTTGTTTTGGAGTTTTTTAATCAACGTTTTCTTTGGATTGTGTGTGATTATTTATGAATTATTTTTTAATGAAGACATAACATAAGAATTTTTGTATTTGGTGGGAAATTTTGTGTGTGTTTTCATTCCCAATCCACCATCTTCCATCTCCACTGAGATACACACACCAAAATATCAATGAGTTTACACAACATTAAAAAAATATTTAAACATAATTGTATTACCTCATAGATAAATCACATTTTCCTAATAGTCCACTCTACACTCCATCATGAACTCCAACATTATGCACCATTGAACCACGGCAAAAACCAGTTTAACAATCAAAAAAAGAAGCCTTCGTATGGATGGATAAATGTGATTGAAGGGTGTGTACCCCAATAAGAAAATTTAAAACAAATACCTATATTTTATATACATATACTCCAATGTAATCATATCCATTTTTGAAGAACATTGATATCACTACACCAAGCATTTATATTTTTACAACAACATATTAGTAGAAGTAATCAATGATTTGAGTCTCATGTGTGTATTTAATGATATTTGGTGGAATAATAATCAGTTTTTATGATTAATCCAAAAAATTATTGTAATTATAGACCCAATACTAAAAACAACAATAATTATTACTTAAATCATTGATTACTACATATAGTTCCATGAGGTTCGTTTCCACATTGTTTGTGTCTGTAGTTTCCCTATATAAATATCCTATATAATATTTTATTCAATATTTTTTATTATATTAGAGAAATTATAGGGGGATTATGATAAATAACAATAGGAATGAAAAATAAAAATTCTAGACACAATGGATGTATGAAAGAGAGACACCCCATCTTTAAATTTAGGGATCCTTCTATGTATCAAAAAAATAGGCCTTCAATTATATTTTTTTGTCTTTGACATTTATACACACTTTATTACTATATAAAATATTAAAATATAATCACACTTATGGAGAAGTACCAAATTTATTAGCTCATAACTCTCATAAATGGGTCAAAAATAACGATTCAATCATCTATTTGGATCACTACCTATATCGTATGATATTAATCTGAAAATAAGAAGACAATATAGTGTACAATAGTGTAAAAGATCTTAACGAAATATACATGAGGAATTTTAATCCTCTTTAACTGTCAGTATATTTATATCCACTAAATTATGTAGACATTATCAGTCCAGGTGGATGATCATTGTGGAAATATTTTTATACAATCAATGATCCTCGGGGTGTCCTATGACCATTGATGAGATGTTGATAGATCATATGACATCACAATGCGATAGAAATGTGATGAAATGATACAGATTGTAACAAAATATATTAATAGAATATAATTAAACTAAAAATAAAACATTAATTAAAAAATACCTCATATACAGTCATAAAATGAAAATACATTACTAATTTGATTGAGGAGAATATGTACACAATGTACATTTTTCCTCATCGCAATTAATTTCCAGTAATGATGTTGACATATCTAATTGAGTGGTGCAAGAGATATCATAGGTTTGACTATGACATAAAAATAAGATTCTCAGTAAAAAATTATCCACTTAAGATCCATCTCTTAATTCATTATTGAATAATTTGATAGGACGTTCTTTACAATTGGGTATTTAGTGGAAAAAAATGTGGGAATATAAAAATGGAATTTTCTTAGTAGGATTCTATTTTATGATCGATGCATGGTTGTACATAGGTAGTGTTAAACGGTTTCAAGGATTGAAAAATTTATTACCTAGGGAAACAATTCCTATGTGTCTAGAAAAATGAAGTTCAGTAGTGGAATCATGAAGTATGTATTATGGATTTATTTTTGTTCAATGAATCCTTGGCTGCAAATGAATAATATTCATTGAATGGAATTTTTGTGAGCTCTCTATCCCTAATGCCCATATAGATAAATTATAAATCATGGTTGAAATTTTCATAAAAAATTATTTTGAACTCATGGATCCATTTTATTGAACATCTAGTCTGAAACATTCATCACCCTTACAATCAGTCAACTAGGATGACCTGTGGCCTTGTCGACATTATATTTATACATTAGAGGATTATAGTGGATACCAATTGGAATAATTCATAGACAAATTTCTATTTATTATTGATCATGTAGGAACTGGTTAGGTTCATCAAATTCATCTTATTTAGATCGAGATCAATAATTGAATCTTTGAATTCAATTATCATTCAATCATGCATTGAGATTCATTAAAATCAATGCTCTCCTCTTCAACATTTCACACATGGATTAGGTATGGAAGATTTCAAGATTCAATATGATACAGTTTTCCTCAAAATAGAATTATTGACTCAGTAGGATCATCTTCAAATAATGACATGTCTCAAAATAGACCAAAATCAGTTATAGTGATATCTATTATAATAGTGATACTATGTTCATCAGTCATTAAAACTTTTAGTCTTATCAATTTTTTTTTCATCCTCTTCCCAAAAAATACATACTTTCTCATGTATAGATATTGTTTGATATTTTTCAATTGAAATAAGGTGGTGCATCTAGAATCATTCTACACTTTACCCCATGATATTATTAAATTATACTTTGTTCAACCTTCAGATTTAAAAAAATCGTGCTTGGGCGCATAGGAATGACATAGTTGTAGGGAAAAATGAGGGGGAAGATAATAGTTTTTTCCTTATCAACATAGTATGAAGAATATTAACAATAATTGATACCAAATATATAGTAGTGACATAGAATTATTCTCAATGGAAAAATAATTTTATTAATCATGGTAACACAGAATAACTGTAGAAAAAAATTTATTGTGTGGTAGTAGACCCAAGCTCACGGTAGTATAATTTTATCATCTTATAGTGAAAATTACACTATAAAATAAATTTCTATTAGAATTAGGTATGGTTGGAATGTAATTACCTTTTCATGAAAGTTGGGGAAGACTATAAGAAAATAGATTATAGAATAATTTTTACATTCTTTATGGTAGTAATATATTTTCATGGTCATTGAGTCACAAATATAAACTCCCATATGATCAAATATCCAAGTCAATTTTTATTTCATTAAATTTTCTAATTAATATACAATTATATAAAAATAATATTAAAATAAAAAATTTACGTTGATCACATAATTCATTATTAATTCCAAATTCATTTTTATCACATAATTTTAAAAAAGATTTTTTTAATCTAGATATTTTAATAATTTAAAATATTTTAAATATCTATATTATAATGTCACAATTATAATATCAAAATTATGTTTTAAAAATAATTAATTTTTCAGATATTTAATTTATTCAAAATTAAAAATACAATTTATAATAATAAATAATTCTAGTTAAGAATATTAATTTCAAAATAACATTCATAATTAAAAAAAATAAAATTCAAAATAAAAATCCAAATTATTTTTAATTCTTGTCAAAATCAACATATAAAATCATATTTAACATCATGAAATTATTAAATCATTAAACATAAACAATTAATGTTAATTTTAAATTATTAATAAATTTCATAATGTATAAAAATGAATGAATTTTTTGGAATTGAAATTAGAGTATGGATACTTACTAATGAAAAACAAATAATTGTATTCCAAATTTTCATTCACATCAGTCCCCTACCACTAAACTATTACACATTGAGGTAATTTTTTTGATTTAATTTAAATTATTATAATGAGAAATAGAAATATGATCCTTCCTATATCTAACATAGAAAATCCATTCATCCACTGTAAAAAAATTAATATGATTACTCTATATATAAATTTACTACATCATTTCAATTAAATTAATGATCTAGCTCTAAGAGAGGATAAAATAATATTTAAGTGGAATCAATGTTTTGAAATGAATTACTTCTAGTTATCTATTTTTACATTGATTATTGAAAAAAGTAATAATTTTAGGAGCATTTATATATTTCACATGAATTAATTATAAATATATTTATACCTTCTTTATCTTGGATAAATATTTACATCCATAGAATGAATCTATTTTTGTCTATTTGGGACATTATTGATATTATATAGTTTTTCTTAAGCAAGACTATGAAAATATTTTTTTAAAGGAACCTATATGATATATTTAAATAGAATTGAAACAAAAACCTAGTTCCAGTGTAATATAGATTCTGTATGGGATCCCAATTTACCTTTTTATAGTAGTTTCAACGTAGTTATATCAACTACTTTTGAGCTAGGTCTCTGATGATCTTTATCAGAAATACTGTGTTTCCACATTATATATTCTAAATTATAATTTCCTCATTTGATAATTCTAATTATATTAAAATATTTTCTCTCACACTCCCATTCCGAGTTTTTAAATGACATATCAATTAATGTAGGGAATCATTCAAACAAAAATATTTTATCTCTCACAATTTTAGAAAAAGAAAATTTATAATAATATTTTAATTTAAAAATATAAGGGGATAATCTTGTTTAATGAATTCCTGAAAATTATATACATAACAGAAACTAGATAAAATTTTTATGTACAACATTTATAGTGAGATATACTTTTTTTTATTTCAAAATAAATCCCACCAAAAATTGTTCATAAGGAAATTAAATCAAAACTAGTTTTATATAAAAATTATAAAATAATTATTAGAAATTATTTAAAAACTACTCTAAAGAGGATTTATTCCCAAACCCCACACTTATTCGTGAGACAGAATTTAATTATTTTCACTATGTAATATATAAATGATTAAACTATTAAAGGGAAAATAGTGTAATTAAATTACATGATAGACCAAACATGGTATTATTTGGAGTCATCTTTATCTAAAATAATTAATTTCATACTAGGTATTGTCGAGATAATACCAGTCTATTATTCTATTAAGGGGAAAAATTATAGGAAAGATGAATAAACATCAACTTGTTTAATTATAATGTAATAATGTAAAATAATAATAATATAAGGAGAGAGTCTTATGTTTTTTCTATAAAAAGGTTATATATTTAGATTTCCCATTAATGGATAGTTTAATGGAAATCCTTAATACAACAATAGAGGGGTTTTTGGTGGTAAAAACCACTATAATTTGCTCTCATGAGAATCTTAGTTGTAATAATTCATGGACGTCCCATTTGAAAATATAGTCTATGTACATCTCCATAGTAGAGTAATATAGCATAAAATATGGGAATATAAGGATGAGGAATACAAACCCCTATTGTACTATAATACCACTATTGTATTTTTCTTTCATTAATTTCTAAATTAGTTATATATCCTAATCAATTTAATGGGAGTCAATAAATAATAAACAGTGAATAAAATAAAAATATGGTTTATTCTTGTTGAAATTGTCCACATCACATGTTTTATATTATTCTTATGTTTCCCCAAGGGATGGCTCTTTGAACTTTTTCTCTATCGTGTCTCCTATTATTGATGTTATAGGGATTTTAATGGAGTATTTACCCCAAAATTCCTTCTTCATTATCATCCTTTAATAAGTTTCATATTCTTCCAACTCATATAGGTCATGTTCTAACATAGTTGAATCTATATGATTAAGACACATAATCCCATGAGAATGTTGATTTTTCTAAAATTTTATAATAAAAATAGTGAGAATCAAAATTTAACTTCTGTAAAGAAGTCTAAAAAGGTGAAGAATAAATATCATTATATCATGTGGGGTCAGAATCCAAAATAATTTGAGAGAAATTAGATGCAAGATAGATAAGAGTTTGTTATTCCCCCTTTTTTTGTTCATCTAGTATCTCATTTTTCCCTTAGTGTACCTTAGGGAACAAATAATTTCTATTTCAAACTATTTGATATTTCTAAAACACTTTTTTAATGATATATTTTCCACATGTTGATGGTTTATGTTATCGTTAGTGAACAATAGGTACTCCCCATATGTTGTTCAATCTATGATAATCGATTATGATTTCTAAAAATATTCTCATCACATCATCGAAGTTGACTATATTTTCAAAATTCTCACATGATGAATTATAATTCATTTATTTGGGAATAATAATAAGACCTTATATACATTTTGATAAAGAGTTAATGTATATGTTGAATTTTTGGTTTTAAATTTTAAATAAAAAAATTATTTTCAAAAGTGAAAAAGAAAAGTCAATCTCCCAACATTCTCTAAAAAGATCAAACTATGTTGATCATGTGTTTTCCATAGGCTATCAACAAACATAATTTCTATTAAATTATATCTTAAAATATTAAATGTAAATACTATGAAAATTTTTCATGAAGTATATGTGGGTGGAATGAAAATTTAATTATGTTATGTATTTTTTTGTTTTCTTTTTTTATAAGTAGAAAAGAAAATATATGGGATTCATTTTATAAATGAAATCATGATAGAAAAATGGAAATTTCGAAAAATAAATAGATTCAATAAAGTTAACCACCCACTAAATCAACAGTCGTCTCCTTCCATTTCCCATAAAACTAAACCATTGATTCTACTATCTATGTTTTCCAAAAATCTACAAATAGTCTTCCTAACTAAAATTTTTTATTCAAAATTACACTCATGGAGAATATTATATGTGATCAATAAATTATTGTCTCAAATAGGTTACAATCATTTTTCCATCATCAACTCATATTACTACTCCAATCATACCACATTAATCCAAATTCATTAAAGGGATAGAATTATTTACAATGTGAAAGAGAATAAAATGTAATTGAGGATGAGTAATGATCACCAACAATGCCACTCACCATATAAAAAACATTAAAAAAATATTGGATAATTCCATTTTTGTATGATCAAAATTCATTATTTATATCTGTATAGTGACCCCCCGAGCAGGTCTTTCATCCAGAGAGTTATCTTGAGAGATCATATGAAATAATAGTGCGTGAGAAACATTATCAAAAGAGAGGGAGTAACAAAAAGATAAATTGACATAATTAATTATATTCAAAATGATTAAACTACTTATAGATGATCTTAGATAGAATCTAATGATTACCAATTGATTGAAAAATGGAGTGATTTGAATATTTATATGAATCACCATCATCATTCACACATTAACTATAGAGGAAACATATGTTAACATGATATGTTCAACATGTTGTAGAAAAGGGTAGAGATTAACATCATGAGATTCTTCTACATGGGAAATTTTCTTCCCATGATAGAGCAATACATTCCATAGATAATAATTTGAGTTGATGAATATCTTGTCTAGGTAATTAGTTGATGGAGCGGTAGATATGTAAAAATATTACTATGTTTATGGTATTATAATTTGATCTTTTCATGTGTCTATACATATATGGTGTTATGGGATTTCATGGTTTAAAAAATCTTTTTATCAAAGAACACATTCCTTCTAGACATAGTATTATAAGATTGGTAGAGGGTGCATGAAATATTTATTTCATATTTCCATTTATTTGATGATCTCTTAGAAAGTATATACTAAAATTTATTGACTGTCATTTCTATTGAGTTATACATACACAATGGATAGGTTTCTAGTTGAATCTTGATGGTAGAGTTTCTCTACCTGGATAGTTTTGAACTCGTAGAGAAAATTTGGTCAATATATTGTGTGCTGCCTTTACCACCATTAATTGTTTTTCATTAGGACATACCAGTGGCCTCTATTACTTTTCATTCCAAAAAATAGAGCACATAACATCAATAAATATAAATAATTATTCAGAATATTTTATTTGTATTCATATGGGTGTCTGTGGGTTGGGGTTATTGACTTCTATCATGTTTGATTGAGATAATTTAGTGATACTCAAAATATATATATTATCCATTCATGGGATAATATTCAATAGTGGATCTCATAATCCCTTATGTATTTCATCAATGATAGGAGTATAGTGTATTTCATTATTCATATAATTTATATTTCTTCATCCATGAAACAATAGCACAGATGTATCTTTATCTAATTGAATATCGTCTCTATAATGTCATCCATAATCCATGGTGTGATCTTCCACAATAGCGAGTCTCAGTTCATCAGTAATTTACATTTTCAGTTCATCATATTTTTGGAATCTATGTTGAATATTAATCTCATATTCAGCAATTTCAGATGAAGTTGTATTTCGGTCAATTGAATGTTGGGAGGCATGAAAATTATTGACCACCATTGGGTATCCCTCACCTCGATGAATTGACATTAAATTAGGATTTTTATTGGCATGACATCAATGTCAGGATCAATGGAATGAAATGGTTGTAGTGAATGACGTAGTGGTACATCAAGTGTTTTTTCACTTCTTATTGTAGTATAGTGTGTGAAATTCGACAAAATTCATTATCATTATCATATTAGTTCCATATAATCAACCTCATTGGTATTAGATTTTTTATTAAATATGGTAGGGTTCCATGGTGGATAAAATAAATTGAATAATAGTAGCATAAATGATCTCATGCATGGATATATTTTTTCATTTTATTGTCATTATACCATTATTTTAGAAAATTCCCATGAATTATGGCATGGAAGCAGGTGATCTGACTACAAACATTAGAAGATGCCTATAGAATGAATAGGAAATGTATAAGAAATTTTTTATCTTAATGGTAGTATCTAGTGTTCATGGTTTCGATATCTTTGAATAAAACTCAGATATTCACAAATCATATCAGCATTTATTCTCAGAACATCAACTAATTTGTTCACCATATGAGGACGGTAAATTATAGAAAAATCATAATCCTTGATTATCTCGAAACACTTTCATTGGTCCGTATTAGGTTGAGTTTTTGTGAATATATATGTGGGGCCTTTATGATGTGTATATAAGTAACAATTAGCCCTAAAGAGTTAATGTTGTAAAAACTACAATGTGATAATCCTTATATCAAATTCAATATGATGATGTATGTAGTTAAAATAATTGAAAATCAATTTTCTGGAGGTAGAGGCTATCAATTAGTAATCTTATATTCGTGTGCTAACAAATCACATTATGATACATAATAATATATCACAAATACATACCTAATATTGGGTAATGTAAGCCTAGGATTTGTGATTAGCATATTCATTATTTCATTAATGGGCTCCCCAAATTCATCAATACTAATAAACATTACCCCCTTCAATGTTATCTTGGTTAGTGTTCTTTAATATCATGAAAATTTTCTCAAAAATTAAATATATTACCATAGATAATCCATAGAAACTACCTATCTATGTTTTAGATGTTGGTATTGATAATTATTATAATTACCTCTATAAAATAATGGTGAATATATATTATTATATTGGTGATATCATAAAAGAGGAATGTTAGATTCATTATTTAAAACCAACATTTATTTTACTCTTCATATATGTTTTCCAATCACATGTTCATCATTATAGAATCAAAATTATCTTCCTATTTCAACATATTTTGAGTATATATGAGTACAATATACAATGACTAAAACAATATTTTCAATTTATTCGCTAAAAATTGAATTCATTATGTCCATAATGATAGGTGGATCATTATTGAGTCCAAATGACATCATTATGAACTCGTATTGACCACACCATGTTACAAGCTCAGTTATTGGGATATTATACTTCTTTTCCATGAAATGATAATATCCTAAATGAGGATCAAACATAGAGAATTACTAAAATCAGTGTATCCAATGAAATATGTTATCAATATATTGAATATGACAATTTTTATTTATCATTATCTTTTTATGATGATGATAATCAATGTATAGTTGCATTGATAGATCAATATTCTTAAAAAAAATCTCTAGGGCACCCCACATTAGTTAAACTAGGAATATAAACCCTTTATATTGAATATCTTATAGTTTCCTCTTCAGCACCTAAATATAAATAGTATAATGTTGTAATGGAATTTTGGATATTGGCAGAGTATTAGGTTTGAGATTGATTGAGAACACAACCTATCAATTTGGTGGAGGGAAAAAAATTCATCATGAAATACCTCTTCATATTCTCGTATTGGAATGTCATCATGGATACTATTTTCCCTAGTCCCAATCATTTGAATAAATATACATTATTATAATGAAATAATATTTAATCTTGAGAAAATGATTCAAAACATCATTCATCCTCCACATTGAACTTTTATAGAGTCAGAAAATTATTTCAGATAAATAAGTTTATTTCCATATCAATGCATTATTTTTCTCTATATAAGGAATCCAAATCTTTAGGTAGAATATCATAATATTTCTCTAATGTGAGTAATATCAGTTTTTTGGGAAAATTCATCCCACAAATATGGATGTTGGAGATGTATTATAATTATGATAAAATAATTCTCCAATATATTTCTTCCACTAATATCTATACTTCAATTTTTTTTGTTTTTGTTTATATAGTTTACTAAATAGTCATAATTTGAGAAAATGTGTGTAATTAAAATAAAATATATAATTCACTATACATAAATGAAAATATACATTACTTTTCACCATATAATTGTTATGATCTTCCTCCATAGTTTTTATGAAATAAGATCCCTTTTTCTATATAGTTTATAAGGGTTTTTTATTTGACAATCATCCAAAAACCTTTATCTTTGAGAACTAATTAAAATATTATACTTAATCCTTAAAATTTTTCCTTAATGGTTTGATAATTATAATCCATACTGTTTCCATTTATTTATGTAAATTATTGAAAATAGAATGAACTGAGTCCACAAAAATATTATATTAAAAATAATGAATATCTAAATGATATGGTAAACCTAATGGTATTAGGAGTCCTAAACACCATCAAAATAATTTCTCGATTAACTCATGTTTCAAATAGAATCATGAATCATGGGGAAAACCTTATCCCATTAACAAAGATAAAATATAAAATGAATTGGGGGGAAAATGTTATACTTACTCTTTGATATTGACCAGTTGGATTATGTAAATTTTACACCATGAGGTTTATCCATCCCTCCACCATAATTAAACACCAATCCATACATCATATCTATAGGCCAAGGAGGCCCTTGATATTTAATGATCTACATTTAAACTGTGAAGGAATACAATAAAAATTCATCATAGAAATAAAAGTATAAAATTTATAGATCTTTTCACTATCTCTACATTATCCAAAAAAACATATAGCCATAAATATATGCAGTGCCAATGAAAATGATAGAGGTTTATAAGGAAAGTATTTTCAATTTCACTTGATATGCTTTAATGGATTCAACAATTTTTACAATTACGGACATGGATTTATCTATACATTTTATATTGGGGAATTTTAGGACAATATTTACTAAATTGTTTTTTTAAATACATTCCAATTCATCGATTAAATCTCATCTTAGGGAATCATATTTTCAATCAATGCACACCACTGGTGGTCTTATCCAACCAAATGATAAACAAATATTGATACCTTCTATTTTAGAGATTATTAAATTATGGATAATATATTTTATATGAATTTAATTCATTATTCCTTTATTAAAGGAAAGTAAGATCCACTGAAATTTAGAGTCTGTGTTAATATAATGTTCTCAATTACAATTTTCTCTTTATTAATGGAAAATGGTTTTCACCCTGATTCATGTTTCTATTTTAAACATGATTTAAATGAGAAATTATATTCATGGTGTTATTGAAACCTACTCCCATTAGGTTGACCATATCATTTTGGATATTCATTATGTTGAATATCACTATTTTTTACTCGGCTCCTCCTATTTCTAGTAATTTACATAAACAAATGGAATCATTGGGGATGGTAATTATCAAACCATTAATCATATAAGTTGGAAACTACTAATATTGATTATATAAATCATAAAACACATGAATTCTGTATTCTATGAATTTATTGGTTTTAATTAATGTTTTCCATGAACTATTTCGTATCATAGAAAATTATAGGGATTTTTCACATTCATTATGAATCATACAGATATTTTTAATTTACAGAAGAATATATCATGGGATTTTCAAAATAAACATGAATAAATTACCATTTTCACACTCCGGTTCATGGTTGATTTAATACCACATGTTCACTTTTTGTGGCTATTAACCTTAGGGTCAACTCTTTTTCAGCTACATATACATGTAGTTTCTACATGGATATTTTATATGTTGTAAAAAACATAATCTATAATTTACCAAAACATGAATATTTTTTCTTCTAATTTTTATTATCTATAGGGGGTTAACTAATGTCTTAAAATCCTAATACAATATAAAAACAATATCATTAGTTGATACCAAATATTAGCTATTTTGGGACTTCATCCAATTTAATTTTTGAAAAATTGTTAAGAACTTTTTTCTAATGGTTGTGTAACACTGCAAGATTAAACGGTATGTTTTCCATTGAATAATTCAACATCTTACATTGTACGCAACTTCGAGATTCTAACACACTGCGACCAATCAATGTAGCCACTATGATTAGTAATTCCCACTTTCTAATTTTTTTTAAATATTATCTTTCAAAATAAACTTCATTTTTTGGATTCAGAATATCGAAATTATCTTAGGGTGAATTTTTGGTATTTTTCTAAAAACATTCCATTTTTGATTAACAGTAAAAAATAATGAGTTATAGTTTAAAACAAAATTTTTATTTAAATAACTATTTAATTTATTTAAATTTATTTTAGGTCAAAATAGATACATAATACCTATATAAGTTCAATGTAATTCATTGGAGTCAGTTTATAGTAATTTTAGATATTGAAAAATTTTTATTGAACTTTTCACCGTCTTTTACCCACCTTGTAGAGGAATATGAAAATTCATATAAAACATAATTTTACCACTTATGTGAGTGGAATTTTTAAAAATTCAGAGAGACACGGTTGATATCAGTAAGTAAAATGTGGTTCAATAAGATGAAAATAATTTTCGGTGAATAGTAACTATTTACTTTTACATACCACAGTTAAAAGTAAATAGGGTAATTGAGGGTAACAATGATATTATCATTACCCTAACACATGTGCTAATTCTATTGGATAAGTATAATTCGACCAAAAACAACCTTAGGAATAAAATATGAACCACTTTGGTCCACATGGATTGGATTAGGACTCTTATTATTATTTTATTTACAGAATAGTTAAAAGAGTTAAAATCAATGCTTATTAACAAAATCATTTTTAATATAGAGTTATAATAAGATAAATACGACTATAAATATTAATGAAAAAGATAAAAATATTTCGTACATAATGGTATTTTATTTATATTTTCTAGACATTAAATAATTTACTTTCATTATGACACAATGATGATGCAGTAATTACATAATAAAGGAAATCTTTAAATAATTGATATTATAAATATTCATATAAATTTAGTTTTAGAGTTTTTATGAATTAAACTAATTTTATTGGTTAATATGAAATTTTAGGGTTGATTTTATGAATTTTTTTCAAATTAATAATGTTGTTATTAATTTAAAAAACACAACATACCAAATAGTCTCAAAATTGACGTAAAAGAGATTTTAAAACAAATATTATATTATTAATTGATATTCTATTTATAAAACTATAAGGTTTGGCCAAAGGACTTATATAATAATATGTGTATCACTGATGAACCACATGAGGTTCTCTTGGAAGTATATAGTATTCTTATTAACCATATAATGTAAAAATACCAAGAGACATGGTAAATGTCAACCTCTTTAACTAAGAGGTAAATTCAAAAGATAAAGTTAATATAATGACCAAAACCTATCTAAAAACTATTGGTTTAATGGATTTCGACCCATAACCACCTTATCCTTTAAATAATCCATTTTATAGCCATTATAAACCTAATACAATTTTATTATAAAATAATATTTCTATCATTTCCTAAGGTTCCCATCACCCCCTAATAAAAGGGGACTCCCCCTTATCTCTAATTCACACCTTAAAATACATTTTGATCATCCTAATCTGGCCTAAATAACCTATAAACTATCCTATTTTCATCCTAGAGGTATTTTTTAGTCATAAATCAAACCTAAGGAGCCCTTTTGATCAAATCAAAAGGAAGAACACGAAGAAGAGGTAAATATCTCACCACCGCTTTCAAGTTTCATTCTTCATCCAGTTAAGTTTTCTTTATTGTTTCCATAATAAAATAATCACTCTAGTATCATCAATATACTGTTATGTAATTATAAAAATGGTACAACAAAATTCATTATTATATCCATCCTTGGAATGGCATGTCACCATGCGTGCGTACGTACGGCTTACCGTCTCCACGTCGTGGTGTAATTGTTATTCAATACATTATTATTTGTATGAGTATAATAATTATGTGTAATCGATGTATATAATAAATATAACATGATACTGATTCTTTTTATATGATATAAAATCCAATTATATATTATTTTAATATCAATGGAATGATATTGTCGCTCGTGCGTACGTACGGATTACTGTCTCCATGAACGCGATTAGATTCATTCCCCATCGTATCCATTCAAGAATAATTTTCAATATATGATTAAAAATAAATTTTAAAGAATTATCATCATTCTAAATATGAATAAGATACATCCTAGCCATAAAAATCATTACTTATGTTACAAAGAATATAAATGAAAATGAATCAATTAACACCTGAAACAACGATAATACTATGATATTATTAACAAAGAAATATTAACAGATCATATATGATATCATATTAAAGTTTATAATTGCTTTATAATTTAATAAAAATAATTTCACTATTATATAAGAGTTTAACCTTCCCTCAACCAAGGAAAAGTACATGGTAATGGTTAATTCTACAATCTCATTATTATCCGAGGTTGTTTTTACGTAAGTATCTACTGGGACCTCTTTATCATCCACATCCATGATTCTTAAAAATATCATTCAAAACATTTTTACTATTTACTAAAAAATGGTGTAAATATTCATTTATATGCTTATTTGAACAAAAATGTTTTGAAAGGATTCTTTCAGTTGTTTTCCAAACAAGGTACTTTATGACCTTTTCGAAAAAATTAAGGTAAGAATGTCTTTTTTTAACTTATACGGCGGGTGCGGCTATTCTCCACCGTTATAACATCATCACACATTCCCTTAAAAATTTATAAGAATATTTTCAAAATAAATGTTTTCATTATAATTATGTGACTATTAAATGATTTAAAAATACAAAGGGATATTTCTCAAAAAAAGGTTTTAATTTCATCTATGTCAACACCCATTGATGGATTTTATGTTTGTTTGAAGTTGATTTATTATGATACAAAACATCTATATTTTATTGTAGGTTTTGTGATATGTTTTAATGTGGATGTTCTATTTTTATACCATTCATGGTTTATGGTTAATGTATTGACATTTTGTATGCTATTTTTAATATGAATTTATATATTATGTTTAAACCTTTTCCTACGTGGAATTTATTGGACTTAATATGTGACGGGTTGAGCCTTCTATAGATTCTATATGCATCAGTAGGTCTCATGAGACAACTAGACATAGAATTTAATGAGTCCTTTCCGAATTTGATATATGGTTTTGGTTAATCCCTTAATCGTTTTTATATATCTTGGACGAGGCCTTGACAAAATGATTTTGACTGTCCGAAATTATACATTCCCTCATTATGAAAATAATATTGATGGTTCATGTGGTCATTAAAGTAGTATAATACCCATTATTATTTTTTATTATGGAATTATTCACCCAACTCATATTCCTACAATAAATGTATTCATGTTTATTATTGGTAAAGGCATGTGGTTTCAATTTTTCAACATGCTTAATATTTATGTCATCTTCCATTATTTTTCATACCCTTACTGAGCATTTGAGATCACCCCTTTATTATGATTCAATTTCTCAGGATATGATGAAGTTAGTTATGAGTGACTTGTAGGCATAATCTATGAGGATTGTATGTTTCTAATAGAATATATTCATGTTGTATTTATTTTTATGCTGTAAAGTCGAACTTGTGAATGAATCTTGTTTCCAATAATACTAAACCGATCTGTCATTCGAGATAGGATTTCCATGTGATCATGAAAATGTGATGTAACAATGCACTGACTCTGGATAATTTGGGTCAGAGTGTTACAGTTTGTATCAATGGAAGTTTAGAAGAAACATTGGAAACTAGATTTATATAAACTCTGATTAGATCACATTACCCTAATATAGACATTGAGGATTAGTATAAAAGAACTTCCTAGAATTTTTGTAATGTAGAGATTTTGTGTGTTTTCCAAGAAATACATCCCTATCTGAATACAAGCAGGTAGAGGCATCTCTGTCACAGATGTACCTAGGGTTAAAACCCGAAAACATAGCCTTGAGCTTGACTCGAATAGGAACTGGTGCATGACAATGGGCCTTTCTACACTCTTGGTTGCGACACTCCTGACGGATATGCTTAGGATAATTCCCATTTTCATTACAAACCATTATGAAGGGTTTATGAGTATATACATCCTCAAAGAAAACATTTTTATGATTATTGATTATATCCATAAACCTGTTCAATTTATGTTAAGTGTTTTAAAAGTTTGGATTTATGTATTGTGATTCATAAACTAATCTAGTGTATTTAATTATTATGAAATGGAGCCCAGTTGGAGGAATGGAAACTGTATCAGTGCACACACTCCATGTTGGAATTTTCACCTTTTTTAACATAATTATTGTGGAGTTGGTGATACAACTGGTACAGATCAACTTATCACCAAACTGGGACATCTCACACAAATTATTAATAATAACCTTACTCATATAAAACACCCTGATCCACATCGTGGAGGATTAATGTTAGACCGCATCATGATCCAACAACCAACAACATTTTATGGGGGTACAAATCCATTAGTATCTGAAAAATGGATAAATTCCTTAGAAAAATATTCCAGGCCTTGGGGAGTTGTGAAAGGAAAAAATTTGTCATGTTAGATTACTGCCTCACTGGAGATGCTGATTAATGGTGGTCATTGATTCAAAATAAAAAGGAAGATGATAAAGTATTAAATAATGAATTGAGGGGGTTTAATGAAATTTTCATAGAGATATTCTTTCTTCATGACCATCGAGCAGATATGGAAAGACAATTTCTGAGTCTGAGGCAAAAGGAGGATGAGAATGTCGCAAACTATGAAGCTAACATTACAAGGGTAGTGAGGCATGTAGTAGATTATAAACGTAACCCCAGAAGTAATATTGACCGTTTATTTAATGGGTTAAAACCATTTCTCTATCAAGAATTAGTATCATAGTCCTTCTCATCATACGAGGATATTGTCTCATGTGTTATCAAGACAGAAGAAAAATTCATTATGTCTTATTACATTAAAGAAAAGAAAGAGAAGGAGAGATCTTCTAAACACTTTGGGAATGGAAATAAGAAAATAGGGAGGAAGGGAAGAATTGAATTTCCACCCTGTGAAAATTGTGGAAGGCAGAACCATGGTTCCTTTCTAAATTGAAAAAGAGTATGCTAAAAATGTGGATTGAAAGGGCATCTTACTAGTGATTGTAATAGAAAAAAAGATGCTACTAACGTTCAATACTATAATTGCAGGGAGATTGGACATTATGAAAATGATTGTCTTATGCGTCAGGGAAACATACCTCAGAAAAGGCTAAGGGATCAAGACCATGCTTATGTGATCTCTACTACTGAGGATAAAGCCCTGAAAGACGAGGTGGAAGGTAATTTAATGGTTTCTCCATGTTTAGACAATGCATTATTTTATTCTAGATCATCGAATTGTTTCATATCTTCCCAGTTTTCTAACAAAATTATATATTTCCAACTTTATTTAATAAGTGTGTAGTCAGTAAAAACTATTAAGGGAAGTATCATTGCAACAAGGTTTTGTGAATCAGTCCCCATTAGAGCATATAAATGTTCTTTATCCACTGATATCATCATCATACCCATGATTTAATTTGATATAATCCTATATATGGATTGGTTTTCATACCATGATGCTAAAATTTAATGTAAGAAGAAGGAAGTTACTATTTTGACGACGATGATAAATAACACCTTATATTTAGAGCTGAATCATCACCACCTAATTCTTATTTAGATCCACCCCCAGTAGCTCATTTAAATTCAATTATTGGGGAGGAATAGAATAAAATAACTATGGGTGAGGGAATGAATGTTCAAATAGAGGATTTACCTATTGTGAAAATATATGTTGATGTGTTTCTGGATGATTTACATGAACATCCTCTAGAATGAGAAATTGAGTTTTCCATTGATTTAATTCATTGTTCAAGGCCCATATCAAAGACCCCTTATTGAATGGCCACTTTTGAATTAGATGAACCAATGAAATAACTAGATGAATTGAGTAATAAGGGATTTATTCTCCTAAGGCTTCTCTATGGGGAGCACTTATTATTTTTGTTAAGAAGAATGATGGATCTATGTGGTTGTGTGTTGACTATAAGGAGATAAATGCTATAACAATAAATAAAAAATATCCATACCTCACATTGATTATTTATTCAACCATCTTCATGGAGATCAATACTTTTCAAAGATTGAAATTCAATCTGGATATCATCAGTTGTGTATGAAGAAGGAAGACATTCTAAAAACAACACTTCTAACTAGGTATGGGCATTACGAGTTTATAGTAATGCATTTTGGATTTACTAATGAAACATCATTATTCATGGATCTAATGAATAGAGTTTTCAAGAAATATCTTGATGAATTTGTAGAGGTATTTATTGGTGATATCTTGGTGTACTCCAAAAGCTATGAAGATCATGAAAATCACTTGTGCATTATCCTGAAGACTCTGAGATGACATGAATTAAATGGGAAGTTTAGCATGTGTGAATTCTGACTTCAGGAGATTTCATTACCTGGCCATATTATCTCCATGGATGAAATCTCTATTCATCCTTCTAAAAAAGGAAATCCAAGAATGGCCAGCACCGACGAGTATAAATGAGGTACATAGTTTTACTGGTTTAGTAGGTTATTATCGATGTTTCCTCCTTAATTTTTCTCGATTGGATAACCCATTAACATTGCTCACACGAGAATGGGTTAAATTCGTTTGGACAAAAGAGTGTGAAGAATGATTTGAAGAACTTAAGGGAATATTATTCAATTCTCCTATCTTGAATCTACCATCGAGGAATGATGGGTTTGTTATTTATAGTGATGCATCGAAGAAAGGACTTGGTTGTGTCCTTATGCAGAGAGATAGAGTTATTGCCTATGCATCATGAAAACTGAAAAATCATGAGGAAAACTATCCTACTCATGATCTTAAGTTAGCAGTTGTAATATTTTCTTTGAATACTTGGATACACTATCTCTATGGTGAAAAATGTGAGATTTATACTGATCACAAGATTTTGAAGTATATTTTCTCACAGAATGAAGTCAACATGAGACAAAGAAGATGGATGGAACTACTCAAGGTTTATGATTTCACGATACACTGCCACCCAGGGAAGGAAAAAAGGTGGAAGATGTTTTGAGTAGAAAGGATCATGATGTTTTGAACAAGATTATAGTTGAAAAAGATCCTATATACATGGATCTAGTAATGATGGATTTGGGAATCTCCATGGAAGGTGAAACATCAATACTCTTTCAAATGGATACCAAACCATCTTTATAAGAAAGATTAAATAGTTATCAGACCAATGAAGAAGATCTTAAATATAAGATTAAAGCTGTGAATGATGGGAGATTGAGTGACTTTGTGTATGAACATAGAATTTTAAAATTTGGGAAGAGACTTTGTGTTCCATATATACCTGATCTATAAAGGGAATTGTTGGGTGGTTCCCATAGTTCCAATTTTTCTATACACCCTAGTAGCACTAATATGTATAGATATTTGAAGGAACATTTTTTTTGGGACAACATGAAGAAGGAGATTAATGATTTTGTGTAAGTTGTATGGTTTGTGAACAAGTTAAAGTTGGAAGGCAACATCCTGAAAGAGTATTGCATCCTCTTCCCATACCTTATTGGAAATGGGATAACATTATGATGGACATTATCATGGAAATACCAACAACTCCTAGAATGAACGATGCAATATGGGTCATTGTTGAACATCTTACCATGTTAGCACATTTTCGTGCTATATGAGAAGATCTACCACTTGAACGATTAACATGACTATATATTAATGATGTTGTAAGAATTCATGGAGTAACACTATTGATTGTTTCGGATCATGATCCCCATTTTACATCAAGATTCTGGAAACTTCTTCAGAAATCCTTGGATACTGAGTTTCCTTTGAGTACTACCTACCACACCCAAACTGATGGACAATCAGAACAAACTATTCAAACATTAAAGAACAGTTGAGATCATGCCCACTTGACTTTCAAGGTATGAGGGATCAATATTTACCTCTGGTAGAATTTTACTTTAACAATAGATTCTATTCAAGTATTATGATGGCACCATATGAAGCATTATACAGAAGGAGATGTTCTACACCAACCTATTGGGATGATGTTGGTGAAAAAAAACATGTAGGCCCAGAACATGTGGAGGAAACGACGGAAAGGGTTAATGTAATCAAAAACAACATAAAGGCTGCTCAAAGTAGACAGAAGATATATGATGATAACCAAAGGAATTATTTGGAATTTCAGGTAGGAGATCATGTTTTCTTGAAGGTATCTCCCTGGAAGGGTGTTACATGTTTCCGTAAGAAGGGTAGATTGAGTCATAGGTACATTATTAATTTTGAAATTATAGGAAGAATTGGGGTTGTATATTACTGTTTGGAAATGCTGCCAAGTCTTTCTATAGTACATGATGTGTTCCACATGTCAAAGTTGAGAAAATACATGCCTGACCCAACACATGTACTCACCTATGTGGAATTAGAACTGGAACCTGATCTTTCTTATTGAAAAGAGCATGTCAAGATTCATGGTACAAGAGATCAAGTGCTGAGAAGCTGGACGACTCATCTAGTAAAAAGTTCTATGGAGAAACCAAAAGATGTAATAGGAAACATGAGAACCCGAGGAACTTATGATGAACAACCACTCGAATCTTTTCCTATGGTAATATTATAGAAATTTCAAAGGAAAAATTATTTGATGGAGGGGATAATGTAACACCCCATGCTTCCACGGTGCGTTTCCCTTTGAATAATTCAATAGCTTACATTGTACGCAACTACGAGATTCTAAAACACAATGACCAATCAAAGTAGCTATTATGAATATTAATACCACCTTTTTGAAATTTTATTAATTTTATCTTGGATGATGGACTTCATTTTTGGATTCGGAATATTGATATTATTTTAGGGTGAATGTTTGGTATTTTTCTGAAAACATTCAATTTTTGATGAATAGTGAAAAACACTGAGTTATAGTTTAAAACCGAATTCTTATTTAAATAATTATTTATTTTATTTAAATTTAATTTAGGTCAAAATAGATACATACTACCTATATATGTTCAATGTAATTAATTGGAGTATTTTTATAATAATTTTAGATATTTAAAGATTTTATTGAACATTTCACTGTCATTTACCTGTCTCCTAGAAGAATTTGTAAATTCAAAAAAAACATAACTTTACCACTTCTGTGAGTGGAATTTTAAAAATATAAAGGACAAGGTTTATATCAGTAAGTAAGATGAAGTTCAATAAGTTGAAAATAATTTTCTTTTAATAGTGACATTTTACTTTTATTTACTACGGTTAAAAGTAACTAGGGTAATTTAGGGTAAAAATGATATTATTATTACCTTAAAACATGTCTTAATTCTATTGGATAAGTATAATTCGACCAAAAACAACCTTAGAAATTAAATATGATACTCTATGGTCCACTTGGATTAGATTAGGACAGTTATTATTATTTTATTTAAAGAAAAGTTAAAAGAGATAAAATAAATTCATAATATCTAAAGCATTTTTTTTATAGGGATATACATAATATAAATTAGACTATAAATTTTCATTAGAAAACTAAATATATTTCCTATATAATTTTATTTTATTTATATTTTTTAGAAATTAAATAATTTAATTTCATTATGACACATTGATGATGTAGTAATTACATAATAAAGGAAATATTAAAATAATTGATATTATAAATATCCAAATAAATGTAATTTGAACATTTTTATGAATTAAACTAATTATTTATGTTAATATGACATGTTACGGTTAGTTTGATTAATTTTTATATAAGAAATAATGCTGTTATTAATTTATAAAAAAATACCAAATTGTGTTAAATTGACATAAAAGAGTTTTAAAAATAATAATATATATCTTAAATTATTATAAACTGAAAATGATTTTATTATAAAATAATATTTATTTAATGAAAAGTTAAAAGAGTTAAAATCAATGTTTAATATCTAAAAAATATTTAACATAGGGATATACAGAATATAAATAAAACTATAAATATTCATTAGAAAACTAAAAATATTTCCTATATAATTGTATTTTACTTATATTTTTTAGACATTAAATAATTTAATTTCATTATGACATAATGATGATGCAATAATTAACTAATTAAAGAAGTATTAATATAATTGATATTATAAATATCCAAATAAATGTAATTTGATAATTTTTATGAATTACACTAATTTTCTATGTTAATATGACATGTTAGGGTTGGTTTGATTAATTTAGATAGAAGTAATAATGTTGTTATTAATTTAGAAAAAACAAAATACCAAATTGTGTCAAAATTGACATAAAAGAGTTTATAAGACAAATATTATATATCTAAAATTATTATAAACTGAAATTATTTTATTATAAAATAATATTTATAACTTTTTCTAAGGTTCCCCTCACCCTTCATATAAAAGGGCATTCCCCCTTCTCTCTAATTCACACCTTCAAAGCCATTTGGCTCCGCCAACCCCTACCCAAACACCCTCCAACTATCCTCCCTTTATCATAGAGGCCTTCTTTTAGTCAGAAAGTGATTCTATGAAGCCCTTTTGATCAAATCAAAAGGAAGAATCCAAGGAAGAGGTAAATATATCACCACCTCTATCAAGTTCCTTTCTTCTTCCACTTCTATTTTCATTGTTGATTCCATTCTAAAATATTAAACCTAGTATATTCTATATGTTGTGACATTATTATACATATTTTACAACAAAATTCATTATTCTATCCATTCTTTGAATGACATGTCACCATACGTGGGTATGTACGGCTTACCGTCTCAATGTCATGGTGTAATTGTTAATTAATTAATTATTATTTGTATGGGTACAATAATGATGTGTAATTTATGTAAATAATAAATATAAAATGATAATTATTCTTTATACATGATATATCATCCATTAATATATTATTTTATTATCAAAATAATGATATTGTTGCTCATGCGTATGTACGGATTATCATCTCCACGAATGCTAAGAGATTCATTCTCCATCGTATCTATTTAAGACTAATATTCATTATATGATTAAAAATAATGTATAAAGACCTAATATCTTTCTTAATATGAATATGATAGATCCTATCCATAACAAAATTACTTACATAAAAAATCATTTAAACGAAAACTAATCAGTTAACACTTGAAACGATGATAAAACTAAGATATTATTAACAATGCAATATTTAAAGATCATATATGACATAATATTAATTTATATGATTGATTTATAATTTAATAACTATTATTTCAGCATTATATAGGTTTTTAACCTACCCTCGACCAAGAAAAAGTACATGTTAAGGGTTAATTCTACAATATCTCTATTATCTGAGGTTGTTTTTACGTAAGTATCTTCAAGGACATCTTTATCACCCACAACCATGTTTCATAAAAATTTTGTTTAAAACATTTTTAATATTTACTAGACAATGGGTTAAAGTCATTTATACCCTTATTTGAACTTTTATGTTTTAAAAGGAATCTTTCAGTCATTTTCCAAACATGGTACTTTTCGACCATTTCGACAAAATTAAGGTAAGAATGTCTTTTTTTAACTTATACGACGGGTGCGGTTATTCACCAATGTTAAGACATAGTCAAAGCTTCCCTTACATGATTATAATAATATTTTCAAAATAAATGTTTTCTTTATAATTATGTGACTCTTTAATGATTTCAAAATAGAAAGAGATATTTCTCTAAAAAAGAATTTGATTTCATCTATGTCAACATCCTTTGATGGATTTTAAGTTTTTTTTGAAGTTGATTTATTATGACACAAGACATCCATATTGTATTGAATGTTTTGTGATTTGATTTAATGTGGATATTCTATTTGTATACCATTCAAGGTTTATGGTTAAATTATTTACATTTTTTACTGTAGTTTTAATATGAATGTTTATGTTTTGTTTAAACCTTTTCATATGAGAAATGTATTAGACTTAGTATGTGACAGGTGGAGCACTCTATGGCTCCTCGATGCATCAGTAGGTCTCATGAGAAAACAAGACGTGGAAATGGCTGAAGCCTTTCCCATTTTGATATATGGTTTTGGAAGAGGCCTTAATCATTATTATATCTCATTGATGAGGCCTTGACAAAATGTTTCATAATGTCCGGCATTATACATTCCCTCATTATGAAAATAATATTGATGGTTCATGTGGTCATTCTACTAGTAGAATACCCATGATTATGTTTTATTATGGAATTATTTACTTAGCTCATATTCTTTCCACAAATGTATTCATGTTTATTATTGTTAAAGGCATGTGGTTTAAATTATTCACAATACATAATATTTATGTTATCTTCTGTTGTATTTATTACCCTTACTGAGCATTTGAGATCACCCCTTTCTCATGTTTCATTTTCCCAGGATATAAAAAACATAGTTATTAGTGAATTGCAGGAATAATCTAGGAGGGTTGGATGTTTATAAAAGAATATAGTCATGTTGTATTTCTTTTCAAGCTGTAAAGTTGAACTTATGTATGAATCTTGTTTCCAATAATACAAAACTGATTAGTCTTTCGAGACATGATTTCCTTATGATCATGCCAATGTTATGTAATAATGCACCTACTCGGGATAACTATGGTCCCGACATTACAGGTTGGCTACCCCATGGGTTGAATTCATATGTTCTATCTTTAAATCCCAAATAGAGAAATTCCATGGAGATTAATCATTTCAAACCTATTTCTCACATAAATTACCTTTACAAAATTATCAGCAAACTCCTTACCAATTGGCTCAACAATAAAAGAAGTTAAATTTTATCCTGGAATTAGTTTGGATTCATTAAAGGTTGGACAATTCAGGATTGTATCTATATTTTCAATTATGGTAATAAAACATTCAATAGGTCTATGAGAAGAGGCGATATTTCAATTTAACATCATATTAGGAAGGCAATTAATATACATTACTGGAGTTTTATTCTCATTGTGCTTCAAATCATTCGATTCAATGACTCTATTTTTGGTTAATTTAAGCCTCTATTAATTTAGGATACTATTTCCTTCTACTCAAATAGTTCCTCATAGGGTTTCCTTAATTTCAACAAGGGAGTTAGGTAAGGAGACCCCAATCTACCATTCATTTCTTTATTGTGGAAGATTACATTAGTGTATTACTCACTCAAATTCTTGATCAGAATAAGCTTAAAATTATTCATGGATCAAGAATCATAAATGTTCCCACATTTCTCCTCTATTATGATGATATTATCCTATTCATTACAGGAGATAAAAAAATCAAATATTAAAAAATTCCATTTCAAATTAAGAGGGTATCTCTGGTCAAAACATTAGAAGGAAAAAATCATTTGTTTTAATTTGAAAAAATATCCCCTATTATAAATAGTTCAATTACCATTCGTCATAAGTATTAAACAATACATATTCCCCTTAACATATCATGGATCACTTATTTTTTAGCGAAGGACTAAATCTTGTTATCTTTTTTAACATTGTAGATCATATTCTCAATCAAATAACCTTTTCGATGTTTAAATACCCCTCTACGGATTGTAGAATATGTTTTGTTAAATCCATATTATTCTTCAAAATGGAAAACACATTGATGGTCTTTTGATAGCCTAATATTCTCCATAGAAAAATCAATTTCTACATTAATAATTTTTTAGGACATGGAGCTCCATGAAATGGAAACATGTAACTATCCCTTTGAATACATTTTTAAGCCTCTTAAAAAAGGCATAATTTGAATTATGAAGCTTAATATTTTCAATGAGGCTTCACATGATAGAATAACTTGAAAACGTTAATCAAAAATTCGGAAATGGATTTTCCAACATATTGTGTAACATGAGATGGATGCTTAGCATTGAATCATCGAGGATTTTTTTGGTTAGACAACTGGACTTGTACCCATTTAATCACCATGTTACATCTTAATAATTTACCATAAAACACTACATGTAATATTAAGGAGGTGTTGAATTTTCATACCTATAACCTTCCAGATAACATTATTCATATCATTAATAAATACCACTATTTTAACTCAGATGAGATCCTTATTTGGGGACATTCTCAAAATGGCGTTCCATATTCCAATAATATTAACTATCACAACATTCAAAAATTTTGAAAACAATTTCAGCTAGTTTAAATATTTTGGTAAGAAATATATTAATCCCTCAAGGTTTACTCTATTTTATCATATTGCATGCAACAATGTACCCACTGATGTTTGTATTCAATCATTTGGGATTAAACTTTGATCTAAATTTAAACATTATATCCAATATATATATTATACTAACAATAATTTTATGTCTAGTGTGACATATTCTACCATTCAGAATAATATATTCGACATTTTGTTATTACATATGGATTATGATTGGCTCTTTTAGCTTGTTGTTAAAACGTAGTGTGGAATTTGAAACCTCTCCACAAATTACAAATATATTCAAGCTACTTTTCTTGAGATTCTTCATGAAATCTGTAATGATAGAAATTCCCTCATTCATAGTAATTACTCATTCAGTTTTAATTAATGTTTGAATCATATCGTCATTGTTATTCATGAAGCTGCATCGATTATGAGGTATTCCTATAACGATTCTATCGAAGACTTTGAGATTCTTCAACATCTGCATATTGACGGTATCCATCGTCTGTTGAGAAATACATTTGATGTTTTCTATAAAGCTTCACTCCCAGGTTGGATAAATGAAAATGAGGAAGGTGCCCCTAAGGGCTATTCTGGTCCCCTGGGATTTGGTGCTATCATTACATACAACATTGGAAAATTCATCCATAATGTATATTGAAGCTGTTGAATCACCTCATCCCCAGAAGATGAAAACATGTGTGTGATCCACACTATATCATTCTCCAAACAACATGACTGGAAAAATATTTGGATTGAAAGTGATTCAACCATGGTTGTACATGCGATGTGGAATTGAGTGGTGCTTAGCTGCGTAGCTGCTTACCAACCGATGGATGAATTGTTATTATTCGCACCTATAGATCAGTTACATTGTCACTCAAACCATTCATGAATCCAATAGGGTGGTGTATGGTCTAGATAATAGGGAATTCAAATAGGACATAACCTAGCTTGATAACCATTTTGATGATCTTCTTCTTTTTTTTGATAATGATTGTAAAAAGATTCCCCCATTTAGACTTTTTAATATCCATTTTTACTATAATATTTTGTGTCCTGATCATTTGACCAAAGAAAAAACATAATAAAATCCCAAACAATTATAATTCCAAGTGACATTGGTTATCCTGTTACATTGAACAATAACATGAAATACATGTACATCAATACTATTTAAAAAATCCAAAAAATGATGTTATATTTCATTGATGTTCTAATACAGAATGAGAGACCGTAGGTATGTATATAATAAATGGGAGACCTATAAAGCCCACTAAGGGGATATTTAATGGAAAAAATGATAATCATAACACATGTGGCTGAAGTGTAATATCAATCTGACATAAATGTGGTGAGAACCATAAACATGATCATTTAAGCATGACATAAGATGATACATCAAGGAAATATTAAAATCTATAAACAACATAAATCAAGAAAGCATAAGAATAAGTAATTGATATCTACTAAGTCATCATAACAATATGTTATTTGGATTCCCTCCCATTAATCATACATGGTATCTCATTATGTAAAATAATTATCCAATGAGTTTGTAGGATATATTTCTGTGATCCAAACTTGGATGTCATCCAATATAACACCAAACTTGGCCAGTGACAAAGATTAAAGAAAATTTATGATTCCCATTAGGTATAAACTAGTTCTTGAGTATCAATAATAAACATTGCGAACAATTTCATTCAATTACATATTGATAAATGACCAAAATAATAAGAAATACCATCACTAATAACCACAACCACACTGTGTACATTTTTTTTTGATTTATCATTTCACTGCATTACCGAAACTAAAAGGAGTACAACCGAATGTGAATGTAAAAAATGTCATAAAAAACTCCATGAAGAAAAGAGCGTAATCTCCCTCAGGCCCCCAATACTAACACCTGCATGGACTGGAACAGAAGTAAAAAGATCCACCATCACAACCATGATACACCATGCCATTACCTAGGACATACATAACAAAGTCTACAAACACCCAATGTTGTTTATAGGATGTGATTCAAAGAAAAGTAGGATGCCACCCAAAATAATTATTAAAAGAAAAAACAATTGAAGAAAAATCAACATGAAAATTTTCATAAGAATATTTTAAACATTTTTATGTAAAAATATTTTAAAAATTTACTCAAGAAGAACATTTTAAGGGAATTTTTTTATCTATAACGATGATGAAAATAAAAAATATATACATTTTATACTATAATACTATTTCTATAACCACATCACATTAAATTCAAGTCTCAAGATGTCACCATGGGAAAACATTTTGTATGTTACTAGAACTACTGGGGCACTGTGAATAACATAACTCAGTCACCAAAATCCTTAAACATAATTACCAACAGTGTTCCCAAGCGTGAGCTACTTGAAAGGCTCCATTCGCAAATATCAATAGGTCTCTAATTCATAATCCAATATGAACACCATTCTCTTGTAGGAAAAACTAGAGAGGATACCATCCAAAAATTCTAGTGGTCAATGACTATATACACATTTAGTGTGTGTTGCAATCTTAAATCCTACTAGATGAATCTAGGCATCATCCACTTCCGAAACAACATGTATACTAATTCGAGTTCATTTACAATGATTACTTGATGTTACCTTTGTTCTCAAATTCCATTTCACATATCACATAAATTAACACATTCATATACACAAGCAATGAATCATATGTACATTAGGAAATCACTCCATTAATATTTTTACATCGATACAATGATCAAAATTTCATGTGGAAACCATTATTTACAAAAACTAAAACAAACATCAATTTCACATGCTCACCAAAACCATATGGAAATATGTATCTCATCACTTTCAGAATTTATGAAGCCCATTTATAAAAACAATAATAATAACATATATGAAATATAACCATTTCAAAGGAAAAATCTCCGTTTTAAATTCATACTCACACCAAATACATTTTATAATATTCATTACATAACATTCATAAGTCAAAGTCACATATATGGTTCCCAAAATAGAATATAACATGCAACACTAACCCATATCGCTTGGAAAACCCACTATCATCACAGTTTTACCAATAAAGATCTTTGAAAACACGTTTCCCACATTTCACACAATGAATAAAACCTAATCAATAAATAATACATAAATGAACACATGAATCATAACAACATTCCCTTAGAAAAATCGTATTCATAACATGTGCATATCAAAAATATCCAAAAACATATTCCACACCACATAATTATTATAGAAAAAAATTTACACACTCAATATTTCAATCAAACATTATTTAATAATGTAAAATCTTGGAACCACCATCTTCGCACAAATAAAATTTTGAAAATTATTGAACAACCATAACTGCTCCATCAAAATACTCTATAAAGGATTGATCCAAGAACAAACATCAATATTTCTCCCCAAAAACCCTGATCAAACCCTCATTAGCATAAATAACCCCCTAGAAAATAAGAATTCAAGAAGGAGAGGGAGAAACCCTCAAAGAAAGGGGGGATTATGAGAACCGAGTGTAACATAAAGGTTACTTGAAGCCACCACACCAAAACCAAAAAAAATATTGATTCATAATGGGTCCGAGAAGGATTTATGGAGGATCCCAAGGCTAAAAATCATGATTTTGGTGGAGAGGAGGATATTGTATGGATAAATACAAAAAGGGAATGAAAATAATATTCTATGTTCTAATGACTGAACATGTCACATGGATTTATCTCATGGTTTGGAAAACTGTGTGGCCACCATGCATCCCTAACTATCCAAGAGGATCACACTAGATGGTTAGACCAAATGGTTTTCCAAACATTGGGCTAACCGTGTGGTCCCCACTGTCCAAAATGGAAATTGGATATACCTTTAAATAGAGTAGGGGGCATGGTATTCCCTAACATTGGGACAATTGTGAAACAGATATTATGATGCCCAATATCACGGGTTTCACAGAAAATCAATTGTACACCAAATGATAAATTGAAGATTTAAAATAAATCAATTCATAAATCCAAAATAACAACGGATGTGACAATTCTCCCCACCATAGAAACATCACATCCCCAAAAATTCACTACAATATTTTTTATAAAATATAATAAAAAACTCTTTAACAACCCCTAACTTCCAATAACATGTCTCATGCTAATCACTTAAAAGATAAAAAAGATCTAAAACTAATGGAATATAATTCCCACAAAGAAAAATCCCCTATTAATCAAAAATCCATATCAGTTATTCAAACATAGAAAAATTATGCACCAATTCCTACTCCTCCAAATTCAACACAGGAGATGGGCCTGGGTTATAATTTTTTATCTATGTGACATAGAACACATCATGAATTGACATAAACATAGTGGAAAAATATATCTTGTATTTCCCATTACCAGTCCAGTCCATTAGGTCAAAATGTTTGATGTACATTGGTGTTAGCTTCCTTGCATACAAAGATGATCGTGACACAAGTGATGTTCTGATTTTTAATCGCATGGTCACCCAATGAAAAATAAAAAGTCTACACATATGATCATAATATATTTACAATGACTCTATGTTTTAAACAACCATTTCCTGATTAAAATATCCTTATAGAATGTATCTTTCATATGGACATGTCCTAATAATGATGTCTCACCACTTCATTGAAATATAAATGTGGTCAACACTGATGACCATAAAACAATATCAAAAATATCCATTCTAATCAATTATTTGAATCTTTTTTTATATGATAACTAAACCAATCACAAATGGATATCCAATGATCCCCCATAATACAACAAAATTCTCAGAGCATGTCTCCCAAAATCGGATTCTCAGGCTCCAACTAACCATACATTTTTGGATGTTAATCCATTATAAACTTGACATGGGACCCTGTCACCCAACAAATTCCCATCCAAAATATGAAGGTGAAATACATGTTCCTATATAAAATAATATTTGGTAGCCCACAATGGAGCCCCATAACAGTCATCACATACAACTGACCTAACCAACCCACCTTGGTTGAATGCATGATTAAAATGGAATGGGTTGTTTTTGGTAAATAGTCAATCATTACAAAAATAGAAAATCTCCCATGGGGTGTATTACAGAAGCAAATAATATTATTCATTGATGTGTCATATCATTTCTAGGTAGTAATTGGTAATGATTGAAGCAAAGCATATGGTTATTGGTTCATTACATTATCTTGCAAACACATATAACATCATGACACATATTCATCAATATCAATCCATATAACTGGACAACAATACATCTGACCCACAGGATTGTACATATGTTTATCACTATGATGAACATACATCTAACACTGGTGGCTATCCTGTATCACCACCAATAGAAATTTCAAATGCACCACAATGAAAACACTAAAGTGAAAATCATCCTTATGAGACACTAACCATTCAGTAGGATTTTCCACACAATTTAAAACTATATAGATGATTGGAAAAATTCATCACCCTAGTGAAATTTCTGAATAAACATTATAAGAGAAGGTTTCCGCAACACACTGGTTCGGAATAAACCTCATCTGTTATCATTTTCCTCAACATCAATTAGAGAACAAAACCCATCTACATCCACTCATCACTAGAAATTATCAAATATCTACACTAGAACCTACATACTCAAAGAATATGACACAACATTACCCTTACATTGGTTATAGACTATATCAATATGGATCCCCTAATTGTACAATACCAATTCACATAGCCTCAAATTTAGATCTTTATGGGGGAAAATGTTGTCTAAATTCTTATGATCATAAAAAACTATAAACTTCTCACCAAAAAACTAATGGAACCATGTATTTATGTCGTGCATCATTTCATCTAATTATAGGGCATGGGATGGGTAATTATATTAATCTCTTCAGAGTTTACATGATCCATAAGTTACCACATGGTCATCCTTCATAAGAAAACACCTAATAGCCATACCTAAGGCATAAAATTCGACCCCAAATCCATTTCCAGATTCCATTATGGTCAAAATAATGGTTTTTATAAACCCGTACTTATGTTTTGTAAAGGAAAATTGACACTTTGATATCCATTGACACTTCAACCCCTTTTGGATGTGTTTCATCATGGATGCTACAAGACTCGATAAATCAGAAACAGAGCTTCTATAATACCTGCATGGCCTAAAAAAATCCTGATCTCAAAAAATTTATTGACCTATTACCTTGACATAACTTCATAGAACCTATAAAGGTCCATCGGATCCCTTTATTTTGAGATGATATTACCCAAAAATATCATCTCTTTAAACTAGATGGTACACATAGAAATATTCTCAGAGATATGATGATCTTGATGGGTGCCTAGATAAATTATTAAATACCGTTCATGATCCCCCTCAATATCGAAATATAACAAGAGTTAAAGAAATGTTGAAAGAGTTAAAATCAATGTTTAATATCAAAAACATTTTTAATATATGGATATACATAATATAAATTAGACTACAAATATTCATTAGAATACTAAATAGATTTTCTATATAATTGTATTTTATTTATATTATTTAGACATCATATAAGGTAATTTCATTATGACACAATGATTATGCAGTAATTACCTAATTAAAGAAATATTAAAATAATTGATATTATAAATATCCAAATAAATATAATTTGAAAATTTTTATGAATTACACTAATTTACTATGTTAATATGGCATTTTAGGGTTGGTTTGATTAATTTTTATAGAAGTAATAATGGTGTTATTAATTTAGAAAAATCAAAATACCAAATTATGTCAAAATTGATATAAAAGAGTTCTTAAAACAAATATTATATATCTACAATTATTATAAACTGAAATTATTTTATTATAAAATAATATTTATAACTTTTCCAAAGGTTCCCCTCACCCCTCTTATAAAAGAGAACTCCCCCTTTTCTCTAATTCACACCTTAAAATCCATTTCGCTCAGCCAACACCTACCCAAATACCCTCCAACTATCCTCCCTTCATCACAGAGGCATTATTTTAGTCATAAATCGATCTTATGAAGCTCTTTCGATCAAATCAAAAGGAAGAACCCAAGTAATAGGTAAATATCTCACCACCACTATCATGTTCCTTTCTTCTTCCACTTACTTTTTCATTTTTGATTACATTATAAAATAATAAATCCAGTATATTCTGTATACAGTGACATTATAGTAAATATTTTACAACCAAATTCATTATTCAATCTATCCTTTGAATAACATGTCAACATACGTGCATACGTACAACTTACCATTTCGACATCATGGTGTAATTGTTATTTAATAAATTATTGTTTGAATGGGTATAATAATGATGTCTAATTGATGTAAATAATAAATATAACATGATAATGATTCTGTATATATGATATACCATCCAATAATATATTATTTTATTATCAAAATAATGATATTGTTGCTCGTGCGTATGTACGGATTATCGTCTCCATGAACGCGATGAGATTCATTCCCCATCGTATCAATTCCAGACTAATATTCATTATATGTTTAAAAATATTGTTCAAAGACTTAATATATTTCTTAATATGAAGAAAATACATCCTATCCATAAAACAATTACTTACGTAACAAACCATATAAAGGAAAACGAATCAGTTAACACCTGAAACGATGATAAAACTAAGATATTATTAACAAAGAAATATTAAAAGATCATATATGATATTATATTAATTTATATGATTCTTTTATAATTTAATAACTATTATTTCTGAATTATACAGGAGTTTAACCTCCCCTCGACCAAGGAAAAGTACAAGGTAAGGGTTAATTCTACAATATCTTTATTATCTGAGGTTGTTTTTACTTAAGTATCTACTAGGACCTCTTTATCATCCACATACATGTTTCATAAAGATGACATTAAAAACATTTTTACAATTTACAAGACAATGGGTTAAAGTCATTTATACCCTTATTTGATCGTTTATGTTTTGAAAGTAATCTTTCATTCATTTTCCAAACATGGTACTTTTTGACCTTTTCGACAAAATTAAGGTAAGAATGCCTTTTATAACTTATACGGCAGGTGCAGTTATTCACCACCGTTATAACATAGTCAATGCTTCCCTTACAAGCTTATAATAATATTTTCAAAATAAATTTTTTCTTTATAATTATGTGACTCTTAAATGATTTCAAAATAGAAAGAGATATTTCTCTAAAAAATAATTTGATTTCATCTATGTCAACATCCTTTGATGGATTTTATGTTTTTTTAAGTTGATTTATTATGATACAAATCATCCATATTGTATTTAAGGATTTGTGATATGTTTTAATGTGGACGTGATATTTGTATACCATTCATGGTTTATTGTTAAATTATTTACATTTTTATGCTAGTTTAAATACGAATGTTTATGTTATGTTCAATCTTTTTCATATGAGAAATGTAATGGACCTAGTAAGTGATGGGTGGAGCCCACTATAGCTCCTTGATGCATCAGAAGGTCTCATGAGACAACTAGACATGGAATTGGCTGAGTCCATTCCCAATTTGATATATGGTTTAGGACGAGGCCTAAATAATTTTTAGATGTCTTGGATGAGGCCTTGAACAAATGTTTCAGAATATCTGACATTATACATTCCCTCATTATGAACATAATATTGATGGTTTATATGGACATTCGAATAGTAGAATACCAATGATTATATTTCATTATTGAATTATTTACTCAACTCATATTCTTTCCATAAAATTATTCATGTTTACTATTGGTAACGATATGTGGTTTAAATTATTCACCATGCTTTGTATTTATGTTATCTTCTACTGTATTGCCTACCCTTACTGAGTGTTTGAGCTCACCCCTATCTCATGTTTCATTTTCCCAGGATATAAAAAACCTAGTTATTAGTGAATTGCAGGCATAATCTAGCAGGATTAAATGTTTATAAAAGAATATAGTCATGTTGATTTTCTTTTCAAGCTGTAAAGTTGAACTTATGTATGTATATTCTTTCAAATAATACTAAACTGATTAGTCTTTTGAGACATTATTTCCTTGTGATCATGCTAATGTTATGTAATAATGCACCTACTCTGGATAACTAGGGTTGGGGTGTTACAGGTTGGCTACCCCATGGGTTGAATTCATACGTTCTATCTTTAAATCCCAAATAGAGAAATGCCTAGGAGATTCAACTTTTCAAACCCATTTCTCTCATAAAGTACCTTTACAATATTATCACCAAAATCCTTACCAATTGGCTCAACCATAATAGAAGTTTAATTGTATCCTGGAATTAGTTTGGATTCATCAAAGGTTGGTCAATTCAGGATTGTATCTTTCATTCCAATGAAGGTACTAAAACATTCAATAGATCTATGAGAGGAGGAGATATTGCAATTAAACGTCATATTAGGAAGGCCATTAATACACATTACTGGAGTTTTATTTTCAAAGTGGTTCACATTTTTCGTTTCAATGACATTATTTTTGGTAAATTTAAGCCTCTATTCATTTAGGATATTATTTCCTTCTACTTCAATTGTTCCTCAAATGGTTTCCTTAATTTCACCAAGGGAGTTAGGCAAGGTGACCCCAATCTGCCATTCATTTCTTTATTGTGGAAGATTACATTAGTGTATTACTCACTCATCTTATTGATCAGAATAAGCTTAAAATTATTCATGGATCGTGAAACATAAATGTTCCCACATTTATCCACTATGATGATGATATTATCCTATTCTTTCAAGGAGATAAAAAAATTAAAATTTTAAAAAAGGCCCTTTCAAATTAAGATGTTATCTCTGGTTAAAACATTAGAAGGAAAAAATCATTTTTTTTCATTGGAAAAATATCCCCTATTAGAAATAGTTCAATTACCAATCTTCATAAGTATTATATAATACATATTCTCCTTAACATATCATGGATCACATATCTTTTAGGGAAGGACTAAATATAGTTATATATTTTTTAACATTGTAGATCATATTCTCAATCAAATAATCTTTTCGATGTTTAAATCCCCCTTTAAAGATTGTAGAATATGTTTGGTTAAATTCATAGATTTCTTCATAATGTAACACACATTGATAGTCTTTCTATAGCCTACTGGTCTCCATAGAAAAATAAATATCTACATTAATAATTTTTTAGGACTTGGAGCATCATGGAAAGGAAACAAGTAACTATCCCTTAGAATACCTTTTTTAAGCCTCTTAAAAAAGGCATAATAGGCATTATGAACCATAATATTTTCAATAAGGCTTCACAATATAGAATAACATGAAACCTCTAAAAAAATCAGACATGGATTTTTCAACATCATGTGTAACATGAGATGGATGGTTAGCAATGAATCTTCCATGATTTTTGGGTTAGACAACTGGACTGGTACCCCTTTAATCACAATGTTACATCTTAATAATTTACTAAATAACAGTAATTGTAATATTAAAGTGGTTTTGAATTTTCATACCTATAACCTTTCTGATAGCATTATTCATATCATCGATAATTACCACTATTCTAACATTGATGACTTACTTATTTGGGAACATTCTCAAAATGGCGTTCCTAATTCCAAAAATTTTAACTATCTCAACATTAAAAAATTTTGAAAACAATTTCATCTAGTTAAAAAAAATTATAAGAAATAGATTAATCCCTCAAGGATTACTCTAGTTTATCATATTGAACATAACAATGTCCCCACTGATGTTTGTATTAAATCATTTTGGATTAAACCTTGATCTAAATTTAAACTTTATATCAAACATATATATGATAATAACAATCATTTTATGTCCTGGGCAACAGATTCTACCATTCCGAATAATATTTTCGACATTTTTTATTACATAGGGATTCTGATTAGCTCTTTTAGCTTGTAGTTAAAACGTATTGTGGAATTTAAAACCTCTCCACAAATTACAAATATATTCATACCAAGTTTTCTGGAGATTCTTCATGCAATCTGTAATGATACAAATTCCATCATTCATAGAAATTACTCATTTAGTTTTAATTCATGTTTGAATCAGATCCTCATTATTATGGATGAAGTTGCATCGATTAAGAGGAATTGTTATGATGATTCTATCATGGACTTTGAGATTCTTCACCGTCTTCGTATTGACGGTATCCATCGTCTGCTGAGAAATATATTTGAAGTTTTTTGTAAAGACTCACTCCCAAGTTGGATAAATGCAAATGAGGATGGTGCCTCTAAGGGCTATTCTGTTCTCTCGGGTTTTTGTGCAATCATTAAAGACCACCTTGGAAAATTCCTCCATAATGTATATTGAAGTTGTTGAATCACCTCGTCCCTATAAGATGAAAACATGTGTGTGATCCACACTATATCTTTCTCCAAACAACATGACTGGAACAATATATGGATTCAAAGTGATTCAACCATGGTTGTACTGGCGATGTGGAATTGAGTGGCGCTTGTTGCTTAGCCGCTTACAAACCGATGGATGAATTGTTATTATTCGCTCTTGTAGATCAGTTACATTGTCACCCAAAACATTCATGCTACCAATAGCATGGTGGATGGTCTAGATAATAGGGAATTCAACTAGGACATAACCTAGCTAGATGACCATTATGATTATGATATTCTTCTTCTTTTTTGATAATGATTGTAAAAATATTCCTCCATTTAGACTTTATTAATATCTATTTTTCAGTATAATATTTTGTATCCTGATCATTTGACCAAAGAAAAAACATAATAAAATCCCAAAACAATTATGATTCCATGTGACAATGGTTATCTAGATACATAGAACAATAACATGAAATACATGTACAACAATACTATTTCGAAAATCCAAATAATGATGTGATATTTCATTGATGTTCTAATACAGAATGAGATACCCTTGGTATGTATATAATAAATGGGAGAGCTATAAAGCCCACTAAGGGAATATTCAATGAAAACATGATAATCATAGTACATGTGGCTGAAGTGTAATATTAAGGTGACATAAATGTGGTGAGAACCATAAACATGATCATTTAAGCATGACATAAGATGATACATCAAGGAAACATTAAAATCTATAAAAAAAAATAAATCAAGCAATCATAAGAATAAGTAATGGATATCTACTAAGTCATCATAACAATATGTTCTTTGGATGACCTCCCATTAACCATACATGGTATCTCATGATGTAAAATAACTATCCAATGAATTTTTCGGATATATTTCTGTGATCCAAACATGGATGTCATCCATTATAACACCAAACGTGGACAGTGACAATGACTGAAGGAAATTTATAATTCCCATTAGGTAGAAACTAGTACCTGAGTATCAATAATAAACATTGTGAATAATTTCATTCAATTACATATTGATAAATGACCAATATAATAAGAAATACCATACCTAATAACCACAACCAAACAATGTACAATATTTTTTAGATTTATCATTTCACGGCACTACCAAAACTAAAAGGAGTAGAACCGAATGTGAATGTAATAACTATCAGAAAAAACTCCATGAAGAAAATAGTGGAATCACCCACAATCCCCCAACACTAACGTATACAAGGACTGGAACACAAGTAACCGGATCCACCATCACAACCATGATACACAATGTCGTTACCTAGGTTATACGTAACAAAATATACATACACCCAACGGTGTTTGTAGGGTGTGATCCAAATACATGTAGGATGCCGCCCAAATGAAAGATTAAATTAAAAAACAATTGATGAAAAATCAACATGCAAATTTTCATTAAAATATTTTAAACATTTCTATGTAAAAATATTTTAAAATTTTACTCAAGAAGAACATTTTAAAGAAAATTTTTTTCATCTATAACCATGCTGAAAATAAAAAATATATACATTTTATACTATAATCCTATTTCTAGAACCACATCACATTAGAATCAAGTCACAAGAGGTCACCATGGGAAAAAATATTATAGGTTACTAGAACTAGTGGGGCACTATGAACAACATTACTCAGTCACCAAATTCCTTAAACATCATTACCAACAGTGTTCCCAGGCATGAGCCACATTAAAGGCTCCATTCCCAAATATCTATTGGTATCTAATTCATAATCCAATATGAACAAAATTCGATTTTAGCATACACTAGAGAGGATCCCATCCAAAAATTCTAGTGGTCTATGATTATATAACACATTTAGTGAGCATTTCAATTGTAAATCCTACAATATGAATCTAGGAATCATCCACTTCTGAAACAACATGTATAGTAATTCAAGTTCATTTACAAAGATTACTCGGTATTAACATTTTTCTCAAATTCCATTTCACATATCACATAAATTAACACATTAACAAACACAAGCAAAGAATCATAAGCACATTAGGAAATCACTCCTTCCATATTTTTAAATTTGATACAATGATCAAAATATCATGTGGAAACCTTTATTTAACAAAACTAAAACAAACATCAATTTCACATGCTCACCAAAACCATATGGAAATATGTATCTCATCACTTTAACAATTTATGAAGCGTATTTGGGAAAACAATAATAATAACTTATATGAAATATAACCATTTCAAAGGAAAAATATCTATTTTAATTTCATACTCACACCAAATACATTTTATAATATTCATTACATAACATTCATAAGTCAAAGTCACATATATGGTGCCCAAAAAAGAATATAACATGCAACACTAACCCATATCACATGGAAACCCTACTTTCGTCATAGTTTCACCATTAAAGATCATTGAAAACACTTTTCTAACATTTCAAAAAAATAATAAAACCTAATCAATAAATGCTACATCAATGAACACTTGAATCATAACAACATTCCATTAAAAAAATTGTATTCATAACATGTGCATCTCCAAACCATCAAAAAACATATTCCACACCACATAAAGAATATAGAAAAAAAATTTAGACACTCGAGAATGCAAGCAAACATTATGAAATAATTTATAATCTTGGAACCACCAACTTCATACATATAATTTTTTTTAAATATTAATGAAAAAACATAACTGCTCCATCAAAATACTCTATAAAGTATTGATCCAAGAAAAAAAAATCATTATGTCTACCAAAAAAACCTGATCAAACCCTCATTGGCTTAAACAACCCCCTAGAAAATAAGAATTCATGAAGGAGGGGGAGAAACCATCAAAAAAGGGGGGATAAGGAGAACTGAGTGTAACATAATGGTTACTTGAAGCCACCACACCAAAACCACAAAAGTATTGATGCACAATGGGTCAAAGTAGTATTTATGGAGGATCCCAAGGCTAAATATCATGATTTTGGTGGATAAGAGGGGATTGTACGGATAAATACCAAAAGGGAGTGAAAATAGTATTCCACGTTCTAATGAATGAACATGTCACATGGATTTCTCTCATGGTTTGGAAAACTATGCGGCCACTGTATATCCTTAACTATCTAAGATGATCACACTAGATGGTTAGACCAAATGGTTTTCCAAACATTGGGCTAATCATGTGGTCCCCACTTTCCAAAATGGAAATTGGATATACCTTTACATGGAGTAGGGCACATGGTATTCCCTAACGTTGGGACAACTGTGAAGCAGATACTGTGATGGTAAAAATCTATGTTTTCACAGGAAATCAATTGTACACCAAAAGATTAATTGAAGATTTAAAATAAATCAAATCATAAATCCAAAATAACAACGGATGTGACAATTCTCCCCACCATAGAAACATTACATCCCCAAAAATTCACTACAAATATTTGTTAGAAAATATAAAAAATACTCTTTATTAACCCCTAACATTAAATCATATGTCTCATTTTCATTAATTAGAAGCTAAAAGAGAATTAAAACCAATTGAATATAATTCCCACAAATATCATTCCTCTAGTAATCAAAAATCCCTAACAGTTATTCAAACACAGAAAAATTAAGTACCAATTCATAATCCTCCAAATTCAATACATGAGATGGGACTAGGTTATAATATTTTAGCTATGTGACATAGAACACATCATGAATTGTCAGCAACATAGTGGAAAAATATATCTTGTATTCCCCTTTACCAATACAGTCCATTAGGTCAAAATGTGTGATGTACCTTAGTGTTAGCTTCCCTGCATACAATGATGATCGGGACCCAAGTGATGTTCTGCTTTTTAAACACATGGTCACCCAATGAAAAATAAAAAAATCTCCACAAATGGTCATAATATATTTACAATGACTCTATGTTTTCATTAACCATTTCCTAATCAACATAGACTTATAAAAAGTATCTTTCATATGGATATGTCCTAATAATGATGTCTCACCACTTCATTGCAATATAATTGTGGTAAAAATTGATGACCATAAAAAAATTTCAAAAGTATCCATTCAAATAAATGATTTTTTTATATGATAACTAAACCAATCACAAATGGATATCCAACGATCCTCCATAATACATCACAAATTCTCAGAGCATGTCTCCCAAAATCTGATTCTCGGGCTCCAACTAACCATCCATTTTTGGATGTTATTCCATTATAAACATGACCTAGGACCCTGTCACCCAACGAATACCCTTCCAAAATATCAAGGTAAAATACATGTTCCTATATAAAATAATATTTGATAACCCACCATGGAGCCCCATAACATTCACCACATACAACTGACCCAAACCATCCACCATGGTTGAATGCTTGATTAAAATTGAATGGGTTGTTTTTGTTAAATAGTCAATCATTACACAAATAGATAATCTCCCATGGGGGTATTTCAGAAGAAAATAATATTATTCATTGAAGTCTCATATCACTTCTACGTTTTAATTGTTAGTTATTGAAGCAAAGCATAGGCTTATTGGTGCTTTACATTATCTTGCAGACACATATAACATCATGATACATATTCATCGATATCAAGCCTTGTAACTAGACAACAATACATCTGACCCACATGATTGTATATATTCGTATCAAAATGATGAACATCCAACTATCACTGGTGACTATCCTGCATCACCATGATGAACATCCAACTAACACTGGTGACTATCCTGCATCCCCACCATCTGCAAGGTCAAATGCAACACAAAGAAACCTCTACAGAGAAAATACTCCCTATAGGAAAATGACCATTCAATAGGATTATCCCCACCATTTAAAACAATATATATTTTTGAAAAAATTCATCACTCTAGTGCACATTCTGAATAAACATTAGAAGTGAAGGTTTTAGCAACACATTGGTCGGGAATAAACCTCATCTGTTATCATTTTCCTCAACATGAATTAGAGAAAGAACCCCGTCTACATCCACTCATCACTTGAAATTATCAAATATCTATAGTAGAACCTACATACTCGAAGAATATGACACAACATTACCCTTACATGGGTTATATACTATATCAAAATGGATCCCATAATTGTACAATACTAATTGTCATTGCCACAAATTTAGATCTTTATGGGGGAAAATGTTTTCTAAACACTTATGATCTTAAACAACTATAAAATTCTTACCAAAAAAATAATGGAACCATGTATTCATGTCGTGAATCATTTCATCTAATTCTAGTTCATGGGATGGGTAATTATTTTAATCTCTTCGGATTTTAGATGATCCATAAGTTACCACATGGTTATCCTTCATAAGAAAACACCCAATAGCCATACCTAAGGCATAAAATTAGATAGCAAACCCATTTCCAGATTCAATTATAGTCAAAATAATGTTTTTTATAAACCAATACTTATATTCCATAAAGGAAACTTGACACTATGATATCCATTGACACTTATACCCCTTTTGGATTTGTTTATTCATGGATGGGACAAGACTCGATAATCCCAAAACAGTGATTCTATAATACCTGCAAGTCACAAAAGGATCCTGATCTCAAAAAATTTATTGACCTATTACCATGAAATAACAGCATTGAACCTCTGAAGGTCCATCAAATACCTCTATCTTGAGATGATATTACCTGATGATATTATCTCCTTAATCTCGATTGTACACATAGAAATATTATCATAGATACGTTGATCCAGATGGGTGCCTAGAACAATTATTAAATACCACTCATGCTCCACCTCAATATCAAAATATAACAAGAAGAAATCCAAAATAACCATGATAAATGGATTCAAGATACATACAGAAAACCCTATTCATGAGTACCATAAAGACCACTGGATAATTCATCATCCCAAAAGTCATCACCTGTTACTAAAAAGGCTGAACATGTTTCAGAAATATATTTTAGTAAAACCCTCCTCTCTAACACAAACATGATGATACTCAAAACAATTGTGGGGAAAAACCATTCAACATTAAGATAATAAAAAAGCCATCAAAATGGGGTTAATTATACATGTCATTGATTGTTAATTTGTTCAAAATCTGGTAATCAATTTAAAACTAGAGTTGATATTGGTTTCTCTAGGTTCCGCCTGTCCTGGGGTTAAAACTCAACTTTGATGGGCCTCTTATCTCGTGTATTCAGAGAGGTGGTAGAGTGGTTCTGTATAGAAAAGGTAGTGTTCCGCTGTCCCTTGATTCTTATTACAGGAGGTGGAGTCATATCCATGATGATCCCATGCTATGTATTCTGGTGTTATCCTATGTGGAAAGAATAACATTGTTGTGGAACAAGTTTAGAAAGATTCCTTGGGGATCCATAATTACATGAATGAAAACAAATCATCTCCTTGGGTGATTACATATATTATCAGAACGTGTTGTGATAATAATTTTCCCATGAGAAATCGAGTGTCCCATACATGGCATTAAGGGAATTAGGCGGCTGACTACTTTGTATCCACGATGGAGGAAGACCAAGGTATGTCTGTGAAAGGATTTTTGTATTTGAATCAAATTAAACGTGACTGTGTTAATCAGATTAGGGGATATCAGTTTTGTAACCAATATTTTAGACCCCTCAATGGTTGTTGTTTTTATTTCCCATGATCTTGTTTGTTGTGGGGTTTTCCTAATAAAAATTCAATTGTTGATGAGATATCAATCGATATTTTTGAGAAACTGAACTAGGGTGGCCCAAGGCGAGACACTTGGTTAAATAAATCCATTGGATTTCAAATTAGCAATGTGTAAATTTAATTTCCTCAATTCAGTGGGTTCCATACTATAAAAGAGAATTGAGATTGGTTGTGTTCCCAAAATCAAATCAATGGATAACACCACATCGCTATATAGATAAAAACTTGAAAATCATATTAAAAATAATCTAATTAATAATCCACAACATGAGGTAATCCTATATTTAGAGATCCATATTTTTCCTCCTATGTTACTAATATTATCTGATAAATAATTTTCCCCAATTGTAGTAGTGTATGTACATCATGTCTGGACTATGGTAATCATTCACCATAAAAAATCCTCGGTACATCCATCATGTGACCCAAATCTTAGTATCTACATATAGAAATCAATTTCATCCTAAAAACACTCCATCCAATCCATCCAATGAATCATTCCAACATGGTCCTTCTACAATATAAAAAATATCATTCCAAATCTATCCATAGATCGTAAGTGTTCAAGACAAACGTCGAAAACCATGCTCTCTCTTCTCACAAAGTGGTGATTCCAGCTCCACTGTATACAGAGTCTACTCAGTTGGAATCCTTAACACATTCAATTATCATGATTAATATGAAATAAATTGAAGCACCAATATCAGAAAAATTCATATATATAATTTTTTTTATTAATGGTACCTAAAATTATCGTAGACCCTATATATGATTCCAACTATGCTCGATCCCCAGCACGAATTTTACTCTTCTCTTCCTGAACCTGAGAATGAACAATGTCATATTGATCATCCCTAAACTGACTCTGACTAATATATTATGCACCCCTACTACCAAAACCTCTAAAATGATACCCCAATATCATGGATGTTTCTTTTCATTTTGATATCCGCTGGGAATCAACAAATCTTGTACAACTCTGATATGGGAAAACAACTCTAATAAATTTCTGAATTTGAACCATACCCTTTCAATGATGACAAGGCATTTTTGGAGATGGTCACATATATCACATGACCTTTTCATTCCCACACTGATGGAACACAAATGTCACAACATTAGAAGACATGGAAAAAGACTGTCAATAATGATAACAAGAACATCCACATGCCTTCTTCCCATACTCGTCCCACATCATCTTCTTCTCGGATGATCTACCCCTACCCTAACCCACCTCTAATACTAATATAAGAAAACCATGACTTCCACTAAAATTTATCTCAACCATCATTTCACTTCGACAACTTCTTCAGACGTCCCCAACTTGAACAAGAATACTATGTAACAAGTATATATACGCATCCCCTACTTAATCTTTTGAGCCTTCAGATACTCCTTGGTATTAATATCATGTGTGTACCAAAATAACTACAAGATGTAGTTAGTGTATTCCATCATGGTTAGGTATCAATTTCTATAAATTAAAATAATCATGGATCTTTAAAATTCCAAACATTTAGGACAATAATTTTTTTATTAAGACAACCTTGAAATGGTTATAACCAATATTTTATTTCAATCCAGCTTTCACTATCGAGTCACGCCACGTCTGACTGGGATCAAAAAACAATAATGATGAAAATTTCACTCTATCTTCATCATAAGTTTGAAGAAACTAGAATATCCTCTCTATATTCTCATGACACACCTCTTATTCCTAGAATTCTGAGCTACGTCTAAAATAAGGCAGTTTGGGCATTAGTAACTCATAATATTTTTCCTTTCCATAACCATGTTCTGCTTCTCCAACTGGATTAGGAAATGATCCCACTTATAGATCCAAAAAATAGATAGACCGAACAACTTCATTCACTAATATCTAATCAATTTGTGAGGGAGAAATAACTCATGCCTCTTCCCAAGGTCAGATATGAAATCTTTGGGGTGGAATCAATCTACAAAAAAACATAACTGCAAGAAAAGACATTAATATAACAATTTTAAAGATTATTAAAAACATACACAAGAATTGACAAATTCAAATATAAAAACATTTCCAAATCCATAATAATAACATGTTAACTAAAAAACTACATCCCCACCTAGTGTCCATATACAGTATGTAGCATGTACATCTCACAAGGAGGAGTAGTCAAACCAAATACCAACATCTCATGGAACCTTGTGTCATCTCACGATGTGTGTGGGCCACACACAACCTTGTAACTAGAACCTCATGCCCTAACACTCCTCTCTCTGGTCAATCTATACACATTCCCAATATTACTTATACCAAAAAGAGAGAAACCTCCTCTGATGAAAATTTTTCATGAACTAAGGTAGGGTTCCAACAAATACAACACCAAAACCATCCAAAGACAAGTCCCAAAGTGTGTTATCAATCCCAACATGCTGGAATCTATTTCCTCAATATCAACAATAAACATTCATAATTATTTCACCCATTTATAACAGTCAGAAACAACCAAAAATAATAAGAAAAACAACAATTGATAACCATAACTGAAGGAGGAATAATAATATTCAGATTCAATGTTATACAACTCTATCGAAAACCAAATTCACTACAATGAAATTGGAATTAAAAAACTATCCCAAAACCTCCATGAAACCATAGGGGCATCAACATCAATCCAAAACCACCAACCCCTACAAGGAGGTGAACACTAGAAACCAGATCCACCACCACCACCAACATACATATTTCCTTTACCTGGGTCATAAATAAAAAAGTTTACATACACCCAAATGTGTATGTAGGGTGTGATCTGTAGATCACTAGGATTCCACCCAAAATAATGATTCCATTCCATAACATTAGAAGAATAATCAACATGGAAATTTCCAAACAAATATTTAAATGATTTATAAGAAATCATTATAATGAAAATTTATTCAAGAAAAAAATTCCAATGAAAACCCTTTTAACACACAAAAATTATTGAAATAATAAATGTACACGAGGTCAACCATATGCCGAAAACAAGAACCACATCATATAAGCATCGTATCACAAGAGATAACCATGTAAAAATAAATATATTTAACTAAAACTGGTGGGTCCCTATGAATATTTTACCATGGTGATCAAAATCCTCCAAATCAACTACCAACAACATTCCTGACATGGTAAACTATAAGGTATCCCATCCCAAAGACCATGTGGTTTCGAATTTAGAAGATAATACCAACAACATTCATGTGAACAAGACACTTGAGGGGATTCAATCCCGAAATTATAGTGTTCTTTGATCATATCGCATATTTAGTTATTCTTTCAATCAACAATCGTGCTAGAAGCATGAGGGCCACATCCACTTCTAAATAAAATAAACATAAATGTTCTAGTTCTCACACTATGAATACCTCATTTAATATTTATGATCAAATTTTATTTCATGAATAAAAAAATAAACACTTTCAAACACACATTGAAATCATAATAAGCACCCAATAAAATCACCAATTTCTCTTTTTCACATTGATATAATGATCAAAACTCACATGGAAACCACAATTCACCATAAAAAATAAATTCAATTTTTCACACAACCCAAAAACCATTTGGAAATACAATATTCATCACTTTAATAATTTATAAAAATTATTTTGAAACAAATCATGAATAACACATAGATTATCAAATGATTTTTTAGGGAAAATCCACATTTTAAATTCACACTGACACTAACTTCATTATATAATATTTTCCCCCTAACTTTCATAATTCAATGAATAATTTAATGTGAAAAATATAGAATCCCACATTAAACAAAGCCCCATATCTATTGGGAAATATAATTTCATAAAATATTCAACATTAAATCTATTAGAAAACACATTTTCATCTTTCACACAAGGAATAAGACATATTAATGAAACACCACAAAAAAGACAAATTAAATAAAACCAATTCCATTTAGAAAAGTCATTTTTACCACATGTGCACCTAAAAACAATTTCAAAAATTATTTTACACAACACAAACACTCCAAATAACAAATTTAAACACGCATGAAACCATGAAAACTCATATAATAATGTTAAATAATGGAATTACATACCTGACATTTAGAAAATTATAAAAATAATTTGGAAACCATAACTATACCACCACATGACCCTATATAGGAAAGATAGATAAAAAATCATTGATATTTACTACAACATCATAATATCATGCAATATTTAGGTCAAGAAGCATATTTTGAAATAATAACTCATGAATGTTATAGGAGATACCCAAAAATAAGTGATGGATCATTAGAAAATATGCTTACTTGATGATTAAATGATGTTCACACACAAAAACCACCCAACGATTGATACTCAATTGGCCCAAGAAGTCTTTGAGGAGGCTCCTATGCTTGAAATTCACTAACGCGGTGGACATGAAGTTATTTTAGGTTTATATGAAAAGATAAAAACAACGTAATTTCTAATTTTTTTAAAACATGGACATGTCATATGGTTATTACTCGTTTTTTCGATCTTTTTATCAATAGTACATCCCTAACTACCCCAAAGGAAAATGATTCACAATTAGCCCACACATGTTTCCAAATCGTGTGATACTTGTGTGTTCGCCACTATCAAATTGGAAATTGGCCGCATGTCTCCCATGAGGAGGGAATATAATTTTCCCAAGCAATGCACCACCTACTTTGGATCCCAAAATATAGGATTTTACCAAATGAAAAAGAGCACATCCAAGGATAAATAAACAAGTAAAATAATCAAAATAATACCTCAAAATATACTAATTGATGTGATATATATAATTATGGGCCCAATCATCATATTTTTATAATATAGATATATTTGTGTGACACAAATATAATAAAACATAAGAATGAATTTAATCACAATTAATACCATAAATAAATATTATGTTATTATATAAAATAAATTACATAATAAATTAAGGATATGTACATATAGTTTGACACCATTGAGTGTAAATAGTGATGGGTATACATTGAATGAATTTGTGGAATGGAAAATCACGGGGACATTTGATAACATAAAAGAGTGTATATAAAGAACCCTAGAATTGTTAATCGAGAGTGAAAAGTGTAGTCAAAATTAATACACACTAGATGGATTATAATAGGGGTGTGTAATGACACATTCCAATATAAATAATTTTAATCAAATGGAATAATACAATGAATGCTCATGAATAAAGAGGAGAAGGAAAGCATATATTATCACGAAATGAATCTTCTAAAACCTTTGAAGGGACTTCATAGTAGGTAAAGAAAACATTGTAATGCATTTAGAGAGGTCTAGTTACATTATATTAATTTTCAATGTGTTTTTACAAAAGAAGTATGGAAGGATGGGTGTGTATTTATATCAATTGGGTGGGGAGTTCATTCTATATTTCTAAAATGTAGGTTTTTGATTACATATAATAAAATAATAAAAAAACAACTCTTTACATTTTTTCACACTTTTTTCCATCTAATAGGACATGTAATAAATATTTAATATGAAAAAAACTTGAAAATATTATATTAATACAATTGGTGATGTGGAAGTTAGTATTGTTAAAAAAAACAGAATTTAAAACATTAAAATATAGTATTTGTTTTTTAGGTTCCATTAAATGTTTCTAAAACTAATACAATAAAATAAATACAAACTAATCTAAAGGTGAAATAAATATTTTTTAATGGATTTTAGTTATATTGTTTATTATATTTCTTTTGGGATGTTATGATTTCATAATAAATACAATATATTTATATTGCACTTTGTTAGGATAGAAAAATGTGGTTGTCTAAAAGAATTATAAAAATTGAACTAGTGCATAATTTTTGTGATATAATTTAAAATACGGTATTTAACTTAATAAAATATTTTTATCAATATGAGAATCTATACTTTTAATTATAATCCCAAATAAATTGGCAAATACATCTTTTAAAATAAATATTTTTGACCCTTATAAAGATTATATTTGACATCATTAAATTATATAATCATTTTCAAAGAAAAATATTTTTTTATATTAATTTTACGTGATGTAATATTTATTTTAAGATTCATTAATTTTTCAATAATATTATTAATTCATTATATTTATCACAAATATTTTTTTTCATATTCATATGGAAATATATTTTTGAATAAATAATAAATAAATCTATATATAATGTTGTAATAATCATTGATTAACATAAGTATTGTAACAACCCAATCTTCCACAGTACGTTTCACTTCGAATAAAGCAATGGCGTGCATTGTATGCAACTTCGAGATTCTATCACACCACAACCAATCAAACTAGCCGTAATGAATAGTAATACCTAATTTTTGAAATTTTATTAATTCTATCTCTCAAAATGGAATTCATTTTTGGATTTGGAATATCGAATTTATCCTAGGGTGAAATTTTGGAACTTTTCAGATAACACTTATATTTTGATGAATAGTGAAAATTACTAAATTTTAATTAAAAACAACTTTTTAAATCAAAATAATTTGTAGTGATAAATTATATTATTGAGTGGTTTGAAAGTATTTTTAGAATATATTTTTACCATTTTATCCAATGGTTTTCATTAGAATTAATTTCAGGTTCAAATTGGACCTAAACAATTGTAAATCTTTAGATATATATTGTTTCTTAATAACACTCTATTAGTTGTGACAGCGGGAATTAATTATAAAATTAATTAATGCAACTTATATGTTTAGAATTTTGTAAAATAGACATCATTTTTGAATTCGGAATATCATTTATAGTTAGGGTGAATTTTTTTCATTGTTATAAAAAACATCAATTTTTGATGAATAGTGAAACTACTAAGTGGTAGTTAAAAAAACTGATTTTTTTCATAAAACATAATTTTACCGCTTCTGTGAATGGAATTTTGAAAATACGAGAGACACGGTTAATATCAAGAAGTAAAATGTGGTTCAATGAGATGAAAATAATTTTTGGTGAATAGTAACTTTTTACTTTTATTTACCACGGTTAAAAGTAAATAGGGTAATTAAGGTTAAAAATGATATTAATATTAACCTAACACATGTCCTAATTCTATTGGAAAAGTGTATCTCGACCAAAAAAAATCCTTAGGAATAATGTATTATCATTTAGGTCCACTTGGATTAGATTAGGACATTTATTAGTATTTAATTCAAAGAAGAGTTAAAAGAGTTAAAATCAATGTTTATTTACTAAAACATTTCTAATATGAGGTTATACATAAGATAAATTCGATTGTAAATATTAATTAGAAATCTAATACGATTTCCTACATAATGATAATTTATTTATAATTTTTAGAAATTAAATAATTTAATATATTTATGACACAATGATGATGCAGTAATTACCATAATAGTGAAAAATTAAAATAATGGATATTTTAAATACCCAAATAAATATAATTTCAGACTTTTAATGAATTAAACTAATTTTCTAGGATAATATGACATATTAGGATTGATTTAATGGACTTTTTTCGAATTAATCATTCTGTTATGTGTTTCACAAAAATCAACTATTGAATAGTGTCAAAATTGACAGAAAAGCGTTTTTAAAACAAATATTAAATTATTAATTGATATTAAATTCTTAAAAATCTAAGTATCGGCCATGAGACTTATATCATGATAGGTATATCATTAATGGACCACTTGGGGGTCTCTTGGATGTATATAGTATGTTTATTAACTATATAATATAAAAATACAATGTTACATGGTAAATGTCAAACTAATTAACTACGAGTTCAAACTAAAAGATAAGGTTAATACAGTGACCCAAACCTATCTAAATTCTATTGGTTGAATGGTTTTCAACCTATCCCCACCTTAACCTTTGAATAATCAACATTGGAGCCATTAAAAACCGAATATGAATTTATTATAAATTAATACTTTTAGCTTTTCCAAAGGTGCCCCTCACCCCTTTTATAAAAGTGCAATCCTCGTTCTCATTTATTCACACCTTAAAAGCCTTTTGGATCGGCCAAACCCTGCCCAAATACTCTATCAACTTCCCTTAATACAACCTAGAGGCCTTAGTTTTATCTGAAAGCCAACCTAGGGAGTCCTTTTGATCAAATCAAAAGGAAGAACCCGAAGAAGAGGTAAAGTTTTCACCACCCCTTTTCAAGTTCTTTTCTTCATCCACTTCTTCTTTCTTTGTTATTACCATTCTAAAATAATACCTCTAGTATCTTATATATACTGTGATTTCATTATAAATATGGTACAACCATATTCAGTATTCTATCCACCCATTGAATAACATGTCACCATACGTGCATACGCATGGCTTACCGTCTCCACGTCGTGGTGTAATTGTTATGCAATATATTATTATTTGGGTGGGTATAATAATGATGTGTAACTCATTTAAATAATAAATATAACATGATAATTATTCTGTATATATGATATATCATCCATTTATATATTATTTTAATATCAAAATAATGATATTGTCGCTCGTGCGTACGTACGGACTACCGTCTCCACGAATTCGATGAGATTCATTCTCCATCATATCCATTCAAATATAATTATCATTTGATGATTTAAAAATAATGTTTAAGAACTTCATATCATTCTGGATATGAATAATATACAACCTATCCATGACAAACATTACATACGTAACAAAACATATAAAAGAAAATGAGTATGTTAACACCTAAAACGACGATAATTCTAAGATACTATTAACAAAGAAATGTTAAAAGATCATATATGATATCATATTAATGTATATAATTCATGAATAATTTAATAACAATTATTTCAACATTATACATGAGGTTAACCTTCCCCCAACCAAGTAAAAGTACATGGTAAGGGGTTTCTTAACTCACTCTTAATTTCGTGAGAATTCCATCGTTCACCACTTAATTATTGCATGTGGTGTATGTGTACTGCCCATGATTGTATTCATTGGGTAATATAATTTAATATATGGGTATTTACATAATCATGGTATGATCCTTCCTTCGCATGTGTATGTTTCGTAAGTTACCTAATCGATACGGGAATTTGAAATTTCAATTTCCACTCATTTGGCTTTACGCATATTTCATTGATTATATTACCCCAAGATTATGTGTGGAATCACTATTCATTTTATTATGTCATAATTTCCACTCTCCTTCTTGTGTATATACTTTTGTTACACATAATCACTCCATTGATAATTTCTCAAGTCATTGATATGAATTTGATAAGAGTCATTTTAACTCATTCTCCATTTGTTGAGTTAAACATCCAATTCGTTGGTGTTGTTTTTACAAGAATATGTGTGAATGCCCTTTTGTTTTCTTACACTAAATATCCAATCATATTTAGTGTATTTATATTTTTCACACATAATTATGTCGTTGATTTATCCTTAACCTAAGGATTCGGCCTTTTCGAGAGATTTCATCTCAATTTACATTCCATTGAGACTTCTTTGTTGTTATACACAAAATCACTTTTATGTGGTGTATATAATGTAATTTGACATAGTATATCATGAATTCCTTTATTCTAATGATATTACAATATTTTTATTACCTCAATTATTTGTATTCAGGTGTCTCTATTTTGGTTAGAAACTCTAACTAAAATACCATTTTTAAATGTTTTAAAGACTTATTCTTCTAAATCTTGCTCATTAATGTCCATGTTTTAAAAATGGTTTTAATGATATATTTATATGGACATTAATGTTTTAAAATTAAAACTCCTTTTAAAAGTTTCAAAGTGGTATGGGACACTTTGATTCAAAAATCTATTTTAAATAGCTTCTTGACAAATAGTGTGACTTTAAATGATTTCAAGAAAAAGGGGGATATTTCTCTCAAATAGTTTTGATGATTATTTTCATCTATGTCAACATCCTTTATTATTATTTATTGAGGTTAATGTGATACAATACAATCTTCCATTTTGTATCAAATGAGTTATTATTGACTGTGGATGTGCTATTTTTATACCATTCATTGGTTGTGGTTAAATTATTGACATTGCATATACTAGTTTTAATAAGAATGTTTATGTTATGTTTAATACTGTTCATATGAGTAATGCATTGGACATGATAAGTAACGGGTGGTGCCCGCTATAGCTCCTCGATGCATCGGTAGGTCTCATGAGACAAACTAGTGTCTTGGCACAAGTCCTTGGCAAAATCTTATTTGTAGTCTTGGCACGAGGCCTTGGATATGTGATTATTATAGTCTGGCATTATGCATTACATAATTATGAAAGTGGTTATTGATATTGCATGTGATCATTAGACCAGTATAATATCCATGTGAGTAAGTAAATGGATTTATTTTATTTAATGTCTGCCATTTTATGCTGAAGTTCAAGTTTAAAAGGCTTTTGTTTTAGTTATAAACTTCGTTAAGTGTTTATGATTATATATGAAAGCTTCTGCTATAATGTTATCCTTACTGATCATCTGAGCTCACCCCTTCCAATGTTTTATTTTTCCTGGGATTATGAAGAATTAATTTATGAATAACCTGCAGGGATAGTATGAGGGGATATGAGGGCAGGATGTTGTGGTAGTTTTTTTACCTTATGATGTAATTTAAGACTTATGAATATATCTAGTGCTTCCAAGACTACAAAACTAATCGGTCTTTCGAGACTTGATCCTTTGTGATCATGCCAATGTTATGTAATAATGCACCGACTCTGGGTATCTAGGGTCGGGGCGTTAAAGTTTCTATCATATAGAGGTTTATTACAAACCTTGGAAGCTAGATTTAGATAAACTCTAATTAGAGCATGTAGACCTAAGATAATCATTGAGGATTAGTATAGAAGAACTTTCTAGAATTTTGGTATTTTAGAGATTTTGTGAGTTTTCCGAAAAATACATCCCTGTCTGGATACGAGCAGGTAGAGGCGGCTCTGGCACAGATGTATGTAGGGGTAAAACCTGAAGACACAGCTTTCATCTAGACTCGAACGGGAACTGGTGCACGACAACGGGCCTTGCTGCACTCTTGGTTACGACACTCCCGGGTGATATGCTTAAGATAATTTACATTTTCTTTATAAATCGATTTAAAGTATTATATATATAAGATGAGAGTAAATGACCTTGGTTAATCCTAATGTGTTTCATATTGAGAATTCGGTGACCTGTTAATCTCTAAATGATTGTATGACTACTATTACTCACACAATGCTTTTTGGTTTTAGTCAATGGCTGGATTCCACGGAAGTCATAGTGACTTTGAGAATGATGTACAAGGTGGGAACGGTGGTGGAAATGAGCAACAAAATGGAATGTTGATAGGTGTCAAAGATATCTTCCTTATGCTAAATCAATTTTTCAAAAATATGATAAACAATATATATATATATATTAACTAATTACTAGACTAAATGAATAAGAGAAAGGTGAGGAATGATAAGAGCTCCAGTAGTGGAGACCATGGAGAAATAAATCCTCAATTTCCATCATGCAGGAAATGTGGAAGGAGACACCCAAGAAAGTGTCTCAATGGGACAAAGAAATGCATTACGGGTGGGAAGGAAGGACATAAAGTGAAGAATTGCCGAAGAAAAATGAAGAGTACTATGGAAGAAGATAAAAATTGTCCTAAGAATCCATTTACAGTCATTTGCTGTAAATGTAGGGGACCTGGCCATTACCCGAGTGAATGTCCTATTCTATAGGATATTTTCTTGGTTATAGAAGAAGCTATGTGGAAATAAATGGTTGGATTAATGTTTAAAAATTATTAGTGATCCTTATTGAAGGGTTTACTTTGGAATAATTTTCTCTTGTATTTTTAACCCTAACGTTTGCCATGTGAGAATGATATTTATGGAAGAATTATCTTTTCTCTTGTGGATATAGTTATAAATAACTATTTGGTTTTATATGATCATTGGGTTTGAGGCAATTAAAAATTATTATAATTTGGAATGAAAATGCAAGGTATGAGATATCATTTGTGGTTAAATTATGTTTTGGTTATTTTGAGGAATTTATCTCATTTTGGTAATGTTATAAAATATAGTTTTTGAAAAACGACAACACGTAGACCATGTGAAAACCCGTCGTGTCAGACAAATCTGTGGGAATTGAACCCACAACCAAAGTGCGATTGGGATTTATCGCCTACCACTGGACTACGTGAAGTCCCTGGTTAGTGTGACTATAATTTTTAGTTAAATGATTTTATTGATCAATAATAATTTGATTTGGGATATTATGTCTTATCAAATGAATACCCTTAGTATAGAAAAATGATTTGGTGATTAAGTGATAAATGTTATTTTGGAAGTTGTTCGCTTTGGTGTGAACACTATATGCCAAAGGAAAATAGAATAGTATGGGATTTCATTTGAGGAGTAATGGTGGGTTTTTATCTATGTTTTTATTGTGGATTTATAATGATTTGGGTTATTTATGGAAATGATTAGGTTAATTACTTTTATGTATGTAACTTTAAGATTAATTAATGTCATTTGGAGATACAATTTAACGTGGAAGACTATATTCTTACTAAATTTTGGTTTTCAATGTTAGTATTGATTATATTGAAGGATTTTAAGGACTATTGGTTATTGAATGGTACTTATTTAACTTTGGGGTATTGTTGGTTTAATTTAGGAAATTAAGATTAGTGTTTATTTCTTTCAAGGAATATCCTTTTGGGGGATCATGAGATCTTGTACTAACCATTTTGGTTTTGATTAATCTCTAAATACAATGTAAATATATAGTTCATCCTTCATGGATCATGCGATTTTATAAAAGTTTATTCTAGCTCTTCCAGTGTTACCAAGTCTTCTTGAATACTCATCGTTTAAAAAAATGAGTTAGTGGTGGAAATTTATAAAAGAATGAAACTCTACATAAAATATAAGTATATATCTTTATATTCATAGTCAATATCCTAAATTAATTCCTCATCCTTATGTAATGTAACTTAAAACAAAAAAAAATGTTGTCCGTTTACTTTCCTACTAGGAGACTAATGGTCGTTTGTCCCAACACAAGTCTGTGGTTTTCTTATTGTTATCTTTCTCCTGATCATGATTTCTATCCCTCTCCATCAGAATATGACACTTAGTTTATCATCCATATCCATGTTTTCCTACATGGAATCCGAGTATGGGTTATCTTGGTTGATCTTTGTACCTCTCTTTCTTTCTTTTAAAGTGATAGTTTTATTGACTCTTTTTCCGATGTGGGACTTTCCATTATATTCCCAAGAAAAATTTTAAAAATTGCAAGGACGCAATTTATTGAAGGAGGGGAGAATGTAACACCCCACGATTCCATGGTACGTTTCCCTTCGACTAATGCAATGGAATGCATTGTACGCGACTTCGAGATTATAACACACCACAACCAATCAAACAAGTCGTTATGAATAGTAAAACCTAATTTTTGAAATTTTATAAATACTATCTCTCAAAATGGACTTTATTATTGGATTCGGAATATCGAATTTATCCTAGGGTGAAATTTTGGAACTTTTCAGATAACACTTATATTTTGATGAATAGTTAAAATTACTAAATTTTAATTAAAAACCACTTTTTAAATCAAAATAATTTATAGTGATAAATTATATTATTGAGTGGTTTTAAAGTATAATTATAATATATATTTACCATTTTATCCAATGGTGTTCATTAGAATTAATTTCCCTTTGAAATTGGACCTAAAAAATTGTCAATCTTTTGATATATATTGTTTCTTAATAACACGCTATTTGTTGTGACAACGAGAATTAATTATAAAATTAATTATTGAAACTTATATGTTTATAATTTTGTAAAATAGTCATCATTTTTGAATTCGGAATATCAATTAAAACATAGGGTGAAATTTTGGCATTGTTCTGAAAAACATCAATTTTTGATGAATAGTGAAACTACTAAGTGGTAGTTAAAAAAACTGAATTTTTCATAAAACGTAATTTTCCTGCTTCTGTGAATGGAATTTTAAAAATATGAGAGACACGGTAATATCTATAAGTAAAATTTGGTTCAATGAGATGAAAATAAGTTTTGGTGAATAGTAACTTTTTACTTTTATTTACCACGGTTAATAGTAAATAGGGTAATTAAGGGTAAAAATGATATTAATATTAACCTAAAACATGTCCTAATTCTATTGGACATGTGTATCTCGACCAAAAACAAACTTAGGAATAAATTATTATCATTTAGGTCAACTTGGATTAGATTAGGACATTTATTAGTATTAAATTCATAGAAGAGTTAAAAGACTTAAAATCAAAGTTTATTTACTAAAACATTTTTAATATAGGGTTATACATAAGATAAATTCGATTGTAAATATTCATTAAAAAGGGAATACGATTTCCAACATAATTATTATTTATTTATAATTTTTAGACATTATATAATTTAATATATTGATGACACAATACTGATGAAGTAATTACCATAATAGTGAAAAATTAAAATAATTGATATTATAAATACCCAAATAAATATAATTTAAGACTTTTAATGAATTACACTTATTTTTTAGGATAATATTACATATTAGGATCTATTTAATGGACTTTTTTAGAAGTAATCATTCTGTTATGAGTTTCACAAAAATCAACTATTGAATAGTGTCAAAATTGACATAAAAGAGTTTTTAAAACCAATATTAAATTATTAATTGATATTAAATTCCTAAAAAACTATGGTTAGGCCAAGAGACTTATATAATGATAGGTATATCCTTAATGGACCACTTGGGGATCTCTTGGATGTATATAGTATGTTTATTAACTATATAATATAAAAATACAATGTGACATGGTAAATGTCAAACTAATTAACTAAGAGTAAAAACTAAATGATAAGGTTAATATAGTGACCCAAACCAATATAAATTCTATTTTTGTAATGGATTTCAACCTATACCCACCTTAAATTTTGAATAATCAACTTTTGAGCCATTAGAAACCGAATATGAATTTATTATAAATTAATATTTTTAGCTTTTCCAAAGGTGCCCCTCACCCCTCTTATAAAAGGGAACTCCTCCTTCTCATTTCTTCACAACATAAAAGCCTTTTGGTTCGGCCAAAACCGGCACAAATACTCTCTCAACTTCGGTAACTACATCCTAGTGGCCTTAGTTTGATCATAAAGTCATCCTATGGAGCCCTTTTGATCAAATCAAAAGGAAGAACTCGAAGAAGAGGTAATGTTTTCACCACCCCTTTTCATGTTCCTTTCTTCTTCCACTTCATCTTTCTTTGTTATTAGCATACTAAAATAATAACTCCAGTATCTTATATATACTGTGATGTTATTATAAATATGGTACAACCATATTCAATATTCTATCCACCCTTTGAATAACATGTCACCATACGTGCGTACGTACGGCTTACCATCTCCACGTCGTGGTGTAATTGTTATTAAATATATTATTATTTGGGTGGGTATAATAATGATGTGTAAATCATTTAAATAATAAATATAACATGATAATTATTCTGTATATATTATATAACATCCAATTATATATTATTTTAATATCAAAAGAATGATATTGTCGCTCGTGCGTACGTACGGACTACCGCCTCCACAAACGCGATGAGATTCATTCTCCATCATATCCATTCAAGTATAATTAGCATTTGATGATTTAAAAATAATTTTTAAGAACTTTATATCATTCTAGATATGAATAAGAGACAACATATCCATGAAAAACATGGCCTACGTAACAAACCATATAAAAGAAAACAAGTAAGTTAACACCTGAAACGATGATAATTCTAAGATATTATTAACAAAGAAATGTTAAAAGAGCATATATGATATCATATTAATGTATATTATTCATGACTAATTTAATAACAATTATTTCAACATTATATAGGAGGTTAACCTACCCCCAACCAAGGAAAAGTACAAGGTAAGGGGTTTCTTAACTCACTCTTAATTTCGTGAGAATTCCGTTGTTCACCACTTAATTATTGAATGTGGTGTATGTGTACGGCCCATGATTGTATTCAATGTGTAATATACTTTAATTTATGGGTTTTTAAATAATCATGGAATGATCCTTCTTTCATGGGTGTATGTTTCGTAAGTTACCTAATCGATAAGGGAATTTGAAATTTCAATTTCCACTCATTTGGCTTTACGCATATTTAATTGATTATATTACCCCAAGATTATTTATGGAATCACTATTCATTTGGTTATGTCATAATTTCCACTCCCCTTCTTGTGGATATACTTTTGATACACATAATCACTCCATTGATAATTTCTCAAGTCATTGATATGAATTTGATAAGAGTAATTTTATCTCATTCTCCATTTGTTGAGTTAAACATCCATTTCGTTGGTGTTGTTTTTACAAGAATATGTGTGAATGCCCTTTGATTGTCTTAAACTGAATATCCAATCATATTTAGTGTATTTATATTTTTCACAAATAATTATGTCGTTGATTTATCCTTAAACTAAGGATACTGCCTTTATGAGAGATTTCATCCCAATTTACATTCCATTGATACTTCTTTGTTGTTATACACCAAATAACATTTATGTGGTGTATATAATGTACTTTGACCTAGTATATCATTAATTACTTTATTCTCATGATATTAAAATGTTTTTATTACCTCAATTATTTGTATTCAAGTGTCTCTCTTTGGGATAGGAACTCTAACTAAAATACCATTTTTAAATGTTTTAAAGACTAATTCTTCTAAATCATGCTCATTAATGTACATGTTTTAAAAATGTTTATAAGGATTTATTTATATGGACATTAATGTTTTAAAATTAAAACACCTTTTAAAAGTTTCAAAGTGGTATGGGACACTTTGATTCAAAAATCTATTTTTAAATAGCTTCTTGACAAATAGTGTGACTTTAAATGATTTCAAGAAAAAGGGGGATATTTCTCTCAAATAGTTTTTATGATTATTTTCATCTATGTCAACATCCTTCATTATTCTTGATTGAGGTTAATGTGATACAATACAATCTTCCATTTTGTATCAAATGAATTATATTTGACTGTGGATGTTCTATTTTTATACCATTCATGGTTTGTGGTTAAAGTATTGACATTTCGTATGCTAGTTTTAATACGAATGTTTATCTTATGTTTAAACTTGTTCATATGAGGAATGCATTGGACTTAATAAGTGACGGGTGGAGCCCGATATAGCTCCTCGATGCATCGGTAGGTCTCATGACAAAAACTAGTGTCTTGGGACAAGGCCTTGGAAAAATATTATTTGTAGTCTTGGCACGAGGCCTTGGCTATGTGGTTATGATAGTCTGGAATTATGCATTCCATAATTATGAAAGTGGTTATTGATATTGCATGTGATCATTCGACTAGTATAATATCCATGTGAGTAAGTAAATGGATTTATTTTATTTAATCTTTGCCATTTTCTGTTGAAGTTCAAGTTTAAAAGGATTTTCTTTTAGTTATAAACTTCCTTAAGTGTTTATGCTTATCTTTTAAAGCTTCTGATATAATGTTATCCTTACTGAGCATCTAAGCTCACCCCTTCCAATGTTTTTTTTTCATAGGATTATGAAGAATTAATTTATGAATGAACTGTAGGGATAGTATGAGGGGATATGAAGACAAGATGATGTTGTAGTTTTTTACCATATGATGTAATCTAAGACTTATGAATATATCTAGTGTTTTCAAGACTACTAAACTAATCGGTCTTTCAAGACTTGATCCCTTGTGATCATGCCAATGTTATGTAATAATGCACCGACTCTGGGTATCTAGGGTTGGGGTGTTACAGTTGGTATTAGAGGGAGGTTTAGTACAAACCTTGGAAGCTGGATTTAGATAAACTCTGATTAGAGTACGTAGACCTAAGATGAAATTTGAGGATTAGTATAGAAGAAAATCATAAAATTTTGGTAATGTAGAGATTTTGTGATTTTTCCGTGCAATACATCCCTGTCTGGATACGAGCAGGTAGAGACGGCTCTGGCACAGATGTACCTAGGGGTAAAACCCGAAGACACCGCTTTGAAGTTCAAGTTTAAAAGGATTTTGTTTTAGTTATAAACTTCCTTAAGTGTTTATGCTTATCTATGAAATCTTATGCTATAATGTTATCCTTACTGAGCATCTGAGCTCAACCCTTCCAATGTTTTATTTTTCCCAGGATTATGAAGAAGTAATTTATGAATGACCTGCAGGGATAATATGAGGGGATATGAAGACAAGATGTTGTTGTAGTTTTTTTACTTTATGATGTAATGTAAGACATATGAATATATCTAGTGTTTCTAAGACTACAAAACTAATCGTTCTTTCGAGACTTGATCCCTTGTGATCATGCCAATGTTATGTAATAATGCACCGACTCTGGATATCTTGGGTCGGGGCGTTACAAGTATTAATTTCTTTCAAATAAAAAAAATAAATTCATATTATGGGGTATCTATAATTAACTAGACAATAATCATGTATATTTTATAAGGGTAAGAAGTGTAGTGGTTGAACATTGTTTGGGTGATTTGGAAAACATGGCTTCAGTTGTGAATATGATATGGATTAATTACCAAATAAAATGTTTTTTCATCATGATATTGAATTTTATGTTGAGGTTAGATAATTCAAATGCCCAGTGGCACCATATCCCTTATAATATTGAATTTATATTATTTATAGTGAATGATCAAACTAATTTTGGATATTTTTAATTTCATCTATGTCAATAACACTTTAAAATAACCTTTATTATAAACTAATAATAACCATCATTGCACAATAACTATATTATAAAGTTCTAAGATTCTTTATTTTCTTCTAAATCTAAAAATAAATAGTTTATAATTGTAAAAATTAAAAAAAAGTAGTGCATTTTTTATATAAATAAATTTCATAGTAGTGAATATATTTAATTATTAGCGAATTTTAATTATAAAATCTCATTTGATAACTATTTTTTTAGTATTACTGAGTTTGTTTTATAGTTTGTTGAATATGGGATGCCATTGGTTTCACGCTAGGTGAGTAATACCATTGTCACCTTAGGTATGTTGGGTATTTTTTTTAACTATTTTATTTGATTTTTCATCCACATGGGATGGTTTGGGGGGGTTCTAATTTTATTCGATTTTTGTGTGGTGAAATGTGGCATAGAACTTGTAGTATTTTTTTGTTGAAGTTTATGGGTGGTTATGTTTTTTTAATTATCTAATCATTTCACCATTTTTTTGTTTCATTTTTGTTTAAATTCATTTTCACTAATGGTTTATGAGTATGGGAATTGATTTGGTTTATTTCCATTCTGGTGTAATTTTTATTCTTGATGATGTGTTTCTTGAGGGGAATGTATAGTTTTAATTTAACAATTTTACGTTAATTTTAAATGATGGGGAGACATATGCTCTAACAGTATCAATTTATGGTTTTCCTTGAATGTTGTAGTTATCATTTTCTTAATGAAGTCACCTAAATATTTTAGGATTCAACTAATAAATTATTGGATATTATCTATTAAATGATCCACTCTTGATTTTTTCTTCCAACCACCCACCTCGTGGTGTGTGGTATAACGATGGATTCCTTCTTCTTCTACACTCTATTAATAGAATCATTATGGGGGATGAATGTATCATGGTGGGGAGATTATAAAATTTAATTTTTACTTTTATTAGAAATAAATTATTTAATTTTTGATTCATTTGTTATTTTATTAGTTTTTTATTTTTTAATTTATTTATGACCTATTTTTCTATGTCCATGGTTTTGACACTGTTTGGTAAACTCTAACATCCCAAGTAAATGAAGGGTATGATATTTTCATATATATTAATATTTTAGAATTAAATATTAATTTTACTTTAAAAGAGATGCTATGATGGATAGCGTGCCCGATGCGCAACAACGGGTTTCTTTTGAAATATTATGTTGCACACTAATAATATAATATTATTATTTTTAATGGTAGTTAACTCCGACCAATTGTATTGGAGGGAATGAAAAAAACTAACTGAAATATGACTATATATGTTTTTTAAATGTATTTATATTTATCCAAAAAATGATAGAGGCCTAAAATATGAAGGAATGTAATTTGAAGCATAATTTACTTTAAAAGGCTGATTTTCTGCCATTTAATGGAAAAACATCTTTAGATATTATTTTGGTCACTTTAATACATTTTAATTGACGAAATAAAATCTTCCTTTAGAATTGGGATATCTAATTTTACTTTGGGTAATTTTTTTGGGATTTTTCTGATAAATATCATTTTAATGAATAGTGAAAATATTGTATTTTAATTCAAAACTATTTTTTAATATGATTTATTTATATGGATATATTATCTTTTTAATTTGTTATAAAGTGTAATTAGAATATATTTTTACTATTTAATCCAATGTTGGTTATTGGAATTAATTTCACACTGAAATTGGACATAAACAAATGTTGATCTTTTGATAGCTATGGTTTCTTAAAAACACGCTATTTGTTTTGACAACGGGAATTAATTTTAAAATTAATTAATGAAACTTTTATGTTTTGAATTTGCAAAAATAAACATCATTTTTGAATTTGTAATGTCATGACCCTTCCTCAAGGCCTGTGCCATGACTATCATAAGCCCGCCTTCCATAGGCCAGGGGCTGGCGACTAGCACCAAAGGCGTAAATCCCGATAACTGGGAATGCATTTCCTTTATAAAAGACAAAAAACACCACAGAGTACAAGTGGAAGTAATACACTAAGTACAAAAGAAAGTGCTGAAAATTAAATGGCCCAAAATACAAACCCAAATGAAAGTACAACTACAACTGAACGAAATTACAATAGAAAAGCCAAGTAGCTTGAAGAATAAGAGAAGCTCCTCGGTCACCCACCTCGAATCCTACCTGAAGGGTAGGTAAAGATAGTGAAGCTCCTGGATCATCCACCACAGATCCTACCTGAAGGGTAGGTACAGATAGCGCAGCTCTTGGATCGTCTACCACTGATCATACCTGAAGGGTAGGTACAGATAGCCTCTAAAACGCTCTCTCCCGTCAACCTCCTCTGAGTATCATCTCTTCGTGAATTCCACCTCCGGATACTGACTCTTCATGAGGTCTACCTCCGGGTATCGTCCAGTCCACGTACACTCGGTCTCTGTCAGTGTTGTCCGTCATCTGCATCCAACACAACGAGGTGCGGGCAAAGCCCGTGCAGGGGTGAGTATAATGATACCCAGTAGGGACCCTGAGAACCTGAAGGTCTCACTAAATCCAACAAGGACAACCACAAATAAGGATCTCAACAGATAACCCTTACATAGGAATAAGCCCATACTTATACCTGAGTTATCAATTAACCCATCTCAATCACGAGGAAACGCAAAGGTTATGAAATCAACGGATAACCATTACCTATGTATATGCCCATAAATATTCCTAAGTTATCAAGTAACCCATCTCAATCATTAGGAAAACACAAAGGTCAATGACTCAGCTCAAACCATGATTTTTATTACGGAAACCGTAACTGCTAAAGAGCTCCGTCTCTGACGAGTACAGTGATCATGTCACAACTCTGAGAAACTTCTCACTAACCTAAGACTGCTGAGGTACTACTCCTGTCGTGTACCGTGGATCAGCCACCGCAACACAGTAGTGCTTCCCACCGGCGTCTACCACCCAAACACAGTAGTGCACCCCCCCCCTAATAGCCTGCGGAGGAACTCCTCCTGTCGAGTACCGCGGGTCTGCTGCCTGCTACCAGCCACTCCGTCCGCTATGGGTCTGCACCCAAACACAATAGTGCTCCATCTACTGGTCTAGTCGACTCACTCCAAGTTGAGTCGGTCAAGCAGTCGTCAGGTCTCAGCCTGCTACATGGTCTCCATACTCCATACGCTTGTATCTGGGAGTGTCCACTCCATTAGCTACAGGTGAATATTCCACGTATCACAAATTCCCATGAATATGTATCTCAATAGACCGCCTCGTCATAGGGGTCTCAACCCAACAGATGGTGCGTCAATCAAATGCACGGTCTGTGAGTTATTAGCATTTTCGTCACAGGGTCCTGGTTGGTTTCGTGTGCGAACCAACCCAGTCGTATCTCAACCGTACCCCGAACTCACATAGGGTATACTCATAGGGATTGTTCCTCAACGTGATAATCAATGCCGCTGACGGTTCATCAAACAGACGTCTGGTCTGAAAGTTATCGACTTTCCTGTTACAGGGGCCCGGTTGGATTTCGAGTACCATCCAACCCGGCCATACTCCAACTGCATCCAAACCTCAGGCGAAGTATGCCAAAAATTATGTCTCATCAAAAGGAATCCGACAATGTCGATGGCAATTCAATCGGATGTCTGCATCTCATGTTATAAGCATTTCTGCTCCGAGGGCCCGGTTGTTTTCGTGTTCGAACCAACCTGGCCATACTAATAGTTTTTTGAAACCTTGAGTGTAATATAACGAACCTACCGTCTCTATCCATGGATGGCTACGCAATTGATGGTGCATCGATCAGAGGTCTGTAGCCCATGATATTGGAAAAAGATCGGATGTGATCCGAAAATGGGGGGTCTGGGCCCGGTCTGACCCGACCCAACCCCCCTGGTTCAGCCCGAACCGGGTTGACCCGACCCAGTTCCGGGTCTGACCCAGCTGGGTGTGGCCCAGCCCGGTCCGCACGACCTGCCCCGGCCCGGCCGGGGGGGGGGGGGGTGCGCTGGCTCGGCCAACGGCCAAGCAGGGGGGAACTGTTGCCCCCTTTCTTGCCCCTTGGACGCGGCACACCTACCGCGTCCTCCTCTTCCGGATACCATGCGGCCGCAGGATCCGGCCACCTACCGCCGCGGCTGAAGCCACGGCAGTTCCTCCTAGCAGCGCGTCGGGCGCCACTGTGCCGACGTGGCGCGCCGACAGGGTCCTCCGCGGACCACCGGACGCGCTCCGGTGGTCCGTTTTTCCTGCCGTCTTCGCCAGCGGTCCTCCCGGGACCTGCTCTTCACTGTGAATTCTTCAAAACGCCTCTTCAACCCACTTCATCATCGGCCGTCGATCCACACACCTATAGATAAACTGCGGAGTCTTCGAATCGCCTCTGCGGCCCCGACTCCGGTCGCGGTTTTGTTCGGCCTTAACGGCGTAGCGCGATGGTGCCGCACTTCTTCGCCACATTTTTCTTGCTTATGCACGATGTCGTTGTACAACGCACCTTTTTTCATGCCGCGAAAAACACAACATCGAAGGGGGAGTAGAGTCGGTCATGTTCGTGCGGGCCGAACTCCTCCTCTTATAATGATAACAGGTGGCGCAAGAATAATACGATGAACGACAAGGAAAACATTCACGAATAATAAATTAACCCCTACGTCAATGTTGACGTCGCACGTCGTCGAGTCATGGATGTAGAACATCACGGTAGAATGGTATTGATTCCGTCAACATCGGAAGAAGAAGAAGAATGTTGTTGTTGGTGTTAGTCTCCACGGTCGGTGACTTCTCCCTTGATGTGGAGGAAGAGAAGATTTGATGGTCGTTCTTCATTGAGAACGTTCTTCATCGTTGGAGGAAATATCTCCCTCCTCTCCCTCTCCTTCTTAGCTCTCCACCAATAAATTAAGCCCCCCAAAATAATAGAGTTTTCCCTCTATTATTTTTATGGCACTAATCCCAAGGGTTATCACTCATAAAGTGACAACACATAGATTAAATGTGGAGAGATGAATTCAAAAAGATTTGAATTAAAAGAATAAATTAATTCACTTCATTAATTAGGGAGAGTGGGTGACTTGCAAATTAATGATAATTTAGTGGAGTTGGCACATTAAGTGCAAGATAGCTTAAGGGGGGTTATAAGATGTTCAAGGGGTTATGGTCTCCTGTGGGCCCCACCATACTAAACTATCCCACAGGAGGTTTGGTGGGTGTGGGACCCACCTCCGACATATTCACACATGGGATGTTGGGTGGCTGTGTACCCCACCAACAACATCCCATGGTAGATTTTAACTTATTTGAATGGAAAAAATAAAATTGTTCACAATTCTATTTACTTCTTAATTAAAACCCAAAATTTAACTTCCTTCCCCGAACAAACGCACCTACAGTAAAAGTCCACTTAAGAAAATTCTGGCGATGTGGTTTCATTGGTGCCCTTAGATTTTGAATCTGAGCACCGATTCAAAAGTTAGAAAAACCCGCTCGTTCGTTCACTAAACGTACCCGAGCTAAACTTTTGGAATTGATTTCGGGCACACTGGGCCTCGGAATCAGGTGCCGTCAGAAGTTACAGACTCGTAAATTTCCAAAGAAATTACGAAAAAAATTTCCTTGAAATTTCGGGGTCTTTACATTACTCCCACCTCAGGTATTTACATCCCTGTAAAGCTATAACAGAAACTAGGGAATCAAAAGTGCTACAGATCACACATCTGACCCTTCTGCTCCCATGTGCTCTCCTGGAGGTTCTCATGCTGCCAGTGGAAGCTCACCCAAGGAATCGAACATCTACATAAGATCTGGTCTTGTCGATACTCGATCCCCACTGGAACCTCTGTGAATGTCGCCTTTCCATCGACGTCTTACTTCCTGAGGTCAATGATGTGTGAAGGATCATGCACGTATCTCTTCAGTTGACGTACGTGGATGTTATCATGCACTCGGTGCAACTAAGGTGGAAAGGTCAAAAGGTAAACCATCTCGACAACCCTTCTGAGGACCTAGAAATGTCTGTTGATCCTTGGAGATAACTTGATGCCTCGGACACATCTCTGTAAACCTCAACGAGGTGAGACCCGTATAAGGATGTGGTCGTCATCCATGAACTCTAGAGGCATCCTATCAGCTCCGCTGGAAGTGGTGCCACAAATTTGGCGAATTCTGGCACAAAGGTATGTTTGGCCATCTCTTGAGTGATCTAATTCACCCTCTTATACATGATTCCATCCTGTGCTGCCTGGATTTTCCTTTTCGCCGACCAAGGAAAACCCCATCCCATCGTTGTAGATAAACCACAACCTTTTTTCCCAATACAGTCAATCTGTGTATGAACTGTGGATCCAATCCATACTCAGACCAACATCATAAGGCCTCGACGCTGCCATCAAAAGAATCCAACCGAAACTCTCGCCTCGTGGGTCAGACCACACTGTCGATGTATGTGTGATTGTCGAGTCTCCTCCCAAAGGTATCTCCAGACGTGAGGGTCAAGTCTACGGCATACCGGAAACTCACGACATGGGACATGATTCATGGAAGGATGGAATGATTCGTATTAATGTCTTGTCATTACGACAGCTAATAGAAGACACACTCCGTTCTTCGAATCATCCTTAGAGCCTTTTGGTCGCACTCGTTGACCGCATGCAGCTACTCTTTCCCTTTCCCTTCATCTCCCGGGGCCTAGTGGGGATTACAAGGGAGGGTGGTTGCAACATGTCAAAATGTTTACCACCCCATGATGCTCTCATAGCTATGCTTCCATGCCTTCCACCTTGCAGATTCATCTGTCCTTTTTTACTTCCTCTACTTGAAAATTTTTACACACCCAAGTCTCCGAGACTGGCACCGGATTCCAGCTTTCCCACTACTAACCTTCACTGAATTCATCCATTCAGCAAAAGAATTCTCAACCACAAAGGATCTTTCTATCACCCTAGAATAAGTAATAATGCATAGATAAAAGGTGCTGGCTTGGATGTCCAAGCCCTGAAGCACCGATCGCATCGCATTCATCGAGTAATAGGAATGGTGTGGTACATGCTGATGAATTCTAAACTACCGACATGTTGTCCTACCGAAGTTTTATAAGCTCTAGAAAACACTCAGCCACCTCCTCAAGCCATTCCTCAGCTACCTGTGAGTCAGGCTCGCCTCGGAACATGAGGGTATCTGATGTTGGAACACGTGGAGGCATCCAGAACAGAAGCAACCTAGTCGAACGATTTAAACCTGGTGATCTGACATGGTCTGAGATGACTTAATGAAATCTTTTGAAACACACACACAATCAGTGTTTTCAAGCACTATGTAGGAAATCAGTAGTCAGGGTCCTGGTGTACGGATACGTCGGTCGCTGCACCAACACTGGACTCCCTAAACATAAAACCACACTTCGTACCCTTAAAAGTATTGCTTCATAGAAATAAAATATCAGATTCCTAGGTTCTACGGTAGAACCGACTCCTCTGATACCAATTTCTCACGACCCGTCCTCGGGGCCCGTGTCGTGACTACCCCAAGCCACACATCCATAGGCCAGGGGCTGATGACTAGCACCAAAATCGTAAATACCGATAACTGGGAAGGCATTGCCTTTATAAATGTAAACAAAATACCATAGAGTACAAGCGGAAGTAATACACTAAGTTTCAAAGAAAGTACGAAAAAGTAAATTGGCCAGAATACAAACCCAACTAAAAGTACAACTACAACTAAAAGAAATTAAAACAGAAAATTAAAGCAGCTAGAAGAATAGAAGCAGCTCCTGGGTCGTCCACCTTGGATCCAACCATAAGGGTAGGTACAGATAGCACAACTCTTGGATCGTCCACCACGGATCCTACCTAAAGTGTAGGTACACATAGCGCAGCTCCTGGATCGTCCACCATAGATCCTACCCGAAGGGTAGGTACAGATATCCTCCATAATTCTCTCGCCCGTTAACCTCCTCCGAGTATCGTCTCGTCGTGAATTCCACCTCTGGATACTGACTCTTCATGAGGTCCACCTCCGGGTACCGTCCAGTCCTCGTACAGTCGGTATCTGTCAGCGATGTCCATCATCTGCATCCAACACAACGAGGTGTTGGCAATGCCCTTGTAGGGTTAGTATAACGATACTCAGTAGGGACCACGAGACCCTCATGGTCTCACTAAATCCCACAAGGACAACCACAAAGAAGTATCTCAACAGATAACCCTTACATAGGTATAAGCACATACTTATACCTAAGTTATCAAGTATCCCGTCTCAATCATGAGGAAACACAAAGGTTATGAAATCAACGGATAACCACTACCTAGGTATATGCCCATACATATACCTAAGTTATCAAGTAACCCATCTCAATCATGAGGAAAACACAAAGGTCAATGACTCAGCTCAAACCAGGTTTTTTTAACGAAACTGTAACTGCTGAAGAACTCCATCACTAATGAGTATAGTGATCCTGTCATGACTCCATGGTACTACTCACTAACTTAAGACTGTTGAGGTACTCCTCTAGTCGATTACTGTGGGTCATCCACCCAAACACAGTTGTGCTTCCCGCCGGGGTCTTCCACCCAAACATAGTAGTGCACCCCCCCTAATATCCTGCAAAGGTACTCATCATGTTGAGTACCGCGGGTCTTCTTCCTACTACCAGGTGCTCCGTCCACCATGGGTCTTCCCAAAACATAGTAGTGCTCCGTCCACTGGGCTAGTCGACTCACTCCAAGTTGAGTCGGTCAAGCAGTCGTCAGGTCTCAGCCGACTACACGGTCTCCATACTCCATATGCTCATCTCTAGGAGGGTCCGCTCCACGAGCTACAGGTCGATACTCCATGTATCAAAATTTCCCATGAAGATTTATATCAAAGGACCACCTCGTCATATGGGTCTCAACGCAACAGACGACGCGTCAATCGAGGGCCCGGTCTGTGACTTATTGGCATTTTCGTCCCAAGGGCCCGGTTGGTTTCGTGTGCGAACCAAACCAGACGTATCACAACTATACCATGAATTCACAGAGGGTGTACTAATTGGGACCGTTCCTCAACGTGATCACAAACGCTGCTGACGGTTAGTCAAACAGACACCCGATCTGAAAGTTATCGACTTTCCCGTTCGAGGGGCCTGGTTGGATTTAGGGTACAATCCAACCAGGCCATACTCCAACTGCATCCAAACCATAGGAAACATATGCCAAAAATTCTGTCTCATCAAGATGAATCCAACAATGTCGATGGAACGTCAATCATACATTCAGAGCTCATGTTATAAGTGTTTTCCCTCCGATGGCCTGGTTGGTTTCGTGTTCGAACCAACCCAGCCGTACACAATGTTCTCCGAAACCTTGAGTGTAATATAACGAAACGACCGTCTCGATCCAAGGATAACTACGCAACTGACGGTGCATCGATCAGAGGTCATTAGCCCAATATATGGGCAAAAGGTCAGAAGTGATCCGAAAATGGGGAGTCCGGGCCCTGTCCGACCCAGCCCAACCCCCAGGGGTCGGCCCGAACCCGGTCGACCCGACCCGGGTCCGGGTCCGACCCAGCTGGGCGCGGCCCGACCCGGTCCGCGCGACCCACCCCGGACCGACCGAGGGGGGTGGGGGCGTCCAAGCAGGGGGGGATCCATTCCCCCCTTTCTCGCCCCACGGATGCGGCGTGCTTACCGCGTCCCCCTCCTCCAGATCCCGCGCGGACGTGGTATCTGGCCGCCTGACGGCGCGGCTTCAGCCGCGGCGGTCCTTCCTAGTGGCGCACTGGGTTCCTTCGCCTCTTGGCGGCCAGCCGGTACCAGCCGCCGCCTCCGGCCACCGGCGCCGCCGTGCCGGCGTGGCGCGCCAGCAGGGTCTTCCGCGGACCACCGGACGTGCTCCGGTGTTCCATTTTTTCCTTCCGTCTTCTCCAGCGGTCCTCCCGGGACCAGCTCTTCAATGTGAATTCTTCAAAATTCCTCTGTGACCCTGTTCATCATCGCCCATCGATCCGCACACCAATAAACCAACTGCGGAGTCTTCGAATCGCCTCGGAGGCCCCGACTCTGGCTGCTGTTTCGTTCAGCCTCAAAGGCGCTGCGCGGAGGCGTCGCGCTTCTTCACCACATTCTTCTTGCTTCCGCGCGGTGTCGTTGCACCGTGCTCCTTTTTTCATGCCGCGACAAACACAACATCACAGGGGGAGGAGAGTCGGCCCTGTTCGTGGGGTCCGACCTCCTCCCGTTATAATGATAACAGGCGGTGCAAGAATAATACGATGAACGATAAGGAAAATATTCACGAACAAGAAATTAACCCCTACATAGATGTTGACGTCACACGTCGTCGAGTCGCGGAAGTCGAACGTCGCGGTATAACGATATCGATTCTGACGATGTCGGAAGAAGAAGAAGAACGTTGTTGTTGGCGTCGTTCTCGATGGTTGGCGACTTCTCCCTTGACGCAGAGGAAGAGAAGAGTTGATGGTCGTTCTTCATCGAGAACGTTCCACATCGTTTGAGGAACATTATCCCTCCTCTCCTTCTCCTCCGTAGCTCTCCACAAAGAAATTAACCCCCCCAAAATAATAGCACCTTCCCTCTATTATTTTTATGGAACTAAGCCCAAGGGTTATCACTCATAAAGTGAAAACACATAGATTAAATGTGGAGAGATGAATTCAAAAAGATTTGAATTAAAATAATAAATTTATTCAATTCATTAATGAGGGAGAGTGGGTGAATTACAAATTAATGAGAATTAAGGGGAGTTGGCACATTAAGTGCAAGAGTGTTTAAGGGGGGTTATAAGGAGTTCCAGGGGTTATGGTCTCGTGTGGGCCCTACCACACTAAACTCTCCAATGGGAGGTTAGGTGGGTGTGGGTCCCACCTCCGACATATTCACACATGGGTAGATGGGTGGTTGTGTACCCCACCAACAGCTTCTCGTGGCAGATTTTCACTTTCTTCAATAGAAAAAATAAAATTGTTCACAATTTTATTTATTTCATCCTTAAACCCCAAAATTTAACTTCCATCCTCGAACAAACGCACCTACGGTTAAAGTACACTTCAAAAAATACAGGCGCTGCAGCTTCAGCAGTGCCCTTGGATTTCGATTATGAGCACCGATTCAAAAGTTAGAAAAACCAGCTCGTTCGTTCACTGAACGTACCTGAGCTAAACTTCGTGAATTGATTCTGGGCACAACGGGCCTCGGAATCAGGTGTCGTCACAAGCCACAGACTCGTAAAATTACAATGAAATTAAGAAAAACATTTCATTGAATTTTTTGGGTCTTTAATTGTAATATCAAATAAAGCATAGGATGAAATATTGATATTATTCTGAAAAACTTCAATATTAGATGAATAGTGAAACCACTTAGTAGTAATTAAAAAAATGACTTTTTTATTTAAATGAAATTTTACCAATTCGGTGAATTGAATTTCAAAAATCTGACTTACATGGTTGTCATCAAGAAGTAAAATGTGGTTCATTAAGATGAAAGTAATTTTTGGTGAATAGTAACTTTTGACTTTTATTTACCGCTGTTAAAGGTAAATAGGTTAATTCAAGGTAAAAAGAATATTACAATAATTCAAAATTACCTTAACACTTTTCCAAACCATATTGGTTGAGTCATTAATGACCATGGGCATATTTTTGTCAATTTTGGGACACCTTTGAGCAACATGGGAGTGCTAATGACAATTTAGATTAATTAATTTAAAGTAAAGGACAAAATTACATAAAAACAAAAATCTTTTAGTAATTAATTTTTATATAGTGTTATATAAAGAATCCTTTTAACTGTAAATATTCATTAGAAAGCTAAAAATATTTCTGACATCATGGAATATGTTTTATAATTTTTAGACATTAAAAATTAAATTATGTATGCCACAATAATGATGCAGTATTTACCTTATTAATAAATGATTTAAATAAATAATATTCTAATGATTAAAATATAATATAAAACATGTCCAATTTTGATTAGATGATTATATGTCAAATATTAGTCACCTTATCTTGGAAAATAATGATTTTTGGTCCTTTTGAAACTGAATAACATTATATAATAAAATAATATTTTCACACTTTCCAAAAGAGCCCCTCCTCTCCCTTATAAAATAAGACCACTTCTAACCAATTCCTCACACCTCCCAAGCCTTTTGTCTCACCCAACATATTCCCAATCAAAATCCATACATCCCTCTCCTACCCCTGTAAGCCTTAACTAAGGTAGAAGGATCTTCCAGAAGTCCTTTTTGTTCAAACCAAATGAAGTTACCAAAATTAAAGATAATCATTTCTCTTAAATTGTTTTCTTTTATTTTACTTCTCCAACACCAAAAATCTCTTATTCCATTCTTTTGTAACAACACCAGTATCATTAATATACTAGGATTTTGTTATGATATGGATCCGAACTACACAAACACACACCTCCATCTAATGGGTGAAAAACATAATGTTTCTGTGGATGGAAAACTAACACCTCACGAAACAATGATTCTTCAATTACCTCTTACTGCCTCTCATGGTGGAAATTATGATGGAAATGTATTTATATATGATATATATTATGTTTATTATATCCTTATTCTTCTTTACTTCCTATTCATAGCACACCATTATGGTTTCCATAGTGTGTAAATACGATAATATCATTTGAGGAAGTGCGGACTACCACCCCCTCAAAGTGATTTGATTCGTTAATGCCTTATGTGGGTTGTATAAAGGATGGAGTAAATGATATTATATATGAAATTATACTGGAATTATAATATACCAATGTATCATTATGTTTTATTTCCATTAAAATAAGAAATCGACATGAAAGTAGCGTTCATCCGTACGTACGGCTTACCGTTTCCATGAACGGTGAATTTCATTTCTTATCTCTAAATGTTATGTAAACTTATAAAAACAAGTATATAATGGATATATATGAAATATATGATATCCAAATCTTGAATATCATTAAGGATATAATGATCCTTTGACCACATGAACAACATGTAATTATAAGATGTCCATTTTTGAATCAAGTACCAAATATAAAAAAACGAACGTTCACTACCACAAAAATAGATTTTCCCAGTGCCACCCCTTTATCAGCACTAACGAAAAAGTGCTGATAAATATGGACCTTTATCAGTGCTAAAAAGAGCGCTGATAAAGGTTCCCCCTTTATCATCTCTTTTTTAGCGCTGTTAAAGGTACCCCCTTTATCATCGCTTTTTTGTTAGTGCTGATAAAGGGGGTCTTTATCAACCCCTTTTTCAAAGTCGCTGATAAAGGGTCTACATCCAAAAAAATTCATTAATGATTTACATTAATATTTAAATATATAGATATAGTTATATTGATATAAATATAATATTTATATTTTAAATATAATTTTAAATATATTTATGTTAACTATAAATATACAGTTACACTTAATATAAAGATATTTAGTGAAAATGGTTTATAAAAAAATTTAAAAAAAGATTTAATTAATAAATTTCTATTTATTACGGAGTAATAGTCATTTAATAATAAATTTAAGACTAAAAAAATTAAAAAAATTAAATAAGATCGAAAATATGTTGAAAACGCAACTTAAACTTCAAACGGCCATAACTTTTGATCTCGGTTTCTGTTTGAGCTTTACCATATACGAAATCAAAGCCCCTGACGAGCACTATGTCGGATTAAATGGGTTAACCCCGATAAAGGTTTTTAGAGGCCATAAAAGTCCTGAGAAAGCTTCCAAACCTGAGTTTTTAGTCGGGGTACCCTGATTTTTTAAAATTTTGTGGATTTTCAGCCTCTTTGAAGGGGGTATTATTGGCTTGTTTGGTGGGGACTGAATTTATTACAATGTATTACATTTATATTGATATTATTTTTTTGAAATTTTATCATTTTACATAATTAACTGCTATTTATAATCAAATATATAACAATATATACATATTTTTTATATATTAACACATAAAAATATAATTATATAAATATAAATAATAAAATATATTTACATATAAAATATATTAGCATTATCTAAAAAATAACTAATATCCATTTTAAATAAAATACAAATATATGAATATTTATATACCAATATATTAATCTAACTATATAGAAATATATATATTAATCTAACTATATATATATATTAATATAACTATATATATATTAATATTAATATAAATATATATATTAATATCACTATAAATATATATATTAATATCACTATAAATATATATATATTAATATAACTATATATATATTAATATAAAAATATATTAATATCCGAATAAATATAACTAAATATATATATATATATATAAATAGAGATATATATTAATATAACTATATATATTTATATTAATATAAATATATATTATTATACGAATAAATATAACAAAATATATATATATATATATCAACAAATGGAAAACAAACCAAAATAGAGGAGTGGTAAGGGCCTAGGCGCGCAGGTGGGAGGTCTCGAGTTCAAATCCTGGTGGAGGCTGGGGCGCACACGCATGGGGGAATATGGGAGCAAGCACTGTAAAAGGGTGGAGGTGGTGCGTGGGGCACTGTAGGGGGTGGAAAAGTGTTGTAAAGGGGGGATCAAGCGCTATAAAAGCACCCCCCCGATTTGCAGTATTTTTTTTAAATTTTTTAAAAAAAGTATATGATTTTTTTTTATTTTTTTAACTATTATCAGTGCTTTTAAAAAAGAGCAGATAAAGGGGGTCCTTTATCAACGCTAAAGTGCTGATAAGGTAAGTGCTAATAAAGGGGTATTTTATCAGCGCTAAAACAAAGCACTGATAGAGGAATCTTTTATGAGCGCTTTTGTTTTAGCACTGATAAAAGACCCCTTTTATCATCACTTTTTTAGGACTGATAAAGGGAACCCGCCCTTTATCTTATCTGACTTTAAAAACGCTTTTCTAGCGCTGTTAACGACCATTTTTAGTGCTGATAAAAGCCGTATTTGTAGTTGTGATTATTAACATAAATTATTACATAATTTTTATTACATACTAATAAGTGATATAAAAGGAATAAAAAACCTGAAAAAGGTTCTTAAGCAAGTAGAAATTAACATTAGTTTATTATTCAGGATATTAGAGAATGATAGAATTAAGTCGGATAAGAGGTAAGGGACTTCATCTCAATCTCCTTTCATTGAGGAATATTTTCTTTTATACACGAATTTATTTTATACGGTGTATAAACCCCTTTGACTATTCATTTCATTCAAATAGAATATTTTTATACTAATCATTTTACTAAATGACAAAAAGGAATGTATTTTTAATGTAAATAGTGACAATAACCTTTATTCCTCCATGAGTATTCTTTGATATTTGTCTTCCTTAACAAGATAAATTGTTTCTAAAAGTAAAAATAAATACCAACTACTCTTTTTACGTATTTTGGTAATGAAAATGATTTTGAGAATGGATTTATTATTTCAATTTCTGGAAATGATATTTTGTTATTTTAATTTATAAATGTTATATTTCCGTTATGCTTATGTTTTGTGTTATGATCATGTTATAGTTCTTGGGAATTATTTATTTATACGGGTGGTTCCATGATAAACCTTGGGCGGGTGAGCCCGAGATAGCTCTCCAATGCATTGGGTAACATGACAAAGGTAAACATGAATGTTTCTCCTAATAGATTTAGGGAATATACTGTGATGGATATTCCAAAGTAACTCCCTATGTAGCTGTGATAGCTACAATGTAAGTATGATATGGATGCCATAAGTGACCTTTATGATTTATGATTTCTATATGTTATTCATAAATCTTATGTTATTATGAGGTAAGTAAAATAGTTTATGTTTTGTATGTATTAATGAAAAAATGTTTTATTTCAATGTTTTATAACTCTTATTGATCATTTTATTCTCATCCCAAGTTTTGAAATGTTTTCAAATGACTTAAAGATGAATAGGGTCGAGGATGAGATCAAGGAAAAGTCATGCTGTCTAAAACCTGGAACTAGACATGAATATTTTTTCAAGAGTTTTTATTTTATAAGAAAATGGATAATGGGTAGAATTTTCTACATGTAATATTCATGTTGTTATGTAAATGTAATGACCTAATTCTCTAAAACTCTAATCCTGAAAATATCCTCAATGTGAATTATTCATTTAATAAAATATTATGTAACGTTTAAGGTCAGGTCCTTATAATTGGTATCAGAGGTCGATTTAGATAACATTAGGTGTTAGGGTATTGTTAAATTAATATCCATAAAGTAATTTATGTTAATATTGATAATATATAGCATTTAAATATTACCATGTTTCTTCACCGAAGATATTTCTTTGTTCAGAATGGTTTTTCGGAGAGGGAACATGGAAGCTATGTACGGAGGACATCAAGAGGAAGACAACCTTCCAAATCAGCAACCTGAGATGGTCGGAATCCAAACTGAAAAGTTTTTTTCAGTGATGGCACAATTGAATCAGGCTATAAATGGTGATGGTATCCATGTACGAGATCAACCAGATCAACCACAGAGGAAATGTCAGTAGTGGAGCATTTCATGAGGCATCATCCCCATCATTCAGGGGATCATCTGATGATGTGCTAGCTGAAGGGTGGATTAAAGAACTGGAAACTATTTTTGATGTCATGGGTTGTTCAGAACATCAAAATTTTAATCATGCTATTTACTGTTTTGAAGGTGATGCTGATAAGTGGTGGTCGATGGTGAAAAATCTCATGGATTGTGAGAATATTGATGCTCTCGATTGGGATGAATTCAATGGATTGTTTCTTGAGAAATATTTTCCTAAGGTGGTTCGTCTTAGGATGGAAAAAGAATTCCTGGAATTGAGGCAGGAGGTTGACTTAGTGGTTGCTTATGAAGAAAAATTCACTCGACTGGCAAGGTATGCTCCAAAATTCATATGATATCTAGATAGTAAAATCAACAATTTTTACTCAGCAGTAAAGCCAAATTATCAAAGGGATTTAGCTTCTTGTGAGTTCAAAAGTTATGAAAAACTTGTTCATTGTGTGGAGAAGGTTGAAATAGAGTTTGCTGATGATTAGGTGTTCTTTGACAAAAAAATGAATAAGAGATAGTGTGGCAGGAGAAAGGGAACTCTTCAAAAAAAAAATTGATTGTATGAAAATTAAGATTATTGTTTGTGAAAATTTTTGTAAAATTTAAGTTGGGGAATGTATTTTATATTCTAGTATGTGCTATTGATGTGGTAAAATGAGACATAATGCTCGTAATTACACTGAAAAAGATCAGGGTAATGGTAAGAAAAAATATGATTTAGATTCAGTAAAATGTTTTAAGTGTGATGAAATGGGACATTATACAAATGAGTTTCCAACAAGGAAATCAACCGAATGAATGGTTCCAGAATACAAGAAGAAAGGGGTGGTGAAATCCTTTGCAAATTCTACAGTAGATGTTGGGCCATCAAATAAAGTTATGTTAGGTACAATGTTTTTTTGTTCAGATTATGCCAGTGTGTGGTTTGATTCAGTTTCTACACACTCTTTCATTTCTGAGAAGATTTCTAGGAAATTGGGATTTCAATCTAAAAAATGAATACATAAATTACAGTAAAAACACATTTAGGAAATGTAGAGACAAAAAGAAAACATAAAAATATTCTTATCATTGTGTGCAGAAAGAAACTACCTGAAAACGTTATTATTTTGACACTAGTAGTGTTTGATGATATTTTAGGCATGAATTGGATTTCTGGTTATCATGCTAAGATTTAATGAAGAGTTAAAGATTTTTATTGTCAGAATGATTTTCAGTTTGTATACAAAAATGGACCCTTACTGTTAATAATATATCTAGAAGATAAGAAATTAGTAACAGATGGAAATTAATGTTACCTTGCATATATTGTTAAAAACAAAGGAACTGTTCAGATTAATGATGTTGCAGGGGTAAATGAGTACCTTGATGTTTTTCCTAAGAAGTTTCCTGGTATTATACCTGATCGTGAAGTTGAATTTACTATTGACTAAGTTCTTAATGATAAGGCAATTTCAAACCCCACTTATTGAATTTCTCAAATTGAACTTTTAGAGTTAATGAATCAATTGCAGCAGTTATTAGATAAAGGTTTCATTCGACCTAGCACATCACCATGGGGGGATCCTGTCTTGTTTGTTAAAAATAAAGATGTTTCAATGAGACTTAACATTGATTATAAAGTATTGAATAACATCACTGTTAATAATAAGTATACTTTTCCTCATATTGATTATTTGTTTGATTGGCTCAAGGGAGCTCAATATTTTTCAAAGACTGACTTGAGGTCGGGGTGATATTACTTGAAAGTAAAAGAAGTAGACGTTTTGAAGACCATGTTTCTGTACTAGATATGGCCATTATGAATTTGTAATTATGACTTTTGGGTTAACCAATGCACCCGCAATATTCATGTATCTTATAAATAGAAGTTTCTGTGAGTTCTTGGATATGTTTTTGGTTGTGTTCATTGATGATATTTTGGTTTATTCCAAAAGTAAGGAGGAATATGGATTTAATTTAAGGGTTTTTTTTCAAACCCTAAATTAAAATAAACTATTTGGGAAATTCAGAAAGTTTGAGTTTTGGTTGCAAAAAATTTCTCGGTCACATTGTTTTAAAAAATGGAATAACTATTGATCGTGATAAAACCAATGTTGTTGAAGAATGGCCAAGACCCACAAATATAACCGAGGTTTGAAGTTTTCTTGGTTTGATAGGTTATTATCGGAGGTTTGTTGAAAATTTTGCATGGTTATCTAATCCAATGTCTTTGTTAAATAGAAAATGTGTTAAGTTCATTTGGACAAAAGAATGTGATGATTGTGTTCAGAAATTGAAAAGAAGATCTGTGAATGCTCCAGTTTTGGAACTGCCATCCAGAAATGGTGAGTTTTTTGTCTACAGTGATGCTTCGTTTAAAGGATTGGGTTGTGTCCTAATGCAGAATGATCAGGTAATTTCTTATGATTCACGTTAGTTGAAACATCACGAGTTGAAGTACCCTACACATGATTTGGAATTAGCAGCTTTTGTTTCTCACTTAAAAAATTTGGAGGCATCATTTGTATGGTGTAAAGTGTGAAAAATATAATGATCACAAAAGTTTGAAATATTTATTCACTCAGAAATAATTGAACATGAGGCAGAAGAGATGGTTGAAATTAATTAAGGGTTATGATTGCATCATCCATTACCATACAGTAAAATCAAATAAAGTGGCTGATGCTTTGAGTCGAAAATTTAATACTTCATTAAACATGTTACATTTGGATCGAGATCCTTTGGTTTTTTGATTTGATGAACTTTGGCATAGAATTTCTTGTTGAATTAAATTCATCAGTTTTGTTTCAGGTGATAGTGAAATCATATCTATCAGACAGAATTAAGCAAGCGCTAAAGGAAGATAGTGAGTTGCAAAAAAAGGTTGTGTTGGTTCAAAATGGTATGTTTCTAGATTTTAATGATGATAATGATTTTGTTTTGAGATTTGGAAATAGATTTTGTGTGCCTTGTGATTCACAGTTGAAGAATGAGTTGTTATGTGAAGCTCATAGTTCCCTGTATTCAGTTCATCTTGGAAGTACTATGATGTACAAAGATATTCAGTAGTATTACTGGTGGGATGGAATGAAAAGAGATATTTCTGATTTTACAGTGAATTTTTTGACTTGTCAGTAGGTTAAAGAAAAGTGTTAGTTACCGAAAGGTATGCTTCAACCTCTACCAGTGCTAGAGTGGAAATGGGAAAATATATCCATGTACTTTTATGTGGGATTACCATATACATCTCAAGGTAATAATGCAATCTAGGATATAGTTGTCTGATTGACTAAATATGCTCATTTTCATCCTATTCGAGATACTTTGTCTCTAGATCATCTTTCTCGGTTGTATGTTAAAGAGATAGTCAAGTTTCATGGAGTTCCCCTCTCCATTTTATTTGATCGTGCTCCCAGAGTTACTTCTATCTTTTGGAAATGCCTTCAGAAGTCATTGAGTACTAAATTAAAATTTAGTACAACTTTTCATCCTCAATCAGATGGGAAATCAGAATGAAAAATTTAGGCATTGGAGGATATGTTATGTTCTTACTCGATGGATTATCAGGGAAGTTGGGACCAACATCATTATTTGGTTGAATTTTCATTTAATAACAGTTTTCATACCAGTATACAGATGGATCCATTTGAGGCATTATATGGAAAGTATTGTTGAACACCAGCTTATTTGGGATGAAGTAAGTGAGAGGAAGCTGATGGGACCAGAATTGATAGAGGATATGGAAGAGAAATTTCAGTTGATTCAAATGCACATGAGAACGGGTTAGAGCATACAGAAAATTTATGTAGATAACTGGAGTAAGGATCTTTCTTTTGATGTAGGTGATCATGTCTTTCTCATAGATTCCCGGTGGAAATGTGTGATGTGTTTAGGTAAGAAGGTAATATCGAGTCCAAGGTTCATTGGACCTTATGAAATTCTGGAGATAGTTGGATCATTTGCGTATTGAGTGGATTCACCTCTTTGTTTATCCTATGTACAAAATGTTTTTCATGTTTTGATGTTGAGAAAATATATGCCAGATCCATCTACTGTTTTGATCCTAGAGGTAGTTTAGTTGGAAGTGAATCTCTCTTATGAAGAACAACCAGTCCAGATTCTTGACCGTAGAGAGAAAGTGTTGCAGAATAAGGTAATTCACCATGTTAAGGTTTTGTGGAAAAACCATATGGTTGAAGATGCAACATGGGAATCTAAAAATGCTATGAGGGATAAGTACCCCCACTTATTTTGATAAGTGAATAAAAATTTCTAGGAAACAGTTTCCAAAAGGGGGGAAAGATGTAACATCCCATGTAAATGAAGGATAATATATTTTCATATTTAATAATATTAGTGAATTAAATTTTAATTTTACTTTAAAAGGGTTACTATGTTCGATATCATACTCGATACACACCAAAGGGTTTCTTTGAAATCATAAATTGCACACTAATAATGTAATATTATTATTTTTAATGATAGTTAACTCCTAGCCATTGTATTGGAGGTAATGAACAAAACTAACTACAACATGATTATAAATGTTTTTTAAATGTATTTACATTTATCAAATAAAATGTTATAGGCTTAAAATATGAATGAATTTATTTTTAGGCATAATTTACATTAAAAGGCCGATTTACCACCTTCTAATGGAGAACACTATTTAAATACATATTAGGTCACATTAATACATTATAATTGACCAAATAAAATCTTTCTTTAGAATGGGGACATCAAAATTTAATTTGGGAAATTATTGTTTTGGGATTTTTCCGATAAATATAATTTTTAATGAATAGTGAAAATATTGTATTTTAATTCAAAACTATGTTATAATAGGATTTATTTATATGGTTATATTATCATTCTAATTTGTTTTAAAGTGTAATTAGAATATATTTTTACCATTTAATCCAATTTTGGTCATTGGAATTAATTTCACTATGAAATTGGTCTTAAACAAGTGTCGATCTTTTGATAGTTATTGTTTCTTAAAAACACGCTATTTGTTTTAACAGTGGGAATTATTTATAAAATTAATTAATGACACTTTTATGATTTTAATTTGGAAAAATTCATATCATTTTTGAATTTGGAATATCATATGAATCTTAGGCTGAATTTTTTGGTATGATTGTGAAAAACCACAATATTTAATGAATAGTGAAACCACTTAGTAGTAGTTAAAAAACATAATTTTTCATTTAAATGAAATTTTACCACTTATGTGAATTGAATTACAAATATCCGACATACATTGTTGGTTTCAAAAAGTAAAAATTTGTTCATTAAGATGAAAATAATTTTTGGTGATTAGTAACTTTTGACTTTTATTTACTGCGGTTAAAGGTAAATAAGTTGATTCAAGGTAAAATGAATATTATAATAAATAAAATTTATCTTAACACTTGTAAAAACCTTATTGGTTGAGTCATTAATGACCATGGGAATCTTCAGTTCGATTTTGGGACCGCTTTGAGCCACATGGGAGTGATAATGAGAATTTAGATTATTTAATTTAATTTAATGGCCAAAATGACATAAATAACTCTTTTAGTAATTAAATTTTTTATAGTGTTATATAAAGAATATTTTTAACTATAAATATTCCATAGAAATATAAAAAGATTTACTACATAATTTTATTTTTTTATTATCTTTAGGTATCATATAAATTAAATTATGTATAACAAAATAATGATGTAGTATTTAGCTCATTAATAAATGATTTATATAAATAAGATTATAATGATTAAACTATTATCCAAAACATGTCCAATTCAGATTGGATGATTTTATTTAGAATATGAGTCATATAATTTTCGACCTTAATGATTTTTGGACCTTTTGAAACCGAATATCATTATATAATAAAATAATATTCTCACACTTTCCTAAAGATCCCCTCCTCTCCCTTATAAAAAGAGACAACTTCTATCCAATTCCTTACACCTCTCAAGCCTTTTGGATGGACCAAACTCTGACCAATTAATCTCCCTACATCCCTAAACTCACTTTAGAAGCCCTACCTTATGCATAAGGCACTTCAAGAAGTCATTTTGGTTCAAACCAATGGAAGTTACCAAAATTAAAGGAAACAATTTCTCTTAAATTGTTTTATTTTATTTTACTTCTCCAACCCCTAAAATCTTAGTATTCATTTATTTTGTAACAAAAAACACTATCCTAAATATACTAGGATGTTTTTATGAGAAGGATTCTAAATACACATACACAAACATCCATCTAATGGGTGAAGAACATAATGTTTCGGTGGATGGAAAACTAACGCCTTATGAAACGGTGACTGTTCAATTACCTCTTTATGCCTCTCATGGTGGCCATTATGATGGAAAAATATTTATATATGATATATATTATGTTTATTATTTCCTTATTCTAATATAATTCCCATTTATATCACACCATTATGGTTTCCATAGTTGGTAAATACGATAATCTCATTCAAGGAAGTGCGGACTATCGCCACCTCAAAGTGATTTCATTCATTAATGTCTAATGTGGGAGTATAAAGGATAGAGTTAATGATATTATATATGATATTATACTGGAATTATAATATACATATGTATCATTATGTGTTATTTCCAATAAAATAATAAATAGAAATGAGAGTAGCGTTCATGCGTACGTACGGCTTACAATCTCCCTGAACGGTGCATTTCATTTCTTACCTCTAAATGTTATGATGTACTATTATAAAAACATGTATATTCTAGATATATATTATATATATGATATCCAAATCATGAATATCATTTTGGATATAATGAACCTTTGACCACATGAACAACATGTAATTATAAGAAGCCCATTTTTTACTCAAGTACCAAATATCAACAAAACGAACGTTATTAATTTTAATGATTGCATAATGTTTATAACATGGTAATAAGTGATATTAAAGGAATAATAAACATAAATTTTTTTTAATCAATTATAAATAAACTTTAGTTTATTGTTACAGTGATTAAATAATGATCGAGTGAATTCGGACATGAGGTAAGAGACTTCTTCTCAATCTCCTTTCAAAGAGGCATATTTAGTTTTATACATGACATTATTTTATATAGTGTATAAAACCCTTTGACTTTTCATTTCATTAAAAGGAGAAATTTTTATACTAATAATTTTACTAAATGAAAAAAGGAATGTTTTTTAGCTTATGTGCTGAAAACAACCATTCCGCCGCTGTGAGTATTATTTGATCTTTGGATACCATAACAAGGAAAAATGTTTTTAAAAGGAAGAATAAATACCATATACTCTTTTTACATATTTTGGTATTGAAAATGATTTTGAGAATGGATATCTTATTTCAATATATTGATATGATATTTTTATATTGCAATGTGGAAATGTTATCTTTCCTTTATGATTATGTTTTTTGTTATGATCATGATATGGTTCCTGGGAATTATTTAGGTATACGGGTGGTTCCTTGATAAACCTACGGCGGGTGAACCCGAAATACCTCTCTAATGTATTGGTTAATGTGACAGAGGTAAACATTAATGTTTCTCCTATGATATTTAGGGAATATATTGTGATCGGTATTCCAAAATAACTCCCTATCTTGCTGTGATAGCAACAATGTAAGTATGATATGGATGCCACAAGTTACCTTTATGATTTATGATTTCTATGTGTTATTTTTAAGTCGTATGTTAATATGAGGTATGCAAAAGAGATTATGTTTTGTATGTATTAATGAAAAATGTTTTGTTTCATTATTTTATAACTTTTACTGATCTTTTTATGCTCATACCATGTTTTGAAATGCTTTCATAGGACATAAAGATGAATAGGGTCAAGGATGAGGTCAAGGAAAAGACATACTCTCTAAAACCTGGAACTAGACATGACTCTTTTTCTCAAGATTTTTTATATTTTAAAAAAATGGATGCTGGGTAGAATTTTCTATATGTAATATTCATGTTTTTATGTAAATGTAATGAACTAATTCTGTAAAACTCTAAACATGAAAAGATCCTCAATGTGAATTATTCATTTAATTATGTATTATGTAACGTTTAAGGATAGGTCCTTATATAAACTTCACATAAAACTGAATTGTTTTTTTCATTTTCCTAATTGTAGGTGTTTGTTGTTTAGTAATGACTACGTGGGTATATTGACTAATAAATTTAATAATTGAATATCCCTTATAATATAAACATCTCATATTTAGTAATGTTGTATTATATAAAGGACATATTACACATTGAAGAACGAAAATAATTTTACGATATTCGTTTTTACAATAAATTTAATTATTAAAATGGTTATAATAATTGAATTTAGTATAAAGGAACTATAGATATTTTATAATATAACAATAATATGATAATTTCGAACTACTGGTTCTCCTAGAATAATTGGACTTAATAAGACACTATAGATATAAAAAAAATTAGTAATAAAATATTACATATTTAAATGTATGTATATATAACCAGTAGAGTATATATATGTGTATGAATAATGAATACATAATGAGGTTTTTTTAGAATATTGGGAACTCATATTACTATTAAAAATTTGTCAATTGGAATAGAAATATGACCATTTGGAATTGTAACTTAAATATTAATATGTAATAATCATTTATTTAATTGTAAAAAAAAATTATGTGTCTTATACAATTAAAATATGATATATCTAGATCATGGGCCATGAAAATAATTGTTTCAAAAATTAAAAAAATGTGTTTTTTTGATGTAAAAATATATATACATTATAGTAATTTTTAAGACTAATATATTTTGTGGATGTTAAAATTATATTCATAAATTGTTTTTATAAAATAATATTATGTAAAATTATAATAATAATGTAATTTTATGAGATTATAAATTTTTTTCAAATGGGTAAAAAATTGAAATTGTATTAAAATTGATTTTTTTCTATTAAATAAGGAATTTATTTTAAGATCATATTTATCATAAATATAAAAATTTTTAAATATATTTAATTTTTGGAATCTATAATTTTATTAATATATAAGGTGAATTTATTTTTTATTTCTAAATTATTTTAATCTTTATTGAATATATTAAATTGAAAAAATATAATATTTAACATTATAAGTAAAATACAAGATTACTATTATATTGGTAATTAGAGAAACCATTTGTTCAATCTCACGCGCATCATTTATTGTATATTGTCCCATGATTCATCATTTCAAGATGTCTTATTTCAAAAAAAACTAATGACGTTTAGATAGTATCTATCATTTATCATTTCCTATTTATTTATCATTCGAATGATTGAATCATTGATAATGATATGGACAATTCACCGCCTTTATAGTCAAAATTGTTCTATTTCATAAACCACCATCAAGGATGGTAAAATAGATAATATTATGATTAAATATGATGATTATAATTATAACTATTTTAATTTTATTTTTGTATTTATATTCATTCAATTAAATTAGACAGATTTATTTCATGATGGTTGAAAACACCCACTAAATAAACATATCATACAAATATAATGTGTATAATAAATTTGTTATCCCTATGTCAGAACAAAAATAAATATATTAAAACATTTACATTTCTGTAATGAATTTAATAACATTTTATTACACTTCTAGTTTTTTAGCCCTGGTTTACAGGAACTAAAAAAATTATCCACATTGATATATGATCCTAGAACCATGTAACGAATGATAATAGTGCTATTGTAACTGATATTATATCTCAATTAAATATCACTAAATTATTTTAAAATATAGAAAAAGAATAAAATATATTGAAATTATTTTCACAATATCATATTTAATATATCTAATTTTAATATTGAAAATAATATGTGAATGTGCATAATGATTCTAGGCCAATGATAACTGATCTCTCAAAATCGTTATATTTTCTTTGGGTTACAACTTCTATATCATTACCTCACATTATCAAAATTATTATTATTATTAAATATTTTAATATTATTTTTATAATTACCACAAATATATTAATATTTTCATTCAACTTTAATTGATGAACATATAAATGTTTTAATGGATCCCTTCTCTGTTTTCTCATTAAGAAAAAGTGATTAAAGGTAACTCTTCTTTCATCCATCATATCAAGTACAACTCAGTTAAATAATTTTAACATTATATGGTTTAAAAATAAAGTGAATATATTTTTGACAAAAACATGATTATATTTTCTTGTTTTCTAGATATTAGTATTTCATAGCTATATTGAATGATTATTTTCCCCTTTTCCTAATATCTCATTCAAAATGTGTATTTCTAAAAAAATATCCACTCATTTTTATGTGTTCAATTATCCTAGACTTCAATTTCATTTCATATGATTATTTATTTCTCACAAACAATTTGGGATTAATTTAATATATTATTTCATCATATTATTTTGTTATTATTTTGGGATTAGTTATAACACATGTTTATGTAATTTGTTTCCATTAAATTATGATATTAAAATTTTTAGATCTTGTATATTCATTCCTTATGTGGAAAAATATTCAAGTGCATGTTATTATTTGTGAACCTAGATTTTTTTAATTCATTGGGTACTATTTCTGTATCATGATATGTTATTTTTGGGACTATGGTGTAAAAATAATCCATGATGAGACTTTATTTACCATGTGATTCCCTTGGATGTTAGCCTTAACTTATTCTATGTTAATGATATAATACTTCTCTGTATTTTTATGTTTTCATGATATTTGTGTCCATATTTAGTATTAAATTCACCCATACTGTTTTAATGGGAATTTACTTTTATGAAATTGTGTTATTCCATTTAGCTAATTTTATAGGGTTTCTTATAAATATTATTCACATTTAAATCTTTATTTCTTTTCCATTTTCTATATGAATATCACATTCCATTATATGAATTTTTATGAAATAAGACAAATTTTGGAGCTTATTGGTGGGTAAAAATGATTTAATTTAAATTTTTATGTTTTATGATCGTAGTCCGTTAAGTATAATATGCCCTAAAATCATTGGGTTTTCATATATGATATTTAGAGTAAAATCATATAATGATATGTGTAAAAGTCTTAGGTTTCTATTGCCTGCATTAGAGAAAGGACTTTTCAGTTTTTGGAAAGGAATTTAATAATTCATTGAGAACCCTATAGGTATTTATGTGTTTTAAAAAATATCTTATAATTATTATGATGCATAAAGAGAGTGGATTATATGAAATTACATTCGTATCGTGATTTTATTTGTGAATGTGTCTCTTCTGTAGATGTTCCCACCGGTAATAGACCTTAAATGTATATTTGGGTAATAACACGATCTATAATTTTTGATGAAGAAAGAGGCATTGTGGAAGTACTGGTAAGACACTGATGATATATATATTCTTTGAGAAATTAAAAAATTCATTATAAAACATTATAAAGGACATGAATAGTCTGTTATTTTAGAAATCAAAAAAGGAATATTAATATGAATAACCAATATTGAAGCCCAGAGACTCAAATGTTAAGATATACTTCAAATTTATAAGATATTATTTCTATGTTAATTTATATAAATAATATTACTTTTAGTATGAGTATTTTCATTCATAAATTAATTTCAATTATTTAATTAATAGTGAAAAAGATGAGGAATTGTTCTAATATCCAATGGGATAACCACACTGATCATTTTCATAATGAGATTCCTAAATTCAAGGAAGTGATAGATGTTAGAATTATGGTGTTAATGGATTAACTATTTCATGTTAAGAAAAAATACATGAATCACATAGAACACCCACCTAACCATAAGAATGGGGAAGTTGTTTTCAAATCCATTATGAGAAAGTGGCCTCCTATATTCAGAAAATTTCATTATCCTCTTTTTGGTAAATAATGGATTAATGAAACTAAAATAATATAATATATCATATAATTATTTGAGAATTTTAATGTATTACTGAAATTATATCATATTATGGAGGAATCCTATTAGTAATGGTAACCATTCCGAAACATGAAACTGAAGTAGGAAATCCACACCATGGGATGGAAAATATTCGATAAAATAATTTTCGACGCATAATTACCCAAAAATATTTTTATTTAAATGTATAAGGAGTTACATAGTCAGATTGAATAGGTAAATTACTCTATATAGGTGTTTGAGGATAACATTACATAGATATCATGACATTACAATAGCTTTTTTATTTACACTAAAGGTAAGGTGGACTACTCATTTACTGGCATAAAGTTTTTCATATGAAATTTGGTGAATCGAGATTTTATTAGCTATGTAGTGATTTTTTTGTTCCCCAATAGACAATTTGGTAATTAGTGAGTCTATATGGTCTTATAATGCTTCAGATAAAATAATGGAATTTTATTCCTGGGGAGAAAAAGATAAATCACTTGGACGAAAGAAAACTGAACAACCAATATCTTAATAATGTGGTAAGAAGTATTTTGAAACTATCTCAAGGGAATTGAGAGATTCATAAATTGTAGAAAATTAGTTAATCAGACATATATATTCAAATTATATATTGAAAATGTAATATGCTAGGTTTTTAAAAGGAAATGCTACATTCGATCACGTACATGATACGCCTCACCAAGCATAAATAAACAATTAAATATTATTATTTAAATGTTACCCTTATAACTATGCTATTTGAATAGAATAAATGGACACGACTATCTCAATTATGGTCCTAATGTTTAATAATTTATATATAATGAATTAAATCATGACAGATTCTATATAAATGAAAATAAAACACATCTTTTAAAATGAAATATTTTTTATAAAAAACTATTTAAATCATGAAAACATTGTGTTATACCAATAAAATAAAAAAAATAATCCATTTTGAATTATATTAATGAAATATATATAATATATTTTATATAATTTATAATATTCATCTCTTGTGTCTTCTAGTCATGATATAAGCACATATCCATATTTACCGATAAAAGATGTTTTTATAAAGATACATTTTTACCGCCATCTCATGAAAAACTTGTTTTAAACCTACATACTAAAAATATTAAAAAAAACATTTTAAAAAATAATATTTTTTATTTTACTGTTAAATATTAATGTTTTCATTAAAATTTTTTCTTGAAATGATTCATGTTTTGTTGAATAGTGAAATATAATGGATATAAATTTAAAACAGGTTTTTCATCTAAATTATTTACTGGTTATAATATATTTTTATTAGATTTATAGTATAATTACATCAATTATATATCATTTAATCCAATTTTAGTGGGTTTAATCAATTTCAAATTGAAATTTAATATAAAAATTACAATCTTTTATGTTTTCTCACATTAGAAACCCATATTCTCATTCCATCAACTAAATTAATTTTTTTTAAAAAATATATTTTTTATTTTGAAAAATGTATTCAATATTTTTAATCATAATATCAAAATTTAGTATACATGATTTTTAATTATTAGAAAATATGAAGAACAACATTACTCATTTCATTATTACGACAATTAATGATAAACCAGGTAATTATAGAAAATAATAATAATATAAATATTAAAAAAACCCTAACACTAGAAATAATTTTATTTTATTAGTTGATGTTTACCAAAATTATTATTAGGCTTGTTTTAAAGCCTCTTGGATTTAATTAGATGAATTTAAAAATTCCTTAGTATTTTATTCTAAGGAATATCAAATATTTCATACTCGTGTTTTTTAAAAGTATTATAATTTATATATATTATTATTATGAAGATATATTAGAAAATAAATTTAATTTTTAATTATAAAATTTTTATATTATGCATGGTAATTTATTGTTTTTTTTATGAAATAACAAATTACATTAATGTATTACACAATGCTGATGTAGTAATTTTTTAATTAATGGAAATATCAAATAAATGATTTGAAAAATATTAAAATAAATATAATTTGATCTAATTGGTGTCATACATGAATTTATGAGATTATATATACTTATTTGGGATACATTAAGAGTGTATTTAATATATATTTTTGTTATGATATTTTATAAGTTCCAACTAATGGATAGTGTCATGATTGGCGTTAATGATAATTTAGAAAATATAATATTGAGTTAAATGTTAAAAAATTCAAAAAAAATACTAAATTAGGACAACAGATTGGGATATTGTTTTTTATTTCATTCATTACTCATTTATGTTTTGGTTGTTATTTTATTGTAACTATATTAACCGTAAAATAGTAAAACCACATGCTGTAACAGTAAGAGTTAAAGGGTTTAAATAATGGTTTATTTCAAAATATTAGTGTAATAATGTGACCTAAACATGAAACAAATTACTCTCAAAGTGTATGTGTACCCATTATCATATTATATTTTTAATAAATAATGGTTTACCATATTGAATTGAAAATAAAGTTATAGTAATTTAATATTTTCAGTGCTTCCTAAATTCCCCCTCATCACAATTATTAAAGGTCACCATGTTCCTTAATTATTCACTCTACATTGATTAATATATCATGACCAAATCCATCCCATTTATCTTCAAAACACCCATATTCAATTTTTAGGGATCTTTTTCGTCCCAAAATAAAAACTTATATCCTTTAATAGTGTATATAAAAGCAGATCGACAAAGAAGACGAAGTCATTATTACCCCCTCATTTATGTTCATTTTTTTCTTATACTTCATTATCATGTGTTGTTTCCATTATAAACTAATAACTCCAGTATATTCTATTTTATTGGATTTTATTATTATGGTAAAACCATATTCCACATATTATCTATCCTTTAAAAAATTAAGGAACCACTTGTGCGTATATATGGTTTACCATTTCCATGGAGTAGTGTAAACTATTTTTATTTCCATTTGGCGTGGATAAATTAATAATGGAAGTAATTTATATATAAAATATATATGAAATTATATTTATTTTTTAAAAATTAATATACAATACACTTCAATACCCTTTATCCATTAAAATAATTATACCATCACTCAGGCATACGTACGACCTACCATTTCCACGTTGTGATGCGATTCATTTTACATATCCAACATTCAAGAATTGATCTAAAATTTATATAATGATTAAATATGATATAAATAACATCAATATCATTTTTAGATGTTTGATATTTATCATATGAAAATTAATAGTGACATTAATGACAAAACATGCATTGGAAAATGATGTAGTTAACACATAGTTGAACAAAATATGTGTTGATCCATGCAAAGTGTCCCTTTTTAAGTAGTAAATATCACATGGTTATTGTAAATTTTTGGAAACCTTTCAAAAAATCCTTACACCTTTGTATTCAGGGGTGAAATTATATTTTCACCAAAATAAGTATATTTACCTTTTTTTTACTTCATCCTTTTTCATTCTAGTGGGTTAGGGTGTCCTTCATCTATCGTGAGATCAAAATCCTCTCAACATAGTATTGGAAAAAAATATACCGCACCTGGTGTATGATTCAAGATCCATCAATGGAATTGGATTCCTTAGATAGAGTTCATTAATCCCCTCCCTTACTATCTGAGTTTATATTTTAATCAATTCTTCTAGTCTTGTGTAGGAAATATTTCGCTACTAGAAAGGCATTGGTTCATTTTTTAGATATCTCGAAACCATCTACATATCAGAGGCAGAAATAGAGTGAGGAATCGTATATGGTCTTGAATTTGGTGGTATAAAATTTTATATTTTTTTAATGTATCATAGAAATATCATTGTGATCTCTAATTTTTTAGGAGAGTCCCATTTTTATTGAGTTCATTATATCAAATTGATCATAAAACCAAGATTCACCCCTTTTGATCCTTATTCAGTAGTTTAGAGGATGTTGAACTCACCAATAGACACCCCTTGGGTGTTCTAAATGAATTTACCCAAATAGAAAAGTGATTAAAAATATTGGAATGCCTATTTATCATTTATCATAGATTATAAATGGAATCTCTATTATAGGCAATTTCATTACTTACCATGTCACCGCTTATGTTACCCTATGAGACTTCTAAATTATAATTCATCTTTTATTGAAATAAATGTTTTTTGTTTTGTTTTATGGACCTTACATGTTGGATTTTTTTGTTATATGACATTGAAGGGTTATGTAGAATAAATTTTAAGGGTGGCAAGGCGATAACTCAAATTCTATAATAGTTTTTTTATTACATGAATTGAAAGCCCATTTTTTTATTGGTAGTCACTATTTGTATACATGAGAGGTATTACCTCATGATAAATGTTATAAATAAAATTATTCCCTGACACAGGATATAATAGGATGGTAAGAGTTCTGTTGATCAGGATAGTATCATGCTCCACTATGTCGAGTGTTGAGTATGACATCTCAACTCACCAAAACTATTAGGATGATGTGTTTAATGCACCATGTTATGTTGTTTGAGTGTTGAGATGATAGAACACTCTCCATCTCTAGTGAATAGAGTTATTTCGCCCGCTCACTATGGTATGTATTGATTATAATCTATTTCATGATCATATAGGCTCATTTGAGTAGTCATGGATGTATGGGTTATGCCTTGGCCCATCCAACACCTAGTATTCTAGGAATATGGCCACTAACATCCACAAGTGTATTGTTCATATATGTGGATGAAATATATATATATATATATATATATATTTACTATATATCTTATGAATTATTGTAAATTTTTTCTGGGTATGAGCAGAACTAGGTAGAGCGTCTAGATGTCCTTTAAGAACCATAGTGGGAGGTTATTCATTTATTTAACGTTGTTAACTAATTACTTATGCATACACGCTTTTTTATTTGTGAGAAATACTGGGATTTCTTAAACACACTATTTTTTGTGGCCTAATGAGATTTCAACTCATTGAATACATGGTATTCCTTTTCTACTTGAATATATTATTTGAAATCATGCTTTGATAAGAATAAAGGCTATATTGCAGGTTTTTGATACGATCTTATTTATAGTTGGTGATCATGAGTTGAAGACTAAGAATATATTGTAGACTATAGTGGAGCATGATTTTGTTATTTATGTTCTATTTTTACTTTTTTATAAAGTATGATTTTTTGTACATCCCTTATTCTACTTTTGTATATCCTCATGTGACGTATCCATGTATATTACACTATCATAGAGGTTTTTTATTATTAATTAGTTGTTGAGTAATTTATTCATCTGTTTCTTACTGATTCTGTCTGATTATATATTATTTCTATGTTTTATAATTCTAATTGTATATACTTTATAGTTGGATTCACTTGTATAGCCTCCCCATCACACCACCCTCCAGCCATCACTTCTAGTCAGTGGCCTCTAATATATGAAGACCCACACATGAAAACATGTCACCCACTGGCTTGAGGAACGAATTAAGTATATCGTGAGTTGTGATGATAAAAAGTGCTATCAGATACTTTTTCCCTTCGTCTAACTATTTTTGTTTTATAAATTAAACTAGGAACAATTTTTTTTTATATTTGACCCAATTCTTGGACGTAGCTAACACATGTATATGGGAAACCCAAATTACATGGGATGTGTAATTAGAGTTATTTATTATTATATTTATGGTTGATATGGATTCTCCATTGGGTGAGTTCCATGTGTTATGATTTTATTGATATTGGTATTATTGAAATGATGATTTCATTACCTTTGATCAATGAAATAAGGGATTTTTGTTAGTACATTAATCAACATAGGTTGAATATGATAAATAAGCCATGTATTTTTCTTTTTAATGTCTATATTCAACATAAATTTTCATGTTTATTATTTTTGGTACCGTGAATATGTCTCATAGATTTTTGAAACTAATTGCATGAATTGAAAAACATAACTGATTCCTAATTTTCATGCCTATACAAAATAGTGTTTTTTAAAATTAATTAAATCAGACACTGTAAGAAGTCAATTATAGAATGTTTATTCATGGACCCTTGGTTACAGGGGCTAGATTTTTTTTCGGAGTGTATTAAGTGGATTCTATATATTTGTTCATAAGGAGTATGGATCCTTATAAGTAATGTTAGGATAATTAGTCCAATACAAATATTTTAAAGTGGATTAAATATTTGAACAAGAACATATTTAAAATTAATATGATTTCTAAATTGAAATTAACAATCATATAAATAAAAATTAGGGACTTTGACCTAAACTCTCCCTCCGTAATGGGTAGTGGCGTATCTCTTGAATTCTTATGGCCATTAGGGTCTATTATGTAATTTGGACCTGGATTTTAGAGTAGTCAAATAAGAATGATCGTTTTGTAGGATATCATTATAATTGTCTATGTTTTCGATCTATAATTTTATCAATTAATAAATAACTTTTGTTGTGTGAATTTGGAATTGTATCATTATGTAGACCAGATGTCCTCTGGTTACATGACTAGATGGTGGTAATGACCCTAACATTAGGGGGTAGGACTTGAGTTACCCGTGATTCCTCAAGTAGTTTTACCTATAAATCATGTTATAGTTCTTAATATTGGAACTGAAACCTGGTTTTGGGAGGGTCTTATTCATATGATCCAGAATATAGAAGGTATCATTTAACCTTCCCTGTGCATTGAAGAGTTTACTCAAGAATTACAGTAGAAGTATCCTACCACATTTTTAGAGGATTACAAACCACAACCCAATGAGTCATGGCTTGAATAAATTCTATCCATATTTTAAAATCTAAAGACACCTCCATAGGGGAGGATCAAACAAGTTGGGTATATTCTTCAAGATTTATCCAAGAGGTGGTGGGATGCTATCATCGAGGTGGATTGGAATCATGATATGGTGTGGGTAGATCTATAGATTATATTATTTGATAGTTTCCATTCCCATATAGTGAGGGATAAGAGATCTAGATAATTCTTGAACATATAATAAGGGAATTCGTTATTTAAGAAACACTCTTGTCATTTTATAAGGATACAGTGGTTCCCTCATAAAATGGAGAGCGAAGATCATATGATAATCATATGACTCGAGGATGGGAAAGTGAATTCCAATTGGTCAATAGTAAATATATTTACGTTTGAACCCATTTATAAAATCATTAACTTGGACATTATAACAAAGTAAAACTTGATGGAAGAAGACAGTGTAAGTCATTGTTTTTCATCACCTAGAGCTACAAGTTCTTCTTCTTCTAGGACAATTATACATTTTGAAGCTACTCATGGAGGTGGAAGCAAGCATGATACCTGTGAATAAATTTTTTAATGACACTAGTGTGGGATTCTGGGTCATACAAAACCAAAATTTGTACACGGTCCAGTGGAAAAAAAAGGATGTGATGGGATGGGGAATATCCAGTTCTTCTTATGAATGTTCAAATCAATTCCTAGAGTGTGTGGATCCAGACTCACTAAATGTTCAAGAGTTGGGCTAGTAGGATCAAGAATGGAAGGATGGTTGAATATCACCGATTGATCGGTTAGAGGTGTATGTCGAGGATGATGTATTCTGCCATGTTATTATTAGAACCAGTAAGGTGGGATTGCTTAGGGTAGTCATTTAGTGACATGGGTCTGTGATACAATATAGTTACATGATGTCCAAACTATCCTAGAGGTGAAGAGAATCAGACCTTCTACTAGACAAGAAACTATTCTAGTAACCTCCAATTTACAGTCCTCACTATTTGACCTAGGAGTGTCTCACTCATTCATATTCGAGACTATTATGGCAAGTCTCGGCCTTCAGATTGAACACCTTCATGGAATTATAAAACTGATACCATATTAGGTAACTGATATTAGGGTGTTCTTCATTGTATGGATTTTCCCCTTGATATGGGTACATAACTATTCATGTGGAATCTATTCTTCCTCAACTTGAACAGTTTTGACGTAATCATCTTTTTAGACTAGTTGGTTCCTTATCAAGCCCAAATTTATTTCAATAATTATAATGTAATGTTTAAACCACCTAAGGGTGGTAAGAACTAGAATAAAGGAGAAATGGATGTGAATGAATCTTGATGAGGACACAGATAGTGGAGGATTGGTAGTGTGGAATCATGATGAGGACACAGATAGTAGAGGATGGTTAGTGTGACAGAAAATACCACCATTCAACTCTTGGAAGACCTGAGGTTGTGACCATAATTTTTCCTTATATAGTCGCAGGTTAGTGAGTTTTATATCTTTATTAATGTTATGGTCTACCTTGGGTAGGAAAGATAGAACATACCATTGGCCTTGTGCAAGTTGTATCACAAGTTATTATTCATCCGTATAGGACATAAATGGGCTTCTAATGCTCAAGATTGAATTACAGGTTATTGAGGATAAATGATTTAAACACCCCATAAATTCTTATTGGGGTTCACCAGTATCATTTTCATGATGGAAGATATCACCCTAATGCCCTGTGTGTCATACAATCATTTGAACCATCTATCAATAACCAATTACATTCCATTCCATATAATAGATGACCGCTTTGATCAAATACAATGAGAGATATTATTCCAAAATAATTATTTGAGGTTGGGATATAATAATGTACATGTCAAGACATCATAAATTTCATGAAAAACGTTTTTGAGAAGTTATGGTCAATATGATTATCTAGTTATGCTATTCAGATAGACAAACTCACCTTCACTGTTCGAGGATCTTATGAATTGATTTTCCGATGAAAATAATGATTTATTTATGGTATTATTTATTAATGATATCATAGTGTATTCATTTTCAAGATATTACCATGGATAACATCATAAAATCATTCTAATTATATTGAGAGTGAATAACCTATATGATAAGCTTAGTAAATTCCACATTTGGATTGAAAAAATTCACTTCCAAAATTATCTAATCTAAAAGTAAGGAGTTTATATAGAACCGGAGTAGGTCAAATATATAGCTTCCTAGGAGAATCCTTTGAACGTCTTCTAAAAGTAGATTTAAATAAGTAATTATAGATATTACCGACACATTGTGCAGAAATTTTCATGCATTACAACATGGCTTACGACCTTAAAAATGAGAGGTGTGAAATTATTATGGTTAGAATCTTGTGTGAAGATTTTCAGGATTTAAAGGGTATTTCTTACTTCATTGTCGATAATGATTTATTTAGATCAAGATAGATGTAATTTTGTATAATATTATAAATCACGTAACGATCATAGACCTATTCTAATGCAAGTCGAGCGAGTCTTCGTGTACATGTATTATTAGTAGAGGCCTCATGGAGAGAAATGACATGATGCCTAACCTCAAGTATGCTATTTTGGTACATTACATATGATGTTGGAGAAAATATCTACATGAAAATAATATTATGGTATTATCGTATCGCAAAGAATTTTAGGTACATATTTACAAAGATATATTTGAACATCCAAAAGAATGCACTAATAAACATTCTTTATGTCGTCATTTTTTATGTCAGTTATAAATAATCAGCGTGAAAAGACGTATAATTGATTTATAATGTCTGTTATTATATAACCGATGTTAAAACAGCATTATGTTGATTTATCACATCGGTTAATTTATAACAGATGTGATAAATCAAATATAACACTTTATCACGTCGGTTATAAAATAACCAACGTGATAAACCCAATTTTTTACATCGGTTATATAATAACCGATGTAATAAATGAGTTTATTAGGCCGGTTTTAAAAAAACCGACATGAATATAAAAATTTATAAACGTACCAATAATAAGATCAAATTCGTTACAAAGAGACCTTGAAATTTTCAATTACCGTCTAATATTTTTTTTACTGTGAATTTATTTTCAAGAAATTTTCACATAATTTTCAAGTCGGTTATGATATAACAGACGTGAAGAATAAATTCTTATGACTTTTTCAAGTCGGTTATATTAGTATCGACGTGAAAAATACAATTTTATGATTTTTTCACATCAGATATTAAATAAAAAATGTGAAAACATGATAATAAACATGTAGTTAATTTTTTAATCTTCTATTTGACTGCTCTCAATGATCAAACGAAGTTACATATCAAAAGTTGTGTCCATTTAAATTTGATCACCTCTAAACAATATCTTAAAGAATGCCAATTTTCGATGGACATAACTAATGATCCGTAACTCCGTTTGAGATTCTCTACATGTAAAAACAAAGCATGGAAATTTATCTACATGCTTGTAAACATATTTCACGTCGATTATTTAATAAATTACGTAAAAAATGACTTTTAACATCGGTTATTTAATAACAGACGTGAAAAATAGATTGAAAGTTCATTTTTTTTACTTCAGTTATTAAATAACCGATGTAAAAAATGATTAAAAACAGGTAGATTATTTTTCAAACTTTGTTTTGAGTGGTCGCAGAGCTCAAACGGAGATATGGATCAAAAGTTATGGCCATCAGAAGTTGACATTCATTATGACTTCATTTAGTGGTGATCAAATTTTGATGGTTGTAAATTTTGATATGTAACTCCATTTGAGATATGGCACCAGTGAACTAAAAGATTAAAATATTAACTCTATTTTTTTATGGATTTTTCACATCTGTTTTCTAATAACCAACATAAAAATTCAATTTTATATCCTACCTATGAAGAATTTCAATTTTTTACAGCCCGACATCGAATTTTTTTATTGCCACCGAAAACTTTTAATACCTCATTTTAATTTACCATATCATTTACATGATTTCAATATGCACATATGGTTAACATTTTTTGAGATCATTTCTTTCAACCATCACCATCCAACCGAGTTGACTCATTTGATCTTCAACATAAATCCATTATTTCTTCTTTTTGAGATCTTATCAAGGTATTTGTTATTATTTTTCTATGATTTATGTTTCTTATGATTAGTTTTCTTAATTATTATACCATTTAATGATTATTATTTTATTATAATGATTAATAATTTTTCATATCATGGTAAATCTACAATTCATCCTTCGGATTCAAAAAATTATTTTAAGATGAAGTTCTTCACTCCACGATCTCATCAAGGCATTCATTTTTATTTTTCCATGATTTATGTTTTTTATGATTAGTTTTATAAATTCATATACTATTGAATGTTTATTATTTTATTATAACTAATAATAATGTTTTATATCAGGATAAAACTACAAATCTTCCTTCAGATTCAAAAAATCATTTTAAGACGAAGCTTTCTTTGGCTCATTAGATGTTTCATTGGAAAAAAATATCAATCTTTTGATAGTCATAACATTTTAACCGTAACTCCTTTTGAGCTCTATGACCTATAAAATCAAATCTCAAGAAATTATCTATAATAGGATAAAAATTTTCACGTCTGTTATTAAAAAGATTACGTAAAAAATGCCTTTTAACAACAGTTGTTTTCAAACCGATGTGAAAAATAGAGTTCAATGATCATTTTTAAAAACAAATGGTCATTCACTTTAGTTTTTAAATTATCGACTCAAAAAACAAATATTTAATGTCGGTTATTTAATATCCAACCTGAAATAATTTTTTTTAAGATTTTCACATCGGTTATTTAAAAACCGACGTGAAAAATAGTGTTTCAACGTCCTTTTTGTTTAAATAGAAGGTCTATCATGTCAGTTTTTTAATAACCGATGTGAAAAATCATGAAAAAAATATTTATAACATCGATTAATAAATAAAAAATGTAAAAAAAATAATTTTAACGCCTCTTGCAAACACGTTGGTTCAAAACCGACGTGAACAAGCTAAAATAACCAACGTAAAAAAACTGTTTTTGGACTACTGATGGGTGGATAGAGTACCTACAGTGATTTGATTTTGATATTGCCTACAAACCATGGAAAGGAAACACTATTGCCTATATTTTGGGATGAAATACATTGACATAGTAGGTTCAAGAACATAGTATATAATGAATTATTGGGGACTTATTCTTAGAGATACAGTACGTTGTTTAGGCAGACCATGGTCAATCTATCATCTAATCCTAGTGGTGACCTCTACCCTTCTAAAACAGGTGATGTTAATACATATATATGATCATGAAGGCATTTTATAATTGGAATAAATCTCATAACATGATTGATATTAATGTTGTAAAATAGATGGGGATGATGCTTTATTGTTACAGGGGTGTGTATTGGTCCCAACATTAATTAGAGAGGATCTGATGTGGGAATTCCACTCCTCAATAAGGGCAGTTCAGACTGGTGACATAAAAATGTATCAAGATCATGGATGCTAATACTGGATACCTTGTATTAAATATGATATTCCATGATTCATCACTAGGGGTTCCACCTATTAAGAGGTCAAGTTGGAACATTAACATCTGGTAGATAATTTACATCAATTTTCAATTTTTAAGAGTACCTAGGATGATGTTTTGATGTATTTTTTGATTGGTTTACTAAGGTCACCCCATGGAAAAGATAGAGTTCAGTTTTCATTGATCACTTGATAAACGTATCAGTCATATTATCTATGTGAGTGACCTATGAAGTTGACAATCCAGGATGTTTGTACATCGTAGAGGTTGTAAGATTTCATGGGGATCCTCGATCTATCATTCTTGCAAGAGAAAGTCATATTACATCATATTAGAATAGGTTTTAGAAGGCCTTTGGTATATAGGTTATTCCGAGCATATTCTATCACAAAAAATACTGATGGTAATATGTATCATACTATTTAGGTGTTAGAGGACATTATTTGTACACATGTACTTAAAATTGGGGGTTCCTACGAGAAACGCATTCCCCTATCGATTTATATTATTATAACAGATTCAAGGATACCAATGAAATAACTCGTTTGGAATCCCTCTATGGAAGGAATTTCTATTCAACTTTTCGATGGATAGTGGTAGGGTAGGAAGATATGCATGGATTACATCTCGTGTAAGAGACTATAGAGAAGTTCAAACTAATTAGAAAATGAGTGATGATAGCTTATTCTAGGAATCATTTTTATGACAACAGATGATGAAAACCTCTCGAGTTTGATGTTGGAAACCTTATTTTCAAGAGAGTATCACCCGGGTTGGGTTTTAGATGTATTAAGAAGATGGTTAAGATATCTAGATGGTTATTTAGACCATTAAATGGGGAAATGGATCATACTAATGACCAACCACTTGGATCTACCTTAGAGATACCACTCAATGGATGATTTCATTCATTAATCATAGCTTTACTGATATTATCCCGAACTGTCACATGATTCTTTACCTGACGAGGTAGAATGGGAAGTGTGTTCTTCCTTAAAAGATTATCCAATTAGTATAATGGATTAAATTAGGAAGTCACTATTAGGAAGTTGAATTCATTGGGTATGGTAGTTATGGAAGCACAACATAGATCATGATGAGGCTTGCAAGTAGAATGCCCATATAATAGATTAGTGGCTGAAAATTTTGGTTTGTGATACATCTTTACCCTCACAAGGTCTTCTCGGGGAAAATTTTATTTATCGAGGTTAGATTATAGCAACTCATAATTTCTTTAATGTATATATCATTTTATTTTAGTTGAAATTTAATTAAACGTCCCAAATTGTGATTCCAAATTAAATCATGGAGGTGTGTGGTGTTTCTTGGAATCATTCAGAGACCAAAACCATAAATTGGAATGAAAGGAATGTGTATCAATATTATGGGAATCCATGAATCCCAAACCACATGGTTTCCCTAAATCATGTTGTTAAAGATAGTGGAGTCATATAGGCCAAAATAAATTCCTACTACTATACATCCTTATGTGCGCGACTGTGTCCTATTATAAACCTTTTCAATAGAGATCATCTGGATAGTCTACCCATAATTTTATTAATTGTTCCCCTAAACTTGGTATGTTCCCCTTTCATGTAGTAACTAGAATATTGTTCTTAAATCCATACGGCTTAACTATTAACCACTGTATTTGGGGGTGAAATTAAAATTTTCCCCTAATTATATCTATTTACCCTTTTCTTCTTCTTCATTGTCCATTCCATTGATTTAGGGTGTTCTTCTTCAGCGAGTTCAAAATCCTCTCAATATAGTATTTGAGTTATCTCTAGAATATGGTATCCAATTCTTGATTTGTTGAAGGATTTGGATTCCACAAGGTGAGCTCTCAAATCTTCTCCCTCCCAGTCTATTTTTATCCAGGCATGCATTGTGCTATTTATGTGTAAGATATTTTTCCATATTCAAATGGAATGGGACTTTTCCATAGATCTATTCCAACATGTTGTGAATTTGAGACCAAAATAGAGCGAGGGGTCACCTATAGCCTTGAGGTATGTGGTATCATAATTTTACCCATGTGTAGTAATATATTGTAGATATGTTATTATGTCACATGTTGTATTTTTCTGAGAATCCCCTTTTTATGGATTTGTTTAAATAAAAGTGATCATTTCACCTAGATACACCCCCTTGGTTCATTGTTTAATTTTTTTAGGATGTTAACCCCACTTATAGAAACCACTTGGCTGTTCCACTTTAATTGACACCTATGCTTAAATATTTTAAATTCCTAAAATGCATTTTTCACAAGTACAAAAATAGTTTTTTACGTCGGTTATTTTTTCTTTTTTCAGTTCATTTTTTTGAACCGACGTGTTTGTGAGCGACATTAATTTTTTTAGGTCAGTTATTTATTAACAGATGCTATAAATAATTTTTTCATGATTTTTCACGTTAGTTGTTTAAAAATTGACATGACACACCATCAATTTTTCAACAAAAAATAACTTTTAAACTCTATTTTTCACGTCGGTTATTAAAAAACTGACGTAAAAGACCATTAATTTTATAATAATGATGATTGGACTCTATTATTCACATTTGATTTTAAAAAACCATTGTTAAGTGGAATTTTTTATGAAAGATATTTAATAACGGACGTGATAAATGTTAACCATATTGCAAATACATTCATGAGCTTCGATTTGATAGTTCGTAAAACTCAAATGGAGTTATGGTTCAAAAGTTATAACTATCAGAAGATACATATTTTTTTCTGAGGAAACGTCAAATTATCCAACACATGCTTCGTCGTAAAATAACTTTTTGAATCCAAAGGATGATTTTTTATTTTTCGCTGATAAGAAACACAATTATTCATTGTAATAAAATAATAATCCTTAAATCGAATATGAATTAAGAAATATAATCATAAAAAACATAAATCATGGAAAAATAATAACGAATGTCTTGATGAGATCACAGAGTGAAGAACTTCATCTTAAATGAATTGTTTGAATCCGAAGGATGAATTGTAATTTTACCATGATACGAAACATTATTATTCATTATAATAAAATAATAATCATTAAATGGTATAATAATAATTAAAAATAATCATAAAACATAAATCATGGAATAATAATAACAAATACCTTGATAAGATCACAAAAAGAAGAAATAATGGATTCATGTGGAAGATCAAACGATTAAAATTGGTTGGATGGTGATGGGTGAAAGAAATAATAATAGAATATGTTAACCATATGTGCATAGTAAAAACATATAAATGAAATGGTAAAAGAAAACATGGTAGTAAACTATTTATTCACATCTGTTCCACATATATAGGAAAAATAACGAATCTGTATAATTGTTTCCAATGGACTGAAATATGTATCGTAATCATGTCATAAGGCATGACCAAATGGTTTATCATAATGATTTATAAGAAAAGAAGGTAATAAATTAGGAATGGAAAATAATTATGGAGAAATAGGAATAGATAATGAATAATCATGTTCGTGTGAATTGTAAACATCTAAAAATAATGTTTATAAAATTTTGAAATTAGCAACTTTAGTACAAATTTAGGGAAAATATTATGTAGTCTTTAAAGTGTACAAAGTCAAAATTGGTTGAATAAACCCAGAAATGATTTAAGATATTTTTTAGGAATAAATTGGTAATTTTAGGAAATTAATGGTGGATTATAAAATATTATGTAGTGTACATGAAATTAGGAAGAAAATATGGAAGTTACCTTTGATCGAGATTTCTTATCATGAGGAATAGAGATTAGAACATTAATAAATATGTATTTTCGCATAAAATAAGGATTAGATGATATGGATTAATAATTTTAGGACATATAGAGAGAAATTATAATATTTATATAAGAAGAAGAATTAAATAAATTGGAGTGAAGAGAGAGAAATTATTACCCAAACCTAAAACAGTTGTACATAGTGTCCTTTTACCTAATTTTTAATAGTGTTCTACATAAGAACATAAATTACTAGATAATAAATTTTATATAAATAAAAATTTAATTAATAAACTCCTAAAAATATATTTTTTTAAATTTTTATTATTTCTTTAATTCCATTAATGGCTATTTTATAGGTTATTTCGGCTAGTTCATTTCTTGCTTTTATGGTTGGTCCCCTTAGTTATAATAATGGTATTTCTTAAAAAATGGTATGAAAAATTAATAGTGTAATGAAATTGTATAAATTCCCTTCCAGAATATTAAATAGATCCATATATAATTTTTTAAGACCTGAGGATGATTCTTTAAATAAAACATTTTTGACAAATGTTTAGTTTATTTTGGTGGTTTTCTAATTATTACTATATTTTTTTGTTTACTAATTTAATATTAAAAATATAAGATGCTATATTTTTTCTTAGGACATTGGATATTGGAGGTGAGGAAAAATTAGATGATTGAAATAACATCAATGAAAAAATGGTGGATTTTACCTCTTCAAAATTGCCTCTTTGATGTCCTCTTAAAGGCACATTGAATTTGTCTGTTGGAAGATAAAAAAAATAATAGAACATAGGGAAAAGGATTTAGAGGTTAATTTGGATGAATATTAGAAATATCCAAATCTTATAAGGTGTCAAGAGATGGGGTGGTGAGTGGTTTCATTTATAATGTTGAGAGGGTTGTTTTTTATTATAATATTCATTAGTTTATTGATTTTATTCAAGTCAATCAATAGTATTAATTCATTTGACTATTAACCATAACAAGTTCTCTTGAGTTTGAAATAATGGGTTATCAAATCATGATGGACCCAAAAATTCAGGTATCTGGCCTTAAATGACTAACACCATAAGTCAACTTATTTCACTATTCACCAATAAACTAATATATTTTTGAAAGATCTAAATAATTAAACCTTAATTAGTTTTATATGTATATTTTATAAATGAACACCATTTTATGATAATAATTTACTAAATAAGAGAAATTTTAATTTTAAATTAAAATATCAAATTTTTAGAAAAAACTTATTTTAAATTAAAAAAATATTTTACATCCATTTGAAAATTTAATTATGTTCTCATTAAAATAATATACAGTTATAATACATATAATATTAAATTATTAATCTATTTTAAGAAAATATAATTTATTTAAATCATTATATTAATTATAATATTGTGAATACATATTTGCATTTTAAAAACATATATAGACATGAAATTGGTGATTTTGGAAACATTTTTTACTTATACCATGATAAAAATATAACATATTTTCATGTATAATATTCATTAATTTTATTGATACTTTCAAAAGTGATGTTATTATTCTAACAACCATATAAATATTCTTAACGGTCACATCATTATTCCAATGGTCATGTTACTATTCAAATGATCATATTTATAAAAATAATAAGAGATTTCTAGTTTCTATAAATTCCTTATATTCCATTCATCATTCACTAGTATTTTATCATAATGTTATATAATCATTCAGAATTAAATTGAATACATTATAGTTAACATTATTTTTTACTTCTATAACTTTTTTCGTGACTCCTATTATTTTAATAGATAGAGTAGATAATCATTTTCAGATTCATGTAATCTTATTTATTACTTTTTCACCTACTATAATATTTGGACTCAATATTAGTTTTTTCTCTAACTACAATATCATTCATAATTTATTAGAATGATATTTTTTGGTTTCATTTTGTAATGCTTGAAATTTATACTATATGACATAATTATATGATGGAATTTTTTGTTGATAAAATTATAGACCATTTCAGTACTAGGTACACTACACCTACATTAGTCATGGGGCCATGATGTGAAACAGTGGATTGTTTTGGGCATTGTGGACATCTGAGTTCCACACATAACTCCAACAAGAGGGTCTACCAGGGAATCACATCCATTGGTATCAAGACACTAACATTAACCAACTCCACCATGGGGAGGTGGGAATCAACATGTGGGATGTGCACTCTATCAGTGGCATCGCACAAGATAGGTTTGATTATGTTGAATTTATTCCTAACATGATTATATGAGGGGACATGCAACATAATGCCCTCCCAATGTAGTACCTAATGGGTGATTCAAAATAAAATATTTATCATACTCCCCATCCCATAATGAAATTGAATTTAAGAAGTTAATAGCCTTTTTTTATGAATGATTAAAATGTAAATATTCATAGGAAGCCAAAGTGGTGTTTAGAAACACCACATTGGATGAGGTTAGGGTGATACTAACAGATTCTAGAAGAGGGGTAGTAAAAGATATGGATCTTTAGTATTGTTTTATCTTAGAAAAATTTTTTGTACCAAACTACTTTACTCATGGTATTTCATTTTAGTTAGATGATTCATTTAAGATATTCCCACACAGGATTTTTCCATGATAAGTTGGTGATGACATCCATCATGGTATCTAGCAACTGGTGTAACCTGGGTTTACTATGGTTGGCCTATATCTACCACCTAATGGAGAATGTTGTGGTAGGAAGCAAGGACATGGGGATCAATGGATCATTTATGTTTCTATATGGCTACATCATGGATCATTTTGGAGGTTGTGAGTGCAAAAATTCCATAATCCCTATGAATTCATTCTTTTTGTCCTCTCAACTCAAAATTTCAGAGGTATGACTAGGGGAAAACATTGAGATTGTGATGATTATTGAAATTTGAAATTATGTTCTGTGAAAATTACACCAATTTAAACCACATTTGATGTGATAGTGAAAAACGTGCCATGGACTCTAGAGAACAGGGAGTACATGCAGTCATTTTTAGGTGGATTTATAGTGACATTGACAGATGTAAATACCTACAAGAAGCCATACAAAAATTCCCAATTCTCTTGGAAATTGTGATTCCTTTATTATCTGATGAAGAGAGTTTACATGGGGGTTCGGGAAGGTCATTATCTATATATCCCACTTCATTTATGGGGGATGATGTCTGGTGTGATCTTAAGGGAGATGATCACACTACCTCCAAAACAATTGTGGATGTTATCCTTTCATAGTATTATCTATAAACTATATTGAAAAATATAATGAAATTTTATTATATAATCATATTTGGTTGACTGATATACTGGAAAAATTGGGAGGCAGGTGTGATGCTCTCAAAGGAGAAGACCAAACACCATGATAATCTCTTGCAAGAAATGTGGTTCATAAAAAAAGACATGGCTTCACCCCCTAATGGAATAGAGGGGTCATATAAGTGGTAAAATATTCCTTTAGGGGTCTCAAGTTGGGATTAGTTGATCCAAAGAGGATCCTAGGAAAAAACTATAATAATATCTATTTAAATAATATAATTCTATCATTCCCATGCTTTTTATAGATCGAAGGTTTCTTCAAACATCCAGGATTATAGATGACCTATAGAAGAAGCTAATCTCATATGGATTCATCCTACTAATGATCAAACATTATAAGATCTTAACAATGTTGAGAATTTATGAGAGGCATGTATATTTGACAACCATTGATGACTTTGCCTTCCAAGAAGGGGAACCCAATGTCCCTTCCACCCCACCAAGGGTGATATTTGATGGTAAACCATGATGTGATGAGATTCCATCCACAAATGAAGAATTTATTCTGGATTTATTCATTGAAGAGGTTTTATAGGGATCCGAATATAAATAACAATGATGATCATCTAACAAATAGGCAAGTTATAGGAGAATGGTGAAACATAGGCATTTGATAATAACATTTTCATACTTCTTGAAGAAATATTTTTAACTCAACTCCCTCTTTCTGTCCACCACCTTTATTTTTTAGGGCTCTAAGTAAAATTATCAAAATATAATAGAAAGATAAAAATATAAAAGGGTCCCCTACTAGAGTAGGTATGGGTGCTCCAACAAACATTTAGGGGAATGCTCTAGATCATGTGACCAAAGTGGGAGAAACGGGTGGGCATGTAGAAGATGTTAGAGAAGTGACCTCGAATCCCAATGACATTCCTGTCATTTGTAGGTATCCACACCCAAGTATTCCAATGTTGTAATCCACATATTGGGATGTTCTGTGCCTATGGGAGATTATCATGGATATCCAATTTTTCAAAGGTAAGAATGAATCATAATTAACCACTCCCCTTTTCAAACATTTATAGAATTTTTCATTAATGTGTTTGTTTTTTCCCATGAATAATCTTCTCAATCTATGATAGATGACTTAGTAGTAGCTATTAAAGAGATGAATACAATAGAGGGGTCTTGTGTGGCAGTTCTCCCAAATAATGTTCATGGATCAAATTTATAGATTAACAGACATTGTAATTGTACTTCTATCATATGATAATAATTTATCATATGTTGATCAACTCAACTTATGTGATCTTATTTTATGTGCTACATAAATGGATATATGAAAAAATTTGTCTACAACTGGACCATATGGGGTTTCTTCACTGATGGATATGCTAAAACTTGATGAGTTAACCATTCATGATTAACCATCCTTAGATCTAGGGGAAATTCTAGTTGCGGCTATGGATGATGCCACTAGTGGGGCAATGCTTAAGGGTGGAAGATGCAATTACATTGAGACAGGGTTATATAAAGACAATATAACTCAAGATTTAGTGATCAAATTGTATGAGAGGATCCCAATACAGTTCCCTATTGTTTCAATAATTGTATCTTGTCGTATGTATGAGAAATCACTAGCAGATGAGTTAGAAGAAACTATCTCAAATGTGGATGAATAGAATTTCATACTACAATGTAGACCATATAAGAGAATACAACATTTAATCCCCCATTCCATAGAACCACACTTGATTAGATTGATGGTTTCCCTTTTCCATTGGTTGTGTATCCTGGGAACTATATCATTGGATTATCACACTACTCATGCTCTGACTTGTGATTTACTAGCTGAGCAGTGCAAGAGGGAATCCACCAGATGGATGTTTCCAATATTATGTAGAAGTATGACCAAACCTAGATGCTACCAGAGGGTAATTATGATATCCAACATCTGAAGGAACATGCGAATGAGATTGCAACATTCCTTATTTCCCAATAAGAAGTTAGCAATCAATGAAGGGTTCAGCAGGGTGAGGCCATGAATTTTGATAATCAGCCAATATCTAAAATATCCATGATCGATGTAGAGTGGAACTAGATATAGATCATTAATGATTATCATCATTATATAAACCATTAAGAGGAAGCATATCAATGTATGTGGATTTAGGTACTTGAATCCACATGTGAGAAGCTAGTGGAAATGGAGTGCTCAATTTCCTAGATTGAACCCTTGGGATAGATTGTTCTGTGAATTTAGAGAGACTGTAGAATGTGGATGACCCTTTATCATTACTAAATACTTTATATTAAACATTCATGTATGAATATAAATATTTCATTCATGACATTCAATTATAACACTACAATATTAATTTTCAAATAATAAATGACCAATCCCTAGGCTCACATAAGACATTATATGTGTGAGGGAAAAGGGATCTCCATGTGATTGTTTATTTACATGAGTGTTTCGGATACTCATTAGACACAAGATTGTCTTATATTGTTGGATAACCACTAGGTATGTTCTAGATGAGAGGAGATATTGCATGAAAATAGGGATATCTAAAAAATTTATTTTACAATTTACTATAGTATATTAATGGCGTAATTATGGGGTGATGAATTCTACCTGAACAATGGTGAATGGAAATTTTGAATCATGATACCCAAAATTTGGAACACAAGAAGAGTGACGTCATGATATTGGATTACTATTAACCATTTTTAAATCATAGAATACATACCTATTATGAAATATTATTATAAAAATAACCATGGGTTGACCACTAACCATGTTCCAAAACAAGTGGCATGCCTTAGAATGTTGTCCAATTCCCTCTAGGGTGTTGGCCTAGGATGGTTAGTGATCCATTTTGGTCATAACATATGTCATTATATAGTCTCTTCTGAAATTAATGTGGATGGGGGTTCAAATTGGGTCACATGGTAGGTGGAGATGAAGTAATGTAATATCTGAATGGATTCCCAAAGTCATGGAATTAAACCACCATATATTAGAACACATTTCTATCATAATATCTATAAGAAAAAAGTTTAAACTCTTCTTACAATGAAGTATATTTTATCATGCTGAATGATGAGCAATGAACATGAATGATCCATTAGCTGACCATCACTGATGCAAAGGGAATATTGGGAAATGGGATAATATGCCGCGTAGTTTTACATCATGCTAAGTGATGTTAAACGTGTAGTTTAAAGTTATGAGTAAAGGATGTTATACATGCAGTTTAATGTCATATAGTGAGAAGTATGGACTCAAAATTTAGTATCGTACAGTGAGGATGACGTATCGTATAATAGAATGTCATATGATTTGGATATATTATCCAAGGATTATCCACTGATCTATCCATCATTTATTCATTGGGTCAAGTCAAGAGGGAATCCCACATCAATCTCAAGGGTTAAGGATTCAGTTTAACATCATGTGAAAGGAGATGTGAACCCACATGCATGGGGAGCCTAATAATCTTTTATATTCTAAACATATCAAAGTTACCTTGCATGAACGTTGTTTTAAGGCCATGACACTTGGAGAGTTACTCTAATTTTTAGGTCATTGAGTTTGGAATATAGGGTTCCATATTAAGGTTGTAGATTTCAGAACATAGGCTTCATGTCCAAGGACATAGTGTTTGGACCATAGGGTTCTTTAAAATGGATATTTTTAGTGTGGAAATATGATAGATCTAATGTGAATGAAAAATGGGGAACTGGAATTGAAAAAAAAAATTTGGAGAAGACCCACACATAGTTTCAATTCATGATACGTATTCCATGGATTGTATTTTAGTATCAAAGAGTTATAACGAGGGAAATAACAATTTTAAAGTCACATATCAATGACATGAAAAATAAATGAGATGATAGACCCAACGAGGAGTCCACTAAGGGTCTAGACAAATGATAAAATATACATGCATCACTATATTTCCCATAATGATTGTAATCCGGCCACAAATAGTAATATGTCATGACATGGTAAGAGACTTCCACTCGAAGGGGGACACCCTGTAAGATGAAGATATTAAATCTTCTCAGAAAATTATATTATGAATCCGGAGTTCATATAGTGTAGTGTTACTGTTTATCATTTTGTACTGTAGATGTTAGAGTTTGTTAATCCCATATTTGTTTTATTCGACATCCTGATTTGATATGGGGTAAAATATTACCTCGTTAAGAGTAATCTAGGATGTACATGTGTTAGGATTGTAGTATAACATTGTGAGATAAATATTATAGAGTTGGTCATCAAAATTTTTATAATGGGAAATCCCCAATTTATATAGGGTAAAATAATCTCTCAGTAAGAGGTATATCAGTTTTACAGGAGGTAGAATTTTCGTTTTCTAGCATCTGCTGAGGACATTGGTCTTTTTATTTTATCATCAATAAATCATTCTATCGTGGTTCTCCTTAGTTTAATGTCTTTGAATTTAGAAATTACCTATGGTTGATGGTTTATTGTCACAATTCTTTGACCAATGGTGAATGGGTGTCTCTAGATGGTTCGTGTGACATGACAGTGTGATAACTCACTGTGAATGGAGGCCCAAACCTACCCTCGTCCATGAAAAACATTAATGAACTCTTTGAATGTCAAAATGAAGAATCTGGTGAAATAAAGAAACCTATAATGATTTCATATGGGTGCTAGAACCACAAGGAAATATATGTCAATAACTACTTATCCCATTGGGATAAGAATCAATCCAAACGTTGTTGTCAATAGACGGATGAGGAATAGGCTTGATGAAATATGACTATATATATAAGGGATAAATTTATATTATTTAGGTTCATTGTTCTACGACCATAATGTGCCATCGAGGATTCCATACACTACATGAACCATACCCATTAATAGTAATGCACAAAATTTAATGTCATGCGATATAGTCCATGGAAAATTGTTCAATGTACTATTAATTGGACTACGAGGTTAATATGTTCTGAGAGTATATGTTTGGCCTGAAAGAAATATGGCATGATATGAATGGGGCCAATGATCCATTCACACCAAAATTTAAATATGAAGAAAAATATTTATTTAATGGCTGTAATACATGGACTATTACCATTTCCAAGGGGGTGAAGGGTTAATGAATTTATGAATAGTCTTGGAGAAGATATGTTCTGCAATTTAAATACATCTCATAAGGATTAGAATCCAACAACATGTAGTTCTGGAACACGACTTGGAGTATAACCATCTCTAGTAGTTGTTATCATCTCCAAAGAGGGAATTGAGGCATCCCATAATTTTGTAGAAACCCATACTCAGAGAATGGTGGATGTTTTTTTAATTATTCTATACTTAACTCATGAGGCATCCAAGTTTCATATGGGGTTGAAAATAATCACTCAATAAGTGTAATCTTGGGTTTGGAATGGGTAAACATCATATCATATTAAAAATAATTATAGTTTTATACGGGGTAGATTTTAGATTAATGTGATGTGTTGAGGATGTAAGGATTTGGAGTTTAAAGTCAAAAAAATGACTATAGTGTATGCAAATAGTTTAGGATCATATAAAATGGAACTGTTGAATGTAGATTTTGGTTGTGTTGCATGAACCATAAGGTGGATATTAGTTAAATGTCATAGAGATCAGACCATGGGATCTTAGATTGAGGTCGTAGAGTCTGGACCATGAGAACTTATTTTATGTTCATAGTCTTTGGACCATGGTGGTTGAATATATCTAATGGATATGTGTTGGGTGGAATAGAAAACTCATAAGCGAATGAGGTCTATGATGGACCACCTCAACAAAGCACATTCTTGGGAAGATTAATAGATAGAATATACTCTTTATTCTTCTATATATACTCCTAGATTATGGACATAGTTTTTGGAACTGAAGAGGGGCATCTCAAATGGATATATATCATGGTGGAGTGATAAATATTATGTGAACGGAGTTCGTGGATCCCTAGTGCCACACTACCTAACCCTGAAAAGAATCACATATAGTTTAATTTTTTGAAGCCTGGACATGAACTCAATATTTTAATTTGTTTCTTCTAGGTAGAAGTATGTATGGATTGACTAAATATTTTACATGGCATAAGGCTTAGTTAGCTAAATATCTTGAAATTTGGTACTATTGTTAGGGAAAATCACATGAGGAAATCTAAATCTATGAGTGATATGAGAGATCATGAATTGGATAAGGGATCAGGACATGACATCAATGAGGGGATCCACTTAATACCACTAGGAGAAGAACTATGATATGTTAAAAATAAACATACACTAGAAAGTTGTTATTGGAGGATATGGGAAAACTACATCGTGAACCCATGCTTGAAAAGGGCCAAGAACACATGATGGTATAATGTATCTCTAGCTATCAGAAAACAATATTGTATTGAAACTAACATTAATAAAACCAATTTTATTAATCAATGAAATCATGGACCATTGTTGGCCATAAGTATCCCAATATTAAAATTTGGTGGGAGATTTTCAATCCTATTAGGTGAACACCACATGTCCCAGAAAGGAATTCATGCATAACTTGGGGTATCTCATCTTCATGAATGCTATAGAGGAGAACTCCATCCAATCCATGTTCATAGAATTTAAACATGGGGTTTGTGACAATTCAGAGGGTGAACTTTTTTGCATGACAATAGATTTCCTCATGATCAACCAGATTTGGTGGGTGAATGACATGATAGTTGTAATCAATGAACAGAGTGGGCCAGTAAATAAATTCCTCTACTACAGGACAACCTGAGGGTCCTAATATAGATGTAACATATTCTAAATAGTATACCTATTCCATTTCATCACCATTCGAAATTATGTGGTTGAGAACCCATCAGTGTGCCCCATGATTTAATAGTAATCGTGGTCAGGCGCTGTCAGAGTCATGGAAAAATGGATAGGGAATCAGATCTTCCATTCTATGATTGAGGGACATGAATCACTTATGGAAGTGATGGGAACAGATACATTAGATAATGGGTGTGCTCTATTATGGGTAGGATATCATTATTTATGATGGTGTAGTGTCCATTAATCTATTTCATGATACTCTCAGAGTCTCCAATCAGAAACAGGTGTGCGAAATCAATCTCCAGGGCCATCTCAAGACTCGTAATGAGAGCCTATTTCTCCACCGTATTGTTGGTACATCCTTCTAAAAACAATATTTTGTATGGTACAACATCTTTTGATGGTGTGATGAAGATGTTCCCCAGGACCATGCTATATAGCATTGGATTATTGAGCATTATAATAGTTGGGCATTGGGTTGCATTATCAAAAGGCATATGCCAACATGGTAGAGCCTAATCCATTGAAAGGATATACTCATCAATGATATAAAATTCTAGGAGTGGTTTTCAGGGGGCTTATTTGAAATAGATGATATCTGTGAATGCCCATCCCATGAAATTTATCTACAGAAGGGATTACAAGTTGAATATTGGAAGAATCACTACCGAGTATGCCAGTATTCCTATAAAAATTGGGATATTTAGGATATAATTAATTAGGTCTGCATAGGAAACTAATTGTTTCTCATGATTCTATAGATAATTCTAAAACCTCATCAATATAATAACAATAGAGGGATATTACTTCTCAATAGAGGATTACATAGTCTATATTTTTAGGAGAATATGATTGATAAAGAACAAAATGTTCTCCCAATCCTCATTAATCTAATGGATTTGAATGGAAAAGATAGACCATTCTAGGTAGTTCACTTATAGGCATAGGGGATTACTAGGGATGGGTGGTATCATAACCATAGTTTTTGGAAAAATATTTCAATAATTCCTCAATTTTATTCCTATGACATAAAAATGGATTACAATTTCCATCCAAATTGACAATGAATCAAATTATATAGGCTATGTGGACATTGTGGACTCCAATATTGTAGTGCTTAATTAAAGTTGGGATCATGTGAATGTATTTGATCTTCTCTAAGTCAATATTTATATATATCTATCTTATAAGAATCCATGAAATATCCTGGAATGTAATATGAATGAATACATCAATGGGTAATTCATCAATTACTATGAATGGAGGTATCAAAAAAAATACTCAAGGTCTCTAAAATGGTCTTGATGCTAAAGGTATTGGACTACCTTTTAATCCAAATATAATTCCACTAAAATATTGATAATTGGTTTCATGATGGATTGCATCGATCGTTAATAAGTGGTTATTGCATTATTTAGGATGATGTTAATGACTAGAAAAGATAATTTCCATTGATTCACCCTAATTTTTGTGGAATCCACATCCTTAGGGTAAACCATTAATTGGTTTTACATTATGTATATATCCAAAATTAAATAGGTCAGGAACCCATATGTATCATTGATCAAGAACCCTATCGTTGAAAGCAGAAACCTACCATTGGAAAATGGAGGTTAATGTTTGGAATGTTGAAACATATTATGATATTCCCATTCATTTTCATTACTATAATGATGTTGGATATAAATTTAGTGTACTGGATTTTTTGAAAAATGTTGTCTTTGATAATATTATCAACATCAACCTTGACCATGGTACCGTGAGAGGGTGTATCATTATTTGAGGCTAATTCAACCCATTATGACTCCTTGGGGGTCCCAATAGGTGGATATAGACATTAGGGTCTAGTAATGGAATTTTTCCATAGGTCTAGCAGAAAACATTATTTCAATACTACTACAATGCGACATACTACTATTGATCGAATAGTGACGTAGTTCCACTAATCATTGTCAACCACATGTCTTTCATAGTGCCACGATTCACTAAAACAACTCATAAATAGTTGTGGATAATTGATATTAAAATGAAGTTACATATTATTAATCCTATTTATCATCTACAGTATGGTAATTCATAGGGGGAGGTTCCTCTTCTGAACTAACTAACTTTGGGGGAATACTGATGCCTACATGGGATGACACGAATTCTCTACTGAGGTGTTTCTGCTCAATTGATACCATAGAGATAGAGGATTTTGATCCAACCCAATATACCCTTTTATAATGGGTTTTATTATTAATTTTAATTTCATAATTGTGACTTGACTTTTTTCTATTCATCCATACTTCATGAAATAGTAGGAATGTTGCAAGAAATTGGCCATACAGTGATCCTCTTAGTACATTCTAGGGATGGTGGATTTTCCTATATCACGTACTTACGCCATGTAAATGTGTGAGGAAATATATAGACATCCATTATTTTAGTAATTACAAAACCCTTCTTCTTAGAGGTGACAAAGTAGCCACCAAGAACCCATTTTGTGGGATCCAACCGATGAACCAAGAGGATTAATGAATGTTAAAATTATGCTGATTAATTGGCCATTGTGGTTGTAGGATCATTATTCTATTAAAACCCATATGATTCAACATACTTCCACTATATTTTATAATATTTAGCATCCATGTAGAGTGCATCATTAGAGTACAAGGGGGGAACATCACATTAACGTTCCTCTACTTGACTGTTAAGGGACTGTATGATATAGTGGTAATATGAGGGGGAACCTTTAAATTGGAAATATAGATAAGGAAAACTGATAATAAAATTTCAGGTTCTGTCATTTGTGATACAACCATTAATTCAGTTCTTTATATGAAGCCAAACAACTATGACTTCAACCGAGTCATGTCACATGGTTTCATCGTGGTCCGATCATAACACAGAAACCACAAGATTGATGGATTAAGACCTACTTTGAATTGACCCATCATGTTGAGTGTCAGGGTTGATATGAGGTTAAATAAAAAACATGTGTCCACTAGGTAGCAGTAGATCTACACACCATTGAACTAGCCAATAATGTATAGTAGGAATATGTTCCCTTGTATGGGGGTGACCCCATCATCTTTAGATATTGAGACAATGGATTTTAATTCCTCTCGTTTGACCTCCTATAAATTGTAGGCATCACTAAGAGGTACATCAAATTTGGACAAGAGAGGGATTCTAGAAGATTCTAAACAAACATATAAATTTCAATCGATAAGTATAAGGTCTTAATGATTGATAGATTTGTGATTATTCCAGTTATGTTCTTGATTATAATGTACCATCCTGAAAAATACATTTTTCAATCCATGTGGTTTTCTTATAAAAAATCATGTCTGATGAAATTGGATGTACCACTGTGTTCTCACTAGTTCTGGAAGGATCCTACTTATAACATGCTCTAAACTAATATTGTATGATGTTTTTCTGCATGAGGCCTAAAATTGTCTAGAGGTGGAAAATTGTAGCAAAATAATTGCATATTTATTCAGTTAACCAAAATAATGGCTAATCAATACAGCCTAGTCTTAGTAGAATGCACATATTTCTCTGATGAAACACTATAAACATTCTACTCGTTTTAAATTATCGTAGATTCTTTCAATATAATCATATGAAATAATCTTGGGGATTATATTTGTTCTCAATATTTTTGACCACCGTGAAATGGTCTACCACCTCACTGTTCCTTAGAAAGGATTTCTCTTTCTCATAATTAGGGGGTTCTTACAATGATAGGTGGTCCATGGTTCTAGTACCCATATAATTATGAATTAATCACCCAGGGTTCATGATGTATTAGGCACTGGTGGGGGCTCTAGTTTCTATTTCCCGATCACTAGCCACCCTTCCCAGATTTAGAAAGTTATGAAGTATATGTTGAGGAAATAACGTATGGTATGGAAATAACATGATGTTTTGGGTAGGCTATACACAAATATATTATTCCATCAGAATGATAAACAATTCAATTATCCAATCATTCATCATTTTTATGGGTTCCGTTGATAGACTCATACTACCATTCACAAGATCCATTGTTTTCTCTACCATGGTTAGTGTAGATGTGTGTTACCTATACAAAAACCTCAACCAAATTGAATATTCCATGATCAAAAAGGTTCATTATATAATTTTCAACAAATACAATTACATTATTTTTCTTTAGGATCCTATGGTAGGAAAAATTGTTGGGAAAGTTAGTGAATTCAACCTCTTTGGGTTGTATGCATCCTGGAAGCTTTATAATTCCCTATCATAGGGACCATATTAAATATTCTAGGTATTATTCGTTATTAATTTAATTTTTATAGGTCATTTGGTATGAAAAGGGTGATCTCATATCCAGGACCTGGCATGGGGCTGGAAGAGTATTTTCACAATTATGTGGATGTACCTAGTGAGAAAGTGTATGATTGTAATACATTGGGTGATCTTGCACTGGATAAAGTTGATACAGTAAGAAAGTCTCTTTAGTAACATGGGTACACATATCAACTAGAATTGAGACCTGTACATGAATAGAGTGAGTAGTCTCTACACTAGTAGGCCTTCTTGTGGAAGAATGATGAGGCATCCAGCTTTACTAATTAGCCTACTGCAAGGATTCATCCAAACATTGAGACTTGAAAACTCTCAAAAACCACATAAAAATTATGGACAATTAGGGTAGGGGCTATAAAAGTCTTGAAATTCCCCACAGACATTGTTTGATGTTTAACATGAGTCAGTGGAATATCAAGTGTGTATGTGAAGCCTTACCGATAGGTGACAATGTCTGTGACTCACCAATAAGTCATTTTATTACAATTATGATGTTAGAAATATTTTTTTCACATAGTTTAGCTAAAATGATTGATAATCTATAAGAAATTAGGCTACTAATGTGTGATGGACACTTTAAGAAGCTAGTTGTACAAATAAAATGTAGTTACATTGAGCATCAAAAGAAAAAAACAAAATCATGGAATCCAATTATTGTTTTGGGGTTTTCCAAATGGGTATACACATTAAAATTATGTAGTCCATGTGATACAGCAGGTTTCCGATCATATTGAACAAGTTAAAGGTAGGGTTCCCAAACTCTAAGGGATACTCAAATATTATCCACCCAAAATAGGTATGGCTTCCCGTTATGTTATATTACCACATGTAGCATTTATAAGGCCTCAAGACTAGATGTGAGAGTTGATATAATGTAATATTTGTATGTTTATATACGAAGAAAATCATTCCTAACCTCCAATATGCTGATAGGATCATAATATCTATATAAAGGCTCAATGGTTTGGGGAGTGTCATGTCCTAGATCGTGTGGAGGATAATTACACTACTCAAGTGGGTTCGGTGGATCATACCTTGGCCACCTACAATATACATCTACCGCTGATCTAACTAGAATCATGAGATTACCAATCATTACTGGAGTCATTTATCTAAGTATTAATTTCTAACCCACTAGAGGAGAGATGGGATCATTTCATGTCATACCATAATCCGAGCGACGATCATCCATTAGCTCATCGATGACCGTTTTCTACTATTAACAATGGAGAAGAATAGTTTATTTTGTGTGATCTCCCACTTTTTTCATGCAATGTTGAACAGGATGGAGGTCCCAATGTGATCTTTACCCTTCTAGTGAGGATAATGGGAAGGTGATATATCCTTTAAGTGATCCTCGAGGTAATATGGATGTCTTTTTTAGCATGTAAGGAAGCCAATATGAAGTAATTTAGGTTAATAGGTCATTCTTGAGGGTTGGTTTCTCCAATCAAGCCATACATCGGAGCCCTGTTCATGAGAATCTCAGGATAAACCATGTTCAACATAATAGTTCATGGAGGGGTAGCCACATTTTCAATTGGTGGATCAGGATATCACAAGATAATGTTAATGTGGAGAGTGGCATATTTTCCCCATCCTCATATATACACATGTGGTGATGCCTCTAACATAATCCACCAAAGAATATTGATGATCTTAATTCAACATTTTTGGAGTTTATGGAGGTGTATTGATGTCATAGGGTGGCGATTCATGGGGATTTCTACCTTCTGAACCCATCAACACTACCAGTTGATGGTCTCAAGGTGATCATGACTTCCTGGACAGGCCAGTCAAACATCATGGTGGTGGTTAATACTTTAATAGATTATTTGGGAAAAAAATAATTATACCCACATGAAGGGACTCTAAGTTATATAAGATTGGATTTTTAGGTTCCCAAAACACAATACAGTGATGGTCAACATCAATAATCCCTACATGATCTCTAACTCAGGGGAAAACTCTTATTTACTCTATGATTTGGTCAAACCTGTCTAAGAGAAGGGTGGTGGAACTGATATGGATCAATATTGTGGTGGATTCACCAGTAGATGAGTTTATGAGTGATTCAATAGTTCAGTTCATATTGGTGAATCTGTTGGGGGAAGCATCAACCACATTATAACATCTCAATAATATGGGGGTTTACCAGTTCCTACCATGAAAGGGTTGTGGTTCTCTTATGTGTCTCAACAGAGGAATCAACATAAGAATAATCCAATACACATATCAACATATCTCTCATATAATATGTATAATTGGATATGTGGGACACTATAGGTGACATCGATAGCTACACTGTGACCCCAAGAAGTGGAACATAACATCCCCGACCTATAATTAGCAGTGATGGATCTGGGGATTCAATGGATATTATCTCCAAGGATGGTGGCTATCTTGTTTGGGATACTTACCCATACTCTGATTACCTGGTTGAGGGATCCATGAACATGTTTCTTATCGACCAAAAATAGTAAATGTCCATAAAAAATATGTTTCCCAAAATTTCAACATTGATGGGAAGTGTTCAATCTTTTACTTTGAGATGATTCTTCAGGGAAAGGGAAAGTTACAACTTTGGAATGGAGAGAAACATCATGCTGGTGGGTGGTAATATGAGTAATACATTAACTTTGATAGGATTTGAATTTTATAGTTCCACTATATCTACTGTTGTTAGAGTGGGGAGGACCTCCGCATTAATTAGTGAAGGACTTGGGATCATGTCTACTAAATTTGTTGATGACATTGGAATGACCTCTATGTTGAGGTGTAGAAGTACATGAAGGACCACTACACTAGTTTCTGAAAAATTATGGAGGACCTCATATCATTTTTTAGATGAAATGTGGAGGACCACTTCCTAGGTTGATGACTGTGCTAGGAAGACATTTGAAATCCTAATTAGGTGGTCCCAAAATGGGTTTCAGTGGTTATAGAGATTTATCAAATCAACCATGTCTTCTTATGAGGTGGTAGGGGTATTGATCCCAATCCAGTGCAGAAAAATACATGTATTTCTACTACAAGGATATGGCATGATGTGCCTATGATGGTAGGGGACACTAGAGCCATAAAAGATCATATATGTCATGAATTATCATAATACATCCCCTAAAAATGTAGAAACAAGCTTTGGACTAGGGTTAGAAGAGAATTGGTGAATTCCACATGTACATTGTCCTAATGTACCTATCATTGCTGTAATTTTTATGTCTTAGTGGGAGTACTATATAGAGGCTCCTAGGTAGTTTCCACAACTATTATAAACTAAACATACCCACCTCCTTGGTGTTGGGGAAAAATGAAAAGGATCCCTCTATTGAGGGACTCATGATGTTGTTTTCAGTTGGAATGCGGGTGGTTTCCTCTTTCACAACCCTAGGGAAACATGTTGTCAGTGAGGAGATAATGCCTCCTTGTCCGGATAATCCCTATAACATGTTGGGAAGTCCAATCCAACATGTAATTGCATAAGAGAGTGTCAATCCACCTTATTTGGATGATCTTAGTGTCTGATATTAAGCATGGACATCTAATTTTGAAACTTACAAAGGAAGGTGAGCTGAAAGCATTGTTGTGTGGGGATATCACATCAAACTTTCTCCTACCCCCTCACTTGAAGGGTTTAGGTTGATAATTTCTGGTAGATAGTGTTCTTTAAGGTATGTGGATTATTCATCAATACATGTACAATGAAAGTGATTTACAATTCCCAAACATCGTTTAATATTCCCAATAATGAGATGGATCAAAGCTATAAATTCGACAAATTATGAATTCCTGATGACAACTCTCCCAATTGTATATTGAGTTCCATTATGGGTCCCCCATTTCTATAGTGGTACCTAACTAGAAATATCTAGATCATACGATAAGAAAATATTTTGATGTCTCAACTCTACGGTCCCCATATTGAGGAGTACAGTTTCACGGATTGTTAACCATTTTTTATTATAACGCTTTAGTTAGGGCCCACTATGGAATCGACATGAATGTGTGTGATTTTTATGGCTTTCCTTACATTCCCAATTTCCAAATCTATCAGTATTTCATCACAATCATTGACGATGTAAGATCCTTGATTGAAATGAAATGATGAGATGTCAGTTCCACCTTCAGTTGATTTGTAATGACCAGATCTTTTATGAAAAAAATTACCTTTCTTTTAATATCTTATTGATATAAAAAAACACATGCAATTTATTTTAGTGATCAAGTAATCGTTATGTATCAGTACAATTGATAATATATCTATTTAATAATGATCACATGACTTGTATAAATATAAGGTTTTAACGAGAACTCTTGGAACAAACAAAGGAAGTGATGACCTCGACCCAAAATATCATTCCCTTTGAAGCCCATTTATCTGATATTTTGATGTAGATATCTTTTATATGATTTTATTTAGTCTAATACCAAGACATTATCCAACAACATAAGCATTAACGAAACCATTTATAGGAGAATTTTATGCTCATCTTGATGATGACCCAAACCATGTTCACCGAAAGACCCCAAGAAAGCTCCAAAATCGTACACTATACTCTTAGGGATTTTGATGGTATTATAAAGGAATATGTAATAGGACCCTAGAATTATAATTATGTGCATTATTTTTTATCAAATAATTTATATATTTTCATTTTATTATTACTACATTTTAAAATGGTTTTAATTCACATTTCATATTTTTAGTTATTAATCAAATTTAATTAAGAAATATATTTTGATGATATAACAAATATTATAATTAAATAATATTTTAATAAAAAATTATTACTAAAATAAATTTTATTAGATATAAATGATCATATAATTTTAATTATAAAAATTGTAATTTTTATTATGGTTTGAAATCTGTTTTTGAAAAACCGTTAAAATTTCATTAAATGTCAGTTTTCAATTTAAAAGTAAAAATTCACATATTTATAAATAAATTTGGATAAAATTAATATTATTTTTGAATTCAGGATTTTGAAATTATTTAACGGTGATTATTTCATAATTTCCTGAGATAGTCCTATTTTTTACTAAAAATTGAATACATTATAAATATATAATGTGTTTAATGACACCATAATGAACAAATAGTGGACTAAGAAAGTATAAAATAAGAAATATTATCCAAATATATGTTTTAACATTAAAATTATGTGATTTTAGAATTGTTTGATTAATTTTTTAAAACCTTATTGGGCCCTCCATAATATATAAATATTTTCATATATTAAAATCATTTCCTTCAGATTGTGATTCAGCTCTGCATAAGCAAGCCTAATATTTTAAATAGTTTGGCCATTGGACGTATAAAATAATTTTTTCCACTCCAAATTGGCTAAAAATGTTGGAAAACCTAAGGAAGGTTCGTGGTTTTGAATATTTAATTATATATATTCAAATCCATAGTTTGTGAAATATTAAAGAATTACCCTCTCATTTCATATATTAACCCACCAATACATCAAATTATCTTCACTAAAAATAGCTGGAGCACATCCTTACACTACTCTCCTCTCCCTACATTCCTCCCATGTCACCTCATTCACTCCAAAATCCCCTCCTCAAGATCATGATGTCACACACTCAAGTAAGAGATTCCTTTATTTATCATCTGTGTACGACTTTATTTTTGTATTAATTTCCTTTTACATTCAATTAGAATGTTGTGGAATTATATTTCACCTTCCCAATACTTCTGTAATTATGATTTAATGATGAGATACATCAGTATTCCACATTAATCTATCCCATGTACTCCTTCTACCATGTCATGATTTCATAATAGTTATTCCATTTCTCCCCTTTCATCAAGATACTCTATTATGTCACTCCTTCTATTTACAAATACCATATGTTGAGACATGTATTAATATGACCCCATTACTACCAATTTCATGTATATATTATGAGATATCCATTATCTATCTCCTCGACAATTTTTTATGAATTCTATTGCCATACCGTTATGCTGCCAAAATTGCACAATGATTTTCCATGCCAATATCACCATGTAGTGAAAACCATATGCAATCCTATATTAATGGATTACACATTTATGAACATATACATACCAAATTGTACTTACCTTTATGTATTATAAATTCTTTAATCATGTAACGGAATATGTTTTTAAATGAATCCATGTTATATGGTCTATGTGTAACACATATGCCTGAAATGAAATCTTTATAAAGGGTGAGCCCAAATAACGCTCCAATGCATTGGGTATGTTTAATATCATTATACGCCATGTGAAATGAGGGTTTAATCATTTTAATTTATGTTAAATGGGGGTTTAATCATTCTAATTAATGTCAAATGAGGGTTTACTCATGCTAATCGATGTGCAAGATGCCTTGGCCCCTACTAATATCATGTAGTTTGTTGTTTCCACATTTCCAGGTTATAATAATCATCTTATATCATGCGTTTATTTTCATGTTTATTTTGTTCTCTATTGATATGAATATTTCCTAACATGTATTATATTCTTCATGTTATTTCTCGTCTACTCCCTTACTTGTATTTATAGCGAACCTTTTTTATGTATATCCTTTGGTCATCCAGTGATATGCTAAGTATGAATCAACATAGTAGTAATTTAAAAAGGAATTTTCATTAAAGATGTTATATTTTATGTATTAATACGTCATGTAATGTTCTTAATCCACAAATACACTGGACCTCTTGATCTTATGTGGTGTATTTTGGGAATTTTTCTGTAATAAATCATGATTAAATATGTTTTAAAAAGAAGTATTTTTATAGTTGGTATCAGAGGATAATAATTTCTATTTTGGGGATTAGGATTAGAAAACACTAATGAAAGAATTAATTATATCACTATGTACATGGAAAAAATTCCCTATATTTTTTATGTATATATAATGGTTTATCATGAATATACAACCCTATATGGATATGAACAAGTTGATTTGCCTCTGGTATAGATGTATCTAAGGGTAAAACTCGAAAACACCACTTTGAGTAAGACTTGAACGTGAATTGATGGAAGAAAATAGGCATCGCTTCACTATTGTTTCACCACTCTTGATATATATTATTTTTTAAATTTATAATCTTAGATGAATGATTATTTAGGGAATAAAAAATGCCCCTAGGAATTTCCATTGGAATGTAGATCATGGATAAGTTAGATTAAAGCCTACAAATTAAGACGTTAAAGAATTAAATGTAATTTATAACTTATCCATTTATGTAATTGGATTGACCTTATGTGTTTAATAATATAATATAAATTTCCCTAATTTTTCGTTAATTCTATCCAATGTCCAGTAATAGGATAACATGGGATAAGAATCGATTCGAAGATCAATGTGATGAGTGTTCTAAGGATATGCGAAATCTGAAGGAAGAGTAAATCTGAATCCTTGTAATGATACTCTCTCATTTAACTCATGTTTTAAAAATAATCCTGGGACAAAGGGGAATGACCATGTACCATATGAAAGACCAATCTACAATCGAGAGCATAATGAGAAAAAGGCCTCTTACTTTTAATGGCTCATCTGATCCCTCAATCCTCTTACAATCGATCATCTCCCATGAGATTATATTCTCCATCCCTCGATGTTTCGAACAAATGAAGGTTCTTATAGCTACATATCATATAGAGGGTGAAACTGATCAATTGTGGACATTGATAAAAAACATGAATTATGAGGAAGATATTGAGGAATTTGAATGGAAGGGTTTCTGTAAAATATTATTTGATAAATATTATCCATGAACACTCCATCCTAAGGTGGAAAGGTTTTTTATTTCCCTCAGGGAAAATGAATACAAATCCATCGAAGAGTATAAGGAAAAAATCGCCAATATTTCATGATACACATCCAGATTTTTCAGTACCCCCAAATTCAAGATTTATTACTTCATTGGAATGCTACCACCCACCTTACGGAAATCCCAGGTGATCTGTGACTTCGATAGCTATGAGGAAGTTGTCATATGTTCCCTCAAAGACAAAATAATGATAGAAAAATGTAAAACTCTGAGATTAATGAGATAGATTATTTTTAATTTCATTGATTTATTCTTTTTTACGCTACACCGATATTATCTTGAGAATAACACTACATTGTATTAGCTTTTAGTATACACAACATTATTATTGGCTTGTGTTGTACATAATTAGATGTCCATTTCATAGAATTCATTTCAAAAAACACTAAGTATAGATTCTGATCAATTTAAAAATGAATTATGTTAATATTATGTTATACACAACACCAAAGGAAGATTTCACAACATTGAACACTGACTTGTCTGGCATTACACACAAGAGTGACCTTCCTCGATAGTTTTCTTTGTAAGCGATACTGAGTTTCACTAAACAACGACAATTTATCAAAATATTATTGTTTAAGGGGATATAAACTCTCCTATATAAATATTATTAAGCACATTATGAATTTTATATAACATTATCATTCATAATACACATTATATGAGAACAAAATCAATTTTTGAGATAAAAGAATTATTTTTTAAAAAATGCATTTTTAACGCCTTTGCATGGCGCACTCATTTTAAATCTAGTTTCTGACACTTTTTTTAAGTTATATTTGACATGATAAAAATATTTATTCAATGTAGGACACATAATTTTACTTTGGATAAATTTTTTAAATTTTTTTGATAATATTCATGTTTTGATGAATAGCTAAATACGCTAAATTTTAATTGAAAAAAATATTAATCAAAATAAATTATATAGTTAAAATATATTAAGAAGTGTTTTTAGATTATAACTAGAATTTATTTTAATTGTTTAAGTCATTTTTTTCATTTTCATTAATTTTACATTTAATTCATTTGTAAGAACAATTCAATATTTTGCTAATTTCTAAACCAAAACCCATTTTTTTACAACGGGTTTAATATTAAATTAACTACTCCAACTTCTGTGGTTTGATATTGGAAAAAGAATTCCATAATTTGAATCAACAGGTTAAAATAGAGTAAATATGTACTCTTAATTTTTGGATATTATGAATCATAACATGAGTAATTATTTTATTTACCGTGGTTAAAGGGTAAATCGGGTAAACAAGGGTAAAAAAATATGTTATAATAACATTAAACTACCCTAAGACATGACCTAATACAGTTGGATAAGATATTTCCAACCATGGGAATTCGTGGATCGATTTTCGGACACCATGGATTTACTTGGATGTGAAAATTACACTTTATATAACCTAAGCATATATCTTTTACTAAATCGATTTTAATATGTGTATATATAACTGATCTCAATGTATATATATAATAATTAGAAAGCTTAAAATATTTCTTACATCAGGATAATTGATTTATAATTTTTATAATTTAGATAAATATATTTATTTTTGACCCAATTATGATGTTATTATTACCTCCTTATGGAAAGATTCAAATAAATTAATTTATAAATATTAAAACAGATGTAATTTGGTTAGTTTGATGTCATCCAAAAAATTTATGAATGATATTGACAAATTATATTTGATTTAATTTTTTGGATGTAATAAGTTGGTTATAAATTTTAAAAGTATTCATGTATGAATAGTTTCCAAAATTGACACAATTCATAACAGAAGATCTAAAATAGTTTATTATATGATATAAAATACCTAAAAATCTAATATTAATCAAAATTGTCAATATAAGTAAACATATGTCATATATATATATATATATGTTTTTCTGGTCTTTTTACATGGTATGATAATAACATTAACCCACAATGTGTAAATAACATGATATCACAATAAAATTGAAAAGGGTAAAATCATGGTAAAACCAAACAGATAAGGATAAAATAATATTCAAAAATAGTCAAAAAACTGTTGGATGATAGTTATTAGAATCTGGATCATATTATATTATAATTAAATATGTTTTGTACTATTTTAAATCTAAATTGAATTTATAATAAATTAAAACTTTTCAAATTTTCTAAAGATCACTCTCCTCTATTAACAAAGGCCACCTTCTTCCTCTCCTCTTCACTCAATTTTGAGCCTTCATGATCAGCCAAACCCTGAACATTTCTCTTCTAAACATCTCTAGATACATTCATGAGGTTCTGGTCTTCTCAAAAGACCAATTCTAGTGCTCTATGAGGAAATTTTATGGAGGCATGTTGAGGAATAGTTAATCTCTTCTACAGATTCTTTCATATTTATTTCTTATTCAACATCCTCTTCTTTAGTTGTTTCATTATAAATTAATAACATCAGAATCAATAATATAATTATTTTTCATTATATATATGAAGAAACCCTATTTTACCTTATAACCATCTTATGAAAAATGAAATCAACGCACATGCGTACGTACCGATTACCGTCTCCACACCGTGGGGTAATCTATTTTTCACCACCACATTACATGGATGGTTATATTGGTGGAAATAAAAACTATATATGCTTTTTATAACATGATTCTAATTATGAGATATTATCCAACATCCAATTTAATAATGTGCAACAACTATGGGAACAATATCTTCACCTATGCGTACGTACAACTTACCGTCTCCAAGACACGATGAGATTCATTCCCCATGTTAGCCATTCAAGAATGATTATAAAAAATATATAATAATTAATAATGAAATATATGACATTATAATGCTACTCTATTTATGTATATATATATATTTATTTATTTATTCCATTCATTTTAATAAGGAAACGAAAACAGTAGTCATTGTACGTACGACCTACCATCTCCAAGAATGGTGTATTCAATTCAATTTATCGATCTATTATATATATTTATATACCAAAAATATATGATATATTATTCATGTTATACCTTATGGAATTATTTAAATCATGATATAAGTAATAATATCAACAACAAAAAGTCCAAACATGTATGATAAATGAAACGATTATTACCCAAAACGTTGCCTTAACATTGAAATTACAAATGAATGGGTTATATAAAGGCGTAAGTGAAAAATATATGATATCATAAATATTTTTATGGTTCTGTTACAAGTTAATAATATGTTTAAACTAACTATACAGGTGTTCCAGACACATACTGAGACAATCATACCTAATGTAAGCGACTATTTTGAAAATATCATTTTTATCCAATATTGTTTTTATATATATATATTCTGGGGATATATTCATCATCCTTGTACATGTTCTATAAAAAAGTTTTCATAAAATGTTTACAATTATTATATGTATGATTAATTTCATTTTTTAAAATTTTTTTACATTTACTACATGGTATGGAAGGAATCTTTCTTTTTTTACCATTTGATGTACTTTTTGACCTTTCTAGTAAAAGTAAAAAGAGAATGTTTTTAACTTATATGAAATGAATGGAAATTTATGTATTTGTAATTTTATATTTCCATGAAAATTCATATACACAATTCAATGATTATTTTGAACTATATACTATTATTTTAAATTTTCATGAACTTTTTAGAGAAGAAATTGTTTTTGAAGAAGAAAAATATATTCCAAAATAATTAATTTCATGTGATATATCAAAATTATTTTCTATCTATGATTTCATAGGGTTATGATTCTATCTCTATTATTACTATTATTTTATTGTGTTTATGATGGAATTAAATTTTATGACATCAATTAATTTTATATTGATTATGTTATGATGAAATTATGTTTTTAAGTCCCATTAGATTTCATGGGTTATGCTATGATGAATGATTTATGTTTTTTAGAATATTTATGAATGATTTCATTATGAGATATTTGGGACCTATATCTCCCTCCAATAAATTGGGTAAGGATTTATATCTTATGATATAGACATGAATGGAATGATAATTTAATCTCGTTCAGTAATACATGGCCAGAATGGAAAGTAAACATAGTTTGGCAATGGATTTTTTCCACAATAATGGTATTTGAAGAAATTCCATGGCTAATATGGAAAAATTAATATGTTATTATTAGTTATCACCAACTACATGTTTTTTTCAAAGGATATTCTATCATGGAAAATGTTCCTTTATGATCCACACCTTACGTACTTCCAAGATTTATGTCGTTGCCTATGATTTTTAAGTTTAAACATTACGTTCTTGTTTTTAAGTTCAAATGGTTATTGTTTGCTTTATGTTATCCATGTTTATTCTTATATATATTTTGAGATCACCGATTATTTGATTTCTCCCCTAGATATAAAGAATATTTTTAGGATGGAAAACAAAAGGGGACGATCATTATATTGATTTTTATAATCTTTCACCCTGATTAGATGATTTTTTTCTGAGATTCCAAAGGCAATAAACTAATACAGTTTTGGGACTTTTTTGTGACATGTATTAAGTATTCTGCAAAAGAAATTTAATTTCCATGTATATAAAGCATTAGTTTCTACAATTGGTATTAAAGAGGTGGTTTTGTAAAATATTTTAAACTATGATGAAAAAACTATAGGGAGATCCCTAGAGATATTGCTAAGGATTTTCTTGGGATATTCCAATGTTTATGTAGAAGTATAGTTTATAGTCATGGAATTATGATAATTATCCTGAATAACCTAAGATTTAACCTATGATGTATGAAATTGAATTTACCCTCCTTGATTTTGTGGTTTTCCTAGTATGATATCTTCCAGTCACACTATTCTTGATGGGTTTTAGACAACAGTTGTGTCACGACCCATCCCTCGGAGGCCGTATCGTCACTACCCCAAGACCGCATTCTATAGGCCAGGGGCTGGGGACTAGCACCAATGGCGTAATTCAATAAACTTGGAAGTAATTGCCTTTATTACTGTAACCAAAAACAACAGAGTAAAACTAGAAGCAAAAACTAAGTAAAAACATTATACAAAAATAGTGCTAGAAAGTAACAGGGGCCAGAAATACAAGCCCAACTGAAAAAGGTACAAAACAACATAAAGGTGAATTCACCTCCTGGATCATCCACCATGGATATTACCTTAAGGGTAAGTATAGATAGGCTCCTTATCACTCTACGTATGTAATACTCCTCTGTGTACTGTCTCTTCATAAGGTCCACCTCCGGGTACCATCAAATCCTGGCGCACTTAGCCTCCAACAGCGCTCTCCGTCGTCTGCATCCAACACAATGAGGTGTGGGTATAGCCTATGTAGGGTTGAGTATATTGATATTCAGTAGTGTTCCTGAGACTCCCATGGTCTCACAATATCCAACAACGATAAACCAAAAATTATAAAATAGACAGATAACCCCACTTAGGTATACACCCATACATATACCTAAGTTATCTAGTCATCTATCGTGTTCATGAGTAAAAAAAAAGAGTTTATTACTCAGCTCACATAGGTATTAAACTTATGTAGAGAGATAGAGATGATCAGATATAGCCAATATATCATCAGAGCTTTCAGACCAAAAAATGATCGAGGACTAGCTATTTTGTCGGTCCAACACATGATCTAGGACCAGATATTCTGTCGGACCAACAGATGATCCAAGAACAGTCATCAGAGTTGTTGGACCAACACTTGATCTAGGACCAGCTATTCTGTCAGACCAACACATGGTCTAGGAACATATGTCAAAACTCTCATACCAACACATTATCCAGGAATAGTCGTCAGTGCACAGCCATCCACAGGGTTTCCAAAAAGCACACTTGATTCCAGGAGGGTCCGATTTTCAAGGGAGGTGTTGACACGTAAACTGCCACCAATTCCGACAAAGAAGTATTTCAACGATTCGTCTCGTCATAGGGGTCTCAACGCAATAGACGGCGCGTCAATCAGATACCTGGTCTTTGAGTTATTAGCTTTTTTGTCCTGAGGGTCCGGTTGGATTTGTATACGATCCAACCTGACCGTATCTCAACAATATCGCAAACTCTAGTGGGGTATACTCAAAGGAACCATCGTGCTCCAAGAAAATACCAGCACCATTGATGCGTCGTCAAACGGTTGTCTAGTTCCAAAGTTATTGCCAAAGTAAGTAATGGGTCATTAGTTGGCTCGGGTCCGGTCCGACCCGGTCGGACCGACTCTACCCAACCAAGTATGGATCAAACTGGTCTAGGTCAACCCGGTCAGACTTGCTAGGTCAAAACCGGCCCGTTGGGGGTGTCAGCCCATTATATACGGCCTGATCTTCATAGGCCAGGCCTAGTGGACCGCGAGGGTGGTTAGGCTCCAGCTCGGGGCCTGTTCGGCCCAGAGCGACACGAGGGTGCAGCTCGGTCAGGAGGGTGTGGCTGGGCCAGTTTGTCCAGGACGCCGTGAGGGGGGCTGGGATTCTGGCTCAGCCGGGAGGCCGCAAAGGTTCTGGTTCTCCCGACTTGGGAGGCCACGTGGGGGCTGGTTTGGCCGGCTTGGGAGGCCACATGAGGGCTAGCTCGGGGGTGCGCGGGTCGTAGAGAGGCCGGATTGGGGGCAGCCGGGCAGTGGCACGATGAGGTGCACTGCGGGCAACTGGGCAGCGGTGCGGCAAGGCAGGTCAAGGGTGGTTGGGTGCGGCCAGGCCGGTAGCTAGGCGGGCGGTAAGGCGGGTTCCCTTGCGGGCGGCCAAGAGGACGGCCGGCCGACGATCAGTTCGTGGTGACGTGCAGTCGGGCAGGTCGGGGGTCAGGTAGGGCATGGGCCTGCGTGAGGAGGGCGGGTTTGAGAGGTAGTGGGTATGCGCGTGGTTCTATCGGCGAGCGTGGGTGGCACAGGCGGCCTGATGGCCGGGAGGCTGGTTCGGTTCGGGTTCAGCTGGGGCGCGTGGGGGACCGCGTTGGTGGCACGGTTCACGGAGGTTGTGGGTAGCATGGCCTTTGTCATTACCACCTCTGTTTCCTTGTTGTTATTATGTCACCACGTAGAAGAAACATCACAAGAGATCTGCAGAGAGAGTCGGGACATGTTAGTTGGCCTGCACCCTCCGCGTTTAGAGGGAGATAACAATTGGCTTATCAAGAGAAGAAGATGGTCAACAATTCACCCACAACAATTTCTTTTTAATCATTGATGGATATTTGAAAATAAATATCAATATGTAATAAACACCTACCTTTGATTTGACGTTCATCGTTCGTCGATGGTGTTGTGAAAGGTAGATGAATGAGCTCGTCATTTGTCACGTCCGCCACGTTCTCACAATCCTGAGCTATGTCGGCTCGCGGAAGATGCTCTATTTCGGTTGATTCTTCAACGTGGAGGTCAAAGAAGAATTGTCACTGCTGTTCTTCGTTGGAAGAATGAGTTTTTCATTCATCTTTGGGAGCTTTTCTCCCTTCTCCCCAAATTCCAACAAAAGAGAATGCCCACCCAAATAATAATAATAGATTGCCTATTATTTTAGATTTTTTACATGTAATTCAAATGGAGAATTAAATTACGTTGCCTCCCCTTAATTAATCAAAGAATGTTGGCACATCAATTGGGGAGTTGGCACAAATTCGAAAATGAGGGGAGGTGTAGAGGCTCTCCCTCATTAATAAGGGAGAGTTGAGAGGTTATAATCTCGGGTTGTACCCATGTCGTAACCTCTCACGAGAGGTTATGTTCGGGTGGGCCCCACCACCATAACCTCTCTTGGGAGGATTGGGTGTAGCAGTCCGACCACCAACTCCCAAGTGGAGGTTTTATCCAACAATCACTCACATGGAAGCTTAAACTGAACTAAAGTGTCGTACACTTTATTTTGTTATTATTTTTTTAATAAAAATCTAAAAACTAAGTCTTATTCTCGAACAAATTTTGTTGAGGTAAATGTCTTTTTAAGAAAATATCAGTGCTGCGAGTTCAATGGTGTCGTTAGATTATAGGTCCGAGAACCGGTTCAAATGTTATAAAATCCCACTCATACGTTTAATGAACATGACCATTCAAAACTGTAGAAATTGATTCCAGGCACATCGGGCCTAAGAATCAAGTGCCGTCTATTTTCACGGACTCATAAAATTACCATGTATTTATGAAAAAATATTTCATGGAAATTTCAGGTCTTTGGATTCTCCCCACCTTTGGTCTTTAAGTCCCCTTAATCTAGAACTCGAACTAAGAGAACAAGAGGGGTACTGTACAAGAATCTGATCCTCCTACTCCCATGTGCTCTCCTGGAGCATCCCATGCTACCAGTGATCTCGCACCAGTGGTATTGACCATCCACGTAGGACCCTCCCCAGGCGATCCTCAATATTCACTAGAACCTCCTGGAAAGTAACCATGTAATCGATGTCCAACTCTTCATGGTCGATGATGTGGAATGGGTCGTGCAAGTATCTATTTATCTGAGATACATGGAAGACGTCTTGCACTCGGTGCAACTGAAGTGGAAGAGCCAGGCAGTTAGCCACAACGCCTACTATGCTGAGGACCTGAAAAGGTCAGATGAATCTTAGAGATAAATTGCCACCTCATCAAAATCCTTCTAGGCCTCGTCAATGTGAGACTTGTAGAAAGACATGGTCACCATCCTCGACCTCCAAAGGTCTCTATCTCCTATCATCATACGACTTCTGTCTGCTCTGTGCTGTTTTCATCCTCTCCTAGATGATCTGCACCTTCTTTGTGGTAGCCAATAACATCTCGAGTCCCCCTAGTGTTGACTCCCCTGGGTCTGTCCAATATAGTGGTGATCTGAAAAGTTGACCATAGAGGGCCTCAAAAGGTTCCACCCCGATGGTGGATTGATAGTTGTTGTTGTATGAAAACTCCACTAAAGGTAAGTGATCCTCTCAGCTACGACCGAAGTCGAGGAAACCTGGTCGGAGCATGTCCTCGACGGTCTCGATGGTCTGCATAGCCTAGCCATCTATCTGAGGATGGAAGGCGGTGCTCAAACATAGTTTCATCCTGAAAGCCTCATACAACCTCTTACATAGCTGGGAAGTAAACTGTGCGTCACGATCAGAGACAACAGATGAACGTACACCATGCATCCACACAATATCATACATATAGTGGTGTCTTGTGGTCTCTACTGAACCCTGTTCTCTGATAGATAGGATGTGAACCGACTTTGTGAGTCAATCGACGGTCACCCAAATCGAGTCGTGACCCCAGGATGTACGTGGAAGACCCATCACGATGTTCATGGATATCCCATCCCACTTCCACTCTAGGACCTCTAAAGGTTGTACCAAGTCCGCTAGTACCTGGAGCTACATATTCACTTAATGAAAAGTGAGGCATCGATAACCTTCTTCATACCTGGCCACCAGTGCTGTCGTCTGAGGTCATGATACATCTTCGCCACACCTGGATGTACCGCTATAGGGGATGCATGGAACTCCCTCAACACTTCTTCTTGAGGTGATACTAGTTTCAAGGTACGTCCTCTGAAGAGGATGATGTGCTCCCCACCTTCTGAAAATCCATCATGTGCCTGCACTGTGGAAATCTGAGCACGTCGTGTCTCACAGTCAATGTCTCTATGCTGCGCCTCCCTATAATGATAATGATGTGGGGGAGTTACTGTATGAAACTAGAGAGAGGCTACTCCATCTCTATCGACAAAGGATAACTGTAAAGCAGCTAACTGCTCTATCACCTCACCTAGTAGCTGAATACCAGATCTCCTGTTGAGTGCATCTGCCATAATGTCCCCCCTCCCAGGAGTATAAACTATATCGAAGTCATAGCCCTAGAAAAACTCAAGACATCGTCACTGTCTCAGGTTTATGTCTTTCTGAGAGAAGATATACATGAGACCCTTGTGATCAGTGTGCACACTAAAATGTTCACCCATCATATTTTTTTGACACATCCTCACGGTGAATACCACTACTTCAGACTCCAGGTCATGGGTATCGTAGTTTTTCCCATGCTCTCTTAGATGATGAGAACCATATGCGATCACTTCTCGCACCTGAATTAGGACACACCCGTTTCCAGTCCCTTATGTGTCGTAGTAGACTACGTACCCTATGCCTTCCACTGGAAACCTCAAGATGGTGGCACTAGTCCGCCTCTACCTCATCTCATGAAAGATCTGATAGAATCTCTCCAACCAAATGAGGGGTTTCCCCTTCTTTTTCAAAGCTGATAGTGGTGCTTTAACTCTGGAGAACTCTGGGATGAACCTCCGATAGTATCCAGCCAAACCCAAGAAACTCTGTAACTCTCTCACATTGCTTGGTGGATCCCATGCAAGTACTGCTTCAATCTTCACTAGATCCACTGCATATCTAGCCATGGAGATGACATTCTCCAATAAATGAACCACTCTGATCCGAAACCATCACTTCAAGAGCTTATCATAAAGTTTTTTCTTTTACAGTGTGTCCAATACTACCCACAAATGGTTGGAATGCTCCTCCTCAGTAGTCGAGTAGATCAAAATGTCATCGATAAAGACCACGACAAAGCAATCAAGGTATGGATGGAAGATCCTATTCATGAGTCCCATGAATACTACCGGAGCGATGGTTACACCGAATGGAATAACCATGGAATCGTAGTTTCCATACCGATATCTAAAGGATGTCTTCTGCACATCCTCACCTCGAACTCTGAGCTGCTGATAACCTGTTCTAAGTTCTATCTTCGAGAACCATTGTGCTCCCATCAGCTGCTCAAAGAGGTCTGAAATCTTCGGGTGTGGGTACTTGTTATTCATAGTCACCTGGTTCAAGCGAGGGTAGTCGACACAAAGCCTCAAAATTCCATCCGCCTTCTTGGCGAATATAATTGGGGCTGCCAAGAGAGAAACACTAGACTGGATGAATCATTTCCCCTTCAAGTCCTCTATTTGTACCCTCATCTTCAGAAGCTCAGCGAGAGCCATCCGATATGCTGAAGAAGATATCGGTGTCATCCCGGGGTACAAGTCACCATTGATTTCCTCCACTCTACGAGGAAGTAGTCCTGGAACATCATTAGGGAAAACATCTGTGTACTAGTCCACCACTATAGGATAGCTCAGACTCTCCACATCAACAACTACAAGGGTAAGGCAAGGAAACTAAAGAGTGATCAGATGCACCCTCCTCTGAGTAAGTCTTTCTTGCGCTATAAAATCTCCCTTATCACTGGTGAAGGTGAACCTGACCCCATTTGTTTGGACACACCACACTTGGAACCTAATACAATATATCTATGCATGGAATGTAGAAAACCATTAAATACCCAAGATGACTTCGTAAGGCCTCCACACCGCTATTAGGGGATCTCAGCTGAAGCTCTTGCCTCATAGAGTAAGCTCACGCTACCATCACTAGTGTGTAATAGATGAATCATACCCCGTAGGAGTCTCAAGCTATAAGGATCGAACTAACGACTCCATCGAAATCTCTGATCTCCGAGTGAGGGATATGTCAATGAAAGAGTGACTGAAACCTATGTCTATATGAACAACAGCTAAGGTGGAGTATACATAGATCGTACCTCAAATCTTCTCTGGAGCACCATGGTCGTATGTCTCAGCTACCTGGAGCGGAGCTCTCCCATTTCCACCTACTCTCTGTGGTCGGGGTGGACCTCCTAGTGGGGGTGGCAGTATCACCTCATAATGTCATCAACCAACAACTGCACGTCCAGTTCCTCTGCCACGTCCACCTCCTCCCTGCGGGCTGCCTCGATCAAACCTCTACCTCTTCTTGAGAGTTCAATCAACTGTCTCCATATCGTCTATACGGCGGGTCGGATAGTCATGAGCCTTGTGAACCTACCCTCCATAATTGTAACATTGCTTGCTGTGGGCATGAATGGCTCTGTCCTGTGTTCCCCACACAATTGAACCCATATCCTTAGTTCATCCACCGGATGGCCTGGTCTACGTGGACCTCCGCAACATCTGTCTACTGCCAACTATTGAATACTCTAATTCATGTCGAATAGTGTTGGGTCTCACTGCTGGTGACTACTCAGCAAGAAAACATTCTACTAGGAGGGCTCTCTCTAACACCCCTGCATGCGTTGGGATGATGAGTGAGATCATCAAATCTCTGATCTCCAGTCTAAGCCCCTGTTCAAAGGTCAGACCCTGAAGAAAGGGTCCTGAACCATATATGTGGAGTAGAGCGAGAGGACGATCAACCTTGATGAGTAATGTGCTACTGTCATGCTATCATGCTGCAGATTAAGTAGCTCTTGTATCCACACAGCACGTAGGGTGGCTGGGAGAAACTACGCCCAGAAAAGGCTCTCGATGTATTTCCAGAGAAGTGTCACCTCGTCAGGCCCCTAGAGCATGTGGCTCCCCCATCTGCCCGTTAATGCTTGAAGGAAGCTCATGGAAAATATCACCATCAATATTTATTGTGTCCTAATAGCCTAAAGACCCTCACACAACCTCCATCCAATACTTTGTTTCCTGCGGGTCTATCTCACCCCTAAACCTGTGAGGCCTCTGGCGCTGGAACTCGTGCAGCGCGCTCATGTGGTGTGCATAATCTGATACTGGGGATGGTGGTATCGGTGGCACAACGTGTATTGGTACCACTGGAGCCTCTTCTTTTATGGTTCCCTACACTAAGTCCTCATTTCTCGGTGGACTGCCATCTCATACAACTCTCGAAACCCTAGCTGGCTGTCTGCGTGGAGGCATCCTGAAAAGAAACTGGTGCACCACAATCATTAATTTATACCCAGTGAGCTGACTCAAAAGATCAAAAATAAATCTATGGAAACACACACACAATCATTGTTTTCGTTTACTAAGTCAGAAATCACAATTAAGGGTTCTGGTGTTTGGATACGTCAATGGTCGCACCAACACTAGACTCCCTGGACTGAAAACCCACACTCAGTACTCTTAAAACTATTTCTTCATAGAAATAAAGAACAGAGTCATATTATCTAAGGTAAAAATGACCCCATTGATACCAATTTCTCATGACCCATCCCTCGGAGGCCATATCATGACTACCCCAGGCCCGCCTTACATAGGCCTGGGGCAGACGACTAGAACCAAAGACGTAAATCCCTAAAATATGAATTCATTACTTTTATAACTATAACCAAACACAACAGCGTAAAACTAGAAGAAAAAACTAAGTAAAAATAGTATAAAGAACAGTGATGGAAGGTAAATGGGGCTGGAAATACAATCCCAACTTAAAAAGGGGACAAAACAGTTGAAAGCTGAAAGAACCTCCTGGATCGTCGTCCACAGATCCTACCTTAAGGGTAGGTATATATAGTCTCCTCATCACTTCGCGTCTGTCGGTCTCCTCTGTGTACCGTCTCGTTATAAGGTCCACCTCCAGGTACCATCCATTCCTGGTGCTCTATGACTCTGTCATCGCTGTCTGCCGTCTACATCCAACACAACGAGGTGTGGATGTAGACCGTGCATGGGTGAGTATAATGATACTCAGTAGCGACCCCAAGAACCTCAAGGTCTCACAATATCGAATAAGGATAAACCACAAAGTATGAAATTGATAGATAACCCTACTAAGGTATACACCCATACATATACCAATGTTATCAATTAATATAACCCATTCACGAGGAAACACATGAGTTGAGGACTCAGCTCATACAAGTATATAACTTATTTTCAGAGATAGAGATGATCATATATAGCCACTGAATCATCAGAGCAGTCAGACCAACACATGACCCAGGACCAGCTATTCTGTCAGACCAACACATGATCTAGAACCAGCTATTCTGTTGGACCAACACATGATCTAGGAACCGAAATCAGAACGTTCAGACTAAGACATGATCCAGAAACAGTCATCAGAGCTGTCGGAATAGCACATGATCCAGGACCAGATCTTCTGTCGATCCAACACAAGATCCAAGAATAGAAGTCAGATCTTTCAGACCAACACATGGTTTAGGAACAGTCGATAGTGCACAACCAGTCACATGGTTTCCACAATCCATGCTTGATTCTGGGAGGGTCCTCTCCTCAAGACACATGTCAACATGTTGACTACCACCAAGTACCACGAATAAGTATCTCAAAGAACTATCTCGTCATAGGGGTATTAACGCAAAAAATGATGTGTCAATCAGACGCTCGGTCTGTGAGTTATTATCCTTTTTGTCTCGGGGGCCTAGTTGGATTCGGGTATGATCTAACCTGATTGTATCTCAACTATACCCCAAACTCCAGTGGGGTATACTCAATGGAACTGTCGTGCTCAGTGAAAATACCAGTGCTACTAATTGTTCGTCAAACAATTGCTTGTATCCAATGTTATGGCCAGTATAAGTACTGGGTCATTACTGGGCCCAATTCTTGACCGACCTAGTCGGACTGACTTGGCCGATCCGAGTTCGGGACGAACTGGTTAGACTCCCTGGGTATGACCCGGCACGTTGGGCGAGTCTACCTACTATGTACGACCCGGTCCCCTGGGCCCAGCCCAGCGGGCCGCGAGGGTGGTTAGGCCCGGACTTGGGCCTAGTTTGGCATAGAGAGTCGCGAGAGAGTGGACCAATGCGGCTTGGCGTGGCTCGGTATGGAGGTCGCGGCAAGTCCAGTTTGGCTAGGGCGCCGTGAGGGGGGCCGGGATGCTGGCTTGGCCGGGTGGCCGTAAGGGGGGCAGTTCGGCCAGCTTAGGAGGAAGCATAGGGGCTGGTTAGGCCGGTGCGGGTGGCCATGTGGGGGCCGGCTCGGCCGTCTCGGGAAGCCTTGTGGGGGCCGGCTTGGCCAGTGCTGGAGGTCGTGTGGGGGCCGGCTCGACTGGCTCGGGATGCCGCGTGGTGGCCGGCTTGGGGGTGCACAGGTCTCTCGGAGGCCGGCTTGGTGGCCGTCGGGCAGTGGCTCATCGAGGCGGGAAGTGGATGGCCTGGTGGGCCATGTGCGGACGGGGGCGGCCTGGCATGCAGTTAGGCGGGCATCCAGGCGGGTGGCCATGCAGGCGGGTAATCGGGCGGCCAGGCAGGCAACCAAGTGGGCGGCCCGGCGGCGGTGGGTTCGGGGTGACGTGCGGCTGAGCGGGCTGCAGGTTTGGCAAGGCGCATGCGGGCGCGGGGAGCACATGTTCGGCAGGGTCTAGGAAGCATGGGGTTTCTCTAGGGTGTGCAGGCGGTGTGGGTGGCCGGACGACTAGGAGTCCGGGACAACATGGGTTCGGCCGGGGCGCGCAGGGCACCATAGGGGCGAAACAGTTCACAGATTCTGCGAGTAGTGCAACCTTTGTCGTTGCCGCCTCCATCGCCTCGTTATTTTTATGTCTCCACGATGAAGAAACATCACAAGATATCGGTGGAGGGAGTCAGGCCATGTTAGTTGGACCGCACCCTCCGCGTTTAGAGGGTCATAACAATTGGCTTATCAAGAGAATAATATGGTCGACCATTCACCGACAAATATTTGTTTCTAATAATTGAAGGGGATAAAAAAATGGAATATCAACATAGAATAAACCCCAACCTTTGTTACATAATTCATTGTTCGTCGACGGAATTGCGGAAGGTAGACGAATGAGCACGTCATTCGTCATGGTCTCCATGCAATCCCAATCTCAAGCTGCGTCGGCTTGTAGAACATTCTCTGCGTCATTATATGCTTCTAGGAAGAGGTCGAAGAAAACTCATCACTGGCGTTCTTCATTGGAAAAAATTTTTCTTCATTCTTCGTTGGGAGATTTTTACCCTTCTCCCCAAATTCCAACAAAATAGAATGCCAACCCAAATAATAATAATAGAGTGCAAATTATTTTAGATTTTGGCACATAATTCAAATGGATAATTAAATTACGTGGGATCCCCTTAATTAATCCACAAAAGTTGGCACATTAATGGGGGATATGGCACAAATTCAAAAACTAGGGGAGGTGGAGAGGCCCTCCCACATTAATGAGGGAGAGTTGAGAGGTTATGATCTTGAGTGGTCTCCATGTTGTAACATCTCGCAAGAGGTTATGTTCAGGTGGGCCCCACCACCATAACCTCTCATGGGAGGTTAGGGTGTGGTTATCCCACCTCTAACTCCCAATTGGTGGTTTTAACCAACAATCACTCACATGGCAGCTTAAAATAAAATAAAGTGTTGTATACTATAGTTTTTTTTATTTTTATAAAAAGCAAAAAAACTAACTTTTATTCTCGACCAACTACCATCGTGGATAAATTCTTCTTAAGCGCATACCAGTCCTACGAGTTCAACGGTGCCCTCAGATTTCCGTTCCGAGGAGAGGTTCAAAAGTTATAAAATCATGCTCATACTTTTGCTGAACGTACCTGATGTACACATCAGAAATTGACTCCGGGAACACTAGGTATTTACAATCTAGAACCCATAGAAATTGTGTTAATGATCAATGAACTGAGAAATTCAATGATTGTCCTCCTAATCTACCAAATTTTATGGGAGATGGGGTGAAAAAATTGAATTCATATACTTACACAAGCTATGTATCATTCTAGACATCCAAATGAGGAGATAAGAGAACAATATTCTATTAAGCCCTTTACGAGGAAACATAAACCTTCATTTAATGGGTCTTCTGATCCACTCGTTTCCGAAAAATGGGTCAATTCCATTGAAAAGATATTTTCCATACATCACTGTTCAGAACAAGAAAAAGTCATTTTGGATATTTACTATTTAGAAGGAGAAGCAGACTAGTGGTGGACCCTAATTAAGAATACATGGAAGCGAGATGAAATTGAATCCATGGAATGGGACGAGTTCAAGAAATTATTTTCCAATCAGTACATCCCTCATATTCTTCGAAAAAATATGGAAAAGAGGTTCCTTTAGATTATGAAATAGGATGATGAAGGTGTTTGAACATATGAGGAAAATTTTACTAGACTTTCAAGGTATGCTTTGGACTTTATCATCCAACATGAATGTAATGTTGATTGATTCTATAGTGTCATAATACCAAGTCTTCGAATGGAATTAGCTATAAGATACATCAATAACTAGGAAGATATTGTGGTTAGTGACATCAAGGTTGAACTAGATGTTGGTTGTACCTATCAATCTCATTATTTTTACAAGAAATAAATGATGTAGTTCAAGGGAAAATATCAAAATAATGGTGAAAAGAATATCAATGTTTTGGTAAGCTCAAGGTGTTGAATGATTCATGGGGGCTATTGTATAAAAGGGTCTAAAAATGATTCTTGTGTGGAAAAGAAGATCATCGAGAATTTGAGTGTCGATTTAATGAGAATTTGTTTTGGTAACGATGTTAATGGAGAAATGACTATAGAGAAAACACCCCCACCACTTTAATGCTATAAGTTTAAGTAAATGAGGTATAATGCAAACCAATTCCTTAATACAAGGGTTAAGGATGATCGATATCAACAAACAATTAAAGAAAAAGAAAAAGGAATGTCACATGCGATCACTATTGGTGATGTTGAGTATGAAAATGATCCTATGTAATGATTTAGTGTTTATGTAATGTGATTTCATAATAGTATTGTGGTATCTCATTTATATTATTATGGAATATTAGAATATATAGGTATTGGTATGATATTTTTTTCAATAATTATAAGGTATTGGTAACAATGAAATGTTTTTGAAATTTTATTGGAAAGTAGATGATATGCGTATAATGACGGGATATGGATAAAATAATATAGTTGATAGTTTTAATGAGATCACGACTGATAAAAGGATAAATTAATATAATGGTTTGAGTATATAGAATATTTGGTATATTTGGTTTATAGAAAGAGTTAATTTTGAATGAATTTGTGTTGTCATTATGTTTATATGGTAATATATGTTATTATCATATTTCAAGAAAAAGCATGAAGAATTCTTTTAAATGTTTCTTATTTAACCAAAACGATATATCTTGTGATATATTGGGGAGAAATGATGGCATTCAGATGCTTTTTATATGACCTTTCTAGTAATTTTATTGTTTCGTACTTTATGATTGGAATGAAGTATTTTGGATATGCCTAAAGGTTGGAATGGATTAATGTGGGCATCCGATTGTATTTCTTAAGGCTATAATTTTTTATATTATTTCTGGATTGTTGTAAAAGTATATTTTTAGACAAATGAAAACCAATCGGATGGGAGACAACCCATCACATCAGATATAGCTGCGGGAATCGAACCCACAACCAATGTTCAACATGCCTTTATCAACTACCACAAGCCTACATGAGGACCCTAATCAGTAAAAATTAGTTTAATTTTTTAACCAGTATGATAGATAACATGTAAGTCCATTTTTGGATTTTTATACCATTAATCTCATCATAGATGGATTTATGTATATTTAATAACATGTTATAACCTTCTAGTGATAGATAATGATGGAATGGCCTCTAATTATACCACATGATCTACTAACACTTCAAGAATGATAAAATCAACTTTGATTCATTAAATAAGAGATGAAGTGTAAATTGTTAAAGCCATGAAGAACTGTGAAATTGTACCAATATCAAGTAATTATTTATTCTCATGAAATATTATTCAATATTAGGGAATGTATCTTGAGGACAAAAAATGTTTTATTAGTACCCTATTATGCAATTAATCAGATGGTCCCTTAAATCATAGCATATTTATGGATTTCTAGTAGTAAACTTTCTCCAAATCTTATTCTATATCATTATCCAACAGAACACAACGGTTAGATTTCTCTTCCATATCTACTTTTCCACTTCCCACCGATATTAATCTATGTGGAGACCCAATGTTAAGTTAAGTTTTGTAACCGTTATATTTCTAACTATATTTTCTTAAAATGATGTTTTAGTATTCCTTTTTACGATGCAGGATTCCATGAATATAACTTTCAAGTATAAAACCATTTATAAAACCTACGAATTTCAAGGGAGATATTCGATTTTAGGGGTGTAGAATGTAACACCCCGATATTTTAGGAGATAGATTAATTTTAATTAAAATGATATATTGTATTGTATGCTACACCAAGATTATATTGTTCTATATGAAACACAATATTTTCTATCAGCACACACATCACTATTCCTGGATGGTGTTGCACACAATTTCATGTTTTTTCATAGAATTCGTTTCACACAACACTGAGTATATATTTTTTCAAATAATAAAAGAATTTAGATTATATTATGTTATACACAACACCAATAGAAGCTTTCACAACATGAAACACTGACTTGGCTTGCGTTACACACAAGAGTGTCCTTCCTCGATAGCTTGTGTTGTACGCCATTCCGTGTTTCACTAAATGACGACATGCTATTAAAATATTATTATTTAATGGGATATAAATTTTCCATTATGAATATTTTTAACCACATTATGAATTTTATATAACATCTTAAATCATCTTACACATGATATTAGAAGAAAATCAATTTATCATATAAAAGAAGTATTTTTCAAAAAAAAATTGCAATTTTACCGTCTTGTGATGGAACTCCCATTATAAATCTAGTTTTTGACAGTTTTATATGTTATATTTGACAAGATAATATTCTTATTTGGAAGTGGGACGTTAAATTTTAATTTGGATAACGATTTGATACTTTTTAAATAACGTTCATATTTTGATAAATAATAAAATATAGATAAATTTTAATTGAAAACCATTTTTTTAATGAAAATAATTTATATGGATAAAATGTATTATTTAATGGTTTTATAGTATTAATAGAATATATTTCTATATTTAAAGATAAATTAAGTCATTTTCAATAAATTTACGTTGAAATTATATGTAAATACATTTAAATCTTTTTCAATGTTTTAAACAAAAACCGATTTTTTCGACAATGGGATTAATTTTTAATTAATTACTACAACTTATGTGTTTTAAATTTGGAAAAAAGGATTAAAAACATAAAACCATAAGGAAAAATTCTGTAAATTGGAACATTTTATTTTAAGAAATTATTAATAGTAGCTTTAGTAATTATTTTATTTAACATGGTTAAAGAGTAAATCTGGTAAATATAGTAAAAATAATATTATAACCATATTAAACTACACTACAACATTCCCTATTCCTATTAGATGAGATATGTTCGACCATGTTCGTACTTTGGTCTATTTTCGGACCCCATGGATTTACATGGATGTGAAAATGAAACATTATAAGAATTAATTTATTTTAAATATAATTATTACCTAAACATATATCATTTACTAAAAAGATTTTAATATGGGGTAATGTAATGATTATTTATATCTATAAATATTAATTAAATTTCTAAAAATATTTCCTATATTATGGAATTTTATTTATAATTTTTTGAAATTAGATAAATATATATATTTTTGACACAATTATGATGTAGTAATTAAAACATTAATGAATGATTTAAATAAATTAATTTATAGATATTTTAAGAAATGTAATTTCGTTATTTTGATGTCATCCAAGAATTTTTTGGATCATATTGACATGTTATATTTAATGTAAATCTTTTATTTTGAAGTTAATATTTTGTTATGATTTTTTAATAATGGCATTTATGAATAGTATCCAAAATTGGGACAAATGAAAACGTAAAATAGAAAATAGTTTATTAATTGATATTAAGTTCCTAAAAATATAAGATTATTCAAACTGGTAATATAAGTCTAAATATGTCATAAATAACATTTTTTGGGTATTTTTACATGATATTTTAATTATATTAACCCACAATTTGTGAATAATATGATATCACGGTAATATTGAAAAGTGTAAAATCCGGGTAAACCCAAAAAGATAAAGATAAACAATGTACAGAAATTATCGAAACAATTATTGGGTGATTGGTATTAAAAAAACATAATCTTATTTTATTATTAAATAAGTTTTGGACTATTTTAAAAGGGACTTTAATTTATAATATGTTAATATTTTCGAACATTCAAAAAGTTTATCTCTCATATCTTATAAAAAGGAACATCCTTTATCTCTACTTAACACCATTTTTATCATTCAAAATCGATGAAAACCTACTAATTTATCTTTTAAACCTCTCTAGTAACATTATAGGGGATATGGTCTTCTAAAATAATAAACTGCAGTGCCCTAAGAGGAAATTTAAAAGAGGCACGTCGAGAAAGAGGTAATCTTTTCTACTGATTCATTCAAATTTATTTTTTAATCAACATTTTATTATTTTTTTGTTTAACTATAAATTAATAACATAAGTATCTATAATATAATGATATTTTATTATAAATATGAAACAACCATATTTATTCTTCTATCTATTTTACGAAAAACAAAATCAGCACCCGTGGGTACGTACATATTACCATCTCTACGCCATGAGGTTATCTGTTTTTCACCACCACCTTACATGGATGTTTATAATGTTGAAAATTAAAATTGTATTTTATTTTTATAACATGATACTAATTATTAGATATTATACACCATAAAAATCAATACTATGCAAAACTATAGAAATGATATTGTCGCTCATGCGTAGTTACAACTTACCATCTCTATTATGCGATGAGATTCATTCTCACTGTTATCCATTCAAGAATTGATTATAAAGTATGTATAATAAAAAATCATTAAATTTATTAAATAATAATAATACTGGATTTATTTATTTATATATATATATATTTCATTGACTTTATTCCATTCTATATAATAAGGAAACAAAAACAACAATCATTTGTATGTACAACCTACCATCTCCATGAATGATGTATTCCATTACATTTATAGATCTACTATATATATTTATATACTGAATATATATTATATATAATTAATTTATTTTCATTATTTATGTATTTAAATACTAATATAATTAATAATATCATTAACAACATGTCCAATCACGTACGATAAATGAAACGATTATTACATAAAACTTTGCTTTATCATGGGATTAACAAATGAACATGTAATATAAAGTCATATATGAAAAATATATGATATCATAAATATTATTATGGCTATGTTACATGTATATTATTTGTTTAAACCCACTATACAGGTTTTTTGGACATATATGTAAGAAATCATACCTAAGGTAAGGGATAATTTTGCAATTCTCATTTTTATCCAAGATTGTTTATATGAATATGTTTTGGGGACATATTCATAATCCATGTCCATGTTTTATAGAAATGTTTTCATAAATTTTTTACCAATCTTATATGTATTTATAAAGTAATTTTTACCCATTTTTGACTTTTAATACATGACATGGAAGCAATCTTTCATTTTTACCATACGAGGTACTTTTTGGATTTTCCGGTAAAAGTATGAGGAGAATATTTTTTTATATTATATATAATGAATGGATTATTTTGTATTCATAATTCCATATTTCCTTGAAACATCCCCTACACAATTTAATGTTTATTTTCCATTAAATTGTATTATTTTAGAATTTCATTAAATTTTGAACAAAGTATTTTTTTTTGAATAAGAAAGGATATTTTCCTCAATAATTAATTTCATGTGTTTTATCAAAAAAGATTTCTATCTAAGATGAAAAAGGATTAGGTTTCTATACCTATTATTTCTTTTTTTAACTATTTTTATAATGGAATTAATTTATATGTTGTCCATTTATCCAATAATTATTATGTATGTATGAAAGGATGTTTAAGAATCCCATTTTATTTCTTGGGTTACACTGTGATGAATGACTTATGTTTTTGTGGAAAATGGAAGAATGATTTCACAATGAGATGGGTGGTACCTATATCTTTGTCCAATTCATTGATATGTATTAATATCTCATGAGATATACATGACTGGAATGGATGGTAAATCTATTTTAGTAATACATGTTTGGAAAGGCATGTAAACCCGGTTTAGTAATTGATTTTATCCAATATAATGGTGTTTGAACAATGCCTTGGCTACTATAGAAATCATAATATTTTATAATTAGTTTTCTACAATTACATGTTTTATCATAATAATATTTTATCGTGGTTAATGATCTTTTATGATCCATTCATTACGTACTTCCCATGATTTATGTCATTGGACAAGATTTTGAGATTTAATCATTATGATCATGTTTTTACGTTCAAATGTTTATGGATTGATTTATGTTCTCCATGTTTATAATTACTAAGAATTTGAGCTCACCCTTTTTATGTTTTATTTTCCCTAGGTTAAAAATAAATTTTATAGGTTGGAAAACAAATGGGGAACAACTATATGGGAGATGTTGAAGATCTTTCACCATGATTAGAAAATTTTGTTATGAGTTTCTAAAGGCACTAAAATAATACTGCCATTGGGATTTTGTTTGTGAAATATATTGATAATTTCAAAAAATAAATGTAATGTCCATGTACATCATGCTTGTGTCTCTTTAGTTGGTATCACAGAGAAGGTTTAGTAAACCTTTGGAAAGTAAGATGCAAAACAATTATTGAGATCACTATAGATATTTCTATGGTTTTTCTAGGGATGTAACTTATTTTAATTATAAATATATGTTAGAGTAAAAGATTATTGTTAAAGATTTTGAATAAAATAATACTAAAACTATGATGTTAGAAATTTAAAGTACTCCCTTAGATTATGTTGTTTTCATAGTACGATTTTTTTTCACCCTAATCTTTTTGGCTTATAGACAATGGATGGAAGCCAATGGAAAAATGTGAATGATCAATGCATTGTAAAATCCAATAATTATCCTCTTAAAAAACCAAATGATATGGGATATGGAGTGAAAAATCGTATTTATATACATACAAAAGCTATGAATTATTCTGGGAATCCAAATGTCTAGAGAAGGGAACAATATTCTATTGAGTCTTTAATGAAGATACATCCACCTTCATTAAATGGGTCTTCTAATCTAATTATTGCAGAAAAATGGATTATTACCCTTGAACCGTTATTTTTCGTACATCCTTTTTATGAACAAGAAAAAGTAATTTTGGCTGTTTTTTGTTTAGAAGGTGAAGAAAATCCGTGGTGGACTCAAATTATGATTACATGGCAGCAAGATGAAATCGAATCCATAGAATGGAACATGTTCAATTTTTTTTTCAATAATTACTTCCCTATTATTCTTCTAAAGAATATTTAAAAGGAGTTCCTTGGGCTTATGAAAAAGGATGGTGAATATGTTGGTACATATGTGGGAAATTTTACAAGACTTACAAGGTTTGCTTCTGGATTAAACATCCAACCAGAAAGTATTGTTGATAGATTTTTTTAGTGGCTTAAAACCAAGTAACAGAATAGAATTATCTATAAGAGACTTTATTAGATATGAAGAGATTGAGCATCATGATATCAAGGTAGAATTATATGTTGTTGTTTCTTATCTATCTCACGGTTTTGACAAGAAACAAAAGACGGAGTTCATGGAAAAATCTCTAAACAATGGTGAGAAGAAGATAAATGAATCTTTATGCTAAACATGTGGAAAGAAGCATGGTGGATATTGACGTAAAAAGACTACAAAATGTTTCAGGTGTCGAAAATATGGTCCTCAAGAAGTTGTGTACTGATGTAATGGGAAAAATTATGCTAATGATATGAATAGAGAAAGTAATATAAAGCACACAAAACTAAAACTTCAATGAAATAAGTGCAAGAAAATGTGGAATTATTCTTACCAATTCCATAATACAAGGTTTAATGATGATCAACATCAACAAATACATAAGTAAAAATGTAGATGGAAGTCACATGTGATCACTATTGGTGATCTTGAGTATGAAATAGAAGTAGTGAAATGATTAAGCATTTATGAATGGGTCTTCATAATAGTTTTGTGGAGTCTCAATTATAGTAGTATTAAATATTGGAATATCTATGTATTGGTCTACAATTATTTCATTAATTTATATGGTTTAAATAACAATGAAAAGTGATTGAATTTTTTTTGGAAAGTAGTTGTTATGCATATAATTAAGTGATAAGGATAAAATAATTTTATTTACTGTATTAATGAGATCATGACTGATACAAGGAAAATCTGATAGCATGGTTTGAGTATATAGATATTTTGGTATATTTGGTCTATGTAAAATGTTAATTTTGATAGAATTCATGTTTTCACTATGTTTTTACAGAAATTTATATTATTATCATCATTTAAGAGAATTCATGATGATGTTCTTGAAATGTTTGGAATGTGACAAACGTGATATATATTGTTATATATGGGGGATAAATGATGGCATTAACATAATTTTTATATGACCTTTCTAAAAAAATTTATTTGTACTGTTAGATTGGACAGATGTATATTGCATAAGCCAATGGTTGGAATGGATTATGTTTGAAAAAATATATTATTGTTTATGGCTATAATTTTTTATATTATTAAAGGAATGTAATAATAGTATTTTTATAGAAAAAAAGGAAACCCCGTAGGTCGGGTGACAACCCATCATGTCGGATAAGGATATGGGACTCGAACCCACTACCAAAGTATGATAGACCTTTATAGACTATCACTGGAAAAAATGAAATCCCTGGTTAGTATAAAATATATTTATTTTATTAAGTGATATTATAGGTGAGGTATAAGTCCATTTTTGGAACCATATACGATTAATATCACCATAGATGGACTTATGTATAAATAATAACTTGTGATAACCTTTTTTTATAGATACTGTTGGAATAACCTATCATTAAATCATATGATCTTACAAAACTTCAAAAATGAAAAATTCAACTTCATTTCTTCAAATAATATCTAATGTTGAAATTGTTTAGGAAACGAACAATGATGAAATTGAACCAAAATAAAGTATGTACTTATTCTCAGAAAAAATTATTTAACTTTAGGGAATGTATATTGAAATATAAAAATCATATCTTAGTACCTTATTTTCCGATGAATCAAATGGTCTCTTAAATCACCATAGATTTATGGATTTCTAGTAGTGAACTTTCTCTACATCATTTTCTCTGTTTCTATCCATCGGAATGTGAGTGTTATATTTCTCTTCCATATCTATGTTTTCACCTCCTGTATTTGTTCCTATATGTGGATACACAGTGATAAGTTAAATAGGGTAATGGTTATGTTTCTATCATTCTTTTTCAAAATGAAGTTTTTGTGTTCTTTTTTATGATGTGGGTTTAAATAAAAGAAATTTTATATAGAAACCCAATTATATCCCCAATGAATTTCGTGGGTGAAATTCATTTTAAGGGAGGGTAGAATGTAACACCATGATATTCTAAAAGATTTATTTTTTAATTTAATTGACTCCATGTGTTGTATGAAATACCATGATTTGCATGTCTTATACGCAACACCATATTACTATAAATTATACGCATCACTCTTGTTGGCCTGAGTACCACACAATTTCATGTTATTTTGATAGAATTAATTTCACGCAAAACTGAGTATAGATTGTTTTTTAATTTATGAATGAATTATGTTTTGATTATTTTATACACAATAACAATGTAATAATTCAATACACACAACACTAACATGGATTTAGTTACATGTAATAGTGACCTTCTCTGATAGCTTGCGTTATACGCCATACTGTGATTCACTAAATGATAATATATTATTAAAATTTTATTATTTAATGGGATAAAACTAGAAATTATTAATAGTATTAACCACATTAAAAATGTCAGATAAAATTATCATTCATCTTACACATTATGTGAGAAAAAAAATCAAATTTTCAGTAAAGAAAGTATATTTTTAAAAAACACAGTTTTGTCGCCTTTTGATGGAACACCCATTTTAAATCTAGTTTTGAAACATTTATAAGTTATATTTGACAATATAAACTTATTATTTGTATATGGGACATAAAATATTACTATAAACAATTTTTTGATATTTTTCTGATAAATTTCATATTTTGATGAATAGTGAAAGTATGCTAAATTGAAAATGAATAGTAAATCTTTAATTAAAATAATTTATATGGTGAAATTATTTTATTTAATTGTTTAATGTATAAATAGAATATTTTTTACAGTTTAATAAAATGTAATTCATTTTCATTAATTTTATATTGAATTCACATGTAAAAACATTTCAATATTTTGAAATATTTTATACAAATACATGTTTATTTCCGCAACGAGATAAATTTTAAATTAATTACTACAACTTGTGTGTCTGAATATGGAAAAAGGATTCTATATTTGGAATCAAAATTTTCGAATTTGTATAAATAGGTACTTTTTATTTTTATACAGTTTGAATAGTAACTTCAGTAATTATTTTATTTACCATGGTTAAATGGTAAATCTGTTAAATAATGTTTAAAAATAATATTATAATAATATTAAACTACCCTAACACATTCTATAATCCTATTGGATGAGATATGTCCAATAATGTGAATCCATGGGACTATTTTAGGACCCCATGGGTTTTACGAGGATGTGAAAATGACACTTTATAAAAATTAATTTAAAGTAATGATAATTATAACCTAATCATATATCTTTTACTAAATTGATTTTAATATGGGGTTATATAATCGATATATATATCTATAGATACTAATTATAATTATAAAAATAATTCCTAAATCAAGATATTTTAATAACTATTAATTATATATTATATAAATATATTTAATTTTGACACAATTATGATGTAGTGATTACATGATTAAAAAAAATGTTCAAAGAAATGAATTTATAAATATTATAACAAATGTAATTTGATTATTTTGTTTTCATACACGAATTTTATAGATGATATTGACATATTATATATTATTTAAAATCTTTGGTTCGACTTAATAAGGTTGGTATGAATTTTTTAAAAAGTCATGTATAAATAGTGTCCATAATGGACACAATTCATAATTTAAAACATAAAATAGTTTACTAAATTATATTAAATTCTTAATGATAATAGAATCTCAAAAATGGTTAATATAAGTCCCAACATGTCAAAAATAATTTTTTTTTGTTATTTTTACATGATATGGTATTACATTAACCCACAATGTGTAAATAACATGATTCCACTATAAGATTTAAAAGGGTAAAATTAGGGTAAAACAAAAAGGATAAGGATAAAAAATCAATAAAAACATTCCAAACAATTATTGTATGATGGGTATTCAAACCAAAATAATTTTATATTAGAATAAAATATGTTTTTGACTATTTTAAAAAGAAATTTAATTTATAAGAAATTAATATTTTGGAACATTCATAATATGACCCTCTCCTCTCTTATACGAAGGCACACACATTTTATCCTCTTAAATCCATTTCAGCCATCTTGATTGGAAAAACTATACCAATTTATCTTCTAAACATCCCTTGTTATATCCTTTTGGTGCTGGTTTTCTCAAAAGACAAACTCTTGTGGCCTAAGAGGAAGAAGTGGTAATTTCTTCTACCGATTCATTTAATATTATTTTTTCTTCAACTTCATCATTTCGAGTTGTTTTATTATAAATTAATAACATAAGTATCACTTCTATAAATATATTTTATTATATATATAAAATAACCCTATTTCACCATCTATACATCTTACAAAAAATGAAATCATCACGCTTGCATATATACAGATTACTGTCTCCACGCCATTGTATAATCTGTTTTCCCCACCACCATACATGGATGGTTTTAATGATGGAAATAATAACTATATACGATTATTATAAAATTATACTAATTATGATATATTTTACACCATCCAATTAAATACTTTGTAAGAACTATGTTAACAATAAAGTTGATCATGCGTATGTACTGTTTACCATCTCCATGACGTAATTAGATTCATCCTTCATGATAGACATTCAAGAATTATTATAAAGTATATATAATAAATAATAAGTAAATATATGAAATAATAAATATATTCGATTTATGTATGTATATATATGTCATTTACCTACTTCTATTCAATTTTATAAGGAAAAAAATATTGTTCAGGCGTACATCAGGCCAACCATCTCATTGAATGGTGTATTTCATTCAATTTATTGATCTGTAATATATATTTATATACTTAATTTAAATGATATATAATTTTTTTTTACATTATTGAAGTATGTGAATCATTATATGAGTAATAATATCATGAACAACAAGTCCAAAAACAAACGATAAATGAAATGATTATCACAATAAACGTTGCTTTTACATGGAATCGACAAATGAATGGGTCATATCAAGTTGTAAGGGAATGATATATGTTATAATAAAAATTATTATAAATCTTTTACAAGATAATAATATTTTTAAACCCACTATATACGAGCTTTAGACAATATATGAAAAAATCATTCCTAAAGAAAGAGATTATTTTTCAAGTCTCAGTTTTATCTGAGATTGTTTATACGTAAGTATTATTTGGGGATATATTCATCATCCACGTCCACATTTTATAAAAAAAAATTTGTTAAAATTTTAACCATTCTTCTATGTATTTGTAAATAAATTTTTAACCACTTTGGATTTTACTACATCATAAGGACGAAATAATTCTTATGCTTACCATATAATGTACTTTTTGACATTTTCGGTAAAAGTATGAGAAGAATGTTTTTTTAACATATATGGAATGGACATATTTTTCTGTCTACTTAAATCCTTTTTTACATTAATATTCTTCTAAAAAATTTCAATTTTATTTTCATCAAAATTCATTTCATTTAATATTGAATGACATTTTGAGAGAAGAAATCATTTTTGGCGATGAATGGATATTTTCCTCAGGAATTCATTTTATGTGTTTCATCAAAACTATTTTCCTTATAAGATGACATAGGGATATATTTATATCCTTATTATTATATTTATTTGATTTTTTTATGATGCAATTAATTTTTATGAAGTCTATTTATATTTTATGGATTCCGTTATGATGAAATGATGTTTAAGAATCATATTTTATTTCATGGGTTATGATATGATGAATAATTTATGTTTTTGTGTCACATGTTAGAATTATTTAATTATGGGATTGGGGGACCTATATATCCCTCCAATGCCTGGGTTATAGTAATATATCTTATGATATATACATTACTGGAATGGTAGGTGAATCCGGTTCAGTAATACATGGATGGAATGATATGAATCCTTTTTTAGTAATGAATTTTTTCCACTATGATGGTCTTGGAAGCAATGCCATGGATACTATAGAAATCATAATATATTCTTATTAGTTTTCCACAATTACATATTTAATTCCAATGCAATTCTATCATGGTTAATGTTCTTTTATGATCCATGCCTTACATACTTCCAATATATATGTCATTTCCCAAGATTTTGAGGATTAAATATTTTGTTTATATTTTTATGTTCAAATTTTAATGGTTTGTTTTGTGTTCTCCATGTTAATGATTTCTAAGAATTGGAGCTCACACTTTTTATGTTTTCCTTTCCCCAGGATATAAAGAAAGTTTTCAGTTAGAATAACAAAATGGGAAGATCTTTATAAGAGATATTGAAGATCATTAACCATGATTATATTATTTTGTTCTGATTTTCCAAATAAACTAAACTAATATTGTGTTTTGGATTTTTTTGTTTCATGTATTATATATTCTGCAAAAGAAATGTAATGTCAATGTACATCAAGCTTTGGTCTCTACATATAATCTCACAGGTATCATAGGGGTATGAATCAGAATGTGGACTTTAATTATTGTCGACTAATGGATAAATCCAATGGTGCTATGAAATCCCAACATCCCACTTTCCAATGGTGCAGAAAGAAGCACCATGTAAATTTCTAGAAGGGGATGAGGATATTATTTTGGTGTGGATGATAGGGGAACATGGCCATAAGTTTATAATAAGAAAAATCCATCGTAGTGATAGAGGATAGGAAAACTTTGATAGACCCTAAATACATGGTTCATTTATACAACAACAAGGAACCATGGCACTTTACGAGACGATGCCCAAACCCAAGAGCTTTCAAAGGAAACCAATAACCTCCAAGGCCCTAATGAATATGTTTTTTTCCATCACATCCTCTGATTAAAATAGTAACTATGCTGTGAAAAGTACAAAAGTTATTTATTCAAGAATAGAAAATGTACATTTTGATTCTGGTTCTACAAATTCATTTATATCCCAATAGTTTAGTAGAACAATCCCAACACCACCACAAATAATTGAATTAGAGTTGTCTGTGAGAAAGGAAAATGGAAAAATTATAGCATCCCATGAATATAACCCCTCCCCTATCAGAATTTGTGGATTAAAATTCTCATTTAAACTCTTATTATTCCTTATGGGGGAATTTTATGCAATTCTTGGCATGAATTTTCATTACCTATATACAACCATCATAAATTTCCATGTGAGGGAAGTCACACTGTATATGGTGAATTGACCCTTATTTCTGTACAAGTGAAAGGATGGGGATGAATATTCTTTAGCACCATCATCCACAGCGTAGATAATATTTCCCTATGAGAAAGTATATCATGCTGAAATGATTGAGTCTATAGAAGGAACCATCCTCAAAGACATGCCAATTGTGAGGGAATTCACTGAAGTGTTTCCCATGGAATTGCATGGTATTCCTCCTATATGTGATATTGAATTATTGATTGATCTTAATACTATGGAGTTTCCAATATCCAAAAAACCATATAGAATAATTATTCCGGATCTTGAAGAGATAATGCAACAACTAATGAAGAATCTGGATAGACGGTTTACACACCCAAGTGGTTCACCATGCGGTGAACCATTCCTCTCCACCATGATGAATGATGGGTCAATGCGCCTTTTCGTTGATTATCGTGAGCTCAAAAAACCATTGAAAAAGATTTAGTATCATTTTCCACGAATTGATGACTTTTTAGATTAGAAATTTGGTGCACAATACTTTTTCAAGGTGGATATGTTGTTTGGATATTACAAAGTAATGGTTAAGAAGGAAGAAAACCCCAACATTGCATTTTGTACAAGTTACAGGAGCTATGAATTCATAGTAATGCCTTTCAGATTCAATAAATCTCCAAATATATTCATGGACATGATAAATAGTGTCTTTATAGAATACCTAGAAAAATTTGTCATACTATTAATTTATGACATTATAACATACTCCAAAACCATGGAGGATCATGGGGAGAATCTATACACTGTACTAGGGACCTTGAGAAAGATGAATCTCTAGGGAAAGTATAAAAACTATAAGATCTGATTAAAGGATGTCTCAATAAATATTCAAATCATCCCATGCAATGTGATATCTATGGATCCCTCCAAGAAAAATTCAACTAATGGATGTATGAGGCCAGCATTTGTGATGGATATTCGTAGATTCCATGGGTTAGGTGAATATTATCATCGATTTGTGATAAATTTCATGCTATTTTCCAACCCACATACCAAGATAACTCAAATGGGAGACATGTTTTGTTATAATGATGAATGTAAGAAGTGATTCAAGGAGTTCAAAAGGAGTCCAATTACAGTGCCCATCTTCACAATACCCACATAGTAGTGAAATTTTTATGGTATTCAGTGATGCTTCAAAGAAAGGCATGGGATGTGTGTTGATGAAAAATGAATTTTTTTGCTTATTCATAAATCGAATTTAATTTTCATGAGAAGAACTATCAATCACATCATCTAGAGTTATATTTAGTAGTCATTTCATTGAATATTTGGATTCATTACCTATTTGGGGAATGTGTGAAATATATATGGATATCAAAAATCTCATGAATATATTCATACAGAAAGTGGTGAACATGCACTAATGATGATGGTTAGAGATGATCAAATTATATGACTTCTCAATTCACTAACATCCAAGGAATGAAAATAAATTTGAATACACTATAAGTAGAATGGTTCTAGAAACACTTTCATTGATTAGAATTGAAAAGTATCAAATCTTCTTAGATGTGATGAAGATGGAAATGAGAATCATAATGAATGTAACAACTTCAATCCTTTCATAACTGATTGCTCAGATGTCTCTTTTGTAATGGATTAAATATTCTCAAATCAATGTTATGATAATTCAGAAGAAAATCGAAACTATCATAAAAGGGAAGTCCATAGATTTCAATTTTAATGAAGAAGGAATTGTGAGATTTGGGTCAAGAATATGTGTCCCATCAAATACAGAGTTAATGAATGTACATTTGAATAATGAACACTGTCCGAATTTCACCACTCACCCAGGAAGTAGAAATATTTATTTAGATCATTAAGAGCATTATTGGATGGATAACATAAAGAAGGAGATAACTGAGTATACAACAATGTTTCCAGTATATTAGCAAGTGAAGGCTAGTATGAAAAAATATAAGGGGGTGATGAAACCATTACACATACAAACATGGAAACTAGAAAATGTCACCATATACTTTGTCACATGACTTCCAATGATATAAAAAGAAACAAAATTCTATCTAGGTTGTTTTGGATCATCTTACAAATATTGGACACATCAATTCAATTTGGGAGGATTTCTCATAGAATCAAATGTCCTAGATATACATCAAATAATTCGTAAAGACACATGGAGTACCCATATCGATTGTATCCAATCGAGATCCAAGACATAACTCTATGTTCTGGAAGAGTCTCTAACAAGCTCTGAATACTTAGCTGAACTTTATTAATGCTTATCATCCTCAAACTGATGGTAAATCTGAGTAGACTATCCAAACTCTTTTGGATATGATGAGAGCCTGATAAATGGACATCAATGGAGTATGGGATAAGAATATTCCGCTTTTTGAGTTCTATTACAACAACATATTCTACTCAACCATCCAAATATATCCTTATAAATACCTTTATGTGAAGAGATATAGAACAACGACATGTTTGGGTGAAGTTGGGTAGTGATAACTTCTAGGTCTAGAAACGTTTGAAGAAATGGTGGAGAATGTTAAAACAATCAAGTATGACATCAATGTTGATCGGAGTCGACAAAAGAGCTATGATTGAAACTTTCTATGAGACCAATAGTTTGATGTTTGAGAAATGGTTTTCCTCCACATATCACTGTGGATGAAAATTACGATATTTGGGAAGAAGGGAAAACATAGTCCAAGTTACATTGACCATTTTGAGATCCTTGATCACATTGTAGTAGTGTCCTATCAATTAGAAATCATCCAAAAATATCTCAAGTACACAATGTATTCTATGTAACACAATTGAGGTAGTACATAATTGACCCATCGAATTAACTCAATCCAGAGGTGGTTCCATTAGAGAATAACCTAATATATGCTAGGAAGCCGGTGAAGATATGAGATCATATGAAAAAAAGTTCTATGATATAAGACAATACCCCATATCAATGTGTTTTGGAGAAACCACACGTTTGAAGAAGCATTAAGGGATCCCGAGGATGTAATAAGGAAGAGTTACCCTCATCTGTTTTTGTGTGGGAAAAAGAAATTTCAGGGGGGGGAATGTTGTAATGAATAGAAATTTTATGAATAAAATTCAATTTCATTTAATATATTTTTTTATTGAAAAAAATTATATTTTTTGGGGTTCATATAACTATTAAGTATCATTATCGTTGATAATATTGCTTCTGAACAATGATCAAATGAATAGTATAAATAATATGATTTTCAGTAAACCTTTTGGAACAGACAAAGTAAATGATTTCATCGACCATAAGTATCATTCCATTTTAAGACCATTTATTCGATGTTTTGAGGCAGATAACATTAATGGGGATTTTCCTAGACTAATCCCAAGACATAATCTATTAACACAAGCTTGTGGGAAACCATTTATGAGAGAATTTTGATCTCGTCGAGATCACAACCCAAACCATGTTCACCAAACGACCCAATGAAATCCCCACAAACAGAGACCATAAATATAGGGCATATACAAGTGTAATAAAGGGACATGTAACAAGACACTTAAATTATGATTATATGCATTATTTTGTTATTTAATATTTAATATATATTTATTTTATTATCGAAACCATGTAAATGGTTTTAATTCATATATAATATTATTAGTTAATATTAAAATTCAATAAAAAATCTATTTTGATGAATTCAAGGTGTATTGAATTAAATAAAATTATAGTGAAATATTATTTCTAAATTATTTTTTAATTTAATTTAATTGATCTTATAATTTTAATGATTACAAATGTAAATTTTATTAAGGTTTGAATACTATTTTTGTCAAACTTGATAATTTTCAATAAATTTCTATATTTATTTTAAATGTGAACATTCACATATTAGGAATATTATTGAGATAAAAGGAATTCTTTATTTGGATTCACAATGCCGAAATTATATAATGGTTATTTTTTCATATTTTTATAAGACAGTGGAATTTTTGGGTAAAAATAAAATAAAATATAAATATATAATGTGTTTTATAACATCATAATGTCTCAATAGTGATTAAATAAAATAATATAAAAAGGGTATTTGGACAATATATTTTTTACCCTTAAAATAATGTTCTTTTATATTTGTTTCATTAATTTTATAATTCGTTGTACGTCCCTTAAAGAATTATAAAATATTTTAACTTTTCAAAATGATTAACTTGAGAGTATGACTCATCACCACATTAGCAAGCCTAATATTTTAATATGTTCATAGATTGGAATTATAAAATAATTTTTTACAATCCACATTGGAGAAAACAGCATGAAAAAACCATGGGATTGTTTTTGGATTTGAATATTTAATTATGTTGGTTCAAAACCCGATTTTTGTGAAATATTAAATAATTCTCCTCTCATTTCCTATATAAAACCACCCATACTCAAACATATCTTTAATAAAAATCATTAGATTTAATCCCTACATTGTCTACCACTCCATAGATTCCTACCAAGGCGACCCAAGATCTCAAAAATATACTCCTCTAGCTCTTTAAGTCCCACACTCATGTAAGAGATTCATTCTTTCTCATTTGTATGAAAGTTTCTTTATGTTGAAATACCCTTTTTCATCAAATTTCAAATGTTGGGGTACAATTTTTCACCCCCTCCTACATAATGCCCTATTTATGTTTTAATGGAGAGATACCATTTTCACTCTCATTAATCTATCCCATGTACACCCAATACAATGCCAATATTTCATAATAGGTATTTCATTTCCCCACTTTCTTCGATTTACTCCATTATGTTATGCATTATATTTCAAAATACCTTGTGTTGGGAGATATATTTATTTGACTCATTACTATCCATTTCATGTGTAAATTATGAGATACCCCTTTCTATATCATCAACCTTTTTTAGTAATTTATATGCAACGCCATTTGGGTGCCAAAAATTCACTGTGATTTTTATATTCAAAAACATCTTATAGGGAATAACATACCCATTTCTCCCTGAAGGGTATTTACCTTTATGAACATAAAAAAATTGAATGTTACTTACATTTATGTGTTCCAAATTCCTTAATCATGGAAAATCTTATTTTTTTTAATGATTCCATGTTATATGATCCATGTGGCACACATATGCATGAAATGAAATGTTTATAAAGAGTGTTCCCTAATAGTTCTCCAACTCATTAGCTAATGTTTAGTATCATGATATGCCATGTGAAACGATGGTTTAATCATTATAATTAATATTAAATGATTGTTTACTCATGATTATTCATGTGAAATGAGGATTCAATCATGATAATCCATGTGCAATGAGCATTGGCTCATGCTAATATCGTGTTGTATGTTTTACCACATTACCATGTTATGATAATCAGATTATATCCTGACTTTATGTTCATGATTGCACTATTCTCCCATGATATTGCTATTTCCTATTATGTATTTTATACTTCATGTTATTCCTTTTTCACTCCCTTACTGGGCTTTATAGATCACCCATTTCTTATGTATATTCGAAGGTTATCCCACGCAATTCTAAGTATGAAGGAATGTTGTCGTGATGTAAAAAGATGTTTTCAATAAAGATGTTTTATATTTAGTATTAATCTACCATGTAATGTTCCTAATAACCAGAGACACTAGACCTCTCTATCGTCTTTGGGTGGTATTAAGTTAATGTTTATGTAATAAATCTTGTTTATGTGTGTAATAATGAGTAGGGTCATTATATAATTTCCAAAGAGCTTGTTTCCTAGTCTAGGTCACTATCATATATTTAAGTCATGTTCATGGGACTCAATCTTGGATCCATATGAATATGGATGAATGACAATAACACCGATTAATTCATGCAATACTACTTACATATTAATAGGTAAATAATCTTAAGTTTGGTGTAACTTTGGGCATTGATGGGAATCTTTGGACATTGGGCACATTTCTTAGAAATAGTTTTACACTTTGGAAGAAATTTTATATGAGGCATTATAGGCATATAAACCATGGAATCCTTCATCGATCATAGTTTAATGATTCCTTGGTCATAAGTCATCCGTGGATTTATTCCTTGGGATTACAAAAATTTAGCATGGAGTAGGTATTGTAGGTTGGTAACAAGTTCTATGTCACATAAAAATAGTTGAGGATGCCTAATTGAGATGGATAATGGAATGAATTTAACATCTTCTGGAGATAGAACAAACACCATATGAAGGCGGATCGAGGAGGTGTATCCCTATGAGGAAAAAATATAAATTTTTACCGTTATATGTGATCCAATATCCTAGTAGGATAATCTATGAATTTTATCTTATGTATGGATGATGTCACACAAGACTTTAATATTTTGGATCTAACACCATGTGAGGCTGAATTGGAGGGTGCATCCCTGGAAGGAAACACCAAAATTGTGTAACATTGGGGGTAGAATTCTCTGATAGGAAGTTCCAAAGGGTGTTTCCCTAAGAGGGAATATGTCAAATAGAAGTTACCATTATGGATTTCACACCATCTAAGGAATATATGGATGGTTCATACCAATGAGGGAACACCTATATAGTTTACCATTATGGATCAAGCATCATGTTAGTTAGATCTAGTCGATGTGCCCCATGAAGGGAAGTTTTCACACCTATGCCTACTATAGTTTGGGATTGAACCACAAATGTTTTTCATATATACCCTTCCTAAAAGATAGGGATCAAGAACCATATAGTTTAATGCCATAGTTTTAGGTTGTGTCACATGATTGATCCATGCAGGTTAATGTAATGCAGTAAAGACACTTGTGTAACAAAATAGTCATTTATATGGGATGTTTTTGGGATTAAACATTTATGATTTTATTTCTATATTGACTATTCAACTTTGTTAGTGTATGTGGAATCCCAATATTATCATATATCTACCATAGTTTACATTTTAAATAAGGTAATGCTATATCTTTACATCATAAGATGGGGATGATTTCATATTGTTTAATGTATTTTCAATATAATGTGAAGATTTGGAATTTAACGTCATATATCTCATATGTGGAGGAGCTCACTATCCACCACTTGAGATAAGGTTACAACTAATATACTGCATTTGGGAATTTCATGGCTTTATTACTACCATTGAAGAGTGTTAAATCACAATGTCCTTGTTATGGTCTGTTGGAATAGAAGAAAAAGATGCTATGGTACATATGATTATAAGAAAAATGTTGGGAAATAGATGAAATAGTGTCATAAGGGGTGTCAATTAGTGGATTGGTAAGATTTTTCGTGCAACTAGGTTTTTTTGTGTGGAGGAATTACACAAGAATAAGGCTCTAGAATAATAGAAAAGGGGTTCCCAATCTATATTTGTATGCATGTATTAGAGTGTCATGAACTATATATGATTTTCACAGGTAGGGTACTTGAAAGAGACATGATATTATAGTGTTAGATTTGTAAGGATCACTCTAAAATAGTCCAAGGAATGTTTTGGCCTATATAAGTTTTGTCATGAAAATTCCATAACATTAAAGGTATATGTTCTATGTTGTAATGAAAGGTCGATAATTGAGTGAAATAGTATGAAACATCGTTTTTGAGAGAAGCCTTTCAAGGAAAGGTTTGAGATTATATATTTTGCTAAAATCCTTGGTTGTTGGTGCATAACCACTTGGCTACCTAATTCATGTTATGAACATCCTCATAATATTCCAATAAGGTGTGGATACGCTTCATCACCATAATGACTTAGTATTTGGCATTAAAGTAGAGTTGTCATGCATTACGGTTGCGTACAAGGATAATTTATTGTTCCCAACAATAGTTTATTTTGTGTATTGGAAGTATGTGGGCCACCGACCATTGGATCAGCTATGGAACTATACCTCATAATGGGTACACAACATGATTTTTTGGATACTTCCACCTTTTCTTGAACATGATAATACTTATGATATTCTTCTCCATCATCCCTATAATAGTATTTTGGGTTGGGTGGAGGGTTTTGTTTATCAAAAACCTACCGTTTGAGGCCTGAGATGAAATTTTGATTCCAACAATCAATCAATAACTATTATGTTCAGGTTTAATTAAAATTCTAAAAAAACATAAACATTCATATTTTTGATGATCATATTCTTATGTATTCAAAATTCAAATGTATTTGTTCAATTATATTTTTTGTGATCTATAATTAAAATATGATTTGTATATTGTAATTACTTCCCCAAAAATTCCCTTTACTGGCCTAATATAGTAATAAATTAATTGACTATTTTGATAAATGTTTTATTAGTTTTAATAGTTACAGTATTCTGTTGAGTAGTATAAGAATAATTCAATTCATGAAATATCCATAAGTATTTAAATTATGATTAATTATACCATCCTTACCCCTAATATGATCACAGAAATTAAAATTTAAAACCAAATTGGTTTTCAATTTTATTTTTCTAGATGCTTAATTTATTTATAGGATCATCATTATCAATTAAATTATAAACATAAAAAAATATAGAATTATAACAACTGAATGAAATATAGTAATTTTTATTACCTATGATTGATGTAGCATGAAAATCACATAAAAAACTACTTATTAATTCCATTAAATTACACATACAATCCTTAGTTATAAATGGTTTCTTAACTATTTTTGTTTTTATGCAAGACACATAATTGTGGCCTATAATATACCATCATTCCACATCACCCGATATGAATAGCCATATGGTATAGATAAAAAAAAGAAATTGACTAATGAATAACCAAAAAGAGATAACTTAATAATGTTAAATTTATAGTAGTACTAAAGATCAATGAAAATTAAAAAGTCACGCTAAAAAGGATAAACAATAAATATAAACAGGATAAGTTATAGGTAAATCTATATATGAGTATCTCTCACAAATGAATCATCTATCAAATAAGGGGAGAAAAATTAAGACAAGTTAAAAAACTAAAATATTCAAATACATTTACCCGAGTCATATAATATAATATCTACAACTACTTAATGGAAAAATTATATTTTGAGTATTATTCACTGTTAGACACTATAAAAGAGTTTATAAAAATTAAAATATCTTGAAACCATTAGTTCAATCATTTAAATTAAAATGATTTTATATCGAATTACATTTAATGAATCATGTATAAAACATATTTTAAATGAATCCACATGAGTTTGGGTCTTAAAATATGGGACAATATGGATTGGATTTTACAAATAATTCATTTAAATGAAGATATCAAAGTGAAATGTAAAACATGATATATAAATGAAACCATCATAGTTGAAGCATAATCTGTATCGATCCATTGGTTATGTTCTTCATGAAAGCATATGAAACTATGTCATATTATTGAATCCTATGATATTGAGTCTTTCTATTGTCTGTTTATATGAACCTTATGTCAATTCCCAAGGTTTCAAAATTATCCAAAGTGATTTTTTTTCACAAAAACAGTATTATGTCATTACATCATGCATGGAACACAAATGTACCCAAGTTCATTGTTTTCAAAAAAAACTATAGTGGGTAACGTCATACCAAATAAATAATAATTCATGGGTTTCTTATTTCATAAAACATATCATTTACCATAATAAAAAAATTACTAAAAATTTTTATAGGTGAAGTATCACCACTAAAATTATTTTAAAATATACGTTTGAAAAATGATATTCAAGTTGGAATTTCATAAATGAATTTCATGAATTTGTTAAGGGAAAACCCCATTATTTATTAAATGATCAATGGTTGATTTTATTAAACTAATCTTATATATTAAAAATTATTTAATTCCATAAATAAACTATTAAAAATTACAATAAAATCCATTATTACATGGGTGAGCACAAATGTATATTGTCATCAACCTATGAATAGAGAAAGAATTATTTAACATGAATTTGGAGTCAAAGGAGAAATTTATTAAATCATCCCAACCATGATCCATTGGAATAAAAGAATGAAACAAGGGATTCACCATTAGTCGGTACATGATGAGTAATTAATGATTCTATAACCCTCCTTGGATCTAAATCCTAAGATAATGGTATTAGATTTCATTAAATTGTAGATGGAAACCAAAATTTGACACCCTGAGGAAAACAATATAATCGTTAGTGAAGGTGCGTATAATTTTAATGTAATTAACCATGAAGACTAGTTGGAAACATTAGAATCTAAAATATAAACATCACTATTAAATGTACCAATTTAATCAATCATTATATATAGATAATTCAAAGCCTTCCAAAATGTGTGTTATGAACATTAAAATTATTAATATATTTAATTATTTTATTGTCAGGAATTTAAATATCCTTAGAGGCATTATATGGTCAATTTTGAAGAGAATGAATGGATAATCATTTCTATTTTTTTCAAAAAATAGTACAACTTATGTGTAATTCGGATTTAAAAATACATATCTTCTATATGTATTGTATGTTTTTGGGTAATTGTTACAGAACCCTATATTACTATTAAATATCCCTATAAAATAAGTGTTTACCCTTATAAGTCTATCCCCATATTTTAATATCACCCTTGGTACCCTTAAAAACCATTCTAAATGGAAGATTACTCTTATGAAATGTATGCCTTATCCTTACTCAGTCCAAGAACAAGTCTCCTTACTCTTACATAGCGTAGATGATACCATTAAGACCCTTTATAAACTAATTATTAAAAATATATTATTCCATTATTCAAATAGATATCCTAACATAATACACTTATGTGAGTCGCTACCCTTACATGATGCAGTACCCTCACATGATACCCTTATGTGACTCAGTAAACGTATGTGATACCCTTATCAAAACCATATAATTTTCACCATACCTTTATCCATAATGTTTTACCCTTATTAAACCCTTATAATTTCATAATTTCTCTTATAAAACACATGTTGTGTATGGGTAAAAGGACCTTACCCTTATGCAAACCCCATTCTATATGTAAGGGTAAAAATTAACATAAAACAGTTTTTTAATTTCAAATTATTTATTAATAAAATCCAAAAAATGATAACAAGTGATTAGGATGTATCAAACAAATATAATAGTTTTTAACAACATCATATTCTAATGAATCAAAACAAACCATAGAAGATACTGAATTGTAAATATCAGTGCGTTACAATTATCCCAAACATAATTTTTTGTATGAGCGAAATACATTTCAAATTATAATCTCACAATAAGAGATAGTTATTACACCTTAATTAATTATTATACCCAACACATAATTTTGATATCCCATCCACACAACCAACGTAAAAGGTTCAACGTAATTGTTTCACAATAAAGTACCTTATCTTTATGATCTATAATTTTATATTCTAGTTTAACCATAGTGGTCTTGAGCTCAGGATTAACATCATCCCATTTAATCATATGGAATGGGTCTTGTTATTATGATTTATATAATGAATCATGAAACACATAATCATTCTATGTCATTCATGATAGAAAATCAACAATATTACCCACCTTTAAATGCCAGCTAACAATCTCGAAAGGACACACAATCCTTTGTGCTTGCATACGCAGTTTTCCTAACAGAAAATGTTTTTAATGAGGAAAAACATTTGGAATTACCTGGTTACCAACCTCAAAATTTCATAGGATAATTTAATAATACACATATGATTTATAGAGACTATATGTAGTCTCTTTCCTCTATCAGATCAATTTCAACTAGTCTATTGTCTCATCGGCACAGATATATCCCACAAAAAGTTTCCTTTCATACTAAACCAAAAAAAGGGATATCTATATGGTCACCCAAAATATGTTTCAAAAGGTCCCATCCCACTCAAATACTGATAAATATTATTTTCTGAAAATTTGTTAAAAGTTAGAATCATCTCTAATGAACACACAATGTGAAAAACATGTTCATGAATCTCATCTACATGAATGTGGATAATTTTAAGAATTACCATATATATGAGGAAGACAATCCCATGTAGAAGAAAAACCAAAAATCATTACAAACTCTATGATACATATTTGTTCCCATGATATTCATCATTATTTGTCCCCATAATAAGAAATTAATGGAATAATTAATTAACATGGTTAATAACCACCTAAATTTGATCATTCCTGTGAGGATTCTAATGTAACCCAATGAACAAGTCACTAGAATTGTCATTTGAAATACATTATGTATTGGGTAATGGTTTCAAAAAACTAGTATCTATAAGGTTATTTACATTAATTCATTGATAAGTATGTCTCGATGACCAGAAGTTAGAAAATGACATCATAATCCCCAACAACCAATAATGGTGTCACAAATCATGATTCATTATAGTAGTCCTAGGGTAAATATGAAATCCGTAGCATTTTAAAATATCAACCTATTCTTATTTTTTAGGTATCTTAATAAAACATATACCTTAGAAAAAGAATATACCTATGGGAGACTAAGACAAATCACCCAAATCCACCATGCTAATATTATTTTTCTAATGTGCTGAAAATAAATTTATTATTCTTGTTAGTGAAAATTATGATCATAAGGTAATTATTCAGCCTTTAAGGAAGATAATTACATATTCTAAGAAGAAAAATCCAATCCCACAATCAAATAAATAAAAAATCTTTAGAGAGAACTCTACTATAGATCCATTGAAACCCTAGGTAGTATTTTTATTCTCAAATTGTCAATGATAATGTTTTCCATGTCTAATGATTAAGAAATATCCAAATAAATGTTCTGAAGATTATAAAAACTATTTATATAATAGTTATTTGTATCCCTATATGTAAAGATTTACATCATGCACTTATGATCAAAATATACCATAAACCACCACCAACGAAATAGCGGTTCCATGTTTTGAGAGTTTTCATAAAAACTACCAACTCAATGTTTGGGTTTTTGTAGTTCCTCTAATGATGGAGCATTTGGTGAGATGCATAGTATACTGTGTAATTTTTCTATATCAATATACACCTTATCCTATGCTCTAGAATCATAGAAATGATAATAAACACAAATAAATTCTGAATGAATCTGAACTAATGTTGTAGTCAACCTCTTTTTTAATACCTAGAATGATTAGTGAACCTTTTTGTTCCACTAAATCAGGGAACACCTACATGTTAATGAAGTCCATAGAGATAAAATCAATGATAAATCCTAAAAAAACCATTAATATACATCTATTCTGATGAAGCTCCACATTTTGGACACATTATAATGTAGATCACAAGACATTTTTTCTAAACACTTTTATATGTCTACTGAAACTCCCCTATATTAAATACCATAGACCACATACTAATCTATTTCGATGTAGAAGATACTGTTATATGTATTCCTAATAATATTATATTCCTTAATGATTTTATGATATCTAAATGACCACTATTCTCTTCCCCACTCTTAGAATACACCACAATAGCATCCACAAAAGTAACAAAATAGGATTTCGGAAACAAATTAATGATAAAATTCATCATCACTATAAATACCATAGTAGTGTATTTGAGGCAAAACTGAATAACCAAAAACCATTAATGACCATACTGTGACCGAAATTTTGTCTTTGGTATATGCACGTCTCTCACTCTATGCAATTTTTACAATTATAACATGTCTTTATTTGAAAAAAATTGGTTTCTATTGAATTTATCAAAAATATATATTATCAAAAGAAATGGGTATTTATTTTTAAGAGACACCTTATTAAACATTATATAGTCTACAAAACCATTGAATCATCTCATGTCCATCATTACAAATAGAATTGTTTATGTTCATAGTTATACCATAGGATGGAGAAATCCTTTTCACACATGATCTGAAATATGAACCACACGATCCAATAACCAACCATTTTCAATTTGGTAACATTGTATTACAATTTGAAAGGCACTAAGAAGTGGGTCAAGAGTGAACATGACCTCTCTATATTGTGTTAAACTTTTCAAATATACTAGATAGTCCTTAGTGTACTCATTCAAAAATATAGACTGTGGGATAACAAAATGGATCAATTAAATCAAAGATAATATATGAAAACTAACATCAGATAATACCGAAATAATGAAAAAATGTGTCATTATCTCATAGATCTATAATCCTAGTAGATTAGAAAAACATTAGATACCTCATGGGGAGAAAAAAAACGGAACATGGTGATGATAATATTTGATATGTGCCTTTAATCAAATAATCATATGCATTCTAATAATATTATTAATGATATCATCGAATAATACCAAGATATTTTATACCAATTCAAGGTTTTCTATCATCACTCTACATGTGTAACCCATAAATCTTCTTTCGATATCATTCCATGTTGACTGGATAGATCAAAAAATGAATAACCCATGTTCCAAATATAATCCCATCACATTAATAATCCTAGATGACATCAGTTATTTAGTATTACTAGTATAAAATAATTCTATAACCATATAGGATTAAATTATCTACACACCTTAAGCCGTAGTGATCTACATAATAGATAATTCTAGTGAAATATCCATTATATAAAGTCATTTGACCCCAACTCGGTTTTGAGTTGTCATAACTACACAAGTATTACACATGTGAATAATATTAAGATCAAACAACCTTTTATACATCCTAATAGACTTAAAATACTTTAGTAATAGTGGATATTTTCATACATAGTAATATTTTCCATAGTAATGAAAATTTTTCAAATAAAATTAACAATTAATACATGTCATGGGTTGTTTCAAAAATGTGGGTATATCATAAATATTCCTCCCACATTGATAAAAACCACATTATTCTACCACTAATAAGCACTAATAAATCGTTTTGATGAAAATATTTCACCCTGAAAATTTATTTTCTATCCAAATGTAATAACCTATATATATACCCCATTTACTCATGCTCCATCGAAGCATAATTCTCTTACTATGTATTTCTCACCAATAGATTATTTACTGACCACCAAAAAAGGATTATATATAAAAGAGTATCAAAATTGATTGAATATCATCTGTTAATCCCATCTCAATCCTCTAATATATATATCAATCACTAATATAAATATCTTGTTCATGGTGAACAAATGTGGTGAAATAGGTGGAATCAACCATAAATTAATTCTGCAAATATTATATGGCTATAATATTCATGGTAATTTACACATTCAATGATGTAAGATAACATTTCAGGTATAATATGACAATGAAATAGTTCTTTATGAAGTCCTCATGTAAATTAATATTCCCGATGGAGACCCAGCATTTCCTTCCTACAGTATCAAGCATACATGTGGTTAAACCAACCATTGAATCAACTACCATTTTAAAAATGTTGAATTCCATCTTAAAATTCTTGAGGTTTTTTGACCCCACCAAATTTAGGTGGTTTCTATATAGTAAATTCAATTTTGGAATCCAAATTATATCCATTGTTTCTATTATCCACTAGACCCTGAGCCCGAATCTTAAAGATAATGGTTTTAGTCATTAATGGAACTTCTGGAGGATTCGTTATAAAAAGGAACTTTTATCTCCTTTAAAAGTAATATTATAATCGATCATAGAATAAATTATCCAAATAGTTAAATATAAATTTCATCTATATTAAATCAATAAAATAATGAAAATATAAAATTAACCATTATACATCAAATAAAACAAAAAAACAACAAGTATGAATGAGTTCTTTAAATAAAAATCAAGTTATGGTTTTCTAATAAAAAAACTAATATCAAGATTTATAAAAACTCCTGACCAACTGTGGAAATGAAGATTCAAACAGGGAAATGATATATTCAAGAACGCTTCTACATATACTAATAAAATTACTAATTCCCTATCATCAGTCTACCAAATACCATAATCAAATCCAAGATGGTGTTTTAAACATCATGATATGTGATGTATCTAATACCATTTCTTATTATACATACCCGAAACATCACCCATGATGGACTACCATATGGTATATAAAAATATCTAAACATGTCTCATGAATAATTAAAATTTTGAGAAACATATTTTAGGTTTTTTGGAAGGATCCCAAAATAATTCCACCAAAGAATCTATATAGTGTTTAACATCATAAATTAGTTATTTCATTGTTTAAATAGATATATTTTGTAAAGTTATTTTCTTTTAAATGACTAATTATAAAGAATAACGTACACGAATCCAAAAGAATATGTGCATCAACATCTATAAAAATATGCATGGATTTAATCATGGTTATCATTTCACTTAAGAAAACCAATAGTTCTAATAAAAAATATTAAATAAGTGAAAACATCATCAATCAAACATAATCAGGCTCTGGCCTATGGATATTTTCTATGACAACGATATCCATCATACGAATAATTGAATCATATTATATCATGTCACTTTATAGTCTATGAATATATACCTTATTCCCACATGAATGGTTCCCAGATGTTCCGATATTCTTATTTTTCACAAAAAAAACAGGTTATGAAATTATTCATAAATTGAAAATAATTACATGTTCATTATTTTAATAAATAATAATAGGAGATAAAATCTTTCCTGGATCATAAATATTCCAATGTTCCATGTTATTCAATAAAAAACATAAACCATATCCAATATTTTATAAACAATTTCAGAATAAATGTATCAAAGATCCCATGATTTGGAAATCTGTTCTAAATTAAAACACATCATTTAGTAATTTCACAAAAAAATTTAACAAAATATGATTAATGAAAACATCCCTTAAAACACATTAGTCAAATAAAAAAAATAAGTAATTGTATAAGTTTTTCATCATATATTCAACATGGATGAACTTATTAAATAATCTAGATATATTTAAAAGAAGGAAAAAATAATATATATGATTGTGCTAATGTATAGAGACACATACCTTAGTACAATGAAAACCATATTTCCATTGAATTTGGTGATAGAGAAAAAATATGATTACTCCTCACAACCTTAATCTCTAGGAATCAATCCAAATAAAAGGTCATTGACCCTAAGGAACTATTGGATGAGGTACAAACACTCCCTAACCCACTATCAATGTGATATATTAGAAAATTTTATCATATTTCATTCTACAACATCTATATCACCAATGTTCCCATCATTAAGTAAATATAAAGTGAGGGAAATTTGGTTTTGGGTAATTTTAAAGAAATAAACTAGGTCATGTGGTTCATAATAATATATCTTCATAATTAAATATCATTATTTAATATTTATTTTTTTAATTAATCATATAATTTATAAAATTTGAATCCTTTTAAAATATGAATTACAATTAATAAATGTTTTAGAATAATTAATTATAAGTTTTTAAATATTTTAAATAGTACATGTTTCAATATAGGGTAAACCTAGAGGAGAAGGAATGAAGAAGAATGTTTTTATTCGTTTTTCTCCAGAAATAGCTATGTGTATGTGTAAAATAGATTTACCCTTATAAAGACATTATATGTCATATATGTATAACTAGTAGTACATAAAATGACCTATATTAGCCTTAAATAGCTATTCAAAAAGAGAATTATCCTTTACATAGCTCCCCTTACCTTTATGTAGAACCAGTTTACACGTACATATCCTTTGTAAATAAAAGATTACCCATAAATAACATCATCATTACCCATACACAGCAAGTGAACCAGCTCTCATACCCTTTCATGGATTATAGGTTATCTGTCAAAAATCATTAACTCATGGGCTTACCCATATTTGATACATTTATGTTCGGTAGTAACCTTAGGTGATACTCATATGTTAATAGATAAAAATACACATAACCCTTATATAATGTATTCCCCTTATACAATACCCTCATGTGATGCATTAATGTCACGTGATATCATACCCAACCTATATCACTTTCTCTTTTCTCTTATCTAGTGGGTTTCCTATGATTATACAACCCTTATAATTTCAAGGTAACCCATAGGAAACATATGTTGTGTATGTGTAGAGGATCCTCACCCTCACCTAAACCCCATATTCTAAGAAAAAGAAAAAATTGACATAAAAATTATTTTTTTACAATATAAAATAAATAAAAAATTAAAACAAATGGTTTTATAAAGTTATCAAATAGTCTCCAAAATATCAAAATCTAAATGAATACCTTGAAATCTGATGATACATGACTAAATGAGGAGCATAACTGAATGACATGTTTGTGGCTATATGTGTCCATTTTTATCAATGTTATGTAATAAAAAGGTTTTGTCATGTCATTTGTCTTTTTTAAATTTATGTTTCATAAATGAGTATTCCTAATAATCAATAGACATATGTGTGTAAGATAAATAACATCTACATATAATTTGAATAATCCACCACACCTGAGACCCTTTCAGAAAAATATCATATCCTCATACAAAATAATGTTATATACCTAAAATAAAATATTTACCAAATGCTTATTTTACATTCACTAAGAAAATAATTTCATATAATCAATGGTTATGTACAATAAATTAAATAAAAATAGGATATGGAAGGAATATTTTAAATATTGGATATTTCTGTTGATAAAATTGTGGGCAGACACACGATTCCCTTGATTTTTTTTGATATCATTGTTCCCCATATAGTGATACATAACATATTTTTATGACTCTATATATATTATGAAATATTTTTTTAATCAAATGTTTCATGTATACCTGTAATAAATCATCAAATTATATTTTTTATTGAACATATTAGCATTGAATAAAATAATAACCAAGTTATCTACTGAAGTGTTGGTTATATCATTATTCTCACAAAGGTGAAAATCTCATTTAATGTTTCCTAACATACCATATAAATAATATAAAAATATTATCTTCATAAATTGTTCCTTTCTTTTCAAAATATATTTGTTTGCTTTCCATTATGGGAGAAGGGGTTTCCCCACTCACCCTTCTATTATGACCAATGATTTATCAACTCTAGTTTGATTACAATCCTTGTGAAGTTTATATTACTCATAATTTATTGGAAATTTAGTAACACAGTTATTGATATATATTACTTCCTATGTTTCAAGAATGATTAGAATTACCCTAAGGGGGATATTATCAGTGAAAAATGTGTAGTGTTATAAAAATAAATTTCCATATTCTTTTAAATTAGATATTATAAGAACCGATATATATTATTTAATTTATCTTTTATAGATCTACGATCTACCATGTTGTATAATATAAACATGAATCGATATGTAACATGACCTCTAATCATAATATGAAAATGAGAATTGGAACAAACCCAATAATATAGATTATTTTCATTCATGAGTCACATTTCCTTAATCATGCCTCTAAGACAACATAATTGAACTTTCATGTAAATAATCTTAAAATGACACAATCATTAACCCAATATTTTGATAAAACATAATATTATTCAGACACACAAATATATATAATGGTATTTAATATTTTATCCAACACGTTATAGGTTTATATAGAATCACACCAATCAAAAATATATATCGATGTGAAAATATAACATAATGATATTCACACATAAATTATCAATTAATTAACCCATGAAAAAGATATGGGATTAATGAAAAAGAGTCCTAAATTATAGCATAATCCTTATGGGAAATTAATTTTGATACTTGATTAAAATATAACCATTAAAAAAATATATAATTTAGTATATAGAAAGATATTGAAAAGTAATATATTACGTTCATCGAACAAATCAAATTTCAAATTAGTGGAATTCCACAATTTCTAATAGTATGAAAACTTCTTAAAATGATTTCATTGAAATTAATGTCTTTGGTCATATTAAAAAATTGATATTTTAAAAAATCAATAAAACAATTATAAAACATATTTCGTAAGAGGTAGAATTTTCAAATATATTATTTTAGATTCCATAGAAATTGATAAGGCATCCATTAAATAATGATATTAAATGTTAATTTAAATTATAATAATTATATTTAAAATTATAATATCTACATTAGAAAAAAAATTATAACCAATTAAAATCCAAGTCATAATGAATTAAAATCATTTTCAAACCCATTTGAAGATATATAAATTGTTCTTGAAATGTAAATTTCATATAATAGGAAATGAAACAATAAATGATTTTTTAGAAAAGGATTTTAATACATTCTCAAAATATGGTGTTCTGGGCCACATTCATAAATTATTTTTCAAAATGGGAACGTTAAATTTTTGGGAACCATTAATCTTTTAAAATATATTTATAAATGGTGACTTGAAATTATTATAAATTTTTTATGGTAAATGTTGATTTGAAAAAAAAACATATGATCTTGAATTAAAATTTTTGGGATATTCTCAAACAAAATCGACCAATCCAACATTTAATTTTTTTAATAAAAAATACATTTCAAATTATGAGAAGGTAAATATGTAGGCCACAAGAGATAGGAAATATTTAGGTATAAACCAATAAAGAAAAATATTGGTGGGCTAGAAAAATTATACCGTTGATGAAAACCCATTATTAAGGAGAACATGAATTATAATCATTAATGTAATAATTTTTTGAGGAATAAATTCAATAATGATGAAGATTTGAATAAAAGTTTCATATTTTAAATAAATAAAGAGAATGTTCATTGTAAAATATCATATTGTAATAAACCAAGAATAAATTTAAATGGATGAATATGAAATGTTATAATGAAATGAAATAGGAATAATGTTAATACGAAACCAAATATCATTATTATGTTTCAAATTTTATATACATGAAATGTAAAACATTATATATATATATATATAATTAATTTCATGAAACATTTTAAAAAAATATATTCATGTCCAATATATACAAATGTTTTGAATATACATCATATATCAATGATGAAAATTGAGATGTGAAAATCAATATGATAAATATAATATATTAATTAAAAGAATATAAGAGTTTTATAATATAATGTACAATGAAATACCATGAAATGAATGATATTCATCGTACAATAATGAAATATAGATCTTAGTACCATATATAAACTTTATATGGTGTGAAACATCAATAATAAATAATTTAATTCAAAATAGAGAAAAATAACCCTTTCTGTGGACCGAGATTCATCCTGTGTGTGCACATAAGAACCTGGATGATCTAATTATATTTACCAAGTAAATATCAAAAAATATTTTCCATCTATATATAATTTATTGGGATATATTTTATACTATGTATTATTTATTTATTATTGTTTTTAGCATATGATGGATACTTGAGCTGATAGGGTCAATTTCTCTGATAAATACATTGAAAATTAAACAAAGAATTTTTTTTTAAATTATCTCAATTACCTAATAAAATATAGAGAAGAATGTATTATATTATTTTGTTAAAAATAAATTTATTCATTTCTATTGGTTTTCCATAAATATATTGAATTTAATAGATATTTATGATATGTTCATTCTATGTTGTTAAGATTAATTTTTGTGCTTGTTATTGATATCACACATATAATGTGGAATATTATCTTTTCATAAGAAAATATTATAATTGCTATTTTTTATAAACTAAATTATTTTTCAAATTTATACATGATTACCATTAATAGAATATTAAATATGATGTTATTTATAGGTAGTAGTATTACCATAAATAAAGATGGCACTTTCATCTAATATTGAATGGGTGGATTTTGACAAAGATAAATATTTATATTTTTAAATATTAATAATTGTAAAAATTTTATATTTTCCCAGAAAAAACTATTTTTATGTGACATTAATGTTCTCTTTGAAAATATAATATTTCACCCATTGAGGTGGTAGGCTACACAAATGAATGATTAAGACTTCAATTTTCAAGTCATTTTTGAAAAAGTTTGGGAAATTGATAATAAATTAGTATAATAAATTTTAATTTTATTAATTATAAAATTTATTCAATTAATTCGTGGAATATTATATTTTTTGGGATTATATGTAAAGACCTAGAAAGGTAAAGGAATTTTTTTTTTAAATACTTCGGAATTTTACGAGTCTGTGGTTTTTGACGGCATTAGATTCCGAGGCCCGGTGTGCCCGAAATCAATTTCTGAAATTTTGTTCAGGTACGTTCAGTAAACGTACGTGCGGGTTTTTCAATCGTTTGAACCGGTGCTCGGAATTGAAATCTGAGGACACAGATGAACTCTCAGCACTGGTATTCACTTAAGGGGATGATTACTACAGTTGCGTTTTATGGGGGTTGAGAGTTAGTATTTGAGGATTTAGAATAAAATAAATAAAATTACAGTAACCAATTTTATTTAATGATGTAAGTTATGTCCTACAAGGAGAATTTATCGGTGGAGCCAACACCTACATAATCCCCTGTGAGAGGAAAATGTGAGGTGGGGCCCACATGAACCCCTATCCTTTCAACTCCGTTAAACTCCCCATTAATCCCCCCTTAATTAATTTGACAACTCACCCCTTAATTAATGTGATCTATTCGCCTCTCTCTCTCCCATTAATCTTTTCCAACAATTTAGATTAATGAATTGTACCCTATAATTAATTAATTAAAGTGTTTGAATTTTGAAAATTCATGTGTGAATAAAATAAAAGACATAGACATTATTTGAGTTTGGCACTCGTTGTGTTGAAGGAATTTTGGGAGAGCTCTAGTGAAATAGAAGAGTAAAGTTCTTCTTTTGACGATGAAATTTTGAAGAATGATGAATATATCTTTCGATCTTCGGCCAAGACAAAGGAGAATGAGACACCTACAAGGAATGCCGATGACGCACCTTCCTCAGCCCCTTCTTCCCCGACATCAACGAGTTGACGCCGCCTCCCCGCGACTCCCTCTACGAACGAACTTTATTTCAAGGAAGTGGGTATGCATTAATTTTTAATTGAATAAAATATTTCTTCATTCATCGTCAAAACCATGATTTATCTTCACTCATATTATATCGCCTAAGGCGGAGGGCGCGGGCCAAACGAACACAGCCCAACAACCCTTCGTTGATCCTCATTTTATTTCGATGGATACGGTGATAGAAAAGGTGGTGGCGAACAGAAGAAGCGGGGGTCGTATGCCATCCATGTGGAAGGGAACCGCAGCCAACTTCCGCGGGCCGCTCGACTGAAGAAGAACCAGCCGCTGTAGTCGGCCCGGCTGGAGGAAACGCAATGCCCCATGGCACCGCGCTGCGGAGGGCCGCGACCATCGCTCCGTGGGCCACTTCATTGGGTGAACCAGCCGGCGTGTCAGTGGGCTGGGTTGATGAAGGCCACAACACCCATAGGTGCCATACATGAGGACTGCGGCCCGCGTAAGTGGGTCGCTCTCACCAGGGTACAGGCCAGCTTCGGTTGGCCGCAGAGGAGGGCGGCGCCACTGGTTCGGGAAGTCTTGGGGTCGCGCTTTCCCCCACATCGCTCGGCCAGCCGGGCCAAGCCGCGTCACACCGGGTCGGTCCTCTCCCCTCTAGTTCGTGCCGCGCTTGACCGGTTCGGGCCGCGCGCTTCACCGGGCCGGTCCGACACCAGTAGTGTCAGACTCGCCAAAACTGGGTCGACCCGACCCACCTGCCCACTGGGCTTAAAGGGTCAGGCCCATTACACTTAAATGCGAATAACATCATGATCGTGCGTCTGATCGACATGCCATCTACGGCACTGGGATCCTCATGATAAGGTGGTCCTTTTTCGATATTCTATTTGTGTTTTTGGACGACTTTTGAAAATGGCCGGGTTTGGAACGAGCGTAATTCCAACCTGTCCCCTAGAACGGAAAATCCAATATCACTCATACATGTCGTCTGATTGATGTGTCGTCTATCACATTGGGTTACTTTTTACGAGACAGATCTATGAGGTACATCAAATCTGGACTCCGTGATAGTTGATGTAATGACCCCTTTGCTCGAGGAGCGGACCCTCCCGAAATCGATCGTGCTATGTGCGGTAACCCTACAGCTGGCTGTGACTGCAATGACTACCATACTGGAATCCTCGGTGGGTTCAGCGATGATGAATACCATGCTGGAATCCTCCGTGGGTTCGTTGAAAATTACAACTGTAATGGAATCCTCCGTGGGTGCGACAGTGATTACTACTGTACTTCTATCCTACGTGTGTCCGACAGTTGACTTCTATTCTAGTATCCTACGTGGGTCCGACAAAGTAGCTGGTCTAGTATCCTACATGGGTCTGACAGCTTAGCTGGTCTAGTATCCTACGTGGGTCTGACAGCTTAGATGAATCAGTGACAACATCTGATCATCTCTATCGCTATACAAAAGATGTATACATGTGTGAGTATTTGTCTTGACATTCAATCATTATCATCGACGTGATTGAGTTCTTTCTTGTGTGGACTAGGTTGTTCTTCGGCTAGAGATTCGGAGTCGAACCGTGATTGATAACATAGGTATATGTATGGGCATGTACCTACGTAGAGTTGGTTGATACATTGTGATTGTATCTTCCTTCTGTGGTTTATCTTTCACGGATATAGGAGACCTTCAGGGGTCTCGGGATCCCTACTGAGTATCATATACTCACCCCTACATGAGATTTTCCTACACTACATTGTGTTATATGTAGAAGACAAACAACACTGATTGTGGTGGAGGCATGTGGAGCTGAATGGTACCCAGAGGTGGACCACTTGGCGAGATGTACACGGAGCGGACATCCAGACCCGAGGTGCTGAGGAGGCCATCTATACCCACGCATCATGTGGGATTTCCCAGAGAAAGAATTAGTGCTTGATTTTCTACATTACTGTATTTGCACTACCTTATCATTTGTACTGTACATTACAGTTGGGTTCATATAATGGCCCATTTACTTTTCAACACATACTTTTGTACTCAGTTTTACTTAGTGATTTCTTCTATTTTATACTCTATTGTGTTATTTTAATTTTATAAATGAAACACATTCCATTTTTATCAGGATTTACGCCTTTGGTACTAGTCTCCTGCCCATGGGCTATGGATGGTGGGATTGGGGTAGTCACAAAATGGGCCCCGAGGATGGGTCGTGACAAATTGGTATCAGAGGATTCAGTTCTACAACAAATATTAGGACATTATTCATTCTTTTATGTGAAGCAATAGTCTTAATAGTATTGAGTATGGTTATCAGTCTATGGAGTCCAGTGTTGGTGCGGTGGACGACATATCCATACACTAGGACTTTGACCTCTGATTTCTGACTCGGTGCATGAAAACACTGATTTCATGTGTGTATCAAAAGATTTATTTGTGATTAATTTGTTCCAACTCACAAGCTATACTGTTTTGGCAATGCCGCACCTATTTCATTTCAGGATGGCCCCACGAAGGCAGCCAGTTAGGGTTCCGAGTTGCGTATGAGATGGTAGCCCACCGAGCGACGAGGCCTTGGTGTAGGGACCCATCAAAGAGGAGGAAACAGTTGTACCACTACCTGTTGGGCCACCGATACCACCAGCTCTCGCAGCAGAGAGTGCACGCCACCTGAGTGTGTTTCACGAGTTTTAGCGACAGAGGCCACCTAGGTTCAATGGAGAGACGGGTCCATAGGCAGTTGAGGATTGGCTAGAGGATGTCTTCAGAGTTTTCAGATTTCTGGGGACACCAGCAAACCTTATGGTGATCCTTCCCCTGAGTCTATTGCATTCATCAAGAGGTAGTTGGTGGATCCTAATGCTCCAGGTGCTTGAAAAGGCATCTTTACTCTGGACGGACTTTGAGAGTCTCTCCTGCTCGGATTTTGTTCTAGACACCCTTCGTGCGGTGTGGATTCAGGAGTTACTTCATCTACGACAGGGCAGCATGACAATAGCTCAGAACTCAGTGAGGTTTACCAACCACTCGTGCTACTACCCATACATGGTACGAGACCCATTCTTCAGGGCCTAGATCATTGAGTAGGGACTTAGATATAAGATCAGGGCTTCGATGATCTCCCTCAGTACTCTGACGTAGGCGGGACTACTGGTGCGAGCCCTTCTTGTGGAGGGCTTTCTCGATGAGCCGACATTAGCAGTGAGACCCACCGCAGGATGAATCATAGCTGACTCTTGTACAGCTGGCAGTAGACGGTTGATGCAAAGGTCCAAGCGGACCTGACCATTAGTTGGGAGACCTTAAGATACAAGTTCGGTTTTGCGGAGCACACGAAACCGAGCCAGCTATACATTGTGTAGGCAATGCTATACATGTGGAGAGCATGGTCACATGGCTCGAGACTCTCCGACCATCCATGCAGACGAGCAACAGATAGTAGAGGGACCTCCCAAGCAGAGTCAGAGGTTTGACTATGGTGGTACTTCGAGAGTATGCAAATGAGGGAGAGGAGTTGGCAGAGTAGGTGGTGGTGGATGACGTTTTGAGGCTCAACCACCACCATGACCAAGAGGTACACTTCGACAATAGGGAGCTAGCGGACAGAAGCAATCACAACTCCAGGAAGTCAAGGATTATGACCACAGCACACTTGAGATGATTCGAGGTACTGTCTGTGTCTACCCCACCCTTACTGTAGTACTTATAAACCCAGTTGATAGTCATTCTTTTATTGTCGGTTCCCTTGTTCAGAGCTCAGATATTCTGACAGAGGCATTGACTCGATCCTTACGGCTAGATACTCTTACGGGAGTAGACTCGATGATTACGCACTGGTGATGGTAGTGTGATCATACTCTAGGAGGCAAGAGCTTCGGCTGCGATCTTCTTGTAGCGGCATCGTGGCCTTACGACTTTATCTTGGGAATGGACTGGTTTTCTAATGTCAATGCTCAGATCGACTGCATAATGTGTAATGTGTGGTGTGTCCGTACGGATGGGAGAAAGTTCACCTTCACCGGTGAGAAGGGAGCCTTTGCAGCATAGGATGGACTTACACAGAGGGGAGGGAAACCATTCACAAATCTGTTGGCTAGTCTCATCCTTAGAGCGGTTGATTTTCGGATTCCGTGTTTTCATGTTGTGGTGGATCAGTATGAAGATGTTTTTCTTGATGACGTTCTAGGACTACCTCGAAGTAGAGAGGTAGACTTCTACATTGACATGTACCCTAGAACAACACCGATGTCTACTCGAGTATATCAGTTGGATCCCACTGAGATTCGTGATCTACGGGTATAGCTGGAGGACTTGCAGGGGAATGGATTTATCTGGCCCATTGTTTCACCCTGGGAATCATCAATTTTGTTCACCAAGAAGGCGGGTGGTAGATTCCGACTTTGTGTCGACTACCATCGCCTGAATCAGGTGATCGTGAAGAAAAAGTACCCACTCTAGAGGATTGAAGACCTCTTTGATCAGCTCATGGGAGCAAGATGGTTCTCGAAGATATACCTCAGGTCAGGATATCACCAGACCAGAGTTCGAGACGAGGATGTTCATGAGAAGGCCTTCATGTGTCATTATTCCCACTACGAGTTCTTGGTTATGCCCTTCGGCGTAACCAACTCTCCAGCAGTGTTAATGAGTCTTATGAACATGATCTTCTAGGCTTACCTCAATCGATTTGTCATAGTCTTCATCAACGGAATACTGATTTACTCGACTACTAAGTAGGAGCACACCTACCACTTGGGGGTTGTAATAGATACACTCTGAGAGAACCATATTTATGGTAAGCTCTCAAATTGCCAGTTCTGGATTCGAGAGGTTAATTTAATGGGACACATCATCTCATAGGCTTCAGTTGTAGTTGATCCAGTGATGATCGAGGTCGTACTTTCTTGGGAGACACCCAGGAGAGTGATGTAGGTGGAATGTTTCTTGGGTCCGGCTGGGCACTATCAGAGATTTGTGTCAGACATCTCAAGAGTTGAAGAACCACATTCAGCTTTGACGAAGAAGGGGAAACCCTTCATGTTGTTAGATAGATGTTTTTAGGTCTTTCAGTAGCTATGTCAGATATTGACTAGTGTACCCATCTTGGGTCTACCAGAGGAGGGTGTTGGGTACATAGTTTACTGTGTCGCATCAGGGACCGGACTCGGGTGTGTCCTAATGCAGGATCAAGCAGTGATCGCATATGGTTCACGGTTGTTAAGATAGAAGGAGCAGAACTACACTACCCATGACATGGAGTTAGCAGCAGTGGTATTCGCCTTGAAGAAGTGGCAGAACTATCTAATGGGTGAGAGAATTATAGTCTACTCTGACCACCAGAGTCTGAGGTACATCTTCTCTCAGAAGGACCTGAACCCGAGACAGTGATGATGGCTCGAGTTCTTCTAGGACTATGACTTTGAGATTGTCTATACTCTTGGGAAGGGGGAGGTTGTAGCTTATGTTCTTAGTAGGATATCGGGAATTCAGCTGCTAAGAGAGGTGACATAACATCTAGCCACGTTGCAGATATCCTTTGTTGATATCGATTGAGCAATATTTCTTTAGTCTCTAACAGTCACTCCTCCACTGCTTCACCGAGTCAGAGTGCCACAGCTTGGGGACGTTGACTGTGAGACACGACATGCTCATATTTCCTCAGAGAAGGCACCTGATGGATTTATTGAAGGAGGGGATCATGTCATCCTCTTAAGGGTATGTACAATGTAACTAGTTTCACTATAGGTGTAAGTGCCGAGGTAGTTTCACACATCCCCTCTAGCGGCACATCTATGAGTGGTGAAGATGTATCATGACCTCTGATGACCACACTTGTGTCCGTGTATGAAGAAGGTAGTATAAGAGTTCGTTTCATGATGTCTCACTTTTTAATAAGTAAAGGCGGAGCACCAGGTACCAGCAGGCTTGGTACAACCCTTAGAGGTCCCAGAGTGGAAGTGGTATGTGATATCCATCTATTTTATGACAGGGAATCCACGTACATATAAAGGACATGACTCTATCTGGGTGATCATAGACCGACTTACAATGTCGACCTACTTCCTATCGATCAGAGAGTAGGGATCATTAGAGAGATTTAGTCGTCTCTATGTTCAGGAGATCGTACGACTTCACTGTGTGCCATCGACTATCGTCTCAAATCGAGGTTCTCGATTCACTTACTGGCTACAGAAGGGGTTGCAGGAGGGTTTTAGGATGCAGCTCTGCTTGATCACCACCTTCCATCCTTTGACGAATGGTCAGACTGAGAGGACCATTCAGACTCTCGAGGACATGCTCTGTTCATTTGTCCTCGACTTTGGTTGCAGCTGGGAGGATCACTTACCCTTGGTGTATTTTGCGTACAACAATATAGACCACTCCACCATCGAGATGGCCCCTTACGAGGCACTGTACGACTGACCTTGTAGATAACCTCTATGGTGGACTGACCGAGGGGATTCAACACTTTTAGGACCAGAGATGGTTCAGGCTATAACAGAGTAGGTGAAGATCATTCAGAAGTAGATGAAGACTACACAGAGCAGACAAAAGTCCTATGCTATTAGGAGATGTAGACCACTACAGTTCGAGGATGGTGACCACATCTTCATGCGGGTCTAACCTCCACGAGGTCTACGGAGATTTGGTCGGGGTAGCAAGTTATCTCCGCATTTTATTGGACCTTTCCAGGTCTTCACCAGATTAGGTGAGGTGGTTTACCGTCTGGCCCTTCCACCTCAGTTGCATCGGGTGCATGACGTTTTCCACGTATCTTAGATGAGGAGATATGTGCACGACCCAACCCAAATCATCGATCATGGGGAGCTAGAAATCGATAACCGGGCGACATTCACGGAGGTCCCGGTGGAGATTGAGGATCGATAGGAGAGGTTCCTACGTGGATGGTCGATTCCTTTGATTCATATTCACTAGAAGCACGAGAACCTCCAGGAGAGCACTTGGTAGCGGGAGGCTCATATGTGAGCTCAGTACCCCCATTTGTTTCTCTAGTGTGTTTTGTAGCTTTATTTGGACATAAATCCCAGAGGTGGGAGTAATGTAAAGACCCAGAAATTTCATGGAATCATAAATACTTTTGAATTTTATGATTCTGTGGTTTCTAACGGCACATGATTCGGAGGCCCGATGTGCCCGGAATCAATTTATGTTGTTTTGTTCGGGTATATTCAGAAAACGTATGTGCCAGTTTTTCAATCATTTGAACCGGTGTTTGGAATTGAAATCTAAGGACACCAATGAACTCGAAGCACCAATATTCTCTTAAGGGTACCTTTACCGCAGTTGTGTTTTATGAGGGTTGAGAGTTATTTTTGGGGATTAAAAAAATAATTAAAATTTTTTGTACACAATTTTTTTTAATGATGTTATTTATATCCTACAAGGGGAAGTTATAGGTGGGGCCCAAACACACATAACCCCCCATGAGAGGATAATGTGAGGTGGGGCCCATAAGAACCCATATCCTTTAATCTCCCTTAAACTCCTTATTAATCCCCCCTTAATTAATTTGACAACTCTCCCCTTAACTAATGTGATATCTTCACCTCTCTATATCCAATTAATTTTTTCCAACACATGTGATTGATGAACTGAACCCTACAATTACGTAATTAAAGTGTTTGAATTTTGAAAACTCATGTGTGGATGAAATAATAGCCTTAGCTATTATTTTAGTTTGGCACTCGTTGTGTTGAGATAATTTTGGGAGATCTCTTGAGAAATAGAAGAATAGAGTTCTTCATTCGATGAAGAACCACTGAAGAACGAAGAACATATCCTTCGATCTTTGGCCAAGCCAAAATAGAAGGATCCACCCGCATGGAATGCCGATGATGTACCTTCCTCGACCCCTTCTTCCTCGACATCAACGAGTTGACACCACCTCCCCCCGACTCCGTTTATGAACGAACCTTATTTCAATGTAGGGGGTTTATTTCAATTTTTAATTGAATAAAATTTTTCTTTGGTCTTTGTTGAAACCATGTTTAACCTTCGGTCATATGACACCACATAACGCAGAGGGCGCATGCCGAATGAACACTACTCGATGTCCCTTTTTTGATTCTCATTTTATTTCGATGGAGACGGTGATGGAAAAGGTATAGGAAACCAGAGGAAGTGGCGACCTTATGCCGACCGCATGAAGAGTAACTGCGGCCTGCATTCGCGGGCCCCTCGACAAAAGAAGAACTGGACGGGCTGGAGGAACCGCGGTGCCCTATGGCGTCGTGATGCGGAGGACCGAGGCCCACGCTCTACAGGCCGCTTTGGTGGGCGAACCGGCCGGCACATTGGCCTACCGGGTTGATGAAGGCCGCGTTACCTATAGGTGTCACGCAGGAGGACCGCGGACCGCCTAACTGGGCCAATCATGACAGAAAGACAGACCGGCTTCGGCAGGCCGGACATGAGGGATGCGCCACTCGGCGCCGATGTTTCTAGAAGTCGGGGGCAGCACTGCCCCCCCCATCACTCGACCACCTAGGCCGAGCCGGTCGGCCATCCGGGCCGAGCCACGGCCAGCAAGGCTGGGCCGCACCACGCAGGGCTGGGCTGCCCGCTCCACAAAGCCGGTCCAACACCAACGGGGTCAGACCCACCAAAACCAGGTCAACCCGACCCGCCATCCCACTCGGTTTAACGGGCCGGGCCCGTTGGGCTTAAATGAGAATAATTAAATGACTGTGCGTCTGATCGATGTTCCATCTATGGAACTAGGATCCTCCTAAAGAGGTAGTCCTTTTGAGATACATTAAGTGCGTTTTTGATGACTTTTGAAAATGTCTGGGTTTGGAACGAGCGTCAGTCCTACCGAGCCCATGGAACGGAAAAGGCAATATCACTCAGACCGGGCGTCTGATTGACACGCCGTCTACCGCGTTGGGTTCCTTTTTACGAGATGGAAATTCGGGGTACATCAAATCTGGAATTCGTGATAGTTGACGTAACGACCCCTTTGCTCGAGGAGAAGACCCTCCTAGAATCGAGCGTGTTGTATGTGGCAACCTTAGAGATAGATGTGACTACAAGGACTTTCGTACTAGAATTTTCCATGTGTTCAATGACGACAACTACTGTGCTAGAATCCTCTGAGGGTTCGTAGATGAAGAAAACGGTATTGGAATCCACCGTGGGTTCGACAATTATGACTACTATAATTTTATCCTATGTTGTTTTGATAGTTTACTTATGTTCTAGTATCCTATGTGGGTCCGACAGAGTAGCTGGTCTAGTATCTTATGTGGGTCTGATAGCTTAGATGGACTACTATCCTACATGGGTCCGATAGCTTAGATGATTCAGTGACTACATCTAATCATCTCTATCGCTATACGAAAGATGTATACCATTGTGAGCTGAGTCTTGACTTTCAATCATTATCATCGATGTTATTGAATTCTTTCCTATGTGGATTGGGTTGTGCTTGGGCTCGATGGTTGGAGCTGAACCGTGATTGATAACTTAGGTATATGTATGGGCATGTACCTAAGTTGAGTTTGTTGATACATCGTCATTGTATCTTTATTCTGTGGTTTCTCTTTCGTGGATTCTGGGAGTCCTATGGGGCTCTCGGGGTCCCTACAGAGTATTGAATACTCACCCCTGCATGGGCTTTTCTTGCACTACATTGTGTTGGATGCAGATGACGGACAACACTGTTTGAGGGGGAGGCTTGTGGAGCTGGACGGTACCCGGAGGTGGACCACATGGAGAGATGTAAATGGACCGGGCGGCCAGACCCGAGGTGCTGAGGAGGCCATCTGTACCCACCCTTCAGTTGGGATTTCCCAGAGGATGACTCAGTGGTTGTTGTTCTACTTTACTGCAGTTGTACTAGCTTTTCATTTTTATTGTCCATTACTCTATTGTGTTTGTTTACTTTTATAAATGCAATGCATTCCATTTTTTTAGGACTTACATCTTTGGTGCTAGTCGCTAGCCTCTGGCCTATGGAAGGAGAGTTTGGGGTAGTCACGGCATGGGCCCCGAGGATGGTTCGTGACATTATAAGAAAAAAAATGGCTTCGATAGTTTGGTTGAGAACATTTACCCTCTCACTAGATGTTCTACATTGTGTAACAAATGAAGGATCCTAAGTATTGTATTATTGAAGTATAATGAAAAATGGGAAATGGGAAATGGGAAGTGGTGTTAAGAATGAATATTTAATAATTTTATTTTCTAGAATTTTGTTGAATTTGGTGAGAAGTGTTTTAGATGTGATATCCTTTCATAAGTGAATAAAATGTAATTCTATAAATACAGATTACATTTTCAGTGATAACGTGACACTATTAATGGGTTGATGGCTCCAAAAGTTGTAAATAATGATATGTGTTGTCAGAAATGGTTTCTCAAGACTATATTATTTATTTTCACACATTTTTAAACCTGTTTCACTCCCTTTACACTATATTTTGTCATTTTATCATTTTTTTCTTAAATTGTTAAAATATTTTTAAACATGTAATTTACATTAGATTTAAAAAATATGGTATAAATTAAAAACATATATTTATGTTAGAAAACTAAATTTATCATCAATATAATTTATTAAATTTAATAAAAAGTATGAAATCATCTTAAATATAAGAACCCTTAATACATAGAAATTGTTTTTTAGAGAAATATGGTTTTTACCAATAAGTGTTCTTATATTATTCCGAATCAATTACCAATTAAATGAATGTAAATATATAAATATAAAAATGATATATGTTTAGTAATAATATTATATACATTTTTTGAGAAAGGAAAAATTTATTTATTTTTAGATTTTAAATTACGTAATGTTATTTTAATAATTCATAAAAAAATAATTTTTTTACCATTATATACAAAATTAACTTTAATCATAATAATCATAATATTATGATTAAAAAATATATTCAAATCCTTATATACAAAGAACATTCAGATATATAATATGAAAAATATTTTATTTGTTTAAATTTCTATAACTGAAGAAAATTATTTTTTAATATAAGATAATAAAAACACTTTTTATAGCAAAATATTACATGTGTTTCAATAATGGTAAACATCGATTTCAACATTGTAATTTCAAATTATTTATTCTAGTTTATGAATATATTTTTATATTAATATTGTTGAAACAACATTTTATTATTTCCATTAATTATGATAATTTCATAAAATTGGATTTATTAGAATAATCCTTATTTTTTTCTATTCACATAAAAATAAATAAATTTAGAGTAATAAAAAATGGACATTATAAATAAAATATTATATGATAAATTAGAAAAATATTTTAAATTATAAGAATGGAAATTCATTTGTCTATAAATTTATCATTGAAATTATTATCAAATATATAATGAAATTATATTTATTAAAAATCTCTTTTAAAATTTCATAGATTTATCTTCTATTTTTTATGAATTTATAATTGATTTCATTTTATTTATTTAATATTGAGTTTATTATCTCAATAAAAAATAATATTAATCATATAATATATCATTTATCATTTTTGTTCAATGTTTCATGTGAAATAAGCTATCAAATGAAGTATTAATTTAGAAAAATATATATTCCAAAATCATGGGGTGATATATCCCCACAAAAAAAATCTTCATAATAAATTTTATTACCTCATAATAAAAATAATATATAAGATTACCAAATTAAAATAATGAATCATGATATGGATTTCAAGGAAACAAAATCTATGTTGTCTTATGAAATTAGAGGCAGTATACATTTTCCTAATTAATAGGAATATATAATTATTTTCGACAATTTATTCATAATTTCACTTTAGGTGAATGTCTTAGGTGTTTCTAAAGACATAATATCCATACAAATCTTTTCAAGGTAATATTTCCAAAAAATTAATACTAAAACCCAATTTCTTTTGTTAATACTATTCAATAAAAGACTAATTGATGATATGAATATGAAAGCTCAAACCCAATCTTTCCTCACTAATGAAAAGAAAATTTTAATGTATGATACTTGGAGTTAAAAAATTATATAATTTGTTCAACCAATAACACCATCACCTTAACCATTGTTATCTTTTGTAAATTTCTATCAAGTTTTATAAACTATAACAAATCTTAAAAAATAATCTAAACACATGCTTCTTTTAAAGTATTTACATATAATAAACATTATATCCCATAAAATAATCTCACAATCCCAACAACCAAATGGTTAGTGCATTTGAGGGCATGTTATATTAGAAAATTTATTTTTAAAAACTGATAGAAAATATCCATAATCAAATCATTCTAGAATCCATTATTATAAATACCAATTTTCTTATGGAAGAAGTTTATAAAATATTTTATTTAATTGATAGTTTGTGTTATATGAAATAACAACTTCATAAAAACTACATAATATTATTAAAATATTATATAATTTATTAATCTATATGCAAAATTTTAAGAGTGAATATAAATAACTAATTTATGAAATAAATATATATTTCTAATTAATTATGAAATTATATGAATGTGATTATAAAATAATAATATAATTCTTAGAAAATTATAGTTATTCTTCGAAAATATGTTTTCTAAAAATTTTTTTTCATAATTTTTCGGAGTGAATATTAATTTATAAATGTTCTAGAAATTTTATATGAAAATAATAATTAATTTTTTGAATTTATAATTTCATAATTATAATAAAATGTATTATTTATAATTTTATGAAATAATTAGTTTTTCATAGAATAGTGAAAAAAATTATTTATATAGAAAATTGTATTTCATTTAATGTTTTTACATTATGAAATTTTTGGATTTGTTTATAATTTTAATTAGATAATTTTTATTTAAAATAATTAAATAGTGATATTTATGCGTATTTTATACTTGAATTTGATATAAATAATTTATTTTTTAAAAAGGAATTTTTCTGAAGAAAATTGTTTATCGTAGAGTTTTGGTCTGTTTTCTTTTCAATTAAATTCTATAAAAGTCATGTTTTTATTTTTGAAACATTTAATACATATTTCGGATTAATGGATATAACATTTTCAAATTGTTCAATTTTATTTTTTCTTAATATTAATAGTAACCATAATAAATTTTTTTACCATAGTAATGCGTAAATCAGGTAATTAATGGTAAAAACAATATTATTTGGAGGATTTAATTACGCTAACGCTTGAAAAAAATTCAATTGTATATACATTTTTTTATAATCATACAATTGTAAAATTTATATCCTTTCTGACAATAAGAATGAGATTATGCTAATTATAATATTTTATTTAAATAAATGTTAAAGATGACACAATCATATTTTTGATAACTATAACATTTTTAATATGGTTTCATCTAGAGGTTTTGTTCAATTGTAAATTTTATTCTCAATGATAAAATATTTAACTTAATCAATGTAATTTATTTATAAATTTTAGGAATTAAAAAATTAACCATGTTTTTTTGCACAACACGAATGCAGTAATTATTCAATTAAAGGAAAAATAAAATACATTAATTTAAAAATGTAAAAAGTAACACAATTTGAGATATTTAACGTTACAAAAGAATTATATATGTTGCATCGTCATTTTTTGGATGTAATAAAATAGTTTTTCTAATTTTTACTTATTCTCCTAATATTTTTAGATGTCAATGTAGTGAATATGATAATAATTTAAAATAATGATATTTTATGGGATTAATGTGTTATTAAATTATTTAAAAATAAAAAAATTATGATAAAGTATACCAAGAGATTATGATATGGCATAAAATATCTTAAATTTTCAATTTTATTTTTCAATTAAAACTATATAATTATAAACTTAAACCCCTATAATATTGAAAATGTTGTTACTGTAGATAAAATTCTAAAATAGTGAACGAATGGAAAATAAAAATATGAAGGTTTAAAATGACATAAAAATAAGACTAAAATAGGTTGTTTGATGGTGTGAACAACATGTATTATAATATCACATAATCTATGTCCCTTTTTTGGTATTTGGATTGAAAATAAATATATTATATTTTAATATTTTCAAAAATACCAAAAGATCTCCTCACCGCAAATATTAAAAAGAACCATCTCTATGACCCTTTTACAGCACATTAATACTTATATATCAACCATAGTATAAAATTTACACTTATAAACTTCCATAATAACATTGTAGAGGTGATTGTATTCTCAAAAGTCCAACCTTATATCCCTTTGGAGTATATCCAAATATGACACATTGAAGAAGAAGTAATCACTCAAACTTGTCAATTTAATTTTCTAATTTTATTTTACAAATATAAATATATGATGGATACCATAAAATAAAAAATCCATTGTCAAAAATATTCATTAAATTTTATCATTATTCTAATGTAAATACCATTATACACCCCCTATTTATCTAACACGAAGTGATATATTGATTGTGAGTATGTATGCCTTAACATCTCTATATAGTTATACAATACATTTCTCATCAACATATTTTATAGATAGCTATTATTATGGGTGTAAGGAATATATATCATATATTATATTATTATTATTCTAGAAATATTAATATTATTTTACCATTATTTCATTCCATCAATCAAAAAATGGAAACCCTTCACGCATATATACGGCCTACCATATCAATCAAAAGTGAAATACAATTTTCTATATCTAATATCAATGGATGATTATAAATATGTATTTAATTATTATATATTATATTTATACCCTGATTAATTTTCAAAAAATTATAATACATGATCAGTCTATCAGGGACAAGACTACCGAACTGAAACTTGGTTGGAAAATGATGAATTTATCACGTATAATAGTTATTGGAGTAGAAAACTTTTAATAAATTGGTGATAAGATGTTATAAATTAATAATACATGATATGATATAATTGTGTTTATTGAATAAATTTATAAAAAATGTATATTTACTATACTAATGGATTTAATTTGAATGGTTAAAGGCATGAATTTAGGTAAGCGCTTATTTCACAATATCATCATTATTTAGGATTGTTTAAATTTAACAATCCACTGAGGATTATTTAACATCAATGTCCAGGTTTTCTAAAAAATTAGTAAAAATACATATAATATTCTCATAATACATTTTTATATCATTTTTTCTATAATTTTAATTTTTCTAAATGGTTTGAAAAGGATATACTTTTCAACTTCAAAAATAATGTACTTTGTTAATATCTTGATAAAATACAAAATAGTAATTTCTCAACTTATACAACAAGAGTGGGTTTTCCACCTATCATGACAAATTAATAATATAATTATTCGTTTAAAATCCTCAAATATTATTTTAAAAGAAAATTTTTCCTTTTATTTGTGTGGAGACAAATAATTATGTCAAAATTGAATGGATATTTTCATCAAGAAATAATCTTAGTGGAATTTTGAAATAATTTTTTTATATTAGTTGAATTTATTTTATGTTACTAATAATTTATCAGTGATATAATACAGTGATGTAATCCTTATTATTTATATGGATATTTTTTTTGTTCTAACATAATTTTTTGAATAACTTTAGTTTTCTATGAGTTATTATATGGTGAAATGTTTTTGAAACCCAATTATTTTCCATGGGTAATGTAATGTTGTAATGTTTATAAAACCTAATTTTTTTTCTTGGGTTTTGATATAATTAATGGTATATGATCATATGGAAATCATATTTATGGTTTTTATTATGTGACTGGGGGTTATGTCTCTATCAAATTGGTTGGGTAAAGCTTAATGTATCACAATTTAACAATGGGGAATACATTAATGGTAATAACCAATAATGGTTAATATGTGTGTCTAATCTACTATGGAAATTAATAGTATTTTGATCGAATGTGATAATGGTATAAGAATTAATCCTTGAAATATGAAATGGTTTTCTATATTTAGGAGGATGAATCAATTTTATGAAATTATATTATGGTTCATGATTGATTTATGATGGTTTATCACTCCTATGGTCCATTTTTCTGATATGATAATGATTATGGGATTATTTAGGTTTTTGATCTATGATAGGTTTTGTAAAAAATTTATAAACTATATCCTTGATCATATGAACATTTTATTTTCCAATGATTCCATACGGTTATGGATTGATAACTCATATATATACCCTTAATGAGTATCTGAGATCAACATTTTCATATGTATCCATACCGATCAGATAATGAATGGTTTTTGTATGATAAGACTAAGAGGGGTACTACATGAGAACATCATTACAGGATATGTTGAGGATATTTATTAAAATATGTATACAGTATATGTAATATGAAAAGTCTCAAAAACATTACAGTTCTGGCATTGATTGTATTATGATGTATTGAATATTCATCTAAATAGATATGATATTTGCGTATGAAATTTTTGGGCTATTATTGTTGGAATTAGATAAGGGTTTAGAAAATAATTTTAGATTATGTTTAGGAAACTTTGATGATAAAAATAGGGATATGACTATATATGTGATAACTACATAATTTTTTGATAAAGATCATAAATGAAAAGAGTTCAACATAAGGTTTTATAGATGATGCTGTTGGGAATTAGACATTATACAAATTATTTTGTATATGCACATGTCTATCCATATGATTATTTTTTGTCATTCAATTCTTTCTGGTTTACTAAATGGCTAGAACATGATGGTACCATGTTAATTTTGAGTGAACTAGAAAATACAATGATTTTTTCTCGAGAAACAAAATGTTTTTGGGGGAGAGAATGCATAATCATGTAGATATTCTAATGAAGCACTCTTAGGATGTGTATCATGATTAGTTACCAAATTACTAAAGTATGGAATAATGTAATGATGAATATTTTAGGGTCAAAATCCACAATCTCATTTTCTATCTTAAGATTAGATAGTGTCTTTGTGATGGATCATCACCACTACTGAAATATTTTCTTTTCATTAATGCAAAGGATATGAAAACATTTCCCTATATGTTTATAATATCGAAGGAGAAATAGATCAACATTGGAATTTTATCATGAATACGAGGATATTAGAAAGGATTGAATCCATGTAAGTAAATTATTTTAAGGGGATATTATTCCTCAAGAACATTCCTAGTATTCTAAATACAAATATATGGAAGTAATTTACTGAAGGGAAAAGAAATAATTTTAAATACATATATACCATTAAGGAAAATTTTTCAAGGATTGGAATTTATACTTATGGTTTGATCGTTAGAAATAAAATTACAATTGATCGACTAGTTGGTGGCCAAAAACCAATTATCCAAAAGGAATCTACTAAAAGAGAATTTTTTATCTACAAGTATACTATTCAATTTTCACATAAATTGTAAATTATAACTTGATATTCCCACTGTTCCTATTGTTTTCATAAGAAAATAATGATCGAGTTTCCTGGAAAATTGAACATATCACACGATAATGAAATTCTATTGACATACTTGTCAAAAATGTGTAAGAAATACCAATGGATTTGTATGAATGTAACTTTAAGTTTTTTAATTGTGGAAAAGTGCTTCATAAATCTGGTTAATTTAAAAATGAAATTAATGGGTCTATTATTTTGATAGATTGGAAGGGTATGAATACCAATTCACTACCCACACTCCAGTTCTCACAGTTCAAGTAGTTTGGGTGTTTTGTGAATGAATGCCCTAATTCATTGGGTCATGTTAGATTTAAGCTACAGTAACCATTAATGAAAAAGGAATTATGTGATTTATTATTTAATCACAATGGATAAAGTGAATGATGATGCTTAGGGTACCCTTATTATCAACTGTATTATTTAGAGTTTCATGTTTGATATTGTATGTGTGATCCATATTAAAATACAGAGGTTCAACCTTTAGAAAAATTTAATTATATTTTCTACATTTATATGAATTATTTAATAATGAAATCAAATTTGTTAATCCATTTGTAAAAGTATGATCCGAAGATTCTAATGAAACTATTTTGGTATAAGAGAAGATAATTTCTAAGGATTATAAGGTTAATTAAAAATTGGACATGGATATGTCCCTAAGGAATATTAACATAAGTGTTATGGATGTCATCATGGTTTTATGTGTTATCACCACATTTGAGGTTTTTATGTGATTTGAGATTATCAAGATTAAGGATATTTTAAGAGGATTTTATGAAAAAACACATTTCATTGTATATGTGATAAAATTATTCAAGGGGGAATTCCATTACACTTAGTAAAAATATTATTAATGATTTTTCTAACCATTAGGGTTTATATTATTTTTTATGTTGAGGTAATTAGTGGTTATTTTTAATCACCATATGATGTCTATACATTTCATTAAGTTGTGATTTCTCTCAAGATCATCTTTCCAGAATATATATTGAGGAAGTATTAATATTTCATGAATTTCTATATTCTGTTGGGTCTAATTGGGATATTTATTTTACCTAAATATTTTGGTCAAGTCCTCAGTAAGATATTGATACATATTTGAGTTTCATTACCATTTATCTTCTTTATGAATATGTATAGTCTATGTGAACAGTTTTGACATTAAAGGATATTCAATGATCTTTTTCTATGGATTTAAAAGGTAATTTGGATCAACAACATTGTGTAGTAGTTTTTTTCAATAATATATTTCACTCATTAATTATTATGAATAGATATGAATTGAATTTTATAAGTCCAATGTCCATGAAATAAGTTGTAAAATGAAATTTGTTTAGATGTGAATAGTCTGATGAGATATAATATATGTTTCAATTCATTTAACTACATGAGAGAGAAAAGATGATAAAAATGTTACAGTGATAACCAATGACATGATGTAGAGTATGATGTTGATTATAAGGTCTTTCTAGGAATTTTTATATATAAGATAGAATGGAAATATAAAACATAAGTATAGCAATCCCTTTTTAGCACATGATCACATCGTTATAGTAACCAACAGTTTGTTTCTTCCACCATATATCTCTTATATTCAAAATTTGTTCTATGTATCTCTTCTAAGGAATTACACACTGGACCCATCACATGTACTTAAATTATTGTTCATATTAATGGATAAAGATCATTTTTGTGATGAATGGATGATCATAGAGGTAATTTAATATAAAACAGAACCAATAGTCTGGTTAATGTTTTAGACTGAAACCACTATTTTGAGAAAGCTATATGAAAACCTAAAGATGTAATGCAGTATAGGTTTCCTCATGTTATTATATCCAACTGTAGAATTTGGATGGAGAAATAAAATTTAATTGGTGTAATATTTAACACCCTGATATTTTTATGAAATATATTTTTAAATAATTTGATTTCATACATAGTTTGTGTATTTCTCAAAATCTTGTGTATAAAAACCATGAAAAATTAGTGAAATATTATATATTCAATATAAAATAGATATTAAATTATATTGATTGAAATGGAATAAAAAATTTCTGAAATAAATATACTGGGCCAAATCATTAAGAATATAGTAGTTTACTATTATAAAATAATCATGACCATTGTAATAAAGTCACTTTATCCATCAAAAATGTTTTTCATAAAAAATAAGATTTAATTATTATTATGAGTGGATATTAATTAACATAATTTCTTGGATATTAATTAAATAAAATTAATTAAATATTCTAATTCATAATTTTAAAATTATCTTAAAATGAATATCTCGAAAAATTTCAGAACACATATATTTTTCATCATGTAGTAAAAATACATATTATACTGAAAATATAATTTGATTTAATGTTTTGACAATGTAAAATTAATTTTTGAATTATTTTTTTATATTTTCAATTGATCATCGTGAATATCAATATTCCCCTCATTTGATTGAGTGGGCTTTATATTAGAATTTATTATAAATAAATTTTATCTTTACAAGGGGATTTTTTGCATATTTTTTATTTGTGAATTTATGGTATTATATCAAATTAATTTATGATCATCTATTTCTTAAATTTCAATAAATTATTATCCACATTTTGAATTATTAGGAACAAATTTATTGAATAGGAAACCTTTAATTTTTTTAATATGAATTGAAACCTCTGTAATTTTTTCTACCATGGTTAATGGTAAATCTATAAATTAAAGTAAAAATAATATTATATGGATCATTAAATTACCCCAACACATGAAAAAATATAAATTTATGTCCAATTATTTTCAAAATATTTCTACTAGTTTAATTTATGACTTTTTTGGTCTATATGGATGGAATTATAATGTTTATTGTATTTTCATTAAAGAAAAGTAAAAGATGTCACACTAATATTTATACTAACTTATTCATTTTTAATATGTGGTAATCAAGTGGATATACGAAACTGTATATATTATTTTTAAATTTATATTATTCAACTTCATCATGATGGTTTATTTATATTTTTAGGAATTAGTAATTTAACTAAAATTATTACACAACATTGAGGTAGTAATTATACAAATAATGGAAAAATTAAAAAAAATAAAGTAATAATATTTAAAAGAACCTGAATTGAGATATTTATTGTGATCTTTAAATTCACAAGGTGAAATCGAAATGTTATGTATATTATAAAATTATTTTTTATAATTTTAAAAGTTGTGTTGATATTTTGAAATGTAATAGTACATAATAGAATCAAAACTGGAAATAATAATATTTTATGGTATTAATAATTTATTTAATTATTTAAATACATTAATTATCATGAAATAATAATAATTGTTTATTATATGGGTTATAATTTTATTAATTTTCCATTTAATTTTGAATTATTAATATATATATAACAATTGAATCCTTTTAATATTCAAAAAATATTTAATGTTGTTAAAATTGAAATAGGTTAACTAAGGGGTTTTAAAACGATAATATTCTACATAAAACCAAAAAAATTATTATATATATTGGTTAATGAGATTAGAACCGTATATTATCATTTAGTCATAGACGTTTTCCTTTTTATATTTTGATGGAAAATCAAATTATTCTAATTTAAAATTTTGTGAATTTTCAAATGTTCCCCTCACCAAAATTAAAAAAGGGCGCCCCTCCTTCACATATTTACCAATAATTGAGGATTATATCTATAAAAAAGTTAATATTTCATTTATAAACTTAATTAGAAACATTAAATAGCTACTGGCCATCTCAAAAGTCCTATCATAGGTACATTTAGAGTAGACCAAAGGATACATATCGAAGAAGAGGTAATAACTCTAATAGATCAAATTCTTTTTCTCCGATTACTTAACACATATAAATATGTGATTTTTTCAATAGAAAAATGACATCACTATACTAAATATATATTAATGTTATTATAATTATTTAAACATCATTATACACCCCCACTTCATCAAACAAAATTTTAATATGTCGTTCGTGCTTATGTACAGATACCATCTCCATGAAGGGACTTGGAATCAAGTGTTCAATAGCATGTGGCCTAGGTCCTCAGTAACGTGGATCTGTATTTGGATACATGAAATTTATTTTATGGATATTGTCCTGAAGTTATACCAGAAGGTAACTACTATTGGGTGATAATACAGATCCGTGATTGTGAATATGGGTTGGATAAGGGTGGTTCCCTTGGTTGTAGTGGGTCGTGGAAAGCCTAGGTCCTCTAGAGGAAGAAAGGAAAATGATGAGAATGTTATATGATGAAGTGGAAATAGCTACAGGGTGAGGATGTTGTCCGACGACAGGATGTTACTTATTGACATAAATAGACTAAACGTGAAATAGGTTTTGGGGTAATGTGGATCAAATTTCATGGTGAAGAAATGTGTTATTTTCTAACTCTTAGTAGTGATAAAAATGGGTACGATCCCCACATGGCATTTTTTTAATTCATATTTTAATAAAAAAATTCATGATGGGAGTGTAATCCCCTTAGTGGTGTACACCTTTCTCTTCTGACCTATGTCTGAGGTGTTTCTGTTTTTTATTCAATTTTACCCCAAAATATCCTAATATACTTATATAGACACATATATGTAATTATAAGAAACAATACAGTCGAACTAAAATAATCTTCAAAAATGATGATGTTACCACCCATAAATGTATTTTTAATAACAATTGTTTAATAACTGAATCATAAGAAGATATAAATTATTAATATAAACAATGATATAATAATGGTTATGTAATTAATATATAACAAATCTATATATGTATTATAGTAGGTTTGAAGGTGAATAATGATATGAAATACTTCAGGTAAGGGTTTATTTCACAATCTCATCATGAATCAGGATCATTCATATTTAATACTCTACTGGGGAATACTCCTCTTCCACAAAAATTATTCATAAAAATGGTTATAAAAATATGTTTACTATTGTCTTAAAATAATTTAATTTTTATACATGTTTTATTTTTTTATAAATGTTTGTAAATGAATATTTGTATCATTTTCCAATCAAGGTTCATTGTTACATTCCTTAAAATTACTTAGAATAAATTTTTTATCTTATACAACAAGACAATATTTTACAACTATCATGATTCCTTAATTCATTAAATCATACTACACAATCATATATGTTTATTTTTAATTAAAAATTTTCCCATTTTAATTGACCGACTTTTAAAAAAAGATTTAAATATGGAATGTATTTTATCATGAAGAATTATTTCAACTGATCTTTCAAAATGAATTTTTATCCGATATAAAAAAATTGGATGAAACTAATAGTTTAATGATGAAATTGTCTGATGATTCCATAATTATTCATTCTGTTGATGGTTTATGTTTATAATGTCATGATTTTTATGAATCTCATTACATTTACCCAAGTTATTCTGTTATGAAATTTTCTTGAATCCCATTTCACTTCCATGGGATATGAAATGTTGAAATCCTGATGAAACATATAACTTTTCATGGGGATTGATATGATGAATGATTTATGATCATTTTTTGCATATATATATTTTAGTTAATATATTATGGGTGGAAACTATATTCCCATCCAATGAATTTGGATAATCTTATTATCACATGACATAATAAAGGGAAACAAGTCGATGGGCCTAATCCATAATGAAAAATAGGTGCATCCTGATATACATTGGGAAACATGTGTATCAAAATCCACTATATTATGGGTACTGTTAGTTAACCATGAAATCTGAAATGAAATTCTATCGTTATGATGGTGCCAAATTTTTTGATCTGATTATATGGATTATAATTAATTCATGATGATTTCTCACTCTTGTGGTCCATGTTTTTTGAAATTAAAATATTTATTCTCAGAATCATATTTATGATTTATGACAGGATGAATGTAAAATTCTATGTTATGTCTATGATCACATAACCATATTCACATCTTATTATTTCATATGATCATGGAATGATATATCCTATTTTTTCTATTACTAACCATCTAATCTTATCCTTTTCATTTGTTGCCTTCCCCTTGTGATGAAGAAAATTTTAGGTATTGTATTCATAAGAGGAGTACTATGTAAAATGATATATATGGGAGCTATTCAAGATCATTCATTAATGTAGAATATTTTAAATCTAATCTCCAAAAACTCTAATATATTATGATTATAGTGTAGATAATGTTGTTTTATATTGAATTTTTATCTTAATCATTTCAATATTTGTTTATAAAGATCTCATGCAAATATAATACTCATTTTATCATATGGTATACCCAAATTAATTATCAATTGAAGGGAAACATAAGAAATGGGTGATATAAAATTATTAGTAATAGAGACCCTATAATAATCTCATCTTGAGTTATATCAAAAGTGCATGATAAAATATATATACGGGAGAAATAACATTTAAAAAATAATAATAGTTATCCATAATTCTTGATGGGTGTTAATTAAATCACAATAGAATAACATATACTATAGAAAAGAATTTTGGAAACATTATATAGTAAACATGTTTCATGGATCATTATATAATAACATAACCTTGAATTACATTTTTGTTATAATCCAAGTTATTCATAACATTTTGAAAAAGGTTAATTACATCATGTTTATACTCATTCTTATGATGGTAACTAATATTCATATTTACCAAAAGTAATATTTTTAATGTAGTTAGTTTGTATCATATTCATGGTTAATCTTGTGAATGTTGTTTATACAAAATTTCCTCACACATAATCTTATAAATGTAGCTATTATGAATCAAATTCATACACATAATTCATTCCACATTTGGTAAAAAACCTTAAATAATTAATTGGAGGGTGATATAGGACCCACCAATCAATATTTATATTTATGAGTGCTTCATAAAAATAAATCATTCATCTTATAATTAAAAGACCATGGCATAAAAAAGGTTTCATAAATTTTCCAAATGGAATCACATTAAAAAACGTAAGGATATCATAATTAAAATATGATAAACCAAGTTGTGTATTTATAAGTTAACATATTGGGTATTTTATGAACAACTACATAATTTTAGGAGTATCATCTAAAAACAGAAGAAATTAAATTAAATTAATAAAAATTTCAATGTGTCTTAAGGAAAATATTTGACTTTCATGGCACATTCCCAAAAATTATTTTTTAATTGTATTCACTAATTTTTTTAAAAAAATTAATTTATTATTGATGAATAACAACACACATTGATATGAAGTAAAATATTTTTCCAAATGTTACGTTGTAGGGAAGAACAAGAGATCATGGAAATGAAAATCATTTAATGTTTTTTAAATCCCCTTTATTGAAAACCTGCATTATTAAAAATTTCCATTAAAATGTGGAGAATTAACTATTATGTTCAAAAAAAATATTGCATAATATATTTTCTTGTTATAAGGTAATATATAAGTATTATGTGGAAACAATAATATGGAGAAAAAATTTTAAAAGAGAATATAATCATATTAAACCAAACTAAAATTATTTATGAAATTAATTATTTATCATGTAAGAATGATTCGGTGTTAATGTTGATTTTCCTAGAGTTAAATATTGAATATATAATAACATCATTATTTTTTTGGGTAATTCAGACATGATATATTACAATCTTAATGGAGTTATTTTGTATGGAGAAAAATATTTGCGTTAAGAAACCCCCATCCATTATTATTCCTTAGTCAAAATTTATATACACACCTATAATAAAAATTGATATATAATAATACACTATATTCAGTCCATATTAAAATAAATTACCCTTTCATATATATCTTTTATGATCATTAATTTTAATTATATATTCTATTTATAGATTATTTTTACTATTAGTTGTTAATAAATTTAATTTTTTCTCATATTCATTATGTTCTCAATTTATGTAATTATTCAATGATAAAAATTTATATTTAATATATATTATAATATAATGAAATTGATGTTTTATAATTACCAATAATGTATTAATATCATTATATTAGAGTGTTGTTCTATTTTGGGATGACGAAATCAGTGATTAATTAGTTTTCGGTTATTTGTAAATATTGATGTTTTACCTAAAAATGATCATTATTTTATTTCAATAAATAATAAATATAATGATATTTATTAATAATATATCCTATATAAACTCATTATTTTTAATTTATAACAATCTATGAAGGTGGTAGTGAAAATTGAATATATTGATCCAAAGAGCTGATATATCATATGTATACAAGGATAATAATTATATATCTATAGCTCGGGAGGATGGGTTGAAGTATTTTATTATGTTATAAAAATAAGAAATGTTTTAATTATAATCAATATATATTAAATTAATTTTTTAGATAATCTTTTTAAGTATGTTATGGAACGTAAATCTTTTTATCTTCTGAAGGAGGCAGTTTGCAGCAACACATGATTGTTGTTTTCAATTTTCTAAAAGGGAATAAGGGATGAGGTTATGGTTTATTCATATTTAATAAAGATAATAATTTAATATTAATACAAAATAAATGACACAATATTTTGTAAAAAATTCATTTTTATGAATAAATGTAAAATATGTTAGAGAAAATATTGAACAGATGATGATAACTTTTTGTTTCTCTTAGAGGATTCCTTTGAATAGAATTAAATAAAATTATATTATGTAACCAATGGATTATTAGTGTGTAACAACATTATTTAGTGAACAAAATATGTAATATTTTAATTAGGAATCCAAATGTTTAGATAGGTGTTGAACATGTGGTGAGATAACCTTTTTATATGTGGTGATAATGACATTGTGTAAAAATTTCAACCTAATATAAACCAAGCACTTGTTAATATGTCATATGGACTAAAAAATAAAAAATAATTCATTTAAGCATGATATAGCGTTTCTAATATCTGAATTAGTTTATTATATGAATTTTTCAATATGTTTCTTTCCTTTTGTCAGTTAAATTATTAGTAGTTTCTATTTAAACATTTACAACAGTGTCTAGTTTTTACAAATGGAAACACATTATTTATGCCTAAAAATTGGTCCTTATTTAATAATTTTGAAGTAATGATTCTAATCTATGAATATTTTTTTATGGATCAATTTTTAAATGTGTTTAAAATGAATTTTCATATAATAAATTTATTATGTAATTTGATTATTTTTTATAAAATATTGTTTATGTTCTGAAATATAAATCATACGGTTTGAAACTATAATTAAATTATTAAAATATATAATTTCAATTATAATATATATATATTTTTTTGGGTAATTGTTTAATAAATTTTTATGTCATTCTTATGTAATAGTAATTTAAAATTACATAGTATTAGTAAAAATGATTTATTTCACTATCCACATAAAAATATTATTTTTTCTAAAAGGTGTGAATAATTATTTCTATGGTTATTTTCATAACAGAATTTATAAAATCATATTAATTTTAAATAATTAATTATTTTATATTAATAAATTTTTGTTTCAAAGGAAAAATATATTTTCAATAAAATATTCATATAAAAAATGATATTTTGGAATAATATGTGTTCTTGATAATATTTCTTTTAAATTAATAACTTAAAATATATTAATACATAATCATATATATTTATTATTTCTATAGTTTATATTGAATATATTAGGATAAATAATATTTTATATAAAAAAAAATTTAAAAAAAAATTAAAACATTTATACCAAATACAATGTAAGAAATCCCATTCAAAGTAATTAGTTCTATTCTTAAAAATTAAATGTAATTCTAAATTTATGTTAAATTAATTTTTTTAGATTATATATATAAATCATATCATATTTTAAAAATATTATTATTAATAATTATAAGTAATTAATAAATTTATATATATTTATAATATTTCATCATAATATATTTATTATTTTATGAGAAAGATTATTTTAAATATACTAATTTCTAATACACAACCTCAATATAAATAATAAATATATGAAAAATTTCCACATATATAGTGGACATTTTTTCAAAAAACATATTTGTAATGAAAAAGTTGTTTTCTTCTATATAACTAAATAACACATATACCGGTAACACTTCCCATTTCTGTAGTTTTTGTTTTATATCTCCCAAAATTATTTCTCTTTTAAGGTTATTCATTATAACTTAATGTTTTTTAATAATTATAAAGAATCTTAAAGGCAACGATGGTTTAGGGTAGATGATCGTTAGAAAAATATTAACCTATTATATTTATTTCCCACTTTTAATTATCATTGATTTAATGTATGAAATCAACAATGAACTATTATATATATTATTTCATGTCAATTTATTGTAATTATTTACTATTATTGAAGAATGTGATGTTATTTTATTCAATTTTTTATTTGTTTGACTAACAAATAATTTTCATATATTTAAAACAAATTAAAATAAATTGTTTAGAAATATAAACACATTGTATATGGATTGAATATAATTTCAAAAAACACAGGGCATTATATCACACCACTCCTCTAATTAAATAAATAATTTCATCACATTTTATTATTATTACATACCAAAAGAAAATAGCTAAGGGAATATAAATTATATAGATGAATTTTGCTATAATTTTTAGAGTGGTATCAAGCACACAAATATGGGAAACAGAAATTTATACCAAGAATATGTTTATCCCTAATATTATGTTTTTATTTAACTATTTTGGATAAGTGTCTACCGTTATTTCAAATCAAGACCTATTATATCAATTTTTTTCTAAGGGTTTTTATTTATATCCAATCATTTAATGACTATTGAAGGATTATATGAAATATGTTTCCCTTACTCCATATTATTTTTTCACTTATTTTAGGTATCCAATCCACCACTAAAATATGATTAAATCTATATAAAAGAAGGATAATAAGATTTACTAAATTGGATAATCATACGAAATTTAATGTAGAATACATAATCATATTTCTAGAAGATTTATTTGAAAATTAAATAACAGTGGTGTTGATTTATAATATATTAGAAAAATATATATATATTCTAGAGTTTGTAGAATCAATGTTCAACATGACATTTACAACATCATATTTGAGGGTATATGTATGCTAAACATCAGTATCCGCTTCAGGAGTACATCCTACATATATATTTTATTATCTTCTTGGACATGTATGTTTGTGATGCTTACTGTATTGGTTATATCTTGGATTATGTAATTTACTTGGACAATTTCAATGTTCACTACAAATAAGGAATTCAATTATTAATTTTACCATAGCATTAAATCTATTTATATCATAAGTGGTAACAAAAATCATCACTTAATAAAAACATTGTAATGATTTCTGAACCCCTTTTTCCCTAATTGATGAATAATCTAATCACATTGAGGAAATACCCTATGTGTTTATATACACATATTGGGATTATCCGAAATTGAAAATTATTTCTCTCAACTTATTCCTTAATTGAAAATTCGTTAGACTCCATGAATTTCATGTTTTCTGTGTTTGGGACAGCGACTATGTACTCATTGTTAGTCGTATTTCATGATTACTAGTTTCATATAATCACAATTTTTCTCTTTGAATATCATATTATGATGTTTTATAAGTAATATAATGTCTTAAAAATCAATCACAGTTGTGATTTCATCTAGTTATATGTGTTCCTAAAACCAAATTAGTTGATATAATATACAATAAAATTAAAAAAGGTGATTGACATAGTCATAAAAAGAATTAATTCTTAAATTATCATTTTATTTTCATTTTAAATTTATACAATAGTTCCATAAGTTCATCATATATAAATCTTATTTTCACATATGTTACATTAAAATAGGTTATAGTATATATATAATCATATTCATTCTAATTAACTAGGAAATTAATCAATTATTATTTTCCATAAAGAGATTGTTATCAAACAAATAGTATCACTCGAGAGTTTATATCCATGTTCGTAGTTATCGTGACACATATCATAAATAGGGGTGATGACTGAGTTAGTGATCAAACAAAAATTGTAGTATGATCACCCCTATTAACAACTATTCCATATTAACATCCACATTATAATACCCAAACATGAATGTAATTTATGGAAGAATGAAAAAACAATTATTTACTGAAACATCATTATGATTTCATATTCATAATTTTATTTCTAATTTTTTCTTTAATATTTTCCAATCACCATACATAAAAAATAACTACACTATTCCTAAGAACTGACAAAAAATATATCTAATACCAATAATAAAAATCGATGATAAAAACTATTTTTTATAACATATCCATAAAATAAAAATTCCATCTAATAAAATAATCTAACAATCCGAGGAATAGAATGTGTAGTGTTATTGAAGTTCAATTACATATGAATTATTATTTATACATATGAGACCATTTACTAATAATTATAACACAATGGACTCTTCTATATACATTATATATGATATTAAATATTTATAACCTAGAGAATTTATACATAATGCCGGGTTGATATAAAATTATTAGTAAGGGAATAGAAAAAAATATATCATAAAAAATTAGATCATAAGCTTACGATAAATTATGAGGATAAGATAAATATCATAATAAAAAGAATAGTGTAAAATACATGTTATCCATGATTTATGATGAAATGTCCTATAATCTCAAAAGAACAACATATTCCATGGAAACATAGTGTGGAAACATGATATAACGTACTTGTTCTGTGGTACATAATAAGAGAATACAGTATAGAAATAATTCTAAATAATATGAATATTAATTTCTAACATTTCTACATAAATAAAGTCATTGAGTTCAAGTAGGATCCATTGAATATTGATAATATTTATCATGACAATTCATAATCCTGTGAATACAGATAAAATTTATTTTTTCATGTTTATGCATGTGAATATAGCTTACATTTATGGTTTTGAAACATTACCTTATCGACACAAACAATCTTCATCTTATAAACACATAACAAAATTACCATATGAGGTATAACACTATAGCCAACTAATTAGAATGTAATACACAACCCTACCAATCATTATAAATAAATATAAGTTCCACATTAACTGAAATCAATCAACCTATCATAAATAACACATCGAAATAAATTGGGATTTATAACTTTTTTGAAATGTATCACATAAAAATAAAAATATATTTATACTGAACATCCCACTCATCGTCATTAATTCCACACAAGTGTGACTAGACTAGAAATTCGTATCTAACCCATATATCAGTAATACAATGATATTGAATAGTAGATGTATAGCGATAAAGCCAGAGTGAGGTAAAAACACAGTTTGTGATTAAGGGAATGGAACGAATAATGAATTCCACATGTGAATTCTATGAGGTTGGGTTTTAATATATGAAAATTGATTATATAATAATTTATGTATTATTGGTTCAATATAAATTTCTATGATCATGTGTAGAGTATATTCCATAATATATCAATTTAAATTCTATTAACTTATACGAAACAACTATTCAACATTCACCAATTTGAATATCGTTATGAAAAAGGGAATCACCTTTGTTAAAAACAACTCTTTGGCCTTGGAATGTTGTTATCAATGATTAATTTGTTTTAACTACGATGATAAAAAAATAAATCCAAAAATTAGTCCAAGTTTATTTCATTACCTTTATGTTAGGGACCACCATTTAAAATCTACCTCATATGTTAAAGGATATATAATGAATTATTATTTTACTTTTAACCTAATTTCCTATCCAATAAATTAAATAATCACTAATTTATGGATTCATTGAAGATATGCAACCCATGTTATCAATCACTAACCCCGTGAATCTTAAAACCCCATAATGATAATAATATTAATAATTAAGAATATAAGAATAATTATTTATATATCTATTATAAAAATAAATGATCATGAGGGAAATAAAAAATAATAATCATACATTAATGGAAGAGAAGAAGAAGCCCAATAGATGATTTGAATGCATGATGGGTTTGGTGAAATTAATATAAATTGAATACACCATTAAAACTATAAAGAGTCAATTTAATCAATGGAAGATGATAAAAAACCCCATGAATAATACATAAAATCCTATCTACAAAAATTAACAGGACTGCATGAATTTATAAAGGTTGAATCTTTTAATGAAGTGAACGTATTTTGTGTCAAAAGACATTATGAGATTCTATCTACCTATAACATTTATTGGGTAAACACTATTTTACATCATGAATTATATATTTTTGTTATCTTTAGTCTATATCATTGTATTTTATGTATGAATTATATAATGGGATCTACAAAAGGGATGACCAGAGGTAAAACCTGAGGGTTTTACAATGAAGCATTCTGATGATGTCATAATGTTTCATCATCTAGAGATCTTTATATTGTGAAATTTATTTAACGATTCTTTTTCCAGCTCTCTAAATTATTTTTTTGGAAAAATTTTCATCTATATTAATGGATTTATGATGTTAATATTCTATGATTAGAGTATTTCAATAGCATGTCCTCTTTGTCTACAACCGGCTCTAATTTCATAAAAATCCAAATAAATCCCCACAAACCAATTATACAGAATGTTTAATTGAAAATGAATTTAATCCAATTTGTATTTATTAATTAGAAATATATAATTCCCATAGACATGAAATATTTATAGTCCTCATGAAAAATTATTATAAATACGAACATTAAAGGGATATTTTTTAACGTGAAAAATGTATCACAACAACAAAAATAAATAAAGTGGAAGAGGAAAATTCAAGTAAACCAAAATCTTCCTTATAAAAAAATCATTCACTACCCAGGGTGAAGTTAAATATTTAAATAATTTTTTTGTTTAATTTCAATTTATTATTTCTTCCTTATATAACTATTACAATATTGTAATGTAACTCAATATAAATTCTCTCTTCTCACACAAGGTAAAATAAAATTCGAGTTATGATCAGATATTGAGTATATGTTCCAAACCACAAGCATGAATTTTATTTCACATAACATCTTTATAGATTAAAGTAACATAATTTATAAATATAACATAAACAGTAAAGGTAAAATGAGTCTATAGCTGAGGGTATGTAAGTAGATCATAAAAAATCAGGGTAAAAAGGTAAGTAAACACTATATAATTATGTATGATAATGTAGAAAAGTTTAATGAAAAATATAATATATATTGTAGCATATCATTACACCCAATTAAAAAAATAATGTCCCTAAATATTCCATGAATGTAAAAGAAAGGCACCATGTTTCTTTTTTTTCTCTTTATTTTCAATTTCATAAATCATGATTAGAAAGAATTTCACAGCGACCATCTTACAACATATGATCAGTCATGAGATACATCATATTGGTATTTGTGAATTTTATGTACTAATACACAACCTATTTTGTATTTGTTTTTATATACTTGGGGAAATATTGAACCCATATCATATTTAATCATTGGACACATTCTATAGAACATTTAGAAATACCACCACACATCTCTTTAGAAACAAGTATCACATGTCTAGTAGAAATGAAAATTCCCCCAAACATTTTCAAATGAAAAAAACTCTATATACCAATGATTTAGGTTTCAATGGATAATAAGGGCTTCAAACCTATGTAAAACCTAATACGGTTATTCCTAAAAATGATGATAAATGTATTGATAATGTATCTATTGGTCAAATTAAAAAATATATTAATCAATGCAGATTTCTTAATCAATTTAGTAGTGAATATATAAAATCATTAACATTAAAATATATAAATGAATGTTTTTATAGGTTTACATGTCTTCTCTCATATAATATTCATAGAAATGAATTTCAAAACATTGGTAAAAATTCTCTTACAAATGTCAGTAAAAGTTAAAATTGAAATTTTTTAGTGATTTTTTTTTTCTAATAAACCTGTATATATACAATTTTTGGAATTTAAATTTAAATTTATACTTATTGAAATAGAAATTGTTCTAACATTAGAAAAAATTAAAAATAATGATTTTTAAGAATTTATATCCCATTATTCTCTTCTATTTAGTTTGTTTTAATGAGAATTCATGTTAATTATGGTTTTAAATCAAATTTTCCTACATGATTAAAAAGAATATGAAAAAATTATAATGAAAATGAATTAAACATTTAAATCCCCCCGATCACATAAATGAATTATTGTACATACTATTTATGAAAACAAGTGGGATAGATAGAAATCAAAATAAATGAATCTTTATGTCAATAATGGAAATAATTAATAGAATTAAGAGATCCATGAGATGAAATTCATCTCATGGGGAATTTTTTTAATGATAATATGAATTTTAACTATCTCTAATAATGTCATAGGAAAATCATTCCTCCACTATAAATTTGAATAGTTGAAAATATATATCCAAAATTAAATAAAATATTGGGAAGTGAAATTTATATGTCAAAATGAATATTGAATCATTTAAATCCATTTAAAATAGTACAATGACATGGAAGAATGAAATCCTTGTAAACAAAAACTCTAAATAATCAAGAAATAATGTAATCAAATGAATCTAAAAATAAAAATATAAGACTATGTGTTTCCTACCATAAATATATAACAATTATGTCATGGTGTAGTAGGATTGAAAGAGATTATTCTATGTATTTCATCACCTCAGTGGTCCATGGCCTCGTAGGAGTGCTAGAGGTAGTTCTATATAGATTTATGGCTTTCATCAAAAGATTCAAAAGCTCATAAATAGATTGAATAAAACACTCATATGGAAATTTATGTATAAGTGTAACATATATAGGGTTATACTAGGGTGGCCCCTGAATAATAGTCACATGACGGAAAACGTCACTGGGGAATAAAAATGGTATTCTAGAAAGAGCATCAAAAAATTTAGAAGTGGTATATGATCAAGAAATAAGACAACTGGATGAAAATGAAATGAGGAATGATTAATTTTATAATTATTAACCTAAATGGTTAATCACACTCATTTTATTAGATGAAGTATATGAGCTTTTGGATATGGAATACAATTGAAAAAAAACCAGACCTATAATGATCAGTAAATTTTAATGGGTATATTGGGGTTAAAATAAGAAGATGGGGTGTAATCTTTGTGAGATGATTCCAAGTTAAAATTCCATGTATTGGGTTGATATATCTATAATATCATGTCTAAATTATATATAGTGGAAACCATAATTGTATTAAATGCTGAAATATGATTTTGGTTTATTGACGTAGACTCTTTAATCAGTAGTGGTATATGGATATATATGAGGTGAAGTGAGGTGCTTATTTATACAGAGGTCATGTGTCTTAAAGTAGGATGAATGTAATGGAACATGGATAGAGCCTTCATATCCTGTCCTTTTCTTCATCGAGTGGTCTCTATTAGAAAACCCCCCTAATAAGTTTGTCTATTGGCATCTAGGAGAGTCATGGATATTGTAGATAAAGGTTCTAGAATGGTAGGGTTATGTATAGAGCTTTTGGTGGGATCGGTTTTAGTTGGGTAATGAGGGATGATTTGAGTTATCTCTAGAGGGATAGGAGTGGGTGAGCTAGATGGAAGAAAAACTAGGGGCAATGCTACTGAAATTGCAATGGGATTAAATTTCCTATGCTTTTTATTCAGAATGGAATGGATAATGTCATCATTTCTACGGAAGATTTTACACAATTATAATAGAACATGGATGCGCTAAGTTTAATATAATGTTTTGGTTCTAGAAGTTGTATGATGATCTAATAGAACATGATGAGCTACTAAGGTATTAGTAGTTGTTTCCATGTTTGTGGACTCAGCATATCCATGTTCCCATTTATACTGATCTCTCACCATTTATATTAAACACATATTGTAATGTGTGAAATAATTAATTGAATTCATTAATATGATTTATGAGAGTGGATGTGAGGTATTATTAAATCTCATATTTGTGTCCAGCTTTTTTGTGAATGATCTACCCATAATGGTTCTAAATATCCCCCTAACCTAACTCTTATTATATTTAGTGAACTGGTGATAAAAGATCATTATGGTGGGTCCTATTAATGATGATGTATTGGAAACCTTGTTCAGATTGATTTTCTCATGAGAGATTCCCCATTATAAACATGCATGTATTGTATAATGATTAATGATCCTCAATGTGGTACACTGTGGGTTGTTTCTCTTCACAGTATGTGGAATATCTATGGTTGTAGTTTCATGGGCCATCAAAATCCCAATCATCTGGGTGTAAAACACGTTTGAATCAAGGTTAATGGGTTCATAATATGTGGATGCAGATTAATATATTGAATATATATATCGATGCAAACCCCAAATTCCCCCATCTTCACCTCCTAATTGCTATCTCTCAACCTGAAGTAGAGCTGAATGATATCCAATTTGAATGTATCCAGTATCTCAAGTAAGAAAATTAGTTATTTATTATCCCATATATCAATAATATCCCAGAGTATTATGATGGACGACTTCTATGATTTACTCCTCAATGAGTATCTTTTGTTGGGCTTCTAAATCCTACATTATGTTGGTCTGCAACGAACTAGCATTAAAGTGTTCAAAGAGAACCTATTGTCATGGGTTTATGAAATACAATCAGGGAAGATTCTAATTAGGCCAGGATATGTATTGGGAATAAAATGTTGTTGAATAGAAATTTTAATATGATGTGGAGTAATGGTGGGTTGTATGTTGCAGTGGTGGGGGTGGAAGAGATGGAGTCTAGAGTGGATGATTGGCCGTAGTTGATGGGTTTCCTCAGGCTGTGATAGAACCAAGTTGAATCTAAGCTAATTTGGTGTCTACCAGTACAAAAAAGGGAATGAAAAAGGATTATGTGGTTTTATTTGTAGGGTATGGAGTAAATAGTGGAGAAGTATCCTAGGGTAAACTATTAAGAGTGTGGATGATGTTTTGATGACGAAGTGATGGAGGAGTTGAGCAGTTAGATACCATCCCCATAATCCCTATATTTAAGGGTTAAATCAATGGGATGATAATATTATGGTTTAAAATAAAAAATTAAAATTTAATTTGTGAGACTAGATACTTATGAAAAATAATGGCCATTACAATTTAAAAAAAAATTCTATGCATTTTTTTAAGGAATTATCAGTACTCCGAAATTCAAATTTCAATTATCATAATATACCCCATGGAGACAGACCTAGGTTGCCTCCCAGGTATCACTTCATATAATGTTGACATATAGACATCCCCATGAACCAAATGAATAATATGTATTATACACGTTATTCTTGGAACATTTATTGCTAAATTTTTAAAATATTTTCATTTCCCTTTAAGGGTGATCTATTTCTTCATAAAATTTCAATAGATCCACAAGGGAGGAAATTACCAACATTTAATGGTCTTAAAATTTTGGATTATAATTTTATGGGAAATAATTTAATTTTGGAAAAGAAAAAATAACCATATCTACCAGTGTGGGAATCCTCATTGTTATGTGTTGATCTTTACAATTCATTGTTCGATATTTATAAATTTTGACATTTTCATAGGAATCCCTTATGATTTATTTAAGATCATCTATTTACGATAATCATTTATTTTCATAATTGTTATAAAATAAATTTATCCTTTTAGTCACCAAAAAAGTTTAGTGATCAAATTCAAATTGATGCTGAAATATTTTAACATAGAAATGATATAATGGTTTTGTTCATATGGGTGTGTTGTACAAGGTTTCATATTCCCACAGATTATCATCCTATTTCATACTCAAATACGTTTGATATTCATTGATGGTTTTATCCAAAATTCAAATTGATTACATATTTGATTGTTCAATTTACTAACTATATGGAAGGGGTTAAAAGGTTCTTACATTGTATCAAATCACACACATTTTAATCATCCCATTTAAGGAATTAAATTTTATGTATATTCCCTAATCACTGACGATTATTAGGGAAATCCAAATTAGTAAAAATGATTTTCACTGAAATTTTCAAAACATTTTTTTTGGTTTTATGATTGTTAGGTTCTTTAATAAACCACATTTATATATAGTTTACAAAAACAAAGATATACATATTTCAATTGTAATTTAAAAATCATCCCATTAAATATATTTCCAAACAACAAATATTTCAACTTCAAGGATGGGGCATTGTGTAATTTCATGTTTTCTTACAATAGTTACTATTCATTGTCACTGATCACAGATTTGTGTGATGCTCCATGCATATCAATTGACTGTGGGACAAAAAAACCACAATAATGTATTTTAGAAATAATATGATTATACACAAGGTTATTTCTTGTTATTGATTCATAAAATATTTTTACCACTGTCTAAACATCATCATCGGTGATTTATTATAATATTAAACCACAAGGGATTATCTAAAATAATAGTGGGGTATACAAATAGTAGGGTGATTCATTGGAAATAAATTTTTTTTTACATATATGAGATTTATAGGTATTAGTTTCCAATGGAATATAATTTACTATATCAGTAAACCACTATCAGATCCACATAGAAAATGGATTCATCATGGATTTATTGTAAGATATAATCTATTTGTTTTTCATCAATATTTGGTATATTGTGTCCAAATATATGATCAGTAAAAATATTATCAGTTCATTTAGTTCATTTTATGATAATGTTAAATTATTACAATAGTAGGATCCACCATTTTATTCTAGGTTTATAATCCATTTTATTCAAATGTAATTTTTAACACTAATTGATTATTGAAGATAATAATTCGTAAGATCATGAGGTATAATCATACTTTATGAAATGAAAAGACTAAAAAATGATATATTATTATTATCTTTTAATTGGTTCTATATTTATTAATAGTATGTACGTCATAGTGTAGGGGTTAAAAACACTACAACCACACTAAAATAAGACAATGTTGATAGTTAATTCACTCACATTACACATTATCTAAAAGATATTTTTTCTCATCAGGTGTGATGATAACAGTTACATCCACAATGTAATGATTTAGAGTGACCGTGGTTTTTTTAGGATATTCAATCCATTTAAAAGGGAGTTACATGAATTGTAGGTTAATTAGCTGGTGATCTATTTTAGTAATGTATTTTAAAATTGATTATAAAATCATGTATGACCGAGAAAATTAGGATACAGTAAGTAGAGGTGGGTTCTTGTAACTCTATGATTACATTGCTCTTAGCTGGATCGACTATGTCATTTCTTGATATCTTGTGATTGTGAAATTTCCCCCCTTCTATAATATAATTTTAATTTTCCTTATTTAAAAGAATTATTTTTTCAGCACAATGTTGTAAAAAAACCCTTGATTACTTAAACACTCAATAAATGATCCCCTGTAAAAAGAAGAAAACTATATAAGTATCTCAATAAATCATCCAACATATCAAGATATATGTGCACTATTATTTTTGGTAATGTTTTGGGAACATTACACATTATTAATGGAATTCCTTGATAAATGATTGTTCCAAATAAAAACATGACTGTTTTCATTGAATGATATTTTTGTGCTATAGGGATATGATTGTACACAACATATCTATCCAAGAAGTAATATAATTTATTCCTTGATAATATCTCTACTATATGTTCTATAAATTAGAGATGAAATTATTCCTTACCGGTTTTTTTTTATTCTAAAATCCATAATGACCTTCCATCTTCTAATTGTCTAAAATGGAATAAAATACCTTTAGTATTTTTTATAACAATCAGACATCCATTCATTAGAACCACCTATAGCAGGATCACCAAATTTATATTTATTATGGAAGAAATTAATTTAGAATTTAAAGGGTTTCAAAAATCATATTTAATTACATATTTCATAGGCTAGATAAGTCACCTTTGAGGATGGAATTTTGGTTTTGATCCTTAGTCCATAAAAAACTACGAGTGAAGATTATGGGGATGTTTTACTTTATATGAATTTCACTCTAAACTATATAGTTATTTATCTATTAAGGCCATTAAAAAATTTCCCCTATTATTATTTTTTATGATTGGAGAATATAATTATCATTTTTTGGAATGAATTTAAAATAATGAATATTATTGCATTCTTGGTCATGGGTTTAATTCTAATGTTTATAGCCTATCGATTAAATATATGAATTTTGAGATGTATTACATTTTCATTTGTTTGATTTATTTCATATCTTCATATTAAATTCCTTATTATTTATTAGGGTATAGGATTTTACACTAATATTCAATAGAAATAATATCATCTTATTCATCTCCCATAATAATATATTGGAATTGATGAAAATAATCCATTTTAATGTCCTCCTATTTCAGATAAAATAATACCTATTTTTCAATATCTCAGAAGACGGTTCTTCATTTGATTACATAGATTATTATCATATTTAAATTATGAAATAGTTTAACTATAATGATTGGGATATCACATTCTTTATACATGTCTACGGTGAGAATGTTAGAAAAAAATTAACATCTCAAACATAAATAATACATAATCAAGAATTTCATGGGGTTATTTGACAGATTTTTCATATTGATGAAGTGATATATCGGCTATCTTATTGTCCATGATTCATATTCTCTAAAACACAATCATATTTACTGTATTCATTCTCTCATAGTGATTGAATAATTTTTTTAAAAAAAGAATAATCCAATGTGGCATGAAATAAAGAATCTTTCTAGGTCTCTCATAATTGGTTTAATTTTATGTTGGTCCTACATAAGAAACTCTTCATTTAATTATATAATTACAATGTTTTTCATTTTTATATTTCTTAAGTTTATATACATATAAATTTTTCATACTTTGTATTTTGGGAATGGAATAAACAAAGTGAATATTGATGTTATTTTCTTGGACGTATCCAAGATTTTTTTTATATTGAGCCTCCATCATTCTATATCACACCCACTCAGGATATAAAAGGGAGGATTTGTGTATTGGTGGAAATATGTGAATTTATTTTTCAATTACAATCATTAATTACTCAATATTTTTTTTATGTCCTCGTTTCTTTATTCTCTAATAGCTTATGCATTTTCCATTTGAACAATTGTATCATTTAGTGTGGGGCCATCTTTCCCCATTTAACTTCATAATTAGGTCTTTCTTTATTTATTGTTAGATCATGAGAACTCCTATATTTATAACAACCATTATTTTTCTATTTTTTCTATTATTGAATGGGTATCATCAAGTAATTATAGTAATCGTACAATTGTGGTTGGTGATTATAATTCCCATAATTACAATCACAAATAATACATTCCTTCATCCCTCTTCGATAGTCCGGATATGTGTCTCGCCATCCACACATATCACAAGCATGGATTGCATAATAGGAGTAGGTGGTCGTAACATTGGTTTGGGTAATTTTAAATTTTATATTATTTTATATAGATAATAAACCAAAGTTAAATGGTTGATGATTTATTCTAGACGGTGAAACCTTCAAATGAGTGGAAATCTATTACTTATACAGAATCCATATTTGTGTGATATTGATACTAAAAGGCCCCTCCCATATCCTGGTATTCTTAGAATCATTGTACGACTAGAATAGTCCTCCACCATAGTGAAATAGGCCTATTATGGTCCATGAGAAAAACTTCAAAACAATATAAAGACAACAAGACTGTGGTGTGATATTATTCATTTTAGTTGAAGACAATATTCATATTCCTCCTATGATAATTCAGTATACATTTGAGTGATGTTTTTAATGGAATTTGATTGATTATAGGTACAATTTTATTTATAGCACATGTGTAAAAAAACTATCCCATGATTCCATTCTACCTGAAACCCGACCGAATTCACAATCTTTCCTGAAGGCCATTTATAATCCCCATGAGTTGAAAACTAGTGCTTCTGATTCATAGAAATTCCATTGGGAATTATTTGTCCCAAATGAGTGCTCAATCGATAGAAAGATATATAATTGAAATAACAAAAATAAATAAATAAATAAAAATGAATGTTGGATATAAGGAATTAAACTAACAAATAAAAACAACTATAAAAACCATGTTAAACTTATTAAATCAACAAAAGATCAAAAAAATATTCACCAAAATCTCTCGCACAACTACCATGAATGAAAAAAATGGAATCAAATTGAGAATCATGAATGATATGGTCATGAGCTAAAATCCAAGTATGTCACCATTACCGATCGAAACATTAAAAGTTTTTTAATATAGATAATCATCGATGATAATTTGTAAATAAATATATAATGTATTCATTATATACATATTCATCCCAATAGAAAAGAAATCTAATCCATGGATAACATCAAAACATTTTACTTTTCAGTAAAAAAACAAATCTGTTTGGAAACAAATCCATGGGCCTGTGTATTATTAAAACACACACACATTATTTTAATTTCTCAATAATTACCCACTTTAATTATATAAATTATGAAATTAAGTGTTATCATTGTCCAAAAAGGTTCAAGTGAACACCCAAGGCCACTTAGGTACAAGATATTTTAATAACACAATTCACATGAAATATCTCAATTTGGAATTAAATTGAGAATTAAATGACCACAATTGGCATAACATTTCTCATTAAGCACATGTAATGAATATGTATCTCAAGGGATATAGAACAAGTTGCATAGCCTTGTGAGAGCTGCTCAGGTATCCATGTGAAATGGAAGCATTCGAAGGGTGTGAGTAAAACTTACCAGTCCACCACCAATAGTTTATTGTGAAGATATAAGTATATACATTACTATATGTATATATAATGTAGAAAAAAATAGTGAATCCAAAGGAGACATTCTAAGGATACAACCTATCACCTAGTAACATCATGTTCAATGTATCTAATGTGGAATTCAAGAAAAAAACATGTAACAATATAAACATTAATCAAAAGGGTAATATAGGAGGTACATAATGAAAATGTCAAGGGTATCCACTCATCTATAAACACATGTGAGAATAAAAATACACCCACAAGGCCAATCCAATGTACCCAAACCATCAGTTCCTAGAATGTCAGTTTTTGATCTAAATCAAATATCAACATGACAATGTAACAATGATGAAAACTATGTCATGAAATAGACCATATACAAAACAAACAAAAATGATTTTAGACACCATGTCTATTGAACCAATCAAAAAACAAATTAGTAGTTCCTGGACCCTCACTCCAACCTCCATCCATACAAAAGCAATGTTCTTACTAGAGTATCTGTATGGACCAACCCAAGGAGAAAGAGAATCAATGCGACATACTTTTCCCGCTTAGAATTCCATCATTTCCCAGATCCCTAGTCTAGTGTGATATGAATTATGTATACTATCAGTGTCTAAAGCCTCATTTTGACACCATCTCAGTGGTATAATTTTTGTTCCTAGAACCAATGTTTTTCACCAAAACCATATATCAAACTAACCATTCCAAGAGCATCAAATTGATGTCCAAAAAACATATCAATTCCATCATTCCATATATCCAACCACTATTCATCATGACACATATCACCATCCCCAACCATTAATCACATCACAAACATAAATCTAATTTATAAAAAATTAAAATTATACTAAACTACGGGTTTAACAAGGGGAAATCACATCACATTAGAAGTGTCAATCATAGCTTCACATATATCACATGCATTTGGTAATACCATTCTAAAAGAATATGTAATTTCAAACACCACTCTATATAGAAGAATATACACATTCAAGAATAATATCATATGTAAAGGGAGACTAAATTTTTATTTTATAAAACCATTACACCTCTTTATACAAGGAATCCCATTGAATAAAAAAAGGGATCCAAAAAAACATTCTGCCTAAATGCTAAGGATAAATTTAATTTTACAATTTAAAACCGCAGTTTAATTTTTATCAAACATGATGAATAAAAAAAAACATTGTTTTAAAATTTATTTGACAGCATAATGATATACAAACATTCATATCAAATGGAAAACCAAATCCATTAATGTATATCATGGTATCCCTGATGAAACAGATTTCATCATTGAAAATTAAAAACATGCACAAAGTGAATTAATCAATCTCACATTTCATTAAACACCACTTTATTCAATTTACATTCATAAACAAATCATAAATTTCATAAGACATTTATCGATACCTAGTGAAATTTAAAAACAAGGAAGAAACACTTTTTGTTTCAATCAAACCACCACTAAATTGACCAATCAGGATTTTCCAAAAAAATTTAAACCATCATCACATTTCAAACAACCATTTGAAATAAAATTTAAAACCCATTTTAAATTTATTTTTTGTCAATACAAAAAATTAAGTCCAAATTCGTTTTAAAACCTTTATTTCACTTAAATAAAAAGAAAAATAGTTTAAACCATCATTAAGAAAAATCCACCACCTCCCATTACCATTTGAAAAAGGCCTAAACACATTTCATTAAGGCTTTGTATAACTAATATTTACATTCAAAAACATGGACATACATTTATTTAGAAAAAACAATTATAAAGAGTACAAAACACATAGAAATGATTTGAAAACATCATAAGTCTATCCATATATGTCAGAAATCCTAAAAGTGAATTTCTGAAGTCATCGGATTAGTATAATTCCATGTGTAAATGGATTTCATAGTAATAAAAACATCATGGAGAAGATGATCAATCTGGGGCACTTCCACACTTGATGATTTCCTCGGCGACCACTGTTTCTCCTCATCCACGCCTCATATCATATACATCTTAACAAATACATAAAAACACATAGTTCCTATATACATCTAGCCCCAATGGACATGAACATGTTTAAGGGATTCTTAAATATATTATTATACATGAATATAATCATTTAATCTTACACAAATAATTTTTTTTCTTGTACACATTTTCCAGCTGTGAACACCGAAACATGACTGAAGGCATCACATGGAGCCCACTACAAGCCCTAAACATGGAATAAAAAACCAAAAATCATGTTAATACTAACCCAAGGGTCCTAATAAATTGAATTGGGAGACGAGGAGATGTATAATTCACAATATATGAAGAAGAGTTGGATATAAGGACTTACCTTGAACCACCGACCAATAATCCATAAAAAAATTTAGTGGAAATATATTGAGAAAGATAAATAGAAAGGGATGGGAGGCGTGTTACCATATAGGGAGGGGGATAAAATTCAAAAAATAGAGGGAATAAAAAAAGAATAAAATAAAAAATGATAAATAATATAATTGTTTTTATACTAGGAAATCTGGATAGGTTACTCACATTTTACCAAACCTTGTGTCAACTGTGTGTTGGACACTCTCATCTCCAAGAGCCCTACCATGCGATTTCAACATGGTTTCAAAAATCATATATATAACGACACATACATTACATACATTGTTATATCTTCAAAATTTAAGCACACTTATTACAACATATAACAAAACCGTGAAAGGACAGTATAGGTATAGTGTGTTTAGAAACTAGGAAACATAAACAACTGGTTCATAAATCATCTACATTGTCTCCCTTTTATTTTATCATATTTAGAGTCCCTTTTGGAATATCTTACTTACTATCCTTCTTCCTGACTTGGGGAAAGGAAAACATACAAAAGGGTGAGATCAAATGCTCGGTAAGCGTAAACAAAAGAAATATAAATCACATCATATTCATAAGAACAGATCATTTTGGAAATCTTAACCTGCAAAAGAGATCATAATTTCATAACATGGGATAAATCATAGTAGTGAAATGTAATCCCAATAATCATAACATAAAACATGAAACGTTGTTTCATACACACATAATAATATTGAATCATTTTTTGTAGTCAAGACTCATTGCGAAGACTATCTTAGCAGACAAAATCCATTTCTGAACCGAGTTCACTCCTCGTTTCAGTCCTGTTTCACTGAACCTGATTGACCTCCTATTCGAACCATGTCTATCACATGAGATATAAATCATTAGACAATGAATTAGAGGGATATATAGGTCCCACACATCTCATAATAAAACCATTCTTATGTGTGGCACAAAATCATAAATCATACATCATAGCATAAACCATTTAATGAAAATGGGAATCTTAAACATCATGCCATCATAACATAATCCATACAATATAAAAGGACATCATAAAAATAATTCCATCATAACAAAATCAATTCAATGTAAAAATAGGGATAGAAACAGAACCCTATATTATCTTAGATAGAAAATAATTTTGATAAATCACTTGAACTCCATTCTTGAGGAAAATATCCTTTCTACATTAAAAATATTTTCCTTTCTTAAAATGTCATATAATTTTAAACTAAAATGAGTTTATTAAAAATAAACCTTAAAACATGTAATGGAATATTCATGGAAATAATTTTATATGAAATCATAAAAATCTATTCATGCCATATAAGTTAAAAAAACATTCTTCTCGCACTTTGGCCGGAAAAGTCAAAAAGTACCTCCTACGAAAAATGACAAAAGATTCCTATCATATATTTTACTAAAAACTAAACGAAGGGTGAATTTGGATTTAAAAAATAGTATGAGGATATAAATAATATTACATATTGAGGAAACATGGATTTGGATGATAAATTTTCCCCAGTAAATTCTGAAGTATAAACTATCTCGGATAAAAATGAGATTGCGATATTTTCCCTTACCTAAGGTCTGATTTGCTTCGTACGTGTCTGAAAATCCATTATAATGATTTAAATAATGTTATTGACTTATTAAATAATCTTACTCATTGTTATGATATCATATGTGTTCATATTCTTAGCTTCTTATTGGTAATATTTCATTGTTACTTGTTATTCGGGTGTTTATTTCTTTTTTTTTCTTATGCATGTTTTGTCGAATAAATTCTTATTTTTATTTTAGGTTATAGATACCTCATTTACAGAATGTTATTAGTGTAATATATATCATATTTATTCATTAAATTCATTTATATAATCATTATGTAATGAAGATCATGTAGAACGAGTCGCATCACATCGTGGAGAGGGTAGGACGTACGTACGCACGAGTGATGATATCATTCCCATGATCATTGAATTGTATTGAAGTGTATGTATACTATTTCAGAATCAATGCCACTTTACAATAATCATATATAGTTATTCTTTAAACCATTATACTCATCCATGTAAGGTGGTGGTGGAAAATAGATTACACCACGGCATGGAGATGGTATTCTGTACGTACGCACGTATGGTGATTTCGTTTTCCGTAGGATGGATAGATGGTGAAATAGGGTTTTTTCATAATTATAATATCAAATAAGTATATTAGTGATACTTATGTTATTATTTCATAATGATACAACTAAAGAAAAAAAAGTAGAAGAAGAAATAAAGTTGAATGAATCGGTAACAGACATTACCTCTTCTTTGAAGTGCCTCTTCTTATCCTCCTATTAGGGCACTAAATATGGCCTTTTAAGAGGACCAGGTCCTCTAGTATGTGTCTAGGAATGTGGAGAAGGTGACCTTTTATAAGGGAGGAGAGGGGCACCTTTGGAAAAACAAAAAATATTATTTTTTTATAAAGTAATATTCGGTTTTTAATAGATCCAAATTGTTTTATTTATAAGATAAGGTGGGGATGGGTCGAAATACTCTAATAAAATAGAATTTAGACAATTTTAGGTTTCTATTTTAACCTTATCATTTAGATTTAACTTTAAGATAAATAATTTCACATTTACCGTGTCTTATTGTTTTCTTACACTATAAGGTTAAAAAATCTACTATAACAAGCCAAAAGAACCTGAAGTTTTTTATTATTAATATATATAACCTTATCTATGTAATTTATGCGATCCTTATATTTTTAAGAATAAAATAACAATTAATAATATAATATTTGTTTTAAAAACTATTTTTTGTCAATTTTGACAGTATTTGGTAAATGATTTTTTTGAAAATCATAACCGCATGATTAGCTTGAAAAATGTTAATAAAATCAATAATAACATGTCATATTAAACAATAAAATTACTGGAATTCATAAAATGTCTAAAATTACATTATTTGGGTATTTATAACATCAATTATGTTAATATTTTTTAGTAAGGTAATTACTGCATCAGCATTGTGTCATAAATTAATTAAATTATTTAAAGTATAAATATTATAAATAAAATACCATTATGTAGGATGTTTTTTATCTTTGAAATTAATATTTATAGTCCAATTTATCTTATTTATAACCCTATATTAAAATTTTTTTGGTTATTAAACTTTGATTTTATGTATTTTAACCCTTCTTTAAATAAATTAATAATAAATGTACTAATCCAATCCAAGTGGACCTAAATGGTTATATTCTATTCCTAAGGTTGTTTTTGGTGTAATTAAACATATCCAATAGAATTAGTACATGTCTTAGGGTAATAATAATATCATTTTTAACCTTAATTTCCCTATTTACTTTTAACTGTGGTAAATAAATGTAAAAAGTTACTATTTACCGAAAAATATTTTCATCTCATTAAACTACATTTTTGTCCTTTATATTAACCATATCTCTCTGATTTTTGAAATTCCACTCACAGAAGCGGTAAAATTAAGTTTTATGTAAATTTTCAAATTCTCCTAGGAGCTGGGTAAAAGACGGTGAAAAGTTCAATAAACATTCTATATGTCAAAAATTATTATAAAATGACTCCAATGAATTACATTGAACTTATATAGGTATTATGTATCAATTTTAAAATAAAATAAATTTAAATAAAATAAATAATAATTTAAATAAAACGATGGTTTTTAAATAGTAACAAGTGTTTTCACTATTCATCAAAAATTGATTGTTTTCAGAAAAATACCACAAATTCAACCTAGGCTAATTTCGATGTTCCGAATCCAAAAATGAAGTCCATTTTGAATGATAATTTTTATAAAATTTGAAAAAGTGGTTATTATTATTCCTAACGGCTAGTTTTAATAATATTTTAAAAGCATATAATTGTTTATTGAAACTCGGTATTACATACGACGCAAGCTATCGAGGAAGGTCGTGATTGCGTGTAAATCAAGACAAGATAGTGTTGAATGATGTGAAATATTCTATTGATGATATATATAACATAAATACAAAATATTTCTCATAATAATCTCCGGTGTAACATTCTACCACCCTTAAAAGGATTTTCTCCATCAAAATTCGTCACTTTGTAACAAACAGATGAGGACACCTCTCCCTCTTCATATCATCAAGCTCCCATGTAGCTTATTATAATTGGTGGTTCCTCCATAAAACATTCACTAAGAGAGTGGTCTTGTTCCGTAGGACTTTTTCGCTATGATCTGGAATCTCTATCGGTTGTTCTTCATAAAAAAGATCATGCTCCAGCGGTACAACATCTCAGCTAAGTACATGTGAAGGATCGGGTTTGTACTTTCTCACGAGAGATACATGGAACACATCATGAACATGAGAGAGATTTGGTGGATGTGCCAATCGGTAAGCTACCTTCCCAACACGATCCAGTATTTCAAAAGGACTGATATACCTAGGGCTCTACTTTCACATCTTTCCAAATCTCATTACTCTCTTCCAAGGAGATATTCGTAAGAAAACTTTATCACCCACTTCAAACTCTAGGTCTTTTCATCAGTTATCGGCATAACTTTTTTTTAACTCTATGCTGCTCTAATGTATTTTGGAATAGATCTATCCTTTTTTTCCATCTCATTAACAAGATCAGGTCCTAATAGCTTTCATTCCCCAACTTCATCCCAGCAAGTTGGAGTTCGGCATTTCATACCATAGAGAGTTTCATAAGGATCCATTTGAACACTAGAGTGAAATATTCTATTATAATAAAACTACACCAATGGTAGGTGTTGATCCCAACCTCCTTTGAAATCCATAGAGCAAGATCTTAACATATATTCTACAGTTTGAACTATTCTCCCAGACTGACCGTCTATCTGAGGATGATAAGCAGTGTTGAAAACTCAACTCTCTATCCAGAGTATGTTGTAGACTTCTCCAGAACATTGAGGTAATCCTTGGATCCTGATCAGATATAATGGAAAGTTGTACACTATGCAATATTACCACTTCCTTTATATATATCCTAGAAAGCTAATCCAGAGAGAAATCCTCTCTAATAGAAATGAAGTGTGCAAACGTTGTAAGACGGTCCACTATGATGAAAATAGCATTATTGCCTTTGGATGTTTTAGGATGTTCAGTGACAAAGTCTATAGTGATGTTTTCCCATTTCCATTCAGAAATGGGTAATGGTTGTAACATCCCCATAGACATCTGTCTCTCAGCTTTAACTTGCTGACAATCCAAGCATCGAGAGACATATTCAGTAACATCTCTTTTCATGCCATCCGACCAGACGTACTCTTTTAGGTCTTTATACATCTTTGTGTTTCCAGGATGAATAGCGAGTGAAGAACTATGAGCCTCATCCAGTAGATACTTCTTTAATTCTGGGATGGGAGGAACACAAACCAGATTCCTAAACTTTATTATCCCATCACAATCAAGGTTGAATTTAGGAACATTTGTCACCTTCTTTTGTAACTCTACATCTTCATTCTATGCCTCTTTAATATTAACATTTATATATGGTTGAACATTAATTTGAGAATGATAATATTTTTTCCTTTACATTATAATTCCAAGATCCATCCTTTATAAATCCATAAATATTGGATCTTTTGTGATCCTCATCATGGATAAGCTAGCATGGTCTTGTCGACTTAATGCGTCTTCCACCTTGTTTTCTTTCCGTAGGTGGTAATGAATTGAGGAGTTGTAATCCATAATCAACTCCAACCATCTAATTTGGTGCATATTCAGCTCCTTTTGTGTGAAAATATACTTTAAAATTTTATGATTAGTATACATATCACACCTTTCACCATAAAGACAATGCCTCCAAATATTTAATGCAAAGATTACCGCAGCAAAATCCAAATTGTGAGTTGGGTAATTTTTCTCATGTATTTTCACCTGTCGTGAGGCATAAGATATCACTATATCATTTTTCATGAGAACACACCCTATCCCTTTCTTGGATGCATCACTATAGATCACCAACCTTTCTCCACTAAAAGGCATTGTGAGAACAGGTGCACTAGATAACCCTCTTTTCTACTCCTTGAAATTCTCTTCACATTCCTCCGTCCACACGAACTTAACTCCTTTTAGAGTCAACCTGGCGAGTGGATGAGATAACCGTGAACAATCATTCACAAAACATCGATAATATCCATCCAAACCAAGAAAACTTCAGATCTCGGTTACTATTGTTGGCCTCGACCATCTTTCGATAACTTCTGTTTTTGCTAGATCAATAGATATCCCCTATTTTGAGATTATGTGACCCAAAAATGCAACTTTTCGAAGCCAAAATTCACACTTGGTAAATATGGAATAAAGCTTATCCTTTCTTAGGGTCTTCAATACAATTCTCAAGTGATCTTCATGTTCTTCCTTGTTCTGTTAATAGACATGAATATCATCTATAATGACTAACACAAACAAACCAAGATAGTCTCTAAAGTCTCTATTCATTAGATCCATGAAGATAGCAGGGGAATTAGTAAGACAAAATGGAATCACTATAAATTCATAGTGTCCATACCTTGTACGGAAAGCAGTCATTTGTATATCCTCCCTTTTGACCCTTAATTGATGATACCCTGAAAGAAGATCAATCTTGGAAACGTATTGAGCTCCATGTAGTTGGTCAAATAAGTCATCAATGCATGGGAGAGGATATTTTTTCTTGATAGTGATCTTATTAAGTTCTCGATAATCAATGTAGAGTCTCATTGATCCATATTTCTTATTAACAAACAGAACAGGTTCTCCCCAAGGTGACGCACTAGGGCATATGAATCCCTTGTCAAGATTCTCTTGGGGTTTCTTTTTCAATTCGTGAAACTCAATTGGGGATATTCTATAAGGTGTCTTTGAAATAAGAAAATCACCCGGTACGAGATCTATTGAAAACTCATATTCCTGACTTGGTGGAATACCCATCAATTACTCTTGAAAGAAATCATCAAAATCTTGTACAATGGAAATATTCTTAATCATGAGTTTGTCACCAACCATTTGAGAAAAATAACCTGCATTTAGTAGAATCAAGACCCATAAGATGGAAGAAATTTCTACTGGAAGGTTATGTTCATCCTTGCATCGATAGATGATCATATATTGATCTGGAATATGAAATGTGACTTCCCTTCTTTGGTAATTGATAGGATCACTATATGAAAAAATCCCATCCATGCCAAGAATCACATCAAATTCCACTATAGGAAGGATCACAAGATTTGCCGGAAGCACCTTCCCACAAACTTCAATCAGAGAAGTATTTTAAACTTTTTATGTGACTGCTGTTCCATTAGGGGTTGTCACATATAACTCAACATCTATTTGTTGAGGTAATACTGCGATACCCTTAGAAAATTCTTCAGAAATAAAATATTGGGAGGATCTAGAATCAAATAAAACATTTTCTACTTTAGAGTGGATGGTAAGTGTACCTTTCACCACTTCATTATCGTACTCCACATCGCTGATAGAAATTGCATGGGACTTTCCTTTATCTGTAGCCTTAAGAGTTTGTTGACGTCGATCATAATCAATAACCCTTGGAATAGGGAATTGATTGGCATAATACCCCATTTCCATACACTTGTAACATTGAAGTGTAAGAGGTGCACTCTGTGTAGCCTTTTCTTTGTTCGCATCATGAGAAATCTTCTTCCAATCATTGCGACATTCAAATTACTGATGACCTTCTTTTCCACATTTGAATCATTTATTTGTCCCTTTATGAAAACTCACTCCATGTTTCTTTCCACACATTGAGCATAAGGTAAAATTTATCTTCTTTTCAGTGTTCTCTTTAGATTTCCCTTTGAATTCCATTTTCCTCTTATTATCAGACACATATGACTGATGGGTTACTCTAATCTCCATATCAACTTTGAGAGTACATCGAACGATTTCCTCGTGGCTAGTGAAGTCCCTTATGGAAAACGCCCTTCAAAGAATTGGTTTTAAGCCACTAAAGAATGGATCGATATTACTCTTAGGTTGGATAATAATCCTAGAAGCGTACCTTGCAAGTCATGTAAAATTTTCTTCGACGGTACCAAAGATTCATCATCCTTTTTTCTTTAGTTCAAGAAACTCCTTCTCCATATTTGTTCGAAAAATATAAGGGAAGTACTTATTGAAAAATAATTTCTTGAATTTTTCCCATTCCATGGACTCAATTTCATCCCTTTGCCTTGTATTCTTGATAAGTTTCCAACATTGATCAGTATCACCTTCCAAATGATACACTACTAAGATGACATTGTCATGTTCAGAACATTGAAGAACCGAAAATATCATTTCAGTAGTACTGATCCATTGTTCAGCAACTAATGGATCAGTAGACACGCTGAACGAGGGTGGACGCTGCTTCATGAAGGATTCAACAGAATGTTGCTTCTTTCTATGCTCGTTTTGAAGTCCTGCATGATTCATAGCTTGAGAAAGTTGTGTGAGAATGGCTACAATATTTTTCATTCTAGCTCCCATAATGTTTGGTTGCTCATGGGTACAATCATTGCATTGACCTTTGCATTCCGCATTAACACGGTTCCTTAGGGTTCCAACCATTAACTAAAACCAAGAATAATAGTCTTAGAAACACAAATTATTATAGGAAAACCACATAATCAAAAATAAAATTTCACACTTAAGGACTTATCATAGGTTTCTCATTTCCATTTCTAAAACACTGAGATTGTGTTCTATGCTTAGACTTATCCTTACAGTTATTACTAAGGCTTTCACATACTAGTTTACAAAGGTTGACTATACCTTTCCTCTGATACCAACTAAAACGACCCATACATTACATACATTGTTATTACTTAAAAATTGAAGCACACATATTACAACTTATAATAAAACCATGAAAGGACCGTATATGTATAGTGTCTTTAGAAACTGGGAGACATAAACAACTGGTTAATAAATCATCTACACTATCTCCCTTTTATTTTACCATATTTATAGTCCCTTTTGGCATATCTTACTTAATACCCTTCTTCCTGACCTGGGGAAATGAAAACATACAAAATGGTGAGCTCAAATTATCATTAAGGGTAAAGAAAAGAAATATAGATCACATCATATTCATAATAACATATCATTTTGGAAATCTTAACCAGAAAAAGAGATCATAATTTCATAACATGGAATAAATTATAGTATTGAAATGTAATCCCAATAATCATAACATAAAACATGAAACTTTGTGACATACACACATAATCATAGAGAATCATTTCTTAGTAGTCAAGACTCATTGCGAAGACTATCTTAGCGAACAAAGTCCATTTCTGAATTGAGTTCACTCCTCGTTTCAGTCCTGTTTCACTGAAACGGATTAACCCGCCTTCCAGCCATGTCTATCTCATGAGATATAAATCATTACCCAATGCATTTGGGGGAGATATAGGTCCCACCCATCTCATAATGAAAACATTCTTATGTGTGCCACAAAATCATAAATCATAAATCGTACATCATAGCATAACCCGTGTAATGAAAATGGGAATATTAAACATCATTCCATCATAACATAATCCATATAAGATAAAAGGACATCATATAAATGATTACATCATAAAAAAATAAAATCAATGTAAAAATAGGGATAGAAATAGAACCCTATATTATCTTATATGGAAAATAATTTTGATAAAACAATTCTACTCCGTTCTTGAGGAAAATATCCTTTCTACTTCGAAAACATTTTCCTTTCTTAAAATGTCATATATTTTTAAAATAAAATAAGTTGATTAAAAACAAACATGAAATCTTGTAAAAGAAGCTTCATGGAAATAATGTTATATGAAACATAAAAATACATTCATGCCGTATAAGTTAAAAAACATTCTTCTCGTACTTTGGCCAGAAAAGTCAAAAAGTACCTCGTATGAAAAACGAAAAATGATTCCTTTCATATTTTTTACTAAAAACTCACCTAAGTGTAAAATTGGAGTTAAACAATTGTAGGATGATATAAATAATATTACATATTGAGGAAACATGGATGTGGATGATAAATATTCCCCAGTAAATTCTGAAGTATAAACAATCTTGAATAAAAATGAGATTGTGATATTTTCCCTTATCTTAGGTCTGATTTCCTTCGTACGTGTCCGAACCTCCTGTATAATGATTTAAATAATGTTATTGACTTATTCCAGAATCGTAATCATTGTTATGATATCATATGTGGTCATATTATTATCTTCTTTATTAGTAATGTTTCATTGTTAATTGTTATTCGGGTGTTTATTTCTTTTTGATCTTATGCGTGTTTTGTCGAAATAATATTTATTCTTTTTTTAGGTTATAGATACCTCAAATCCAGAATGGTATTAGTGTAATATATATCATATTTATTCATTCAATTCATTTATATAATCATTATGCACTGAATATCATGTAGAACGAGTCGCATCACATCATGGAGACGGTAGGCCGTACGTACGCACGAGCAATGATATCGTTCCAATTATCACGGAATTGTATTGAAGTGTATGTATACTATTTAAGAATAAATATCACATTAAAATGATCATATATATTTATTATTTACATCATTATACCCATCCAAGTATGGTGGTGGTGGAAAATAGATTACACCACGGTGTGGAGACGGTATTCTGTACATACACACGCACGATGATTTTGTTTTCCGTAGGATGGATAGACTCTAAAATATGGTTGTTTCATACTTATAATGACATATCAGTATATGAGTGATAATTAGGTTATTACTTCATAATGAAACAACCAAATATGAACAAGTAAAAGATGAAATAATGTTGAAGGAATAGGTAACAGACATTATCTCTTCTTTGAAGGCTCAAAGTGGTGTGATAAAGAGAGGGAGGTGGTGCCCTTTTATAAGGGAGGAGATGGGCACCTTTAGAAAAACAAAAAATATTATTATATTATAAAGTCATATTCGTTTTTTAATAGCTCCAAATTGATTTATTCCGAAGATAAGGTGGGGAGGGGTTTAAATCCTCCAATCCAATATAATTTAGACAAGTTTAGGTTTCTATTTTAACCTTACCATTTAGATTTATCTTTAAGTTAAATAATTTTACTTTTACAGTGTCTTCTTGTTTTCTTACACAATAAGGTTATTAAATTTACTATAACAAGACAATAGAACCCAAAGTTGTTTATTATTAACATATATAACTTTATCTACGTCAATTGGCCAAAATTTAGATTTTTAAGATTAAAATAACAATTAATAATATAATATTTGTTTTAAAATCTATTTTATGTCAATTTTGACACTATTTGGTAATTGATTTTTGTGAAAATCATAACAGCATGATTAGTTCGAAAAATGATAATTAAATAAATAATAAAATGTCATATAAACCTAAAAAATTAGTGTAATTCATAAAAAGTCTAAAATTACATTTATTTGAGTATTTATAACATCAATTATGCAAATATTTCTTTAATAAGGTAATCACTGCACCATCATTGTGTCCTTAAAAAATTAAATTATTTAAATTCTAAAAATTATAAGTAAAATACCGTTATGTATTAAATATTTTTATATTTCTAATTAATATTTATAGTCTAATTTATCTTATCTATAGCCCTATATTAAAAATGATTTAGTTATTAAACATTGATTTTAACTATTTTATCCCATCTTTAAATAAATTATTAATAAATGTCTTAATCCAATCCAAGTGAACCAAAATGGTAATATTTTATGTCTAAAGTTGTTTTTGGTCGAATTACAATTATAAAATAGAATTAGGACATGTGTTATGGATTTAATAATATCATTTTTACCCTTAATTAAGTATTTACTTTTAACAATGGTAAATAAAAGTAAAAATTTACTATTCATCAAAAATTATTTTCATCTCATTGAACCAAATTTTAGTCATTGATATTACCTGTGTCTCTCATATTTTCGAAATTCCACTCACAAAAGTAGTAAAATTATGTTTTATGTAAATTTTTAATGTCTCCTAGGAGGTGGGTAAAAGACAGTTAAAAGTTCGATAAAATTTTTATATTTCTAAAATTATTATAAAATGACTCCACAAAATTACATTGAACTTATATAGGAATTATGTATCAATTTTCAAATGAAAAAAATTAAATAAAATAAATATTTATTAAAATAAAAAGACGGTTTTTAAATAGTAACCCAGTGTTTTCACTATTCATCAAAAATTGAATGTTTTCAGAAAAATACCAAAAATTCACCATAGGATAATTTTGATATTCCAAATCCAAAAATGAAGTCCATCATGAATGATAAAATTTATAAAATTTCAAAAAGTGTTTATTGCAATTCATAACGGCTAGTTTTAATAATATTTTAAGAGCATATCGTTGTTTAGTGAAACTCGGTATTGCGTACGATGCAAGCTATCGAGGAAGGTCGTGAATGCGTGTAAAGAAAGCCAAGATAGTGTTGTGTGTAGTGAAAGATTCTTTTGATGATGTATATAACATAAAAACAAAATATTTCTCATAAAAATCTCTGGTGTAACAATTTACAAGCATTAAACTACAAAAAATTCTCACACATGCACCCAAAAAAGAATCGCACAGTTACATCTTACTATCCAACCGTGCCACAACTATAAAGCATCCAAATAATTTAAATTCTCGCCCTTCCATCTAACAGAGCTCATAATCACTATAAAACATAATAAAATAATACCGAATAAAATATTTTTACAACCATGTTTCAAAATCACCCAACCATACGACTTTAACTCTAAAAAATATAATAATCGGAGGAATTGAAAATGAAAACGAATGGTCCAAAGAGGACCTAACCAATAGAAACACTTGAAACATATTACTCTCAAAGTAAATGACTTAAATTCTCAAAAATCAACATTTCAATACACTTATATGTATCTATATAAATATGTAATAATAATGTAATAACCCTAAATAAGAAATATTATTCTGTACAGTAACCTCAAACATAGTCTCACCACCATTTAGTGTTCTTATAAAATGGGGTACTAAAGAGAACTACAAGAATACATATACTAGAATTATAGAACATCTATGAGAGACATATTGTCATGTGATAAAATATAACCATTCCTAATGAATACATAACCCTCATAAGGAGCCTCAAAAGATGATAATTGATCTAACCTTGGGTAAAAACCCAGGTGAATAACGTAGGGTTCAAAGAACTGATAACCACAACACGGTGAATCTAAACTAACACAGTCAAATTCCAACTAGTATACTAAAATCATATGGTATATCCAATACCCGAGCTACCATATTTTCTCCCAAGGTATCTCTCATGTTGAAATAATGAGAACATCATTAACTCAATGATTAAATGGTTGAAATTTCCACATGATCTAAAAAAACTAAATCACAAAAACCAAGATTAGATCCACTAAATGAATCCATTCCCAAATAAACTGCCCCTTAGAAAATCAACTATAATAGGAAATGAAAAAATAATTCTCTCTCATAAAGGAGTCCCCTTGTCAGCTACTCAACTAAGAGTCAGGGTTGGCAGCAGTTCTGAAAAATCTCTTTCAACCGTATTGGGGGGAATTAAATGATTATAATAGACATTAACCACTAAAATCCACAACTCCTAAATGTAACCAAATGTTTTTTTCTAAATAATAGAATCAAAATAAATCAATCCCTTAAAGGATAAAAACAACCCTAAAAAGAGGTAGACACAATTAAACTCGAGTAAACTTTTCTATGAAAATATAATATTCACCAATGAAATTTTGAAATCACCCCACCCACTATTATCCAAAAACCAAGATACCCCACTTTGAATCTGAAAACACTATTTAGAACACACAAATTTCCAAAAAAAATGAATCCCACAATAGATAATATTCAAAATTATATTTATTTTGAAAACAAATATCAAAAGGATTTCCACTAGAAACTCAAATTCCATTTGAGAAATAAATTTCTTTATAATGTAACAATTTTTCATAATTCATATCATAAAACCATGGAAATTCACATTTCATTATTTTCTAAAAAATAAAATTTCAAACAAATTCTGCCAAACCCAATTTTTTATGAAAAATTATTTTAAAAAAACACAAAAAACAATATAATGGAAAAGAACCCACTTAAGAATAAAAAAACCATATCTCAATAAACTCCTCAATTGAGTACCAATATGCATGAATTTTTTTAGAGATATCAAGAATAAAATTGACTCCAATATTGGACCATTTTAGAAGGAATATCAGTATGCATGTATAAGAACCATGGGGAGTGGAACATAAGGAAAACCTATAACACACAACATATAAGATGCATACTTGCCAGCATTAGTACTGCATGGTATCCTAGGAAATTTGTGCCAACAACATAAATCAATTTATCTTTACATTCCACCCTGAGACCAATATCGACCCCCAATTCCACACACATGCACAAAGGGGAAAAACATCAATAACATCAAAAAAATACCTAAATACCAAACCAAACTCAAATATAAGATTCAAAACCCAAAATTATCCTTGTATAATCATTCTTAGTACAAGTAATAACACACTAGAATCTACTTGCCCTTAACTTTATAGATATGATAACATCAGTGTCCCTTTCACCTGAACATCCCCAAATACCATGGGTTATACCAACCCTAGGTCCCATTGGGATTGTAGTATCTAATACTACTCAATAATAAAATAGCCTAAGATTCCAATCCACCTAACACACATCCCAATTATCAACAATGGTCGAATGACATTCTCGATCCCCATGGGGTAGTGACATGGGCGTGGGCATCACTAAATTCCTTTAGTAACAATTTCTCTTAAATCATAGTTTAGTAATTAGAAATAGATATATATGAAAATACCAAAATTAATAAGCACAGTATTTCAAAGTATACTAACCAAAAGAAAAAACTAATGGAAAGAAGAAAAAATAACTAACTTAATATGATATGAAAACCCCCTCCACTAAAGTCTCCCCCATGTCATCCATGAAGAAAAATAGAATCCAATTGAAAATTTGGAATGATTTATGAATATGATAAATTTCTAATATGTCCCCAAAACCCAGTAGAAAAATTAAATATTTTTCATAGGGATAATAATCAATGGTAATTTTAAAATAAAGTTAAAAATAAGGCTTTAAAACATAATAATCTTAAAGAAAAAGAAATCAAACAGATAGATAACTTCCAAAAATTATCATTTTCATTACAAAAACTAATCACTCATGTTTAAAAATAATCCAATAACCAAAAACATATTAACCCTCATGAAAAAATTATAATTTATAAAAAAAACCATTATTATTATATAATAAAAAATGGTCACTTTTGACATTTTCATACAATGTTCAAAAAAACTCCCACGACAACTTAGTCATAACATGAAAAAGTATCCAACAAGGCATTCAAAAGGAGTAAATAATCATAAATATATAATCCATGAATAAAATGGTAATAAAATATCTTAATACATCATATAAAACATGGAAATAATGATATAAATCATGAGAATGACAATCCCATCCAAGTAGAAAGCATTCTTAGGGATCCTGAATGCTATGTTCGACTCTGTGAGTGTCACTCAAGTACCGAAGTGAAATTAAAGCTTGAGAATGGTGTGATTACAACATAGTAGGACTCCACCAATTTCTTCGATATAGAATAAAAATCTGTATAATAGTGTACTCAAATAAATAGTGGAATGAAATTAATAGTACAAGAAATTGATATAAACCATGGAAACAACATCTCATGTATTATCCACTCATTTAAGGGATCTAAGGTGACACTCAAGGAAAAAACATTTAATGATATAATCCAATCATTTGGAGGGTAATTTAGGTGGTAGGTGCTTCAAATTTCAAGGTAATTCAAACTTATATCATTTTAGGTTAGCATAATAGTAGACCCACGTTGCATATCCCAACTACCCAAACAATCAATTACTAGATTGTTAGACTGACATATAAATAAAATATAATTATCAAAATGATACATGGTTGAAATATATTTATGCTACCAATCCTTATACAAATCTATCTGTATCGATATCAAATATTCTGTCTATCAAACCCATAAAAAATAGTAGGGTTCAGAGCATCAGCCTAGCCACCATCGATACATACAACAGTGGTTCTTATAGCATCAATCTTCCCCATCATATGGAGAAGAATTATAAGTCCAAAATAATGTACCCAAAATTAATTCCATCATTTCATAGGGCTTCAGTTTTCCATAATATACATACAGTATTCTATTAGTGATTATTCCCTCAGTTTGGAACCATCTCAGTAGAACACATCATATACTTGAATACTTTTTTCTAGTACCGACAATATATAACATATTAAATTTCCAAGACCATCTATCCAGTATCGAAAATACCCATAATTTAAATCATTCCATAAATCTGACTGCAATTCATCTTAACTCATTTAACCATCCACAACCATTTATCACATCAGAAACATCTATCACATATATAAAAAATAATCATCAATAGACATGAGGATTCAACAAGGGTTAACTAAATAACAACAAATGTTCTAACATTGCCTTTTATTGTATCATATAAAAATATAAATCCATTTAAAAAAACTCTAATATTTCAATCATAATTCAAATGGGTAGAAACAAAATCCATGCACAACCACATATGTCGAGGGAAACTTCATTTTCCCTTTATAAAACCAAAATACCCCTTTAATCAAAGAAACCCATTGAACAAAAAAAGGTACACCACTGGAAAACAAATAAGTCATAAATCCCATGAATCACGTTAATTTCAAAATGAAGCACCTCGTTGGAATTTTTTTCAAAATTAAGTATACATAAAACTCAATTTCAAAACCATGTTCCACTGCACATTTCAATTCACCCATTCATTCCAAAGGAAAAATTGAATCCCTTAACACATAACAAGGTCACCCCACGAAAATTATTTTCTTCTTAAAAAATTAAAAAAATGGTCTATGTCCTTTCTTCTATCACATATTCCATAATACAACATTTTAAATATTATAAGGGGTTCAAAATTCACTCATTTCATAAAAAAATTTATGCTACACTGCTAAAAAACCAAATGAATCCCAATAAATTCTTTTTCCATCATACCACATATAAAGGAGAAAATTGGTATATTATAAAAAACATAAATATATAATACATTTAAAATCATATTTTATATAAAATGGAAAACCAAATTTAGTCATTTGAGGCCAACACCAAAATTCATGACCATATTCCCCATAAAACATTAAATTCAATTAATGAAAATAGAATCCCATTTAAAACCAATAAAACAAAATTAAAATCCATTTTAAAAGGGCACAACAACACTTCATTTAATCTTTTTATAAATAAACATTCAATTCCAAAACATGAATAAAAATTGTGCATGAAAAACCAACTACACGTATTAAAAAACACACTATATTGGTTTCAAAAAAACACAACGATAACCATATATATAAACATTCATAAATGTTAATTTAAAAAGGAAAATTCAAAATATATTTCCAAAAGGAAATATATTTCATTGTAAAACCTACATCATGGAGAATAGTATCATGTAAGAATACTTCGACACTTGACACTTTAATCGACGACCACTCAATGCTGGTCTTCCCCACCTTTGATAATATCCACCATTGCATATACATAAGGACAGTTAGAGACTTTATAATTAATCTCCTGGAAATGAATAATTATAAAGAGATCACTAAAAATTTAATTATATACATATATACTTGTTTACACTTATAAAAATATGGATTTTTCCTATATATACGAAAATTCATGTCACCCCAATATATATATTGATGACATTTTAGGTTAGAATATATATATATATATAGGGGGAAATAATATATTTATATACCTTTTCATATACAGGTAATTAACCCTCGACACTAGAGACTCATACCAACATCAAGGATGTCCAAAACACACTATATAAAAATACTAGGAACCAAAAATCTCCAAAAGACCCAAATAGAATTGGTCTAGAAAGGATGAGGGGTAAATACAACATTGAATGGTGGAGAAAATTTGAAATGATCTAAAACACATATCCTTCAACGGTGAACACCAAAACATGCCAAAAGATGATTCAAGTAGCCCATTTCATGACATAACCATGGAAGAAACAATAAAATATTGGTTCAACCCTAACAATAGGGTTCAGATGAAAAGAATAGGGTGATGTTGTGAAGGAAAACACCAATTAAAGAGATAATATTAAGAAATAAGTTCTTACCTTGAAGAAATGACCAATAAAATATTAATAATAGATGAAAATACATAATCCATGATATTTTGATATGGTGGAATAAGTTTGAAAACATTTTATTCAAGCATTATATAATTTTCATTTTAAGGATTGAGAGATTCAAGATTTTATTTCCCAACTATTATTAGGAGGAAATGGTAAGTTATGTATCATTCTATTTTAGGATTGAAATAATGTAATTCATTGGTTAATATGACCATTAAATGAGGAGAAGGATCCCATATCATTCACTAAATCACAGTACATTTGAAGAGACTAATCCTTATGAAAATGTTTTTTGAATAGAAAATAGATGTAAGGGAAAGCAATGTGATCTATTGTACTGTCATAATGTTCACTATGATAATTGAAAACTCACTAAAATTTGAGCCAAAATTTGATCGGCCTGCAAAATAGCATTACTTCCACATGATAATGACCATATTAGGAATATATATATATACAATCAAACTAGAAGAACTATAATGATACATTGAATAATGTATCTCTATGTCAAACTCCTAGAAAGGTGGAAAAATTGATTTTGACAAATGTATTAGAAAAATGAATGGATTACTTCAAGTCATATTTTTTATATTTTCCCTTCATTAAATGTTTTCCATTTTTTTAGATTATTTCATTTTGAAAAATGGTCTCCTCTTGTGATATTTTAACCCTATTTCATAGTAATGAACAACTCAATGTAATATATTGTAATTTTAAATGTTATTCTTTACTAATTTTGGAAATTATTTTTCCGGGATGGGATGATATTTTTGTAGAAACATATTATTTTCTTCTTCATATTCTAGAGGAAGTCATAAAATTATAGTATAAGTCATTTACAGTGAAGAATCAAATCAAATTTGGGACATTTTTCCCTATTTAGAGAGTCAAATAAGTATTATATTCATATATTTGTTGATTTTTTTGGAATTCCCTTCAATAGAGAAGAAGACATAGTAACTCACAATCGACCTAAAAAGATATAATGTTTTGGAAAATAAAAAATTGAATCATTATCATTTACTTATTCTGAAAATGGCATAAAATTTCAGCATCTTTCTTCATATGAAATATTTATGGATATATTGGATGAATAAATATCTATTTACAAAGAAGGGGTATAGTGATACACCAAATTTATAATAGATTTATTTATTTTTTGATTTTTTTGTAATAATATAAGAAATTCCACTTTTATTGTTTGGATTCATGATTGTGGAATGGTTCATAAAAAAATTAATGTGGTTAATCCACTTATACATTGAAATAAGAATTTGACCTTTACACAATAGGATCCTTCACAGGAGAAGTTTTCCAGTCATCCATGGTTGGATTCCCTCCCCCTCTTTTGGGGATATCATCATTATATATGGTCCTTCTTAGAGAATATTGGGCTTGTGGATATTTTTCATTCAAGGAAGTCATTACTGGACCTTCTCTAGATTCATTGAGGTTGTGAATTCCATTCATTCTAGTTATTACTATCACCAGACACCGTGTGGATAATTTTACAAATGGATGATGGTGGATCACCCACAAGAGGATATCTGAAAAGAAGAAACCACCCATAATCAAGCCTTTATAAATAGGTTTAGGATGGAGATACCTTCTCTACCATTAGTTAGAGAATTTTTTTATTCATGGGGCATCGATAATCCCGCCATTGTATCTGTTGACTCATTATCTGATTTTAGTGTTATGCTGACAGTGAAATGTGACATTGTGAAAGCATGGTCTTGGGATCACTGACTATATAGTGCATGGAAATTCACCTTCTCTCACTGGTCTTGAGATGTTCATTAGTGGAGATTATTGATCTTGTCTGTGGTTTGGGTTATGCTCCCTTGGATCCTCTTGGCGCATTACAACTCATAATTTTTTCAAGTAATTTGGATCATCATGGGTTATTTTTTTTGGACGAAGAAATGAAATGTTTACAGGATGCATTGTCTTCCCATATTTGTGTGCAGGTAGATCTTGTGGCACCCCTTCAATTGAATATCCTTATAAAGGGTGTAGAAGGATTCAAATCATGGTAGTGTGTTTTCTTTTAGGTGATTCGTATTTTCTATATGGAATACCATTTTCGGGGAACCATGTATAATTATATAGAAAATATGCACTTTATATCAAGGATCCAAAGCCAATATCATGATCTTGTGAAGACGTGGCTATTCTAAAATATGGGTGGACATTTTAATAGTTTATGGGTCTAATCATCCTATTGTGGTGTCGTTTGATCGTGTGTCTTATTTTCTTTATAAGTGTTGAATGTTTTTCATTTGAGGTTGGGTTTTCAAATTTAATAAATATGCATATCGCTTCGTCAGTGGGTCCTATTTTTCTTTTTGTCTCACCATGAGTTTTTAATCCATCATCAGATCCTGGTTCTGAAGAGTCTGTTTCTTACCTCACTGATTGCCTTACAGATTTTGGTCCTTCATATTCCTTCCAAGATAGTAATATTAATGATTTTTAATTATTTTATATTATAATAATGACCATATATCAATGTTAGAGGTTCCCAAAGTTGTGGATGAGGAATATTATTTCCCAGTAACTACTAATAGTGGGAAACCATCATTCGTAGCACCACCATTGAGGGATTCTAATTTTAAAATAGTGTGTTTCATCCAAGATTCATTGGGATTGTGACCTCCAGAACATCAGGGAATTCCGTGCTTGGTGGGTGTCACTTCGAATACTCAGAGCCTTCTTATGATCTCAACTATTTGTTTCTTTATAAATGATGATATAGAGAAAATAGTGGTGGATCTGAAGGAAGTTATTGATCATTGGGATAAATTTTCATTGGGGAGGATGTTGTTGAATCATTCTCAGTCATTTGGGAATTCAGATTTAATTTCATATCTACTTGATGTGGAATCCATTTAAGATGGGTCTTAACAGGAAGACAATGTCGAAGGTTACAATCATTCTTTCTTTCAGACATTGTGAATGAGTTAAGAGTTACTTATAACGGCCCATACATTACATAAATTATCATTGCATCATAATTGAAGCGTAATTATTACAACATATAACTAAACCATTTTAGTACCTTATAGGTATAGTGTCTTTAGAAACTGGGAAACATAAACAACAGGTTCATAAAGCGTCTACATTATCTCCTGTATATTTCAACATATATAGAGTCCCTTTTTGGCATATCTTACTTAATAACCATCTTCCTGACCTGAGGAAAGAAAACATAAAAAACTGTGAGCTCAAATTCTCATTACAGGTAAACAAAAAAATATCATATTCGTAAGAACATATCATTTTTAAAATCTTATCCTGGAAAAGAGATCATAATAGCATAATGTGGGATAAATCTTAGTAGTGAAATGTAATACCATTAATCATAACATAAAACATAATTTTTTTTGGGATACACACATAGTCATAGAAAATCATTTCTTATTAGTCAAGTCTCATTGTCAAGACTATCTTAGTGGACAATGTCCATTTCTGAACCGAGTTCACTCCTCGTTCTAGTCATGTATCACTGAACCAGATTAAATTTTCGTTCCATCCATGTCTATCTCATGAGATATAAATCTTTACCCAATGCATTGGAGTGAGATATAGGTCCCACCCATCTAATAATGAAACCATTCTTGTGTGTGCCACAAAATCATAAATCATACATTATAGCATAACCCATGTAACAAAAATGGGATTATTAAACATTATGCCATCATAACATAATCCATATAAGATAAAAGGACTTTTTAAAAATAATTCCAACATAACATAATAAAATAAATGTCATAATAGGGATAGAAATAGAACCCTATATTATCTTAGATTGAAAATAATTTTGACAAATCACATTGACTTCATTCTTGAGAAAAATATCCATTCTACTACAAAAACATTTTTCCTTTCTTAAGATGTCATACAATTTTAAACTAAAATAAGTTGATTAAAAATAAACATGAAAACTTGTAAAGGAATCTTCAAGTAAATAATGTTCTATGAAATCATAAAAATCCATTCATGCTCTATAAGTTAAAAGAACATTCTTCTCTTACTTTGGCCAGAAAAGTCAAAAAGTACCTCGTACTAAAAACGGAAAAATATTCCTTTCATATCCTTTACGAAAAACACACCAATGGGTAAAATTGGATTTAGAAAATTGTAAGAGGATATAAATAAAATTAAATATTGAGGAAACATGGATATGGATGAAATATACACCATAGTAAATACCAAATTATAAACAATCTTAGATAAAAATGAGAATGCTAGATTTTCCCTTACCTTAGGTCTGATATGCTTTGTACATGTCTGAACCTCCGGTATAATGATTTAAATAATGTCATTGAATTATTTAAGAATTATACTCATTGTTATGATAACATATATGGTCATATTCTTATCTTCTAATTAGTAATATTTCATTGCTACTTATTATTCGGGTGTTCATTTCTTTCTGTTCTTATGCATGTCTTGTTGAATAAATTCTTATCCCTCTTTTAAAGTTATAGGTACCTTATTTATAAAATGTTATTACTGTAATATATATTATATTTATTCATTCAATTAATTTAAATAATAATTATTCAATTATGATTATGTAGAACGAGTCACATCACATCGTGGAGACGGTAGGTCATACGTATGCATGAACGATGAAATCATTACCATAACTATTGAATGGTATTAGAGTGGAAGATGGAATTTCCAAGAATTATTATCATGTTATAATAATAAAATATTGTTATTTTTTACACCATTATACCAATCGAAGTAAGGTGGTGGTGGAAAATAGATTACACCACGGTGTAGAGATGGTATTCTGTACGTACACACACGCGGTGATTTCATTTTCCGTATGATGGATAGAAGGTGAAATAGGGTTGTTTCATATTTATAATAACATATCAGAATATGAGTGATACTGATGTTATTAATTTATGATTAAACAAATAATGAATAATAAGTATACGAAGAAATAAATTGGAAGGAATCATTAAAGGATATTACCTCTTCTTCGATGTGCCTCATTTAAACATCCACTTAAGAGATTAGAGATCATCTTTTGAGAAGACTAGAGCCTATAAAATGTCTCTAGGGATGTTGAGAAGGTAAATAGGAAGGGTATATCCGAGCACGAGGGCTCAAAGTTGTTTAATGAGAAGAGGGAGGTGGTTCCCTTTTATAAGGGAGGAGAGGGGCACCATTGGAATGTGACAAAATATTATTTTATTATAAACATATATTCGGTTTCAAAAGGGAATAAAATCCTTAAAGATGAAGATACGATGACTCAAGGTCGAAATAAATTCATCCAATCAGAATTGGACATGTTTTGGATAATATTTTAATAATTATAATCTTATTTATTTAAATAAATTATTAATGAGGTAAAGATTGCATCATTATTGTGTCATAAATAATTTAATTTCTACGATGTCTAAAATTTTTATAAAAAATACTATAATGTAGGAAATATTTTTATATTTCAAACTAATATTTATAGAAGAAAAGAAAATTTATATAACTCCTTATAAACATTAATTACTAAATTATTTTCGTTAAGGTTAATTTTATCTTTAGATTAAATTAATTAATCCAAATTGTCATTATCACTACCATGTGGCTCAATGGGGCCCCAAAATCGACCCAACGATGACCATGGTCGGCCCCTACTCATCCATAAGGGTAGGAAAAGTGTTATGGTAATTTTGAATTATTATAATTTTCTTTTAACCTTGAATTACCCTATTTACCTTTAACCGCGGTATATAAAAGTCAAATGTTACTATTCACAAAAAATTATTTTCGTCTTATTGAACCACATTTTACTTCTTGATAACAACCATGTATGTAGGATTTTTGAAAATCAATTCATAGAACTGGTAAAATTTCATTTAAATGAAAGAGTCAGTTTTTTTACTAGCACTAAGTGGTTTCACTATTCATTAAAAATTGATGTTTTTCACAAAAATACAAAAAATTCAGCCTAAGTATATTTGATATTCTGAATTCAAAAATTTTGTTTATTTTTTAAAATTCAAATAGTGAAATGTCTTTAATAAATTTTAAAATTAATTATTGTTATCAAAACAAATAGCGTGTTTTTAAGAAACAATAACTATCAAAAGATCGACACTTTTTTATATCGAATTTCAAAGTGAAATTAATTCCAATGTCCAAAAATGGATTAAATGGTAAAACTATTTTCTAATTACACTCTAAAACAAATTAAAAAGATAATCTAACCATATAAATAATTTCAATGAAAAACGATGTTTTCAATTATAATATAGCGTGTTTTTAATATTCATTAAAATATGAATGTTATCAGAATAATAAGAAAAATTTTCCAGAGTAAATTTTTATATCATGATTTTAGAAAACAACATTAGTTTTTCAAATTGAACATTTAAAAATGTCAACAACAATATTTAATGTGGGTGCGCAATCAAAAGATGGAAAAACTGCATTTATATAAAAATACTTATTTTACTGGAAAAAATTATTTTTTTCTCATACCATGTTCTAGAAAACGTGTAAGAGGAATAATAATGTTATAGAATATAAAATGTAGTTAATACTATTCATAACTGAAAGTCTATAATAATATTATAACAGTATATCATTGTTTAGTGAAACCTTGTATTGCGTACTATACACCCTATTGAGGATGGTCGTGATTGCGTGTAACGCAAGCCAAGACAGTGTTGTGTGTAATGAAAGATTACTTTGATGTTGCGTATAACATAAGACAATGAAAAAAATTAAAATATTTCTCATAAAATCCCAGGGTGTTACATTCTACCCCCCTTAAAAATAATTTCTCTCTCGAAATTCGTCACTTCGTAACAAATAGATGAGGACACCACTCCCTCATCATATCCTAAAGTTCCTATGTAACATCTTCTAATTGGTGGTTCTTCCATAAAACATTAACCAAGCGAGTGGTCCTGTTTCGTAGAACATTTTCTCTATGATCCAGAATCTCTATCGTCTATTCATCATAAGAAATATCATACTCCAGCAGTACAACTTTTGAGAATAGTACATGTGAAGCATCAGTATGTACTTTCTCATAAGAGATACATGGAACACATCATGAACTTTAGAGAGATTCGTTGCAACCGCCAATTGGTAAGCTACCGTCCCAACACGATCCAGTATTTCGAAAGGACCGATATACCTAGGGCTCAACTTTCCCTTCATTACAAATATCATTACTCTCTTCCAGGGAGATATTCATAAGAATACATTATCACCCACATCAAAATATAGGTTTTTTCATTGGTTATCGGCATAACTTTTTGGTCGACTCTGAGCTGCTCTTATGTGTTATTGAATTGATCAGACTTTTTCTACCATCTCATCAACAAGATCATGTCCTAATAGATTTCTTTCCCCAACTTCATCTCAGCAAGTTGGAGTTTGGCATTTCACTCTATGTGAGATTCATAAGGAGCCATATGAATACTGTAGTGAAAGATATTATTATGAGAAAATTCTACCAAAGGTATGTGATGATCCAAACCACCTTTGAAATCCATAGAGCAAGCTCTCAACATGTCTTCTAGAGTTTGAATTGTTCTCTCAGACTAACCATCTGTCTGAGGATGATAAGAAGTGTTTAAACTCATCTCTGTATCTAGAGTATGCTGAAGACTTTTCCAAAACATCGAGGTATACCTTGGATCTCTATTAGATATAATGGAAAGTGTTACTCCATGCAATATTACAATTTCATTCACATATATACTAGAAATCTAATCAAGAGAGGAGTCTTCTCTAATAGAAATGATGTGTGCCGACTTCGTAAGATGATCAACTATAACCCAGATAGCATTATTGTCTTTGGATGTTTTAGGAAGTCCAGTGACAATGTCTATAATTATGTCCTTCCATTTCTATTTTGGTATGGGTAATAGTTGTAACATCCCCTTAGACATCTGTCTATCAGTTTTAACTTGATGACAAACAAAGCATCGAGAGACATATTCAGCAACAACTCTTTTCATTCCATCCCACCAGAAGTACTCTTTCAGGTCCCAATACATCTTCGTGCTTGTAGGGTGAATGAAAAATGAAGAACTGTGAGCTTCATCCAATATTTCTTTCATTAATTCTAGGATGGTAGGAACACAAACATGATTCCTGATCCATATTATTTATCACAATCAATGTGAAATTCAGGAACATTTCACTCCTTTTTTGTAACTATACATATTCTTTTTGTGCCTCTTTAATATTCGCATGTATAGATTGTTGAACATTCATTTGACAAAGATAATATTTTTCCCCTTTCATTATAATTCCAAGCTTTATCCTTTGTAAATCCATAAATATTTGATCTTTTGTGATCCTCGTCTTGGATAAGCTAGTATGGTCTTGTCGACATAATGTGTCTGCCACCTTGTTTTATTTCTGAGGGTGATAATGAATTGAGCATTCGTATTCCTTAATCAGCTCCAGCCATCTTCTTTGGCACATATTCAGCTCCTTTTTTTTGAAAATATACTTTATAATTTTATGATCTTTATAAACATAACACCTTTCACTATAAGGATAATTCCTCAATATCATTAATGCAAAGATTACCGCAGCTAACTCCAAATCATGAGTTCGGTAATTTATCTCATGGATTTTCAACTATCATGAAGCATAAGCTAGCACCATATCATTTTTCATGAGAACACACCCCAGCCCCTTCTTGGATGAATCAATGTAGATCACAAACCATTCTCCACTACAAGGAAGTGTGAGCATAGGTGCACTGGATAACCTTCTTTTCAACTCCTAGAAATTCTCTTCAATCTCCTCTGTCTACACCAAATTAACTATTTTTCAAGTAAACCTAGTGAGTTGAGTAGATAATCGTGAAAAATCATTCACAAAACGATGATAATACCTAGATAAACTAAGAAAACTTTTGATCTCAGTTACTGTTGATGGTCTCGACCATCTTTCAATAACCTCTATTTTTCTGGATCCATAGATATCCTGTCTATTGAGATTATGTGACCCAAAAATGAAACTTTTTGAAGCCAAAATTCAAACTTTGTAAATTTGGCATAAAGCTTCTCCTTTATTAGGGTCTTTAATACAATTCTCAAGTGATCTTCATGTTCATCCTTTCTCTTTGAATAGACAAGAATATCTTCTATAAAGACTACCACAAAATGATCACGATAGTCTCTAAAGACTCTATTAATTTGATCCATGAAGATAGAAGGTTCATTAGTAAGACCAAATGGTATCACTATAAATTCATAGTGTCTATACCATATACGGAACGTCGTCTTTGGTATATCCTCCATTTTGACCCTAAATTGATGATACCTTGAATGAATATCAATCTTGGAAAAGTATTGTGCTCCGCATAGTTGGTCAAATATGTAATCAATGCGTGGGAGAGGATATTTTTTCTTGATAGTGATCTTGTTAAGTTCTCGATAATCAATGTAGATACTCATTCATCCATCTTTCTTCATAAAACAAGAACAGGTGCTCCCCAAGGTGACGGACTAGGGCATATGAATCGCTTATCATGATTCTCTTGGAGTTGCTTCCTCAATTCATGCAACTGAATTGGGGCCATTCTATAAGGTGTCTTTGAAATTGGCATAGAACCCAGTACAAGTTCTATTGAAAACTCAACTTCATGATCTGGTGGAAGAACTAGAAATTTCTCTTGAAGGACATCATCAAACTCCCGTACAATGGGAATATTCTTAATTGTGAGTTTCTCTCCAACCATTTGAGATACTTAACATTAATTTATTGGAATCAAGACCCATAAGATGGACGAAATTTCAACTGTATGGTTATGTTCATCCTTGAATCAATAAATGATCATAGATTGGTCAGGAATATGAAATGTGACTTCCCTTATTTGGAAATAGATATGAGATCCAAATAAAGAAAACCATTCCATTCCATGAATCACATCAAATTCCACTATAAGATTTTAGGAAGCACATTCCCACAGACTTCAAGAAGAAATGAATTTTAAACTTTCGATGTGACCGTTGTGCCATTAAGTGTTTTCAAAGAAAACACAACATCTAATTTTTGATATAATATAGTGATACACATAGAAAATTATTTAGAAATAAAATAGTTTGTGGATCCAGAATCAAATAAAACATCTTCTACTTTAGAGTGGATAGTATGTGTACCTTTCACCAGTTCGTTATCGTACTCCACATCGCCGATAGAAACTTCATGTGACATTTCTTAATCTAAGGCCTTAAGATTTTGTTGACATAAAGAATCATCAACAACCAGTGTATTAGGGCATTGATTAGCATATTTACCCATTTCTTAGCACTTTGTAACATTGAAGTGTAGGTGATGCGTTTTATGTATCCTTTTCTTTGTTCACGTCACGAGATTTTTTTTCCCAACATTGCGGAATTCAAATGTCTGATGAACTTCTTTTCCAGAATTGAAACATTTACTTGACCCATTAAGACAATTCCCTCCATGTTTCTTTCCACACTTTGGGAATATGGTGAAACTCATCTTATTTTCAGTGTGGTCTTTATATTTTCCATTGAATTCCATTTTACACTTCTTATCAAACCCATATGACTGATGGGCTACACCAATCTTCATCTCAACATTGATAGAACATCGATCAATTTACTCATAGCTATTGAAGTTCCTTATGGCTAACGCTCTTCGAATACTTGGTTTTAAGCCACTAAAGAATCGATCAATCTTACTCTCAGGTTGGATAATAATTCCAGAAGCGTACCTTGGAAGCCCTGTATAATTGGCTTCCTAGGTACCAACTGATTCATCGTCCTTTTTCTTTTGTTCAAGAAACTCATTCTCCGTCTTTGTTTGAATAATATGAGTAATGTACTTATTGAAAAATATGTTATTGAACTCGTCCCATTCCAAGGACTCAATTTCATATCTTTGCCTCGTATTCTTGATAAGATTCCACCATTGATCAGCTTCAACTTCTAAACAATATACTACTAAGATGACTTTATCATGTCCAAAACATTATAGAACTGAAAATAGCATTTCAGTGGTACTGATCCATTTTTCTGCCACTAATGGATCAGAAGACCCGCTGAATGATGGTGGACATTTCCTAATGATGGATTCAACAGAATTTTTCTCCTTCTTTTTCTCATTTGGAAGGCATGCATGATTCATAGCTTGGAAAATTTGTGTGAGCCTAGCTGCAAGATTTTGTATTCTAGCTCCCATAACATTTGGTTGCTCAGGGGGACAATCATTGCATTGCCCATCGCATTCAGTATTAACACAGTTCCTTTGGGTTCCAGCCATTGAATAAAACCAATAAGAATAGTGTGAGGAACACAAATCATAACAGTAAAACCACATAATAAAGAATAAAATTTCAGACCTCACGTCCTATCATAGGTGATTCATGGCCATTTCTAAAACACTAATATTGTGTTCTATGCTTAGACATATCCTTAGGGTTCTTAATAAGGCTTTCACATCCTAGTTTCCAAAATTTGACTATACCATTCCTCTGATACCAACTATTACAACCCATACTTTACATACATTGTTATTACTTCAGAATTAAATCATACTTATTACAACATATAACGAAACCATGGTAGGACCGTATTTGTATGGTGTCTTTAGAAACTCGGAAACATAATCAATTTCCTCATAAATCATATACATTGTATCAGGTTTATTTCATCATATCTAGAGTCCCTTTTTGGGATATCCTACTTAATAACCCTCTTCCTGACCTGGGTAAAGAATACATACAAAATGTTGAGCTCAAATACTCAGTAAGGGTAAACAATGGAACTATCATATTCATAAGAACATAGCATTTCAAAAATCTTAACCTGTAAAAGAGATCATATTACCATAACATGAGATAAACCATTGTAGTGAAATGTAATCCCAATAATCATAACATAAAACATGAATCATTGTTACATACACACATAATCATATAAAATAATTTCTTATTAGTCAGGACTCATTACCAAGACTATCTTAGCGGACAAAGACCATTTCGGAACCGAGTTCACTCTTCATTCCAGTCCTGTATCACTGATCCGGATTAACATACCATTCTAGCCATGTCTATTTCATGAGATATAAATCTTTAGCCAATGCATTGATGGGAGATATAGGTCCCACCCATCTCATTATGAAACAATTCTTATGTGTTCCACGAAATCATAAATCAGACATCATAGAATAACCCAAGTAATAAAAATGGGATTCTTAATCATCACACTGTCATAACACAATCTATATAAGGTAAAAGGACTTCATAAAAATAATTACATCATAAAATAATCAAATAAATGTAAAAATAGGGATAGAAACAGAATCCTATATTATCTTAAATGGAAAATAATTTTTATATAACACTTGAACTTCATTCTTGAGGAAAATATCATTTCTACTTCAAAAACATTTTTCCGTTCTAATCATGTCATAAAATTTTAAACAAAAATAAGTTGATAAAAAATAAAATTGAAAACATGTAAAGTAAGATTCATGGAAATAATGTTCTATGAAATCAAAAAAAATCCATTCATACTGAATTAGTTAAAAATACATTCTTCTCATACTTTGGCCGGAAAAGACAAAAAGAACCTCGTACTAAAAATGACAAAAGATTCATTCCACATATTTTACTAAAAACTCACCAATGGGTAAAATTGGATTTAAAATTGTAGTAAGATATAAATAATATTAAATATTGAGGAAACTTGGATGTGGATGATATATACACACTAATAAATACCAAACAATAAACAATCTCGGATAAAAATGATATAGTCAGATTTTCCCTTACCTTAGGTCAGATATGCTTTGTACGTGTCTGAAACTCCTATATAATGATTTAAATAATGTCATTGACTTATTAGAAAATCATACTCATTTTTATGATAACATATATGGTCATATTAGTAGATTCTTATTAGTAATATTTCTTTGCTAGTTGTTATTCAGGTGCTCATTGATTTATGTTCTTATGCATGTCTTGTTGAATAAATTATTATCCCTATTTTTAGATTATAGATACCTTATTTACATAATGTTATTAGTATAATATATCTCATATTTATTTATTCAATTCATTTATATAATCATTATTTAATCAGGATTATGTTGAATGAGTCGCATCACATCACAGAAATGGTAGGCTATACGTACGCACGAGGGATGATATCATTCCCATAACTATTGAATGGTGTTAGAGTGGAAAATGGAAATTCTCGGAAATAGTATCATGTTATAGAAATAATATATAGTTATTCTTTTCACCATTATACCCATCCAAGTACGTTGGTGGTGGAATACAGATTTCACCATAGTGTGGAGACGGTATTCCATACGTACGCACGCACAATGATTTCATTTTCCGTAAGATGGATAGAAGGTGAAAAAGGGTTGTTTCATATTTATAATAACATATCAGTATATGATTGATACTGATGTTATTAATTTATGATGAAACAAATAAATAAGAATAAGTAGAAAATGAAATAAATTGGAATGAATCGATAAAGGATATTACCTCTTCTTTGATGCGCCTCATTTAAACGTCATCTTAAGGGACTAGAGTTGGACTTTTGAGAAGCCCAAAACCTCTAATATGTTTCTAGAGATGTTGAGAAGGGAAAATGTTCAGTGTTTTTCAGAGCATTAAGGATTAATGTTTTGTATAGGGGAGAGGGAGGAGGTTCCCTTTTATTAGGGAGGAGAGGGGCACCTTTGGAAGGTGAGAGAGTATTATATTATTATAAACTTATCTTCTATTTCAAAAGGTCCAAAAATAATTAAAGATGAATTTAATATTACTCATGGTCGAAAAAAATCATCCAATCCGAATTGGACATTTTTTGGATAATATTTTAAACATTATAATCTTATTTATTTAAATCATTTATTAATGAGGAAAATATTGCATCATTATTGTGTAAAGAATAATTTATTTTATTTGATGTCTAAAAATTATAAAACAAATACAATCATATAGTAAATATTCTTTTCATTCCAATGAATATTTATAGTCTCAAATATAATTTATATAACTCCTTATAAAAATTAATTACTAAAAGGTTTTTGTTTATGTCAATTTTGTCTTTATATTAAATTAATTAATCCAAATTGTCATTATCACTACCGAGTGGATCGATGGGGTCCCAAAATCGACCCAAGGATATCCATGGTCGGCCACTACTCATTCAATAATTTTAGGACAAGTGTTAAGGAAATTTTTAATTATTATAATATTCTTTTAACCTTGAATTATCATATTTACCTTTAACCGCGGTAAATAAATGTCAAAAGTTACTATTCACCAAAAATTATTTTCATCTTATTGAATCACATTTTACTTCTTGATAACAACCAAGTATGTCAGATTTTTGAAATTCAATCCACAAAAGTGGTAAAATTTCATTTAAATGAAAGAGTCGGTTTTTTAACTATCACTAAGTGGTTTCACTATTCATCAAAAATTGAAGTTTTTTAGAAAAATACCAAAAATTAAGACTAAGCTATATTTGATATTCTGAATTAAAAAATGATGTTTATTTTTACATATTAAAATATAGAAGTTTCATTAATTAATTTAAAAATTAATTCCCGTTATCAAAACAAATAACGTGTTTTTAAGAAAGAATAACTATCAAAAGATCGACACTTGTTTATATCCAATTTCAATGTGAAATTAATTCCACTGACCAAAATTGGATTAAAAGGTAAAAATATATTCTAATTAAACTTTAAAAAAAATTAAAAATATAATCTAACCATATAAATTATTGCAATTAAAAAAGTTGTTTTTAGTTAAAATATAGTGTGTTTTAACTATTCATTAAAATATGAAAGTTATCAGAATAATATGAAAAAAATTTCCAAAGTAAATTTTTATATCATAATTTAAGAAAATAATTTTATTTTGTCAAATTGAACTTATAAAAATGTCAAAAACTAGATTTAATGTGGGTGCTCCATCAAAAGGTGGCAAAAACTGCATTTTTTTGAAAATACTTATTTTACCCGAAAAAATTATTTTGTTCTCATACCGTGTCCATGAAAATGTGTAAGATGAATAATAATGTCATAAAATTTAAATTTTAGTTAATACTATTCATACCGGTAGTCCATAATAATATTATTACAATATATCATTGTTTAGTGAAACCCTGTATTACGTACTATACAAGCTATCTTGTATGGTCGAGATTGCGTGTAACACAAGCCAATATAGTGTTGTGTGTAATGAAATATTCAGTTGGTGTTGCTTATAACATTAGACAATAAAAATATTATATTTCTCATAAAATCTTAGGGTGTTACATTACTCATTCAAAATCTATGGTGGTTTCCAAGCATCTGCCAATAGGTTCTTCTAACAATAAGTTTCAAGGCTAGAAGGCTATTATTTCATCTTTATCATGGCTTTTATTATTGTGTGGAATAGAAGGGGATTAAGGGCTCAATGAAAATTTCAATTAATGGATTTTATTGAACGCAAATATAATTTTTAGATTATAGTTATTCTCGAACCCTAACAAATGTGTGATTTTTAATCTTCATTTTCATGAAAGCATGACTACAAACATTGTATGCATGGGGAATAGTTTAATAAATATGATTGGGTCTTCTTGAGGAGTATCATATCAGTAGAATTCATAGAATTAATTATCCACATATCACTACAAGGATATTCATGGTAGAATATTTGATGTTATTTATTTTGGTTTATTCTATGTGTGACCCTATTCGGTGAATTAAATTTGGTAATTAATTATCGTCTATTAAACTAGAGATTTTTTCCCGGTTTCTTACTTGAAATATAAACACCATTATAAAAGGTAATAAGAAAAAGAGTCAGGTGTAATACCATACTAGGGAGATTCTTTATTTAAACATTTTAATATCTTCAAATATCCATATGAATGTGGGATATCTAGGTGGTCATTTCACGTTGTTCAAAAAAAATAGATATAAAAGAATTTGGTTTAGATTGGATAGATTCTTATATATCTTGTAGGGTGTTAGAAATGTCCCCCAGGACAAAGTTATTAATTCATCATATTTCTAATTAGTCAAATATTCATTATTGGTTCACCTAATGAAGGATTCTAGAAGGCATACATGGTTCAATTTTTCAGCCCGATGGTTTGAGGATAGGGATTTCCTCTAGTTAGTCTAAAAATATTGGGATCTTCTGGTTAGGTGAGTGGCCGGGGTAAACCAGATTTTCAAGCTCAAAAGAATTAGATTTCATTTCCATAATTGGAATGAAAATTGTCACAACAATTATTTTTCATTATAAATCAAATTATATGACATTTTTTTATGCAATGGCAGTTTCATGTGAACCGAGACAATAATGTTTTTCGTAGAATGGTTGACAAATCATAAAATTTATCTCGAAATATTTTTGATCCTGAGAGTGTTCCTATGGAGAGTTTGAGAGACTCATGGTTATGGGAGAGAGAAGTGAATATATGATTTCTTCCGGATTCTAATGATGGATAGGACAAAAATATGGAAGATCAACATTCACCTTGATCATGGAATGTATTCTGGGGACATGGAAGTAGCAGAAAAACATGATGAAAATCACATTTTGGAGATCTTATTTTGTATGAGTCTTATAAGAGAAAATGATAAATATAAGAACCAGATTCTTCCTTTAAGGTATGAATCAATAAATTCCAGTTTATATGCATGAAATTGGTTGTAAAGAGGTCATGGACAAACTTCAGGTATATTAGGCACCATGACTGGGAACTACACGTAGTGTACTTGTAGGTACATGATGTGTATATTTGTCTACATCCCCTATAATCCTACTACACATTCATGTAATAGTCCGGAATGAAACATTAAATACATATAATGTTATCTCATTTACATACCATGTACATTTTTTATTTATTAAATTATGTAGTAGGATTTTTTTTCATCATATGGACATGAGGCTCACCCCATTATGTGAACAATAGTGGTGGATGGGATTTCCCCAACTAAATCACTATCTAAACTCTGAATTGAATTCTCTCATATGCCTTTCAACACAATAAGTAGGCAACACATTCTTCATATGTTGTTCTTCCTGATTTTTTCTCTCAAAAAATTGATTACATGTTGATCATTTTTCATCATTTTGTAGGTTTACATCATTCTATCATGATTTGGATGTTAAGGTTGGACAAGGAGTTTCGTACATCAATGAAGTAGGAGGTCATGTGCCTCGTGTTAATTGTCATGTTGTTTATATGTGTATTATTTTTAATTCTCTTGTGTTTAGGTTGTATCCTCCAATGGAAGTTGTCCCTTTATGTTTCCTAATTATGATTACTTCCTGAATTAAAATAATTTAACCATGTCTTAGCTTGTTGTGTTGGTTAAGGGTCATCCTGTGGTTGTGTTCCTCTCCAATGGCCATTTATAGACATTTTTTCAAGGTTGAATTTGTGGACTAACATGAATTCCCTTGTTTTATTTTTAAGTATGATTTAAATTTATTATTGAATTTCAATTAAATATTGTCAAATTGTTATTGTTTTGATTAATTGTTATTGATTATTCATTTTCCCTTTACCCCAAGAGATGCCAATTATATCTTAAAGCCTATGATAGTTTAATTCAATCTTTATTAATATGCATGATTTCAAAGTTGTTTTTTATTGTGTGAACCCTATAATAGTGTAATTTACATGCTTTGTCTTTTATTCTAAAATTTTGTCATACCGTGCTCGATGATGTTGATTATTATGTATAATGGGGATAATTTGTTATACCTATGGGAGAAAATTTTTCATTCCTCTGATCGAGGATTTGTTATACATGTGGGAATGTATTAGATATTCCTAGTGGTGGGGTTTTTCATTTCCTATGGTAATGATGATTATTTGAATATAAACAATTAATAACTTATGATGAATCATCCAAGACAATGAACAAGACTTGATTCAGTCATCACTTTACTTTTTTAGATAGCCTTTTGTGGTGTATATTGAGCATCCTTTATACAGGGTATTGATAGGATCAGGATGAATCTCGTGACATATATAATTCATTTTAATTGAATGGTTGAACTAAACATAATGAAAAATTGTATAAATGACATGTAGAATTGTTTATTTCTGAGTATATCCCAGATTACTTTTTTTTTATTATTTTGTACAGTACATATTGAATATACTTGATGACAGATTGTAAATGATATTCGGTAGTTTCCTACTAGTATTTATTTCTCCCACCCTATTTGGGTCATGTTTTTTGGCCCAAATAGATTATATTGTTGTATTTGTCGATAAGGTCTTGGGTCGTTCAAGAGGAACATGAGATGTAGTTTAGGAGTCAAATAACAAGGGGTTGATCTGAGGATTGCGATGATTCAAATATTCCATTGATTATTATTTATTTAAAACATATATTGTATATTGTTATAGTGTGATTTTTTTTCTTCTTTCTTAGAAAACATGACATGTTGCATCATCTTTTTTATGGAATAATTCTTTGTTATTTATCTAATTAGTCTTCCATTGTTTATATATGTTGTATGATGTTTACTTCTGCTACTACTAAATTGTTATTTTCCCTTCTATGTTACAATATTCCAGTGAGGGCAGAGTCTCACCACTATCACAACCAAGGCTAACACTGCTAGTCGATAGCCTATTAAATATTGGGAAATGTTCTTCTGGACATGTGGCAAACTAGGTATGGTGCCCCGGTTGAGTGGCACATGGATCATGGACGTTATGAACTATTATCAGAGTATTTATTCTAGGTTTTCATTACTATTTGGTGATGATATAATGAAAATAGAATTTGGAAAATAGCTATTCCTGGGATTATCATTCTTGTGTATTGGGAAAATCCAAATTACCTTGAATAAAATTGTTATTTTTTTGACTTTGAGCTATAATAGTTGATTTTATTTCACCATTGGGTGCACACATATTTTCTTCTGTAATTATTGATATCATTGATGTTATAATTTTGTTGCAACCTGATTGTATAAGGGTATTCCATCTCATACATCATACAGGAACCTGTTAGATATCATAATTCGTGCATTTAGGTCATGCCATTTAGGATCATTACCAACAGCAAGTTGTTGTGATAGATTTCGTGCTAGATATGCATGATATTGTGATAGGTTCTAGGATTGATATGCATGATGTTGTGATTGGTGTGTTGGTACATGTTATGGTTGAATTGGGTGGACTCCAATCATTGGTCTATAATGAGTATGGTCCCTCCTTGATCGGATTATTGTGGATCATGTTTCATCCATGTGATATTTATTGTGTTGTTATGTGCTACATGTGGATTCCATGATCTGATATGAGTGGAGTACGGGCCCCGAAGATCATATTTTTTACATTGTAGCTTTATTTTGAAAAGGTGGTTTTCAAGGATGTTTTTGAGGCTTACATTTCAAAAAAAACCTGAGAACTCGATATGTTGTACATTGAACACACGCCATGTGTTCTTATTTTTTTGACGTGATTGCATTTCATGAGTACACAATATGTTCTCTAGTACATTCTGTGTAGTAAATGATCATTTTACCAACCATGTGAGAGGAATCAAATGTTTTTGTGTTTTAATCAGAACATGTAATGTACTTATGTACAGCATGTTCAGATTTATAAAGGAAGATCTGTGTAGCTCTAGCCATATAAAAGTACATGGTGAAGAGAGAAAAATTGTCTACACACAATGTGTCATCCTAACAATTCGTGAACCTATGATGTTTGCACAACCAGGGAAGGCTGAGTTAGACGACCATGTACGAGCATATGTATACATATTGTGTATAATCCCTACGCATTGTGTACCAAGGGTGTTGAGAAACCAGGCTGACGGGAGTGCACAACCATATCCGGTATTAACTATATTTATAGTTTATTGTCTCTACCCATTATGTGTTCATCGTTTGTTAATATTTGAATATTTTATTCTCATTTTTAGTTCATTCTTTCTTGATATACATAACATGATAAATTATATAATATTGATGTGATGGTCTGAACATTACTGAGAATTTCAAGCATGACCCCTTCTAGTAGTATGCCAGGAAGATTGAGATGATCATACCCGAGAGGTAGTAGGTAATGGGATACAAGTGGATCCTCTAGTCATGGAAGTTTCATCACCCCCAATTTTACCAGATGCAGGTGTTGATGCATAGTTCTATGATTCATTTAAGTTTCTTATATAGAGCTTCAAAGGAATACCTCATTCTACCATGTTTATGGTAGAAATGACGTGAGTATTCCTACAACATCATCTGCCTTTGGTTTTAGGGTATCGTAGACCACAAAATACCAAGTCATGGATGCATCCAATTATTACGATCAACGAGCATCTGGAGGGGCTTCTACAAATGAAGGTGAATCTCGTTACTTATATTCTGTTTGATTGGGCCATGGGGTGGTGGGATGTTATCAATCATACCGAGAATCATCAAGAAATAGAATGGGGATATTTTTAGATGGCCATCCATGACTACTATATTCCTGAGATGATCAGGCATGATAGAGCCTAAGAGTTCATGGATTTGGAGTAGGGTTCTATGTTAGTGATGGAATATGATGCTTATTTCACAGTGCTTCATAGATTCTCCCCAATTCTGATGGGTGAAAATACATAATGGGTTTGGGGATTCGGGGATGGTCTTTGGTATGCCATCCATTCATAGGTGAACATTTTCTGGTTTCCATATATATATGCCACCATGAATTAGGCACTGATTACCAAGTGTAATTAGTTTGAAGCTAGAGGTACAAACTAGGGTAGTTCGGCACAGAGATATGATACTATCTTGATATTGATCAAGAAGCATCATATAGACCATTCTCATGGGGATACATGTCTTCATAAAGTTTCTTCCAGTAACCAGGCCTGGAGTAACTAGTGTGCCAGAGCTGGGTATATGAGACTAAAAGGTCCATTGGACCCAGTCGAGTTTTGATCTTGTGATAGGATGGGCTGTATAAAATGCTTCTACATGGCGTTCCCACTATCATACACTATAAGATGTTCCACACTTACACTACAATTAGGAGTAGGGGAAGAAGCATACCACTAGTCAATGAATTTTAATACGCCATGCCATTCTTGTAGAGGTGGTGGTCATGGCCATTATAGCCATGAGCCAGGATCATTGTGACATAAGAGCATCTCAACTATGTGATTCCAGGAAGTGTCACAGTGCCAAAGTACTTTTTAGACTTTTGTATTGTAAAAGGCCTAGAAGTAGTAGGATCCCAAACCATCTACTATTAGAGTTTCTATTCTATCCACCTTTTTTTATCTTCTTCACTCATTAATGCAGGGTCTTCAGATAGATTTATTTTTGTTCCTATTATAGAGAGCCATGGGCTTTGTTTTTTCTCTTCAGATGATTTTATGATGCTAGACACTTTGTTACAGATAATAATGGTAGGTGTGCGTCAGTGTAATGGGAGCCCCTTGATTTATGTGTGTGTCACTTATTTTGGGATCTCTATGTGGTTGAGATGACATGTTTTGATGACATACTTCGAATGCACTTGTTAGTCTCCCATCAAGAATTTGTTTATTTCCATTGTGTTAGGGTGAGTTTTACATCACCATAAGATGGATCATTTCTAAAATAGGGATAGTGTGATGTCTAGGCTAGCCGATATGGACGCAAGAAATAGGGGTTGAGTTGGATGACAATAAAATTTTTTAGTTTATATCTAGGTGAATTGGGGAAACATTAGAGGTATTTTCATCCAATGGTTGATCATTTTAGAGATGTCTTTTAGGATGAATTTTTTTTCGTTACCACCGGTGAGAGAGGTAGAGTTCATGATTTTTCTAGTGTCAGGAGCATCATCGATATCTATTATTTTTTACAGGGTGGCTTCAATGGAGCCGATGTAGCTAATGAGGTAGTGGTAGAATTTATAATCCAAGGGGTTTATCTGACCAACTACTTATCTGTGGGGTTCACCAGTCATTTTTTTGGAAAAGGCGGATGGTACCCTCAAGCTATAGGTGGACCATTGAATACTGAACTAGTTGATAGTTAAAAACTGATATCCCTTTATCATGGATAGATGTCCTATTGAATTTCATTTAATGTGACCGAGTGTTATCGAAAATTGACATAAGGTCAGTATATCACCAGTTACGAGTTCAATATTAAAACATACCTCATATTTCATTTTTAGGAGATATTATCTATATGTGTTTTTTTAATCCGTTCAGTCTCACAAGCATGGTGGTATTTTTCATTACACTGATGAACTGAGTGTTCCATCTTTACCTGGATTCTATTGTTGTGTTTTTTGGTGATGATATCTTATTGTATTTCTATAATCGACACAACCATTCTACACATCTTGATATCGTTTTGAGTACACTGAGAGAGAATCAATTATTTTCTATGCTCTCAAATTTACACTTCTGGATGGATCATATTCACTTACTATGTCACATCATCATGAAGACAAGAGTATTAGTAGACCCAAAAGAAATTAGAGTTGTGATTAAGATTAAAGATCCCCAGAATGTAATTGAGGTGTGGTATTTTCTAGGGATGGTTCGTTATTACATTCATGTGTCACAATATTTCCATAATTATGATCACTAATGAAGGGCATGAAAATGAAGGGTGTGAATTACATATGGTCATATTCACATGATAAGGACTTTCAGAAGATGAAAGGGATATTAACGTTAGCACTGCTACTAATTTTTCTAGTGTCGCGTTGGAGTTATACTATGTACGATGATGCATTAGGTATCGGGATATAAGTAGTTCTTATTCATGGATATCGAGTCATTTTGTATGGGTCTCGGTAGTTAATGCCACATGAGAGGATGTATCTAGCACATGATATCATGTTATCGATTGTTGATCAAGACAAATGATGTTAGAGACATTACTTATTGGGGGAGAGTATTGCGATGTACACAGACCATGAAAGTCTCTAGTACATATTTACGTAGACTAATCTAAATATGAGGTTGAAAAGGTGTGTGGAAAACACTCATTATTTAAAATTCGAGCTTACCTACATGCATGGAAAAGTAAAATTTGTTGTTAATTCACTTAGTAAGAGGACTCAGATGTATGCAGTGAAGGAGGCCAGTTGTGTGTGGCCGATTATGGAGATATTCTCTGAGATGCACTTGTAGGTGAACAACAGTTATGGTCATAATTTTATTTGTCTTTTATCTGTGACTTCTACCCTCCTTGGATGAGTGAGGATAAGACATCTATCAGATTTTGGGGGCCTATAATTGTAGGAGAGAGTATATGTTGATGTTCCCCCAAAATGTTGGAAGATATGTGATGATGAGATCATGTGAATCCATGGACATGTCTGGTTTTTTGTTGAAATACATGATGGGTTGATGCAATATTTTCATGATTCAACTTAAATAGTGCATCCATTAGTTACCAAGATGTACTATGACATGCACTGTCATTACTAGTGGTCAGGTATGAAGTGAGAGGTGGCTGGACATGTAATGATGTGTCACACCTAGTAGTAGATGAAGGCAGAACATCAGTAGTCAACCTGGCTTTTACAAAGGTTACATATTATAGTTTTGAAATGGGATGATATCAAGATGGATTCCATGACTGGGTTACCAGGGTCACCTAGAGGCAACTATGTTGTTTGAGTGGTGGTTGACAGACATACGATGGTTACTCAATTTTTTAAAATCAAAGAGACATTTGTTGTTGATGTACAAGGGATGTTGTATACTGATGAGGTGGTACGACTTCATGGGGTCACATATTTTATCATTTTATATAGGTATGTTAGATTTATGTAACATTTATAGAATAGTTTTTATAGGATGTTAGGTAGACTAGTTCTTCTGAGAACAAAAAAACACCCTCAGACTGATGGTCAACCTGAGCGTATGATACAGGTTTTGGAGGACATATTGTGAGCATGTTTCCTATACATTGGGGGATCTTGCGAGAAGCCTATTATGATGGTTAAATATTCATACAGAAACAGTTTCCAAGAGACTATATAGATTGATACTAATGATGTTTTTTATGTTAGGAAATTTCGATCTCCCCTATGCTATCAGTGGTTGGGTGAGGCAACTTTACTTGGACCTTGTCTCATGACGGAGTCTTCTAAGCAGGTCCAGATAACTCAGACGATGATGAGTATTATGCATTATTTTTTGAAATTATATTTCAATCTTCAATGAAGAACTCTTGATTTTGAGTTCAGGGAATGGGTTTTCTTTCTTGTTGTACCGAGGATGGGACAAAATTGAATCAGTAGATATGGTAACCATTCACTAAGATACATCATTCCATTCGATATTCTAGAGAGGGTTAGGATGGTTTCCTACAAATTACTATTACCTCAGAGGTACATGGCTATGAATGACTTCATCCATGTTTTTAAGCCGATACATTACTTTTTAGACCCTTCTCACACCTTTAATACATATTAAATAGAGTTTCATATATATTTTTCTTTTAATGAGAATCCCATTCGTATTGTAGATCGTAGCATGATTTTTATCCATGAACATTCTAATACATTTTTATGGTTGATATGGCTAAATGGATAGGTGTTGGATGAAACATGGTAGAGGGAGGACGACATATGATCACAATGGCTATATTTGTTCTAGGATAATTCTTCATCTCCCATGGAAGGTAAATTTGAAGAACAATTTCTTTAAGGGGGGAATTTTTAAGAACCCAGTTCTTCCTTTGATGAATGGATATTTTATTTTCAGAATATACTTGAGAAAATGTGGGAATAGATGTCGAAGGATGGCTTCAATAATTTAATCTGATGTGACTGCGAACTACACATCATATACTAATAGGTATAGACCTTGTATGTTTGGCTACACACCATGTAATACTAGTACATTTCCACATAATGGTATGGCCAAATAATATACCGACATAAAATATTGTATCCAATAAATGTTGTGTAGTTTTTTAATTTATTAAATTGGGACGTAAGCATAATTTAATGTCATATGGATCAGTGGCTCACCCCATTATGCAAACAGCAGTTCCAGACGAGATATTCCCCCTAAATCTATATCTGAACTCCGAATCGAAGGTCTTCAGATGCATTTGAACCCAATCAGTAAGAAATCGATTCCACATGATCAATTATTCATGATTTTATCTAAACTAGGTTATTTATGGTTGATAGTTAATCATTTTATTTCACCTATGTCATTCTAGAGTGAATTTGAGTGTAAGGATGGATGAGAAGAGTTGAACTACGACGTGGTTGGTGATCTTCTGCCTTTTGTTAATAGTCACATGGTTTATATGTGATGTTGTTCTATTATCCCATTTCAATGTTGTTTTATTGAATGGATATTAACCCTTGTTGTTTCCAAGGTATTATTAGTCCACAATCTAAATAAATTTAATCATGTTTTATCTTGTTGGTCTGATTAAGGGCCACCCCGTGGGAGTATTTCCCTTGAATGACCATTTATGGACATTTAGACAAGATTTAATATTAGGAATTGTTTTTTACATTAATGGGTTGTCATGAATTAATTAATGATATTATGGAATTGCAATTGCGATAAATTTTAATAGTTTTAATTAAGGGTTTAGGATTAGTGGTTACCCTATTACCCCATGAGATTCCAGTTATTGACTATGAATTGTGATAGTTTAATTCAATTGTTTCTTGATATGTATGATTAACTCGTTATTTTTCTTCAATCCTTATAATATCGTAATTTATATGTGATTTTTTGTGCTAAAATTTTGTTATATCAGACTCGACCATTTTCACTACTATTCTAGCAGGAGAGAATTTGTTATTCTTACGGGCGAGAATTTTTCATGCCCACGGGAAAGGATGTGTCATGGATGTGGGAAAGTATTGATCATTACTATGGGTGAGGATTTTTTATGCATTTGGTTGGGGATTGGTTATGCATGTGGGATGGTTTTTTCGATTTCTATTTGTGTGATGTTGAGTAGAAAAGCAAAATGGAATAATTTAAGATCCATCCGCAAAGCCAACGATGAAGGCTGGATTCAGTCATTACTTTACTTGTTTATATAGACATCTAAGGTTTCTTTTTAGATTCCATTATACATATGATTGAAAGGCTTAGAAAAAATCTCAAGAAATATAAAATTAAATGGAATTAAATTATTGGACTAACTATAATGAATGATGAGAGAAAACAAAAATCGTAGTATCTTTAACATTTTAGTACATTTTATTTTACTGATATTCGTTTTTGTACACTACATATTTCATATACTCACTAATATATAGGCACATATATTAGGAGTTTTCCTATGGTGATTTATTTCTCACACCTTATTTGTGTCATGATATTGGTCCTAAACAGATTCCATTGGTATTGGTGTTGCTATTTAAATGCACCCTTCTATAGGTACATGAGATGCAATTTTGGATCCGGATCGCAAGGGACCAAGATGATCCTTTGATGATTTTGAATTTAAATTTTCTAGTTTTATTTTGGAACATGTATTCTATATTTATTTAATATACTGATTTTTGATGCAATCATAGAACATATGACATGCACATCATCTTTTGTATGAAATGATGACGTGTTATTTATCATATCAGTCTTCTGTTATATATTTTAGTTGTATCCAATTTATTTCTTCCCTTATTGTAATATTATATATTCCTCTATGTTACACTCATCCAATAAAGGAATATATTCCCCAATATCACAACTTATGCCCTCACTACTAGTCAGCAGACTCTAGGGTTTGGGGCAATGCACCTCAAGCCATGTAGCCAACCGGGTATGGGGTACCAGATTAGTGGACCTCAGATCTTGGAAATTATATTAATCCATGGGGTTATACAAATGAGTTTTTCTAAGATATAATTCTATGTTTGGTGGAGGAGTTAGACATTGCAGATTTGGAGACCATTCCTGATGAGAAATAGATTTTTAAAGGAGTTCTTTTATTTAATCATGAATGTGCACAAGGAAAATATGGCTTCCCTGGGTTCATCTATGTCACTCCAATGGAATTCAATATCCTTCAGGTGATTGATGTAGTTCCATATTTTTTTTCGGTATCAACTTCAATGCATAGTTTGTGCTTCTAAGCTGGTTCTTATTTCAAATTTCATACATCAAACTAGAGTAAATCAATTTGACCTACCTATTTGCGTAGTTTCAGTTACGGGATCATATATAGTATAATCAATATAAAGTAGAGTAGGGTACTTATATATAGAATATTATAATAGAAACATGATTTCATTCAGGTAAGGAGTATTTATGGAGATATTGCGATTATTGATGAGATAAGGGATGATATTACTAGTACAAATATTTTCTCCAACATCATCCTAAAGGTGAACATGGATGATGCTTATTATATGATGGAGTTTGATTTCCTATTAAATTTTATCGAAATATTTGGTTATAGGTATTCGAATCATGAAATTCATTTCAGATGATTTTCAACCCATAGGATCACCATATCACTTATTGGAAGAAGCTATGAGTTGTTTAAAACTATTTGGGACATATACTATGTTGATCTTGTCTCACCTGGTTTTTTATTTTGGGTTGTGAGGTGCCATCGAGAAGCATAACATGTGAAATTTATAGAAGTAATATTTTCTAGTTCAAGAACATATGTCGGAATGGCATGATCTCCCATTTAATGTTTTCAAAAGGCATGTTTATCTTCATAAATAGCATGAATATTATATAAATGTATTTAAAAATTTTATGAAAGTGTTTGGATGATGAATAGGTAATATAATAATCTTTTAAATGATAATTTCCTATATCTACAGAACCAGATCAAATAAATATTGTTACATGATTCATTAGAATCATTCTTTTCAATGAAGAAAACATTCAATGGTTTATTTAAGATCACCCATTTCAGATGGAAAAGCACAAAAAAGTATCATTCGATGATTTGGTTAGTCATAATTATTCTCACATTTCTAATAAGAATATTTAGTCTCTTTTGATTGGGGGAAGGATCAATCTAGTCAATAGTATCCTTAACTCGATGCACATGCACTACTTCTCTTTTATTATGGCCCAAAAATGTTTTTCTTCAATTTTTCTAAATATGATGAACTACTTAATACGAGATTTTAAACAAGATGTTATGTGAAACTGGAAGTCATGGAAAATATTTGAGTGGAATCTAGTGGGTGGAGGTGTAAATGTGCAGAGAATGGAGAGGACCATGTATGTAATCCAAGTAATGTTGTCTTGTGACAATGTTGGGTGGAAATACATATAGACTTAATTCATAAAGGACATATATGGTGTAGAATAGAGCACATGTGAGGAGAATCCTGGTAGGGATTCAATTATTTATTAATGAATTCTTAAAAATCTAAAAATATTGATGGGAAATGTGATTTGGGTTATTGGGAGAAGGGATATAAGTTACTAGAAAGACTGTTTGTATTACTCTACTCTATAACATCATAGATATCTAATTTTGGGTGTTGCTATTCAATATAAAAGACATCATATAGGATTTATTTTGACCACACTTGATCAAAATATAAGGTCAATTAAAAATATTATTATCCACAATAACAGATCCTACTAAATTTATTTTTTTACCTCAATCTCTAGAAATTTTAATTCATTGGTGTACATAACTCTAATGTACAAGGAGACATAGAGGGATGAGGGTGCTTCCAAACATTGGTGTATGATGATGTAGATTATGATGAATTTTTTTATAGAGAATTTGTAACATAACTCTCCCCATGGAGAAAAATATTTAGAAAATGGAATTCATCTTGCATTCTGTTTCACGTGATACGAGAGACCAAACAAGGAGTCTATAAGGAACAAATATTTCTATGGTGACTTGGAATTTTTTTTATAGAAACATGTCAACCAAAAGAAGGGTTTTATTGTGAAGAGAAGTAATCTTAATGAATATATCTATTTATAAAATAAAAATATTGAAACTCAACTTAATGTGGCCCAGTTTTTTAGAATTGTGTTAGCTGTTGTGTGATGGGTAATTTGGAAAGCTCAAAACTTGTGGTGCGAAGTAAATCATTTCTCACTTATAATATGTGGTGTTAAATTTTTTTCTCTGATTGAGGAATGAAGAATGATTATTTAAGTAAATGCTATACTGTAAATTAAAATGTGTCACTCTCAATGGGAGATACTGTAGAGACCCGAAGCATGACGTACATTGATATTACATTACATTTTCGGAATACTTAGTACATAAGAAAAACACAGACACAAGGATCGTAATAGTTTAGTGTCTTTGGAAACTTGGAATATAATCTTCTAATCCTGGTGAAAGATCTTCAACATCTCCCATAAATATCTTCCTTTTTTTTAATACCTAAAACCTTTCTTTATATCCTGGGGAAAAAACATAAAAGGGTGAGCTCAAATGCTCAGTAAGGGTAAAAAAAAGAAATATCAATCACATCATATAAATAAGTACATAACTTTTGGAAATCTTAACCTGAAAAAGAGATCATAATTTCATATCATGGGATAAATCATGTTAGTGAAATGTAATCACAATAATAATAACTTAAAACATGAAACTTTGTGGAATACACACATAATCATAGAGAATCATTTCTTGTTAGTCAAGACTCATTGCCAAGACTATCTTAGTGGACAAAGTCCCTTTCTGAACCGAGTCACCCTCGTTTCAGTCCTGTTTCACTGAACCGGTATAACCTACCGTTCCAGCCATGTCTATCTCATGAGATATAAAATCATTACCCAATGCATTGGAGGGAGATATAGGTCCCACCCATCCCATAATGATACCGTTCTTATGTGTGCCACAAAATCATAAATCATACATCATTGCATAACCCATGTAATACAAATGGGAATCATAAACATCATGACATCATAAAAAAATTCATATAGGATAAAGGAATTAATAAAAATAATTCCATCACAACATAATCAAATCAATTTAATAATAGGGATACAAACAGAACCCTTTATTATCTTAGATGGAATATAATTTTGATAAAACACTTGAACTCCATTCTTGAGGAAAATATCCTTTGTTCTTCAAAAACATTTTTCCTTTCTTAACATGTCATACAACATTAAACTAGAAGAAGTTGATTAAAAATAAACATGAAAACTTGTAAACTATGATTCTTGGAAATAATGTTTTAAAAATTCATTCATGCCGTATAAGTTGAAAGAAAACATTCTTTTCGTACTTTTGTCGGAAAAGTCAAAACTTAACTCGTACGAAAAACGACAAAATATTCCTTTCATATCTTTTACCAAAAACTCACCGAAGGGTAAAATTGGATTTAACCAATTGTAGGTGGATGGAAATAATATTACATATTCAGGAAACATGGATGTGGATGATAAAATACACCCCAGTAAATACTAAAGTATAAACAATCTCGGTTAAAAATGTGATTGTGATATTTCCCTTACCTTAGGTCCGACTTGCTTTGTAAGTGTCCGAACCTCCGGTATAATGATTTAAATAATGTTATTGACTTATTCTAGAATCATATTCATTGTTATGATATCATATATGGTTCACTTATGAATTTATATTACCCGTTCTTTTGTAAATTCCATGTTAAAGAGCGTTTTGGGTAAAATTGTTTCATTTGTCGTCCGTGTTTTGACTTGTAATTATTCATATGATTTCTTAGATAATGATTTCTTAATTCCATAATATAAAACATGATTTATATATATATATTCAGAATATACATATATATAATAAATCAGTAAATGGAATGAAATACACCGTTCATGGAGACGGTAGACCGTTCGTACGCATGAATCATGTTTTCATTTCCTTATTGAGTTGAATGGAATTAAGTAGATGACATACATATATATACACATAAATCCAGTAGCTTTATAATTTCATATATTTAATTATTATTGCTTATATATACTTTATAATCATTCTAAAATGGTTAACATGGAGAATGAATATCATCGCATCGTGGAGACGGTAGTCTGTACGTACGCACGAGCGATGATATCATTTCCATAATTATTGAATTCAATTGGAGTGGATGATAAAATATATCAGAATCATTATTATGTTATAATAACTATGTATAGTTATTTTTTACACCATAATACCCATCCATGTAAGGTGTTGGTGGAAAAGTAGATTACACCACGGCGTGGAGACGGTATTCCATACGTACGCACGCGTGGTAATTTCCTTTTTCCGTAGGATGGATAGAAGGTTAATTAGAGTTGTTTCATATTTATAATAACATATCAGTATATTAGTGATACTGATGCTATTACTTCATAATGAAACAACCTTAGAAGAAGAAGTGGAATAAGAAATAAAGGTGAAAGAATTGGTAACGGAAATTACCTCTTCTTTGAAGCGCCTCTTTGAGACCTCCTCTTAGGGTACCAAAATTGGTCTTTGAGGAAGACCAGAACCTCTAGGATGTTTCTAGAGAAGTAGAGAGGATAATTAGATAGGGGTTGGCCGATCTTGAAGGCTCAAAGTTGTGTGAGGAAGATAGGAGGGAGGTGCCCTTTTATAATGGAGGAGAGGGGCACCTTTGGAATAACTAAACATATTATTTTATTATAAAGTCATGTTCGTTTTTAAATAGCTTCAAATTGATTAATTTCTATGTTAAGGTAGGGATGGGTCTAAATCCTCTCATCAAATAGAATTTAGACAAGTTTAGGTTCCTATTTTAACCTTATCATTTAGATTTAACATTAACTTAAATAATTTTACTTTTACCACGTCTTCTTGTGTTCTTATACTATAAGGTTAATAAACTTACTATAAGAAGCCAAACGAACCCCAAATTGTTTATTATTAATATATATAACCTTATCTATGTCATTTGGCCTATCCTTAGATTTTTACGAATAAAATAAAAATTAGTAATATAATATTTGTTTTAAAAACTATTTTATGTCAATTTTGACACTATTTAGTAATTGATTTTTGTGAAAATCATAAAAGAATGAGAAGTTCTAAAAAAGTTAATTAAATCAATAATAAAATGTCATATTAACCTAGAAAATTAGTTTAATTCATAAAAGTCTTAAATTACATTTATTTTGGTATTTATAACATCAATTATGTCAATATTTCATTAATAAGATAATTCCTTCATCATCTTTGTGTCATTATTAAATTTAATTATTTGATGTCTAAAAATTACAAATAAAATACCATTATGTAGGAAATCTTTTTATCTTTCTAATGAATATTTAAAATCGAATTTATCTTATGTATAACCCTATATTAAAAATGTTTTAGTAAATAAACCTTGATTTTAACTCTTTTAACCCTTCGTTAAATAAAGTAATAATAAATGTCCTAATATAATACAAGTGGGCCTAAATGGTCATATTTTATTCCTAAGTTTGTTTTTGGTCGAATTAAACTTGTCCAATAGAATTAGGACATGTGTTAGTGTAATAATAATATCTTTTCTACCCTTAATTACCCTATTTACTTTTAACCGTGGTAAATAAAATTAAAAAGTTATTATTCACCAAAAATTATTTTCATCTCATTGAACCAAATTTTACTTACTGACATCAGACGTGTCTCTCGGATTTTTTAATTTCCACTCACAGAAGCGGTAAAATTAAGTTTTATGAAAAATTCAGTTTTTTAACTACCACTTAGTGGTTTCACTATTCATCAAAAAATTGAAAGTTTTCAGAAAAATACCAAAAATTAGGCCTAAGCTATATTTGATATTATGAACTCAAAAATTGTTTCTATTTTACCAAATTCAAAACATATCAGTTGAATTAATTAATTTAAAAATTAATTCCCGTCATCAAAACAAATAGCGTGTTCTTAAGAGATAATAACTATCAATTGATTGACATTTGTTTATGTCTGGTTTAAATGTTAAATTACATCCAATGACCAACAGTGTATTAAATTGTAAAAATATATTCTAAATATACTTTAAAACCACTCAAATTAATAATTTATCACTATTAATTATTTCGATTGAAAAAGTTGTTTTTAATTAAAATTTAGTAATTTTCACTATTCATCAAAATATGAAACTTATCCGAAAATCACCAAAATTTCACCCTAAGCTAATTTCGTTATTACGAATCCAAAAATGAATTCCATTTTGAAAAATAAAATTAAAAAATTTCAAAAGGTGGTTATTACTATTCATAACGGCTAGTTTTAATAATATTTTTATAGGATATTGTTGTTTAGTGAAACTCGTTATTGCGTACTACACACGCTATCGAAGAAGGTCGCGATTCCATGTAATGCAAGGAAAATCAAAGATGCATGTTGTGAAAGTTCTTTTTGGTGTAGCGTACAACACAAGACATTAGTGAAATTAAAAAGAATATTTTTCATAAAATCTCGGGGTGTTACATTCTACCCCCCTTAAAATGAATTTCTCCCTCGAAATTCATCGGGGTTATAAATGGTTTACTATTCGAATGTTTCTTTAATAGAAACCCACATCGTAAAAAGGATTACCAAAACAAATCTTTAAAAACGAAAGTATGAAACATAATGGTTACCCAAATAAACTAATCATTGAGTTTCCACATAGGTGAAAATATGGATATGGAAGAAAAATCTAACCATCATGTTCTGATGGAGAGTGGTAGAGAACATGGCTATGGAAAAGCCAACAATCACAAATCCATAAATTTGTGAAGATCTAAGGTACCATCAGATTAATCAGATATAAGAGTACTAGGACAACATTTTTGGTTTTCAAGATCGTTTCCCTAAAGTTGAAGAATTTGAATTAGAATAAAAACTTACTTTATTTTGATACAATCTTACTGTTGTTCGTGCCTTGAACAATTTCCACTTCATCTCTTAAATAAATGAAGTTGAATTTGTGATTCTTGAAGTGTTAGCAGATCATGTGATAGAATGACGGGTCATTCCATCTATCTCAAACAAAAAGTTGGCAAAAGTTATTAAATATACATAAGTCATTCTATAGTGAGATTAATCATATATGGTTCCTCAAATGGACTTATACTTCATATGTCATACTTCTTAATATAATAAAACTAGTTTCTACTAAATAGGGGCTTCTTATAGGCCAGTGGTAGGCGATAAAGGCCAGTCGCACTTCGGTTGTGGGTTCGATTCCCACAGCCTTGTCCGACGCGATGGGCTGTCGCCCGTCCTGCAGGTTGTCCTTTTTCTAAAGCTATATTACTATAACATCCCATCAATAATATCGAAAAACGTTTTATCCTAACTTATGTCCAACATAATCCATTCTATGTTTATCTAAAATACTTCGGTCCAAGCTCATAGTATAAAGAAAATGGTTACTTTAAATGTCACAGAACAATCACGTGAATGCCATCATTTATCCCCCATATATCATAAGATATATCCTGCTGGTCAAATTACAAACATGTGAATACCTTAATCATGTATTCTCTTGAAGAATGAATACCCATTGAGCCTTAGTGAAAACATGAATGCAGTTAAAAGTTAACACTTTCCACATACCAAAATCCTCAAAATTCTATATACTCAAACCATGATATCACTTCGTCCTTATATCAATCATGAGCTCAGGAATACTGTTAAACATTTCATTTTCTCGTTTTCCCTTCATTATGCGCATATCATCTTATTTCCAAAAATATCTCAATCACTTTGAATACCACATTAGACCAATACATAAATATTCCAATACTCCATGATACAACATTATTTTGGAATCCCATTACATAAACACTTAATCATTCCACCACATCATTGTCATATTCAACATAGCCAATAGTGATCGCATGTGACTTCCCTTTTTTCCTTTGCCTTAAGCTGCTGCTCATGTCGATCACCACTAACCCTTGGATTAGGGCATTAATTAGCATAATGCCCCATTTCCTTTCACTTGAAGCATTGAAGTGTTGGTGGTGCGTTCTCTGTAGTGTTTTCTTTGTTCACATCATTAGAAACCCTTTTTCCATTACATCGACACTCAACTGCTCGATGACATTCTTTTCCACACTTAAAACATTTTCTAGTCCCTTTAAGACAATCTCCACCATGCTTCTTTCCACACTTTGTTCATAAGGAAACATTCATCTTCTTTTCACCATTATTCTGAGATTTCTCCTTGAACTCCATCTTTCATTTCTTGTCAAAACCATGAGATGGATATGTAACACCAACTTCCATTTCTACCTTGATAGCACAACGCACAATTTCTTCATAGCTACTGAAGTCTCTTATAGCTTATGCCCTTCGAAGACTTGATTTTAAGCCACTGAAAAATTGATCAACTTTACTTTCAGGTTGGATGATAATGCCAGATGCATACCTTGCAAGTCTTGTAAAATTCTCTTCGTATATACCAACAGATTCATCATCCTTCTGCTTCATCTCAAGAAACTCATTTTCCATATTTCTTCGAAGAATACGAGAGATGTACTTACTGAAAAACAAGTTCTTGAACTCGTCCCATTCCATGGACTCAATTTCATCTCTTGGCCTCGTATTCTTGATAAGATTACACCATTGATCAGCTTCACCTTCCAAATGATATACTGCTAAGATGACTTTATCATACTCAGAACATTGAAGAACTGAAAATATCTTTTCAGTGGTACTGATCCATTGTTCAGCAACAAGTGGATCGGAAGACCCACTGAAAGAAGGGGGACGTTGCCTCATAAAGGACTCAATAGAATATTGTTCCCTTCTCTTCTCATTTGGAAGTCCAGAATGATTCATATCTTGTGTAAGTATAGAAATAAGATTTTGTACTCCATCTCCCATAACATTTGTTTGTTCAGGAGGGCAATCATTGCATTGTCCATTGAATTGATCAACATGGTTCCTTCGGGTTTCAGTCATCGTCTAAAACCCAAAAAGAATTGTGTGAGAGGCAAAAATCATGCTAGGGAAAACAACATAATAAAGGGGGAGTACCTTCAATATCTAACATCTTTGGTTTAATTCTATGATCGTTAGCGTAATTCTAGTACTATAACCTATACAACATAATCAAATCAATTTAATAATAGGGATACAAACAGAACCCTTTATTATCTTAGATGGAAAATAATTTTGATAAAACACTTGAACTCCATTCTTGAGGAAAATATCCTTTCTTCTTCAAAAACATTTTTCCTTTCTTAACATGACATAAAACATTAAACTAAAAGAAGTTGATTAAAAATAAACATGAAAACTTGTAAAGTATGATTCTTGGAAATAATGTTTTAAAATCCATTCATGTCGTATAAGTTAAAAGAAAACATTCTTTTCGTACTTTTGTCGGAAAAGTCAAAAATTACCTCGTACGAAAAACGATAAAAGATTCCTTTCATATCTTTTACTAAAAACTCACCGAAGGGTAAAATTGTATTTAAACAATTGTATGTGGATGGAAATAATATTTCATATTCAGGAAACATGGATGTGGATGATAAAATACACCCCAGTAAATACTAAAGTATAATCAATCTCGGATAAAAATGAGATTGTGATATTTCCCTTACCTTAGGTCCGACTTGCTTTGTAAGTGTCTGAACCTCCTGTATAATGATTTAAATAATGTTATTGACTTATTCCATAATCATATTCATTTTTATGATATCATATATGGTTCACTTATGAATTTATATTAGCCATTCTTTTGTAAATTCCATGTTAAAGAGTGTTTTGGCTAAAATTGTTTCATTTGTTGTTCGTGTTTTGACTTGTAATTATTTATATGATTACATAGATCATGATTACTTAATTTCAGAATATAAAACATGATTTATATATATATATTCAGAATATACATATATATAATAAATCAGTAAATGGAAAGAAATACACCGTTCATGGAGACGGTAGACCGTTCGTACGCATGAACCCTGTTTTCGTTTCCTTATTGAGTTGAATGGAATTAAGTAGATGACATACATATATATACACATAAATCCAGTAGCTTTATAATTTTATATATTTCATTATTATTTCTTATATATACTTTATAATCATTCTTAAATGGTTAACATGGAGAATGAATCTCATCGCGTCGTGGAGACGGTAGTCCGTACGTACGCACGAGCGATGATATCATTTCCATAATTATTGAATTGGAGTGGAGTGGATGATAAAATATTTCAGAATAATTATTATGTTATAATAACTATGTATAGTTATTTTTTACACCATAATAACCATCCATGTAAGGTGTTGGTGGAAAAGCAGATTACACCACGGCGTAGAGACGGTATTCCGTACGTACGCACGCGCGGTGATTTCCTTTTTCCGTAGGATGGATAGAAGGTTAATTTTAGTTGTTTCATATTTATAATAACATATCAGTATATGATTGATACTGATTTTATTACTTCATAATGAAACAACCTTAGAAGAAGAAGTGGAAGAAGAAATAAAGGTGAAAGAATTGGTAACAGAAATTACCTCTTCTTTGAAGCGCCTCATTGAGACCTCCTCTTAGGGTACCAAAATTGGTCTTTGAGGAAGAACAGAACCTCTAGGATGGTTCTAGGGAAGTGTAGAGGATAATTTGATAGGGGTTGGCCGATCTTGAAGGCTCAACGTTGGGTGAGGAAGAGAGGAGGGAGGTTCCCTTTTATAAGGGAGGAGAGGGGAACCTTTGGAATAACTAAAAATATTATTTTATTATAAAGTCAAGTTTGGTTTTAAATAGCTCCAAATTGATTTATTTCGATTCTAAGGTGGGGATGGGTCGATATACTCTCATCCAATATAATTTAGACAAGTTTAGGTTCCTATTTTAACCTTATCATTTAGATTTAACATTAAGTTAAATAATTTTACTTTTACCGTGTCTTCTTGTGTTCTTATACTATAAGGTTAATAAACATACTATAAGAAGCCAAAAGAACCCCAAATTGTTTTTTTATTAATATATATAACCGTATCTAAGTCATTTGGCCGAACCTTAGATTTTTAGGAATAAAATAACAATTAATAATATAATATTTGTTTTAAAAACTATTTTTTGTCAATTTTGACACTATTTAGTAATGTATTTTTGTGAAAATCATAACAGAATGATATGTTCGAAAAACGTTAATTAAATCAATACTAACATGTCATGTTAACCTAGAAAATTAGTGTAATTCATAAAAAGTCTAAAATTACATTTATTTTGGTATTTATAACAAAACTTATGTCCATATTTCATTAATAAGATAATTACTGCATCATCTTTGTGTCATAAATGAATTAAATTATTTGATGTCTAAAAATTAAAAAAAACCATTATGTAGGAAATCTTTTTATCTTTCTGATGAATATTTAAAATTGAATTTATCTTTGGTATAACCCTATATTAAAAATGTTTTAGTAAATAAACTTGGATTTTAACTCTTTTAACCCTTCTTTAAATAAATTAATAATAAATGTCCTAATCTAATCCAAGTGGGCCTAAATGGTCATATTTTATTCCTAAGTTTGTTTTTGGTCGAATTAAACTTGTCCAATAGTATTAGGACATGTGTTAGGGTAATAATAATATCATTTCTACCCTTAATTACCCTATTTACTTTTAACCGTGGTAAATAAAAGTAAAAAGTTACTATTCACCAAAAATTATTTTCATCTCAATGAACCAAATTTTACTTACTGAAATCAACCATGTCTCTCGGATTTTTGAAATTCCACTCACAGAAGCGGTAAATTTAAGTTTTATGAAAAATTCTGTTTTTTTATCTACCACTTAGTGGTTTCACTATTCATCAAAAATTGAATGTTTTCAGAAAAATACATAAAATTAGGCCTAAGCTATATTTGATATTATGAACTCAAAAATGATTTCTATTTTACCAAATTCAAAACATATCAGTTGCATTAATTAATTTAAAAATTAATTCCCGTCGTCAAAACAAATAGCGTGTTCTTAAGAGATAATAACTATCAAAAGATTGACATTTGTTTATGTCTGGTTTAAATGTGAAATTACATCCAATGACCAAAATTGTATTAAATTGTAAAAATATATTCTAAATATACTTTAAAACCACTCAAATTAATAATTTATCACTATTAATTATTTTTATTGAAAAAGTTTTTTTAATTAAAATTTAGTAATTTTCACTATTCATCAAAATATGAAAGTTATCTGAAAATCACCAAAATTTCTCCCTAAGCTAATTTCGATATTACGAATCCAAAAATGAATTCCATTTTGAAAAATAAAATTAAAAAATTTCAAAAGGTTGTTATTACTATTCATAACGGCTAGTTTTAATAATATTTTAATAGCATATTGTTGTTTAGTGAAACTCGTTATTGCGTACTACACACGCTATCGAGGAAGGTCGTGATTGCGTGTAATGCAAGGAAAATCAAGGATGCGTGTTGTGCAAGCTCCTTTTAGTGTAGCATACAACACAAGACATTAGTGAAATTAAAAAGAATATTTTTCATAAACTCTCGGGGTGTTACAGCTACAAATTCTACTAGCTGGGAGAGTTATAAAAGATGGTGGGTCAAGTGGTGTTGTCCAAGAACATGCCTCAAAAAGTATGTGTATTGTTATTTTTCACATGTTGCGATAAGGGGAGGTTTTATTGCATGGGATAGCATGGGTTCTGTGGTATTTATCATTAATTCATATTATGGGTCTCATATCTCCCTTGAGGTGGAAATAAGATCCTTACTAAGCGAAATATTTTATTCCAAGCTCTAAAAGTATCATTTCTCTAAAATTGAATCAGATTCCAAGATCCTGGTCATATTTCATTGTGATAATAAAAAGTATCTGTGGTCCATTGGGTATGTTATAATATTGTGTTGTTCCTTCATCATTCATGATGTAGATATTTCTCAGTCATGGAGGGAGGTGTATTTTACTACAGATAATCTGTAACGTATGGGTTACCTCAGGTAAAACCTTATTCATTTTCAAATAATTGGTTCTCTTTCGAATGATTGTTATATAACTGTAAAATATGATTTCATTGGGTTTAACTTAATTATAACCCCTATGATTAATGGATTTTGTTTCAAAATAAATATGAGGTAATTTTTGAGTGAGTTATTTTTTAAATACATTTCATATAGGCTATCAAACATGGGAAAATAATGTTAATGAGTCTCTTAGTTTTATGCTTCCTAAAATAAATATTTGGAAAATTCAGGGAATTATAGAAATTCAAAAATAAATTAATGAAATGAGGGGTAGTTGTTATTTTATTAACAAGGAAATACATAATAAAATGTGAGACTAATTTTCTGCATCTCTAAAATGAAATGTTTACATGTTAGAAATAAATGCATCCAAAATTGAATTATAATGGAAAAATGAAAAACTGTTAAAAAAATGAAATTGAAAGCATCATTCTATTTTTTAAGAGAAAATAAAATACTTAGTTTGATTAGGAGTTTTCTACATTCATAAAGATAAATAATGTATGTAAAACAGTTTATCTGAGTTTCAAAGTAGATAATAATATGGAATTGGCTATCAAAGAGGAAAAACATTAGCATATTCATGAATAAGAATTTTAGAAATGGAAATAGAAAATGATACAAAATCCATGATAGTTATTTAATTATTAAATGTAGTAAAATGATAAAATTCAAATGTTATAGTTGCAACATAATTAGCTCCAAATAATTAAATAAATTCAACTAATATAGCGTAGCCTATTTGAGCAATGTCCTTTGTTCAACTCTATAAAAAAAATTAAAAGCCTTATTATAACCTCCAACCAATGAAAATAATAATGGACATGAAGTTTAGTAGGGAAAATATATTTTGAAAATGTGGAAGTGGTATATGACAATCTGTTTCAAAAGAAAGGTAAAAGTTAAAATGTTGAAATATTTTGATATTTTTTAACAAATTGAAAAAATCTTTAGATGTGGAGGAAATGTCAGGTAATTCCTAATCTTATTTATTAACTCAATATATGAAATATACATCATAAATTTATTCTGAAGCCTATTAAAGTAAATAAAAAATATATAACATTCCATGAACAATTGAATTGGAAACAGAGGAATCAGAAAAAAAAATTAGAAGATGATATTTTAGATGTATTTATATACCTCGAGATTCCCTTTTTCTACAACAAATTTGCAATTAAAATAATTCTACACCCAATATGTATCCTAAATTAACATAAATTATATCCAATTATTTTAACAATGTTATAAAGAATCCTAAATATTTACTAAATTCAATTTAACATTCAATTGAGAGAAAATTATATTGAAGGTATGATTTAGTATTTATGGAAGACAAATTCCTTGAAATTAAAATATGAAAAATAAATCCAAATTGATTAATTGTTAAAATATTTCAAATATATATCAAAATAATAGTTAGGAAATAAGTAAAAATTTGTTTGATGGATTGTGAACATAGAAGGAGACATTATTATATATGGTGGTTAGAATATAGAATGAAAAATAGACAAAATGTAATTCAAAATGTGAATTAATTTTAAATGTAAATGTTTCTAATTTCCCAAGATACATTGATAATATGAAGTATGTTTACATGAATCTAGATGATAAAATCTCAGAAAATGTGAAGAATAATACTGTTATAGATGAAGAAGTGTCCATGTTGAAGAATTATTAGATGTATAATCAAATTATAGAAGAAAAAATTTCATGTATATTGAATGAGAAAATAAATATAGTATTTATTAAAGAGGATTTAGGAATTTTGAAATAAGATATTACTCAATATCAAAAGTATCAAGAAGTAGTAAAGAAGATAAAATCATCATCAATAACTTTTCAAATAAAAATAATATTTTTTCTAAACACTTGAAAAGATTTTTTAATAAAGTATACCTTACAATTTTTATACATTATTCTATATGTGTGTCCTTTGATATGTGTTTATATTTATGTTATACTCAAATTATTTGGATGACATTTTGTAATAAAAATTTCATATGAATGATGGATTTCATAAAATTTATTATTTTGTATATTTTTCCTATAGAATTTTAGGTACAACTTTTATCCTCCAAATAATATTATAAAAAATTATAATACTGGAGAAAAGTGAGAAAATATCATTCAAATAAATGTTTCAAACAATCCATGATTATGATAGTAGATAAATTATGAAATGTGGTAAATAGAGAATGAAGTAAAAATAAATTTTATAGGTTTTTATATTTAGGTGAGTATGTGTTATCAATGTTTTTTAAATTTCTAATTTCAAATTGCATGTCATGTTTTTTCTTTCTAGAAGGTGTTATTATTTAGTTAAAAAATTAATTGGAAAACGTTATAACCTATTTTTTTGAAATTGATATACACTTTCATAAATTATTTATTTTACTAATATCAAAATTTTAGACTATTTATAAGATTTTTTCTGAAGGATAATTTATTGGAAAATTAAAATGATTATCATCACATATAAATCCCCTAACCAGATAAACTAGTAATTTTGTACATTAGAATAATACTATCTCAACAGACATTGATTGATATCTTTTGATTGAAAAAAATATAAAATAGACTCACTAGAGAATGTTCTCCCATTTCTAATGTACATTGATTAATTTTATGGTGGTTCAAATTCTCATCAGATAAATATTTATAAAATATAACAAAAAATAAATCTATAGTACCCAATAATGAAATTTCATTCCATTTGATAAAAATTTTCTATTCCATTTGATGAACCACATTAATTTTCTTCATGTAATTATAATTCATTATAATTATCTTACCAAGGATAACATCATATTAACTTTTGTTAAACCATTTATAAGAAGAATTGTTTTTTCTAAATAAAATCCTACCAACATTGATAATTTGGCAATATGACTATTAGATTAATATTAAAAATAGCCACAAAATTACAAGAGGGGGAATCTCTGCAATAAATTTAAATCCCAATATACCAATAGTTTTTATGAATTGTTTGAAATATCATATTACATTAAGAGTACTTAATTTTAATATTTTTTATATTTTTCCATCCTATGGAATCTAGGTAAGGATTTATTAAAAATTCCTTATTTTTGTGTCTGATTAATCTAATATGATTGAGGGTTTTTGGATTACGAAAACATAAATTATTCAGATCTTTCTGATTGAGGATTTTAGATTTTGTGGAAATTGATGTTGTTTCGATAATATAATTTATGAATCGCCTTTTTAGGGACACCCCATTATATTTTGGTTAAACTCAAAAATACATAATGTTATGGTTTTCGATAACCTTTACATTGACGGTAAAAGTGTGGATATTCTTTTTTATTATTTTCTCTATATTTTTAAAATTACATTATAATTTGTTTTATGACATGTTTTTATATTTTCATTACCAAATCTATGTAATTTTATATAATGATTCATATTTATTTTAAATTTTTTTCATAAATATTGATTTTATATATTATTAAAAAAAATTGATTAAATATTATAAATCATACAATGGTTTGTATAATGTAATTTTATAATGTGTAAATGTATGTTTTAAGTCTTTTTTTAGAAACCATCAATCATCATCCCCTCATAGCCATCAATATACTCTTATTGTTATACATGTTCAATAATAAATTACAAATAAAAACCACCTAGTTTTTTTTTCGATTTTTTTTTCTGGATTCAATGTTCATAATATAAGATTAGGACTTAAACATTACTTAATTTTGATTTAAATGAATAATTTACATTGAGGTTTTTTTCAGGTATATAATTTTATAGAATTAGGAAATAACTATTATATCTCAAATGTTTACAAATTAGACACTTCTATAGAGTTTCGTTTTTTACAAACATGAACTCTTGAAAAAAAAGAGTCATGTCTAGTTCCATGTTTAAGACAGCATGAATTTTCCTTGATCCCATCCATGACCCTATTCCACATTATTTCCTATGAAAAACATTTCAAAAAAAATTGGGATGGGCATAAAAAGCTCAGTAAGGGATACATAAAGAAGAAAAACTATTAGTTTTTCAAAATAACAAGTAAACAATGATTACTTTATCAAAGTAATAATTTTCACCTTTATGAAGTAGTAAAAACTATTCATTGAATAAAAGATCATTACTTACCCTTTTGTAACCAAAATATTACCATATAAACCATATAAAGAACACATATAATATAAAGTTAACTTGGGACATAAACATACTTAAATGAAATAACTATACAGACGACTTCCACACATATCACTAAATGGAATAGCCATACGGACGAATTCCATACCCAATGCATTGGAGGTTATAACGTAACCACCTGTCATGGTATTCACGACAACACACATCATATGGTTTATCACGTAACCACACGTCAAATGTCCAAGTCCCATTAATAAATTATAAGTCATAAAACAAATATAATAGAAAGAAAACATGTCCACATTTCAATCACAATATATCACTGGAATATATTGACATAAAAATCCATTACAACACATTGATATAATAAAACCATTTTCAATACCAAAATAAAATAATGGTAAAACATGGTATTTATTTTTCATTTTAAAAAAAGTTATGGCTTGTAAAGGAAACCAAAACTCAAATAATGGTCACGGTGGCGGAGAAGTCGTTGTGACCGCATACGTACGAAAAAAAACTTTCATTTTTGTCGTTTAGAAAAAAGATTCATATTAAAATATTCCTTTTAAATAAACGTAAAAGTCAATGGGGTTTATACACTGTATAATGAAAATTTGTGCATATAACAATGTATGCCTCAATGAAAGGAGATTGAGATGAATTTCCTTACCTCAAGTCCAACGTGACTCGATTTATATTTAATCTCCTGAATAATAAATTAAAGTTAATTTATACATGCTTAAGAACCTTTTTCAAGTTTATTATTCTTTTTATATAACTTATTTCCATGTTATAAACATTATGTAATCATTTAAGTTAATAAAGTTCATTTTGTCGATATTTGGTACTTAAGTCAAAAATGGACTTCTTACAATTACATGTTGTTCATGAGGTCAAAGGGTCATTATATCCAGAATGATATTCATGATATTGATACCATATATATCATATATATCCAGAATATACATGTATTTATAATAGTATATAACACTTAGAGATAAGATATGAAATGTACCGTTCATGGAGACGGTAAGCCATACGTATGCATGAAGGCTACTTCCATTTCTATTTCATATTTTATGGAATGAAATCATAATTATATAAATGTATATTATAATTCCAGTATAATATCATATATAATATCATTAATTCCATACTTTATACGTCCCACATATTTCATTAATGGATTAAATAACTTTGAGGGGGCGGTAGTCCGCACTTCCTAAAATGAAAATATCGTGTGTACCCATAATAGAAACCATAAAGTTATTCAATAAATGAAAAATACAGAAGCCTAATTAAAACATAAACATAATATATATCAAATATAAATAAAGTGAAATCTTAATGGACACCATGAAATGTGTTAAAATAAGATTGAACAAACATAGTTTCGTGAGGCGGAAATTCACCATCCAAAGAAACATTATGTTCTTTAACCATTTGACAGAGGTGTGTGTAAGTGTAAATAAAATCCCTCTAATAACAACATTATTGTATATTTATGATACTGGTGTTGTTACAAAATGATGGAATTAAATTATTTTAGGGGTTGGATAAGAAAAATAAAACAAAAGAACACAAGTGAAGAAATTACCTTTAAATCGGGTTACTCTCTTTGGTTCGAACCAAAAGGGTTCTTTGAAGAGCATTTTTCCTATGGTAAGGCTTCTAGGATGAGGAGAGGGATGTTGAGAGAAAAAAAGAGCAGGGCTTGGCCAGCCAATGGATTTATAGGTGTGGGTAAGGTGGTATAGGTGGGGGCATTTTATAAGAGGGGGAGGGGCACTCTTGGAATGTTATAAAATGTGACATTATTATATAATGAGTTTTAGATTTTAAAGGACCCAAAATTATATATTTCGAGTATAAGGTGATAGGAGTTCTAAATACACCCATAAAATATGTTTTTGACAAGTTTATGTCATAGATTTTACATTATCTTTTCATTTTATTTAAATAATTAATTAATAAGGTAATCGCTGCATCATCATGGTGTCATAAATAATTTAATTTATTTAATGTCTAAAAATTATAAAAAAAATTAATGATGTAGGTAATGATTTTATCCTTTCAATTAATTTTTATAGTCCAAATTATTACTTGTATAACCCCATTTAAAAATTGTTTAATGAAAACAATACATGTTTGTGTAATTTTTATTTTAACTTAAAATAAAAAGTTATTAATGTCATTTTCATAGCCAAGTGGCTCCATGGGGTCCCCAAGTTGACCCATGGATTTTTTTGGTCGGCCATGAAACATCCAATAATGTTAGAAAATGTGTCAAGGTAATTTCATATTATTATAACATTATTTTTACCTTAAATTACACTAATTACCTTTAATCGCTATTAATAAAACTTAAATGTTACTAATCGCCAAAAAATTATTTTAATCCCATTGAACCACATTTTAAGTCTTAATGAAAACCATTTATGTTGGATTTTTGAAATTAAATTCATAAAAGTTGTAAAGTTTCATTAAAACGAAAAATCAGTTTTTTAACTACCACTTAGTGGTTTTACTGTTCATAAAAAATTGACGTTTTTCCGAAAAATAACAAAAATTCACCTTAAGTTATATTTGATATTCCAAATTAAAAAATTTTGTATATTTTACAAAATTAAAAACCTATCTGTTGCATTAATTAATTTAATAATTAATTCCTGTTGTCAAAAAAATAGCATGTTTTTATGAAACAATATATATCAAAAGATTGACACTAGGTTAAATTCAATTTCAAAATGAAATTAATTCCAATGTCCACCATTGGATTAAATGGTAAAAATATATTCTAATTGCACATTAAACCCAATTAAAATGATAATATAATCTTATAAATAAATTAGATTTAAAATAGGTTTTGAAATAAAATACAACATTTTTCACTATTGATTAAAAAATGAACTTTATCGGGAAAATACCAAAAAATTACACAAAGTAAATTATGATGTCCTGATTCTAAAGAAGAATTTAATTTGGTCCAATATAATGTATAAGGGCGACCAAAACAATATTTATAGTGGATTCTCCCTCAAAAGCTGATAAGTCAACCATTTAGTGAATATTATAGTATCTATGCCAAAAATTGAATTCTTTTCCTATATTAAGCCTTAATCTTTAATTAGATAAATGTAAAAACATTTAAAAAACATATATAATCATATTTTAGTTATATCTATTCATTCCCACCAATAAAACGGCTACGTGTTAACTACCATTTAAAATAATATTATTATATTACTAGTGTCTAAAGTAAGACTTCAAAGAAACTCATTGTTGCTTATCGGGTATGATATCGAACATAGAAACCCCTTTAAAGTAAAATTAATATTTAATTCGCAAATATTAATAAAAATGAAAATGTTTTATTCTTTATTTACATGGGATGTTACATCCTTCCCCCCTTTTGGGATTTTCATCCTCACAATTTTATTTACTTATCAAAATAAGTGGGGGTATTTATCCCTTATAACATTTTCAGATTCCCATGTTGCCTCTTCAAACATATGGTTTTTCCACAAAACCATTACCTGGTGAATTACCTTATTCCGCAACACTTTCTCTTTACAGTCAAGAATCTAGACTAGTTTTTCATTATAAGAGATATTCTCTTCCAACTGAACTACCTCTCGGCTGAAAACATGAGACAGATCTAGCATATACTTTCTCAACATCGATACATTAATAAAATTGTATACCTAAGATAAACTCGGATGTAAAGAAACTCGATAAGCAACTGATCCAACTCTCTCCATAATTTCATATGGTCCAATGAACCTTGGACTGAGATTTCCTTTCTTACCAAATCGCATCACACTTTTCCATGGTGAAACTTTTAGAAAAACTAGATCACCTACCTCGAAAGATAGACCCTTCCTCCGGTTATCCGCATAACTTTTCTACATGCTCTGAGCTATTTTCATGTGTTTCTGAATCAACTAAACTTTTTCTGCCATCTCTTCTACCAATTCTAGTCCCATCATCTTGTTTTCCCCTACTTCATCCCAAAAAGTAGGATTTCGACACTGTTTACCATATAATGCTTCAAAAGAAGCCATCTGTATACTGGAATGAAAACTATTATTATATGAAAATTCAACCAAAGAAAGATGGTGGTCCCAAATTCCCTGATAATCTATTGATAAAGCACGTAGAATATCCTCTAAAGTCTGAATTGTTCATTCTGACTTCCCATTTGACTGAGGATGAAAAGCTGTACTAAAATTTAATTCAGTACCCAATGACTTTTCAAGGATTTTCCAAAAGTTTGAAGTAATACTAGGATCACGATCAGATATAATGGATAGGGGAACTCCATGAAACATGACTATCTCTTTATGATACAATCGAGATAGTTGATCTAGAGAGAATGTATCTAGAATAGGAATGAAATGAGCCAATTTAGTCAATAGATCAGCAATAACCCAGTTTGCATTATTACCTCGAGATGTCTTTTGTAATCCCATAACAATGTCCATGGATATATATTACCATTTCCACTATGGCACTTGTAAAGGATAAAGCATCCCTTTCTGTAATTACCGCTCTGATTTATCCTACTGACAAGTCAAACACTTCACAATAAAATCAGAAATATCTCTTTTCTTTCCATTCCACCAGTAATACTCCCGCAGATCTCTATACATCTTATTACTGCCAGGATGAACTGAAAACGGGGAACTATGAGCCTCACATAACAAATCCTTCTTCAACTGTTAATCACAAGGAACACATAATATCTTCCCAAACCTCAAAACACAATCATTATCAATGTTAAATTCAGGCAACATACCCTTCTGAACCAGCTCTACCTTTTTCTGCAACCCACTATCTTTCTTATGCGCTTGCTTAATTCTTGTCTGATAGAGATGATCTCACTGACACCTGAAAAAAAAACAAAATAACTTCCTTCATCAAAAACTTCTATGACAATGTTCATCAAATCAAAAACCAAAGGATCTTGTACCAAACATATTATGGTTAATGAAGCATTACTTTTTCGACTCAAATCTTCTTCCACTTTATTTGCTTTTTCCAGATGGTAATGAATTGTATAATCATAATAATTGATTAATAATAGCCATCTCCTCAATCTCATGTTCAAATCTTACTGAGTTAATATATACTTTAAACTTTTTTGATCAGTATATATTTCACATTTTACTCCATACAAATGATGCTTCCAAATTTTTAGAGCAAAAACAACAGCAGCTAATTCCAAATCAGGTGTAGGGTAATTTACCTCATGAGTTTTAAACTGACGTGAAGCATAATAAATTACCTGATCATTATGCATAAATACACAACCATGTCTCGTCAATGAAGTATCACTATAGATAACAAACTCACCATTCCTAGAAGGATGTTCCAAAACTAGAGCATTCACCAATCTTCTTTTCAACTCCTGAAAACTATCATCATATTCATTTGTCAAGATAAACTTCTCACCCTTCCGAGTTAGCTTAGTCATTGGACTAGATAACCGTGAAAATTTTCAACAATCCTTTGTTAGTAACCTACTAAACCAAGAAAACTATGGATCTTGGTTACATTTGTGGCTCTTATCCATTCTTCAACAACTTTAATTTTAGCAGGATCAATAGTTATGCCATTTTTTGAAACAATGTGACCACGGAATGAAATTTGTTGTAACCAAAACTCACACTTTCTGAACTTTCCATTCAGTTTCTTTTCTTTTAAGGTCTACAAGATAACGCATAAATCACTTTCATTCCCCTCTTTACTTTTAGAAAACACCAAAATATCATCAATGAAAACAACCAAATACTTATCCAAGATCTCATGGAAAATTTATTCATACGGTCCATGAATACAACAGGTGCATTGGTTAACCCAAAAGGCATAACTACAAATTCATAATGGTCATATCTAGTATGAAACGTAATCTTCCGAACATATGTTTCTTTTACGTTCAACTGATGGTACCCCAACCTCAAGTCAATCTTCAAAAAATACTGATCTCCCTGGAGCTGATCAAACAAATCATCGATATGTGGAGAATGATACTTTTTCTTAACAGTGATGTTATTCAAGGCTCTATAATCAATGAAAAGTCTCATTGAACCATATTTCTTTTTAACAAACAAGATAGTAGCACCCCATGATGATGTGCTAGGTCGAATGAAACCTTTATCTAATAACTCTTGCAATTTCTTCTTTAACTTTAAAAGTTCAACTTGATCTATTCGATAAGGGGTTTTGAAATTGGATTAGAATCAGGAACTAAGTAAACTGTAAATTCAACTTCCCTATCATGAATAATACTAGGCAACTCATCAGAAATAAATCAAGATATTCTGTACCACTAACACATAATTAATCTGAATAGTTCCTTTATTTTCAACAATATGTGCAGGGTAACATTCATTTCCATCTTTTACTAGTTTCTCAACTTCCTGATATGTTATCAAAATCAAGGGTTCAATCTTGTAAAAAACTGAAAATCTTTCTGAAAGGAAACCATTTTATCTCTACAGTCAATCTTAGCAAGATAAACAGAAAGCGAATCCATGCCCAAAATAACATCAAACTCTACTAGAGGCAATATAATAAGGTTTTCAGTTATATTTTTTTCCGTAAACAAGGATAGGAAGGTTCTTATAATTTCATTTTGTCTCAACGTTTTCTCTGGGTGATTTTACCATAAGTTCATGATTCATATCTTGCGTTTGAATTCCAAATTTACTAGAAAAATCATCAGAAATGAATAAATGTGTAGACCCTGAATCAAACAACACATTGTAATAATCTGAACAAAAAAACAATGTACCTTATACTACTTCATTTGATGGCCCATCATCTACTGAAGTAGTTGCAAAGGATTTCACCACCCCTTTCTGCTTGTAGTCTGGCTGCATTCCATCATTTTTGTTCTTTGTTAGACACTCATTTTCATAATTACCCATTTTATTACACTTAAAACATCTTACCACTGGATTTTCATTGCCTGGTTGATCATATTCCTTTCAGTTACGAGCAATATGACCAGACATACCACACTGAAAGCACTTTCCAGACATGGATAAACATTCTACAGGATGCATTTTAGCACACTTCTCACATGATGGATATTTGGTTTTCTTACCTCCTTGCTTCTTTGAATAATTCTTCCCCTCTGCCTGCCAACTGGACCACATAATCTGTTGTTTTTCAAAGAACACATGATCATCAGAAAACTCCATTTCCACCTTCCCCGCGCATCGAACAAGTTTTTCATAACTTTTGAACTCACGAGAAGCTAAATCCCTTAGATACTTTGGCTTTATCCCTGAGTAAAAATGGTTGATTATACTATCAGGATCTCATATGAAATTTAGAGCGTACCTCGCCGGTCGAGTGAACATTGCTTCATAAGAAGCCATTGAGTCGTCCTCCTTCCTCAATTCTAGGAATTGTTTTTCCATCCTAAGATGAACCACCTTAGGATACTATTTCTCTAGAAACATACCTTTTAATTCGTCCCAGTGAATATCATCAATCTCTTCACTATCCCTGATAATTTTCATCATCAACCACCACTGATCAGCTTCACCTTCATAATGGTAAATTGGAAGACTAACCTTTTGATGTTCTGAACACCTCATGACATAAAAAATCTCCTCCAGTGGTTTAATCCACCCTTCAGCTATCAGTTGGTCAGATGATCCTCTGAATGATGGGGGATGTTGCCTAATGAAATGTTCCAACATTGACATGTTCTTCTGCGGTTGGTCTGGATGATCTCGTGCATGGATACCACCACCATTTATAGCTTGAGTCAACTGTTCCATCACTGCAACAAATTTTTCAGTTCCAATTTCGACCATCTTAGGTTGCTGATTTGGAATGCTGTCTTCCTCCTGATGTCGTACCAACATAGCTACATTGTTTCCTCTTTGGAAAACCATTCAGAACACAAGAATATCTAAGGCGAACCAACATGGTAATCTTTAAATGCTATATCATTTAAATCATACCCTAAATTAATTTATTATCATAAATTTAACAATTTTCTAACTTTTAATGTTGTCTAAACTGGCATTTGATAACAACTATAAGGCTCAGACCTTAAATTTTACTTAATATTGAATTAAATGAATTATTCACACTAAGGACCTTTTCAGGATTAGAGTTTTAGAGAATTAGGACATATCTATTACATCTCAAAAGTATACAAAGTAGAAACATCTATATAGTTTTCTCTTTTTACAAAATAATAACTCTTGAAAAAAAAAGTCATGTGTAGTTCCATGTTTAAGAAAAAATGAATTTTCCGTGATCCCATCTTTGAAACTATTCCACATTATGTCCTGTGAAAAACATTTCATAAAAAACTTGGGATGAGCATAAAAAGCTCAGTAAGGGATACACAATGAAGGAAAACTGTTAGTTTTTCAAAACAACAAGTAAACCATGAATACATTATCAAATTAATACTTTTCACCTTTATAAAGTAGTAAAAACTCATCACTAAATAAAAGAACATCACTTACCCTTTTGTAAAAAAAATATTACCATATAACCCATATAAATAACACATATCATATAATGGTAACATGATACATACACATACTTAAATTGAATAACCATACGGTCGACTTCCACACATATCACTTAATGAAATAGCCATACAGCCGACTTCCATACCCAATGCATTGGAGGTTATAATGTAACCACCCATCTGGGTATTCACGGAACCACCATTTATATGGTTTATCACATAACCACCCGTCAAATGTTCAAGTACCATTATAAAATCATAAGACATAAAATAAATATAATAGAAAGAAAACATTTCCAAATTTCAATCACAATATATCACTTGAATATATTGACATAACAAATCCATTACAACACATTGATATAATAAAACCATTTTCAATACCAAAATAAATGAAAGGTAAAAAATGGTATATATTTATCATTTTAATAAAAGTTATGTCTGGTAGTAGAAGCCGAAACTCAAATAATGGTCACGACGGCGGGGAAGTCGTTGTCACTGCAGACGTACGACAAAAATACATTCTTTTTTCCATTTAGAAAAATGCTTAATATAAATAGATTCCTCTTGAATAAACGTAAAATTAAAAGGGTTTTATACTCCGTATAAAAGAAAGTTGTGTATAAAACAAAGTATGCCTCAATGAAAGGAGATTGAGGTGAATTCCCTTACCTCGTGTCCGACGTGACTCGATTTCTCTTTAATCTCATGAATAATAAACTAAAGTTAATTTATAATTTCGTAAGAACCTTTTACAAGTTTATTATTCCTTTTATATAACTTATTTCCATGTTATAAACATTATGTAATCATTTATGTTAATAATGTTCCTTTCGTCGATATTTGGTACTAAAGTCAAAAATGGAATTCTTTCAATTACATGTTGTCCATGTGGTAAAAGGTTCATTATATCCAGAATGATATTAATTATTTGGATACCATATATATCATATATATTTAGAATATACATATTAATAATAGTATATAACACTTATAGGTAAGAAATGAAATGCACCGTTCATGGAAACGGTAAGCCGTACATACACATGAACGCTACTTTCATTTCTATTTCGTATTTTATGGAATGAAATCATAATGATATAAAGGTATATTATAATTCCAGTATAATATCGTATATAATATCATTAACTCCATACTTTATAAGTCCCACATATGGCATTAACGAATCAAATCACTTTGAGGGGGTGGTAGTCCGCACTTCCTAAAATAAAATTATCATGTTTACCCATAATGGAAACCATAATGTTATGCCATAAATGAAGAATTCATAAGCATAAGGAAAACATAAACATAATATATATATCATATATAAATAGAGTGACATCTTTATGCCCACCATGAATGTTGTTAATAGAATATTGAACAATCATCGTTTCGTGAGGCAGAAATTCACCATCCACAGAATTAGAATATTCTTTAACCCTTAGACGGAGGTGTGTGTAAGTGTAAATCAAATACCTCTCATAACAAAATACTATTATATTTAATAAACATTTGTTGTTACAAAATAAAGAAATAAAAATATTTTAGGGTGTTGGAGAAGAAAAATAAAACAAAAGAACACAAGTGAAGACATTGCCTTTAAATCGGGTTACTCCCTTTGGTTCGAACCAAAAGGGTTCCTTGAAGAGATTTTTGCCTATGTTAAGGCATCTAGGATGAGGAGAGGTATGTGGAGAGATAAAATGAGAAGATAATGGCCGATCCAATGTCTTGAGTGGTGTGGGTAAGGTGGTAGAGGTGGGGGACTTTTATAAGTGGAGGAGGGGCACTCTTGGAATGTTCTAAAATGATACTTTATTATATAATGAGTTTCGGATTCTAAAGGTCCCACAATTAAATCTTTCTAGGATAAGGTGATAAGTGTCATAAATCTACCCATCCAATAGGTTTTTGAAAAGTGTAATTCTTAGATTTTAAATTATCTTTTCATTTTATTTAAATCATTAATTAATGAGGTAATTGCTGCATCATTATGGTGTCATAAATTATTTAAATTATTTAATATCTAAAAATTATAAAAATATATCATGATGTATGAAATATTTTTATATTTCCAATTAATATTTATAGTAAAAATTATGACTTGTATAACCCCATGTAAAATGTTTTTAGTAAAATAATACATGTTTGTGACATTTTTATTTTAACTTTAAATAAAAATTTATTAAACTCATTTTCTTAACCAAGTGGCTCCATGGGGCCCCCAAGTTTACACATGGATTTTATTGGTTGGCCATGACACATTAAATAAGGGTAGGACATATTTCATGGTAATTTCATATTATTATAACATTATTTTTACCTTAAATTACACTAATTACCTTTAATCGCGATTAATAAAACTTAAAAGTTACTATTCACCAAAAAAATTATTTTAATCTCATTGAACCAAATTTTACTTCTTAATGACAACCATTTATATTTGATTTATGAAATTCAATTCACAGAAGTGGCAATGTTTCATTAAAACGAAAAATCAATTTTCTAACTACCTCTTATTGGTTTCACTATTAATCAAAAATTGAAGTTATTCAGAAAAATACCAAAAATTCACCCTATGATATATTTGATATTCCAAATTAAAAAATGGTGTCTATTTTACAAAATTAAAAACATATAAGTTTCATTAATTAATTTAATAATTAATTTATGTTGTCAAAACAAATAGCGAGTTTTTATGAAACAATATATATCAAAAGATTGACACTAGTTTAAGTCCTATATCAAAGTGAAATTAATTACAATGACCACCATTGGATAAAATGGTAAAAATATATTATAATTTCGCTTTAAAACCAATTCGAAAGATAATCTAATCATAATAATAAATTCGATTAAAAAGTGGTTTTGAATTAAAATACATCATTTTTCACTATTCATTAAAAAATGCACTTTATCGGAAAAATACCAAAAAATTACACAAAGTAAATATTGATGTCCCGATTATAAAGAAGAATTTTTTTGGTCCAATAGAATGTATAAGAGTGACCAAAACTATATTTAAAGATGGTTCTCAATCAAAAGCTGATAAGTTGACCTTTTAGTGAATATTAGTGTATATATGCCTAAAATTAAATTCTTTTCTTATTTTAAGCCATTATATTTTATTGGATAAATGTAAAAATATTTAACAAACATATAAAATAATAATTTAGTTATTTCTATTCATTCCTACCAATACAATGAATACGTGTTAACAACCATTTAAAATAATATTATTATATTACAAGTGTGCGACGTAATATTTCAATGAAACTCGTTTTTGTGTATCGGGTATGCTATCGAACATAGAAACCCCTTTAAAGTAAAATTAATATTTAATTCTCAAATATTAATAAATATGAAAATGTTTTATTCTTTATTTACCTGGAATGATACGCATAATCAGTTGACCAATAAAGATTTTTTAACTATTTATTGTTTTCATAGTGAATCTAATCTGTATTAGTCATCAATTATGAATATCAGAGAGGTTGATAAGTTTGATTCCAAAAAATAGAATATGTTAAGTAATATTTAACTGGGGACATATTTCCCTATAGTTGTTCGATAAAAATTGTAGTAAAAATATTGTAATAAAGGAAAAAGAATGAATATTTAAGAGTTGTGTTTCAAGAATATATTACATGATTTTCTAGGTATACATAAATATATATTAAGAATGATAATTACAAATTTATTATATTTTATACAATATTGATGCATATCTAATGATTACAAGTGAGCTTATGGGAATTTAAAATTTATGAGAATATTTTACATTGGTCTACGAATACTGATAGGGATATTGTTGATAATAATCATCCTAGAGAAGAAGTATAAAATTTTGAATGTGCAATGAATTAATGAAGGATACAACCAGGAAATATAGATGATTCCCCAAACACATTCCATGTGATATAAGTATAATTTTAGTGGTAGTTTTATTTCATTTGGATATTGTTCCTTGAGTGGTGTGTTAGTGGTATGGATCATTATTATAATTAAAAGAGACTCAATGAATCCAAAATAAGGTAATAGATAACTAACCAATGGTGAGATGTGTCAAATGTAAATAACCATGGAATTATTCAATGGTATGTTCAATGTTAGTAATTCGGGGTTAAAATTTTCATTACTGAGAGAATAAAGGTGGGGGAGATAAAATTCTATTACTATGGTTGATGTTGGGAAATACAATGTTGTGGTGAAAAATATGTTACAAGTTTATTATATTTATGTTTATAGCCAATTTTCCCTCTGATCATCATAATCCATTATATCAATTAAACATTTTAGTAAAATTGGATTATACCATCCTAGATACAATATATAATTCCTATTTATAACTAGAGGAGGATGTAATAGAAAACCCTATATTTATATTAATACTCATAATTCTCTTAGTGGGATGGGATTTATGAAATATGTTTTGAACAACCCATTGTAAACATAGATTTTATTAATTGTATTGTAAAATATTAATTTTATTATGATATGATAGATTTCAGAACTAATAATGTTATATTCATAGATTTTATACCATTGATAATATATGACAATATTAATGAATTTATTAAATATGGATGTGAATGTGATATATTTCATATTATTTAACATAATTTAATTTTTTATATTAGTGAATTTATAGTAGTGATTGAATATATAGATGTATTTCCTTATGATATATCGATTATTTCTCCTTATTGAGAGGTATAGTTTACTGTTGATTTAGTTCGTAATTCTAATCATATTTGAAAACCAACTTATTGAATCCTTATGTATATATTTAGGAATTAAAAATAAGATCCATTAATTGTTCGACAAAACATTTATCCATCACTGTACATCAATATAGGGTATCTCGTTTTTCTTTAAAATAGTATGGTTAAATAAGTCTTCATATTGATTAGAGATCCTTAAATAACATTATTGTGATGAATATTTATTTTTTACATTATATCAAGTATTTAATTGATAATTTTCATTGAGCTGAATTTTTTTTTCGAATATTGACATGAAGTCAAAATTATTTCAGTTTTAGGTGAATGAGTAATATAATTTTATGTTCACATTTTATAATAGATATGATAATTATGTGTTTGTGGATATGATCTTCTGGTTATCAAATAATTTAGTTTTATTCCTATATCTTATGAATAGATTTTTAGATAACTATTTAGATTTGTTTATGGATTTTTTATTGATTATATTTTGGAATATTCTTAAAGGTACGAGTAACAAGAATGATACCTAAGGATTGTTATATAAACCATTAAAAAAATATTTTTTAAAAATATTTATTAAATGTTAATTTTGGATGGCGCATAATTAATTAATTTGGTATATCATTTATAATGATGGAAGGAATATTAACCGAGCTTAAAATGTAGCGGTTGAAGAATGGATAAAGAGGACCTCTTACCTTTCCTATCTCAATATATTTGTTTCTAGAGTGGCTGTGTCTTGGAGGAGCTATTATTCACAGTTTTTTTCATTGTATCCCCATTCAATATATTCTGGTCTCCCCTTGGTTGGTATTCCCATAGGTGACCTCTCTCCCCGCTGTTTCTCTGACCCACCTCCTTCATCCGGACCCATTTTTCACCATGGCGTTGTTCCACTAGAATAATTGTTCTTTAAAGAATATCTCAGCAGACCCTGGACCCTTGAGGCATTTATTTACAGTTCTCCATAGATCCCTTCTTCGGCGTTGTTGTCAGACCTCATGGGAAAGTCTTTTATACCTAGTGAAATCGACTCACCGTCGATAGTACTACTACATTTAGTTCATTGGTTTTGGATGCATGTTTGGTGGGTCAGAGCATTGATGGTGTCATAGGAGGCACCTTAGATATGGTGAGGCCAAATTTGGTTTCGCTTTGTCCATCCTTGTCTGAAGGTGTTGGGTGATGCATCACTTGGTAGTGTTATGTTAGAATTGTTGTGTGATGGGTTGCGATCGAGCTCAAGGTGGAGGTTTCGTTGGCTAATTAATTTTCATGGTAGGTGATTTATCTATGGTTTTCTATTTTATTGTTGTCTAATGGGGTTCATGGCACTATGATTCTACTTGTGGATTATTTGGTTTGTGTTCAACATTTCTTCCATCATTTTCTTCCTCAAGGGGTGGCCTAAGATGGGGTTCAGAGCATGGATTTTTCTCCCGACCATTATGATTTATATTTTTATGTTTTGAGAGGGTATAGACTTTCCCATTATCACTGGTCTTATGAATTTTTGTGTTGGCTAAAAAACTGAACATCGATGGAATTGTGGATGCTGATCTTAAGGTTTTTTATTCCAAGTGGGGATTTTTCATGTTATGAACTGGGTTCTTATATACTATATTTTCTTTCCAAGGGGGCCTTTGTGCGTTCTTAAGTCATTAATGACATTATGGGTTACACATTATCCCTTAAAATGGGGTATTTCTTATCATAAAAATTAATTTTCAGTAAAAAGAATGGACAAGAACAAAAAATTTCATAATGATTCACATATGTCATACATTTGTTGCTTAATAATAATGGTTTGTTGAAATCATTTCATATTTATCATTACCACCAACTATGCTAACATGAAAAGGAGTTAAATTAATTATTACCAATGATTATGATGTGTGTTTCCATGAAATGGAAATACGTTTGGTGAAAGAAACAGTTTTATCACTTTCATCTATAGATTTTGAATCTATCATATTCAGTGACACATCGTTAATGGAAAATGGTTCTTCTCTAAGGAATAATTATCTTGTAATTACTTATATATCACATTAATTGATACCTCATAAGATAAATTATCATAAAAATGATATCTTATTATCTACTACATTGTTTTAAAACAAATTTGGGGAAATGTTTTTAATCTAGAAATATTTAAAATATATACTCATCATAAATGTTTTAAGTTTATATTCAATTAGATAAATTTGAACATTTGGTAGACAATATAGTCAGAGATAATAATAGTATATGATTTTATGACTCACTACAATTTAGGAAAATACAATTTAGTATATGATTTATTCAGTAAAAAATATAATGTATAATTATCCATGATAATTTTGAAACATGATCTATTGCTATTGAATTTTTTTAATATTGGCCTAGAAAACATTTATGGTGGAAAAAATTATATTTTATTCATGTGTTAGTATAATAATCATAGAAAAAAATATATATTTTTTAATAAGGAATAAAAGGTTTTTCTATGAATTATAGTACCTATAAATAATGTAAGGTACCATAACATATCGTAACAAAGGAGTGTATTTTGAGATTGTGAAAATGGTTTTGTGGCCTAGGTATCTCCCAGTTTATTAAAAAAAGATCACTACGCTCACTTTTATGTTCATGCTAACAAAAATATGTTGTTCTATGCCCTTTTAAACTATTTATGGTTTGATGTGATAATAAATTATATATTAATTGATTCAAATAAAAAGAAAATTTTTATTTGGACAATGGTGAAAAAACAATGTAGGTATATTTTTAACCTTTTAATTTTCTATGTTGAAATGGGAAAAGTATATCAAGTGATTTTATTTTAGGATTACTAATTAAATCTTGAGACAATAATATCGTTTTCATTATTTTTGACCAATGAACTAAAACTATACAATTCCAACCTATTGAGATAAAATATATTTAGATAATATTTCATGAATGTATATAAAATTTATATTTAGTTTATATTGAAAACTATTCCCCACTATATGAGTCAATTATCAGTGGATTACATCTAATGTCTTAAAATACCAACGAAAGTAATTTTTTATTGAATTAAATTTATAATGGTATTTCTTCCTCAATCATATGTATATTATGATTTAATAACTCAAACCTTGTAAGATAAGAATCAAGATATAATAATGTATTTTTAGGTATGTTGTGTCTATCATCTTCAATTACTTAATTTTTTTTGAAATTTTTATTTCATCATCATATTCAGATGGTACATTTTGAGGAATTATATGGAAATTGGTGACAAAATCTAGCTTGATAAGATGATGTTGTAAAAAGAAAGTTGATGTGAATAAAATTATTAAAATAAATATTAAATATTATAAATATGAATAATTAGTATGTGATGGTGGACCAAATGTATGATGACAATTATTATACATAACAAGAGGAAGGATATTTTTATAAAAAAAATATGATTTTTTTATTGTATAACCATAGAAATGTGTTGTGAATTTTTTTTAATAATTCGAATATATATATTTAGTTTATTGGATTTTATGAAATATTTTAGAATGATGGATCTATTTCATAAATATTGACTTTTTCTATGAATTTATCTTAGGTACATGAATCATTTTTGTTTTTTTAAGGAAAATATATGTTGAATGCATCTCTTGATTTATGCCTTGATGTAGTTAAGATGGTAGAAAACCATTTATATGAGGTATATATAGAAAAATTTATTAATCAAATATATTAGATTTTATAATATAATTTGATCAACATTATTACGTTTTTTGGGAAAACAATATTTTTGATGATGTACAATAGGAATTATAAAATTTTATGATTGAAAAATATCACCACTTATTTATGTAATGAATACAATTACAAGAACACTATTTCACAAATTGTATGAGAATTTAACATCCCATGTAAAATTAATAGTAAATAAATTTTGTGCCATATTATTGTTGATAAATTAGAAATTATATATTTTTATACATAATGAGATTATTTTGTGGGTTATTATTTAAAAATTAAATAGTTTAATTCTATCTAATTTTTTATATCTTCTATTATTTATCATTAAAGATTAATTTAGTAATTTTATTATTTTTTTAAAAAAGTTAATGAATACATTTTTTCTATAAAATCAATGGGTTGTTTTTAGAAATGTTTTTTTAAAATAATTGAATTGTAGGAGAATAGTAGAAAATATGGATTTAAAAACAAAAAATCCTTTTATTTTATAGTATTTTCAAAAACCTATTATCAAATATAATTTTATAAAATAGAATTAATACATATATGATGTTATTTCAAATTATACATTATGGGTAAAAAAAATTCATTGATATTTTTTCAATCATTTTATATGTAAGAAGGAATTTTTATGGAAGATTTATTTTCATCATGTTTTATGGGTTTAATATTATATTTAATTCTACCACATCCTTCAATTTAACATGATAAAATTATTGAATGTTTGTTATTAAAATTTCGTATTTTTTAATGATACTTTTTTAATTTTTACCTTTTAAAAAGAACCTTCCAAACAAAATGTGATAACATGTTAAAGGTGAAAATCAGGTTATCAAAAATTAAAACTAACTGAGAATACCATTAAATTACATTTCAACCATTATTATAATGAATTTTTTCCATTATAATCCTAATACATCAATTGAATTATCTACGGGACACTTGTCAATGAATATGACTTAATCATACATATATATTTAAAAATCAAGTGTGACCCCTCATTCACCTATAAATTGACACCCTCTCCACCCCTCCCCAAACATCATGATGACGTCTCTTCCACCACGAACTATCCAAATACCATCATAACATTAAATAAATTCTCATAGAGGAATTTTTATCAATAATAGGAAACAAAGAGTGATTTTTGTATAAAAAAGGTTTCTTTTAAAAAAGAGGAAGATAAAGAACATATGTGATGTGTAATATAGGATGTAATTGACACATTACCTCAATGAATCATTTTAAACGCATAAAAGATATTTTTGAAATTTTTTTCATTCATTAAATTATGAACGAATTTATATGGATATAAAATAATTGTAATGGAATTTTTTTTTCTTTTATGCAATGGGTTTAGAATGGAATATATTTCAATATATTATACATAACATATAGGCCTTCAATACAATAAGAATAAATTAATGATCTATATTATCATATATGGAGTCAATGGTTTAACTTGTCACAAAAACCTTTACATGAATAATTTATTACATTTTTAAAAATTATTCCTACTTCAAAGAATAAAATTTCTCTCATCTTTTAGGGTAACTGTATTTTGCAAATGGGTTTTTAAAAAGAAAGGCTACTATATAATCAGAATATGGTATTTATATTTTTTATTTATTTACTATAAATGGAATTTAGGTTTTGAATAATAAAACATATTTTTTTATTCATTATATGATACTTGGGAATTATAGACAATGAACCATTAACCTGTTATAGCTTATATGATTTATGATTCTGATGCCTCTTGTATGACATGCGAGCCTAAAAATTATTTTATGACTTGTGAATCTAATATAACATATTTTACTAGTTATTATGATATAACTAATATGATCGGTGAAACCTATATATCTCTCAAATATTTTAAGGGACATTTTTTGTCTAGAAAGGTTAGGAGGAGGGAGTTAACTAAGGATGTTTCCTCTATTAATTTTATTGGTATATGATTACTTATATGAGTGAAAAATTGTGATGAAAATTATTTACTAAGAATCCAAAAAATCTATCTATTGAATTTATATAGGATTTATTGATTTTCATTGAGTGTAATTATTTTTAACCCATTTTAATATGATTTATATTTTATTCTCAATGAGTATTGTGTAAAATGTAATATTTTTTTTGTGTTTTCATGTTTTCATAGTATTGAGATATTTGTTACTTTAATATCAATAATGGAGATTTCAATTCTCATACCATATTTTCAAATGTTTTTCCTAGAGTATAATAATGAATATGTGAAATTAATATGTTGTTTTTATAATCTATAATATTTTTCATGAAAATAAAACATATTTCTTTTTAAAATATTTATATTTTGTGAAAAATGGAAATCAAATGGGATATTCTATATTGTAATGTATATAATAATTCTATATGTGTTTAAACCTATTTATGTAAAACTAGAAACATAAAATTTATTTTGTAATGAATAAAATTCAATTATAGTATATAGATATTAGATGAAGTAATAAATTAGGGTTGGTTCCTTATATATTAAGACTATTAAACTCAAACCATACCTCAATGGAGAGGAACCAATTTTTCCAATGATATATTATTTATTAATTTCCTATAATAATTTCATATAATTTTCTACATTTATTATATTAATGGGAATTCATTTCATGTTTAGTTAATTCCCAATAATGTTTTGTTTTTTTAGAGACATTTATTCCATTCCTAAAGAATATTTTTAAACAAAACCAATTACAGGAACCTTTTTTATATGATACAATATTTTCTGGATCGATAAAAAAATATCCATAATTATGATTCCATTTTGAATGAACTTCATCAATTTTTTTTTCTAATTATAATGTTTCTATATTTAAAAGTATTTTTATATTTGTAGTCATTATTCCATGACAGTTATAAGGTATTAAAATGAATGAAAATGGAATATTAGAAAATGTAATATCAAAAATATATATAAAAAAAATTCCAATTTATATCATGTAGCTACTTGTGTAAGAAATTCATAATCCAATGGTGAGTCTCTCATACAATTTTTTGGCTTTGATCCCTATGATATTTCTATATACCTATTATTAATGACCCAATAACTCATAAAATTGTTATTTCCCTATTGGTGATCCATATTAAAGTTATAAAACCATACCATACCAATAGGTTCACTCTAAAACATATACAATAATCTACAATACCATTATCAAATTTTAGTACACAGTTGACTTCATCCTATTGTGCATAATCATTGTCAGTATAATAAAAAATTAACCCTCACACTGATTATATCATATCAAGTATTTATTTAGTCATATCATACAAGTGACACTTGATAATAACTACATGTTATAGCTGAGAAGCTACCCAAAATGGATTTTTAAGTCTCATACTCCCAAAATCATTGGTAGAAACCTGTAAATAATTCAATTTTTCCAACAACATTATGATATTTTAATTATAGTGAGGTAGTGAAAGAAATTTATAATTCACGTTACGAACAATTTTTTTTTCACAAATATTAATTTCCAAAACTAATAATTTGTTATATTTTCTATAAAAAATTGAATTAAAATTTTTAACATGATCAATTAGATCTCAAAATAATATAATTTCACTCTAAAATTAACAAATAATAACATAAAAGTTGTTATGAAATCAAATATAAATAATTATGTTATGTTTTTTAAATACAAATTCATTTTCTACATTTTTTTCCTAATAAATTTTAATCTATTTTGGGATTACATAAAATTTAAGATCATCTTTATTATGTCCATGTACTGTGAATCTATCTTTTTGTTCGAAATTAATTTCTTCATTTTTTTCATTGTATATGAATGATTTTTTGACATAAATTTTTAGAATTTTGTAATTATATATGGAATACAATAAATGAATAATTATAAAATATGAAACCCTAATCTGATTATTATTTGTATTAAAATAGTGAATTCCCTCTTCTTGAATATTCCCATTGGCTACCAAACTAGATTTATATTTTTCAATTTTACCCGTGGATTTTCATTTTTCTATGAATACACATTTATTAGATTTATTCTAGGAACCTTTTGTAAGTATAACTAATATCATTGTATTATTAAATCTTGTAGTATTTATTTAATCCTTTATAAAATCACCCCAAATTGATGAAAAAACGTGATGTAAATTCATTGATTGTTAAATATCCCTACCATTAGTATACCTATTCATCTAAAAATTCATTGATAAACATAAATTTTTATATAATGAATTGGTTCTTGGGTGTATGACCTCTTAGGGGTTATCACAGGGGCGTTGGACGTGAAATGAGGAGAAATGTGGCCAAAAGTGTGCAGTCCATGGTTGGTGCACAATTAGAACAAACCATGTTCCTAAATTAGGAAAACATGCAACATGAGATCCACATTCAGATAGTGGATATCACAAGGATACCTCACTGTTTGCAAAAATTTGATGGTTCTTCCAAGAAATCATATGGCTTTTCCCTTAAAGGTTATATGGAGCCATATAGTAGGTGCACTGTTTGGCTAACCATGTGGTCAATCCATTGGCCTCAAAAAAGTCGGTTTTTACAATTTTCTCACCTGATCCTATATCTTTCCTCCACAATGTTATACCCCATTTTACCACATATAAAATGTATGAAGAATCTGTAACCCCCTCATCATTTATGGGCCATTCTCCACCGATTCTTGTTGTTTTGCAGTGAAATTTTGTAAAAAACTAATGATTGGGTGAGTCTAACACTCATCTTTACAATAATATTTTTATAACAGCTTCTAAAATCGCTTTTATAGTTCTGATTCCCTAACACCCTCACTTATCCAATATATTCCTTTTTTCATTTATTGGGGGATTATGATCGAATCATGGGATGGTTTTGGGCTAGTAATCATCTCCAAAAAAGCGGTAGGTGGACTTCATACAATTTTAATGTAGTGATGTAGTTATATATAACTGAATTTAGTTATTCCAATATATTAACTTATTGTTTTTTTATGTTTTATGTTTAGTAAATTGATTTGTCCCATAGATTGATGTGTGAACCCCTTAAAGATACCTGTTGGGTCTAAGGGTGTGTGAGACTGAACCTTGGGCTACCCATCGTGTAAGATGTACCCTGGTAAATAGTGATAATTATTATTAGACATTGAGAAATCTAAATTATGATGGGGAATGGGTAGAAAATTTTTATTTCTTTATGGGTGTAGTGTTAAAATAGTAATTAAAATTTCTATATTTCACCTTTTGAATATACTTTGGAGGTTTGGAAAAAGAATTAATGGTGTTCTTATGGATTTTACTATAATTAATGATTTATTAAATGAATAAAATGTTGTTTAATATGAGTAATATTTTTAAAGGATATTTTGACCTCAATGTTATTTAACATGGGGTTTTATTAATATATTTCAAATGATGTTTGAAATATAGTAAATTATCTTTTTTTGAAAATAAATTAATGGTTCTTATGGATGGTTGAAATGGAAAAAATTCATTAGGGCATTTTTTTCAGATAGGAATACCCATGTTTAAAAGGGAATATTCAAGATAATTTCAAATTATTATTTTAATTTTTTTTCCATGATGTGGTTTTAAAGGTCCACTAAGACCATATTCATTGAATATATCTATGAGATAGTGAAATAAGACCTATGATCCTCATTATTTCATGTTAACATGGTTCTAAATGAACTAAATGATGAATGTGATAAGTTGACAACATTTCATATGTTGGTGTTAGGTAAATTGTTATATGTTTTTGTTTTTATGGTTTGTGTGGGTAAATTTGAAATTGATATTAAATGAGATTAATTATAATTGTGTATAATTGAAGACATTTAATAAAGGATTGTTTTGTATAAGGAAATTGAATTAATGTGTTATGAAATGTAAATGATAAATTAGTTAATGGGTTAGGGAATGAATATGATTTATATATTGATTTAATTATGAAATGTGAATGTTATTTATGATGTTTGATAATGTTTTGTGAATTGTCATTTTTTTAAATGTACAATTAACCATGTGCACGTTGCTTGGTGGTGTGGCATAATGGACTGAGGCTTCTCCCATGGGTTTGGTTTGACCGAGGCTCTATAACCCAACCTAGAATGCATGAGTTTGGGTGTCAGGATGTGGCTCAGACCCCTATGGTATTCATTGGTTGAGACTACCAGGAAGGAGTCTCGAAGGTAATTATGTTATTATTACTTATGAGTTATTCTTCCAATATGAGATATGAAATGTAACTTATTCCTTATGAAGGATAATTGACCGTCTTAGGCAATAGTGTAAATGATCTAAATGAATCACTCATGGGGTAAATTATGAGAATGATCAAGTGAATGTAGTTATCTAATGGGTTTGTGATAGTTTTTTATTAATAAACACCCCTTCTGTTTAAAATTGGGTTTATCCCACACTTCTTGGATTAGAATTCAAGTGTAACCTCTGTTAGTTTTGATGATTTTAGGACTCTAGAAATCATAATTGAAAAAATGAATATTTTATATTACAAAAAATGTTAACCTGATTTTTTATTTATTTATTTAAATTTATACATGTATTAATCATTGTAATGACTAGTTAATACTTTATATATTGTTGGTGCTGGCCAGATGAATTGTACTCACAACCTTCTCAAGATTCAATGACACTTGGGCACTGAAGAATATTTTACTTTTTCCTAATACATGTTCAAGAAACGGACATGTTGTTTCATTATGCATGGGATATCAGGTTTGACCATGCGACATCAGGACCTGGTTATGGCTCAATCCCATGTTAGGGATCTTTTCATGGGTTTTTTGGTTAATTTCAATATGAATACCTACCAAGTAGTGAATTAATTATATTTTCATGACATGAGATCCTTGGATTCTTGTTGTCTTTGGTCAAATGCTATCCCTTTCATTGTCCCTATTAATTATAATATTTGGTTATATTGTTTCTGCTCTGGGTATTCTCTGTTAAGTTGGTATAGTCCCACATTATACCCTTATAGACCCACACTGCCTTTCGGATACCTCTAACGTATGGGATGGAATAGTTGAGGTCATGTGGCCACCCGAATTGGGGTACATGATAGTGACCACTGGTCAAGGTCATGGAAATGTGTTATGATAGGACATATTTTTTCTTAATATTAAGGGAATAGTATAAAAGAATCTAGAAACATGATGGGGCACAGTAATGATCTTGTGACATGGTTTTTACATCCACATGTATGAGGGAAAGACCATGTTTCTAATGGTGGGATTTAATGATCTGTTTTTTGGTTTTACGATTGATTGTTATTTCCACCTCAAGTGTCAAACATTGTTCATATTTATTGATTTATGAGTTTTTATCTCTTTTTATTGTGTGGACAAAGGGTGTGTGTGTGTTAATCATTCTTCAAGGAAAATAGTATTGGTAGTTCGTCCGTATAATTCCTATGATTGATAGTTCCTTGGGATTTATACGGTAGTACCATACCTTTAATATTGCTAACTTTTCTTATTGATCTTTTCATGAAATGATTGATAAATTATTTTTTAAAATGTGTAGTTTAACAAAGAAATTTTTTTTAGTAATTTTGGGTTAATAAAAAAGAATTTGAATATGTAAATGATTGTGTTTTGAAATGGAATGATTGAAATGTTTTGAAATGTGAAACCTGGGGTTTTAAATGGTAAATTTTTATTAATAAGGGTGATAATAAGAAGATGTATTGTTAGTAACACTGATGGTATTAATCCCATCTGGTGGTTGTTGGCCATGTGTATGAGTGGTTTTCATTGTGAGAGTGCCTTAGTTTTGAGACCTCAAGATATGGTTTAGAGACCTTGATAGGTTTTATGTTCATGTTAATGTTATGATGTTGGTTTTGTATTGAATTATATTCATACCTCAATGTTGTAAAATGGCATCTGTTAATGTGGATGAGGTGAATGTAGAGGTTTGAGACCTTTCACATTTCATTTACGATAGAGTGGTTGTTTTTACTGTGGTCTTGATGTATTAATGAGAGTATCTAATGTGTGGAATCTATAGTATATGGTTTCTTAGTGTGTTAGATTTAGTGTGTTTGGTACCTGAGTAAGATTTCATTAAATGATTAATAGTGTTTTTGGGGTGTATGGATATTTCATAGAGGTAGACCCATTGAAAATTTTTAGGTGTGATTAAGGATTATAGATTTGGTTTTGTTTAACTACCATGATGGCTTAGTAGAGGTGTCAGTTGGGGTTACTAGTGCTTTAGGGAAAATATGAAAGAGGTGAATGTTTTTGAATTTGGTAGTAGAACAAGGAAAGTGTTTCCTACTACGGGTTAGGAATAAAAATCTATGTAGAATGGTTGGTGGTTTTAGAATTGTAAATTAAGTGGTGGTTATGAGTTTATAATTATTGTATACTGTGTTTATCCTCAAGGATGGATGTACCAGTGTTGAAGACACTATAAAATGTGTTTCACACGTGGTTTCATTAGAGGAGGAATAGATACATGGTTGGTTCCATATAGTCTGGTAATAGTTTACAGTTATGTATTAGTTTTATTATCAAAAGTAATATATGTTCTTCTGGTTGGTGGAAAGGTCACTTCTAGAATTATGGAAGGTAATTAAGAGCCTTCCCAGTTGTCCTTGATGGTGGTTCATGAATTAGCCGACATTTATTTTGGATGAACCAAACAACGTTGACAAAAACATGGATCGATGGGTTGGTATGTCAGTGACACTTGGGGTGGAGATGGTTCAATAGATATTATTTATTACAACAATGGATGGTTTTTTATGATCATGTTTGTAGCACCTTTGGCCCAATGAAGCAGATGGACTAGGATGCATGGTTGGTGGTGTATGCAGGTTTGGCATCAAGATCTGGTGATGTTCAGTTAATGTGAAAAAGAGTCAGGATTTGTATACTCTATTAGGATGGTGTAAGACCACAAGGAAATTTATGGAATCTAATATTTGTCATGTTGTTAGAAGGAATGATGAAATTTTTTTATGGGTGAACAAGTGTTTCAAAATGATATGTTGTCATTTTTTGTGAAACCAAAGGGGAAAGTGTGGGGGTGTGATGGAATGTTTATATTGGCTTTGATGCGAATTTTTGTGTTTCATTCTTAAATCATAGTGGTCATGATGGATGAAATATAATGTGTTTTCAATGTTTGATCCATATTATATGTTTTTTCACGGCTTCTTGGTAGAGTGTTGTGATATAGTGGTGAGTCGGTTTGAAATCCATCTTGAGTCCCGAATGACAGATGTTAATTATATTTTTTTGGGATTTTAAACCATATACATTTGGTAATAAATATTTCCCCATAGTCATAGTGACATCATTGGTGAATATACCGTGGTGATGTCGGTCAATGACTTCTTAGCTTACTTTCAACCAGTGGAAATCATGTCCAGTATATTGACATTATATTGGGTACACTGAGAATAATATGAATTTATGTCTGCTGAGTTGACTATGTATTTATTATATATGGGAATCCTTAGAGGTTATTTTATTAGGGTGGAAATATGGAGTCATGAAGTGGGGATAAAACCATCAACCAGTTATGATAGAGGCCCTCGTGACGGGCCAGATGTCGATGATTTCTAGGGTTTCCATTCATAGATGCCATGAATGGGTAGAAGGAATGTTGGTTTTTTTGTTATGGGGAAATATGGGAAACTGTATCTATGTTGTTTGGATAATTATGCAAAAAACATCATGACAATTTTGGTTGGAATCGCTTTAGGAAAAAATTCAAAATGATACCCCTAAGGTGGGGAGGGGTAAGTCAGTCATGGATGAATGGTGCAAATAATGGAGATGTTGTGGAGGTAGGAGGATGCCAATGATAATATTGTAATGGAAAATTTTGATTCCTTATGGAAGGCTATGTGGGCAGAGATGTAGTGGTATATCATCTCAATCGATAGAGTATAACTCGCCGTCCTTATAGAGTTGATCTATGTGTTTGCAATGGGAGAGGATGGTTGTAGCTGTAGTGTAAAAAAGTTAATGAAGTAGTGAATGGTATGGTAGTGATGTTTCACTAGGGTTCAAGAATGGATTTAGGTGGGTGTACATTAATTATGGGATATTACTTAGATAATGATACATATTGTCTATGTAGAGTACTTCTTGAAAATATTTCTTGTTGGATGCCAATAAAGAAAGTCAGTTGGGATAGCCTAAATCACCGGGGTAAAACAAAAAGATTATAGTGGGATGTAAGAAAAATTTTGTTGATATTGATATGTTGTGTGAAATCTAGTTTGATATTGGTTTTTGAGGAGGAACCATGATTTATTTTATTGTAATATACACAATGGAGGTCTTTCTATTTCAGGTGTTCTTGATGGAAAAGATGAGTGCCAATGTTGGGTATTATTTCTGTTAATGTATGGACATAGTGTGTTGGAAAGCACATCCTGTTTTTGCGATGGTAATGACTAGGGTCATTTTGTATCCTTATTGAATGTGGAGGTTCTGAGCACCAGATGATGGTTTTAGAGAGATAAATTATATAGTGTAGAGCACCCATGTGTGAATGTGGTCGGTTGATAATGTGAACAGTAGTACGAGTTAGATGGATTCAGGTTGGATCCATCATGGTATAGTGGTGTTGGTAACATGAGTTTGTTGGGGTTTTAACTGGTGGAGTGTCATGAGATGATTCTTATTCATGGGTAAATGTCATGTAACATCATGGTTCTAGAATCCACCCAGAGGAGCCCCGTACCCAGTTGTTCACATGGCCCCAAATGCATTTCCCCAAATGCCAGTGGTTGGTGACTAGCAGCGAGGGCCATGGGTTTGATAGTGGGGAAACTATTCCCTCCTAGGCATAGTATCACAGTGGAAACAAAACAACTATCCAATAACGGATGAATTAATAACACCATACAATAGTATACATCAGAAGACTGAAAATCAAGAAACCACTGGATCTCACATATAAATGTTCCATGATTCATGTGTTTATAAAAGAAGTCAATCATATCACAATGCTGAAATTCAGTACTAAACCAATGTAAAAATGTAATCATAAAAAACTCCTTAGGATCGCAAGCCTCATCTTGGTCTTGTTCTCTCCAACTCCACAATAGTCATGTACCTGATATAGAAGGGTTCTTACCCTTATCTATTCCTACAAAAATATAATCCATTTGGGCCAAAAATCATTACCCGAACTGGGTGTGAGACTAATCTCAGTAGGAAACCACCAAAAGATCTTTGACTAATAGCCAGTTAATATATATGGTAGGGAATAAGTAAAACGAAGCAGAAAAAAGGATTCACTCAATAGTAATCATTCCTATAGTTCAAAGCATTCAATTTCACATATCATGTAAGAATCTAATCAAAACTGGAAACCCTCTGGGGTGTAATCTTTTCCTAACCCCTCTGGTTCAACCAAAAAAACACAAGAAACCCTCTGGGATGTCCACACAGTCTAACCCCTCTGGTTCAGCTTATATATAGACTCTCTGAGAAAGAACTCACCATCAATTCCCTCCATAGTCTGGTATTGGTAACTAAAAGGTACTATGAAGAAGCACATATGCCACATTCCCCTTGTGGCCTGCGTTGAGGAACTACAAACAATCTATAGAAGCACATACATCAATTCCCCCTATGTTCTCATATTGTAAATGTAAAAACAGACACTCTGGAGAATCCATTGCATCCATTCTCCCAATGGTATAGTACAACAGGTTCTCACGACCCTGTGTAAGTCCAACGAGAAAAAAATGCAATACGAAAATGTAAAGATAATGAACTACTTGGCTAATAGTCTACAATATATAGCATAACAGCATGTCAAATAATCAAACAATCTGTCCTTATGTACTAGGAATGGTGTAAAATAATGCATCCTAATAGGTTAAGTAGGACCAAATGGTCATAAACAAAAATGCATGGTTAAACACATCCAAATCATTGAAATTTACCCTATTCACATTCAATTAACAACTATTCCAGCATACATGCATATCATGAACTTAACAGGATGGAAATAGTAAACATGCAATACATTGTTCAAGGGTATTGGGAAATTTTTCACATACAACTGAATGAATTTCTACATAAAGGAACAAACCACCAACCTCAGTGTTGTAGGATTTCTATATGTGATCCAAAATCCTTCAATAGGACAAGAACACTGTAGATCTACAAAAATGAAAAAAAATGATCAACTGAGGATAACTCCTCAAAGGAGAACAATAAAGAAACGAGGTTCAAGAAGAAGAGAGAACTCACTGATATGATTCCAACATAATTGATGGAGTTCAATTCAATGAACATATGCTCGATCTGGGGATCAAGGAATAACTGCAGCCTTACAGACACTCTCGAATGAACTAGGTCGTGAAGAAGGTGTTTCTGTCTGTCATTCATGACCATGGTACATTTAACAAAAAAAGAGAGTACATGATTCGTACTTTTCAGGTACACGGCATGGAATTTCCCATATCGTTCCCCTCTTTAGTTAGCCTTTAAGTCACCACACATGGATGTGTGGTCGTCCGTTACATAGCCAGCACACAGATACGTGAGGAAATTGTGTACACATTGTGTAAATATAAGTACACGGTGTGTACTTTAGTTTTTTTAGAAAATCCTATTTTTCTCAAAATCAAAAGAAAAGAGAAAAAACCCATAAAATAAGATTCTGGTTCTTACAAACTTCCCCCTATAATGAAATTTGTCCCCGAATATCCCTATCAAGGCTGCGTAGAGGATGAATCATCGAACATCTCTGGACACTGTGATCGTACATCGACCTCCCTCTCCCATGTCTCATCTTGTACTCACACGTGCTACCATATAACTCATACAGGAATAACATACCAACCATGGAGAACCATTTTTACTTATATAAACAATCAATATATGATGATTTTCAAAAGATTCTTCCATATCTATCTCAAATTTCTTGGTTTGAAATGTATGAGACGGGTCTGATATGTAATGTTGAACTTGAGAAACGTGGAAGATTTCATGAATTTCCTAGTACCTTTAAAGTATTTGAAACCAATAGGCAACCAGCCTAACTCACTTTAACACTTCAAACTACCTAACGTACCTTGTGGAAATCTTACCCTACCTCATAATCCTCCTGTGTCCCATCCTTAGTGTGACACACAAGAAAACCTGATTCCTGACCATGAACTCCAGAGGTCGTCTCTGTCAATCATAATAAGAGTTCTGTCATGACTGTGTAGTTTCCATCCTACTCTAAATCAACTTAAAATGATATGTGGTCCCTTGAATAAGACGAGGTTCCCGCATAGCTGCCTCTCCTGCCTCCAGCCAACATAACGGTGGTTGTCATGACTTATCATAGAAAGCCTCATAAGGTTCCATCTGAATATTTTCTTGAAAACGATTTTTGTAGAAAAAAACTACAAGAGGTATGTGTTTCTCCCATGAACCGCCAAAATCTAGGATACATGCTCAAATAATGTCCTCAATCACCTATATTATATGCTCAGACTGGCCATCTCTTTGGGGGTGGTATGTTGTACTCAAAAGTACATGTGTACACAAAGCCTTTTGTCCCCCCTGCCATACCCGGTGAAGTAAAACAAGCATCCCTGTCTGAGACAATGGAGTGTGGAACTGCATGAAAAAGTACAATCTCTCAGTTTTACAACCTTCCCACCTCATCGATATTAATGGTCCCTTTGATCATCATAATTTGAGAAACCATCATGAGTCTGTCAATGATATCTCAAATTGCATCATTCCCATGAGGCGACCTTGGTAAAACTGCCACGAATTCCATCGTGAAATCATTCCACTTTCACTCAGTAATGGGAAATTGCTGCAAAATCACTGTTGGTTTCTAATTCTCTTCCTTCACCTACTGATAGGTGGAACACCTCATGGAAATTCCATAAACATCTCTCTTTATACCTAGCCACCAATATCGATGGTGTAGATCATGATACATATTGGTGACACCAGGATGAACCTCCCAAACTGAGGAATAAAAGTCCCACATCAGCTCTTCTTGTATGTCTGTTGGCACCCATATGAGCCCCTTGAAACACAATATCTCATCCTCAACTATGGTCAATCCATGAATAGGGTCCTCTCTTGACTTACTCTTCCGAAAGACTAGGCCTTCAGAATCTTATAGATGCCTCAATCATACTCGATCAAGTAGATTAATGGAAACAACTATAGAATAAAGAAATGTCTATCCCAATCTTCCATTCACCTCTAAATGCATTTAAGAGAATAGACCAATAAGATTCCACTCACAGCTGGCCTCCTGAACTGCTTGTATATGTGTCCTCCTGCTCAACACAAAAAATAATGCATTGCCTTTTCTAGGTGTGTAGGAAAGCTGAAAGTCAGAAGACTAAAGGTATTGAACCCACCATCGTTGTTTCAAATTTAGGTCATGCTGAGTGAAGAATTATCTAAGAATCATTGGGTCAGGGAAAACCACATAATTCTCTCCCAAACGATAGTGTCTACAACATCAAAAAGAATGAACAACTGCAGGTAACTAGAGATAGTTCGTCAGGTAATTCCATTCACGTGGCCTCAGATGTTGAGATCTGTACACAATGACACCATCACCTTGCATATGAATAGCTCCCAGACTGATACCTGAATCATCACAGTAAATAGTATTGTTCTTTCCTCACTCTAGAAATACAAGTATCAGTGCTGAAGACAAACTCTCTATCATCTCTTGAAAGGATGACTCACAAGAGTCTGACCCCAAGAACATTGCACCCTTCTTAGTCAGGCCTGTCACTGGTGTTGTGATCAGTGAAAATCCATGTATGAAACATATGTATTATCTAGCTAGCCCTATAAACCTTTGTTCCTCAAATACGTTCTTTGGATGATCCTTGGAATCTACCGCTCTCATTTCTCTAGGTCTACTGATACTCTTGTCTCTAAGATAACATGACCCAAGAATTGGATTTGGCCCATCCAAAAGTGGAATTTGGAGAGCTTAACATATAACTGATGCTCTCTCAATGTACTCATAATGATCTCAATATGTGTGGCATGGTCGTGTCAACAGTGAGAGTATAAAATGATATTGTCCACGAAGACTACAAAAAAATAATCCATGTATGGATGGAACATTATGTTCATCAGTGACATGAAAACTTCATGTGTGTTCATGAGACCGAAACACATAACCACATACTCTTATAAACAATACCTACTCTGAAAGGCTGTAATATGTATATCTGATGGTCTAACAAGTAGCTGATGGTAACCGGGCATCAATTGAATATTCGAAAACACCCGGGATCCTCAAAGTTGATCAAATAGATTGTCAATCCTTTGAAAGGTATATCTATTCATGACTATCAACTGGTCCATCTTCCGATAATCCACCTAAATTATTATGGTACCATTCGACCTTTTCACAGATAGGGTAGGCAAACCCCAAGGATAAGTACTGGGTTAGATAAATCCCTTTTCCTGAAACTCCTCCAAATGTTTCTTGAGCTCCCGTTACTATGGTGTAGCCATCCTATAAGTAGAAATGGACACTAGTGCCAATCCAAGCACATGATCAATAGAAAATTCCACCTCTCTCTCTGAACGAAAACCCGAAATGTCATATAGAAAGACATCCCTGAAACAATCCACCACTAGAGGAAAGTGTAACACTGAAGTCCCTTGGTTATCCAAATAATGAATAGAAATATGGGCTACAACTCCTTCCAAAACAGGATTCTTGGGTATTGATCTGCTTGCATGGAAATCCCATTAATCCTTATGAAGAAACGGTCTTCCATCTGGTGATGTGAAACTCCTCCTACGGCAATTGAAATTGACAACTACCTGGATGGAAACTAACCAGTCCATTCTGAGGATGAAATCATAGACCATCATATCTAATAAATAGAGGTCCCATAAAAAGTGTCACCCACTAACCTCTAGTGGTCACTCATTGTACTGACACACACTAGTCATTCTTGTCCCCAACGGAGTGTCCGACATCATGATATCTGCAGAAGAAAAGATTCGGAGCCCAACGCTCTCCAAAATAGCTACAGTTATAATGTTATAAAGAATCCCATGTATTGAAAAGATAAAAAGCTAAAACTAAGACAACAAGAATCATTCCTTGAACTGTTGAGGGTCTGGGACCCTGCTCCTGCTGGGTCTACTCCACGAAAAAAGTTTGTCATGTACCACAACCATTCAACCCTACCTGACCACTTTGAGATGATCACCATGTTGTCACTAAATTCCTGGCGACTGACTACCACCACCATGGCCTCCACCTCGACCTGAACGACTGAATGAACTCTAGTTACTATAATTGTGAGAAACTGGTGGTACTGCACTAGAACACAGTGTCATAGAAGAAACTCGGTCCCCAGCTGCTGTCAAGAAGAACTGACATAAGCGCTGAAGATGGCCCATCTTTCTGCAAGATCGACACTCCACTGGGTCTCTCAGACAATGTGGCAGCATATACCCATACATCATGCACTTGTAGCACACAACATGGCTACCAGGAGAAGTGACTAACCTCCTTGGATCACCACTCTAAGACCCCTTTTGGAAATTCGTTATATCATTTGGAGGGATGATAACTCTAGATGTCGAGCTCTCCTAGACCATAACTCTAGAATCCATCAGACCACACTCCATGATCAGCACAAGGTTGGCTATAGATTTGATGGAAGTCTTCCTGAAAAAGTTAACCTATGATTGGATGATGTGCCTAATACCATCCTCGAACTTCCTTGTCTGGAATAACTCATCACCTATAAGAATAGGCATGAAGAGCTGCGACACTATAAAGTGAGAAGAAAACTCTATAACCAAAAGAGGACCCTGCTATAGAATCATGAACTATTGGTCTTGATCATCCCTCAATGTCTCTAGGTGTAATTATTCATAGAAGGAATGCTAGAACTCATCCCTATCCATACCCTTCTGGCATCCAACCAGTGAGGTCACATCCCACCATCTCTTGGCTGAATCCCGAAGTATATATGTAGAAAGAGTGACACTTATATCTGGATGCATCTCTAGGTGATCGAAGATAGAAAACATGGATTCTATCTAGGAATCTACAGCCTGAGGTCCTCCTTCCCTTGTGAAGGTGGGAGGATTTTTCTATGGGAAAACCCATGTCAGCTCTTCCATATACAGGGCAGGATGTGTTGTTCCACAGAAGGTCTGCATGAACCTCATCAAGCACTCTTGGAACAATGAGTCAGTAACTATGTCTAGAATGGCAGTGGTGCCAATACTGGAACAGCTATAGGATCTATAGGTAGTCCCCAATCAGCTATGTCTAGTTTCTAATCACTACCCAGTAACTGGCAGACAACAGGAGGACGTCTCAGTGGCATGACTCTACGAGGTCAAGCACACACATTAGATCAAGATTAACAAGGACAGAAACATAGAAGTGTAGATAGAAACAATAGAAATAAAGCATTTATGATTTTTCAAAACATGGGTACATGGGGTGCATAACCACTACATGGTGTCTTCCCTAAAGCCTTTCACATGGGTGTGTAATCCTGCCATAACTGGTGGTGTAACACCCCATACACGAGATTTTGTACTAAAACACGACATGTACTTGAATTTTATATCCATGACCGAGTTCTTATACATGTCTAACAAACATGGTTTACATTGAACAAGACTACATGTAATGTTCTTTCCAGACATGGTGTGTACTTGACGAGCTTCACAAACCCGTGTTATTAGTGACATGGCCTATTAGACAGTTATACAACACGACTTTTTCATTTGGTACACAGCGTGTCCTACCGAAGATTTCCAAACCTAGTTTCCCCGACAACACAGTCTAAGACACGACTAGGGACTACTGGGCATGCACATATTGTACACAGTCTGTACTTAAGAAAAACAGTTTCTTCCCAAATAGAAGAACCCATGGCATGTAATTATCATTACATGACGTGTATTCTGGGTTTTTCTGGATAGTAGGCCTCAGAAAAAACCCCAAAAAATAGAAGAACACTGATATGAACAATGAAAGTTCCAAATTCATATATGGGAAATCCCATACTCTCCATGAATCAAAGCTTGGCATCTTATTCGAGTTATAACAAGGTTAACAATGAAACAATTGACCAAATTTCATTCCATTAGGGCCCATAACACCCCAAGAACAAAATAATGATGTTCATTCAACCAAAACTTATACAAAGAAATACCCTATCAAAATAAATATTTCAATAAATCCATTTATCACAACATCATGCATATCTAGCACAACATCTATCAAAAGAATATGCAATCACTAATGCACCCTAAATGTCAGGGAATGAATGAAATACATCTTAATTATAGAATGTTCTTATATGATGCATGAAATGGAATACCATCATCTCATCAAGTTGAAACAGAAATAGAACCTCAATAACATCAACAATAACATCACCAAACATTTAAATAACCCAACAGTGATAATCAATTCAACTGTAAAATTGCAAAACCAGAAAAATTACAGTAAACGATGTAGATTAGATTTTCATTCCACACGGGTTTGATACTCCCATGTAGAGGTTATTACCAAGTACATATTCCATCCTAATTCAATCTATATTCTCAAAAGAGTAATTCAATAAGAAAATAATCCCATCTAATTCCACTATGTAATGTCTCGGTTCCGAAATCCACCAGAGGTGCCCCGTACAAGGATGGTCACATGGCCTCAAGTACATTTCCCCAAATGGAAGAGGTTGCCGACTAGCACCAAGGGCCTTGGGTGTGATTGTGGGGAGTCAATTCCTTTATTGGAAGAGTAACATAGTGGAAACAAAACAGATATACAACGGTAGAATTAGTAATAACACCATATTGCAATATACAGTGGAAGACTAAATGTAAGAAACAAAATGAGCTCACATATAAATGATACATGATAAATGTTTCTAGGAAAGTAGAAAAACACATGAAAATGATGAAATAAAGTACTAAACAAATGTATAAATAAAATAAGATAAAACCACTCAACATTTCACTCCTCATTTGGGACCCATTCTCTCCAGCTTCACAGCAATAATGTACATGATGTTGAAGGGCGCTAGCCCTTGTCTATTCCTGTAGCAACAAAATCTTTTTGGGTGCAAAGCCATGACCCAAACGGGGTATGAGACTAATCCCAATAAGAAACCCCAAAATGATATATTCCTAACAGTTAGTGAATATATATGGTAGGAAATATTTAAAAGAAGCAATAAACAAGGAAGTACTGGGCACTAAAAATTCCTTCAGTTCAAATAATTCTGTTCCACATATCAAGTAAGCATCTAATCAAAGTAGGAAACCCTCTAGGAATTACTCTCAGCCTAACCCATGTACTTAAACCAAAACAACACAAGCAACCCTATGAGAATTCAACACAGTATAAACCCTCTGGTTTAGCTTAAGTATGGACTCTCAGAGGAAGAAGTCGTCGTCAATTCCCCGTATATTATTGTATCAGTAACTAAAAGGTTCTCTGGGGAAGCACTTACGTCACATTCCCCCTGTGGCCCACGTCGAAGAACTACAAACACTCTGAGAAAGTTCTTACATCAATTCACCCTATGGTCTCATAGTGTAAAAGTAAAAAAAGACACTCTGGAAAAACGCTCACGTCCATTCTCTCTAGGGTCTAGTACACCAGGATCTCACAGCCCTATATAATTCAAACGTGCAAAAAAAAAAAATACAGTGAAAGTAAACCTCATGAAATACTTTTCTAATAATCTACTACATAATATCAGGTCAGATAATCAATCACACCATCCTACAGTACAAGGCATGGTAATAAACAAGGTAGCCTAACATTCTTACCAGGAAAAAATGGTTAAAAACAAACATGAATTGGTCAACACTTCCAAAGATTATAAATTTACCATATTAACATTTAATTAAACTCTATTCCATCATACAAGAATACTAGAAAATTAACAGGGCTAAAGCAGTAAACACACAATACATTGTTCAAAGGTATTGGGTAATTTTTCACATATAACTCATAGACATTCTACAGAAAGGCACGAACCACCAATATTGGTGTTGTAGGATCTCTATAAATTAACCACAAACTTTGAACCTCAAATTAACACCGTAGATCTATAAAAAAATATAAAAAAACTCAACCAAGTATAACTCTTAAAAGAAGAGGAATCAGGAAACAAGGATTAGGAAGAAGATAGAACTCACTTATGTGATTCCATTGCAATAGATAGAGTTCAATTCCGAGGACATATGCTCGATCGGGGGCTTGGGGAAGAATACCACCCATATGAATGCTCTCGGACGAACTAGGTCGAGAAGCAGGTGTTTATGTCTGTCAGATGTGACCACTGTACGTTTAATGAATGAATTGAAAGTACATGGCGTGTACTTTTGAGGTACGCAGCGTGTTATTGACCATACTGAGCCCCACTTTAGGTGGCCTCCAAGTCACCACACATGATTGTGTGCCCGGCCGTTACACGACCAACACATGATTATGGGTGGAAAATGATCAAATGATGTGTACATATATGTACACGGTGTGTACTTCAAAAATTTTCAAGACACTCCTCTTTTTCACAATAACACCAGAAAAGAGAAAAACATACTAGAAAAGAATATCCAAATTCTTACACATCGGGTGTTCAGAAATGGAGTATGGTCATATTTCCCAATGGTGTGTACCAATTTATGTCGGGAAATGTGGTTCGAATTGATGTGTCCCTCTAGTGACAGTGATCTTGGATCACTATTAGTCTTTTTAAACCGTGTGTGATGGAACCAATTATTTTGGGGAATTAATTGTAGAGACGATCAGACTGAGGGCACACTATCCTACCCTACCAAGATAATAAAAAACTTTATTGATGTCCTTTTTTAGAGTTCTAGTGACGATACAGTATCAATTACCTTGTTTTGATGTTGGTGGTGATGAGGACGGGGTTGATGCATCCTTTAATAGCCTAATGTTTCTGTTTTTTTGTTTACATTGGAGAAGATCACTCTAGGTGGGGTTGTATCTTTGTTTTCAGTGTTATGATGGAATAGAAATGTATTGGAAAATGTTTGGGGCATGAAATTTGACAAGTGGTTTCCATGGATTGAACTTTTTTCATGGAGGGTCAGTAAATAATTTATGTACGTCTCGAGGATGATCCATTATACGGAGGAGAGTTCATAAGATCCCAACAATCCATATACACACATCATGGACTTTTTAACATAATTTTTTATAATGAAGTTGGTATTGGGTGTATAGGAGGTTATATGGGTATCTATTGGGAATGGGATACAGAAGGATGATAAAAGAGTCTCAAAAGTGTGTAGTGAGTTGTTGAAATAGAGTTAGAATGAACTGGGTTCCATGACCATGAAATTATTCATCTTTGGGACCCATATTGGAAATATTTGAGCACACAGGTACCATATGGATTTCTAAACTATGTGGGTAATTCTAGGAAACAATTTTTTCATGAACCTATTGGAAAGGGTGAGTTGCACTGTTGGCATACAGTATGGATAATCTTGCATCCAAACTGTGCAACATTTAAAACATGGGTTCTTAATTTTTTCACCTCCAAATCCTTTTTCATTCATCAATGATTCCTCCCACCATTTACTCCCCTACTACATGGGAGTAAATCCAACAACCCCTTTCTCCCCAACAAGAAATTCTCATTTGATTCAAGGGAATTCGGAGGGATTTTTTGAGAAATTCAATGCTCATATGGAGTCAAACACTCTTCATTTCTCTATTTTATAAATTAGGGTGCGTAGAATATTCTTTATCATCCAGAATCCATAAATGAATAACTTTTCCTAAATAATTTATGTTACTTATTTAATACGTTTTTGAGTTTTAATCAGGGGATGAGTCTTGGGAAAAAATTTCATTGAACATGAGGTGGGTGGTATTGAATAATTTTTCCAGAGTCACATGTATTTATATATATATGTGTAGTTTTTCTAATAAAATAAAATTATGAATTTTAATGAATTTTATTCAGGAAAGATTATTAGGATATAAATTGAAGTGGAAAACCCTTCACTAGTTGTATTGGGTCAATGGGTGAGTGGTACAGAACCTAGGCCAAATCCGGGGGTACTTATTACCCTTGTGAATGATGAAAATAATTCAAATACATTGAGATATGGGAATTATGTAGAGGAATGTGTAGTAATAGTGTAATTGTTTATGTGGGTAGGGTTAATAGGCCAATCAATATAGTTATAAATTTAAATTGGTAAATACCTAGGTAATTCTGAAATGGATTTAATAGTTTTTTAGGGCATTGAATAGATTAAATATTTATTGAAGGAAAAAATTATTCAATAATTTCAGTAATTTTTTGAAAGATTTTTTTGTCATCAATGATAGTTATGAATGTTTTTTAAGAGATTTTAAAAGATTTTTAAAAAGAGGGTAAGGTTCCCATTTTGTGAAAATGGTTTAATGGGTAATTTGAATTGTAAAAATGGAAATGAATGCCTTGTGGTGTTTTTTCATTTTCAAAGATGAATCCTTGTGTTTTAAAGTGGATCATTAATATGAATTCAAATAAGTAATTTTAACGTTTCTGTGTACCATGATGTTAATTTAATAGTCTATTGGTTTCATTAAGATTGAATTGATCTTGGTGACAGTGAGATAAGACCCATGAAGATCATTTTGTAATGTTAAAATGGAATGAAATGAACTAAATGATGATTGGGGATAGTTGACTAAATAGATAAAGGGGGTGTTTGGTATAATGGTACATTTCATTAATAGTAATGGATTGTGTTATTTAATGTGAAATGGTATGTATAAGAGATTAATGAAAATCATGTAAAATTCCAGACATGGCATATGGGAGTGCTTGGTATACGGAACGTGGGTTAATGGGCAATGAAATGTAATTGGTACATGTGTTAATGGTATAATTCATAAATATTGTTTATGTGATGAATGAAATATTAATTGTGAGTGATATATATATTGTGTTTGATAATATTTTGTGAAATGGTGTATGTGGTAAATGGATATTTAAGAATGTGCACATGGCTAGATAGTTTTGTATAATGGTCTCAAGCTACTGCCATTGGATGGTTTGATAGAGGATCTAAACCCCACTATAGAATGCATGTGTTATGTATTTAGAATTAGGCTCTTATCCCCTAGAAACTATTATTGATGAGAATACATCGATTGAGACTCCATGATATGTGTGTCATGATTATTTATGAAATGTTCATCCACAGGGAGATTGGGAACTTTACTTATTGCCTTATGTTTGATAATTGACCAACTTTGGTTGTAGTGAAAATCATCAAAATGGATAACCCAGGGGACAAATGAAGAGATTGATCATGTTAATATTGTTATCTTTTTGGCAGTTGTTTAGTTTTTATTATTAAACACTCTGGTGGATAATAGTGTGTTTAACTCCTTATTCATTTGATTATACTTCCACTATAACTAGAGTTAGTTCTATATATTAGTTGACTATATGAAATACAATGTATTAAATAGATATGACATAATTAAATAAGTTATTTCCTAATTTCCTTGTAAATTTATTTTAGATGTTTCTTTGCAGAAACTATTATAGATGTTACTTACTTTTATAGAAACCATTGGTGGTGGCCTACTTAGTTGTTGTCACACCCTTCTTGAACATCCATGACCCTTGGGTTCCCAAGAAGATGCTACATCTTTTTAATAATCATAGTTAGGACAAGAAGCCTTTTTTGGTTGAGCATGGGTATTGGTTTAATAAATGTTAGGTTAGTATTGGGTTGGGATGCCAGTCCATGTTTAGGGTATAGTGGTAGTTTTAATTTTTCAGGTTTTTATAATGACCTAACATGTAGTGTATTTATCATATTGTTATGATATATGTTTCTTGGATACATATTGAATTTTTTCACATGATTTCCATTTCATTTTTACTATTGTTTATTATATATTATGATATTATTTCTACTATAGTTTTACTCGGATATGCAGGTATATTGTTTTCATTGTAACCATATAGACCTGCGCTACTAGTTGACAACCTCTGGTATATCAGGAGTTGTTTTATAGGACATGTGAAAACATGGTTCAGGGAACCGTATAGCAGTGGCCAAGTTAGGTATGTTAATATTATTATTATATGATACAATATATTAAGAAAATACCTCATTGTAGTACCATTAGTTCATTCAAATTAGTAGATATAGAAAAATAATCAATCTAACTTGGGTATCCATGTTCACAATATATTACAACTCTCCTCAACCATACAATAATTAAATACTATTAATTTTTAGAAATATTCTTCCACATGGATATTATTTTAAAAAGTGTTATATTTTTTATCCAAGACAACATTTCTTGAGTCACTAAAAAAGTTAATGATTAAATAATATTATTACTAAAAATTCATTAATATATTTCCAATTTATTTTATGACATATCCAAATTTAACTATTTTATCAAAAAAAATTCTTTTAGGTTCTTCTATTCATAAAATAAAATAGAAACCCCATAACTCAAACAAAAAATTAGGATCCATTTCCTCTTATTCCATAATTAAAATTGATTCATTGTATTCAATTTTGAGTAAGAAAAATTATGAATAATAAAAAATGTTTTTAATTCCACTTACCAAAATTCTCATGGGACACCTAAAGTTCACTTGTGTTTTTTTGTGTTATGGATTCAATTTTTTCAATTTTTTTAATCTTCGTTGTTAATAGAGAAAATTGGTTTCTAATGATGTTTAGGTTTGTTTTTTAATAATTTAAAGAATATTCCTTAATATATAATTAGACCGAATATTGTTCTTCATGTTCTTAAAATCATAATGATAATCACGATTCAACATGAGTTCATGTGAGTTTTAAACTTTTTTGGCTATAAATGATTTCTCTTTAATGTTGGAGATGAAACTATATAATGATAGATGTGGGGATATATAATGTCACATATATGATGTTATCGTATTTAGATAAAATATGACCATATATTGTAAGATCACTAACATGATGAGGTTTATTTTAACTATTTAAAAATTTTATTGTCCTCCTTTTAAATTATGTTATAACATGTGTTCCTAGAAGTAGGGAATTTTTTTGAAATATTATTGGGGAGGTCAAAATTAAAAATAGGCACAATGTGGATTATAGAACATCATGAATCCTTATCACATGGGTAGTTATATAAATACAATATGTTTATGTATCTCTGTTTGGGGTGGTATAGGATTGAAAATAGTGACAGGTAGACCTAGTAAGTGTTATCATTATGGAATCAAACATCTAGAACAATTTAAAATGTTTCTATAAGATTTATCAAATCATTCAACTGGAATAGGATCCCATAGAAGATGATTTTTTATTCAATAGTTGAGATCTTAATGTTGGTGCGATGTTTTAAAAATAAATTCTCCTAACCATACACCTTATTAAATATTGAATTTCTATCACTTTTTACTCATGAATGTAATTTGAATTCAGTGAATTCTATCCCTCACTACATTCCTAGGATTATTTGGTGCATTCCATCCTCATACTAATATTCTATGAGTGGAAATCAGTAATTTTTATGAATTTGGAGTGTTGTTTCATATTATTTAATACCCCAAGTGCATCAATGAGTAAGTTTACCTCTATTATCGATGAGTTTCAATACATGGTTAAACCATATCCTTTAGATCTAAGAAACCCTATTTAAATAGTTTTTAATTTTTTTGGGGGTAATGACTTTTTAACTCAAATTAATGGATGATGTTAGATGAGTGGATAACTACTACATTAATATTGGTGGTCTAATACATTTTAAACATTGTCTTGATGTTTTTAATGTGTATTTAGAATATGTGATTGTTCCAATGTGTTTTGTGTATTATTATTGGTTCAATAAAATAGTTTTGGATCCAATTTTATGTAATATTAAATTCATGGATCATATTCGATTTTTTTGGTGGGAATGAGCTAGAGAGATTGAAATCCCATGTTGTGTGTCATCATCATTGAAATATAATGATTGTATTTTAAATTGTGAAATTATTGTTGTTCGTGAATATCCCGGTTATGATTTTTTGATGTCGATTCAGAATATGTAAATAGTATACATGGAATAACATGGTAAATAAATCTATTAATTCAAATTATAAGTATGTAATTTTTATTGTATTAAATGGAAATATTACGTATTTAAATGATTTTAATGGATATTTAATGATTGATCCATATGAATACATGAATATCTGATTAATTTGTGATCTTTTATATAAATATGGTGTGCATGATGAAACATAGTAAATATTGATGGTTGAAATGTCTTATTTATGGGGTTGAAATGCTTTTAATGTTCAAATGTTTTGAATCGTAGAAATTGGTAAATGATGGATGGTTTGGGACATTTGACGGATGTTCTAAGGTGTAATAGTGTCCATTAATATTTTCCAATGTTGGAAAACTTCTCTATTCCTAAAGTTTTTGAAACATGGATTAGATATCAAATTGATTCTCTAGGAAATAATAATATGGGTACACGGTTGGATATTCGTGTACTTATGCAACATAATACTATGATTAGAATGCTTAGAGAACTCCCTTTTTTTAATGCTTCCAAAACATTAAATAAATATATATATATATATATATATTTTATTTGTGGAATTATATAATATTTTATAAGGTTTTACTATAAATTAACATTTCACATATCATGATAATATATGTTGGATCATATATCTGATTTATAAATATATTAAAATATATATGTTATGATATATGAACAATATATTATATGGGTTATTTTAATAAAAAAAATTATTTATTTTATGTATTCAAAGTAATATTGTAGAATATATGATACATACTTAAAATTATAATATAAATTAATTAAGTTTTAAGTAATTTATTAGCGACCCATGAGTTTTACATTAATGACACTAATTATCAACCATTAATAGAACATTTGTTTCAATTCATTCCACTAAAATTATGTGCTTTTTTTTGAAAATAATTTTTTTAGTGTAATTTTTTTCCTCAGTAAATTAAGTATTACACATATTTTGTTTTATAACTTGATATTTCTGCATATAGATCAATGAATTAAATATTTTATTCTAAAATCATTATATAAAATAATTCATTCCATTCAAAAAATATAGGTTCAATGTTCCAAATGTCCCTAGGCATTCTATTACCATAATAAGAGAATTATTCAATATAATATTATTTGTAAATTATCCCATTTTTCTTAAAAATCCTTGATTATAATTTTATCTTATTTTACAATTAAATTATGAATTTATGAGGGAATATGTTTAGAAATAAGCTCGGTACATTTTTTTCTCCAGATTAAATGTATCTAATTTACAAACATTTTTTATAATTTAATTCATGAATTCTACAATGTTGTATATATGTTATTTATTATATATTTTCAACCAATACAATTATATCCTCTAAAATTCTGTTTTCTAGGATTTATAGTAGAATCATTACTGAAAACAATTCCAGACTTTTCGATTCATTGAACATAGATGATTTTATTTTACAAGATCTTTTCAGCATGATTTATATCAAACTAGAAGATGTTATAGTTAGATTAATGGGTCTATATTATTTCAGATAAATTTTTTCCATATTTAGTATCAATCTAATATAGGGAAAAAATGTTTTGATCAAATTTATGTGGTGGATTCCGTCCAGTTAGATCCACATCAATGTTGATTTCATGGAATAATATCACCCATAAAAGGGTATCCATATTCATATATATAAATAAAAATATAGATATATTTGTATTGAATAACTGAACAATTTAAAAATTGGATGTATTTTTTTAGAAGAAATATAATAAAGTGAAATTGAAAGGAAAAATAGGATTCAAATAAAGTTTTTCATATTTATCATTATTCTTAGTTAAAATTTATTTATTAGAAAAAATAATATTTAATAGCAGAATGTTTTTTTGGACGAAAATATAGAGTCATGAAAAAATTAATTAATAAAAAAAATCATTTTAATTAATGAAATGAATAATTAATTTATTTTTATGGAAAAATAATTAGTATTTTTCCACATTACACCACCACTACTCATGTGTTAATAACCACCCCTCTTCCCATCATCAAACACCCATTTTTATGTTATATCATCATTTCCATAAATTTATTCTCTTTCATTTATTACTACTGATTTATAAATTTTTTATTTGATTGAAGGATTCCCACTCTATGTTTTTTGAAATAAATCTTCAATGAAAGATATTTATTGACTCAATATCTATTATTTGAGTTAAAATTATGCATCATTGATTATGTTATTACATTAATAATTATTGAATGTCCTATGATTGAAATAAGTTTTAATTCCACTTATATTTTTTGTTTTTTCATTTTTCACACATAATTAATTTGTTGAATACTTTTTACTTTTATGACACGATCTTTTTAAGGGAATTCTATTTATTGGCCTTTTCAAGTACCTGATTTTTGGTATCTCTATAAATATTGAATTTATTTATTTCCAATGTAACTTTATATAATCCACTTACATCGAAAATTATTTTTTTACCAATGGGTTACCTTTATTTCCTCTAATTATACCATCCCTTTAATTCAGGTTTCATATTGTTATGTTGCCATATTCATTTCATGAATTTACCTCTTTCACTTGAAAAAATTTATTATTTTGAATATAAAACCCACTAGCCTTTTAATGCGTATTCAATATTATGAAAAATTAATTAATTGATTTTAGTATTTACATTCATGAAACCCTCATTCCCTCTTCATTGGTTCAAAATTAATCCATGATCAAGTATTTATGTACCTATGTAATCAATGTTTATATATGGACTGAAATGAATTGTAAAATACATTATTTTTTGACATTCATTCAATGGTTTCAAAAAAATTATAGAATATTTTTACTCTCATTACAAAAGAAGAGAAATCAATATTCTATTTTAACTTACACAATTTCAACAAATATTTCCACCATTGTAATCCTTATAATAATTTTTCATATTTTGTTAGATTTCATGTTTTATTTAAATACAACACCACTTCCCGTATTCTACATATTTTATTATTTAAAATGTTGTTTCAAATAAAATGATATTTTGATATCCAACTGATTTTTTCATATGTATACAAAGGTGTTTTCCAAAGGATTTAAAATGAAATGAGCAACATATAATGTTTGATTCATTATATATTACTTGAAAAATATATATGAAAAATTGATGAGTATGATATAGATAATAAAAGTGGTTGCGCCCCATTAGAGCTCATAGGTGTGACTGATATTACATACATGATTTCATCTCCCCATTATATCTCTCTAATGAATTACGTTTTCATACATTGGTAAAATTATATGGAAAATTGTTATGATAACATAGCGATTGACCATCCTAATATGAAGGGTTTACACTGATATAAAATAAATTCATTTGGTCATGATACCTAGTAAACATTTATTGGAAATGTTTTATGATTCCACGGTGAATAACCACGATAAAATTAATTGTGCACCGTGATATAACTCCAATGCATTTGCTTATGTTACTTTAGAAGCAGGCCTTATAAAAAATTTATGATTTCTTTGGTAATTACCATGGTAATAAAATGGTTTAACCTTTATATCACTCTAATTTATTGGGTTATTATATATTGGAAACATTCATTGGTAATTTATTATGATATCTAGGTTAATAAATTCAGTAATATTAAGTGTGGACCCTAATATCCCTCTGATGCATTAGGTTATGATACAATGGAAACATATGTTCATAATATTATATTAAACATTGGTGAATAAACATGGTAATATGAATTTTGCAGCTTGATAATGCTTTATTTCTTTGGATAATGATAACATTGTATCATTCCTTGGTAATGTTTTATTATACCTTCATCAAAATCCTTGGTAATATATTTTAATGGAACTATTGCTGTAATATCTGGTGATATGTTTATGAATGTATCTATTATATATTATATCAACATATTCATGTTATTATTCATGATAATTCTATTTTGATATTAATCATATTCATATATTAATTCCCTACTTACATGTCCCTTGATCACATTCTTCCATTGTTTGTTCCCTTTCCATGCATTATGCTATCCCATTTCTTTGATACAGACGTCATGATATGTAAATGATTAATAGTGTACTTGGATGATCCTATTAATATGAATAGAATGAATATTATAAGAATATTTATGTTTATGAATTTTTTCCTGTTATGATCATATTTCCAATACCCTACACCAGAAAATAGAAATAGTTTTGGTAAATTATGTATCATTTAATAATATGATTATGAAATAAGAAATAAGTTCACCATAACCAAATTTTGGTTTCTGGTTCAGATAACCAACATAGGCTGAAATAGGTTTGGTTAGATAATGATTCACTCTACATCATGAGGTCAAAATGGATAATAAATAACATTTGTTTCGAAAACATATTTTAATAAATTTCGTAAAATATAATTTAATTATACATTTTCATACATAGTTTCATAGAATGTAAATTTCTTTAGTCATCATTGGTGGTGTCTTACCTAGTTATACAAACACCCTACATGGGTTGTTGTTAGTACATGTATAGACTTCATGGTTAATAGTTCGTACATGTTAAAAGATTGATGATATAGTGAGGATTTTTTTTAAAGTATGATGGAGCAGAGGTGGTGGGATATGGATATGTGTTGGGAGATATTTTGGGGAATTTTAGTTTATGTCTTTATTTATTGTTACTTTTTCACATGAGACTCAAGAAATGGATTTTTTTTGAAAAATTCCAATTATTTTATAATTTATTATGTGTTTTGTGGTTAGTAGAGGATCTTTATTTCCTATTAATACAACATCATAATTACACTATTAATGAAGGACTATTATCTCCATGTTCCATACCATTACTCTATAATATTTATAATCTTATGGATTTTGAGTAGCAACAATTTTGGTCTTGGGGTGAGTCGGTTTTACTTCTAATGAGAGTTATATGGGTTGGGATATTTCAATGTTGTATACAAGAAAAGATCAATTTTGTTAAAATTTTATTTGGGAATGGTATAATGGATATTATGATGATTAAAGGATTGGTAATGAGTTAATCCAAGAGTGTACATATCCCTTATGTTGGAAAACCACAAGACTAGATGGATGTGATTTCTTTTCATGTGGTTATCTTATTATAGTGGATATATTATTTCACTCTGGTTTCTAGAATAGTTTTTGGATTCTACTACTTAATGTGATATTACACAAGGGATTATATTGAACTATATTGTGTATGTGGGGATCATTTTAGGTACATTGGAATATTTATTACATGAATCCTTTGTAATGACCCAGAATTTTATCATTGGAAATTGATTTCCTATAATTATTTCATATAGAAAAATCACATAAACTATCATAAATAACACCATTAAAACATTATAAATAGATAATAAACGAAATTAGATGTATTTCGAGATGTTAAGAAACCATTAGAGGTGAAATATAATCTCGACCTTTGGAATAGTAACATGCCCCTTATGAATAGTAAACCAGTTAATAGAATTGTAACCTCACCCATGAAAGTGTGCATAAAATTTACATATCCTATAAAAGAACACATGATATAAATATATCATTGGAAGAAAAGTTGTACCCAAACATAAGACCAAAATAAACACGTCTACTTAAACCCAAGGTCATAATTAGCGTGTGATCCACATATTAGAAGTATACCACCACTAAGAGATTCCATGTGATAATCATTAACTGACAAAAATCATGCATGTTTTCATAAACTTAAAATTCTAGTTACAATTTATAGAAGATTAAACATTAAAAAACATTTCAAGGGGGGTATTTTAATGAATCAACACTTTTAAATAAAAAAAATTATACTTATTTTTCTATCCAATCATACCATATCCCGATGGTATGAACAAAGTATCTAATGAAAATATGCAACGGGAAAATATCCCTTATGCCCTAGATCATTATGGGTCATAGGTACCTTGTATCTCGATGAGAGTAACCATCACAATATCCATTCCAATGCACGATACACTATTAGAGAACATAACCATAAACTAGTGGTCCCAAATCATTATCATCCTTATAGATTAGTTGTTATTGTCATCATCAATATTGCTACCTGAAACTATGTCCAAACCCAATGAGATCACTCAAATACTAGTACATGTCCACCAACCTAGATACCTGGGATTCCCTCTTCTGCTCAAACATATTAAAGAAGTCATGAAATACAATTTAACCACTAAAATTCCACTACCACATCACACATTCACCCAACATCTAACATGTACATCACACAAGTAAAATCATCCCCGTTTTCATTCAAATTTATTTTGAAATCAAACTCACACCAAAATAGCCCACAACACAATTTGAATATCATTCACCATTCGAAAAATTATTTAACAGTTTTATAAAATCTATCCTATGATGCTTAACATAACATAATATCCCATTAACATGTCACATAATACCATTTTCTTAAAAAAATAATCTATTTTTCACATCACAGTCACACAAAACAGCCACAAACAATTTTCACACCCACATCACAATTTCTTATATGACATCAATAAATTAAAAAACAATATCAAAACATTTGACATCACAACTAACCACTTTATATTTCAATGACTAATTTTAGGTCAACACACTCACAAAAAATTTATATATAAATAATTTTCCCACATTCTTTAACACAATAAAACACATACAATTTTCTTAAAACAATCCCAAGGGGTATAACTTTGTTTTTCACACAACACATTTCATAACGCTCTTTCAATGAAAAAATTACACCAATAAATAATCAAATAAAATTGGCAGGCCTAGAAGTATTTATTAAACCACTCCCAAGTATTATAAAATAACCACAAATAATACAACAAAAGATGAACATGAAACACAAATTTTTTTATAAAAATCCTCCAGGAGTCATAATATGGTTATACATGTAAAAACCATTCAAAATACCACTTTTAACCTTAGAGGCACATCAATATCCTACCGAAAGGGAATTGGACACCTAAATAACATTTACTAAACAACATTAATATGTTATAAAATACACCCAAATACTACCCCAAGAGTTACACATGAAAAAAACACAATTTCAAGAAAAAGTGAAATTATAATATTAAAATCTTATCCAAGTCCATAAAAAATTGTTTTCTCACTACATAAAGCATATTAGGAACATTAAAATTAGTAAAAAATCATGAGAACTCATATATATTTTCTTACACGTAGAACCACCTACCTTTTTGTGTCGAAACCTTCAAAAAAATGTTCTGAAACATCATCAGCACCACCACCACACAAAAAGGTTGTCAAAAACAACCATAAAGCACACTATTTGATCAAAAGGACAACAAATCAAAACCCAGGTTCGAACCCTATCTTTTGAACATTATATAACACCATGAAAGAGGGAGGAACCCCTAAGGGAAATGGAAGAAACCATTAATGAATCACATAACATGATCAATCATGAATAAATCACCCCAAATCCATCAAAGGATGAATTTATAAAAAAAAATGATATGTAGTCCTGGATGAGGCTATATAGGTTATGTGGGGATTTAAAATGGAGAGAAAGAGTCAAAATTGAAATGTTTATGAAAGAATCAAATTACCATCACAAATCTGGAATATTTGAAAATCAATGAGATATTTCTACCTAATCTGATATCCCAATGAGATCTAAAGAGGAAAAATAGATAATTAAAGTGAGAATTGGGATTTTATATTTGGTATGGAGGTGGAATTAGCAAAAAAACATTAACAAATCAATGTGATATTGAAAATTAAACTAATAATAAGAAGTAGTGAATGGGCTTATGGGATGTCCCAAGACCTTAAAAATATCCTAAATCCGTCATTGTTATGGATTTATATAGGGTTAAAATTGATATGATGGTATTAATATAGAAGGGGATTCCAATTGGGAATTATAATAGGTGTAAAATGTTGAAAAATGAATGTGTTAAGAAATATATTTTTTAAATCTGGAAATGGGCTCATAGTTTGGCCCACATTTTGAAAACCCACTATTTCCACCAAAATGCATGGGAAACTCCCAAATAAATGTATGAATGGAGATTAAATAAAAATATCATTAAAATACATCATAGATGAGACATATTATTATTTTTTCTGTATATTCATGTTCAATTTATTTAATGAATTCATGTTATGCATTAAAACCCTTGTTCTGTGTCTTTTTATATGATTATTTCATTATTAGGATTTATCTCATTCCACTGTTCACATATTCTCTTGATTATCCAATGTAGTTATAGGACCTCTACAGTTGTTAGAATCTCATTATTGAGATTAAATAAAGTATATCTTCATGATTTTTAATTATGATCATAATCTTCCCAATACATAAGTCATTATGATCCATGCGATTAATTTGATGGTAAATTATGCTTAAATTCATGCAATGATATGTGTAAATGTTTATGGTCTCTGCAGTTCTATTTAGACGAAAAATTTATTTATATTTGTGATTTGGATTATAAAAATATAGATAAATCTATAGAGATAGTACTATGTATGAGAAAACATCACTATTTTTTGTCATTATAAATTAAAATGTTTATTATTAAAATAAATCTGTTTTTGGATAATACAATTGGATGTGTCTACTGAATAGATTAACCAGGAAGTAAAAACTCAAACAATATGTTCCGGGCTGAAGTAAGGGTAACTTGGTACATGAAAATGGGTCTTACTACACACCATGTTTATCCCTCCTAGGGTATATTTTTTTATAAATTCATAATATCATTATGAACCATTATTAGGGGAACAAAAAATTCCAGTATAAATATATGAAATAAAATAGATCCTAGATAACCCAAATTGAGTCATAAGGAATGACATGTTATGATATATATTTTCATTTACATGTTTTTCCATTAATGTTTAATGTTTTCTTTTTTTATGTTTATCAACTATGTATTCAATAACAGTAATGGTATATTCTTTTTATTAGTTATTGTTTGAAAATAGAATAATCCATTCCAACAATAAATGTAATATGAAATATGATGATTTCCCTAATGAAATGAAAAATTTGATGGTATTCTATGCTCAAATACTTATAATATTAATTAATAAACTACATCATGTTATGAAAGATAAAATCAATATGGTGGAACAACCTTTATCTCCATGTAAAGAGCATGTTTCCATCAAATCATTAATGTGGGAAACGAAATCCCATATTTAGGGGATCATCGGATCCATTCCTAATACAACAATGAATAAAATCCAAAAATAAGATATTTTTCATCATCTATTGATGAAGAGAAATAATTTTATTCTGGTGGTATATCATTTTCAGGGTGAAGCTAATATGTGGTGGGATGTTATTAAGAAAACAAATTCCAAACATAAAAGTGATTTCATAGAATATGAAGACATCCTCAAAAGATTTCTCATTAAATATTTTCCCTAAACCCACCATCAAAATATGGAAATGGAATTCATCAAATAGAAAGAAAAGTAAATAAGTTTATCATGGTGTAAAATGAAATTATTATAAGGATTGAAAAACATAAATCATGATTTTTCATGAACAATAAAAGAAGGGTGGATCGCTTCTTTAGAAAACCAATGATTAGTCTATGAAATGTCCTGGAGATTTGAGACATCGAAAGTGATGAGGAGATTGTCCATTGTGCCTTCATAATCGATATAGAGATTGGAAAATATCAATGTTCTAGTTGTCCTATGAAAAAAATGGAATATGGATATTAATATGGGTTATAAATCCTATGATGGAATGAAGAACCTGCATCACATGTTTCAAAATTGTGGGAAGGTGCATCAAAGAAAATTCTTAAAAGGAGCCAATATATGATAAAAATATTGATGATAATGAAATATGGTTGGTAATTTCTAATGGGATATTAAGAACCCCACTAATTCAAGAAGATTACTGGAATTTTTATGTCTCCGGTCATCTAATAGCTTTGTGTTTCAACTACAAAAAACATGGACATTATGTAATCCATTACCCCTAGACAAGGGTCGTTAGAGAAAATCATAATCAACAACTTCGAAGAAAACATGGAAAGACCTATTCAATAACTACAAATGAGTTGGATCCTGAAAACATTTTAGTGATAGTTATGATTGTTTGTCATTCTAGAATAGTGAACCAACTATTTGACTCTGATTCTAAAAATTCATTAATATCTTGAATGTTTAGAGAACTATTTAATCACCACATAAAAATTTGGAGTATGTGTTGTTTATGCGAACTAAAAATAGTATAATAGTTGCATCCAATGTTTATAACTCTTCCCCTGTTATTGTTTGAGGAATGAACCTCCTGTAAAAAATTTTCATACTCTCTGTGGTAGTTTATGATGATATATTGGGTATGGATTGGCTATATTTATAAGAAAAAAACCAACTATCGGGAATGGGAGGTCACTATATACATCATGGAGAATTCTAATATTCTATATAGGTTTATGTATGAAGAGGAATCTCCTTCAAAACTGTATTCCCAATTGACCATAATGTAACACTAGAAGCATGAATATTTTTCTCATATGATTGAGACAAAGTAGAGAATCAAGAATGATGTAATTCCCACCATGAGGGATTACACTAATGTATTATCTAAAAAATTAACTGGTCATCCTATAGATCTATAGGATGTGTTCTCAATTGAAATTATTCTTGGATGAATTTCTATATCAAATACACCTTTATGGATGGCCACAACTGAGCTATAAAAATTGATTAAGCCATTACAGGAGACTCATGAAAAGTGTTTTTTATGCCAGAGTGATTCACCATAGGCTGCACGAATTCCCTTCACCATGATGAAGTATGGATATATACATATCATCATTGATTATCATCATCCCATCAAAATCACTATAAATAATAGCTATCCCCAATCACAGATAGATGAAGTGTTTGTTTAGATACATGGGGCTATATATTTCACTAAGGTGGACCTTTGTTTCAGATATCACCAATTAATTACAAGGGAAATATTCTAAATACTTCCTTTCAAATGAGGTATGGACACTGTGACTTTATAGTGATTTCCCTTAATCTCACCAATGATCCAGCTATTTGTTTGGATTTAATAAATATAAACTTTAGAGATGTCCTCAATATATTTATGGTAGTCTTTTTCAATGATATTCTGAAATACTATCTGAGAATGGAGGAAAATATGAGTGTTTTTAATACAATGAAAAACAATTTTCAATGGGAGAAAATATAGGAAATTTATAGTATATACGATTTTAGGATAGAGGAAGTATCATTATTGGGTCAGGTTATCACCTCTAAAGTGATATTTGTGGACCATTCAATGAAAAGGGTTATCGAATAGTATCCTAGACGAACATATGTAATGTAGATCTATAGTTTCCATGGTCTATCTTGGTATTATTGACGATTTATGATGATCTTATCGTTATATTTAAACCCACTAACAAATCTCACTCTGATGGGAGAAATGTTTTTCTGGACCACTAAATGTGATGATTTCCTTAATGAGTTGAAAAAATGTTTATGACCACTCTAATGATCATACTATCCACATGTAGGTAACTATTTACAATGTACATTGATGATTCAAGGAAGGAAATAGGCTATGTACTAATGAAAATAATAAAGTGGTAGCCTACACCTCATGGAATATAAAAATCCCTAACAAAAACAATCCCACATATGATCTATTATTGGAAACTATGATGTTCTCATTGAAAATCAGGAAGCATTACCTCTATAGTGAAAAGTGTGATATATATGATTATAAAAGGAGCCACTAATATATAATCATAGAGAAGGATATTTATATGCACCAGTGAAGACATTTATTGTCTTCATGGATTATGACTGCATAATCAACTACTATCCTACTAATCCAAATAAGGTTGTAGATGTTTTATGTGGAAATGAACCTACATATACATCAATGATGATAAGTGAGATGGATAATATATTCATAGTCCTATATAGGATGGACTTGATAATAATTAAGGGAAGAATATCATCAACCCCTTCTCAAATTATTTATCAACAAAAACAAATGGGAAAAATAATGGTTTCTCAAAAAAAGATGTCGAAATTTAGAAGAATGTGGAATCCTTGAGAAAAGGGAAATTATATGATATAAAAAATATACTAAGGACATAAAATATTTGTTTCAAGATTATTTATTCCATCATATACAGATAATAAGAAGGAACTCCTAATGAAGCACATAACTAAACAATTCATTTTAACCCTGAGAGCATAATGATGCATCAATATATTTGAGATAACTATAGGTGGGAGAATATGAAGAAATAGATCACTGAAACTATATTAATGTTCCTAGTATGTTAGTATATGAAGTCACAAATACAAATTTCAATGGTGTTGATGTAAAAATACACCATACCAAACATGGACATGGGAGATCATTGCCATGTCCTTTTTTACTGGACATCCTTGTACATCTTGAGGAAATAATGCTTTATTGGTTTTTGCATCATCTTACAATGACAGTTCAATTTATCAATATTCAAGAGGACCTATAACTATATAAAAATTCATTTATATACATAAATTAAGTGGTAGGACTGTATTGATAAACACTATTCGTTGTATCATATAGGGAAATATGCTTCAACCCAATGGTCTTGAAAAGTATTAAAAATTCAATACGAATTGGTTAGATATTCGTTATGTCCAATCATCCAAAAACTGATGGGAAATCTGATCTTACTCATCAGACACTAGATTTCATGTTGCGAGAAATTTCTATGGAATTCAAAGTATTATGAGACCATAATCTAATTCTAGTTAAGTTCCCATAAAACAATAGTTTCCACCCGACCATCCAAATTCCCCTGTTCTTAACCCTATATGGGAAAACATGATGAACACTAGAATTCTAGGATGATGTTAGTGAACTAAAGCACTAATATATGAATGGTCGAAGAAAATGTAGAAATGTTGAAAGTCGCTCAGAAAAAAATTAAGGAATCCCAATATCAGAAAAGTGTTATGGAGACAATCATCAACCAGACCTCGAGTTTAAGGTTGGAGATATGGTAAACCTCCACAGATCCTTATAGAATATTATAATGATATCAGGGAAGAATGAAAAGATAATTCATATGATCATAAGGCCCTTTGAGATCCATGACCGTGTTAGGGTTAGGGCATATCAACAATCACCTCCAACTACCATGTGTCAAGTACTTTATGTATTACACATATCCCTCCGGAAGATGTACATACATAATCATTCACATGTATTAAATTTAGAGGTGATAAATTTGGAAAATAATATCTCATATGAGGAGAATTTGGTGGAGATCTTGGATTGTATAGATAATTTTCAATTAAAGGAAACTAATTACTATGTCAAAGTATAATGGGGGAACCATTAGTACTAACAGGGAACATGGGAACTATATGATGTGATGAAGAAGTATTACCCAAACCTATTATAATCATAGAATTTAAAATAAAATTTCAATTGTGAAATGTCATAATGCAGAAGAATTTAATGAATTTTAATATTATAAATGTAAATTCACATCATATAATTATTTCATTGATTATTATCAGATAAAATCACATTAAAAACACAATGAGAGCATTATATTTGAGTAATTAATAAAATATGAAGTATTTCTAAGAGTTATGTAACATTTCTAATGAAATAATAACATTGACATAGGAATATTAATATAACCCTTAGCATTAATAAATTTTAGAATAAAATAGTTACCTCACCCATGAATTTATAATAAATATTTATTCATCATATAAATAATAGTATGATATTATTTGATCATAGTATAAAATAATAAAATGTTATGAAATTTAATAATAAAGTCTTTGTATTTTTGAAACATAATAATATTGAATTAAAATTTTATAATTAATATAAGTATTTAATTGAAATTCTATTTTCATTATACTAATTCAGAAATTAATATTTTTTTTTCTTATGATTTAAATATAATTTTATGATAGATAATTTAGTTTTTCAAAATTTTAGAAAATCCGTTATAATTTCAATTTTTGAATTTTCCATGTAAATAATGATTAGAATTAAAAATTAAAATTTTCATATATAAAAAATTAGTTTCATAAAATTTATTTCATTATTGATTTCTACACATCGATAAATGGATTCAGTGAGTTTATTGAATTTTTCTAAAAAACCAAAAAAAAATAGAATAGAAAAATATGGTAATTTATATTTTTAGCTGAATAAAAGAATTATGGGGTCATTGATAATGTATGGATAATTTGGAACAATAATATTTAACAATAAATCATTATTTGAATATTGTTGGTGATAATTATCAATATATTCATAGTGTAGATGAAAAATAAAAATCAAATAATGAGAATAATTAGAAAACACTACTCTCCTCTACTATAAATAACACCCCTCACAACAACTTCTCCTCACACCATACATGATTGGAGACTCGTAAAAATTACACCATATACTGTTTCAAATATTTTTTTCCATATCATAGGGATTTTGGTCTAATCATTATACCAAAACTATTTCTCTAAAGCGAGGTTTAATGGGTAGAAGATCAAGATGTAAATTCAACATTCATTTTCATTTTATTTTGATTAAATTTATTATCTTATTCAATCATCACTTACACTCATCCAACTGGTTTGATAACCCTAGAACCTCATATATACTAGAATTCTATTGCTATAATATCTGGTGATATGTTTAATATAACTATTGATATAATATCTGGTGATATGTTTATGAATGTATCTATTATATATTATATCCACATATTCATGTTCTTATTCATGATAATTATATTTTGATATTAATCATATTCATATATTAATTCCCTACTTACATGTCCCTTGATCACATTCTTCCATTGTTTGTTCCCTTTCCAGGCTTTATGCTATCCCATTTCATTGATATACACGTCATGATATGTAAATGATTAATAGTGTACTTTGATGATCCTATTAATATGAATAGAATGAACATTAGAAGAATATTTATGTTTAAGAATTTTTTCCTATTATGATCATATTTCCTATACCCTACACCAGAAAATAGAAATAGTTTTGGTAAATTATGTTTCATTTAATAATATGATTATGAAATAAAAAATAATTTCACCATAACCACATTTTGGTTTCTGGTTCAGATAACCGACATAGGATGAAATTGGTTTGGATAGATAATGATTCACTCTAAATCATGATGTCAAAATGGATAATAAATAACATTTGTTTCGAAAGAATGTTTTAATAAATTGCGTAAAATATAATTTCATTATACATTTTCATACATAATTTCATAGAATGTAAATTTATTTAGTCGTCATTTGTGGTGTCTTACCTAGTTATACAAACACCCTACATGGGTTGTTGTTAGTACATGTGTAGACTTCATGGTTAATAGTCCGTACATGTGAAAAGATTGATGATATTGTGAGGATTTTTTTAAAAGTATGATGGAGGAGAGGTGATGGGATATGGATATGTGTTGGGAGACATTTTGGGGAATTTTATTTTATGTCTTTATTTATTGTTACTTTTTCACATGAGACTCAAGACATGGATTTTTATTGAAAAATTCCCATTATTTTATAATTTATTATGTGTTTTGTGGTTAGTAGAGGATCCTTATTTCCTATTAATACAACATCATAATTACACTATTAATGAAGGACTATTATCTCCATGTTCCATACCATTCCTCAATAATATTTAGAATCTTATGGATTTTGAGTAGAAAAAATTTTGGTCATGGGGTGAGTTGGTTTTACATCTAATGAGAGTTATATGGGTTGGGATATTTCAATGTTGTATACAAGAAAAGATCTATTTTGTTAAATTTCTATTTTGGAATGGTATAATGGATATTATGATGATTAAAGGATTGGTAATGAGTTAATTCAAGAGAGTACACATCCCTTATGATGGAAACCCACAAGACTAGATGGATGTTATTGTTTTTCATGTGTTTTTCTTATTATAGTGGATATATTATTTCAGTCTGGTTTCTAGAATAGTTTTTGGATTCTACTACTTAATGTGATATTACACAAGGGATCATATTGAATTAGATTGTGTATTTGGGGATCATTTTAGGTACATAGGAATATTTATTACATGAATCATTTGTAATGACAAAAAATTTTATCATTGGAAATTTCTTTCTTATAATTATTTCATATAGAAAAATCCCATAAAATATCATAAATAACAGCATTAAAACATTATAAATAGAGAATGAACTAAATTAGATGTATTTCGAGATGTTAAGAAACTATTAGAGGTGAAATAGTATCTCAACCTTTGGAAAAGTAACATGACCATTATGAATAGTAAACCCGTCAATAGAATTGTACCCTCACCCATGAATGTGTGCATAAAATTTACATATCCTATAAAAGAACACATTATATAAATATATCATTGGCAGAAAAGTTGTACCCAAACATACGACCAAAATAAACACGTCTACATAAACCCAAGGTCGTAATTAGCGTGTGATCCACATATTAGTAGGATACCACCACTAAGAGATTCCATGTGATAATCATTAAATGAAAAAAATCTTGCATGATTTCATAAACCTAAAATTGTAGTTACAATTTATAGAAGATTAAACATTAAAAAAATTTCAAGTGGGATATTTTAAGGAATCAACACTTTGAAATAAAATAAAAATTAAACTTATTTTTCTATCCAATCATACCATATCCCGATGGTAAGAACAAATTATCTAATGAAAATATGCAACGGTAAAATATCCCCTATGCACTAGATCATTATAGGTCATAGGTACCTCGTATCTCGATGAGAGTAACAATCAGAATATCCATTCCCATGCACGAGACACTATTAGAGAACATAACCATAAACTAGTGGTCCCAAATCATTATCATCATTATAGTTTAGTTATTATTGTCATCATCAATCTAGCTACCTGAAACTATGGCCAAACCTAATGAGATCACTCAAATACTAGTACATGTCTACCCACCTAGATACCTGGGATTCCCTCTTGTGCTCAAACATGTTAATGAAGTCATGAAATACAATTTGACCACTAAAATTCCACAACCACATCACACATTCACCCAACATCTAACATGTACATCACACAAGTAAAATCATCCCCCTTTTAATTCAAATTTACTTTGAAATCAAACTCACACCAAAATAGCCCACAACCCAATTTGAATATCTTTCAGAATTCAAAAAATTATTTAACAGTTTTATAAAATCTATCCTATGATGATTAAAATAACATAACATCCCACTAATGTGTTATATAATACCATTTTCATAAATAAATAATCTATTTTTCACATCACAGTCTCACAAAATAGCCAAAAACAAGTTTCACACCCACATCACAATTTCTTATATGACATGAAAAAATTAAAAAAAATATCAAAACATTTGACATCACAACTAACCACTTTATATTTCAATTACTAATTTTAGGTCAACACACTCACAAATAATTTATATATAAATCATTTTCCCACTTTCTTTAACCCAATAAAACGCATACAATTTTCTTAAAACAATCCCAAGGGGTATAACTTTGTTTTTTACACAACACATTTCATAACCCTCTTTCAATGAAAAAATTATAGCAATACATAACCAAAAAAATTTGGCAGGCCTAGAAGTATTTATTAAACTACTCCCAAGTAATATAAATTCACCACAAATAATACAACAAAAGATGAACATGAAACACAAAAATGTTTATAAAAATTATCCAGGAGTCATAATATGGTTATACATGTAAAAACCATTCAAAATACCTCTTTTATCCTCAGAGGCACATCAATATCCTACCAAAATAGAATTGGACACCTAAATAAAATTTACTAAACAACATGCATATGTTATTTAATACACCCAAATACTACCCCAAGAGTTACACATGAAAAAAACACATTTTAATTAAAAAGTGATACTATAATATTAAAATCTTATCCAACTCCATAAAAAATAGTTTTCTCGCCACATAAAGCGTATGAGGAACATTAAAATTAGTAAAAAAATCATGAGAACTCATATATATTTTCTTACACATGGAACCACCAACCTTTTTGGGTCAAAACCTTCAAAAAAATGTTCTGAAACATCATCTGCACCACCACCACACCACAAGGTTGTAAAAAACAACCATAAAGCACACTATTTGATCAAAAAGACAACAAATCAATCCCTAGTTTCAAACCCTATTTTTTTAACATTATATAACATCATGAAAGAGGGAGGAACCCCTAAGGTAAATGGAATAAACCATTAATGAATCACATTACATGATCAATCATGAATAAATCACCCCAAATCCATCAAAGGATGAATCTATAAACAAAAAATACTGATATGTAGTCCTGGATGAGGCTATATAGGTTATGTGGGGATTGAAAATGGAGAGAAAGAGTCAAAATTTAAATTTTTATGAAAGAATCAAATTACCATAACAAATCTGGAATATTTGATAATCAATGAGATATTTCTACCTAATATAATATCCCAATGAGATCCAAAGAGGAAAAATAGATAATTAAAGAGAGACTCAGGATTTTATATTTGGTTTGGAGGTGGAATTAGCAAAAAAACATTACCAAATCAATGAGATATTGACAATTAAACTAATAATAAGAAGTTGTGAATGGGCTTACGGGATGTCCCAAGACCTTAAAAATATCCTAAATCCATCATTGTTATGAATATATATGGGGTTAAAATTGATATGATGGTTTTAATGTAGAATGGGATTCTAATTGGGATGTATAATAGGTGTAAAATTTTGAAAAATGAATGTGTTAAGAAATATATTTTTTAAATCTGGAAGTGGGCTCACAGTTTGGCCCACATTTTGAGAACCCTCTATTTCCACCAAAATGTATGGGAAACTCCCAAATAAATGTATGAATGGAGATTAAATGAAAATATCATTAAAATACATCGCATATGATTCATATTATTATTTTTTATGTATATTCATGTTCAATTCCTTTAATGAAGTCATGTTATGCTTTACAACCCATGTTCTTTGTCTTTTTATATTCTTATTTCATTAATAGGATTTATCTCATTCCACTGTTCACGTAATCTCTTGATTATCCAATGTAGTTATAGGATCTCTACAGTTGTTAGAATCTCATTATTTAGTTTAAATAAAATATGTCTTCATGATGTTTAATTATGATCATAATCTTCCCAATACATAAGGCATTATGATCCATGCGAGTAATTTGATGGTTAATTATGCTTAAATTCATGCAATGATATATGTAAATGTTTATTGTCTCTGCAGTTTTATTTAGACGAAAAATTTATTTATATTTTTGATTTGAATTATAAAACTCTAGAGATATCTATAGAGATAGTTCTATGTATGAGAAAACATCACTATTTTTTGGTCATTATAAATTAAAATTTTTATAATGAAAATAAATCTGTGTTTGGATAATACAATTGGATGTGTTTATTGAATAGATTAACCAAGAAGTAAAAACTCAAAAAATATTTTCGGGGATGATGTAAGGGAAACTCGGTACATGAAAATGGGTCTTACTACTCACCATGTTTACACCTACCAGGGTATATTTGATGGTAAATTCATAATATCATTATGAACAGTTATTAGGGGAACAAAAAATTCCCATATGAATATATGAAATAAAATAGATCCTAGATAACCCATATTGAGTCATAGGGATTGACATGTTATGATAAATATTTTCATTTACATGTTTTTCCATTAATGTTTAATGTTTTCTTTTTTTATTTTTACCAGCTATGTATTCAATAACTCTAATGGTATATTCTTTTTATTAGTTATTGTTTGAAAATTGAATAAACCATTCCAACAATAAATGTAAAATGAAATTTGATTATTTCCCTAATGAAATGAAAAATATGAAGGTATTCTATGCTCAAATCCTCATAATATTAATTAATAAACTACATCATGTTATGAAAGATAAACTCTATAAGGTTGAACAACCTTATTCTCAAATTAAAGAGCATGTTTCCATCAAATCATTAATGTGGGAAAAGGAATCCCATATTTAGGGGATCATCAGATCCATTCCTAACATAACAATGAATAAAATCCGAAAAGAAGATATTCTGCATCATCTATTGATGAAGAGAAATAATTTTATTCTGGTGGTATATAATTTTCAGGGTGAAGCTAATATGTGGTGGGATCTGATTAAGAAAAAAAATTCCAAATAGGAAAGTGATTTCATAGAATATGAAGACATCCTCAAAATATTTCTCAGTAAATATTTTCCCTAAACCCTCCATCAAAATATAGAAATGTAATTCATCAAATAGAAAGAAATGTAAATAATTTTATCATGGTGATCAACAAAATTATTATAAGGATTGAAAAATATAAACCATGATTTTTCATGAACAATAAAAGAAGGTTGGATCGTTTCTTTAGAAAACTAATGATTAGTCTATGAAATGACTTGGAGATTTGAGACATCGATAGTGATGAGGAGATTGTCCATTGTTCCCTCATAGTCGATATAGATATTGGAAAATATCAATGTTCTAGTTGTCCCTGTGACAAAAAATGGAATATGGATATTAATATGAGTTATAAATCCTATGATGGAAAGAAGAACCTGCATCACATGTGTCAAAATTGTGGGAAGGTGCATCAAAGAAACTTCTTAAAAGGAGCCAAGATATGATAAAAATATTGAAGTTAATGAAATATGGTTGGTAATTTCTAATGGGATATTAAGAACCCCACTAATTCAAGAAGATGAATGGAATTTTTATATCTCCGGTCATCTAATAGCTTTGTGTTTCAACTACCAAAAACATGGACATTATGTAATCCATTACCACAGGACAAGGGTTTTTCGAGAAAATAATAATCAACAACCTCGAAGGAAACATGGAACGACCTATTCAATAACTACAAATGAGGTGGATCCCAAAAACATTTTAGTGATAGTTATGATTGTTTGTTATTCTAGAATAGTGAACATACTATTTGACTTTGATTCTACAAATTCATTAATATCATGAATGTTTAGAGAACTATTTAATCTCCACATAAAAATTTAGAGTATGTGTTGTTTATGGGAACTAAAAATAGTATAATAGTTGCATCCAATGTTTATAACTCTTCAGCAGTTATTGTTTGTGGAATGAACCTCCCGTAAATAATTTTTATACACTCTGTGGTAGTGTATGATGATATATTGGGTATGGATTGGATATATTTATATGAAAAAAAACCATCAATCGGTAAAGGGAGGTCACTGTATACATCATGGAGAATTCTAATATTCAATATAGGTGTATGTATGAAGATGAATCTCCTTCAAAATTATATTCCCAATTGACCATATTGTAACACTAGAAGCATGGATATCTTTCTCATATGATTGAGACAAAGTAGAGAATCAAGAACGATGTAATTCCCACCATGAGGGATTACACTAATGTATTATCTAAAAAATTAACTGGCCATCCTATAGATCTATAGGATGTGTTCTCAATTGAAATTATTCATGGATGAATTTCTATATCAAATATTCCTTTATGAATGGCCACAACTGAGCTATAAAAATTGACGAAGCCATTACAGGAGACTCATGAAAAGGGTTTTTTATACCAGAGTGATTCAAAATTGTCTTCACCAATTCCCTTCACCATGATGAAGTATGGATATATACATATCATCATTGATTGTCATCATCCCATCAAAATCACTATAAATAATAGCTATCCCCAAACTCAGATAGATGACATGATTGTTTAGCTACACGGGGCTATATATTTCACTAAGGTAGACCTTTGTTTCGGATATCACCAATTAATTACAAGGGAAATATTCTAAATACTACCTTTCAAATGAGGTATGGACATTATGACTCTATAGTGATTCCTCTTAATCTCACTAATGATCCATCTATTTGTTTATATTTAATAAATATAAACTTTAGAGATTTCCTCAACAAATTTATGGTAGTCTTTGTCAATGATATTCTGAAATACTATCTGAGAATGGAGGAAAATATGAGTGTTTTTAATACAATGAAAAACAATTTTCAAAGGGTAAAAATATAGGAAATTTATAGTATATACAAGTTTAGGATAGAGGATGTATCATTATTGGGTCAGGTTTTCACCTCTAAAGTGATATATGCAGACCATTCAATGAAAAATGTAATCGAATTGTATCCTAGACCAACATATGTAATGTATATCTATAGTTTCTGTGGTCTATCTTGGTATTATTGACGATTTATGATGATCTTATCGTTATATTTAAACCCACTAAAAAATCTCACGATGATGGGAGAAATGATTTTCTGGACCAGTAAATGTGATGATTTCCTTAATGAGTTGAAAAAATATTTAAGACCGCTCCAATGATCATACTATCAACATGTACGTAACTCTTTATGGTGTACATTGATGATTCAAGGAATGTAATAGGCTATGTACTAAAGAAAATCATAATGTGGTGGCCTATACCTCACGGAATATAAAAATCCCTGACAAATACAATCCCACATATGATCTATTGTTGGAAACTATGATCTTCTCATTGAAAATCAGAAAGCATTACCTCTATAGTGAAAAGTGTGAAATATATGTTGATAAAAGGAGCCACTAATATATAATCATAGAGAAGGATATTTATATGCACCAGTGAAGACAGTTATTGTCTTCAAGGATTATGACTGCATAATCCACTACTATCCTAGTAATCCAAATATGGTTTTAGATGTTTTATGTGGAAATGGCCCTACATATACATCAAGGATGATAATTGAGAAGGATAATATATTCAAAGTCGTATATAGTATGGAAATGATAATAATTAAGGGAAGAATATCATCAACCCTTTCTCAAATTATTTATCTACAAAAACATCTGGGAAAAATAATGGTTTCTCAAAAAAAGACGTCATAATTTTGAGGAATGTGGAATCCTTGAGAAAAGGGAAATTATATGATATAAAAAATATACTAAGGACATAAAATATGTGGTTCAAAATTATCTATACCATCATATACAGTGAATAAGAAGGAAATCCTAAAGAAGCGCATAGCTAAACAATCCATTTTAACCCTGAGAGCATAATGATGCTCCAATATATTAGAGATGACTATTGGTGGGAGAATATGAAGAAAGAGATCACTGAAAATATATTAATGTGCCTCATATGTTAGTAGATGAAGTCAAAAATACAAATTTCAATGGTGTTGATGTAAAAATCCACCATACCAATCATGGACATGGGAGATCATTACCATGTGCTTTTTTTCTGAACATCCTTGTATATCTTGAGGAAACAATGCTTTATTGGTTTTTTCATCATCTTACAATTATAGTTCAATTTATGAATATTTAAGAGGAGATATAACTATATAAACATTCATTGATATACATAAATTAAGTGGTAGGACTGTATTGATAAACACTATTTGTTGTATCATATAGGGAAATATGCTTTAACCCTATGTTCTTGAAAAGTCTAAAAAATTCAATACGAATTGGTTAGATATTCATTATGGCCAATCATCCACAAACTGATGGGAAATCTGATCTTAATCATCAGAAAATAGATTTCATGTTGAGAGAAATTTCTATGGAAGTCAATGTATTATGAGACCATCATCTACTTCTAGTTAAGTTCCCATTAAACAATAATTTCCACCCGACCATCCAAAATCCCCTATTTTTAGCCATATATGGGAAAACATGATGAACAATAGAATTCTATGATGATGTTAGTGAACGCAAGCACAAAGATCTGAATGGTCGAAAAAAATGTAGAAATGTTGAAAACTGTTCAGTAAAAAATTAAGGAATCCCAATATCAGAAAAGTGTTATGGAGACAATCATCAACCAGACCTTGAGATTAAGGTTGGAGATATTGTTAACCTCCACAGATCCTTATATAATATTATAATGATATTGGGGAAGAATTAAAAGATAATTCCTATGATCATAAGGCCCTTTCAGATCCATGACCGTGTTAGGGTTAGGGCATATCGACAATCACGTCTAACTACCATGTATAAAGTACTTTATGTATTACACATATCCCTCAAGAAGATGTACATACATAATCATTCACATGTATTAAATTTATAGGTGCTAAATTTGGAAAATAATATCTCATATGAGGAGAATTTGGTGGAGATCTTGGATTGTATAGATAAATTTCAATTAAAGGAAACTAATTACTATGTCAAAGTACAATGGGGGAACCATTAGTATTAACAGGAAACAAGGGAACTATATGATGTGATGAAGAAGTAGTACCCAAACCTATTATAATCCTAGAAATTAAAATAAAATTTCAAGTGTGAAATGTCATAATGCAGAAGAATGTAATGAATTTTAATATTATAAATGTAAATTCACATCTTATAATTATTTCATACATTATAATCACATAAAATCACATCAAAAACACAATGAGAGCATTATATTTGAGTAATAAATAAAATATGATGTATTTCTAAGAGTTATGGAAAATTTCTAATGGAATAATAACTTTGAAATAAGAATATTAATATAAAACTTAGCAATAATAAATTTGAGAAAAAATCGTAACCTCACCCATGTATTTATAATAAATATTTATTCATCATATATATAATAGTATGATATTATTTGATCATAGTATACAAAAATAAATGTTTTGAAATTTAATAATAAAGTCTTTGTATTTTTGAAACATAATAATATTTAATTAAAATTTTATAATTAATATAAGTATTTAATTGAAATTTTACTTTCATAATACTTATTCATAAATTAATATATTTTTTTCTTATGATTTTAATATAATTTTATGAGAGATAATTTTGTTTTGCAAAATTTTAGAAAATCCGTTATAATTACAATTTTTGAATTTTCCAAGTAAATAATGATTAGAATTAAAAATTAAATTTTTCATATATAAAAATTCAGTTTCATAAATTTTTTTTCATTATTGATTTCTACACATCGATAAATGGATTCAGTGATTTTATTGTATTTTTCTAAAAAACCAAAAAAAATTAGAATAGAAAAATATGGTAATTTATATTTTTAGCTGAATAAAAGAATTATGGGGCCATTGATAATGTATGGATAATTTGGAACAATATTATTAAACAATAAATCATTATTTCAATATTGTTGGTGATAATTATCAATATATTCATAGTGTAGATGAAAAATAATAATCAAATAATGGGAATAATTAAAAAATACTACTCTCCTCAACTATAAATACCACCCCTCACAACAACTTCTCCTCACACCATCCATGATTGGATACTCGTAAAAATTACACCAAATACTCTTTCAAATATTTTTTTCCATATCATGGGGATCTTCGTCTAATCATTATACCAAAACTAAATCTCTAAAGCGAGGTTTAATGGGTAGAAGATCCATAGGTAAATTCAACATTCCTTTTCATTTACTTTTGATTCAATTTATTATCTTATTCAGTCCTCACCTACACTCATCCAACTGGTTTGATAACTCTAGAACGTCATATATACTAGAATTCTATTTTGATAATGGAATAATTTGTAATTAATCCCATCCTTTCTATTTTTTCATCATAATGTGAAATCATCATTCATAAGGTGATACTTTAACTCCTTAAAGGATAAAAAATGTCCATTTTCTATAAACACTTCAAGGGTTATCATAGAACCATTTTTATGGTTATATAAATTAAAATATATGTTTTATAAATTGTTTAATGTTATGTAATAATTATATAAAAATGATTTTAAATAAAAAAAAAAGTTTTCTGTGACAGAATACAACCCAAATTAATCAAAAAAATCATCACTATCATCTTATAAAATAATTCATCCACATACAAAATAACCACAAGACCTATATATCCATTTAAAATTATTTATATTCATTAATAAATTAATCTTAAATTATGGATTTCTATTTTTATTTTATATTAACTTCTCTACACTTATACAAGGGAACCAATAATGAAAACTAAGAAAAAAACGTCCAAATAATGAAATTGAGCACTATAACTCATCAAAAGGCCTCAAATGAACATAATGGAATTATACTAAATAACATTAATGTAGAAATTATTATAAATTAATTCATTAATGGATTTGAAATTATTATTCCAGAATTAAGATCATGTGAAGACCCATTTTTTGATATAAGATAATGGATTCTACCCAAACCTCCATTTTTTATTTGAGTTATTCATTGTCTCTCTTTACAAAAATTTAATTATTATTCATGTTTTTGTTATTATTATAAATTATGAGAATATATTCCAAAATAAGGTATCCAGATCAAACCATCCCTCTATTATGGGGTAATATGTGTTTTAGAATGGTTTTCATTTCAGTTTCTCCTGACTAGCAAGACAGCTTCATGGGAAAATTCCAATTTATTACCCACTACCAAGTGAACTCCATAATCTATTTCAAGAAACCATTTTTTTAAAATAATTACATATTTTATTGGGAAGAAAAACCTATTTTCATATATATTTTTCTAAATAATATATTCCCTTTTTATTTTTAAATCTCTTTAATATTTTCCATCAACTGCACTAAAATGTTTCATTTCTAACATTTCTAAAATAATAAATTTACATGAGTCTAATTCAATTGGACATCAATTATCATGATGAAACCTATTTGTTAATATAAATTTCCATTTCCATATTTAATCCATTATTTAATGGATGAATTTACGATATGCTCATTTTCATGACTTGTGACATGATTTTGATTCCCATTTCATTCTAGGTGTAACTATATTGATTATTCTTCATGTGACACACTTATTAATGAGTAAGTTATGATGGGTGAACCCATATATAATTCAAATAGATTGGATAAATTTTAGTATATTTATATATCATGTTGGGATATGGAGTAATTCTAATAACTTTAGGGGGATTTTTTCACCCTGTCTTAGCAGGTCACTTTTACTCATGTTTATATCTTGTTTTATGTTGTAGATATAATCCAATGATTCCATGATTATATTTTCCCTTTATTTAAATGATATTAATCCATATTTTCATATTCCATGACATTTATATCTTCATGTTAGGCCTTACATCCTTTGTTATGCGTTTTATAACAATGTTAATTTCTTTTATGGGTTTTGTTCCCATCTTGTTGTTCATTTATTTTCTATGTTATCCTATAGAGTTATTGGATCTTAATTAATTTAATGAGCACATTATGGAAATTAGGAAAATATTTTTTTCAAGTTGTTTAATTATGTACCTAGTCTCCCAAATACAATATAAATTCTGTTCCTTAGCATGTAATTCAATGGTTAATTAGGTTTAAAATCAGGTAATGTTATCTATAAAAGAATATGTATCTATATTATAATATACAGACAAGAAAAACCATGTAATTTAATGCTTATTTGATATATCAAGTGGGTTGTACAAATTAAAATTATTTTCTTATATTGAATCATTTTAATTAAATTTTTCTTAATAAGAATTTTTGAACTATTTTCAATGGATAGAAGTTAAATTTATTTTTCCAATATTATATTAATCATAAATATTATAACATAGAATATTTCACTTACCCAGAGATAGCAAGTTGAACTAGAAACAAATGGTTGGGTGTAGTGACAATGTTGCAATCATATCAAATGACATATTGAATATGGAGTATATTAAATATGGAATATTGTGACACAAATTATGTTTAACCATGTAAATTATATATTATTTTCCCTTAAATTTTTTTTTAATTTTATAGTGATACCTCTATGATGAATTTTTTTAGTAGGATGAAAAGTTAAAACTACTGATAATTAACATATGATAGTAGAATCAGATACCCCATTAGGTCTAGGTGAAATAGATTAAGTGAACTTCATTGATAATTTCACCTGATTTGTATGGTTTTGTAGAGGGGTACTATAAGGGAACAATCAACATTGTTTTCTCTATCTAATGTGTTAGATCTAGAGCATAAACTGATGTTCACTAGAGAGGGTGGTCCATAGGTAGATTACTTTTGGATATAGTCTATCAATATGATCCATTAACACTTAGGTATTTCCTTATGGTGGAGGTTTGAGATTTAAGAATAAATGTTACGTGAACTAGTGAATCACTGGTGACATATTATGGTCTAGAATGAGTACATAAAGGTAATTGAATTGAAATAATTCTAGTAAATGTTATCAAATGATTTTCACCAAGAGTCATTGAGATAATAAATAGTTGGATACTTTATTAATTTGTATCATTATAATAGTTTGATGAACTATTATGCTCAATTATTAAATAATATTCACTTTTATATTATAACATTTGATGGAGATGAGGTATTTTAGGAAACATTCTTCATGGATATTGTTTTGAGATAAATACAATAGAAAATATTTTCCTCTTAATAAAATAAATATATCCAAAAATACAGACCTGAAATATTTGGGGGCCTAAATGAGGCCTGTAGTGGGGGTAGGTAGTTTCATCTAGTGTATATTAAATTATATATTTAGATAATATATTGTTTCTTTATGAGAATATTTATTAAGGTAATGATGAGCATGGAATCTAGTGGAGAGGATCCACCTCTCAAGTCAGTTATCTAATGTTCTTATATCATTCATGGAAGATTTTTCAAATGATAGGTTAGTTTCATGGATAATTACAGGTGATCAATGTTTAATTCTGGATAGGGTACAAATAGTGTCTAAACAGTAACCCTCTACTAAGGGATAGTTAAAACATACCCTTACTAATATATAAAACATGAAAGAGATCGTATACCAAACATTAGTTAGGAATTTTTAATTATACCACTTTTTCTATTTAGGATTATGGAAATAGTAATATAGTATATTATTAGTAGTATAAATAGAGTAGTGCAATTTATGTGACTCAGAATGGAGATTAGATTAGAGGGAGCGGTTAGTTTCATGCATTTCAGCATACTCCCATAGATAACAAGGCTAGGTGGCTAATTATATGAGGCATATTTAATGATGAATATATTATTTCCATTATGTATTCTATCAAATGGTATCATTAAAAATATGGAGTGTTTCCTAATATTGTTTTTTATTACATCCTTTTTAAATTTTTCATTGTTCATTTTATAGTTATTAAGTTGATACTAAGAATTGACAGGTTTGTTTCGTACAAGAATCCATTTGACTATAACTATTTGAAGGATACATTAATATATCACAAAGGTGGAAATTATTTTTATCAAGGGTAATGGGATATTCATGAACGTTGTCTAGGTCCTATTCATCAATAACTAGTTTATTTCACATCCTAGGTTTTGAATCAAATTCTTGATAATGGGGGAGTAGAGTTTTAATTTCCCCCCTCATAGTAGATTGGTTTCGTGATGTTTTTATTTAGATGATTTCATAATTTAAACATATGAGATATAATGAGATTAATAATTATATAGGGCCTAGGGATGAGCCAATTTCAACCCCCTTTATAGAATATAACAACTAGATATTCAAGGGTGCAATGACTAGGAAGATGAATTTGATGTTTAATGGTTTATATGGCTGAAAATGTCGTCATGGGGTTCACCAATTCATTGTTCCAACAAATATGACATAATATTACACATATTTTTGGACTATAAAATGTTTAAAATGTTTAAAATTACGACATAATATCATATTCAATATATTGGTGATCATTTTGACAATATGAATTGTTTTATTGTGCTCTCAATGATTTATTTATGTTAAGTGTAACATAAGTTGTGGGGTTGATAATATTATATACCATATAATGATTTTAAAATATTGTTTGATTTATAATGTTTTTTGTGATTTTTTGATGATAATGAATAAACATCATGTGTACATGTCCCTAATGAACTGAATCATTAACCCATATTTGAATCAATTTTTTGTTGTATTTTTTGATGAATTATTTATGTAATCCATGATTATAGTCGATCATTTTGAATATATTGACATCCTTTAGTTACAATAAGTGAGAATCTTCTATATAAAAATATATATAAATAACATTTTTGAGTGAGGAGTTACAATTTTTTGTCACATCATCATTGATAAATGGTTTAAATTAGACCTCATGAAGGTTTATGTGGTTGTTTCATCAGAGCGTCCCATGAATTTTATTGATATATGAATACATTTGGTTTTAGTTCATTACTACTGAAGGATTATTAGGGTCTTTAATCACATGGAAACAATACCAATTGGGGAAAAAAGAAAGGGATAATAATTTAATGGTATGAATCATAAGATAATTTTATATAGGAGACGATGTGACATTCACCACTTCCTTGATTCAGATATTTCCATAGAACGTATGGAATATGTTATATAATGGGATGTGTCCATGATCATAATTGGGGTATTATAGATACAAGGAGATATAACCATGAAACGTAGGTCATTATAGTATATGCCACATGAGTGGAATTAGCATTCACATGGCCTTGAGTTATAGGTAGTGGTTCACATTATATAATCTGGTTTGCATTATCTATCAAGAAATTTTTTTACTATTTACACTGATAGTAAAATCCTCAAATATGTTCTTTATCATTATGATGCATATATATAAAAATAAAGATGGTTTGAATACATGAAATAAATAAATTTTTCTCTACATCATGGAATGGAAATATTTTTATTGTATCTATATGTTGAAATAGACAGACCAATGTCATTATGGAGTGTCGTTCTAAATAGAAGATGATGGGATTATTTATTAAAATAATTAAATATGGTTAGACAGATAATGAATAGATTTTTCTAACATAATAATCCATCGTTCCCCTTCATTATTATATGTTTATGAAGAGGCACTATATTTATCTAGAGTTTCTAATGTTGTGAGATAATATTTATTATGGGGAGCTATCTTTTGATAGTCCATTTATAGTGATGATTTTATCCACATTCATGATTTTATTTACATTATTATAGTTATGAGGGAGGAAGTAATGCATGAATTTTAATATTTATTGTGGGATGTACACCATTTTATAAAAAAAACACCATGATAATTATTGATCATATTTCTACCTAGGAATAGATAGGGAGATCATTGGTTTTATGATGCAACGTTACAATTGTCAATAGTTAATTCATAATCATCAATAGCATAAAAGTGTATTGTTCCACTTACAATTTATAGAATTGATTTTTGAAGATGTTATTGTAACACCCCAGGTAAATAAATAATATGAAATTTTCATATTTATCCCTATTTGTGAAAAAAATTTCAATATTTATTTAAATGGAATGCTATGCTCGATGGCTTACCCAATACGCAACAATGAGTTCCTTTGAAATCTTATGTTGCAATCTAATAATAAAATAATTTTATTTTAAATGGTAGTTAACACATAGTCGTTGTATTGGTGGGAATGAATAGAAATAACTAAAATATTCATTATATATGTTTGTTAAATGTTTTTACTTTTATCTAATAAATTTTAGAGGCTTAAAATACAAATGAATCCAATCTTATGCATTGAATACAATAGTATTTTTAAAAGATTGTTTTACTACCTTTTGATGGAAAACCATTTTTTAATCAAGCGTTTAACAATTTTATAAGCTATATTTTTCAAAATAAAAATATTATTTATGATTGAGGCATTGAAATTTAACTTGGGTTAATTTTTGGTATTTTTCTGACAATTTTCATTTTTCAATGAATAGTGAAAAATACTGCATTTTACATCAAAACATCTTTTTCATATAATTTAATTATATGGTTATGTTATATTTTTAATTTTTTTTAAAGTGTAATTAGAATATATGTTTACCATGTAATACAATTTTGGTCATTGGGATTAATTTTACTTTAGAATTGGGCATAAACAAGTGCCTAACTTTTCATGAATATTGTTTCAAAAAAACCCGCTATTTGTTTTGAAAACAGGAATTATTTTTTAAAATTAATTATTGAAATTTATGTTTATGGAATTTGGTAAAATGGATTACATATTTTGAATCAGAAGGTCCAAATTATGTAATTATGATTCTTATATTATTTAACATTATGAATAGTAACGACAGTAATTATCTTTAATTATCCTGATTAATGAGTAATCAGGTAGTTAAAGATAATAAAATAATATAATAATAATAAAAAATGACCCTAACATGTGTCCTAAGGCTACTGGTTGTCTCATGGCCTACCATGGGATGCCTTGTGCCAAACTTGGGGGCCCCTTGGAATCCCTTTTGTGAGAAAGTGACTTTTTATCTTTTTATTTTTTAAAGAATGTTAAATGTGACAAAGAACGTATCAGCTGAGTAAAATATTTTACATTTGTCTAAATAAATTATATTTTGGACTATAAATAGTCATTATAAAGCTAAAAATATTTTATACATCATAGTAGTTTTTTTATAATTTTTAGACATTGCATAAATTAAATTATTTATGACATCATGATGATGTAGCGATGACCTCATTATTTAACGATTTAAATAAAATGGAATGATAATGTAACATCTAAGACCTACACAAGTCAAAAACCTATTATATGGGTGGATTTATAACCCTTATCAACATATCCTCGAAAAACATCAATGTTGGACCATTAAAACCCGAGACTCATTCTAATATAAAGTAATGTTTCTTTACTTCCCAAGAGTGCCCCTCCTCTCCTCTTATAAAAGTCCCCCACCTCTACCTCCTTACCCACACTTCCAAAGCCTTCGGATCAGCCAAACCCTGACCATTGTTTCTCCCCACATCCCTCCCTAACTCTTAGAAGCCTCACTTTTGGCAGAAGTCTTCCCAAGGAAGCCTTTGAGCTCAAACGAAAGGGAGTTACATGATTTTAAGGTAATGTCTTCACTTGAGTCCTTTTGTTTTATTTTGCTTCTCCAACCCCATAAACTCTTTTTATTCGTTTCTTTTGTAACAACTCTAGTATCTTAAATATACTAGGATGTTTTTATAAGAATTATTCGAGCTACACTTACACACACCTTCTTATAATTGGTAAAGACCATAATGTTTCGGTGGTTGACGAATTTCTACCTCACGAAACGAAGATTGTTCAACATTCTTATAACACCTTCAATGGTGGACATTAAGATGACACTATATTTATATATGATATATAATATGTTTATGTTTTAATTAAGCTTATGTATTTTTCATTTATGGAATACATTTATGGTTTCCGTTATAGGTAAACATGATATCTTCATTTAAGGAAGTGCGGACTACCGCCCCCTCAAAGTCATTTGATTCGTTAATACCATATGTGGTATGTATAAAGGATATATTTAATTATATTATATATGATACCATACTGGATTTAAAATAATATTATGTAACATTGTGTTTTAATTCCATTAAATATGAAATAGAGATGGAAGTAGCGTTCATGCGTACGTACGGCTTACCGTCTCCATGAACGGTACATTTCATTTCTTATCTCAAAATGTTATGTACTATTATAAGTACATAAATATAATGGATATATATGTAATATATTACATCTAAATGATTGAAATCATTCTGGAATTATAACATATATATATATATCACTCATTTTGTTTTAATTCCATTAATATGACAAAGAAAAAAATGAAAGTAGCGTTCATGCGTATGTATGGCCTACACTCTCCATGAACGGTGCTTTTCGTTTTTATCTACATATGATATGGAATAGTATAAAATGAATATATACTGGATATATAAGATATTTGAAACATCAATACTATTCTGGATTTGATTTACTTATAACTACATGGAAAATTATTTTCCAACAAGTTCAATTTTTGACTCATGTACCAAACATCGACAAAAACGTCTGATATGAACTCATATTATTAACCAATTATTATAACATTAAAATATGTGATATGAATTGAATAATAAAATTTAATGAGGTCCTTATGAAATTAGAAATTGAAAAAAGTTTATTATTCGGGAATATAAAGAAACGAACAAGACAAGTTGGACTTGAGGTAAGGGATCTGACTCCTCACTTTGTTTTAAATTACACTCTTTTATGTCATTCCTTTTAAAAGATCATCTTTCTTGTTATCGGGATTTTTTATATATTACTCTTACTGTAATTTTTATTTTCATATGTTGAGAGACCCTATTCTCTCTCATCAATCCATTTTAGATGTTTTGAGTGGCGCTGTTAGGCTGCCGAATTTTCGTAAGAGATCCAACCTCTCTCTTTCTTTTTAAGTACTCTCCTTTATGTCACTTCTTTTAATATCCTCTTTGTTATGTTGGGGGATGTTCTTTTATATTCATATTTCTGTAAACATTATGTTGATATGATGAGAGACCCTATTTCATCTCATCAATCCATTTTGGATGTTTTAAGTGGCGTCGTTAGGCTTCCGAGTTTTCGTAAGATATTTTTCATCGCACTTTTATTCTTGTGAGATTTATGCTACATTTTCCACAATTTCCTTTGAGTGGTGTATTTACTGCCCATTATTTTACTCATTGTGTAATATACTTTCATTTATGAGTATTTACATCAATGTTGTATTGTCCTTCTTTCACGGGGCGTATGTTTTGAAAGATACCCATGTCGGTAAGGGAACCTTTCACCCTCCTCTTTTTAAAAGACTTCTTTTGTTTTGTCTTTTAATTCACATACTATTATGTTGTGATATGTTATTATATATCATTATTGATTTAAATTTTATGTCCCTATGATGAGATACCCTTTTTATCTCTCATCAACCGATTTTCTGAATTTTGTAGTGATATCGTTAGGCTGTCAAATTTTTGCAAGGGAACTACTTAACCCAAATTTGATTCTTTGGGGTAAACATGTACACCTCGAATATGTCGTTCTATGAATATGTGTGAATAACCTCTGATTATTTTACACATAATATCCACTTATAGTTGGTGTATTCGTTTTTCACACATAATTATGTAATTGATTTGTCCTTAAACCAAGTATACCATCTTTGTGAGGGACTTCGTCTCAATCTCCTTTCATTGAGGCATATTTTGTTTTTTACAAAAATTTCTTTTATATGGTGTATAAACCCCTTTTACTTTTACATTTATCCAAAAGGAATTTTTGTTATACGAATCATTTTATAAAACTACAAAAGGGAATGTTTTCATCATACGTATGCGGCGACAATGACTTCTCTGTTGCCGTGACCATTATTTGAGTTTCGGCTTCCTCTACAAGCCATACCTTCTTTTTAAATGAAAAATAAATACCATGTTTTACTTTTCTTTTATTTTGTTATTTAAAATGGTTTTCATAAGGTTTTTTATATCAATGTGTTTTATTGATATCTTGTGATTGAAATGTGGAAATGATGTGTTTCCTTTATGCATGTTTTATGTGATATGATTATGTTGTGGTTCTTGGGCATTATTATGAAGACGGGTGGTTCCGTGATAAAATAAGGGTGGGTGAGCCCGATATAACTCTCCAATGTATTGGGTAACACGAAGGAGTGAAACGTTAAGGTTTCTCTGAAGACATTTAGGGAATATACTATGGTGGGTATTCCAAACGTAACCAAGAGGGTTACTCCCTACGTAAGACTGTTATGAATGCCTCAAGTTACCTTTATGTCTTATGATTATATGATTTATTCATTATTTTATGAGGTATGTTAAAGTGACTATGTTTTATGGGTAAAGTATGATTTAATTCTAATGTATATATTGAACTCATGTTTCCTTTCCATATTTTTATAACCCTTACTGAGCTTTTTATGCTCATCCGATGTTTTTGAAATGTTTTTCACAGGTCAAGGGAAAGGTACATGATGTGGTGATAGTTTCAAGGATGTGTCAAGAAAGAATCAATGTTTTATTTTAAATATGTTTCCGTTGATGGGAAGAATGAATACTATCTTTTATGTAACCACTTTTTTTAAATGTGGAATGTAATTCAAGTTTCATTATCTAATTCTCTAAAACTATAAACCTGAAAAGATCCTCAATGTGTAATCTTGTAATAACTCAAGGTTAAGTAAGTTTTAAGGTTGGGGCCTTATAGGTATCATTTATTTCATGGTTTTTTAACCAACACTCTTAGGAAATGTAATGTAATATGTGTGATTGTTAATCGGTTAAAAATTATTCCATTTCTTTCAAATTAAAGGGAATCACTCCATCGATGAGTTAAGAAACTAATATATTTAGAGGAAAATATTTCTTCTCCTAGGGTTACTTTGGGTACTAATTTAGATACATAAAATTATTTAAATTCATGGTTTATGTATATCATAATGACGTACCTCAGTATATTGGTTTTTTGGGTAGTGAATACCACCCGTAGATATACAAAAATATGAGGGGACTATTTAGGTGTTAGAAGTCATGGTGCGGGAATCTATACAATGTTTATCATCGAATTAAATAATATTATAAATCATTTATGTTTTGATTATAAAAATTATTATCAGGTGACTATTAAGATAGAACCCTTTGATGAAATGTAAAGTGGACAATAAGATAACATTTTGTGATGATTGTATGCTGAGAAACAGATAAATTAGGGGTTATTCTTATACAGTAGACATTAGATCATGTCAAGTTGTTAAAAAATGTATATTTATAGATTAGAAAATTAAAAATAACTATAATAATAATGACTTTAATCACTCAAATTTATAGTGGATGGATATGTATTTCCAAATGTATAGTTTATAATTGGTCGCAATCATATTTATAAGGATTATGTGTTGGTAGCTAGGTATATATGGCCATTCATGATTGTTGAGAGGATCTATCCAGTAGACTATTTTTTGCTCTTACATAATATTGAAGATACATTCACAACATGTTTCATTTTTTCACAAACTCAAAAATATCTCCCCAACCGTTAGCATCTGATTAATTTTGAAGATGTTTTACTTGAGGAAAATTCATCATTATAAGAGAATATGATTCGTATTGTGGATCATAGTGAGGAAAATCATGAGTTGATGACCTGAACATTCATTTGAGTGTTTTAGTAGAATGAAAATGTTCAGTTTGATATATAGCAGTGGAAAACTTATATGTATGACCATTTCAACAAACATATTACATTATATTCTTTTTAATTTTGGGGATAAACCATATTAAGATTTATTATATTATGGTGAGGTTGTAATCTATCAACCATGTTGTGCTATGTTTTTAATTTTATTAATTTTTTAAATGATATTATATTGATTTATTAAAAAATTTCACAAATGTGAGAAGGTTTCCGGAGTGTTCTGAGGGTTTGGAACTAGAAAATGTACAAAATGGGGCTTGAATCACATGGTTCATTGTATGATAATGGGTAATGGAAAACATTTTCAATATTTGTGCCTCATTTTATATGGGAACACTATTTTAAAAAATTTCTTGTTGGACCTATTAATATTTCTAGTTGGGGAACCCGAAATAAGAAATCATTCTAAAATATTCTTTAAGGTTTACCAAAACATGATACTATCCTAAGAGGACATGTTATTAGAGTTTCTCTTGAATGTGGGTTTAACATGGTTGGTGTATAGTTTTGAAATATGTGTGTCCAAACAATGTGACTCATAAAATTTATAAAATTTACAACATTCCACCCATAACATTATATTAACTCACCTTACTTTCTCCCCCATTTGTTTCTCATATTTCTTAGGTAATCTCCATGATTTTCCTCATCTATAAATGGTAATTCTCATTCTATTCTAGGCAGTTTGGATTTTCATTTATTTTTATTTGAACGATGTGTGAGTCTACAATTCTACTTTCTTTTATTCTACTAATTTTTCTATTTTATTATCAATCAACAATTACATATCATATACCATATATCAATTAATTTATATGAATTTGTGTTTATGTACAGTTACTAAAAATCAATGTATGAGGTTGAATAAGTCGATATCTATGAGAAGATTTTAGTTAGTGTAGGTTATTTTACCCAAAATAATGATATATTCAGTCACGTTTATATATATTTTGTGATTAAAATAACATGTTTCTATTCTCTATTCATATCTTATAAAATATTTTATACATTATTTTAATTATATAAGAACATCCTAGATCTCATTAGGTTGTTTATGAGCATGAGAAAAAACCAATAGCCACCCATGTGGTGTGAAAAATTCTTGGAAATAGAACGATTATATTTTTAATGATAAAATACATAGACTTAATTCTTGACCATGTAAGGAATGTTGGCTGACATGACTGTGTAGGAATTAGGGAACATTTAATAATAATGGAATTAAAGATTTTATGGTTTATTTTGATTATGGAAGTGATAATCATTGAAATTGAATGTCAGTATAAGTGAACAGTTTAAATAGAAACATAATGGTCATTCCATATGAATCAATAATACAATTGATTTTTTTGAAACTATGATAAAAATGTGTTTATCATGAACTATTATGGTAAATTTTTATGTATGAAATTGAATATTTTGATATTGAAATGTTTTTAAAAGGAATTTGTGTTAAAACATTAAAATTGTTTTATTCTGGATGGATTTGGATGTCATATTGGAGTTTTAAAAACTAGTAGTGTTCATGTATTCATTGGGATACCAAAATAACACTCTTGTCCTAAGGAGTTTGGTACATAGATTAAATGGCGGACTAATTATTTTTGAAAAAAAGTATTTGAACAAGGCGAGGGTACCGTTGAATGATAATACATTGTGCCAGTATTGAATTATTAATTAACGCCATTAATATTTATTATGTATAAACCACCCTATGGTTTATGTTTTAGTCGACCCGAATGGGAAAAATTTATTTGGATGGCCTGGGTGTTGATCTATAACCTGTAGAAAAAAGGATATTAATGATTAATGATTTTTTAATTTTTTAATTTTTTTTCATTTTATATTACTTCATATTACTATTTCCATAACTATTATATTGAATCATTACTACATTTGAGACAATTAGTTGTGGCCTATTTAGTTGTACTCAAACCCTACACAGGCTGCTATTGGAACCTTAGAAGTGATCATGGTCGTAGGTTTGGATAGGGAAATGGATAATAATAGATGGCTTATTTGGGTAATTTGGGATTGATCATCGATTATGGTACCATGTTATATATCGAGAAATATTTTAGTGATTTCAAATTTTTGTATTATTTACATTTTTTATTGAACATGTGATTATCAGAACCTAAAATATTTTTTCTATTTTTTTTATTTAATCTATTTTTGGAATTTATTATGAGATGTGTTGCCACCATATGATTATTATTATCTATTTTTTTTATATTGTTTACTTTGATAAATATGGTATACTCTATCATGTTCTATAGGAAACCCCACCATCATTTGTTATCATCCAGAATGCGGGAATGTTCAATTTAGTTCATTTTGTGAACATGTATTTATATTAATTAGAGTTATCCAAGATGGGATGTTAAATAAATACATGTATGAATGATAATGGTTTGTGTTTTCTAGAATGTTTTATATGTATTTTTAAAAAAGATTATGTTGCAGGATATTCAGTTTCAGTTAATCTATAACTATACTTTTTTGTTTTAATATGTCATTTTTTTGTTATGATATTATGGAGGGTGTTTTGTTATGATTGATATCATATATAGTCTATCAATAAAAATTCAATAAGTTATAGTTTTCTTGGAAATTTCATTCACTATAGTAGAATCCATGTTTGATAATTTATCAGAAATATTTTTTGAGAGACTATCAGATAAAAATGTGAAAAGTTGATCTGATAGTGTCATTACGTGATCATTATTGTTCAAATGGATATATTATTATTTTTTTATTTGAAGGAACAGATCCATGGTGGTATAGTAATTTTCAAAGATGGTCATTAATAGAAGATTGCAAAGTCTACTATATAGAAGATGATCCTTGCACAATAGATTGAATTCAAATTTATATTGATTCAAGGTAGAGTAATGTCTACCAATATAGTATATAGGGAAATGTGAATCTCTTCAAAATGAAATACTAAATGATCTATGAAGCTATTATGATGAGTTTATCATATTGATATGATTTGTAAAAGATTTATGAGTCATGAGAATAAGAAAATAAACATGATTTCATTAGATGGATGATTCTATAAAGTCATACATGAGAATCATTTGTAAAAATACTCTATATTAATTTCTATAATTTTTAGGTGGGTCAAAAGTATAAATTCCATCTCATTATACACTTCTAGATAGGAAAATATATTTGATTTTAATGGTCATAATTTTCATGGGAAGATCAATGGATGGAAGTTTGAGATTACCAAACTAAGTCAATTTGTCAATGTATATAATTTATAGGTGATGAAAAATATTGAGAAGATATGTTCGTTAGAATACACTAGACTTATATTTACTGAAAAATGGAATATTCATTTTATGGAGTGTTTTTAAATGATATCTTTAGAAAAACAATTTATTATGTTGTTCTATGTATATTTATATTAAATTTCTAATTTCTTTAATAACAATGGTTCAAATTTTTTCCCTTAACCATTTCAATCTTGATACATATTGGGGATGATTGAATAATTATTGTATCAATGTGTCTATATTATATTTCATCAAAATAAAATAATTTTTTAGAGTCATGATAATGATGATTAAAGGAGGAGGATGATTCAAAATGGACATTTTATTTTTGCAGTAGAATTCATTTGAGATACAATGAATTTCCCTAGATTCATTCCTATATTAAAGGTTAATGGAGTTCTATAAATATTACTCTTCATGTATCAATGATATATTAAGTTATTGTTTTTAAGAATATCATTGTGTGTTCCCCACATTAAATAATTTGGAAAAAAATATTATACTAGATAGGGGAATAATATAATGGAATCAAAAAAATGTGTTCATAATGGTGCAAGATTGAAGTTCGTATAGGTGTAAAGGAAAGAAGAAAATTTTATTTAGGAAAATAAGAAGATATCATACTAGAAAAAATATACGTGCACCAGTTGGAGTTTTACGTTATAGACAATATAATAAATAATGATATCCGAAATACAATTTGTGTGTGTTTTTTCATAAAGGATCTTAATATATTATATCATAATATAATATTTTTTAACTAACTGGATTTGGTATATTCTTTCAATTAGATATATAATGAGTTCAATGGTAGATGAATCTATTATATAAAAATCATATAATATTTAATTTGGTTGGAATTGTGACTGTCTACATGAAATTGTTGTAGTCACACACATTTGGGGTAAACTTTAAAAGTCCTATTATCCATTTATTACAATCACTTTTTTGTAGAAAAATAAAATTTTATATACAATGGAGAAAAATATTGAATCCCTAACAATTTATAGGGGAGATTGAAATTGCAAATAAATTTCAAACTATCATTCATAAATAGACACCTCTTCTCAAAGGTTCTTGAATTATTTTGAACATTATGTGGTAAATTAGAATACAAGATCCAAATTGATGATCATTACATATCTCATCATTGATAATACCAACATAGTCAATTGAATAAGTATTTCAAACATTAATGGAAGAACTACATATTAATTGAAAAATACAATGATACCATATTGTATTCCACTAGTCCTAGACGTGATTGGTGTTTCTTCAGTTGTATTTATAACTATTGATAATGATTCTCCTATGATATTTATCAATAAAATATATCCCAATGTTTAATATAGTAAATTTTTTGTTCTTTTTTATTATTAGAGATTTATAATATGAAGGTTAAGGAACTCATGATAGAATAATAAAATCAAGAAAACATGAATGAATATTCAATTAAAATTTAAAAGTAATTTAAGAGAAAATTTAAAAATGGGGGACTATGTTCAATTATATTATAATGATGGAAGATTTATATATTGGCGTCTATTTTACTGAAGATAACACAATTTGTTTCATCATCTGAGGACTTAAACATTGATTGGAAATTGATGAGGAACATGCAAAACATGGTTGATCAAAAAAACTTTAAATATGATTCTAAATTTGATTGGAATAATTTCTAATTTATAAATATTACTATTATGTATGATATGATAAAAAAATTTCTAATAAAAAAGATGATTAAGGAATGAATCTATTTTGAAACCATGAATAATAAGAAAAATTCAAGATATTTAACATTACATATTCGTTCTCAGTGAACTAGAATATCAAAATGATGATACTAAAGGTAGTGATATATTTATATCTCTTGTAAATTAAAATTATAATAATGTAAAAAATGTAAAAAATATTGTCAGTTAAATATTTTTAGTGTCTAGCCATTGGAAATTTTACTAGGACCTATTAGAATATTATAGTTGTGTAATGTGATTTTGATTCAAAAATATACATAGTAAACAAAGTGGAAAAAATATTCTATGGATGATATGTATTCCACAATATATAATAAAAATTACAGTAGATATAAAATAATTATGTAGTCTAAGAATTCATAGTTCAAATCTACATACCACAACTCATCACAATATGAAAATAACTATATGTTCAAATCATTTATTGAATATTTTTAAATCTGGGACTATACATCAATATAAGATTCCTAATAATATGAATATATTTATAATGTATATCAACTAATAAAATAACATATGGAATTTCTTTGGACAAACAAAAAACTCATGAATGGATCTAAAATAATATTTATGCTATGTGATAATAATAATATAGAAAATGATGAATTCCTTAATCATTGAGATGGGTTCACTGAAGATTCTAATTTTCACGTCTTTAATGTTATATAATAGGGATATATGTTTAAAAATAATGATGAAAAATGTTGTTTATAAAAGAATATTCATGTAAGATTCAATCAAACGGACCGCCGTAAGGAAATTCGATGAAGAAAATGATAGAAAAAATCAAAGAATAATCATAGGTAAATTCTATACCTATCAAGATGATGAATTAAATAATATTTGGAATTTAGTAAAATTATTAATAACTATAAAAATATAATATATATATACTAAGAATATATATGTCAAATACAATTATAGGAAGTAAATGGTCGAAAATTATAGTGAAAAATGTAGCACACTGACTAATGATAATAAAAATATACATAATAATTCATCCCCATTTAAATAATAATAATATTCTAAAATATTTTTTAACCTCAATAATATTATCATTTTAAAATCTAAGTTTTAATAAAATATTGAGGTTATATGCATATTTTTGGTATTGTCGTATATATGGACACAATGAATATACAATTTTCCACAATGTGTCACTCCATGTGAGTATGAATGTACTAAGAGGGATAAAGAGTGGAATAATAGAATGTAACATTATATAGTGATGTAAATAATTATATGAAATGGAATTTTATGTTTAAAAACACTCAAGGAAATTTCAATATGAATACTTGGAGTATTATTGTAAAATGTGTGACAAACCATGTAACTATTTTGAAGAATGTATGAAAACACTTCTAGGACTAATATCATATTATAGGGAAGAGAAGTTATCCATGACGAAGAAAATTTAAGATATAGATACTTTTATATACTTCTCTAAAATCATTTAGGATAAATAGTTTATGGATTCTTGATAGTGGAATCTCCTTGATAATGTTAGGTTATATAAATATCATGTAAAATATTGAATATAATACGGGAGGAAAATTAACATTAAAAAAAATAATTTCAATAAAAATTAGAGGATTTGGTATAGATGGTATTTATGCTTGGAAACTAAACTAAATGGATATTATGTTAATTAACTATCTTGAGAACAAAATATTATGTGTCAATAAATATTATTATGATAGTTAAAGAGATAACAAAAAAAAGAATCCTACAACATATGATGTCTGAAAGAAATTTTTTTTATTCTATGTTTGAAAGGACTAGTAAAAACAATATTTTTTAGATCCTTTTAGATCATTTTAATTTATCACATGGAATTTAATGAAGTTATGGTACCAAATATCAGAGTATCCAAGAAAAAAAACTATGGGAACTCCTTCTAAGGATTAATCAATAAGAATAATAATAAAAAATAAAAGGAAAGATGATGTTTCTATACGACATATAAGTAAGGAAATAGAAAATATCTAAGGCATATTAAGTTTTAAATTCAATATAAATTCCCCTGGATCTCATAAACTCGGATATTTATGCTCTAATGAGACGTTTATAAACAAAATGTTTTTTTTACTTTATTAATTTTATTAATGGATTCAATATGACTACCAATATAATGATTATGAAATATTAATTATAGGATTCTTAATTATTATGATGTTTTAAAATGTTTTTCATGTTATATTTTGAAGTATATATTCTAATATTGTCGATAGATAATATATATTACTACTAAAGTAACTTTTTGATGTATTATCATAATACTCATCGAATCAAACACCATTACAATTCTATCAACATTACTCAAGAAAAGGGGGTTGTAGAAATAAAATTTGATGATTAATGGATATGATAAGAAGTATATTTACATAATATATACATTCCAATTTATCTAAAGATAAATTTAATGTAAAATTGTGCATGCTCAAAATAGTTGTTTTCTTTGACTAGATTAAAAAAAATTCACTATGAGATGTTGTATAATAACCATTCTATTTAAATATAGATGCATGCTTTTGTGTGTAATTTTAAAATATAAATAAACAGTTTATATTTAAATATGTTTGAAGGAAAAATATAAGTTGTTTTCATGGTCTATTCAGCCAATGGAAGATGTTAAAAGCGATGAAATAAAAAAATACAGAAGTTGTACGACAAAATTGATATAAATATTATTTAAATTCATAATTCAATAACAAATTTTAATAATGATGACAGGAAAAATCATACATACAATATAATTATAAATTCCAATTAAGATTAAAATAAGGAATTTAATAATGAATGATATATTGTACAATTTATCTTAGACGGGTCTGCTGAGTAGAAAAGTAAGACCAAGAAAATAGCTAACGTGTTGTACTAAAAAATCGGTTGATTCCTATAAAATTCATTTTAAATTTGAAAGATTCAGTTTAAACCAAGGTAACATATGATTATATAATCAAAAATTTATAATCTCATAAATATAATACAAATTTTATGTAAAGACCCGCAAATTTCAAGGAAATTTTTTTTCTTAATTTTCTTTGGAATTTTACAAGAGCGCAGCTTCAGACGGCACCTGATTCCGAGGCCCGGTGTGCCCGGAATCAATTTCCGAAGTTTGGCTCGGGTACGTTCAGTGAACGGACGAGCGGGTTTTTCTATCTTTTGAACCGGTGCCCGGAATCGAATTCTGAGGGCACCGATGAAATCGCAGCGCCGGTATTTGCTTAGAAACGCCTCTTCCGGAGTTGCATTTGCTCAGACGTGGTTTTTTAAATTTTACGGCTTTAAGTCAGAAATAAAATAAAGTTTGTGCGACAACTTTATTTTATTTCACTTAAGCTGCTTGGAAGCCACTTGAAGTCACTTAAAGACGGCTTGAACTGAGTTGAACTGGATAGGATGCTATCCAGAAATATCCTACCCCTTGGTAGGATATTTGTGCGGTGGGGCCCGCACGAGCCCCGCCGTTTCTTTCGCTAAGTAACGCACCCGCGAAAACCCGTCAAAGTAACTGAAAAGTCAACCGACGCGTTTTCATTAATTCTTAACAGACCATTTAATTGGGCTGTTTCTTTCGTGAATTAAATGGGTCGTTTCTTTCGTTGAATTAATTCAACGAATTGATGGATCGTTTCTTAACCGGTTTCGTGTTGGCATGTTTATAAAATAAGACCAACCTAAAAAAATCCTTGGAAAGGATTTGAAAGAATCTTCGTTCCTTCATCTCCCCGCGAATAACGCGAAGAACGCGAAGAACGCGAAGAACGCGAAGAACGCCGGAACCGGAATTCGACGACGCACGATCCGCGACGTCAACAGCTTTTCCGCGACCTTCTTCTTCTTCTTCAGTGCCTCTTCTTCCGCGGCGAACCCGATCGGCGGTTAAAGGTGAGAATCGAAACTTCTAAATTCTCCCTTCTTAATTTCAATAACAACGGATTTAATTAATTAAATCCGTTTGTTCTTGATCTGGAGATTGGCGACGCGACGCCGGATACCGCGACGACGCGACGATCTCCTTCATCCGCGACGAGCGATTCCGCGACGACCTCTCGTCCGACGACGACGACAAGGTAAGGGTTGATTGGAATATTTTTATTTCTTTTCCCGTGTTTATTCTTTTCAAATAAAGAACCCGATCGGAACAATTTTAATCTATTTAAAATTGTTGATTTGGTTAATCCTTTTTCCTCCCGATGATTTTATGACTAACGCGGAGGGTGCGGGTCTAACGAACAAGACCCGACAACCCTCCGCCGATCTCTTTTGTTGTGCGGATATGGCGGACGACGACGAACCGCGCGGCAGGGGCGATCTGTTGATTCCGCAGTGAAGGACGCGTCCCGGGAGGAGTAACGGCGCAGACGGGAAAGGAATCGGGCCACCGGAGCATCTCCGGCGGCCCGCGGAAGGCGGCGGCGGCGCGGGTCGCCGGCGCGGCGGCGCCGGCGACCGGAGGCAGCGGCGCCCGGCGCGCCGCCGTGGAGAACTTCCGCCGCGGCTGAAGCCGCGGCGGCAGCGGCCGGTTCCGCGGCCGCGCGGAACCGGGAACGGACGCGGCGGCCCGGCCGCGTCCGCGTGACAAGCGGCCCCCCGCGGGGCCGCGATTCTCTCCAGCCGCGGGTCAAGCCCGCGGCAATCTTTGGCCGCCCGGCCGAAGCCGAGCCGGCCGGTCCGGTCGGCCGGGCCGCGCCCAGGCCGGACCGGACCCGGCCGAGCCGGTTCGGGCCGGGTCGGGCCGAACCGGTTCGGGCCGACCCGGTTAGGCCGACCCCAGGGGGGGTTCGGGCCGGGTCGCCCCGGGCCCAGAACCCCCGTTTCGGGCCCTCTTCGGTCTTTCGCCCATATCTTGGGCCTGGGACCTCCGATTGACGAACCGTCAGCGGCTACGCGATCCTTGGATCGAGACGGTCGTTTCGGTATATTATACTCAAGATTTCGGAAGACTTTGGGTTCGGCCGGGTTGGTTCGTACACGAAGCCAACCGGGCCCTCGGAGCGGAAACGCTCATAACTTGAGCTACGGACGTCTGATCGACGTACCGTCAGCTGTGGTAGTTTCCTCTAAGTGAGACGGAGCTTTTGGAATACTCCGCCCGAGGATCGGACACAGGCGGAGTACGGTCGGGTTGGTTTTTCCCTAAAAACCAACCGGGCCCCTGGGACGAAAATGCCAATAACTCTCAGACCGGGCGTCCGATTGACGCGCCGTCTGTCGCGTTGAGATCCTGTTGTCGATATGGAACTTTTGGATACATCAACTTCGGACTACGTGTCAGTTGATGTATCAGCCCCTCGGCTCGTGGAGCGGACCCTCCTAAACGAGCTCGCTATGTGCGGGAACCCTAGCGCTGGCTATGACGACGACGGCAGAGCAGAGATCCTCCGTGGACTGCGACGACGGCAGAGCAGAGATCTTCCGTGGACTGCGACGACGGCAGAGCAGAGATCCTCCGTGGACTGCGACGACGGCAGAGCAGAGATCCTTCGTGGACTGCAGCGACGACTGTGCAGGAACCTCAGTGGACTGCGTCGACTACTGCACTCAGCGATCCTACGCGGATCAGTGCCCGATCCTGTGTGGGTCCTACTACCGGTTCTGTGTGAGCCACTGCCTACCGGTTCTGTGTGAGCCACTGCCTACCGGTTCTGTGTGAGCCTTTGCCTACAGGTTCTGTGTGAGCCCGATCCTATGTGGGTCTTTTGCGGGGGTTAGTACCTATCGATCCTTCGTGGGTCCGACGACTTAGACGGATCAGTGATCGTCTTTGACGTCATCTGAAATAGTATACCTGGTTGAGCTGAATTTTACTGTTACTCTCCTTTGTGGATTGTGTTGAACTATCCTTTGTGGATTTACTGTTTACTCTCCTTGTGGATTTGAGTCTTGCTTTCCTTTGTGGATTGAGTTGTTCTTGAGCCCGTGAGCAGAGCTAGAAGTGGGAACTTAGGTATATGTATGGGCATATACCTAAGTCGAGTCAGATGTTACTTCGTGATTGCATCCTTCCTTTGTGCTATATCCTTTGTGGATTTCGGGAGACCTTCGGGGGTCTCGGGGTCCTTACTGAGTAGTTGTACTCACCCCTGCACGGGCTATGCCCGCACCTTGTTGTGTTGGTTGCAGACGACGGACAACGCTGATCACGGTTGGGCGTGGAGCAGGACGGTACCTGGAGGTGGACCACTGGGCGGGACATGCTCGGAGCGGACGTGGGACCCGAGGAGCCTGGAGGCTATCTGTACCCACCCTTCAGGTGGGATTGCCAGTGGACGACACGAGGCCGCCGTCTTTTCTTCAGTTGTTGTACTTTACTTTTCAGTTGTACTTTACAGTTGGGCTTGTATTTCCGGCCCCCTTTACTTTCTGCACTTTACTTTCCGCTTGCTGACTCTGTGTGGTTGTTACTTATAAAGGCAATGCCTTCCCTGTTTACTGGGATTTTACGCCTTGGTGCTAGTCGCCAGCCCCTAGCCTATGGAAGGCGGGCTTGGGGTAGTCACGGCACGGGCCCCGAGGACGGGTCGTGACAAATTGGTATCAGAGGTGGTCGGTTCTACCGCAGACTCTGATCGTCCTTTCTTTCTATGTGAAGCAATAGTGTTTAGTGTATTGAGTGTGGTTATCAGTTCAGGGAGCCCAGTGTTGGTGCGGCGGCCGACGTATCCGTACACCAGGACCCTGACTCCTGATTTCCGACTTAATGCATGAAAACATTGATTGCGTGTGTGTTTCAAGTTTTCTTTGTGATTACTTGTGTCAGCTCACCGGGTATACTGATCTGCTTTATGAAAGTCTCAAGTTTTCCTTGTGATTACTTGTGCCAGCTCACCAGGTATACTGTTCTGACTGTGGTGCTCTTGTTCTCCTTTTCAGGATGGCCCCGCGACGACTTCCAGCTAGGGTTCCGAGTTTTGGGCGCGACGGCAGCCCACCGAGCGACGATGCCTCGGTGCAGGGCCCTTTGCCAGTAGTGGCACCGGCGGTAGCTTTACCCGCCGAGCCACCGATGCTACCAGTACCAGACGCTGACGATGCACGTCGCCTCAGGGCACTGCACGAGTTTCAGAGCCAGCGACCGCCCAGGTTTCGCGGTGAGGCGGACCCCCAGGCCACCGAGGACTGGCTAGAGGCGGTGGTACGGATCTTCAGGCTAGTGAGGACACCAGCGGATCTCATGGTGATTCTCGCGGCCAGCCTCCTGCAGGCGGCGGCAGGACGATGGTGGAGCTTGATGCTCCAGGTTCACGATGAGGCATCCTTGCTCTGGGCGTACTTCGAGAGCCTCTTCCGCTCTGAGTTCGTCCCGGCCACCCTCCGAGCGGTGCGCATCCAGGAGCTTCTCCAGCTGCGCCAGGGCAGCATGACGGTCGCTCAGTACGCGGCGAGGTTCACGGACCTATCTCGCTACTCGACCGACATGGTACGGGACCCCTTCTTCCGGGCCCGGACCTTCGAGCAGGGCTTGCGACAGGAGATTCGGGCGTCGTTGATCTCCCTCAGCATTCCGACCCAGGCGGGAGTGCTGGAGCGAGCCCTCCTGATCGAGAGCTTCCTGGCAGAGCCTTCTTCAGCGGCGAGACCTAGCGCAGGGCGGCAGGTAGCTGAGTCTTCGGCAGCAGGTAGCCGACGGATGACTCTCGGGTCCAGGCAGACCAGACCCCCACGCAGACGGCCTCAGGACACCGGCTCAGCAGTACGGGGCACACAGCGGAGTGCCAGCCTTCCGAGAGGCAGGTTGTGCTACTCTTGCGGCGGGCAGGGTCACATGGCTCGTGATTTCCCGACTCGCCGACCAGAGGAGCAGCAAACGGTGGAGGGGCCACCCAGGCAGAGGCAGAGGGTCGACCGTGGCGGTCCGCAGGGAGGAGGCGGACGAGGCAGAGGAGCTGGCCGAGCAGCGGGTGGTGGGCGACGCTTCCAGGCTCTACCCCCCCCCCCACCACCAGGAGGGCCACCTCGACCACAGGGAGCTGGCGGGCAGGGACAGGCCCAGCTCCAGGCAGTGGAGGCCTACGACCCCGACATGCCAGAGATGAGTCGAGGTACGATCTGTGTCTATTCCACCCTTGCTGCAGTACTTATAGACACAGGAGCGAGTCACTCTTTCATAGCCTCTGCCCTTGTTCGGAGCTCGGAGATTCCGACTGAGCCGTTGGCTCGATCCTTACGGCTAGAGACTCCTACGGGAGCAGACTCGACGATTACGCACTGGTGCCGGCAGTGTGAGCTTACTCTAGGAGGCGAGAGCTTCGGCTGGGATCTCCTTGTAGCAGCGTCGAGGCCTTATGACGTCATCTTGGGCATGGATTGGCTATCCACGGTTCATGCCCAGATCGACTGTTTTAGGCGCAAGGTGCGATGTGTTCGTACCGACGGGAGCAGGTTTACCTTCACCGGCGAGAAGGGAACCTTTGCAGCACAGGATGAACTTCCGCGGAGGAGAGTGCAGCCTATCTCTCATCAGTTGGCTAGCCTCATCCTAGGAGCAGTGGACGTGCGGAGTCCGGCTTTTCCTGCAGTGGTGGACCAGTACGTAGACGTCTTTCCCGACGACGTTCCAGGGCTACCTCCTCGTAGAGAGGTAGAATTTTACATCGACTTGTACCCCGGGACAGCCCCGATATCTACTCCAGCATATCGGATGGCCCCCGCCGAGCTTCGGGAGCTGCGGGTACAGTTGGAGGACTTGCAGAGCAAGGGGTTTATCCGACCCAGTGTTTCACCCTGGGCTTCCCCGATTTTGTTCGCCAAGAAGGCGGACGGGAGCTTGCGACTATGTGTCGACTATCGTCGCCTGAACCAGGTGACAGTGAGGAACAAGTATCCGCTGCCACGGATTGATGACCTCTTCGATCAGCTCAAGGGAGCGCGGTGGTTCTCGAAGATAGACCTCCGGTCAGGCTATCATCAGCTCAGAGTTCGAGACGAGGACGTGCAGAAGACGGCCTTCAGGTGTCGGTATGGCCATTATGGGTTCTTGGTTATGCCATTCGGCGTAACCAATGCTCCAGCAGTGTTCATGAGCCTCATGAACAGGATCTTCCAGCCATACCTTGACCGATTTGTCGTGGTCTTCATTGACGACATTTTGGTATACTCGACGACTGAGGAGGAGCATGCCTACCACCTGCGAGTTGTGCTAGACACGCTCCGAGAGCACCAGCTTTATGGCAAGCTCTCAAAATGCCAGTTCTGGTTACGTGAGGTCCATTTCTTGGGACACGTCATCTCTGAGGCGGGAGTTGCAGTGGATCCCGCGAAGATCGAGGCAGTGCTAGCTTGGGAGCCACCCAAAAGCGTGACAGAGGTGCGGAGCTTCTTGGGCCTAGCCGGATACTATCGGAGATTCGTGCCAGACTTCTCCAGAGTTGCGGCACCACTCTCAGCGTTGACGAAGAAGGGGAAACCCTTCGTGTGGTCAGACAGATGTCAACAGAGCTTCCAGGAGCTGAGGCAGAGGTTGACCAGCGCACCTATCTTGAGGTTTCCTGAGGAGGGAGTTGGATACGTAGTTTACTGCGATGCGTCAGGGACTGGACTCGGGTGCGTCCTAATGCAGGAGCGGGCCGTGATCGCCTACGGATCACGTCAGTTGAGGCCGCATGAGCAGAACTACGCCACTCATGACCTGGAGTTAGCAGCAGTGGTCTTCGCTCTGAAGACTTGGCGGCACTATCTGATGGGCGAGCGCTTCACAGTCTTTTCTGACCACCAGAGTCTCAGGTATATCTTCTCTCAGAAGGACCTGAACCTGAGACAGCGGAGATGGCTTGAGTTCCTCCAGGACTATGACTTTGAGATAGTCTATACTCCTGGGAAGGGGAACGTGGTAGCCGATGCCCTCAGCAGGAGGACGGGCATTCAGCTACTTGAGGAGGCGACGGAGCAGCTAGCCTCCTTGCAGATATCCTTCGTGGATAGAGACGGAGCAGCCTTTCTTCAGTCTCTCACAGTCTCTCCTCCACTTCTACAGCGGGTCAGAGAGGCTCAGCGTGGGGACGCTGACTGTGAGACCCGGCGTGCACTGATATCCTCAGGTCAGGCGCCTGATGGTTTCTCCCTTGGAGCAGAGCACGACATCCTTTTCAGAGGACGTACCTTTGTACCAGTCGCTTTACGAGAGGAGGTGCTGAGAGAGTTTCACACTTCTCCCTTGGCGGTGCATCCCGGAGTGGCGAAGATGTACCAGGATCTCAGACGACAGCACTGGTGGCCGGGCATGAAGAAAGCTGTGGCAGGGTTCGTTTCGTGATGCCTCACCTGCCAGCAGGTGAAGGCAGAGCATCAGGTACCAGCAGGCTTGGTACAGCCCTTGGAGGTCCTGGAGTGGAAGTGGGACGGCATATCTATGGACTTCGTGACTGGACTTCCACGCACTTCCAGAGGTCACGACTCCATTTGGGTGATTGTTGACCGACTCACCAAGTCGGCACACTTCTTACCCATCAGAGAGCAGGGCTCAGTGGAGAGCTTGGGACGTCTTTACGTCCAGGAGATCGTACGGCTTCACGGTGTGCCATCATCTATCGTCTCTGATCGAGATGCTCGTTTCACTTCCCGGCTTTGGAAGGGGTTGCAGGAGGCGTTCGGGACGCGGCTCCACCTGAGCACAGCCTTCCACCCTCAGACGGATGGTCAGACGGAGAGGACCATTCAGACACTCGAGGACATGCTCCGTGCATGTGTTCTCGACTTTGGTCGCAGCTGGGAGGACCACCTACCCTTGGTGGAGTTCGCGTACAACAACAGCTACCACTCCACCATCGGGATGGCACCATACGAGGCGTTGTACGGCAGACCCTGCAGATCACCGTTGTGCTGGACAGACCCTGGGGAGTCAGCACTCGTGGGACCAGAGATGGTCCGAGCCACGACAGAGAAGGTCCAGATCATCCAGGAGAGGATGAGGACAGCTCAGAGCCGGCAGAAGTCATATGCTGACAGGAGGCGGAGGCCACTAGAGTTCGAGGATGGCGACCACGTCTTTTTGCGTGTCTCACCTCGACGTGGGTTGCGGAGATTTGGCCGAGGCGGCAAGTTGTCTCCACGCTTCATCGGGCCTTTCCAGGTCCTCAGCAGGATAGGAGAGGTGGCTTATCGCCTGGCTCTACCACCTCAGTTGCACCGGGTGCACGACGTCTTCCACGTGTCTCAGCTGGGGAGATACGTGCACGACCCGACGCACATCATCGACTTTGGGGAGCTGGACGTGGACGATGGGGCGACTTTTGCGGAGGTTCCAGTGGAGATCGAGGATCGACAGGAGCGGGTCCTACGTGGGTGGTCGATTCCTCTTGTGCGCGTCAGATGGCAGCACGAGAACCTCCAGGAGAGCACTTGGGAGCGGGAGGCTCAGATGCGTGCTCAGTACCCCCATTTGTTCCCCTAGTTTTTGATGTATCTTTACGGGGACGTAAAGCCCTGAGGTGGGAGTAATGTAAAGACCCGCAAATTTCAAGGAAATTTTTTTCTTAATTTTCTTTGGAATTTTACAAGAGCGCAGCTTCAGACGGCACCTGATTCCGAGGCCCGGTGTGCCCGGAATCAATTTCCGAAGTTTGGCTCGGGTACGTTCAGTGAACGGACGAGCGGGTTTTTCTATCTTTTGAACCGGTGCCCGGAATCGAATTCTGAGGGCACCGATGAAATCGCAGCGCCGGTATTTGCTTAGAAACGCCTCTTCCGGAGTTGCGTTTGCTCAGACGTGGTTTTTTAAATTTTACGGCTTTAAGTCAGAAATAAAATAAAGTTTGTGCGACAACTTTATTTTATTTCACTTAAGCTGCTTGGAAGCCACTTGAAGTCACTTAAAGACGGCTTGAACTGAGTTGAACTGGATAGGATGCTATCCAGAAATATCCTACCCCTTGGTAGGATATTTGTGCGGTGGGGCCCGCACGAGCCCCGCCGTTTCTTTCGCTAAGTAACGCACCCGCGAAAACCCGTCAAAGTAACTGAAAAGTCAACCGACGCGTTTTCTTTAATTCTTAACAGACCATTTAATTGGGCTGTTTCTTTCGTGAATTAAATGGGTCGTTTCTTTCGTTGAATTAATTCAACGAATTGATGTATCGTTTCTTAACCGGTTTCGTGTTGGCATGTTTATAAAATAAGACCAACCTAAAAAAATCCTTGGAAAGGATTTGAAAGAATCTTCGTTCCTTCATCTCCCCGCGAAGAACGCGAAGAACGCGAAGAACGCGAAGAACGCGAAGAACGCCGGAACCGGAATTCGACGACGCACGATCCGCGACGTCAACAGCTTTTCCGCGACCTTCTTCTTCTTCTTCGGTGCCTCTTCTTCCGCGGCGAACCCGATCGGCGGTTAAAGGTTAGAATCGAAACTTCTAAATTCTCCCTTCATAATTTCAATAACAACGGATTTAATTAATTAAATCCGTTTGTTCTTGATCCGGAGATTGGCGACGCGACGCCGGATACCGCGACGACGCGACGATCTCCTTCATCCGCGACGAGCGATTCCGCGACGACCTCTCGTCCGACGACGACGACAAGGTAAGGGTTGATTGGAATATTTTTATTTCTTTTCCCGTGTTTATTCTTTTCAAATAAAGAACCCGATCGGAACAATTTTAATCTATTTAAAATTGTTGATTTGGTTAATCCTTTTTCCTCCCGATGATTTTATGACTAACGCGGAGGGTGCGGGTCTAACGAACAAGACCCGACAACCCTCCGCCGATCTCTTTTGTTGTGCGGATATAGCGGACGACGAAGAACCGCGCGGCAGGGGCGATCTGTTGATTCCGCAGTGAAGGACGCGTCCCGGGAGGAGTAACGGCGCAGACGGGAAAGGAATCGGGCCACCGGAGCATCTCCGGCGACCGGAGGCGGCGGCGCCCGGCGCGCCGCCGTGGAGAACTTCCGCCGCGGCTGAAGCCGCGGCGGCGGCGGCCGGTTCCGCGGCCGCGCGGAACCGGGAACGGACGCGGCGGCCCGGCCGCGTCCGCGTGACAGGCGGCCCCCCGCGGGGCCGCGATTCTCTCCAGCCGCGGGTCAAGCCCGCGGCAATCTTCGGCCGCGCGGCCGAAGCCGAGCCGGCCGGTCCGGTCGGCCGGGCCGCGCCCAGGCCGGACCGGACCCAGCCGAGCCGGTTCGGGCCGGGTCGGGCCGACCCGGTTCGGGCCGACCCGGTGCGGCCGACCCCAGGGGGGGTTCGGGCCGGGTCGCCCCGGGCCCAGAACCCCCGTTTCGGGCCCTCTTCGGTCTTTCGCCCATATCTTGGGCCTGGGACCTCCGATTGACGAACCGTCAGCAGCTACGCGATCCTTGGATCGAGACGGTCGTTTCGGTATATTATACTCAAGGTTTCGGAAGACTTTGGGTTCGGCCGGGTTGGTTCGTACACGAAGCCAACCGGGCCCTCGGAGCGGAAACGCTCATAACTTGAGCTACGGACGTCTGATCGACGTACCGTCAGCTGTGGTAGTTTCCTCTAAGTGAGACGGAGCTTTTGGCATACTCCGCCCGAGGATCGGACACAGGCGGAGTACGGTCGGGTTGGTTTTTCCCTAAAAACCAATCGGGCCCCTGGGACGAAAATGCCAATAACTCTCAGACCGGGCGTCCGATTGACGCGCCGTCTGTCGCGTTGAGATCCTGTTGTCGATATGGAACTTTTGGATACATCAACTTCGGACTACGTGTCAGTTGATGTATCAGCCCCTCGGCTCGTGGAGCGGACCCTCCTAAATGAGCTCGCTATGTGCGGGAACCCTAGCGCTGGCTGTGACGACGACGGCAGAGCAGAGATCCTCGGTGGACTGCGACGACGGCAGAGCAGAGATCCTCCGTGGACTGCGACGACGGCAGAGCAGAGATCCTCCGTGGACTGCGACGACGGCAGAGCAGAGATCCTTTGTGGACTGCAGCGACGACTGTGCAGGAACCTCAGTGGACTGCGTCGACTACTGCACTCAGCGATCCTACGCGGATCAGTGCCCGATCCTGTGTGGGTCCTACTACCGGTTCTGTGTGAGCCACTGCCTACCGGTTATGTGTGAGCCACTGCCTACCGGTTCTGTGTGAGCCTTTGCCTACAGGTTCTGTGTGAGCCTGATCCTATGTGGGTCTTTTGCGGGGGTTAGTACCTATCGATCCTTCGTGGGTCCGACGACTTAGACGGATCAGTGATCGTCTTTGACGTCATCTGAAATAGTATACCTGGTTGAGCTGAATTTTACTGTTACTCTCCTTTGTGGATTGTGTTGAACTATCCTTTGTGGATTTACTGTTTACTCTCCTTGTGGATTTGAGTCTTGCTTTCCTTTGTGGATTGAGTTGTTCTTGAGCTCGTGAGCAGAGCTAGAAGTGGGAACTTAGGTATATGTATGGGCATATACCTAAGTCGAGTCAGATGTTACTTCGTGATTGCATCTTTCCTTTGTGCTATATCCTTTGTGGATTTCGGGAGACCTTCGGGGGTCTCGGGGTCCTTACTGAGTAGTTGTACTCACCCCTGCACGGGCTATGCCCGCACCTTGTTGTGTTGGTTGCAGACGACGGACAGCGCTGATCACGGTTGGGCGTGGAGCAGGACGGTACCTGGAGGTGGACCACTGGGCGGGACGTGCTCGGAGCGGACGTGGGACCCGAGGAGCCTGGAGGCTATCTGTACCCACCCTTCAGGTGGGATTGCCAGTGGACGACACGAGGCCGCCGTCTTTTCTTCAGTTGCTGTACTTTACTTTTCAGTTGTACTTTACAGTTGGGCTTGTATTTCCGGCCCCCTTTACTTTCTGCACTTTACTTTCCGCTTGCTGACTCTGTGTGGTTGTTACTTATAAAGGCAATGCCTTCCCTGTTTACTGGGATTTTACGCCTTGGTGCTAGTCGCCAGCCCCTGGCCTATGGAAGGCGGGCTTGGGGTAGTCACGGCACGGGCCCCGAGGACGGGTCGTGACATTTTATTTTGTGGAAGATGAAAATAATTATGGTTATATAGGTTTAATGAAGAGTTCTATTAGATTTAAAAACATCACACCTGGGATTTAGTTACATGTATATTAGGATATAATTTTTGTGTGATAAAATGTCTTCTAATAAATATGCTCAATGAATATGAAGATATTTAATGAAATGTTTTTTATATTAATTTGAAATAATCCTCATCAGATGAAATTGTTCTTTTTGAAGGAATTTTATATCATATTTCAAGACATGATAATATATGATTGTTATTGGTTGTTAGTGGTCATTGAAATTAAATTTACAATCCTATCAATGACAAGACTTATTTCATTAATGTAAAAATTGATGAATAATAGTATATTGAGAAACCATGTTGGTTTATACATGATAATGATGAGTTAATGGTGCTTAAACATATAATATATTTACAAGTGATTCAACATTCAACTCATTTAGGGTATTCAATACATGATAGTTTCTTAAATCAATTGAACATTTCTAAAAATATTTTCAATAATGACTTGTATATTAAGGCGATGAACAGAGGATACCAATTAGACATTGTTATGTTGATAATATAATTTTTAAGTATATATGAAAAAATAATGTGATGAATATTATTATTAAATAATGATGATTATATAGAGTTCTATTCCTGGAGATTTATAAATACTTTTATGATTAAAATTTAAATATTGCTCATGATACATATTCCGTATAAAATAATTATATACCAATGAGTTATTTTAAATGTTTGGAATGGTATATTAAATAGTGGCTTCTAATATAATATATATTGGTAAAAATATATGTATAAATGAATGTTGGAAATGTATTAATTATAAATACATTCTAATGTTGAATGGAAGAATATTCTCTCTCAGTGCATCAATACAATACATTTCATAATTTATTACATTGTTTGAATGATATTAGTGTCATTTGAAAGATTCATAATGATGGTAGAAAATATAATAATCTAGTATGTTACAAGAACATTAAATTGTTTCCACACATAGATTACATTTAATGAGATTAAATTTATCAGGTTTACCGATGTTGATTCTGATGGGGATTTTAATTACAGAAAATAAACATATGTTGGAAATATTATCATTTGAGGATGTGATGTGAGATAGAATAGTATGAAACCCATTTGTTTGAAATTGATTATTGTAGAAGAAAAATAAATTTTCATCTCATTTTTTTAAATAAAATGATGTTTATTGATGTTTTTCTAGATTTTTTAAAATTGAATATTAAAAAACCATTGAGGATTCCCTATCATAATAAATGTTAGATTGAATTATTTAAAACATTGAAGAACTATTATAGATAAATGATCATTAATATTAAATATAATTTAAATAAGGATAAAAGTACATGTGGGGTTATTATTATAGAGTACAATTAATGAATATATGAAATTTTTATGTTTTAAGTAGTGTTATACCAAATAAATGAGTTATGGAATTATGCATGAAACAACATATTCATCATCAACCAATGAATTTTTTATTTTATAAGGAATGTGTCCCCATCCTTATATTGGGTTATGTATCAAAAGATTGATAATAAGAACAATTATATTGAATATGTACAATCTATGTTTCGTGAAACTGAAGCTGGTGTTTTTTCAAAAAATTGGATGTACTAATTGAGGGGGTGTTTAAAAATATCATAAAAACAAAATTTCTTTCTTTGGGGTTATAATTACTTAAAAAAATTATTCAACTAGTAGTGTGGTGTTAAGACATAATCTATAAGAAATGAGGTTTTTAATGGACGTTTCAAATAAAATATCGGCCATATGAGAAAGGTTACCACAAATCTAATGAGGGGATTAAACATACATGGGTTTTTTTGTAATATTTTATCTATATGTTGTCAACATTTTATAGGTGAATGTTGTATGTTTAGTAAAAAATTACATTATTAATATTTTTGGGAAGTTTTAAATACCAGGTTATGAAACATTAATTATTATTTTTAATGATTCTATATAGATCATATTATTAATTTCATAAATAAGATAACCATGATTGAAGATGAATTTGTTAGTGTTATTTAAAATGGGTAATAGTAAAAGATTAATGAAAAATTTAATGATGACACTGTAAAAAAATAATTTTGTCATTGTATGAAGTGTTATATTTGAGGTTTTTATGTTTATATTCAAGATGATCATATATACATGTATGAAGGAAAATTTTTTGAGTCCACTTGAAATTGGAATATAAAATTAAAAAACCTATATTTATTGATAAATAGTTTGTAAGAAGTTGAAAGTAGAAAATATTTGTCGTATAATAAAAAATAAAATGTTATAATGTCACAAGGGATTATTGGTTATGAAATCTATTATATTGAATCTATTTTTAAATGATCAATTATAGATTGTTTCACTGGTCATATTTTTATTTCACTTGTAGAATTCATGTTTTCTAATGTAGTATATTTACGTTAAAGAATGATCTTGGGGCATGATTATTCAATGATTATCAAATAGTGAGAGATGGTATTCAATGGAATGGTAATGGATAATTATTTAAGATTTCCTTCAAACCATAATTATCAAAGAGGTACAGTCATTTTCAATGGTTTATATGAGGATAAAATTGATATGTTTACTAGGTGGAATGTTAAAAAAATTAGATGACGAGATGAAGGATCCTAAAAAAATATAAGATTTTTAACCAGTCTACTAAATATTAGATATTAAGTAAAAATGAAAGGATATATGATGTGATCAATAAAGTCGTTCATATGAGTTTATCAAGTAAAGATGATAGGTCAATAATCAATTAAATAAAAAATCTTCGAAAAGAGAAATATGATGTCAATGTATAAATGATTCTATAAAATTTTTTCAAATCGATATTTTTGTAAAAATCCCTATATAATGATATAAAATATGTAGGTGGTCCATATATATAATTTAGAATTAAAAAAAAGTATAATATATAATAATATATTTTACTCAAATATTTGGATGTTTCTTGTGAAGAGGAATTTATTATTGATTGTACAGTTTACGGTACTGAATCAATCTGTTAATGAGGATTATGGATAGGTGAGTAGTACTTTAAAATTTAATTTATATTTTAATGGTACATGGTAAATATTAACCATACAAAGGAACAATCATCAACCAGAGAAGTTTGTAACGATTTACTCAGAAAAATAATTTTTTTTGAAGTTTTGATGACGTTTACATAATAATTTTAAATTTATTAATAAAGATGATTCTAAGAGATTATTTAAATTTTTTTTCTAGAGTTTTTTTATGATGTTTTAAGAAAGTTTCTGATCTTATGTTATAATGAAGATTTTAGATTATTCATGATAGTTTGACAGGTGTCCAAATAAATGTTCATTAAGGGGTATGATTCAAAAATCTTGTTTGAATATATTGGGAAGATTAACTTGAGATCCAATAATTTTTCCTAGATTTATTCTTATATATAGTGTTGATAAAACAGTATAAAAAACATTGATTGATCAAAAGATTTATATAGGGAGAGAAATTGATAAGGTTTTTAATTGAAAAGAAGTTTGAGTTTCTATAAAAGAAAACATTATGTTGAAGAAGATGTACATAAATTCGTAGCACCAGATAGAGGTACTATATATAGTTGTACTTATAGGCACCAAAAAGCGGAGTACAAAAGGTGAAACAGATAATGGAATACTATATTTGGGTGAATTGGATTGAATTATACCAAAAACATCATGGGTCCAATAAATAAAGTCATATCAGACAAAGTGTTTTAGAGAGGGAAATTATAGATTATGTTTTTATGATGTGAATCATAATTTTTCTTATTTTAGTATGGATCAAAAGATAATAAAGTATTAAAATTTAATTGATTCATTACAATTACCTATCAAATGTTTCAATAACACTCATGGGAGTTAGCTTATTATTATTCAATTTATATCATATTGAATTTCCAAGGATATATGGGAGTTTAGAAGAAAATTTTTTTCTCACACACATTGGCATATAACATTATAAATAATTTTGTCCCTCTTTATTTTATTACCATTTAATATGAGTAAATTCAATATATAAATTTTATAAAGACAAAAAATATAAAAAATAGCCGTTAATTTCAATAGAAAATATGTTGTAAAATATCAATGTTAATCCATCTCTCTTTTTTATTGGTTTTCATATTCCTATAATGTTCAATACCCAAGATACAAATTCTAAAATTAACAATTTATTATAATTATATATTCTCTATTTTATGTAAACAATATTTCTTATGTTTTATAGAGAACTATAACTTCTTGGATGAACCTATGGATTAACATAATAATGGATTAAATTATAACCTATATCAGATCAATGGAATCTATATAAAACCCCACATTAGTTTTAAAACCCATTTTATATATACTAGGTTTATCTTAAACCCTATTATGTAGTTTGACCATATACATGGTCAAATTTAGAACAATTACAATTAGAAAATATAATATACCTTATCTATCATGGGTGTATAATCAATATTAGATAAACAAAAATGTAATGATTATAAAAATATAATTTTCCATTCTATATTTGGATACGGTTTCCTGCCAATTATATTTTTCTAATGATAGTCAAATTTTTGGCCATTTTCATCATTGTGATTTCATAATTCTACTTTTAACATTCACTGTATTTTAATAAAACATACATATTATAAAATACTCTTCTATATATATAAAACTCAATAATGTAAGACATAAATATAAGTATATATAATTTTAATATATAATTACACACGTTAACCTTTTTAGAAATGAAACCAAAACTAGAAAATGAAATATTATTTTCCTCAAATTCAATATTAATACTATCATTGTTTGATAATATCCTTGAATCTGTGTCCCATTAAGCTTTATGAACCTAAAATACATCATTTTAAGTGATAATATATTCCATTTTAAAGATGTGATAAATCAAAAAGATTCCTTTAATGTTTATTCTCACATATTTCCATATGAAGAGAGACCTCCCAAAAATTTATAGATTTCGTCATCATTAAGAGAGATTTAATTATTCATGCATGTTTTTTATCTCTTATTTTGATCCACACAAAATAATTTTCCTCAAGAACATTATCGTTGAAGATCATAACTGTAGGGTTCTCCCAAAGAGTGTTGGATCAATTTTCTTAACAGAGATGGCTGTTTGGTTTCATGTGCCTTGTAAAAAAATTTCAATTCATCTTCATGAATTTTTATTTTCTTTTTTAAGGTTCATTTTTACAATTTATCCTTTTTTAGGACCTAAAACTGATAAAATTTTACACCATGATACCCTCGGAAATATCTTTAATTAATTTATACTATTCCACTTGTTTTTTAGATTCTACTATAATATATATTTAATTGAAGATATTATTAGAGGAAAATATATCCAGCTTGGTGTTTTGGATAATGATTATCATTCTTCTCAAAGTGGTGGAGAATATTGAGGATGAATGTGTTAATAATGGAATCATTTATTTTCATTTGATTTCCATTATATATTTTAATATTTATTTAATTTTATTGAGCCACTTTATGATTTACACATTAACTATCCTCTTTTGAAACTAACATAATGACGACGAAAATCTATTATAGTTCATCCTTGGTGATGTACATTTTTTTAGAAAATCAAGAATCTCCATTTTCATCAAGAAGTTGTCTAAAAAAGGAATGGGATCATAATATAATGAATTTAGTTTGTGTCCTCCATACATGAGACCAAAATTATCCAATAATTCCTCTTGTGTAAAATATAAATTCTATCTCCTAAGTATATTGGTGAATATGGAGTTGAGATAACATCCTTTATAATGAATATTACAGGAATCAAGTTAATCTAATTTTTACGTAACATTAATGTATATTGTACCACTGTATCCATGTTTATATAATTTTTTGTCATTATTTATTTTTATGTTTGTGTAATATGTTATGTCCATTACATTGGATATTAATTGATGGATCCCATTTAATAATTCCATTTTGTATCTATCCTTATGTTTAGATTATACAACATCATGTTGGTTGTACAATTACTTTTTTATTTCATCATATTTAGGTTAAATGGTTATATGATACTCTACACTTTTACATAGTATAGAGTATCCATTAATTATGATTTGGAAATTTAACAATTATGGAAGCGATTATTAATTCACTCTATGAAAATTCAATTGTTATGAACAGAAGTCATCAGAGGGGAATAAACATTTGGGGGAATCATTGAAATTTAATTTTATATCGTGTCTTTTTTTGTTCTAATATAGAGTTTATTTTATATTATATAATCATATATTCTGATTTATATCCCTACAAAATTTAATTAGGTAGAAACATTATCATAAAAGGAATTAATTTTATAAATTTTATTGTTTTTTCTAGAAAACTACTAATTTACTAAATGGTCTAAATCCCCTTGATCTTATCAATAATGCTGATTTTAACAATTTGGGGAACCAAGTCAACCTTCATGGAATACTCATTTAGGTCCAATACTAAATCAATATAACCTAAAAATCCATTAGGAGAACTAAATGCACACACATACACATCATAACACCATGTAATGTGACAGAAATTGTTTTTTCAATGCTCCACATTGGTCAATCACACTTGAACACATGTATTAAGAGAAACAAAATCCCAGAGGAATATTATTTCTCAATGGAATATTTAAAATAGTGATAAAAGTTTTCAAATTGAGAAATTAATCCTCATATAACTATTTATTCAATTTGAGAATCTAGAAATGTTATCAAATTTACAAAACATAAAAATAAAATGTATTCAATATTTATAAATCACAAAAATTCCTAAAATCCCCCAACACATTGAAATATTTAAAAAAACATATTCAAAATCATGTATAATATTTCCTAAGATAGTGAATCCAAAATTAATGGAGTTCCTTTATTAAAATACTTATATATTTTATATGAATACAATTATAATAGTGACCCATGTGGAAACCTCCTTAAATCTATAACTTTTTTATAATTTTTATTCATCCTGTAAAAGTTCCTTTTATTTTCATACTTAATCATAATCACCTAGAGATCAATATGGCTTTATAAACCCTATTCATTAATGAATCTTTTTCATATAATGTCATAATATCATCACATTGTCCCAATTATTATATTTTCTCACGTAAAACAATGTATGATACCAATTTTTCAAAAAAATTTAATTTACATAGATTATTAAGAGTTTAAAACTAATCATACATAACTAATTAAAAAAATTTCCAAGGATGATATTTTTTTTTACTTCATTGATATGATAGAATTTCCAATATTGAACATATAAATACAATGTTCTCACATGTTATGTTATTGTCTCAATGATGGAATAAAATTTACAACGACATTAGTCATATTATTATGAAGTTTTTTATATAAATATCAATGAAATATTCATTTAATAATATATACATAACTCAATGTTAATCTAATATAGTTAATTTTCAGGATACTATATTCTAACTGTTTCACACAAACAATGTCAAAGAAAGTTGGTACATGATTTTCCATTATATGAGTTGTAATATTTTCTAGACATTGATACATGAGTATAATAATATTTAATAACTGGTTACTTTTAATATTTTCATAGTGTCATATATGGTAAATGATATTTATTCCATTCTAATTATATTAATGTTATACTAGAGAAACAAACCATGAACTATTTTTTGATGTAATTATATAAGTTTTTTACATTAATCACTATGAGATAGCTTTATTGAAATGTGAAAAACCATTCCTCTTGTAGAAATTTTAAACTCTATATTATATATATATCTCAATTTGGAAAAAATCATCCAATAGCTTTGTGCTACCTCTAGAAAATATCGATTATTCAAAAGAACCCATAAGATATTTGTGTACTCTAATGAATACACCCCATTTTCTATAACATGTGTTACATGCATACGAGATTAACATTCCAATATAATATGATATATTATGTGTTATTTAAGTCATATTATACATGAGAATCCTTATAATACATTCATATTATTATATAGAAACTAACTTTCTAGGATTTAAAAGAATTGTACATCTAAGAGAATATGGAGTTTAAATAAGTATGTAATCCATTTTTTTAAACCACTTTAAGATGATTTAAATATAAGGAAATTTCAATTGAAAATTAAAAATATTATTCAGAAATCATATGACTCCAGATGTAAATTTTTCTATAGTAAGGTATTATATATCAATGTTTCTATATGAAATGGAATTAGTACGATTTATATGATTCTTATCAATATAAAATATACACGTATTAAATAATAAAAAAATAACACCATTATTATCATGAAACCTACAACCAAAACATTTATAATTATAAGTAAAAAAACAATTTTGAAAATATTAATTAATTAAATTTACCATTCCATTATTTTATTTCATATTGTTATAAATATAGGGAGAATAATAAATTTCAAATTATATATACATTTATATGTGTATTTTATAGTTCTATTTTTCCTCATATAATTATTCATATAAATTAAAAATTATGAATATAGTTATAAAATAAATTTTTGTGATTTTGGATATTATATATGATATCTAAATACAGAGTAATTCTAATAACATTATTCGTAGACATTAATGAATAGTTATCCAAAAAAGCAATACATTCATTTTGTGTAAACCCCTTTGCTACCATGCATTCATTACATTTTCTAAATTTTCAATCAATTTTTTTACTTAATTAAACCCACATACATCCATTTGGTAATGATCTGTGGGGAAGATAACAAAACTACCAAATACGAGTCACTATTATATAGTATAATTTTTCATATATTACCATCTTTCAAAGATTATAATCAAAATATTTTATTATTTTATAGAATATTTTTTTATCGGACTTTATATTCTTAAATTCCCATGTCTTTTATAATATTATCATTGATCCTTCACAAATGAAATTTTAGAAATTCGGCCCATAATTCTTAGGGATTCTAGATTTTTTAACTTTATGATCCTACATTACCATGCCATATTTTGAAAATATTTTATTTTTCATATTTTTTGGTGACCCAAGAATTATATAATAATTATTACACTCATTTACATAAATATTCATAAAATATAACTATTATAAATGAAAAAAACTATAATGATTCATAAAAATTGAAGTGTAAATAAATAATAATTTTATTTCATGAAATTTAGATATCCTCACTAAGAAATTACCAACATATTAATCATAAAAGTCATTTTCTTGTTAAAACCAATCATAATAACATTGTGAAAGGGAGGAAAAAGAGTTACTTATGATGTTCAGTAATGGAAAACAAGGGAGATATCAATTGATGTTTAAGGGTGAGGATAAATAACTATATACAAGGAAATGAACCCCGTTTCCTGGAGTCGATTAATTATTTAATTTCATTGGAATATATATAAGTGATATGCATCCTGATGGACTGATTTATTTAGTATTATAGTAAAAATATACATACATAAGTTCAGTATTAAAATAGGAAAAGAAAAACAATATATAAACTCCTTTCGGAACATCTGTAACTCCTTGATTATTTCAAAAATATATTCATAATAAAATTGTTCATGTATGGATAGAATGATACATAATAATGGTGTGATCTCAAATGCTCAGTATGGTTAATCAATACATTGGATGATATATAATCATTAGGCATGTTTAAAAACAAAAAACATATTCCTTTAACAAATAATAAACATGAAAAAATAATGGCATTAATAAGATCAGAGTAAATAATATCATAATAAAACATAATCAAGGGTATTATACTAGTATAATAACCAAATGTACAATCAATACGATTTTCTGAATTGGGTAACTTATAATGTGGGTCATCATCACCATATTGTCAAGGCCTCGTTCCAAGACCATAAATAATCTGTTTGTCAAAGCCTTATGCCAAGACCGTAGATTGTCTCAAGAGACCTACAGAAGCACTGATGAGCTATACCGGACCCCACGCAATACTTTTTTTGTCCAATTAATTCAATATATGAATATGGATAAATATAAAAAACTTATACAATAATATTGAAACAAATTTATGAAATGTAAATAACTTTCCCCAAACATTAACCATAAACACTAACACATCAGAGTAAATTAGTGAATACCATTATGATATCACATCTACAACCAAAATAATAATAATCCATTAAATTACTTATGGAAGAACATACCATGAAATATTATTCTGAATAATACATAATAAAAAAAATATTTCAACTAGATGAAGAAACTCTTATGAAATATTTGAGTAATTTTTTAGATAAATAATATTATAATTTTGTATAAAATAGAAGGAAAGTATGATAGTATTTTGATAATAAAAAGATTGATTTTTTTTATGATAATGGTTTCCAAAAACACATTATAGAGTTCCCATGAAAAAAAGATGAAATTGGAGAAATTATCTTTAATTATGCTTGTATTTCAGAAACAATTTGGAATGTTCCTATTAAAAACATGTAACAATCCATAAAATAAGGAAGGAATATGGTTTCTGATTATATAAATAATACTCACACAGAATTTATTTGTAGTACATAATAATACACATGAATTTTTTGAGTTAATTAGACAATAAATGTAACCTGAATGAAAATGGAGTTTCTGGTAAAAAACACATAACTTAAGTAATAACGTGATCCCCTATTGAACAGAAGGTCATGGAATATAAAATTAGACTTATTAATAATTTGATTTAGAACCTAATATAATTGTATTTTGTGTATAATAATTATATTTATTTCATTTATGTCTTTATTTATAAGTTATAATATCGAATTCTGTTGTTTCTGTGTTTTTATTTTCTTTTTTTTTATAATTATTTCTCTTGTTTTTATCTAATGGTGTTAATGTGGAATGGTTGTAAATCTCATGAATTGAAATTAAATATTATTTATGGACATTAATAATTATTAATGTTCATTTATATCATTTTGATACATGTAATGAGGATAAATCATTAGATGAAAACCACTTCGATTATTTAGCAGTATTTCGATTATTATGAACTAGTTTGGTCATATAAATTATTAATATACATATATACTAGTTCTTAAATATTTAATATGCTATAATAAAAATATTATAGTCCGGTTAAACCATAAATATTTTTTCATGTCAAGCAATGAATGTGAAGTTGATGAAGGAAGCAGCATCCTCCACGATGGTTATAAATTGGAACCTCATGGAAATTGATTTCTATTATAAAAACTAAAGGAAGGGATTACGAATATAGATGATAGTTATCCCATACACATGAAATAATTCTAGTATATTGATGATAATAGATTTATCATGATTATTTGGAATGAGTAGGTGTGAATAAGATAACAAAAAAAGATAAATTGAAATGAAACTAAATGAAAAAGGACAGTGATTTACCTCTTGAAATAACCTCCTTGAGAACCTCTTAATGGTAAGGGTTTTGGTATTCTATCAAGAACAAGAGATTTTGGGATGTGTGGAGTACATATGGAAGGGTAATTGGGTAGAAAATTTTTTAACTTCAAGGATTATAGGAGTGAAGAGATGACGAATTCAGGGGGGTTTTATAGTGGAAGAGAGGAGTGAGTTTTGAATATTTAATTAATAATTTTATTATTTCCCTCAAAACAACCAATAGTGTCGTTTCAAGTGACAACTAATAGTAACATGATAATTTCAGTTTGAACTATTTCTCCTTGAATCAAATATGATGTCATAAATATTGTATTTAATTGATATTATTTATATATTCTATTTTACCGTATACCACTATTCATAAAAAATTCATGAATTTCATAAAAATCACAAAAATTAAACCCTTTTATTTTTCAACATGTATAATTAAAAAATGAACTAAATTTGTCAAAAATAATTTCCTAGAACTTATTAATTTATTTACTAAATAAAATCATTGTTAATATGAAAAATAATAATTTTAATGGTACAATTAGTTTATATAAAATATAATAATAGTTTAAGATCCCATTATCTTTTTACCATATCAAAATAAAATAATATTATTGTTTTTCATTAATAAATGACATATTAATATTAATATTTCTATTTATAAGTGTGTGTTTCAATTCACCAAAAAACTTGGTTTTTCTATCAGACTCCAAATGACTTATTGATCACAACTCTCTGTGACCGTTTTTTCAAAATTCATAACATAGAAGAAGAATATTTCTGTTTTACATATAGATTATATATATATATATATATATTGTTTTTTAGGGTCTTATTGTTTCAAGGATTCAAAATTTATTTTTAAAACCATTGAGTGTTCCCATCCCCCCATCCTTACAATGAAGTTCATCCCTGATTTTCACAAAATGTTACCTTTCAAAATGATTTTGTTAGGTCTACATCATAAGCTCCATGGGATCCCATGTTTCCTCTTTGATTTTATGATTCCTCTAGTGTAACCTTACTATATGAGTTTTTTGATTTCTCAATACTTGTTCTATGGTATTAGGAATCCTGGTAGGATCTTCAAAAAAAGACAGATTGAGCTCAAGTGCAATTTCTCCATAGGTGAGTACATGTGTTGGGTCTGGCATGTATTTCCATAACATTGATACATGGCACAGATTGTGAACTATGGGGAGACTTTGTGAAATTTCCAAACAAAATGTTACGACTCCAGTCGAATCTAGAAATTTAAAAGGTCCAATGTATCTATGACTTAGTTTTTCCATTATACTGAATCATATAATACCCTTACATGGGGATAATTTTATGATAATATGATCTCATTATTGGAATTTGAAATCCATACTTCAATTATTAGCATAGATATTTTTCCTACTTTGAGGTGTTTTGATATGGGTTCAGATAATAATCAACTTTTCCATTGTTTCCTGAACAAGTTCTAGGCCTACAAACATTCTTTCACCAACATTATCCCAACAAGTTGGTTTATGACATCTATTTTAATATAATGCTTCATACGGTGCCATCAGAATACATGAATGGAAGATATTGTTATATGAATATTCCACCAATTGTAAATACTGATCCCACATACCATTAATGTCTAGTGAACATGGCCTAAACATGTCTTCCAATGAGTGAATAGTACATTCTGATTGTCCATCAGTTTTTGAGATGTAGGAAATGTTCAAACGAAGATTAATATCTATATCATTTAAATAATATTATAGAAATGTGATTTAAAATATGGATAATAATCAGATACAATTGATAAGGGTATACAATGACATCTTAAAACATCATTAAGAAATTGTATTGCTAAATGTTCAAGCAGTTAATCTTCTCTTATAGAATGAAAATGTGCAGATTTTTTGAGATGATAAAAAATTACCCACATTGAATAAATCATTCTTGTATTATTTGGTAGATCCATGACAAATACCATCATAATAACATCACATCTCAACCATTTTATAGGAAGGGGTTGCATGAATCTATTAAGATGTTTTCTTCCAACCTTCACCTATTTACAAACCAAACATATCGACATGTAGTAACCAATCCCCCTCTTCATTTTTCCCACAAAAATTGTTCCTTTAGATTTATATACATCTTTTTGCTACCAGGGTGTATAGATAAATTAGTTTTATGAGCATTATCTAATAGTTCCCTCTTTAGCTCAACAATAGTGAGAACAGAAAGCCTCTTTCCAAATTCAAAAACTCCACCTTATTAGATGATGTCAATCAACATCCCATAATTTTTAGAATTAATTTTCTTTTGAATCTATTCATCATTAGGATGAGAAATTTTTATCCTTTACAGTAAAGAAGAATTTTCATCCATTTGAATATATAGTGATGTGTCACCTTGCATGGTAATTCTTATAAATGTCTTAACTAGATCCATGAACAATGGATCCCTTTCAGCTCTCATCTTATTCAGAATTATGTGGTCCTTTATACACCAAGTGTCTTCCAACTTATTTTCCTTCCCTTGGTGGTAGTGATATATTCAATCATAATCATTGAGTATTTCAATCCAAAATATTTGTATCATGTTTAGTTCTTTCTATGAGAAGATATATTTCAATCACTTATGATCTGTATATATATCACATTTTTCCATATAGAGGTATTGTCTCCAAATCATCAAAGCAATGATTACTGCTCTTCACTCTAGATCATGAGATGGATAGTATTGTTAATGAATTTCTAGCTACCATGATTCATAGGCTAACACTCTAAAATTCTGCATAAGAATAGAACTAATTCATTCATTTGATGAATTTCTAAATATGACAAATCAATCATTCCATGATACTAGTTTCATGAATGTATAATTCACTAATTTTATCTTTAATTATTTAAAACATTCATCAATTTCGACCGTACATATGAAATTTTCCACTTTTCATCTATTCGTGGTCATTATGTTGTCAAAATGGGAAACCTTTTTAATGAATCTATGATAATAAATTACTATACGAATAAAACTAGGTACCTCAATTATGTTCTTTTGAGTAGGCCATTTTTACATATCCTTTTTGTTTGCACTATCTATAGATATTCCCTATTTAGATGCAATGTGGCAGACAAAGTTAACTAACTTTAGAGAAATACCACACTTGCTCAACATGCAATATAAATCATTTCTTATAAGAGTCCTCAGAATAGTGCAGAATTTATTTTCCTGATCCTCATAGATTTTAGAGTATACAAGGATATCATAAATAAACACCAGTAAAAAGTAATCAAGATATTCATTAAGGACTCTATTAATTATATAATGAAAACAGATAGTACATTAGATATTTCAAAAGGCAATACTGTAAACTCATAATTCTCGTACCTAGTTAGAAATGCCATTTTTGGAATGTATTACATCCCCACAAGAAACTAGTGATTTACAGATAAAAGATCAATCATCGAACAATATTTGGATCCCTGAAGTTGATCAAATAATTTATCCATTTATGAAAGAGGATACTTATTCATTATTTTAATAGCATTGATTCATCTATAATCAATGAACAACCTCATGGATCCATCTTTCTTCATGACAAATAGGATAGGGGATCACCATGGGGAAACACTTGGTCAAATAAATCCTTTATCACTCAATTACCATAGATGTTTATTTAGTTCCACTTACTCCACATTGGCCATTCTATATGGGGTCATTGATATGGGCCTTGAAAAATAAATTAAGTTAATAGAAAACTCAATTTCCTGCTCCCGTGGATTTCCAAGTGAATACTCTGAAAATATGTCTACATATTCATGCATAATTGGTACCCATTCTATTTGATCATTCTTTTCCTCACCCATAGTTATTGCATTCCCTTCATATGAAATAAATTAATTATATAGAGCTACATGTAATTGATCTAGATCAGAATCAAATGCTGATGTTTCAGACCTAATGATAATGGATTCCACATCATCATAAAAAGTAATTACCTCATTATTCTTGCATTGATTTTTCGCATCATGGTTTCAAATAAAATATATACTAAGAATTATATAAAATTCAATAATGTTTATTATCATAAAATCAGTAGATGGTGCACATTTATATGCCATAATGGGGACTTTATGTCACAACATTGTTGAAATGATACATCCATTAGGAGTTTTGACTAACAACTAACTCCTTAAATTAAATTGGAAATATCTTATTTCCTCGGAAAAATGGAAGGATATGAATGAATGCGATGATCCAAATTCAAATAAATCATTGGCTATGTATTAGGATATGTTTAATGTACTTTCCACCAATTCATTGGGAACTTCAACCTCCACAGTTATGACAACACAAGCTTGGACTTTCTCTATTGGCCTTCTTTGAGGAACAGCTTCCTAACGGTTAGGACATTCATATGCATAATGTCCCATCTCCATGAAATTATAGAGTTGAACAAGTGTATCTTTTTTCTTCCCCTTAAAATTCTAGATTAGGTGGCCTTTTTCTTCATACTTATAATAGACTCCCATTATCTCGAGGTAAGTTCTAGGGTGTTTCTTCCCACATTTAATACAAGATATAAATTCAACTCTTCCCTTCTTCCCCATTTACATATTTTTTATAGTTTTATAGGACGCCCTATTCTTATATTGTTTTCCATTAAATCCATAATACATAGAATAATTCTTTTCACTCTTGATATAACTTCATACTAAATCTTTATATGATGAGAAACTTTTGGAGTCTAGATACCTTAGGAAGAATTTTTTTTAACCATCAAAGAATCGATCAATTTTACTCATTGTATAACATATGTAGTCATAAGCATTCCTTTCCATCCTTATAATGTTGGATTCATACCTGGAAGCATTTTTCTCTGGCTTATGCCTCATTATTAAAGAATTGTCTCTCTATATATGTTCATTTTTTTCGAGTGAAAGATTTTTCATGGATGATTTCATTAAAATTTCACCATTACATCTATTCAATTTCATCCTCATCCATTTTGTTTTTGATTATCGACCATCGTTGATCCAAATCTATTGATAAATGAAAAAAATCCATGACTACTGTACCTCTTTCATTAATTCCGAATGTGGGTAATTTCGTCTCTTGGGAACATATCCACTTAGCTAATAATGGATTTGTACTTCCATTGAACGATGAAGGCTATCGTCGCTCAAAGTGATCCAACATTGCTCCTCTGCGCAATGAATCCAAATGCTCCATATGTGTACGTTTTTTGTTCATAACATGTCTATGTTTTCCAAATATGGTTATAATATATTATAGAGTAGTTGCAACATGAGATCCAAAACCATTATATTATGTGTGAGGGAATTCCCTACATGGTATACATGTGTTCGTGAAGATTCTATTTCATCTACTTGGAAACAATTAAAGATAAGGGAATAAAATAGATTAGTTTATGAATCATAATGTATGATATTTACTTAACAAAATAATTAGCATAAAATGAAATCATACACATGTCTTATCCCATAATAAAAAAATGGTTTCTTTGAGGAATGATTTACATTTAAATCCTTCCCATTGTCTTTTAAATAAAATGTGAATTATCTTAATCATGTCTTTGGGAAGTGTCAAAACCAATAGTGAATCTAGCCTCATTGTCATGTACCAGGATACCTCAGGTCAAGATCGAAACTCTTTGTCTGAGTTTTCACTCCTACGTACATTTTTTCTAGAGCCACCTCTACCTGTTTGTATCCGGAAATGATGTATTTTCTAAAAATATCCACATAATATATTCTCTACCTAAATTTTAGGACGTTATTATATGCTTTTATTCATATATGATATTAGGAAGTCCTTCCTAAATTACGTTATATATATATATTTTAAAGGTTTTCTACTAAACATCCATTGATTCCAATTGTAAGGACCAAACTCCAGTTTCTCAAAGTCAGTGCCTCAATTAATTACATTGGCATATTAAGAAGTAATATTCCTCCTAAAGGACTGAGAAGTTTATTATTATTCAAATAAAGATACATACATAAGTTCGTAATTACAAAAGGAAAATAAAAAAACAATGAAACTCTTTTGAAAATATCCTTACCTCCTAGCTTATTTCAGCATGTCAGTCATAATAAAATTATTCGTGTCTTACCAAATTGAGACATAAGAAGTGGGTGATCTCAAATTCTCAGTAATGTTAATCAATAAAGAGGAATATATATAATCATTTGGCATGTTTAATAACTAAAAACATATTCCATTGGAAAATAATAAACATGAACACATTATGGTATGAATATGTGCTGAGTAAATACTATCATAATAAAACATAATCATGGGTATTCAACATGTCTAATATCCACCTGAACCATTAATAATATTTTCATATTGAGAGAATTCATAATGCAGGACATCCTCACCATTCCCTCAAGGCCACAAGCAAAGACCATAAATAATCATTTTCTCAAGGCTTTGTGCCATGACCATAGTTTGTCTCATGAGACCGACCAATGTACTGAGGGCATATTGCAGGACCCACCTAACAATTTCTATGAAAATTTCTGTATGAATATAAATGGGGATAAATTTATTAAATATATACATTCATATTGAAACTAATATATGAAATGAAAATAAATTTCCCGAACATTAAGCATAAACACGAACCATTCAGTGTAAATTGGTGAATGATTTTAAGATAGCACATCCGCAACCAAAATAATCATAAAAAATTAAATTAAATATGGAAGATGAAAACATGAAATATTAATCCCAATAATACATATGAATCAACAAGAGTGTTGTAATAGATGGAGATACTCTTATAAAATCTTCGAGTAAATCTTGAAGGAAATACCCTTTTACTTATAAAAGAAGACTTTTTTGGAAAAATATTATTATAAACAAGAAGTTAGGTGATATTGTATTTTAATAATAAAATGAGATATTTTATAAAGATAACGGTTTCCAGAAATAGTATATTAAGTGCCCTTGAAAATTGGTAAAAATTTGAAAATTCCCCTTGAATCAGACTTTTCATTCCGAAACAATTTTATAATTTCCTTTTAAAACATGTAATTATCCATAAAAAAAATAATGATTATGGTTTGTGAACTTATAAATAACAATACCAATTAATTTAGGAATAGTTTATATTAACACACAAGAATTTCATTGATGAAATTAGACAATAAAAGTAACCCGAATGAAAATTGATTTTTGGGTGGAAAAACCCTTACCTTATGCATGAATGTGTTCCCCTCTTGCACATATGATCTGATAATATGAAAATAAAATTATTAATAACATATTTAAATACCTAATAGAAATTTATTTAGATTATAATTATTCTTTTTAGTTCATTTTTTTCATTATTGGAATGTTATAATATAGAATTTTGTAGTTACAGATTGTTAATTTTCTTGATTTTCATAAGTGGTTCACCTGTTTTTAAGTAATTAAGTTCAGGTGGAATGATTTTCAATCTCTATAATTGAATTTAAATATTAATTATGAACATAAAGAATTTATAAAGTTCATTTCTTTAAATTTTTTACATTTAATGAGGATGAATCATTAGATGACAACCACTTCAATTATTTGGCAGTATTTGGATTGTTATAACGTAGTTTTTTAATATAAATTATTAATATATACGTAATAACCAGTTCGTAAAAATTAATTACTCCATTATATATATTAGTTTCTATTTTAATAATCAAAATTGTATCATGACCTATAATTAAAGGGAAATTTACGACAGAAACATCATCGTCTACAACGGGTTTAAATTAGAACCTCAAAGATGTTGATTTTATTTATAAAATTAAATGGGAAGGAGTATGAATATTGATGTTGGTTCTTCCATTATAATGATATAATTTCATTATATATATTATAATCTATTTATCAAGATCATTCAGGATGAAAATTTTAGTTGAGGATAACAATGGAAGATAAATTGAAATTAAACAATATGAAAAATAAGGGTGTTTTACCTCTTGAAATAGCCTCATTGAGAACCTCCTTAAGGGAAAGGGTTTTGGTATTTTTGAAAGAAGAAGAGATTCATGGTTGTAGGGAGTGACTAGGAAAGGGTAATTGGGTAGATTATTGAAGAGAATGAAGGATTAGAGGATTGAATGGAAGAGGAAGTGATGGGGGTTTTATACTGGAGGTGGGGAGTGAGACTTGAATATTTTATTCATTATTTTCTTTTTTACCTTGAGAAAGCCACTAGTGTCATTTAATCTAACACATAATAGTAATATGTGCATCTAATTTTGAACCATGTGGCCTTACATCACTAATAATGTCATAAATAGTGTATTCAAATGATAATTTTTATAAACGACACTTTACTATTTTTCATTATTCATCAAAAATTAAAAAATTGTTGTAATGAACGAAAAATTCACCCCTACAATTTTTTGACCTGTAGAATTAAAAAATGAACTCTATCTTTCAAATAATGTTCTCTAAATATTTTTAATTTAATTTATATGTGAATTCATAGTTAATTAGAAAAATAAAAAAATTTAAATGTATAATTAGTTTTTTATAACATTGAAAAATTAATTAAGATATAATTATCTTATTACATTCTGAAAATAAAATAATATCATTATTAATATTAATAAGGGACATATTTATATAATTATTAATATTCATAAGGGTATGTTACGATTCACCTTTAGGGTTTGAAAATGGAGCAATGGAAATGAAAATACTCATGCATGTTAGGAGAAGCAAAGAAATACAAATTTGATAGAAAATTTGAGAAGAATTTGAAGAAATAAAAATTTGAAAAGTAATTATATTTGGACGCATACCAATTATGAAGAAAGGTACAGAAAAGGTATAAACCGTGAACCACCAGTACAAGGAAGGACTTCAGTGCGTTGACCTATGAGGTGTTGGCAAATAAAGGAAAATATTTGCTGTGAATTTCAACCCATGAACCAAAGTTTCCGTGAAATATTTTCGCTGGTGAAAATATGACGAAAGTACACCCTACATACCATCTACATGAATGATGTGGTTAAAAGATGATAAGAATTCGGTGACATCCTCCACCTCCACAAATCATTGTTGCCCATGTCATCTGTGGGCCAGATTTCTTCTATGGTGTTCCGAAATAGGTTTCGCACGTACCGTAGAAACAAATTCCTCGAAAAACTAGACAAGTACCACCAGAGAAATCAATGGGGGGGAGATAATGAGGATGAAAGAATTGGGGAGAGATATCTGGGATGGGAAACAGCAAAATGGAGAACATAGGGTAGGGATAAATTTCTCCCGCACTTGAGGTAGTTCGCGAGACTCCATCATGCATCCAAAATATTTCATGGATTCTATCCCATGAAAATTATGTAGTTCTCAAAACCGATCCCACGAACCATATTCGGAAGTCCCACCCCCAACTACCAGAAAAAAATAATAATAAAAATATTCTTCGTGTGTGCCCATATGTGGATGATAGTACGCAGATTCCCATATTCAGAACTTAGTTCGTGAAAAGCTCCACTACATACCATCACATTCAGCCAACTCCTTAGTGTACCCTCCTCAGTGGAAAGTTATTCTATGTAATATTTTATGTGTACATCATCCTCCAGACAACATCCTAAGCGGTCAGCTCCTATGAAGCTACGACTATGCAGATAACAGTTCGCGCCCAATTGTCTGTACCGCGGGGCCTGCGCCCCCGCACCCCCGCTTGGTATCACCACTATGATGTAGTACCATCCATCCAAGACAATCCCTTATCTTCTTTCACTGACCCAATCAAAATTGGAGAGTCACTCAGCAATCTTTTCAGGCCGGGTTGACAACATTTTCCATTCCACCCTTATACCACCCAAACAGTCATCCTTTAAATACCATGTGATGATACATTCCTCACACACCTCCTGAAAATCAAAATCACCTTCCTCATATACCAAGTTGAACCAAATCTCCTTGGAAGATCACAACATGAGTGTTTCTTAAATACTCAAACACATCATTTCCATCCATCAAACTCTGTTTCTCCGGTGATTCTGGATCCTCATAAACCTCCATGTCCATCAGAAGCTGAAGGAAAGTGTCCTGAGGAATCCTCTGATTGACTATTCATATCTTTCCCTAGTGGCTCTGTATATGTCGCCCACACAAATGGTCATCAATAAAAGAAAAAAATTTCCTACGGAGAGTCCATTTATTAATCTGTATAACATAATGAATTCCATGTCCCATATCATTTCTCCTACTCCCAGAATCCTTAAAGTCATAGTTTACACATTTCTTCCCTCTCATGTTCAAAAAATGTCATATCATCTAAGCCCAATTATACTTCTCGTAATAGTGGATCCATCCTTCCATTGTCCAAAATCTATGACCATTGACAATGAGTTATCTTCTTAATGAAATGACAATAAACTGTATGGTAATGGCCCCTATAAGAATACATTCAACTATAATGAGATCATCCAAGCTATATGACTGTAAACTGTTGTATAACGAGTTATTTCAGATCTTTAAAATCCTCCTCAGCCGTCATAAATGGAGGTCCAGTGTCCTATGGATACCTTTTCTTGACTTAGAACATCATTCCCTAGTGGTTATATATATGTTTCCCACAAAAACATCTATCAACAAAAGGAAAATTCGTCCTCAAGAGAGTCTTTTCCTACCTCTGTACGCCTTAATGGATTCAATTCCCCATATCATTTCTCCTGATATGATATCCTCCAGAATCATGGTTGGCACGTTCTTTCCCCGTCATGATCGAGGCCTGTCAAAACATCACAAAATGATTATCCTCCCGGTAATAATCATTCAATCTATATGAATTTAAACTATAATATACCTCATGTTATGCTCTGGGGACCTCCCACTAAGGTATGTCCCCAATTTTCCGAGGAAGGGTCGTGTTTCCTTTAATATATACTCAAATTAATGTATTTGTTGCTCTATGACCTCGCCCACTATCACCCTGACCTCTTCCACCACTGGCTCTCCCTCCCCCTCAACAGGGGAGGAGACATGTACTTTGTTCTATTTTTCAAATCCTCTTGTTTCAAACACCAAATATGAATCATGTGGGCTTAGAGGTTTATGATGATTACAACATCCACACATTCTAAACTACAAGATCTCTAATTCCTGACCAAATCAAGATATGTAGGATGCCTTCTATAAGGCTCGAGCTTAAAAAGGGTGCCCATCCAAATTGGTCAACCAAATCATGTTTCTTTAAATTGGAATATCTCATATGTCATCCCAACACATTCTAAACTATGAGAACATTGATTCTTGACCATAAAAGGATACATAGGATGCCTCCCAGAAGGCACGATCTCAAAATGGGTCCCCATACGAAACGGTACACCCAATAATGTTGCCTCAAATGGGAAGCTCCCACGCCAAAGCCCCACATATTCTAAACTGCAGGAACATTGATTCTTGAGAAAATCAGAACACATAGCATTCATTCTATATAGCACGATGTCAAAAAGGGTTCCCATCCAAAAGGTTCAACCCAATAATTTTTTCTCAAATGGGATGATCCCACATGCAGGACCCACACATTTTGAACCATGTAAACTCTGATTCCTGACCAAATCAGGATACGTGGATTCCTTAAAATATGTTTGAGCTCAAAAATGGTGCCCATACAAAATGGTCCACCGAATCATGTTTCCTAAAATGTGCAGCTCCCATGCATATGCCCCACATAATAAAAAACATGTGGGTTCGGATTCCGCTCATGAGGATATATAGGGAAGCCCTACTTGTGGGACCGATAACAAAATCAAGTTAATTTTTCCCCCTAGATGAGGATAAACTCAAGAGTACCATATAATCTGGATAAGTCAGCATCACCACTATTGAATCAAACATATGCATACTCACTATGATCTTTCTAACTAAGGGCAGCCCGTGGAAACAGTCTTCAGGAATGAACCAAGTATTCAAATAACATATGAAAATGACTTAAATCGTAACAGTGTCTCGTAAATGGGAAAAATCTTCCCCCAAAAGGGTACGGTGAGCATAACATCCGATACTCTCGAACAATGGAGTCTTTATGTGTTTTTATCCAAATCATAATCTAATGAGTGCATTCCATTGGAAAAAAGCTCTGGGATTCATGGATACCATAGATGTAGGGCATTCATGGATACACGAATAAACTCGTTGGTGACCATCCAAGGAAGTTATATCCTAGAAGGACCAACGAAAAAAGCCCATGACTCCCCGCACAATCGTCTTCTATGGTCAATAGTTCTGGTAGGGTTGATTTTACCTTCAATAAAGTATAATGACGCTAAATGAGTCGAAATAAATGACATAATGAATTTGACAGGAAACTGTTCCTATAAGAAAAGAGATGGGAGATGATCGTCATCATTTCATTATCACACCGCCCGTAAACACGCCACCTCGAAGGCGTAACATCACTAAAAATTCGTGTTTGTTCTATCAGACTCCAAATGACCTACTTATCATAACTCTAGGTGACCACTTTTTTAAATTCCCAAAATATAAGAGGAAATTTTTTGTTTCACATATAGATTGTGAAATGTGTTGTTTTTAGGGTATTAGTGTTTCATGCATTCAATATTTACTTTCAATACCTTGGGCCATTACCAAATATGTGTATAATAAAAAATCATTAATTATAGAAAGATAAAAACATTTTAAAGACCATAAATCATAGGTTATTTCAAATTTATTTTTCATTATGAAAGACATGATCCATATGAATTTGGAATCATCAATGAGCTACCATGTTTCAATTGAGAATAACATAATCATAACAAAATATCAATTTAGTGTGTGAAAAAATTTTAAGAAAAGAAATTTATTTCATTAGTAAAGGATCACTACAATGACCCTCATCAAATAGTGGGTGAGTCATATAATGGATTGGGTTCACTCCCCAACCCGTTGTCACTCTTTTAGTGGTTTCACTCCCCATACCATTACATATTGTCTCATTATATATCATTAATGTCCATATACATTCTAGGGATATAGATATATATAGTACTACAAATCAAATAATTAAATTTATATATATGGTTCCCACAATATTATTAAAAAATTATCATTTTAGTACTGTATAATTATCCCATGGTAATGAAATGGGTTTCATAAATCAATTGAAAAAATTAAATCATATCAGTCTATAAAAATACTAATTGTGGATGATATCAAAATAAAATACCCCAATAAAGGATATCTATTCATAATTTATGGTGACATAGATTATAAATAAATTTTATAGTATAAATTAAAATAAACTTTGGAAATCAAGATAAAAAATTTATTTAATTTGGTAACATTTAAATAATAAAAATTAATGAATAATTGGAGTAAAATTGAAATTGTAAAACATGTTATACCTAAAGAAAAATATGCATGAAGTAGGAAGCATATGGCTATGGTAGATTATATTTATTCCTTATATGTAACTAGTGATCCTTATTTACAATCATTATTATAAATCCAAATACGATTCTAATGTAAAAACATTTACAACAATCATTTTTATCACTTATTAAGAAAGTAAATGTTAGTGGAAATAAAAATATTAAAAAAATTATTTATTGGAAAGAAAATATATAAAACAATTTGAAAAAATATATATCTATGTGAATGATTCCAAACCATAGAAGAGAAATAAGATCATCATTTTTGAAGAACATTCTTTCAGAATCATTTATTATTGGAGAGATGTAAATGAGATAAAAATATGGAAGTCCCAGAAATAAAAAATATGAGAATATAATAAACATGGTTTAAAATATAAGGTGTATATAATTATATTTATAGGAAATTTTACATAGATATTACTTAAAACAAATGTTATTATTAAATAAATTCTTAATTACCATCATGAAATTTTTGAACATCACAATAAAATAATATATAATATATTTATATTTATTATAAATACATATTGTGGAAATTGTAATAATTATTTTATAATATATCATTCAATTATAACATCAAATTACCCATTTTGAGAAATTCATCATTGAAATTTTCTTTCATGTTGTTAACTATTTTTTACCATGCATGATTCAGTTCAATAGATCCGGTCCCGGAATATTTATCATAGTATCATGATCGTTAAAATAGTTAAAATTTCATATATATCAAAATTTTAATTATAAACAATTATTTAACATTTTACATTATATTGTAATAAAAAATTAATTATACCACATTATGATGATGAGAATCCATACATAAACATTAGTGAGGTTTTCAAATTAAAACTATTAGAATGAATAAAAATTGAACAAAACTACACCATTATAAAGTAATTTAAAAATTATAATAAATATAATAATATTATTATTTATTTCTCTAGGACCATCGATATTAGTTTTAATTGAATAATAAATCATATCGCTTCATTTAGGCAGAAGCCCTCACCTACACACGAGTGATGTTATTATTTCGCAATGAATGGGAATGTAAGAAGTTGTATATTATTTTATAAATAAATAATCATAATTATTTTATAATCATCATATATATCCATTAATAAATTAAAATTACTATACATGTGAAATAGTTAAGAAAAATGGAATGTATCAATTGGTCGAGGTGGTAGTGGACACGTACTATCGAACAATGATTTCATTTCAAATATGATGTAAAAGGAGATGGAAAAGGGATATAACATAATCCGAATTAAATTTATATAAATTATAGATACTTATTTTTATACACATACATGATTATGATTTCATTTAAGTAGGTAAAATAAGAAATAATGATGAAAAAATATTGTTAATAATTATACTTCTTTATTAGAAAACCACTTTTGGAGTACCCCTTAAGGCTTATATAGTATTATTTTTATGAGATTAGAAACAACAGGTCATTAGAAGGAATTTTATATGTGATATGATATGTTCTCAACTATTCTTGTGAGATCATGTTTGTGGATATTTTAGAATAGGGAGTTCCTTTTTATAATTCATGGTAGTAGCACAAATATAATTATTCATATCATTACATTATTACAATATTCATACTCATGGAAGTGTGGAAGAATTGTTTTTTTAAATTATAAGACACGATGTTAAATATGTAAATTCTATCATCTGATATGAATTAATGTGATATTTTGTTACATTATCAGGATGTTTTAACCTAAATTAACCCATTTTACCATTTTACCAAAGTGACAATATTTTAACCATTATGATTATTCATAATGACAATGAGTTAAATAAACCTCACTAATAAATTTTAACATAATCATTCAAAAAATATATTAAATTTATAAATATTTAATATTTTAAATTATTATAAAGTAATTTTTAATATATATTCTCAAAATGACACAGAAACAATTTTTAGAAAAGTATATTTTTAATTGTACTTTTGAAATTATACATACATCAAATATAATGTTTATTCCTATGGATTTAATTATATTATGAACTATAAAATTGATATTGTATTACATAAAAATTATATCTAAAAATTAATAGCACATATAAATTACATTACATAAAAAATAAATGTTTCGTTTAAAAAAATATTAATTTGGAAGAGTTTATTAAAAAATCAATGTGATCATAAAAACACTAGAACATTAGTCTAAGATAAATTGTATATTCTCATTTAAAATCCTATTATTTATTTTGGAAAATAATATTTCAAATTATGGTAGAAATAATTAGTAATATCCATTCACAAATTTATATGAAATAAATTTTCAACTAAAATGTATTTTTGATGCATAAAATGCCTTTAGTAACATTCGAGAACTAATATAAAAATTAAATTAACATTAAGTCACTTTAACAGATATAATCTATGCAATTATTTATTATTATTTATTAAATGTGATTATTGTATATATTAAAAGAAAAATATATTTCACTCATTTAAATTGATTTGTAAAATATATTTAGTTTACATTAAACATATTTTATCTAAAATAGTTACAAATAAATAATTTATTTTTCATTTTACTACAAAAAAACATATAATAATATTTTAAGTGTATAAAAAATTTCTTCATTTGTTGAGTATTCTGTGTAATGATTGTTATCAATCAAATCGATCTTAATAAAAAGAATTTATATATATTAAAATCTGCAGATATTAAATTCTTCCCATATATAATAACTTCACCCATTAAACTTTTTTACTAGGAATCTGAAAAATAATGATACTACTTCATCATAACATTATTTGGTTACCATGTATCCTTTTTAATACTATGGTTTTCTAATTGAACATTGACCATATGAGTGGTCTAGTTTGTCAATATTTTTATTCCATTATCCATGAAGATCTATTTGATGGTCATCATAAAATAATATAACACCTTTGATGTAAATACTATTAGTATAGTGAATTTTATGGATCAAATATAACTACCAAAAATCATATATATGGAACATATAATGAACTTCAGGGTGGTTTTGTTCAATATTTAATTATTTACTTCCATCCAGATATGATCAAGTATCCTGAAGGTGATAATACATCAATGTATTTTAATTCTCTTCATTCAAAATACCAAAAACATGTTGAATATAAATATCTAAATTAATTCTTAGTTATGGACATGAATATCCCGATGTCATCAGCATTGGTCACTGTAACACCTTTTTGATATTGGGTATTCTATATGTTTAATATTATTATTCTGAAAATAATGCCCTCATTTTTCATGGGTATTCCTAAGTTATATTTATCATATGTTAGATAATTTATTTATTATATTTTGGGATATTTTTTATTCTTATTAATTGAAAAAAAATTGTTAAATTATTGTGTAATAAATGTAGTAAAAAACCTAGGGTGGATGAAATTTTAAAATTGATGTCCGCCTAGGTAAAATGGGTAGGATGAGATGTTAATGGTATTGGTAGTGATTCATTAGAGTTAATAATTTATATAAAATAAAAAAATACAAGTCATTTAATTGAACATGAGAAATATAGGGCGAAAAATGAAATTATAAAACTAGATAGGATAGAGAAATGGTGGAACTATTGTGGGGTGAAAATTGGATTTACTGGAATTCTAAAATAGAGCCAGTGAGACTAATTCATTAATATGGGGCATAAAATTGTTGTTGGATCGAAATAATGAATGAAGATACTAATTTTAGTATTGTATGATGCTCAAAATACAATAGGGGTGAATTGTATTCTTTTAAAAATTCATTTGGAACTTTTAAATATGATTATGTATAATAAGATTAAACAAGGTAATTCACAATACCTATACTTATACACAGTTGCTAGATTCCTAAAATATGATTCTGGGAAAGTGATTATGGAAATGATAGTTTTGGAAAATGAAACTTAATTAATGTTTACAATGATAAAGATTCAACCTTAAAGCGTATAGAATATTACTAAATCAGAGTATACAAGTATAAGTAAGTATATGATATTTATACTTTCCTCAACCATCAAAATGCATCAGAATACTTGAAAAAAACCATGTAAAAAGTAATAAATCTTTTAACTCAATGAGAAGGGTATCCAATAACCTTGTATAAAGGTCCCTTGATTTATACTTTCAAGAAATTCTGTCTTAGCCACACCAGGATAACCCCTGAATTTAAAGATAAGAGTCTGTCTTGCTATCCCCACAAGACCTCAACTTCAAGGTCATCGACACCTCTTTCTTCCATAGCAAGGATGTCCTCAACTTCAAGTAGTTTACACCTCTTTCTTCTTATCCCCAAATGTCCTAGAATTTAATCACCAACATTCAGAGTCGCATGAAGCTAATATGAACAAGAACTTCCGTACACACTAAGCATGAGATTCTCCCTCCAGCAAACTATTCAATAGAATGTGATCTATAGATTTATAGAACTATTTTTCAGTTGTTATGATCTTGTTCAAATAATCTCTTATTTATATGCACAACTCCAACTGTCGGCTCCCTCCTCCAACCATCAGATTTTTCAATGAATTTTGGAGGGACATGTACATGTGTCACTCAAACAACGGTTAGTCAGTAACTGAATACATGAAACCATTTTATAACAAAAACAAGTTCAAGAAAAACAAATATGGTTATATAACCAAAGCCAATATTCATAATGTAATCAAATAAAATTTCGGAGACTAAAAAACACATTCGGTGTTTATAATACAAGGATATTATGATTCTGTTTTCTAAATAATTCATAACCTGACCTTTATATAATTCTAGAGAACAAATTTCATGGATATTCGGAATCTGGATTCACAAGAATTCGGAACCTGAACCTACAAAGTAATGCGTCATGGTTCATGAGAATTTGGTGTCAGAAGATACAATGTTTGGAGTCAGAATTAATTAAAATTCTGAATCTGTTCTTACAGTGTTTGGGGTTTGAAATCATTAGAATTCGGCGTCAAAACTCATAAAAGATCAGAGTCTAAATTTAGAGAACCTGGAGTCAGAACTCATAAGTGTTCAATGTCTGAATTCAGAGAACTTAGAGTCAGAAATCAGAAGTGTTCAGAGTCTGAATTCATAGAACTCAGATTAAGAATTTGGATCCTGAAAACATAATGTTCTTTATCTATGTATTATATGATTCTAAAATTTATATTTAAAACTGAATTTTACACTTAGATAAGATAATGAACAATGAAAACATGGTATGGATAAATTTACATGTTGAAGGAGAACATTCCTTATGAAAGTAAAAGACATGATAATATAAAAATTGGCTTGAGATAATGTGTTTGAGATTTTCAAAACATAAGGATTGGTAATGTCGTAAGGAATAATTATTGACTGAAAAATATCCTCTACCATGAAAGAATGAAAAATTTATAAGGAAACATTATTGACTCAACATTACCCCCCTTTTTTGTAAAGCAGAAAAAACCTTATGAAAAAGTAAATAAGGACTTAAAAAATATTTTTCTATAATTTGAAAATAAAACACATCTCCCTTTTTCATATGGGAAAAGAAGAATACGACTAACTCCACCTTAGGCATTGGAACACTACGGATCATATTCTAGATTTCTGGAATGAGATTTTTCATTATCATGAGTATATAAGTCTCTGTAATAAAAAAATCCCCATTAGACAAACTCTCCCCTTACATAAAGTTATTTCATCTTTACATAGTATTCTTCTTTCCTTTCTCTCCCTTTTAAATTTTAAAAAATAATTTGAGGGAATAGAAATGAAATTATGGTACGTGAAATATTTGTACAACACATCCAAATGATAAGCAACCAAAAATTTCAATATGATTAGAAATAATTTGTAAAATGAAGAAAAGTAAAAAAAAAGATCAAATTTCAACAATTTTGTCCTTCCTTTCCCTTCGACATCAACATCCTGACTACATTTTTTAGCATTTTGAGCTATTTATGATCTTCCTATGCTCACATAAGAAGATGATCTTGATCATCAACTTTCTTCTCTAAATACATGATTCTTTCTTCTTGAGACTTAAGAGCCTCTACCCGATCCTTCAGTACTTCTTTCTTCTTGACAAGTTTTTCTTCTATCTTAATCCGATGATCTTTCTATCTCTTCCAGATTTGGGAAACTGAATACAATTTACCATTCATCTCCTTTACTTATTGAATCTGAAAAATTTGTTCCAATGTTAGCTTTTTATCAATGCTACTTGTGAGATCCTTGATCTTAACATCTTCTATATCAAAAGACTCCTTGACACCGTCTTGAAACTCTTCATGTTCTCTTAAATCTTAAACTATCTTCTTTGACCAGCCAACCATTTTTTTACAATACATTTTGTGGGCATTGTAATTAATGAAGAAATTCTTGAAATCATCCTCAAACATGACACACTTGTCCATTACTATGGACCCTGAATCTGATTTCTGATTTAGTGTGTGTGGAAGCATCTGGAATCTGGGGTCTATGCTTGGGAAAATCAGAATGGTCCTAACAACCTTCATTAATGATTGCCTGACAAAATCATGTCTTAGAGATGATGATTTTGAACTTGAGACTTTTCTAGGTGAAGGAACATTCTCTAGATCAGAAACATTCCTCTTTGAATATCCACCAACTTCCTTCTTCTTCACAATAGATTTAGTAGATGTATGAACAACCACATGTTTTCCCGTATCAGTTCCCAGAATGACTTCCTTATCTAGAGATTCATGTTCGCTGTCAGGTAGCTAAATAGTTCTATCATCATTTATCTTATCCTGATTAGATCCTGCCTCAGCATCTTCAGGGTAAATAAAATGATGAATAAAAATTTCTTCCTCAGACAGCTTGTTCACTTCATCTTCAGCTTTCTCATCCTCTTATTTTTTATCTTTCCCCGGTGTAGAAATAATTTAAGATTCTGATCTGAAGTTCGAATTGAAAATTTCTCATATGGAATTTCTTTCTCATGGATTTTTTCTACTTTATTTATGGGATCTTTGATTTAACCACTGCATTCTTCTTATTTTACTACTTTCAGAACTCTATTTTACTTCTTTTTATTTTTTCAATGTGACAAACTATTTCCCCAGAGTGTCTGTTAAATCATATACTATGAAATATTTTGGTACTGGGATATTCTTTGATGCTTTCTCAATATCCATCAGAAGGGATTGAACAATTTCAGTCTGAGGCAACTTCATCTTTTCTTTCATTTCTTTAGCTTGATTATCAAGCTCATCTGTTGTCTTCAATTTTGAGGCCTTTTCTTTTGCAAGATCCAAGCCAATCTGTTTCTCTCTTTCATTCTGGTTTTTCTTATCTTCCCTCCACTTTTCTATATCCTCATCCGGATATGGTTTTTTCTTCTTAGGATTATGTGGTGCATAATGAGAATCCATAGTTTTTGGGGTTTCCTCTTCTTATTTTACTTCCTTCGACTTCCTCATCTTTCAAACCATTCTCGAAGGTTCATCCACTTATTGTTTCATCGAAACATCCTCAGCTTCCTCCCCTAGTAGGTCGTAAAATTTTCTGGAGTCTTTAGAAAATCCAATGTTCATCCTTTTTAAATTATCATCACTAACTATCATTAAATTGCAATTCCTTGAATTTGAACTGTAATTAATTTTAAGAGATTCTATATATCGATCAATCATCATAGAAGGAATGGACGGATACATAATTATCCGAGAATTCACGATTTCATTCGTAATATTATCAATATTAATGAGAATATTATTAACCAAACCGACCTTTATCAGGTTCAGCAGAATATCTAGGATGCGCATATCACACTTCTTAAATGTGTCATTATCAAATTTTATCGGATTGATAAATCCTTGAACCCATATTTCAAGGATCTGATTATTTGTAGAGAGATGGGAAATCATCGGATTCATGACATCTGTATGACCGAGGCACTCAATAGATTTCACCTTCACAAATCTTCCATTGACATCTGACAACTTATGAGAACAAATTTCAGCTTCTCCTTCATAGAGAACTCTAATAAAACTAGATGTCTTAGTGTATGAATGAGCATAAGTCTTTCCATTTATTTTGAAAGAAAACTTCTCTCCTCCATCTTCCATAATGAAACTAACTGATTCATAAAACTCAACAAGAAAATCTGGATACACCAAATCATGATCCCTTGGCATCGATATGCATACACTATCACATCCATTCAATTTGATGTTCTTAGAAATTATTGAATCATACATAGAGACGAAGTTTAGATGCACCAACCTTTCTCTATACACCGGCCACTCCGGAATTGGCTTGAAAATGGATATATCTTTCTAAGAAGATTCTTCTACAGAAATTCGGAATTGAGAAAGCTCTGAGAAGTTCAGAGTGGCCTTATGTAGAGGATCAGAACACCAGTATGCGAGAGCTTGTGATCATTGTGGGACAACCCTTCAAGGGTCCTTTATATAGGTGTTGGAAGTGACAATTCATCTTCAAAACACAATACAATAGATGTTAATCTTTCTGTTCATATATAACAATTGATATTATTTCCATAAGAAAAACCTGAGAGAATCTGATATTTTGAGGTTTTTGAAATAACATATTTGGATTTAAGGAAAATAGAATCCAATTTTTTTTTAAAAAAATTAAAATACAATAAAATAAATGACAATTATGAAAATTCTGGAATGGAAACATACCTTTCAGATTTCCAGAAATATTTTTCATACTGAGGAAAAAAATTTCTTGAAGAACATTAGATTCTAAAAAACATTGATTACAAAAAATTTGAAAACAAAAAACATCATTACAAAAAATTTTGAGTACAGAAATCGCCATTAAGAAAATTTTTAGTATGAAAATCGTCATTTCAAAAAAATATGAGTACGCAAATCTTCATTAAGAAAAATTGGAGTCTATGAAAAAAAATTAGACTAAGAGAAATTTCCATTACAAAAAAAATTAAACAAAATAAATTGGAAAAGAAAAAAAATATCAAACATATGTACTCCCCCTGTGGAAAAGAGTTTTTTACTGTAATGATATTAAATTCAGCAAGAAGTTAAGAAAGGTGGTTAGCTTATGGTTATCATTCCAAGATTCTTTTTAATGTATTCAAATCTATCGGAGGGTAATGATTTTGTGAAAATATCACCTTGTTGATCTTGCGTTACGATAAATTGAAGAATGATATATTCTTTTTGTGTTTGATCCCTAAAAAAGTGATGCCTAATATTTAGGTGTTTTGCACAAAAGTGATGTATAAGGATTTTTCTTAAAGAAATGGCACTTGTATTATCACACAAATGTTTTGTTTTGGTAAATCTCATACCATAGTATGTTAGTGTCTATTGCATCCACAACACATTAGCATAACAACTTATAGCATCTACATATTCAACTTTAATGGTGGAAAGTTATAATGAGTGTTTCTTATTTGAATGAACAAAAATATAATTAATCTCTTATTAAATTACAAGTTCTGGATGTACTTTTTCTATGCATTCTACATCCACCAAATTCAGCATCCGAAAAAACTTTTATGAACAAAACCATTTCCAGAAGTATAAACGAGTCCTAAATCAATGGTTCCGTTTATGTATCAAAAAAATCCTTTTTATTGTCTTTAAATGAGATTACATAGGATTGGATTGATATCATGCACATAAGCATACTGAAAATATTTAGTCTGGACGACTAACTGTCAAGTAATGTAATCTTCTTATCATACCTCTAAAAGATGTTTGATCTTCTCGTTTCCCAGCTTCATCAAGATCAATTGAAATTGAGGTACCAATGGGAGTACTTATACACTTAGTGTTGTCAAATCTATACTTTTAAAAAGAGCATTAATATACTTATGTTGGGATAAATTGATTCTATATGGTTTTTGAGAAATTTGAAAACCACAGGAAAATGATAAATCACCCATCATACTCATTTCGAACTCATATTTCATTATATCTATAAAGGAATCAGTTAATGATTACTTAGTTGAAACAAATATAATGTTATCAACATATATTTGAAAAATTAAAACATTTTTCTTATATTTCTTTATAAAAAGTGTTGGATATGCATTTCCCTTAACATTATTACTTTGAAGAAAGAATCTTGTAAGTATATCACACCATGCTTGAGGGGGTTGCATAAGTCCATACAATGCTTTAGTAAGATTAAAAACATGTTCGTTGTGTTTTTTTATCTTCAAAACCAAGAGGTTGTTTAACAAAAACATCCTCTTGAACATAACCATTAAGGAAATCACATTTCACATCGATTGGAAAATTTTTGAAATTGATGAATACTACAAAGACAAGTAAAATTCGAATAGATTCAAGTCTAGCTACTGGAGAATAAGTTTCATTATAGTATATTCCTTCTTGTTGATTATATCCTTTAAGAACCAATCTATATTTATTTCACACTGTGATTCCATTGTCATCACAATAATTTTTGAAGACCCATTTTACAGTAATAACAACAGTTTTCTTATGTCATTCAACCAATGTCCGGACATTATTCCATTAGAATTCATTTATCTCATATTGCATATATTTTATCCAATCATTATCACATAAAGCTTCATTAGTTCTTCTTGGTTCTAATTGGGAATGAACTACATGATGTTCTTCTTCATTTCATAAGGAACCTCTAGTCCTTATAGGCCGATTCACATCACCAATGATACTATCAGTAGGATGATTCTTTAGAAACAACTGGTTTGGGTTTTGTAAAACCTGTTCATAAACATCGGGTAAGAAATCATTTGGGGTAAATGCTTCAGAAACATTTTCTGGGGAATCTTCTTTATCTAAAGGATCTTCTAACAAAGGTTGATAATCAGTTTTCAAAAACCCATATGAAGATGTAGGATGGGGTTGTTTAAAAATTAAGGGATCAGTTTCATCCAATTTAACATGTATTATTTCTACAACAGTACACATGCTTTTATTGAAAACTCTATAATCCTTAAAAGTTGTGGAGTAAGCTAAGAACATTTCTTCATCATATTTTCATGCGAATTTGTGTAGATTACCTTTAGTATTCATAATCAATACCTTGAAACCAAAAAACATGAAGTAGGAAATTCTAGGTTTTCTACCATTACATAACACGTAAAGAGTTTTATTAAGAAATGGTCTAATAAAAACTATATTTATAGTATTAAAAGAACTACTTACAACTTCATCCCAAAAAATAGTTGGCTATAGAATATTCACTCAACACAGTTCTCGTTATCTCTTGAAGAATTCTATTTCTTCTTTCAATAACACCATTTTGTTGAGGTGTTCTGGGTGCTGATAAGTTATGAGTAATGAATTTTGTACTACAAAAAGATTCAAAAGAATAATTTTGAAATTCCACTCCAAGATCACTATGAATAGTTATCAAAGGAAAGTTTTTCTAATTTTTGACTTGGGCTGTAAAACATTTGAAATATGAAAAATTATTAGATTTAAATGCTAGAAAATAGACCCACGTAAATCTAGTGTAATAATCAACTAAAACAAATACATAATACTCGCTTTAATGCTTCCAGTTTGTGTTGGAACAAAAACATATATATGTAAAAACTGTAATTCAGTAGTATTTGAGATTTCACCAACTGATTTAACACATGATTTATGTTACATTACATATTAACAAGGATCACAAACTTTTGAAGAATAAAACCTGAGCTCCAGTAGATCTTTAACTAATCTTTTCTTTGAGAGTTTTCATAGGTTTCTAAGGTTACAATGTTCTAACCTTCTATGCAACTACCAATAATGATCTTCCATTCCACCATGGAAAGGAATGTCTTGGATCCTAAGGTCTTGTATGTTTAGTGTGTGTAATTCTCTTCCCTATGGGCATAATGAATAAATTTTTCCATGGAATTGTGTAATAAGAAATTGTCATTCCTAAAATAAAAAAATTATCCTTTATCACATAATTGAATTATGATAATGTAGATGTCCTTATGACCCTTAACAAACATAACATTGGAAATCATTGTTTTTTCAAGTAGAATAATGTTACCTATACCAATAATTTCTCCCTAAGAATTATCTCTGAAAGTTACTTTTCTTACATTCGTCTTGAAAATATTTTAAAATTAGATTGTTTTCTAGTCATATGTCGTGAATACTCAATATCCATTTACCATGTATTACTATTGGTACATTCTCTATTTTCCTAAAAACAAAAGAGTTAGACTTTCAAGACCCAAAATTTATTGGATCTGGAAATCTCAGAAATAAAATTATTAGGCACCCACATTTTCATAGAAAAATGGGCTTTATGAAATCTTAAAGATTGAGTTTTTTTGGGAACAATTTATTTCCCAATTCCGACCATAATGACACTTACTGCAAAATGGATCACTTTAAGGAACAAGATAATTGTAAAAAAAAATTCAGAACTAATATCACCAAATCCAGAATTATTCCTTAGAGGAAGGATTTGACAATACATCTTATCAAAAAAATATTTACCTAAGGTATTGTTTGAAAAACACTTCCCCGAGGAAAAAATATCAGATTTCAGTCTGATAAATTTGTTCTTGTCTTCAAAAACATTATCTTTAGAACTACAGTTAGGCTCAAAAACATTTTTCTAAGAAATTACATTTTCTAGATCCTTAGAAAGTTTATCCTTCTCAGAATTTAATTCTTCAAGGTTTTTTGAAATAGTTTCAAAATCTAGTTTTTTTAATGATCCTTAGAAAGATATGATATTTCCTATATTATTTATAGAAATCCTAGTGTTTGACTTATCAATATTCTCATTGACTTTTGAATTCTCATTATGAAGAAGCATAGAAATCCTACAAACTTCTTCATAGGAATGCAAAGTATCATCTTCATCAGAAGAATTTTATTCATCCAAATATTCATAGTATTTATCATTAATATACATTTCATTCAAAGAAACATTGGTCATGGATTCAACATTGTGTACCTTAGCCATTAAGAAATTATTGTCAAAAGGTAGTATGGCTTTTAGGCCAAGATTCATCTGTACCGAATATTCGTAATCTGATGATTAATCAGAAAAGTCACCACTACTAGAACTACATGTGTCATTTGATTTTACAACTTTGTTAGATTTATCATTTTATTACTTCTTTCATTATCCCTCTGAATGCTTTCCCTCTCTTTGTTTTCTCTTAAACATGGGACAATCAATTCGTATATGAATAGATCTCTATCATTCATAACATTTAACTTCAGAATCATTATAACCATTCCTTTCTTTATTCTTAAATATAGATTGAAATCTCTTCTCTCCAACTATCTTTTTTATCCTTCGAGAAAGATTGTCTAATTTATTTTCTGAAGATTCACTTCAACTAGATTCAGATTGTATAACAACCTTCTTAGATTTTGATCTTGTAACTCTCTCAAGAGTGTTGGATTTCATATGATTTGATTTTGTAGTAAAAGAAACACTACCATTCCCATTATTCTTCATACATTATTAGAAAATCTCTTCATTCTAGTCTCGTGTTGATGAATATTTCCAAAATATTCATCAAGAGTAATCTGAGTAACCTGTCTATTCTCATTAATTGAAGTCCTCTTGGATTCCCACTCATTGGGCATGATATTTATGATCTTATTAACATGATATCTATCATCTAATACTTTATCACCCATATATTGTAATATATTAACAATAGTGACGAATATTTGTTTCACCTTACATATGTGTTCTCCATAAGAAAATAAAAAACAATGATATTCAGCTTTGAGCATGGCTATTCTAGGTTCAATGAATTTTGAAGTTCCCAAGATTGTAACTTCATGTTTCATAAAAATTAAATCTGCTGCTTCACAAGATGAAATTTGGATTTATATATATATATATATATATATATATTTCTAGTCATGGAACAATTAAATATATTGCGTATCATATAATTCAGGTGATATTCATGCTTATCTTGATTTTTGAATCTACTAACATACTTGTCAGGCATATTATATCCTCTAGTAAGCATAAAAAAATTGTCCACTACAGCATTGAAAATAAATGTTTTCATGCAATCTCTCCAATATTCGTAATCATTACCATATAATATAGTTTGTCTGGTTGGATTTAGGTTGTCGACGGAGCCTACATTGACTCCTTCCATATTAAAGAATACTTTCTCCACATAATCTTGTTTGTTGTAAGGTTACATAAACAAGGAAAATATTCCAAAGCAAAGAAAAATCATAACAATGAAAAAATGATTAAGGAAAACTTATATTGGAATATAAGTATTTCATAGATGATCTCTGATTCCAATTGTTGGATTGGTTTAGAGTATCAGGTAGCCTTCCTTTGATACCAATTGTTGGATCAAAATAATGAATGAAGAAACTAATTGTAGTATCGTGTGATTATCAAAATACAAGAGGGGGTGAATTGTATTCTTTAAAAAATTTCATTGGAACTTTTAAAGATGATTATATTTAACAAGGTTAAACAAGGTAATTCACAATACCTCTTGTTCTACACACTTCCTAGATTCTGGAATATATATTCCAAAAAAGTGATTCCAGAAAAGATGGTTCTGGAAAATGAAACATAATGAATGTATAGAAAGATAAATATTATACCTTATATCGTATAGAATAATAATAAATCAGAGTATACAAGTATAAGGAATTATAAGATAGTTATACGTTCCTCAACAATCAAAAATCAGAGTAAAACTTGAAACAAACCAAGTAACAAGTAATAAATCTTTTAACCAAATGAAAGGGTATCCAACAACCATGGATAGAGGTACCTTGATTTATACTTTCAAAAAGTATGTCTTACGCACACCAGGGTAAACCCTCAATACAAGGATTGAAGTACATGTTGTTATCCATAGATTCCCTCAACATAAAGGTAGTCGACACCTCTTTCTTCCTATCCCCAGAAGACCTCGAATGTAATCAGCAACATTCAAAGTCGCACGAAGCAAATCTGAAAAAGACGTTCAGTACATACTAATCATGAGTGTCTCTCTCTATAAAACACTTCAATAAAATGTGATCTCTATATTCATAATTTTTTTTAAAAGTTATGATTTCACTAAAATTATCCTCTAAATAAAGGCACAACTCCAACGGTTGGCCCCCACCTCCAATGATCATATTTTTCGTTGATTTTCGGAGGGACCTATACACATGTCACTTAAAAATGGTACATTATAAACTGAATACACGACACGATTTTATAAAAAAATAGGTGTAAGCAAAAAAATATGGTTACAGAACAAAAATAAAATATTCGGAATGTATGAAAATAAAAGTTTTGAACCTAACCAAAAACAAATTCGGTGTCTATAATACATGGTGATTCGGATTCTATTTTCTAAGGGATTTAGAACCTGAACTCTATAGAATTCCAGAGTCCAAATTTCAAGGATATTCAGAATCTGGATTCACAAGAATTAGGAACCTGAACATAAAATTATTGGAGTAAGAGTTCATGAGAATTCGGAGTCAGAACATAAAATGTTCGGAGTCAAAATTCATTAGAATTTGGAATCTGAACTTACAAAGTTCAGAGTCTGAATTCATTAGAATTCAGAGTCAGAACTCATAAATGTTCGGAGTATAAATTCATAGAACTCAAAGTCAGAACTCATAAGAGTTTTGAGATTTAATTCAGAGAACTCGAAGTCAAAACTCAGAAGAGTTCGGAGACTGAATTCAGAGAAATTGGAGTCAAAAATCAGATCATGAAAACAAAATGCTCTTTAGCTAAGTATTATATGATTCTGAGGTTTTAGATATGAAACCAAATTTTACACATAGGCATGATAATGAACAATTTAAATCATGGTAAGGATAAATTTTATTGGGGTTGGAAAATATTATTATGAAAATAAAACACAGGATAAAATGAAAATTTCTTTGAGATAAGGTGTTTGTGATTTTCAAAACATGATGATTGGTAATGTCATAAGTAATCCTTATTAACTAAACAATCTCCTTAACCATGAAGGAATGAAAAATTCATAAATAAACCATATTGACTCAAAAACTGTTGGGGTATAATTACTTCCATAATAATGTGACACAATTTTGTAATCCATATCAGTGGTTCTATATGGGTAATTATACTATGATATCTATATATAGGGGTTAAATCACCAAATAACATGATAATGCTTTGACTAGGGGAACCATGGGGAGTTTGGAGTTCACCAAATAGTGGTTATAGATTTTGGAATTTCTTTATATAATGATGTATTGAAATGTATTTGATCTTATTTTTTTATCGAAATTTTAATCATCATTAAGACACCTGACTTTACTCATCCTCCACCCACACCATGTGGATATTGAACCCCCTAGATTGAGGATCGCACTGAAGCCTATTTTAAAATATATTCTCAATGTTGATCATATAAATATTTTTTATTGGTGGTAGTTCGCCCTGTATATGTCTAATGGAATTGTCACACTCATTGATATATTGTTATTCAATCATGGTCTTATAAAACTCATGTGATTAATAGGGGATGGTTTCGGGATATTTAGTAGGTAGGATGGATTCAGTCATGGATATAGTCTTTTAAAAATGACATGCCTGAGGTAGTATGTATTTACTACATAGGTCACGAAATATAATATTTAGTGTATTGTTTGTGCATGTGTGTATAACAGATAATGTTTTTCATATGTTATTATTTTTATTTTCTAATGGAATGTGTGTGTTTCCTATGATATTTGTGAATTATGTGATATGATTGTACACTCTTAAATTTTTCCCATTTCTTTGTAAATTCTTGTCCTGTGAAGTTATTTCCCTCAGTGTCAATATGATAGTTGGAATATTCATTGAATGGTTATCACCTAGAGGGGGATTATGTGATTATGTGAATATGATTTTAGTGAGACTTGAAGATGCATTAGGGGTACAAAATACTTTTTTCCTAACCCCAAATTGAGGATAGTGTATAATGTTTTGATTTAATGATTCATGATAGAGAATGGGGTAAAATAACATTAGGACCTGACCCATATATGATCCATTTGAGAAACATACTTATGGATTTATTTCAGAATATATTTTCTATTATAATTAATCCATGACATCTTTTATCCGGGAGTGCTAATGCAACGTGTTATGTTGTATGAGTTGATTTTTTCGTTATAGTGTCGAAGTATGTATGGTCCTGGTGAATGGTTTTAATATTATAGTATGAACACCTGACTTATTATTGGTTTATTATCTGTGAATATACAAAACATAATGACATTATAATTTATATATATGGTCAATACATGTTATGGATGTGTTTTTCATGTTCTATAGTGTTTATACTCACACACTACATGGGAATCATAAATAATGTGTATATTTAATGGTCATCAATTCAGATCTGGGAAAGGCTCTACATTAAGAAGACGAGATGATGGAGCATAAAGGGAAATAGTGATTTTCAGGATCTATTTGGAATGAATAAACTATATGGATGATGGATGTTGGAGGGGGTTGAATCGGTATGGGAAAGATTTTTCATTAATATTTTCATCAATTCATTACCTCTATTACTAAAATAGAAAATGCATCTCCTACTGTCTGCAAATATAATTAATAATTGTGCACCTAAAATTTTAAATAATAATTGAATATAGTGTTTGATAATATATTTCATTGATATTGTGGATGAATTCATCCTTGGTAAATTGTTTTTATCCCATTTGAACATTTATTATATTTTATTATCAATTAATGAAATGATTGTGTATGAACATACAATAATTTTCATATCACCAACTCAATATAATAAAATATTTAAAATTGATGAATAAGATTATAGTATATCATTATATACCTTATAAAAGAATAATATATATATAATAGTCCTCCATTGATAGTTACTACTTTTATTGATCAATATTTCATTGAATATGGAAATCATATGACAAAATCTATTTGAAAGAAATCAATTAGATATCAAAGATTAATAAACTATTAGAGGAAAAAAATTATATAGTAAATATAGAGGGTTTCATCAAATTCTTCTTCAGCCACTATAATATCATGATTTTTTGATAATAATTCTAAAAATCATGTGAACCATTTGATTATAAAAACCACTAATAATCTAATTTTTCTTCTTCTTTTGATATTTTACCAACAATGTAAGATATAAAAATAAAATATTGTATTCTAAAACACATCATAATAGTTTTTGAATACAAATTATCTTAATTTAATAGATTAATAATTTTTATAAACAATAGAACACAAAAATATATTATCCTAATTATTATATGTTCTTTTAATGAATTTTTTCTTGTTTTTCATCACTATCTAACTTGGGTTTCCTTATATGTATCAGGTTTTTATTGAACAAATGTCCTTGTTATATCTATATATCTATAATTTTATTATGAATGAACATATACTGATGTTGTGATAAATGAATAACCTACATTATTTATAAATATTCAACATTTCATAATTGATATATAACACGATAGTGTTATCCTCATATAGCTTATTATGTACTGTATCAATGGACATGCATTACCCTATGTTGATTTTCATAAATTTTTTTCAATTATTTCATAATATTTTAGGGAATTGAGAGTGTATCTTTTTATTCATGGATCCCACATTAGTTATATTAATATAAAAAGGTACATGATGCAATTATTTAAAAAATGAGTGAGAAAAAATTCATCTTCATGAAACCTATAATCTTATTTATTAAATAAATGAGATTACTAATATTTATTCACAATAATGAGTAATCTCAATGATCATTTAACTTACGTGAAGGATTAATACATATTCTATTTTTCATGTGAAATTAATGATCTCAATGTATCAACACCAGTTCTTGTTCTCTGGTGATCTCATTTTATAAGGGGGGTTCAGATATTCCTCAATATTTATTCATCCACATTAATCAATATTATTATGTGACATATGATAATAATTATGAGTCCTAAATAATTTTAATATCACTAAATATTTCAGTATATTCCTATAATGGGTTCATATCAGATGAATAGAAAAATAATGGTGTTTTCTTGTAGCTGGATACATCCCTTGGGAATTCAGACTCCGGATAATGTGATTATTAATGTAAATTTCCTTGTAGATATCCCATGAACACATTTAATATCCTATTATTTTTTTTAAAAAATACTATATCTAAAATCACACAAGATATAAATCTTTTAAGTTAAAAGAACTATAGAATATTATTAATTACATATAAAAATTATAACATATCGATTAAATTGGTCGATTTTTTTATGATTAAATACTATTTGAAATATATATAAATTTTCCAATTAATAAAAAATTCATAATGTATTCGTATAAAATAAGTAGTAAATTTTATTAAATTCATTTTATTTTCAAATATATGTTTTCATTGAAAATATTGTTTAGTTTCTTTTTGTGAATAAATAATATAATTTTTTTCATAAATATTTAGAAATTTAATTTGAAAATTTTAATATTTATTTTTAAATATACCTATCAAAATTATCATATGGTAAATATTGTATTTTTTCTTGAAAAGATTTATTTTTATTGAAATGATAAAATATTTGTTTTTATTGATAAATGTATTTTTTAATGCATTAAAAAATTAAAATTATATAATGAATTATCATAATAATTATATAATATTAATTTGGATTTAAAATAATTCAATTATGCGTTTTCAAATGAATTTAATACTTGAACATAGTATAATTTTTTAAAGGGATTTATACTAAAAAAAATTATCCATAATGTTTAATAGTTTGATTTTAAATTAAATTGTATGATTTTGAATTCAGTAGAATGAACTAAATATTAATATTTTAGAGGTATTTTTACAAATAGGATCCTTTTATTTTTACTTATTTTTAACTGTAACGATAAGGGTTTTTAATGTCATGATAAACGGTAAATCATGTTATTTAAGAAATAAATAAAATAATATTTCATAAAATATAATCCTAATAGTTTCATATATTATATTATATTATTATATTTCATCCATAATCAACTAATGGTCTAATATATTTCCTTTTTTCCATCTTTTTTTATAATATACTTCAACAAATAATGAAAAGAAAAAATGACACACTCTTGTTATTAATTACAATAATATTATTAACAATGCGATAAAAAGAGGATGTGTTTGGTTATAAATATTATTTTTAAATATAAATAATTTATCCTCATCAAGGTATATTTTTTTATTTAACAAATAATTTAAATAAATTCTTAAACAATGCTGATGCAGTAGCTATTCAATTAATGTAAAAGAAAAATAAATTATATTCAAAACCTTGAAATTAGTATAATTTCAATGAATTATTGTGAAACTCCAATTTTTATGTTAAAATAAAATTGTATGGATATATGTTTTTTTATTCCTTATTTTTCTTGATGTTATAAACGTTCAAGTAAATGAATAGTTCTGAATTTCTCAATAATGATATTATATGAAAATACATATTATTAAATGATAAAAATTCAAAAAAAAACATCTCCTCTTAAATGTTTTTATTATATGGTTTTAAATATATATATACTTGTTTTATAGACCAATATTATATTTATAGTCACTATTAAGAACCGAAAAATGTAAAAAATCATATTTTTCATTGTAAGTGTGAAATTAGTTAAAAATGGGGGTTAAAACCAAAAGATAGGGGTAAAAATAATAATTAATTTTTAATTTTTAATTTAATGAGATTATTTATTATTATACTCATTATATATTATAATACTATCTATTTTACCTATTTTTAAATTAATCATAATTTATATTAAATTAATATTAAAAAATTTCCAATAGTACCCCTCCCCTCTCTTATATAAGCGGACAAATTATTCTCATTTTAACACACATTAATAAATTATTGGTTATACCAATACCATCCCCAATACATTTATATAATAACTTATTACAGTTTAGTTTTCATAGGTTCATCATAATATCAATCATAGCAGGATTATGTGGTAACGTAAAAGTGGTTTTCTAAAGTAGTTTTTCTGTTCATAATCAACTGATTTCATTTTATTTTTTATTAAAATTCATTAAAATATAAAAAAACCATAATGAGATAATAAAATCAATATAACCCATATAATTTTTCTTTATTTAAATGTAATAACTTGTATCCATATAAATCCTCCATCAATTAAGATGGGAATCCCTTTTTCTTGCATACAAAGACTACAACCGTGAAAACATATGTAATTCATTTTAAATAACCACCTCTCAACCATGGTTATACCTTTTTAAATGATATATATATATATATACATATGTTATTAATAAAATATTTATCATTATGAAAAAATACAATATATTTTACTTCCAATCCATCCATCCGTTGTAAAATGATAATGTTGTTTGACCGTACATTTTGACTACTATCTCTAAGAAGAGATATGATTTTTTTTCATCACCACATCAAATGAATGATATATATAAATATATATAACGAAATAAAATAATATTTAAGATATAATGATCTTTATAGAGGTTTAAAATAGTACTTACCTTATTTCAATAACGATCATTGGAAAATTGAAACGTTACACATGCATATATAAGGCTTATATTCTCCATGATTAAAAAATATTTAATTATATATGACCAAAATTATTTATTGGGTTTAAAAGTATACATGATTAATAAAACTTATTATTATGCCTCGATTATTAATCTATATATTATAAAACATTTAGACTATTCCCCACGGTCGATAAAAATTTTATTTTGAAATTAGTAACTGAACATCCTTAAAATAACCAACATGTAATAAATTTAATGAAAAAATTAAATATATAATAAAATAAATCAAATAAATGTATTATTAATAAGGTATTAAACCCATAAAATATTATTAAAAAAATATTTCATCTATTATTATTATACATGTGGTAATGGACATTTGTTTAATGTATGGACACGAGATAAGGGATTCTAAATAAATTTATATTCACTACGTCATGTTTTAATGTTATTTGTTCAAATTATCTTATATGATATATATAAGACCCAGTCACATATTATATGATGAATCATACTTATTTATTAATGTTTTATTTTAAAATTTTAATTATTTCATCCAGGTGTATTTTAATTGAATATTACCAAGTGTTTAAGGGTTTATTTAATTAATTTCATTACATTGGTCTATACACTTACATCATTGATATTTTTATTTCGTGATTATTTCTGAATAAATACAAAAAAAATTCTTCTATAATTATAATTTTTTGTATTTATAATTTTTTAACATATTTACCACTTGATTAATTCTATATTAAATGATATTATTTTCATAATGGCAATTCATTTACAATTTTTTTTAAATAGTAAAAACATTTTTTATATGATCCTATTTTCATTTATTATTTGAATATAATTACCCAATGAAATTATTCTTCAAAATTATTCTTATTTTAATTATACATAATAAATTATTTAATTTTATTTCATTAAAATGAATTAAGAATCAAAATTTTTCAATGTGGAATAGGATTTATATTGAAATATTTTTTTTCAAGATTATTTGTCATCAGGATTTTTAATTAGGAAAATACATGAATATAATTACTTAAACAACATAGATTTTACTATAATTAGTATATAAATTTCATTTACATGTTTAATATTTATTTTCACCCTTATTTATTAATAAAATTTAATGTATATAATTTATATGTGATATTGGTATTTCATCTTCTTTTAGATCGGAAGTATTTTTTTACCATATCAATGTTTTTTAAAAAAATTTAAAAAATTATCATTTTTTTTATAAATTAGATTTTAAATATTTTTTTTATCTTTTCAACATATACTATAAGGATTTACAGTTGAATAGTTTTTAGTAATCTCTAAATGGATCACTTTAGACTCCCATTACAAAATGATTGAAAACAATGGTTATTGATAAAATTTATTTGATGAAAAGATTATCTGACCATTATAATCATTAGATTTTTTTAAAAAAATCTTTTATAAGATTCAAAATAATTTGTCGAATAAGACAATTTTCATACAATTTTGTTATATTTTTTTTCATTTTCAATGTTAAATGTTTACTTCTTACAAAAATGAATTTGATGATATTTTAGTGGTATTCATAGTCACTATCATAAAAAAACTCTTGATGATACATATGCTTCAGTAGTTAAATTTTTTATTCTTTCTATCCTATTTATTTAATTGTATGAATTATTATTTTTTAACTAATATTGTCATGTAAATTGTTTATTTTTTTCATGTAATAATCATGTTATGAAAGGATTAATGGATGTTTTTATGAGTTTTAGGATGATATTCAAGATCAATATTTTTTTTTATGTTTTTGTTCATTAGAATTTTTTATGATGATTTTTTGTCTATTTTTAACCATGTTTGGTTAATATATTATATGCTGAGTATGGGTGGTTATGTTATAACCATTGATTGTTGTATTTTTCATATCCATGAAATTTATTGGTTATAGAAGTAGATCATATGGTTTATTAATTTATAATATTGATTTAAATAGGGATATAAAAATGTTTTCTCAAGTTACCTATTATTTTTATATATGAATTATAGGCTTTTATATAGAAAAGTTATGATTTAACAAGGTTTGTTAATTATTTTATGTTTAACGAAAAATATTTTCTACCACTTACGGGTTATGAGATATGGGATTTTAATTATTTGTTGATCACAATTAACATCACATGGATAATTATTTTGGATTAAAATGAAATTTAATGTTTTAAACCAATTATTCATGGTTTTTTGAATGATGATCAAAGTATTGACTGGTTTGAGTTCTCGTATGTTATGCTCATGAACAATGACTTTTTAATCATTCCCTCAACCCTATATTACTCTCACTAATGAAAATACGTAGTTAATAATTATGTTTAACATTAATAATTCATTTATCTCACAATTACTAGGCTTACATTACAAATTCTTCTAAAAAAATGAAATATAATTTGTTCCTCAAATGGTTTCATATGTGGATTATTTTATCGAAGATTATGTATATTACTATGAACTTGTTGTTTTTGAGTCCAATTAGTTAAGAGTTTTTTTATTTTACAAAAAAAATAAACCTATTAGGTCCTAAGTAATATATGTGATCTAATATATCCTTTTTATGTGGTTATATTTATTTGAGAAAATTGGTTCACCGGTATCGATATTATTGATAATAACATAATGATTATGTTTTTAAAAACATATCAAGGATTGTAGGTCTTATGATTTTACTATTAGTATTAAATCCTAATTTATATAACATAGTAGACTAGAATGTTAGAATGTGTGGTAATATTAGGAGTTATAGATGTCATTTTTTTATAAGATTATGTTCTTCCATAAGTTCATTGACATAGACACCAATTTTAAGATATTATGTGATATAACTTTACGGTGGAGAATGATATTTTTGGAGGAGATTTAACTTGTCGGGGGATATTTAATTCTCTAGTATGAAATAAATAATTTTTTCAGGGTTAAAATTAGAATTATAATTTTAAAGAATATTAGATCTTAATGTGAATATAGGTTGATTAAATTTATTCACAAAGATTGTTATCATATCTTGTGGATTATGTGAATATGCTCTATATATAAATTTTTATATGCCTTCAAGAGTGACTAAAATTAGTTGGAGACAAATTTTATATTTATCTAATAGGAATTTATGATAAAATCAATCATATATTTGGAATTATTATTAATTAGATATATTTTTATGAAATATATAGATAGTAATTTATGAAATTATTTTTTAAACATTCAGTATTAATGTTATATTTTAGATATTAATGTATTATATTTTATTTTGAATATTATTAATTTTCTGAAAGATATTACTTTGTTATAAAACATTTGGTGATATGTAATCTATAAAAATATAAAGAATTTATTCTCATTTATTTGATTATGTGATCTGTTAGAAGATCATTATAGTGCTTCTAAAAATAAAAATCTATCTTCAATACTAAACGTTTGAAGAATAAAAAGATATTGTAGTGAAATTTTTTATTGGATGAAATAAAATACAGAGTAAGTAAATTTTATTATGTTATTATTTTATATAGTGAAATATTTTATTTACAATTTTAAAAATTATATTAAAATAAAATTTTTATTAAACTACCGTTAATTCTGAAGAATCAATGGTCTCTTCACCCATTACATATTTAGGATTTTGTAGTCATTTACATTCTATAATCCATGTATTATTTCACTCTATATTAGTCCTTGATAATTATTTTACTGTTATATTTCTATAATATCACTTCACACTAATATTATATAATATGAATACCTTCTATTAGGTTATTTTATATAACCATGGAATTTCATTTTCCATTTTTTAATAGGATGTTTTATTAAGCATTTTTACGATGTGGATGCCACAATGGGATTTTCAATGTTGAATTCATGGATTATTATGATTAATTTAAAATTTTTAGGAGGTAAATTTTTAATTGAGGGATAAATTAATATCACGAGGTCTTAGAAAGAAAAAAAATTCTGAATGAATATAGGCTACACAACACAAATCTTAAACAAAAAAAATATTATAATTTAAATATGATATTAATAAATTAGCTATTATGTTTTAATTTATGAATATTATTTAATATTTTTTAAATTTAGTATAATATTTCTCATCACTAAAATTGAATTGATTAATTTTTAAAAAATATAATTCTAATTTATAGTAATGCAATTTTATTCATTATGTAAATGATTTATGATAAAATGGGTTTTTATGTGTATTTGTGAGTGAATAATATAATTAATCTAGGAATAACATATAAATATTATTTCTTAAAATGAATATCTTTTCTAAAATACTCCTAAGAAATTTATCGTATGATGGTTTTGTTTATTTTATGATCTTTCAATGAATAGTTAAAATAATGGTTTTTATTGGAAAATGTTAATTATTTTTATGTATTTTAGAAAAATAATATATCATATTATATTTATATTTTCACAAAATATATTAATTTAAAATAATCAAATATGCAGTTTGAAAAGAATTTTATTAGTTAATTTAGAAAAAAAATTTATATTAAAAGGGGCAATGTGTTTTTGAAGCCATATTTTCAATGATCTTTTCCAACTAGTTTTTAAATAAAAAATAATCTATATGTATTAAATTTTTATAAATTAAATCCATATCTAGAATTATGAATTCCAAATTTTTAAAGATGATACCATTATTTATTAGGCATTATCAATAATATCCATAATTTTTTTGATTCCATGATAAAGATTAAATCGTGTAATTAAAGATAAAAATAAAATGAAAAGCACGAAAAAAATTACACAAAAACATACTTAATTTTATATAATGATTAAATATATTCAATAATAATATATAGATCTTATATATATAAAATTTTCTATTTTATAGGTTTATGACCTTTATAATATTTTATGTAAAGAGTAGTAAAATATTTTACTCTATTATTTTTAATAATATTATATTTCTGATATGATGATAACTAGATTATATATTAGGTTGTTTATAGGATTTTTAATTAATAATTATTTACCTACACCATGGAAATTTATTTTATATTTTTAGTGAATAAATTATTATAATAAATTCTTACACAACACCGATTAAAAAAGTATTCCTTTAGTATAAAAATAAAATAAATATTAATCAACTAAATTAAATGTCATATAATTGTAAATAATTAATGTGACCCCCCATATTTATATATAAAAATAAATATTTAATGATTTATTAATATATTTTATTTGAAATTAATTTGATTTATTAATTTTATATATGTAAAATAAAATGAAAATTTCAAAATTTTACATTATAAATATTTTATAAAAAATTATTTATTAATGTTATTAAATTCACAAAAATCATATCATCAAATAAATTTATTATTATATTATTTAATATTTCAACCATGGACCATTAATGGACACTTTTTCTATTTATTGTATCTTTTATGACACTGAATGAGTAAAAACCCTATGTTGTTAAGGAAAGTGTCATTGGGTTTAATAGGGTGTTAATAATAAATGATATGGTTAAAAAATAGATACAAACCATCCAAATGTAATTGGATGAAATTAAATAGACTCATATTAATATTTAACTTTACATTTATAAATTAATATCCATTTGGGATTCAAAGTATATTTTTATTATCTTAATATTTCATGTAATTCCATGAGTTCCCCTCCCATCTATTATAAAAGGGATGTATTTCTTCTCACATCATTACAAATGAATAAATCATTAGTTAATATAATACATAATATATTTTTAATATCCACCCCAAATTTTATAGTTCTTCTTTTGTAAATAATATCATTTTTAGAGGGTTTAATGTATACAAAAGATGTTGTTCGAAGGGGTGTTATAGTTTTTAACTGATGATTTTATATTATATCTTCTTCCATAGAATTCAAATATTCCTAAAAAAATATTTCATAATGAAATAAATAACTATAATTTAATTATATATTAATATGTTAATTTAATATCATATATCTATCTCCATCATCCATTAAATTAAAAAGTAAGTCATCGTTCTTGTGAATGGATAACTAACACATCGTGAACCGATTTAGTTTGTTTTTCTTCACCACCACACAAAACTGGTAATAATGACATATTTGTTGTGTATATATATATATATATTATATTAATTGAATATTTATCATTGTAAAAATATATTATATCATTCTACTCATTACATTTCAATTCACTAAAAAAAGTGATAATGTTATTCTTTTGTATGTGAGGATAACTACCTCCACAAAGTGATGTGCTTCGTTATTCATCACAAAATCACTTGGATAGTATTTTAATATACATGTCAATATTTTATATAATAATATATTATTTTTCATAGAGTTTAAATTATATTATTATAATATTATATTTTCCTTCATTCAGTAATTATAATTTAAAAAAATGAAATGATATGCATGCATACATACGACATACCTTTTCCATAATCGTAATGTAGATTATTTTTCATTACCATATTTAATTATTTTCTTAAATTCATAATTGATATATAAAATTTATAATTATTTCATTCCAAATTTTATGGAATATTGACCCATTTAAACTTAATAAACACAATGATATTGTTTTCATTTTATAAATAGAATTTCATTACATCACCTGATGTTGAGTTAATTGGTTCTGAAATTAAAAATGTTATTAAAATAAATTATATAATATAATGAAGATAAATTATTAAACATTTAATATATAATTATTAATTAAAACATCTTCTGTGGGTTTTTTATATAGGTGTTAAAAGTACTTTTCTGCATGCCTGGACTCGATGTATGGGAGTTCGTATAAATTTTCCTTCATTATGGCAAGATTTAATGTTATGCATGTTGTGTCCTATATATTATATTTATTCTTCCCAGATATATATTATATCACCAAATGTACATAATTCATGACATTTTATGTTTAAAAATGTATGATTTCATCCATATGGATTTGGCATGAAGGTTGTACAGTGGTAAATGGATTCTTAAATCAATTTCCTTTTACTGTGTTATAACTCATATATATTGAAATTGTTATGACACATTTATTTATAAATTAATTTCAGTTTTTTATTATGTGTTTATATATTATTTATTTATATTTGTTTCACATGATCTCTTTAATGAATAATTCTAAATTCTAGGATATGATTTTTTTTTGTAATTCATCTCAAATTCACTTTCATTAAGACAAAAAATTATTATATAAACCTATATTCTTTTTTGATGTGCATATATTACCCAATTTACATTATATCTCACTATTATAGACATTTTAAAGATATCTACTATTTCATTTTCATTATTATTTCATGGGTATTATGATTGAAAACATACAAATTTGGAAAATGATTTATGTTACCATCTCCATTAAATGCAACATTACATATGATCAAGGTCTATCAGGGGGAAATAATATTTTTTTATTGAACCTTATTCCTTTAGTTATAATAAATTAATGAAATTTTTAATTTTTAGTATTTATTTTCCACCCCAATGTTTAATGAAACACCAAGAAATACATTTGAAATTGATACCAGTAAAGTATCTTCTTTCGAACCAGGAATATTTCTCTACCATATCATTGTTTTCAAAATGAATTCATGAAAAATAATTTAATATAAAAATGAATTGTGGCATCTATTTGATAATTTCATTTATCTTATATTAAATGTTTCTAAAATGATTATTTCATTATTTTTTCCAATCAGTTCATGTTAGACTCTCTTTACAAAATGTTTACAACGAATGCAAATTTTTATCATTTGCAACATTAATAGATTTTACAATCACTCTTATCAGTATTTTCATTGATACTTCTTTTATAAATAATTAATTTTATTTTACAATATATATTTCTGAGATATTTGGTGAATTTCATTATGATTTTATATATTTAAATGTTATCTACCTTAAAAATAATTTCAATGATCTTTTAATGGCATTTCAATTAATGAATATCAATGACCTATTATGTAATTTATGATCTACTAGGTATATTTTTTATGATATCTTCCATCTTATTTATTTTGATAGATTATAATTGTTTACAAGGTATTTTTATGTTACACTTAAATTTTATCCATGTTAATCAACTCATACTATAAATAAAAAATGTTTCAATGATTTTTATTATTAAATAAAATTCAAATTGACATTATTTATATAATAATTTTTTAGAATTATTTACGATGTTGGTTGGTTTTTTGTAAAATAAATTTTGTTTGTTTCTTTATAAATCCCTTATAGGTTGTTATGTTATAACTAATTATTGATGGGTCTGTAATAGATCTCCCATACATGTGGTATAGATGTTGTCCATATAGTTATTCCATTTCAAGAATTGATCATAATTGGAATATGGAAATGATGTAGAAAGTTACATAGATGTTATATCTATTATTTATTTGTATTTTTTTGGTAATATTATGAATTTTAATGGTAAAATAATGTTTCTATGACTTATGAAAATGATTTTATACTTATTATGGGTTAAAAGATATGGATTTTAATGATTACATGAGAAATAATGACATCGCATGAATCATTATTATTGATTCTAATGACTATTTCAACTATTAATTCTTTCTTCCCTCTTTAATGATTGAATATCCATGTATTGATGGGCATTATATCCGTTATTTATTATTAATGAACAATTATTGTATCATTATATTAATTTCTCTTCTTACTCACTAATTACCATCAATTGATAATATTTGTTTTTACACTTAATATTATTTTTTCTCACCCTTATTATATTTCAATTTCAATAGGTTATTTTGAATTCTGAAATTGTATTTGTGTATATGAATGATTCTTAGGAGTATCATTTCATTATATATGGCATAGATAATTATAAGCAATTTTTTAGGAATCCATGTGGTCAAAATTTATATTAATTATATAAAAAAATTAACCTAAAATGTATTTTTTTATGTAAGTGATCAAAAAACTCCTTATGATGGTGTAATAATGGTAAAGAAACTGTTGGGTAGAATTTATTGATACAGAATAAAAAAATTGACTAATATGTTTTATCATAAACTCTCAAAGAGCTCGTTTAGAGATTTTACATTTGGATTATATTAGAATTTGACCCTTTAACCAAATGATTGTAATGACTTTGGATCAAACATGATAGATAATAAAAAATTATCTTGAATAAATTATCATGAGATTTGGATTAGTTTGATATTTAAATATTGAGGCATATTTCTTATTTGAATAAATGAAGCCCTGATATCGAGATTAGGTTATTAGAAGAAGAATTTTACATAGAGACCTAATCTAGTGGATGCAGACACATTTGAACAGGTGTGTGGGGGTATCATCCCCATTGCATAAGGGTACCAAAATGATTCTAATACCCCCATAATGGAACATTTAAAAAGATGAATCCCTTCATTATTTCAATGTATGTGATCAATTAGACAGCCGAGATTAATTGGATAAGATTGGGTTTTTATGTATATCTAATAATGAATTATGAACAACATCTTATATAGTGCTAATCCCACATCGAACATTATATTGGACCTGAATTATCTAATATGTAAATATGTATTATTTGATTTTAGATCTTGAACCATGATTTCAAGAATGAATTACTTTTCACACAAGCTAATCAATGGGTCACACCAGACCACTACTTATTCTTATAGGTATCCTCCTATGCACCCTAGCAGGTGGTATGAGTTTACTATGTTAATATTCTTCAGTGTTCTCAATGCGACATCGATTCAAGATGAATATATTCATCCACCATGATTGGTTCTCCTGGAATTATCTCCCATATCGATGTGCCTTCTCCCAGATATGTTAAATTAATCTAGAGAAGCTATTTAACTATGACTGGGAAATTTTTTCATTACAACAAATATATATATTATAATTACAAAGAATTAATTACCATGAAATCATAAAAACCTTATTAAATCTAATTCATATGGAAAATAAATGTATTTTAAAATTTTCATGGCCATTCTATTTGACCATGAAAATGAATATTTTCATTATATTCCATCATATTCATTTCAATAGATTGTAACCCTTTGATATTTTATGATGTAATTATTTTAAATAAATCTCTTTTATAGATTACATTACACGAAGCCATAAGTCTAATCAAATGGATATATTATATACCATTATAACATAGAAATTAAATTGTTTGGAATGAATTTTAAATAGTAAATTATTATAATTTTATGGATTAATCAGGTAAAAAAATTCATCAGTTATCAGATGATTATAAATTAAAATAAATATTTATGAATGGAAAATAATTATTTTTCAGAAAAACTGTTCTTTTTCATGCTATGGGTTTTAACATAATAAAATATATTAGTAACCGTTGGTGAATTATTTTATCGGTTTTTTTTTAATATATATTCATTAATTTTTTTAAAAAAATTTCCATCTATTATTCTTCTAGTTTTGGTAATGGAATAATTCATGTTTTATGCTTAAAAATGCATTTTCCATAAAAAGTTATTTTGTTTTGTTTTGGGAAAAAAATTTAAAATTATTATATTATATTTTTGAAATATAAAAATTAATATATAATCAACAATTTAAAAATCTATTACAGTGAATTATTTCAAATTTTTTAAAAAAATAATTTTTTCATTGAATAACGAAAAATAATGTTTTTTAATATATTTTTTATTTTGATTAATAATTTTTTATGTTACTTTTTTATTAGTGGTTTTATAATTAAAACATAGAAATATAAATTCAATGAATGAATGGAAAAAAATCATAAAATTATTTATACATGTTATGGATAGATAATGAATTTTTATAAATATTTAATTAATTTTTATTATGATATTTCTATATATCAAACATATTTTTTTAAAAAAAAAATCGATTTCACTACTTTTTGTGTAAAACTAAAAGATTAAATATTTTATGTATTAAAAAATATTTTATGAAATTTAAATCATATTTGAAATAATAATATGAAAATCAACACGGGGTTATAATTTTTTATATTTATGTAAATATTGATTTTTCAATGAATAATTAAAAATACTGATCTTTTTAAAACATTGACATCTTATAAATAAATTAATTAATATGAAGAACCCTAATTTTTTGAGATTGATTTAAATTAACATATGTAATATTAATGTAATTTTAATCCATTAAAATAAATTTTAATCTCCATTATATTAGATTGTAAAAAATTTTAATTTATTCGATGAAAAACACATTTCTCAAAAAACATTATTATGGTGCATAATATTTCCTAATATTAATTAAATATAAAATCCCAAAAAGTTAAATTATTTAAATGTAATTTAAATATAATATATCTAAATAAAATAACATAAATCCATCTAATTATGATTACTATTGATATATTTACTATATGATCATTTTTTCATGAAAAATACATTTCTTGAAAATAAGTTTTTTATCGTGTTGTGGGTTTAAAATTAAATTAATTCATCCCATATATTTTAGTTGAATTTGGAAACATTTATGCTATATTTTAATTTATAATAATATATTTGAACTTATATATTAAAATTAGTCTTCTACTGTAATGCGTAGTAATAATAGTAAAAATCAATTACCACGATTATAGTAAAAATACGATAAAGGGGGTAAAAATAGATTATTGAGGTTTAAATCAATATACAAATTATAAAATAATTTTTTGATAAACATATCTCAATATTATAAATTCCATTCTCTAATCCATGTTTATTTGGAATAATTTTTATGATGATTGAATTTATCATTTGGGATTCTTTTGGGAAACTTCAATGTAGTTTACAAGTGGGATCCTTTCTACAACTTATAAATTTCCACCACCAACATTCACCTAATAACACCTCTAATGAAATATAGTTCATCTGAACCATACAAAAATCTATCCACAAAATCATTATACATGTTATATATCTTTTAGTAGTATAAGGACTCAGCCTTAAAACATTACATAATCTTTAATTAAATGAAAAATTCACAGTGAGGATCTTTTCAGGTTTATAGTTTTATAGAATTTGGACATAACTATTACATTTCAATGGTTTACAAAGTAGACACGACTACTATAACCGATTTTTCACAACAATAAAAAAACCTTAAATAATACATGAATTATTTTCTTTATATAAATCTTCTTGATTTCATCCTTTCTCTTACCCTTCCTTTTAACACATGATAAACATTTCAAAAACTTTGATGAGTATAAAAATCTCAGTAAGAGTTATAACATTATGAAATGTAACATTAACCCGCCAATTAATACAAATCATTGAAACCATAACTTTCAATCATAACATACCTTCTGAAATCATAATATTTATGTATAACTCATAGAAATCAAAAGATCTAAAGGTAACATGATGCATTCATAACATTCTTACGTAGGGAGTAACCCCCATGGTTACGTTTGGAATATCCTTCACATTATATTCCCTAAATCTTTTCGGGTAAACCATAGATTTTAACTCCTTCGCATTACCCAATCTATTTCAGAGCTATCTTGGGCTCACCCGCCCATAGTTTATCACATAACCACCCATCTTCATAATCAATTCCCATGAACCATAACATAATTGTATCACATAAAACATGCATAAACAAATAACATTTCCACATTGCAATCACAAGATACCAAAAACACATTGAAAAAATAAAAACATTATCAAAACAATTTTCAATACTAAAATAAAAATAAATTAAAACATGGTATTTATTTTTCACTTAAAAAAACGTTGTGTCTTGTTTCGGAAGTGAAAACACAAATAATGGTTACATCGGCAGAGAATTCGTTGTCACCTCATACATAAGACAAAAACATTCCCTTTTGTCATTTAGTAAAATGATTCATATAAAAAGATTCTTTTTGAATAAAAGTAAAAGTAAAATGAGCTTATAACCCATATAAAATGAAGTTTTGTATAAAACAAAATATGCCTCAATGAAAGGATATTGAGACGAAGTTCCTTAAAAAGTCGGTATCCATAGATTAAGGATAATTCAATTTCATAATTATGTGTGAAAAATATAAATACACCCAATATAAGAGGATATTTAGTGTAAAATAATCAGAGGTCATCCACACACATTCATAGTATGACATAGTCAAAAAATAGAGTTTTATCCTAATGAATTGAAATTGGGTTAATAAGTTCCATTAATGAAATTCGACACCCTAATGACGTCACTTTAAAATTAAGAAAATAAGTTTATGAGAGGTAAAAAGGGTATCTCATCACTTGGTTATAACATTTAAATCAATAAGGAAAAATAGTAACATTTCCCAACATAAGAATATTTAAATTAAAATACCTAACAAAAAGAAGTCTTTTAAAAAGAGGAGGGTGAAAGGTTCCCTTATCAATTTGGGTAACTTTCGAAACATACACCCCATGAAAGAAGGATCATACAGTAAAGATGTAAATACTCGTTAATTATAGTATATTACACAAATAATACAATAATGGGCAGTACACACACCACACAAAAAGGAAATAGTGGCAAATGTAGCATGAATCTCTCTTGAATAAAAGTTTGATGAGAAAATCCATTACGAAAACTCAGCAGCCTAACAGCGCCACTTAAAACCTAAAAAAATGGATTGACGAGATCAAATAGGGTCTATAATCATATGAACCTAAAATTTATAGTAATATGAATATAAATGAACATCCCCCAACATAATAAAATGGAGCATAAAGGAAATGACATAAAAGAGAGTACATAAAAAGAAAGAGAGAGGTTGTATCCCTTACCTCAAGTCCGACTTGTCTTGTTAGATTCTTTATATTCTTCAATAATAATCTTCTGTCACTTTATAATTTATTAAGGACCTCCCTTAAAGTTTATTATTCAATTCATATCACATATTATAATGTTATAATAATTAGTTAATTATGTTAGTTCATATCAGATGTTTTTGTTGATGTTTGGTACATGAATCAAAAATGAACTTGTTTGAAAAGAATTGTCCATGTAGATATAAGTACATCATATCCAAAATAGTATTAATGATTTAAATATCATATATATCTAGTACATAATCATTTTATTCTATTCTATAACATTTGGAGATAAAAATAAATGAAATGCACCATTTATGGAGATGTTAGGTTGTATGTACGCATGAATGCTACATTAATTTCTTTGTCATATTAATGGAATTAAAAATAAATGAGATATATATATATATATATATATTAATTCCAGTATAATATTTATGTTATATAGGTCACATATGTTCATTAATTTCATTGTTTATACATTCCATGTATTGGATGAATGATTCTCATAACATGAGTGGTGGTAGGATATAATTGAACGTAAATACCATATATATCATATATAAAATACAGTGACATCATAAGGGCCAATAAAAGAGGTGGTGGGAGATAATTGAACAATCATCATTTCGTGAGGCAGTAGTTCGCCATCCACAGAAACAATATGCTCTACATACATTGGATTGATGTGTGTGTAAGTGTAGATCAAATACTTCTCATAACAATATCCTAGAATATTGAAGATACAGGTATTGTTACAAATGAAAGGAATAAAAATATTTTAAGGTGTTGGAGAAGCAAAATAAAACAAAAGAACATAAGAGAAGACATTACCTTTAAATCGGGTAACTCTTTTGGATTTAAGCCAATGGATTACTTGGGAAGAATTCTGCCAAAAGTGAGGCTTCTAGGAGTAAGATATGGATGTGGGGAGACAATATGAGTAGAGTTTGGATGATCCAAGGGATTTAGATGTGTGGGTAATGAGGTAGAGGTTGGGGCCTTTTATTAGAGGGATGATGGGAACTCTTGGAATGTCATGAAATTTTACTTTATTATAAAAATGATTTTCATATTTTAAAGGTCCCAAAATTTTATATTTCGAAGATAAGATGATAAGGGTTCTAAATCCACATATCATATATGTTTTAGACAAGTTTATGTCTTTTATTTTACGTTATCTTTTGATTTTATTTAAATCGTTCATTAATGAGGTAATAATTGCATCATCATGGTGTCATAAATAAATTTAATTTTTTATCCATAAAATTTATAATGAAAATTACCATCATGTGGGAAATATTTTTATCATTATAAAGAATATTTATAGTCAAAGATATAATTTATGTAAATGAAATTAAAAATGTTTTACATAGGATATTCAAACCTTTGTAATATTTCCTTTCATTAAAAAAATACTATAAAAAGTCACTATCATTGTAAAGTGATTCCATGGGGTCCCAGGGTTGGCCCAAGGCATCCCATGGTTTTCCATGATACCAAAAATTGCATTAAGACACATGTTGGGGTCATTTTATATTTTTATGATATTATTTTATTACACTTAACTACCCGATTTCAAATTAAACACGATAATTAAAGATAATTATCTTCGTTACTATTCCTAAGGTCCAAAAACAAAATAGTCTTAATTAAATAATTTGGACCTTTGAATTCCAAATATAGAATCCATTTTACCAAATTCCAAACACAGAAATTGCAGAAATTAATTGAAAATAATTCTTGTTATCAAAACCAAAGATGAACTTTTAAGATGTAAAATCTATCAAAATATTGATATGTTTTTACATCCAATTTAAAAGTAAAATTACATAAAATGACCAACATTATATTAAATTATTAAAACATAATTAAATTAATGTTTAAAACCAATAAAAATGACAATCTAATTATATAAATAAATTGGATGCAAAGGTAGTTTTGAATAAAAATGCCGTATTTTTCACTATTCATTAAAAATGAACATTCGTCGGAAAAATACAAAATATTCACTGTAAAATATATTTGATATACCAAATTCAAAAATGATACAAATTTTACCAAATTCCAAACATATATTTTTCATTAATTAATTTTATAATCAATTCCTGCTGCCAAAACAAATAGCGTGTTTTTAAGAAAAAATATCTACTAAAAGATTGTCACTTCTTTATGTCCAATTTCAAAGTGAAATTAATTAAAATTACCACCATTGGATTAAATTGTAAAAATAAATTTTAATTAAACTTTAAAACCAATTAAAAATATAATCTACCCAATAAATAAATTAGATTAACAATAGATTTTGAATTAAAATACATCATTTTCAAAAAAAATGATCTTTATCAGAAAATAAAAAAAAATTACACAATGTAAATTTTGATGCCTTGACACTAAAGAAGGATTTTATGTTGTAAAAAATAACATATAAAAGTGATAAAAAGTTGATTTAAAACAGGTTCTCCATTAAAAGGCGGTTAATCACATTTTTCATGAATATTAGAATATTTAATCATAAAATTGGATTCATTTGTATTTTAAGCCCCAAACATTAATTTGATAAAAGTAAAATATTCAAAAAACATATATAATCACTTTTTAGTTAGTTCTATTCATACCCACCATTATATCGGTTAGGATTTTACTAACATTTACAATAATACGATTATATTATAATTGTGCATCGTAAGATTTCAAAGAAAATCATTGTTGCGTATTGGGTACGCCATCGAACATAACATCCCATTTCAATTAATATAAATATTTTATTCAAAATTTTTAATAAATATGAAAATGTAATATTTTTTATTTACCTGAGATGTTACATCCTTCCCCATATTTGGAATTGCGTCCTCACAATTTTAAAATTGGGCTCATAAACTTCATTGAAATCCCCACATCGGAAAAGGATTCAATTAAACTATCACTTTAAAAGAAAGAAAGAAAAGTAAAAAGGTCACGTGAAATAACCCATACTAGGATTCAATGAAATCATGGATATAGAGGAGAAAACAAACCATAATGTTCTAATGGATAATGATAGAAAACATGTTTAGTAGAAAGTTGTCCACCAAAAAATCACAAACTTGTGATGGGATAACAATATTTGATTCCCCATTTGGAAATGTTTACAGGGAAATTTTTTGTTTTAAGTTACATTTCATTGAGGAATTTATTTATGATATTAACTAAAACATAAGGAAACATACTTACTTATCTTGAAGACTTTCAACTTTTACTAGATTTCCAAAAAACACTCATATTTTCTCCAAAAGAAGAGTATTTAAGATGACTTGTTCACATTAAGAGTGCTATAGTAAACTTCTAGAGAATCAAGTAATCCAAAAAAAAGAACTATATATTTCCCATGGATTTAGACCAAAACCAAAAACAAAATTGTTTGTACGAGATCAGATAATACCCAAAAAGGACAATCCTTATAAAAAGGAATACTACTCTTAATATCTAAAATTTGTCAAACATTATCCAATGTTCAACAAAGAAAATTCATTAAACAGTTGTCCATAAAATTCATCAATGAAAAAAAAATGATTGAAACCAAAATATCGGAAGGATTTAATCACATAGTCTTCCAAGGTAAATATAAGTCCCCAGCCTTAAACATTACTTAATCTTGAGTTATTACAAGATTACACATTGAGGATCTTTTCAGGATTAGAGTTTTCGAGAATTAGATCATAAAACATTCATTACATTCCACATTTAAACAAAGTGGTTACATAAAAGATAGTATACATTTTTCCCATAAATGGAAACATATTTAAAATAAAACATGGATTATTTCTTGACAATTCCTTGACACTATCATCATATCATGTACCTTCCCCTTGACCTGTGAAAAACATTTCAAAAACATGGGATGAGCATAAAATGCTCAGTAAGGGATATAAAAATATGGAAAGGAAACATGGGTACATATATACATAAGAATGAAATCATACTTTACCCATAAAACATAAGAACTTTAACATACCTCATCAAATCATGAATAAATCATTGAAATCGTAAGACATAAAGGTAACTTGAGGCATTCATAACATTCTTACGTAGGGAGTAACCCTCTTGGTTACGTTTGGAATACCCATCACAGTATATTCCCTGAATCTCTTTGGAGAAACCTTAACGTTTCACTCCTTCGCATTACCTAATTCATTGGAGATCTATATCGGGCTCACCCGACCTTAGTTTATTATAGAACCACCCGTCTTCATAATAATGCCCAAGAACCTCAAAATAATCATATCACATAAAACATGCATAAAGGAAACATAACATTTCCACCTTTCAATCACAAGATATCAATACAACACATTGATATAAAAACATTATAAAAACCATTTTAAATACCAAAATAAAAGAAAATTAAAACATGGTATTTATTTTTCTTTTAAAAAAAGGTATGGATTGTAGAGGAAGCCGAAACTTAAGTAATAGTCACGTTGGAAGAGAAGTCGTTGTCGCCGCATACGTACGACAAAAACATTCCCTTTTTTCGTTAAGTAAATGCTTCATATAAGAAATATTCCTTTCAAATAAATGTAAATGTCAAATGGGTTTATACACTGTATAATAGAAGGTTGTGTATAAAACAAAATATGCCACAATGAAAGGAGATTGAGACGAAGTACCATACCTCAGTTCCGACTTGACTCGGTCATTCTTTAATCTCCAAAATAATAAACTTGAGTTATTTTCTACTTGTTTAAGAACCTTTTTGAAGTTCATTATTCCTTTTATATCACTTATTTCCATGTCATGAACACTATGTAATTATTTAAGTTAATAACTGTCGTTTTAACGATCATTGGTACATGAGTCAAAAATAAACCCTATATAATTCCAATTTTTTCATGTATCCATTATATAAATAATGGTATTAATGATGTAGATATCATATATATAATATATATACAGTACATGCATGCATTTATAATATTATAAAACATTTAGAGTTAAGAAATTAAATGCACCGTTCATGGAGATGGTAAGTCGTACGTACGCATTAACGCTGCTTCTATTTCTATTTAGTATTTTATGAAATGGAATCATAATGATATAAAGGTATATTATAATTCCAGTGTAATATCATATATAATATCATAACTCAATCCTTTATACGTCCCACATATGGTATTAATTAATCAAATCACTTTGAGGGGGCGGTAGTCTGCACTTCCTTAAATGAAGATATCGTGTTTACCCATAATGGAAACCATAAAGGTATGCCCAAAATGGAAAATAAAGAAGCATAAGGAAAAAATAAACATATTATATATCATATATAAAAATAGTGTCATCTTAATGGCCACCTTTGATGGTGTTAAAATAATGTTGAACAATCATCGTTTCGGGAGAAAAAATTTCCCCATCCACGGAAACAGTATGTTCTTTAACCATTAGATGTAGGTGTGTGTAAGTTTAGCTTGAATACTTATTATAAAAACATCCTAGTATATGGAATATACTGGTGTTGTTACAAAAGAAATGAATAGAAAGAGTTTAGGGTGTTGGAGAAGAAAAATAAAACAAAATAACACAACTGAAGACATTACCTTAAAATCGGGTAACTCTCTTTGGTTTGAGCTCAAAGGCATCTTTGGGAAGACTTATGACCAAATTGAGGCTTCAGGGAGTAATAGAGGGATGTTTAGAGACAAAATGGGCAGGGTTTGGCCGATCCAAAGGCTATGGAAGTGTGGGTATGGAGGTAGTGGTGGGGGCCTTTTATAAGAGGAGAGGAGTGGCACTCTTGGAAAGTAAAGAAAAGTTACTTTATTTTAAAATGATTTTTGGATTCAAAAGGACCCACATTGATATAATTCTATGGTAAGGGGATAAGGGTTCGAAATCCACCCATCCAATAGGTTTTTTACATGTGTAAGGCATATATTTTACATTATCTTTTCATTTTATTTAAATCCTTTATTAATGAGGTAATCACTGCATCATCATGATGTCATAAATAATTTAATTTATATAATGTCTAAAAATTATAACCAAAATATCATGATGTAGGAAATCTTTTTATATTTCTAATGAATATTTATATTCAACAATATGACTTGTATAACCCCATTTATAAATTGTTTTAGTAAAACAACTCATGTTTGTTTCATTTTAATTTTAACATTAAATAAAAATATATTCATGTCATTTTCCTACCAAAGTGGCTCCATGGGGTCCCCAGGTTGACCCATGGCTTGACTTGGGCAGCCCTGACACATCCAATAAGGTTATGACATATGTCTAGGTATTTTCATTTTATTATATCATTATTTTTACCTTAAATTACACTAATTACCTCTAATCACGATTAAGAACTTAAAAGTTACTATTCACCAAAAAATTATTTTAATCTCATTGAACCACATTTTACTTCTTAATGAAAATAATATATGTCGGATTTTTGAAAATCAAATCACAGATGTGGAAATGTTTTATTTAGAGGAAAAATCAGTTTCTTTTACTACCACTTAGTGGTTTCACTATTCATAAAAAATTCAAGTTTTTCAGAAAAATACTAACACTTCACCCTAAGCTATATTTGATATTCTGAATTCAAAAATGATTTCTATTTTATAAAATTCAAAACATATAAGTTACATTAATTAATTTAATAATTAATTCCCGTTGTCCTGACAAATAGCGTGTTTTTATGAAACAATAAGTATCAAAAGATTGACACTTGTTTAAGTCCAATTTCAAAATGAAATTGATTCCAATGACCACCATTGGATTAAATGGTAAAAATATATTCTAATTTAACATCAAAATCAACTCAAAATATAATATAATCATATAAATAAATTAGATTAAAAATAGGTTTTAAATTAAAATACAGCATTTTTCACTATTGATTAAAAATGAACTTTATCGGAAAAATACCAAAAATTCACAAAAAGTAAATTTTGATGTCCCAATCATAAAGAATAAGATTATTTTGACAAACATAGCTTATAAAATTGTCAAAAGATAGATTTAAAAATGGTTTTCCATCAAAAGGAAGTAAAAAAATCTTTTAAAAATATTAGTGTATTCCATGCTTAAGATTGGATTTATTATCATTTTAAGCCTCTAAAACACTATCTAATTCACTAATAGACATATATAAAAATATCTATTATTAATTACTTACATGGGATGTTATAGTAAATCATAACATTTATCTCCAAATAAAATCAGTTACTCTTAATGTATCGTACTAAAAAGTAATTAACCTAATCACATATCTTATGATAGGTTAATAATTTCCATAGATAACACAAAATAAACTTATTCCCAATTTATATGATCATCTTACTAAATATAATTAGACAAACTAACTCGGGACTTCACTTAGCCTAGTGGTAGGTGATAAATACCTGTCCCACTTTGGTTGGGGGTTCGATTCCCACAGCTTCATCCGACGTGACTGGTTGTCATATAGTCTGCATGTTTTACCTTTTAAAAACCATATAATTATGTAACATTTCCCAAAAAAAAAGTTAAATTCATCAAAAATAACTATAACATGTTTTAACCACAATGGTTATCTAATAACTTTTGTTTTGCATCCCAAAATTTATTAATCAGTAATTGCCTCAAATTCAAGGATCGTATAAACCCAAATGGTTCTTTATAACAATATCCACAAAATTACAGATAATTATTCCTTGAATAAATCTTTCATATATCAAATATCAGGGTTACACATACTATAAAAAGTCTTTTAATTAACCCCGCCATCAAAGAGATCTTTAATACTTTTAAGAATTTCACCAGCCTAAAATATACTGTAACTCTTGAATCCCTTATATGCTAACTTATTACTCATTCAACATTCTTCATGATCCATTAACCATTCCTTTCCAAATTATTCTGAAATACTTCTTTCCTACAAACAAAACCATGAATCATATCCCAAGATTCAATAATAGGAAAACATATGTCATGTAATAATCCATAACGTTCATTGGTCATTTCCAATTACATCATCCTCAATCAGAATGGAATTAGGTATTGGTAATTGAATATTTGTACGATCCTGGTGATCCCATTCCCAAAACTATTTCTTAGGAAATGTGTTTACATAATTACCAATCACACCACATTTAAAACATTCAATTAGTCATTCAGAAATAACTTCCTTCCCTTTCCTGGAGTCAAATAGATGCTCCCTTTTTTACATCGAATGTTCTTGCATTATGACATTCATTTACACATATATAGAATCTTCTTATCCATTTGTAACATTTTCCTATGTGTTTCTTTACACATCTTTGACACAAAGGTATTTGAATATACTTACATTTATGGTTATTACATGATCATCCGTAGGGATTTATTTCTCGCATATATTATGCCTTATAAAAATCACAGTGGTTCAGGTGGTCAATCATCACTCCAGATAGTTGTCTGAGAATAAACACAAGAGTTATCATTGTAGATTCCATATCATTCAGTTTCTCATTCAGAAAACTATCATAGTTTCCTTCACATCCACTGTTACTTTGGTGCCTGATAGATCTATCCATTTAATAAAAACAAAAAGGTCAGTGTGAGTATATCAGTAAAATCATCATATAATAATGAATAAGATAAACACTAAGATATACTTATCCATGTTATCTCAATATAATTATAACTATAAAAAATGACTATATCTAATAGACTAACCATTGTGGTTATACATAACTTATCACAGATTCTTAAACAGCACTCTAACAACTAAAGTTATCTAAACTGACCTCTGATACCAAATATAAGGACCCAACATTTAAACATTACCTAATATTGAAATAAATAAATAATTCACATTTATGATCCTTTTAGGTTTAGAGTTTTAGAGAATTTGGACATAACTATTACATCTCAAAGGATTAAAATACAGACACTACTAATATAAACTATTTTTTCACAACAATAAAAAAACGTTAAATAAAACAAGAGTTCTTTTCTTGATATAAATCTTCTTGAGTACTTATTTTCTCTTAACCATCCTTATAACCTGTGAAAAACATTTCATAAACTTTGGATGAGCATAAAAAGATCATTAAGGGTTATAAGATAATGAAAGGAAACATTAAGCCACCAATAAATACAAATCAATGAAACCATAACATTCAATCATAACATACCTTCTCAAATCATAATATTTATGTATAACTCATAGAAATCATAATACATAAAGCTAACATGAGGCATTAATAACATTCTTATGTAGGGAGTAACCCTCATGGTTACGTTTGGAATAACATCACAGTATATTTCCTAAATCTCTTCGGAGAAACCTCACCGTTTAACTCATTTACATTACCCAATGCATTGGAGAGCTATCTCGGGCTCACCCGCTCTTAGTTTATCACGGAACCACCCTTCCTCAAAAACAATGCCCAAGAACCATAACATAATCGTATCACATAAAACATGCATAAACAAACATAACATTTACACATTTCAATCTCAAGATACCAAAATCACATTGATATAATAATGACATTAACAAAACTATTTTCAATACCAAAAAAAAGAAAATTAAAACATGGTTTTTATTTTTCATTTAAAAATATGTTATGGCTTGTAGAGGAAGCCGAAACTCAATTAATGGTCACAGCGGCGAAGAAGTCGTTGTCACCACATACGCAGGATAAAAACATTCCCTTTTTTGGTTAGTAAAATGATTTGTATAAAGAGATTCATTTTGAATAAAAGTAAAAGTAAAAGGGGTTTATACACTGTATAAAGGAAAGATGTGTATAAAACAAAATATTTCTCAATTAAAGGAGATATAGAGGAAGTCCCTTACAAAGTCAGTATTCTTTGATTAAGGATAATTCAATTACATAATTATGTGGGAAAAATATAAATACATCCAATATAATAGGATATTATGTGTAAAACAATCAGTGGTCATACACACATATTCATACTACTAAATAATCAAGAAATATAGGTTTAACCCAAATAATTGAAATTGGGTTAAGAAGTTCCCTTACAGAAATTCGACAGCCTAACGGTGTCACATTATAATTAAGAAAATTATTTGTTGAGAGGTAAAAAGGGCATCTCATCACTGGGTCATAACATTTACTGCAATAAGGATATATAGGAACAAATCCTAACATTAGAATTTTTAAATTAAAAGACCTAACAAAAAGAAGTCTTTTAAAATGGGGAGGGTGAAAGGATCCCTTAGCGATTTGGGTATCTTTCGAATCGTACACCCCATGAAAGAAGGTTCATACAATGAAGATGTAAATACCCATAAATTAAATTATATTACACATAGAATACAATCTTGGGAAGTAAACACACCACCCAAAATGGAAATAGTGTCAAATTTAGCATGAATCTCACGGGAATAAAAGTGAGATGAAAAATCCACTATGGAAACTCGGCACCCTAACGACGCCACATAAAACGTCAAAAAAATGGATTGAAGAGAAAAAATAGGGTCTCTCATCATATGACCATAAATTTATAGTAAGGGGAATATAAAATAACATCCCCCAACAAAAGAAAAATGGTCTTCAAAGAAATGACATAAAATAGAGTACTTAAAAAGGAAGAGACAGGTAGGATCCATTACCTCAAGTCTGACTTGTCTTGTTTGTGTATTTATATTCCTGAATAATAAAATTTTTTCAATTTATAATTTCTTAAGGAACTACTTTAATTTTTATTATTCAATTCATATGAAATATTATAATGTTATGATAATTAGTTAATTATGTGAGTTCATGTCAGATGTTTTTTGTCGATGTTTGCTACATGAGTCAAAAATGAACTTGTTTAAAAGAATTTTCCATGTAGTTAGAAGTACATCATCTCCAGAATAGCATTAATTATTTTAATATCATATATATCCAGTAAATATTAATTTCATACTATTACATAACATTTTATGATAAAAATAAATGAATCAAACCGTTCATGGAGACCGTAGGTCGTATGTACGCATGAACGCTACTTTTATTTATTTTTCATATTAATGGAATTAAAAATAAATGAGAGATATATATATATTATAATTCCAGTATAATATATATGTTTTATTGGTCACATAATTTCATTAATTTTATTCTTTATACATTCCATGTATTTTATGAACGAGTCGCATCACTTGACGGGGCGGTAGTCCACACTTTCTCATATGAAATTAGTGCAATTTCACAACATGTTAAGCATAACGGTATGTTTTAAATATAAAATATAGAAGAATATAGAAAACATAAATACCATTTATATCATATATGAAATACAGTGACATCATAATGGCCACCATGAGAGTTGGTAGGAGATAATTGAACAATAATCATTTCGTGAGACAGTAGTTCGTTGTCCACAAGAAAAAATATGTTATTCAACCATTAGATGGAGGTGTGTGTAAGTGTAGCTCGAATAATTCCCATAAAAACATAATAGTATATTGAAGATACTGTTTTTGTTACAAATTAATGGAATAAAAAGAGATTAATGTGTTTTAGAATAAAAATAAAACAAAAGAACATAAGTGAAGACATTACCTTTAAATCGGGTAAATATTTTTGATTTCATCCAAGGTTTCATTGGGAAGTCTTCTGACCAATGTGAGGCTTCTATAATTTAGAGAGGGATTTGGGGAGACAATATGATCTGAGGTCGGACGAGCAAAGGGTTTGAGAGGTGTTTGTAATGGGGTACAGGCGGGGCCCTTTTATAAGAGGGAGGAGGGGCACTCCAGGAAAGTCATGAAATGATACTTTATTATGAAAATGATTTTCAGATTTTAATGGTCCCAAAATTATATATTTAGAGGATAAGGTGATAAGGGTTCTAAATCCACCCATCCAATAGGTTTTTAAAAATTTTATGTCTTATATTTTACCTTATCTTTTCATTTTATTTAAATCTTTCACTAATGAGGTAATCAATGCTTCATTACAGTGTCATAAATAAATTTATTTATATCATGTATAAAATTTACAAACAAATTACCACCATGTATGAAATATTTTTATATTTCCAATGACTATTTATAGTCAAAGAGATAATTTATGGAAATTAAATTAAAATTGTTTTACTTAAGATATACAAGCCTTTGTTATATTTCTATTCATTAAAAAATATGATAAAAAGTCACTATCACACTAAAGTGATTCCATGGGGACCCAAGGTAGGCACAAGGAATCCCATGTTCATCCATGACACCACCAATATAATTAGGATACATTTTGGGGTCATTATATATTTTTATGATATTATATTTTTACCCTTAACTACCCGATTACTAATTAAACTCGATTATTAAATATAATTATCATCGTTACTCTTCATAAAGTCCAAAAAAAGATTCTTAATTACATAATTTGGACCTTATGATTCCAAATATGGAATTAATTTTATCAAATTCGATACAAAGAAATTTTAATAATTAATCTATAATAATTCATGTTGCCAAAACAAAAGACGGGTTTTTAAGATGTAAAATCTATCAAAAGATTGATTTGTTTTTACATCCAATTTAAGAGTGAAATTACATAAAATGACCAAAATTAATTTAAATAATTAACATATAATTAAATTACACCTTAAAACCAATTAAAATTTCAATCTAACTATATAAATAATTTGGATGAAAATGCTATTTTAAATTAAAATGCAGTATTTTTCACTCTTCATTAAAAATTAACATTTGTCAGAAAAATACCAAAAATTCACCCTAAGATATATTTGATATTCAAAATTAAAAAAATATATAAATTTTACATAATTCAAAACATATAAGTTTCATTAATTAATTTTATAATCAATCCCCGCTGTCAAAACAAATTAGCGTGTTTTTAAAAACAGTATCTATTAAAAGATTGACACTTGTTTATGTCCAATTTCAAACTGAAATTAATTCAAATTACAACCATTGGATTAAAGGTGAAAATATATTTTAATTAAACTTTAAAACCAATTAAAAATATAATCTTACAATATAAATAAAATAGATTAAAAGGAGGATTTGAATTAAATTACAATATTTTTCACTAAAAATTATCTTTATCGGAAAATAACAAAAATTTACACAATGTAAATTTTGATGTCTTAATTCTAAAGAAGGATTTTATTTTTCCAAATATAACATATAAAAGTGAAAAATATAGATTAAAAAAGGGTTCCCTGTCAAAAGGTTGTTAATCATGCTTTTAAAGAATATTAGAATATTTATTTTTAAAATTGGATTCATTTGCATTTTAAGCCTCTAACATTTATTGGATAAATGAGAAATATTTAGAAAACATATATATTCACTTTTTAGTTAGTTCTGTTCATTCCTACCATTACATCGGCTTGGAGTTTACTAACATTTAAAATAATATTATTATATTATTACTGTGCATCATAATATTTCAAAGAAACTCGTTGTTGTGTATTGGGTACGCCATCTAACATAGCATCCCCTTTAAAGTAATATTAATATTTTATTCACAAATATTATTAAATAAAAAAATATAATATTATTTATTTACCTGGTATGTTTCAAGTAGTCATAAATAAATATACTATAGTTCATTTGAAGATATCTAATATATGATCATCTAAGAGAAGTTAATTTTCCTCACTAACAATCTAATTTTACATTAATTATTTCGACCATCAATTATATCATAAAACATATAATATAATAACAATAGTATCTCAAATAAAATTATATTCTGTTATTTTAATGGAACAATCTATATCCATCTACACATATATCAAAATGAAAAAGGTATTATCTCAAGAAATTATAATCGTACAATATATTTAATTATGATTTTTTAATAATTTAAATGAAATATATTTGGTAAGAAAAATATGAAACTAAAAAATTCTGTGTAATAAATATTTTTTATCCAATGTGTGAAATATTAAATTTTATTTTATGAAATAGTAATTTCATATCACTAATGAAAATGAACTAATATATTCCTAAAACCAATGAATTTTTAAAATAAGAAAACAGTATTTAATATTAAAAATTTAAATATCAAATTATTTGGATAAAGTATTATTTTATGAAAATATTTATATACAATATATTATGTTTATAGATTATATATTGATTAAAATTACATTTATAAGTATATAAATAGGTAAATTTTTTAGTTGGTTTACAAAATTTTAGAAATGTTATTAAAATTAAATATTGTTAATTTATGTTAAATTATTTCATTTATCATTAGATATTCATTAGTTAATGAAATAATTATTAATTTTTATATTTAAATATGACGAGTTTATTTAGATAAATTAATAAATTCTTTTGGTTTATATTACATTTGTTTTAAAAAATAAATTAGTGGAATTTTTGTTTGAATAAAATAATTCTTTTATATTATAAATATTTAAATTTGGATAAATTAATTAAATTTGAGGTAATAATAAAAATAAAAATTATAATGTGTAAACTATATTTTGCAAAGAAAATTATTATTCTTCTTAGGATAATATATGTCATAAATATATGAAATTATATTATTTTATTATTTTATAGAATTTTAAAATTATTAATATATATAATTATATTAATATAGAACTAAATTTCAAATATATTCTTAAAAAAGTTACATAATATGTTTTTATAAAGAGATTAATTTAAAAAATTAAATGAATCAGAAACGCTACAATAAAAAATAGAGACAAATGTATGATAAAAAAGAGAGAAAAATATTATATAAAATTAAAGAGAAAAAAAATGATTAAAAAAATACAATGAAATTATAAAAAAGTGAAATTATAAAATGTGGGGAGGGTGTGTGGATAAGTCAAAAGAAATCCCCAAAAAGTTAATTTAATACATAAATCAAGAATCATAATATATATATATATATATAATAAACATATATTTTGTGTATGTGACTTTTTTTTATAAAATAAGATGATGATATTTATTTTTTCTTCCTTTCACAACTTGGTTGAAATACTTGGATGTTTATATAAATATTATTTAATTTTTTTTTCTGATGATTATACATAGTTGTCTCATTTTGCTTACATATTTATCCTTTTTTAAGTTATGCACACATTGCCTATGCACTGCACCTCGATTGAGAACAATAATGTCTTCTGCACCCTTTTTCATTAAGTCTAGTGTTCCCAAGAATTTTTAGTCCATCTAAATTTAATTCAAGGGATTGGATTTAATTTTATCACTAATTTTATATTGTAATTTTTTTATAAGTGTTTAATTATTTATTAGAATATTATTTTTAAATAAAATTAATTGGTAAGGGTTATTTTTTATTTATAATATTTATATATATATTACTATATAATAAAATGTTTTTAGAATTTAATTAATTTTATCTAGATTATATTTTGTAGAAATAAATTAAAATTTGTTATCATACAATGATTTATAAGACAATATGAAATCGCACCATATAATTTTTTTAATGAGCTCTACACACACCCACACACGTATGTATGCATTTAGTTTTATATGTATATAAGTATTTTTTTTAAAATGATTACAGCGTGAAGGACCCTTTATTAAAAGTTAAAAAGGGAAAATAAAACAGATTTCGAAATTCAATAAGTTATATATAGTTCACTCGAGCGTGAGTTTTTATGATGTGTTTAGAGAAACGTATGCCGCCTCTATAATAGTGCCACTCTCACCTCCATGTTTTGGCCTGAAACCATGGGTCACCATTGACATCAAGATAATATTCATCAACAACATTCATATTTTATTCTTCACCAGTCTCACTGATATCGATTTTTTCTAACTCCTCAAAATTATTGGATGTAAGCACATAAAAGGATATGAAGTTCTTCACTTTCATCCCTGTGTTAGTTCGGTTCGACAGAGACTGTATATTATCATTTGAGGAACAAGACAACTTTTATATGTCCATCATGTTGGTATCCTCGACAACACCCATGTATAGGCATGTAATCTTGTTGGAATCCTTATGATGACTCAGCCTTGGTGTAAGACCAGATGGTTTCACAACGGCTATCTCAATCGTATTTTCAACATGGAATATAGTATCCTCGAAAGGGGACCTCATTCCCTAACAAGAATTAGGGTTCACATCAGGAACCTATATAGAAATTCATACATTAGGGGATATCATGAAATTTTGAGAAATAATAGGCCTCATATACTCAATTGCAACTACTACCACCTAAAATATACCTTTGTTTAATTCTATATACATAAAATAAATAGACATTGGTTCATCGAATGGTAAGAAAAAAAGGATAGAACACAATGAGATTTCAGCCACATTACTTGAAGAATACACACCAGTCTTCAAACAACATTGATTTAGTCTAGTAAGATAATTCTCCTCTATTAAACATACATTTATAGAAGAATAAACATAATGAGTATCTAGAGTAGGTGATTTATTGTGAACCGAGATACTATTCAAAGAATTAATGTGAGATGTGGAAGGTTTTCCTGTAGAAACATAATTATTACCAATATTTGTCATAGGGGTGGAGATAAACATCATCTAAGAAGAAAAGAGGAGGTAATTTTTTCTTGTATGTATATGTTTCCATAATTTACATTTCAATATGATTAAAGGAGGTCATATTTTTCTCATACCAAATTGAAAATTCAATATCAACTTGTATAGAGTCCTATAAAGAATCATGGATATCATCATAATCATCTCCATCTTGCTCATACCTTAAATCCCTAAATAAATAATTTTTAAATAACAAACTAGTAAAAACCATACTATTTTAATCTACCAAATCATCCCATGACATTTTTGGTTTTTCATTATTTTTTGGGGAAGAATCCATGACATAATCATTAATATATGTATTTTTCTACCAACCTAATATTCTATTATCCTTTTGTCTGAAAAATTAAAGATAATTGGCTCCCTAGGAAGTACCATCAGCGTTGAAATTAATCATTACAACTATGGATTTATCTTCCCCAGAATTAAATATATATGGAAGGATATATTTGTGATTATTATCAGTGTTAGGATATTCTATATTACCCCCATTAATCATGTTTGTTTGAGAATCATGCCCCATTTATTGAAAATTCGTTTGGAATAGTTCTTTTCTATAGTTATAATGTGGGTGAAAAATAATTTTACAAGTGTAACAAAAAAGATCCTTGTTCACAAATTTTATTTAAAGAAACAGTTCTTCTTTATGTGTTGAAAGAACAACCCTTTCTATTAATTTTTAACTTAATTCTAATTCAACTAAAACACATTAAATGTGAATATAGAAGAATATTTCTATAGCAGTATCCTTCTCTATAGGGATTCCAATTATGGATGAAATATCAAATAATGTCTCTAGTCTCCATAAGTCCAAACATTAAACATTAATTTTGACCCATGTATGTGCACATGTATCATTACATTCATTGAGGAGGAAAATAAGTTTCTAATAATGAACTATTATGATACCAAAAATTTGATTGAAAAAACCCATGCACCATGAATGAACTATAAACTCATAAGATGAAAAAGAATATGAATGAAACCTCAGCCTAAAAAGACACATTTAAACACGGAGAACACCCCAAATAGAATTTAATCATGCAACTAAATTTGTGACATTCCAAGTCTCCATAAGATTAGAAAATGAGAGTAGACCAATAAATGAAAACATATAGATATCAAAATGTTCTGTAATATCCCCATTATAAGAAGATATGTGGGTGGTAGTACATTTATAAATATTTCTTCATTCAACATGATTCTTTGAGATGATGAATAATTCTATCTAGATACTAGAAAAACTCAAAAAACACTTCAATAAGCCATTTACATTTACCTTAAAACTCATTACAAGTGTCGATCATCGATGGTTGACATGAATCGATGAGTAATAATGTAGTTTAAACCTCATGAGTGTTCTAGGGTACTAGTGTCATTGGGATGAAATGAAATCCTTTCATTTTCCTCCATCCCATGTATATATATATTCTTGAGAATTGATGATTTAATTAATTAGACTATTATTTCAAATAAATTTTATATATAGAATAACAAAACATGGTTTTGTAATTTTTTTCTTTAAATAGTATAATCAATGAATAAATGAGAAAAGTCGTTATTTTATTTATAGACATCCTTTTTATGTGAGCTATTTTATTTGAAAACATGTTATAAATCTTGAAAGGTATAATTTTATTAGTGAATTGTGTTATTATTTCCAATAATGTCATTTGAAATTAGATATGGACATCATATAATTATATCATAGGTGTTTCATGAATTTATCATAAGTATTTGTTTTAAATTTTCTTACAATTGGGTATATTACTTTTTTTAAATTAAATTAATCCTTTGAAGGTATTGATTCATACTAACATTTTAGAATATTTATAGGATATTGAATAAATATTTTTTTATAATGAAAATAATTTATCGAAATTTTTTATTGTTTTTTGGTTATGATTGAGAGAGATAAGAACATTTAAAATGTTTTCCTAACTATGGAACAATAGAATCAAATGGCACGATGTGGTATGTTGAGTAAACACATGTCCTCATGGTGATTTTTTACCATGTAATATATGGGTAACTGACTATATGTTTTTCATTATGGCATGGTGAAAATCACTATTAATCCCTATAAATTTTTATTTTTCAAATTGGTGAAATCCTAACTAATATTTGAGATGAATGTATTTTAAATTTATAATATTTTCAATTTATTATGAAGTATTTAAGTAGTTTTTAGAAAATATTATTTATATTTTCAAAACCATTTATTATGAAATGTGTTTTTATTAAATGATTCATCTAATTAATTTTGTCATAGAAATTTGACATTTTTCAAATAAAATCATTTCCATTTTTTTAAAAGACATACTAGGAAAATTAAATGTACACCCTCTTTTTTAAATTTCTTATTTATAGGTTTAGTATAAATTATTTTTGGAGTGTATTTTAAATTTGGAGGCAGCACACACAAATGATTTTTTAAAAATTTATTTTTATATAGCATTGTTAATATGTATTGTATATGTCTAATTCACTAAATAATTATATCGTAAATCATATTGGTATGTAAAATGATTTGTGTTTCTTTCTGTTTCCTTAAAAAAATATACACATCATTTTTATGTGTTGAACGAAAAAACGTGAGTTTGGGGATTCTTAATTGGTATCAATACGATAGTTTAGAAAAATTCGACGATTAAATTTTTCCAATGTAATATATATGATTAGTAGATATAGTTTTTCTATTTATATATAAGAAGATATATAATTACTTATGGTTAGATGATTGAATAGTGATGGTGCAACTATTTTAAGGTGGGATGTAACATCCTATGAAATTCAGAATGTACTTTTATTCATACTTCATATTTTTTTTATAAATATATAAAAATATTGTTAATATGTACTTTTTTGAAACTAAAATATTCCGTGTAATCATAATAATTTTTTATCAAAATTATATATTATTACATTAAATTGTAAAAAATAGTGTTTTCATATCTTAATTGAAAATAACCCATTATATTCCTTAAATAATGTAATTTGTTAAAAAATTCATCATTATTTATTTTTGAATAATATTTTAATATTAAATGTTTTTGATATATTAATATTTTTAATGAAATTTAATTTTTATATAAATTATACCATCTTTATTTATTCTATTTTATTTAAAGTTTTAGTTATTAGTAGAAAATATGAATATTTTTTATTTTCATTCTAAAATTTTATATATAATATTATTGTAAAGACCCAGAAATTTCAAGGAAAATTTTATCATAAATTATTTAGAATTTTATGAGTCTGAAGATTCTGAAGGCGCATGATTACGAGGCTCGGTGTGTCGGGAATCAATTCCTGAACTTTTTTGGGGTACGTTCAGTAAACGTATGTGCGAGTTTTTCTATCTTTTGAACCCGTTCTAGGAATTGAATTATGAGGACACCGATGTACTCCTAGAGCCGGTATTCGCTTAAGGGGACCTTTACCACAGTTGTGTTCTGTTCAGGATGGATGTTATAATTTGGGGTTACTAATTAAAATTAAAAATTAAATAAAAAAGTGTGAGTACAAATTTTCATATAGTTAGTGGTTATTGTCTCCAAAGGGAGGATGGTGGTTGGGACTACCCAACATAACCTCTCATGAAGGGATAAAGTGTGTGGGTCCCACATGAACATCAACTCATCAAATCCCCCTTGAAATCCATGGAACCCCCATTGACGAGGGTTAAACCTTCAAAATTAATCTCTCATTTAATGTGCCAACAATACTAATTAATTAATTGAGCTCCTCAAATAATTAATTATTTGTGGTGTCATGAATTCATTTGAAATATTTTTGAAATGGATAGAAATATTATAATCTTGGGGAGCCTATTATTTCTTTTTCCTTGGAAAATATTCTGTGGGAATGCTCTGGGAGAATTCTCCCTCTTCAATGACGAACTCAAGGAACAATATTCTCTGAATGATGAATGTCATTCTTCAATGAAGAACGCTCCATGTCTCGAAGAGCATGAAGCAACACCTTCTTCAATCGGAGTAGGAAAGGAGGAACCCTCGCACATGAAGTGCACCGAAGACGTTGTCTTGAAATGACGTTTCAAGATCTACTTCCTCCGACGTTGACAGAACAACGCCTATCCTCCACGACACCCGCCTTCTGTGACTCGTCAACTTTCAACAGTGATTAAGAGTTAGGGGTTTTTGTATTATTTTATATATGTGAATTATTGTAACTCCTCGACCCCAGCTACCCAGAGTCAGTGCATTACTTCGTAACATTGGCATGATCACAAAAGATCAAGTTTCGAAAGACCGATTAGTTTAGTAGCCTTGGACACACTAGATACATTCATAAGTCTTACTCTACATCATAACGTAAAACAAAACTACAACATATTCTCTTAATATCCCCTTATATTATCCCTGCAGGTCATTCATAATATACTTTTTCACATCCTGCAAAACATAAAACATTGAAAGGGGTGAGCTCAGATGCTCAATAAGGATAACAATATAGCAGAAGCTTTTATAAATAAACATAAAAATTTAAGGCAATGTATAACTAAAACAAAAGCCTTTTGAACATGAACATCAACATAATATGGAAAAAGTAAAATGAGATAATTCCATTTACTTATTCACATGGATATTCTACTCGTCGAATAATCACATGCAAAATCAATAACCACATTCATAATGATGGAATGCATAATGCCAGACTATCATAACCACATAGCCAAGGTCTCGTGCCAAGACTACAAATAAGATTTTGTCAAGGCCTCGTTCCAAGACACTAGTTTGTCTCATTAGACCTGCCGATGCATCGAGAAGCTATAGCGGGCTCCACCCGTCACTTATTAAGTCCAATGCATTCCTCATATGAACAGGTTTAACCATATCATAAACCATAACATAATCTTATCACATAAAACATACATAAAGGAAACATAACATTTCTACATTTCAATCACAAGATATCAATACAACACATTGATATAATAAAAACATTATCAATACCATTTTCAATACCAAAATAAATGAAAATTAAAACTAGGTATTTATTTATTTTTTTAAAAAAGTTATGGCTTGTAGAGGAAGCCGAAACTCAAATAATGGTCACGGCGGAAGAGAAGTCATTGTCGCCGCATAAATATGACAAAAAACATTCCTTTTTTTCGTTTAGTAAAACACATCGTATAAAAAGATTCCTTTTAAATAAACATAAAAGTCAAAGGGGTTTATACACCATATAAAGGAATGTTGTGTATAAAACCAAATATGCCTCAATGAAAGGAGATTGAGACGAAGTCCCTTAAAAAGATCATTTTTTAAAATAAAATAGATATGTTATGTGTATTCAATATAAGTACACATAAATAAAGTAAAAATACAAGATAGTACATAATAATATAATGACATAATTTGAATGTAGGAGATTAACCCAAAGAGTGGAAATTTGGTTAAGAAGTTCCCTTACCTTGCGTCCTGTCTTGACTCGACCGTTCATTAAACTCCTGAATAATAAACTAGAGTTAATTTATAATTGTTTAATAACCTTTTTCAAGTTTTTTATTCCTTTTATATCACTAATTACCATGTTATGAACATTATGTAATTATTTAAGTTAATAACGGTAGTTTTTTCTATCTTTGGTACTTGAGACAAAAATAAAATTCTTATAATTACAAGTTGTTCATATGGTGAAATATCCATTATATCTAGAATTATATTAATGATATAGATATCATATATCTCATATATATACAGTATATACATGCATTTATAATATTCCATAACGATTAGAGGTAAGAAATGAAATGCACTATTCATGGAGACGGTAAGTCGTACGTACGCATGAACACTACTTTCATTTCTATTTCGTATTTAATGAAATAATAATGATATAAAGGAATATTATAATTACACTATAATATCATATATAATATCATTTACTCTATCCTTTATACATCCCACATATGGCATTAACGATTCAAATCACTTTGAGGGGGCGGTAGTCCGCACTTCGTAAAATGAAAATACCGCGTTTACACATAATGGAAACAATAAAGGTATGCCATAAATGAAAAATAAAGAACGTTAAGTAAAAAAATAAGCATATTATATATCATATATAAATATATTGACATCTTAATGGCCACCTTTGAAAGTGTTATATGAGTGTTGAACAATCATCGTTTCGTGAGGCAGAAATTCGCCATCCACAGAAACAGAATGTTCTTTAACCATTAGATGTAGGTGTGTGTAATTGTAGCTCGAATATTTCTTATAAAAACATCCTAGTATATGAGGAAACTGTTTTTGTTACAAAATAAATGAATAAAAAGGGTTTAGGGGGTTAGAGAAGCAAAATAAAACAAAATAACATAAGAGAAGACATTACCTTAAAATCGGGTAACTCTTTTTTGATTTGAGCCAATGGCTTCCTTGGGAAGAGTTCTTCCCAAATTTAGGCTTATAGGAGTAATAGAGGGATGTTGGGAGAGTATTTGGGCAGAGTTTTTCCGAGACAAATGGCTTGAAGGTGTGAATAAGGTGGTAGAGGTGGGGGCCTTTTATAAGAGGAGAGGAGGGGCACTCTTGGAATGTCATGAAATGCTACTTTATTAAGAAATTATTTTCAGATTCTAAAAGACCCAAAATTATATATTTCTAGGATAAGGTGATAAGGTTCTAAGTATACTCATCCAATAGGTTTTTGACAAGTTTATGCCTTGTATGTTACATTATCTTTTCATTTTATTGAAATCGTTATTTAATGAGGTAATCGCTGCATCATCAGGGTGTCATAAATAATTTAATTTATTTAATGACTAAAAATTATAATAAAAATATAATTATTTAGGAAAACGTTTTATATTTCTAATGAATATTTATAGTCAAAAATATGACTTTTATAACCCCATTTAAAAATTGTTTTAGTAAAACGACTTATGTTTGTGACATTTTTATTTTATCTTTAAATTAAAGTTATTTATGTCATTTTCCTACCAAAGTGGCTCTATGGGGTCCCCAAGTTGACCCATGGATTTTATTGGTCGGCCATGACTAATCCAATAGGGTTATACCATGTTTCATGGTCATTTCATATTATTATAACACTATCATTACCTTAAATTTCACTAATTACCTTTAATCGCGATTAATTAAACTTAAAAATTATTATTCACCAAAAAATTATTTTAATCCCATTGAACCACATTTTACTTCCTAATGACAACCATTTATGTCGTATTTTTGAAAATAAAATCACATAAGTGGTTATATTTCATTTAAACGAAAAATCAGTTATTTAACTACCACTTAGTGGTTTCACTATTCATCAAAAATTGATGGTTTTCAGAACAATGCCAAAATTTCACCCTAAGCTATAATTGATATTATTAATTAAAAAATGATTTCTATTTTATGAAATTACAAACATATAAGTTGCATTAATTAATTTTATAATTAATTCCCGCTGTCACAACAAATAGCGTGTTTTTAAGAAACAATATATATCAAAAGATTGACAATTGTTTATGTCCAATTTCAATGTTAAATTAATTATAATGACCCACATTGGATAAAATGGTAAAAATATATTATAATTATACTTTAAAACCACTAAATAGTATAATTAATCACTATAAATTATTTTTATTAAAAAAGTTGTTTTTATGTATTTTTCACTATTCATAAAAAATTTAAAGTCCTCAGAAAATTACAAAGAATTCAACATAGGATAATTTCGATATTACGAATACAAAAATGAAGTCCATTTTGAAATATAAGATTTCTATAATTTTAAAAAGTGGTTATTACTATTCATAAGGGATACTTTGATTAGTCGCGATGTGTTAGAACTCGAACTTGCGTACAATGCAAGCTATTGCATTATTGAAAGAGAGGCGTATCGTGGAAGATCGGGGTGTTACATTCTCCCCTCCTTCAATAAATTGTGTCATCGTAATTTGAAATTTTTCCTTGAAAATAAAAGGTTGAAAATAGAAAATACCTTTTTGGAAAACCCACATCAGAAATAAGGTTAATAAAAATACAACTTTAAACGAATGAAAGATAAGTACAAAGGTCACCCGAGATAGCCCATACTAGGATTCCATGAATATATGGATATGGAAGAAAAACAAACCATCAAGGTTTGATGGAGAGTTGTAGAAAACTGGATTAAGAGAATGTTAACAATAAGAAAATCACAAACTTGTGATTGGTTAAACGATAATTGAATCCCTAGTTGGAAAAGGTAACCGACAACGTTTTTGTTTTAAGTTACCTTTTATAATGTTGAGGAATTTATTTAGGAGATTTACTAAGAACGTAACGAAATATACTTACTTGTCATGTAGACTTTCATTCTTTAATAAATTTTTACCGCAGACCCATCATTCACTCTAAAAGGTAATAGAAGTCAAAAATATTCAATTTCCCCTAATTTTATAAGGTTCCAAATATTAACACATACCATTTAGATTAGTAAAACTAATTTGTAATAAACAGGGACTTCCTATAGGCTATTGGTAGGTAATAAAGGCCTGTTGCACTATGGTTGTGGGTTCGATTCCTGCAGCTTTGTCCGACGCGATGGGTTATGCCCCACCCTGCAGGTTGTCATTTTCATAAAACTATAGTATTATAATATTCCAAAAATAATCTTCAGAAATGTTTTAACCTTAAACAATACTATCCAATGATCAACTTAATCCATCCCAAACATTATAGTTATCCAAAATACTTCAGTCCAACTCACAGTCCAAATTTTATAAGGAAGGTAAACATAATAAAGATCCTTTTTTCCACGTAACAACTTGTGAACACCCTCATCATGTATTCTTTTAAAACACTGCAACATACTAAATTACCATAAATCTTTATTGATTACATTCATGATCCCTTATTACTTATAGAATACTTGATATACTCATTCTATCAAAAAATGTATACACATCATTAATCAGTTTCAAGGAAGTTAAGAATATCTAACATAATTTATCCAAATCAATCATGTATTATTCCAAAATCACTATCACAGTATAAGAACCATATTATGGTTTATCATTCTCTCAACCATATATTTTCCAAAAATTTAACCTTCTGTGGAGTGAATTTTCTTGGTTCCACACAATCTCAAGTCCTTGATGAAATAGTACTGCAGTACAATCCTTATATACTCCAAAATTATTATAACCAGTACATCATTGATACAACACTCAAATGAAAAAATTATTTAATAACAACATATGAACTCTAATCATTCCTCCTCATCTGTGGTAGTATCAATACATGATTTTTATCCAATAACATCATTTGGGGCATACTCGGATTATTTGGACATTGGTTTGTGTAGTGTCCTCACTCCTTGCAGATGAAGCATTATACATTTGAAACCTTTTTCTTACCCTTGCAGTCACGCACATGGTGTCCTTTTTCTCCACACTTATAACAAACTCCCATTCACTTTAGGCAAGTTCCAAGGTGTTTCTTCCCACAGTTATCACATATTGGAAAATTATTCTTTTCCCTCATCCATTTATCCATCATTCTCTCTTCCATCCTTTTCTTCTCTTTCATCCCTTCAAATCCATATGACTCAGAAAATTATCTACTTATCTTATTAACACATGATACTATTTCATCATATGTTGAGAACACATGGGATACTATTTCCTTTCTAAATGTTGGCTTAATACCGTGAAATATATGATCCTTCTTACTCTTTGGATCATAAGTATTGATGGAGTTCACATTCCTTCTACTGGGCGCCATTTCTATAAAATGGCATAAACTAGGTTAGTTTATGAATCAAAATACATGATAAAAAACTTGGAAAACACTTAACATAAATTGAACTTTTTATGGATATAATCCATAATCACAAAAATGTTTTCTTTGAGAATGTAAATATTCATAAGCCCTTTATAATGGTTTGTAATGAAAATGATAATTATCCTAAGCATATCCCTCAGGAGTGTCGTAACCAAGAGTGCAGCAAGACCCGTTGTTGTGCACCAGTTCCCGTTCTACTCTAGCTCAAAGTGGTGTTTTCAGGTTTTTCCCCTAGGTACATCTGTGCCAGAGCCACCACTACCTGCTCGTATCCAGACAGGGATGTATTGCTCGGAAAACTCTCAAAATCTCTATAATACCAAAATTATAGGAAGTTCTTCTATACTAATCCTCAAATTCTATCTTTGGACTATGTTCTCTAATTAGATTTTATATAAATCTATCTTCCATGGTTAGTATTAAACTGCCTCTGATACCAACTATAACGCCCTGACCCCATCTACCCAGAGTCGGTGCATTACTTCATAACATTGGCATGATCTCAAAAGATCAAGTCTCGAAAGACCGATTAGTTTAGTAGCCTTGGACACACTAGATACATTCATAAGTCTTACATTACATCATAAAGTAAAAAAAACTACAACATCTTCTCTTAATAACCCCATATATTATCCATGCAGGTCATTCATAATATAATTCTTCACATCGTGGAAAAATTAAAACATTGAAAGGGGTGAGCTCAGATGCTCAGTAAGGATAACAATATATCAGAAGCTTTTATAAATAAACATAAACATTTAAAGAAATGTATAACTAAAACAAAAGCCTTTTAAACATGAACTTCAACATAATATGTAAAAAGTAAAATGAGATAATTCCATTTACTTATTCACATGGATATTATACTGGTCTAATAATAACATGAAATATCAATAACCACATTCATAATGATGGAATGCATAATGCCAGACTATCATAACCACATGGCCAAGGCCTCGTTCCAAGATTAAAAATAAGATTTTGTCAAGGCCTCTTGCCAAGACACTAGTTTGTCTCATCAGACCTGCAGACGCATCGAGGAGTTATAGCTGGCTCCACCCGTCACTTATTAAGTCCAATGCATTCCTCATATGAACAGGTTTAAACATATCATAAACCATAACATAATCGTATCACAAAAAACATGCATAAAGGAAACATAACATTTCCACATTTCAGTCACAAGATATCAATACAACACATTGATATAATAAAAACATTATCAAAACCATTTTCAATACCAAAATAAAAGAAAATTAAAACTTGGTATTTAATTTTTATTTAAAAAAAGTCATGGCTTGTAGAGGAAGTTGAAACTCAAATAATGGTCATGCCGGAAGAGAAGTCATTTTCGCCGCATACGTACGACAAAAAAACATTCCTTTTTGTCATTTAGTAAAACGCTTTGTATAAAAATATTCCTTTTGAATAAACATAAAAGTCAAAGGGGTTTATACACTGTATAAAGGAAGGTTGTGTATAAAACCAAATATGCCTCAATGAAAGGAGATTGAGATGATGTCCCTTAAAAAGGTCATTTTTTAAAATAAAATAGATCTGTTATGTGTATTCACTATAAGTACACATAAAGAATGTACAAATACAAGATAAGACATAATAATATAATGACAAAATTTGAAAGTAGGAGATTAACCCAAGGAGTGGAAATCGGGTTAAGAAGTTCCCTTACCTTGCATCCTGTCTTGACTCGACCGTTCTTTAACCTCCTGAATAATAAACTAGAGTTAATTTATAATTTCTTAATAACCTTTTTCATTTTTTTATTTCTTTTATATCACTTATTACCATGTTATGAACCTTATGTAATTATTTAAGTTAATAACGGTAGTTTTGTCGATCTTTGGTACTTGAGTCAGAAATAAAATTCTTATACTTACAAGTTGTTCATGTGGTGAAATATCCATTATATCCAGAATTATATTAATGATATAGATATCATATATTTCATATATATCCAGTATATACATGCATTTATAATATTCCATAACGATTAGAGGTAAGAAATGAAATGCACCGTTCATGGAGAAGGTAAGTCGTACGTACGCATGAACGCTACTTTCATTTCTATTTCATATTTAATGAAATAATAATGATATAAAGCTATATTATAATTACACTATAATATCATATATAATATCATTTAATCCATCCTTTATACATCCCACATATGGCATTAACGATTCAAATCACTTTGAAGGGGCGGTAGTCCGCACTTCCTAAAATGAAAATACAGTGTTTACCCATAATGGAAACAATAAAGGTATGCCATAAATGATAAATACAGAACCAAAAGTAAAAAATAAGCATATTATATATCATATATAAATAGAGTGGCATCTTAACGGCCACCGTTGAAGGTGTTATATGAGTGTTGAACAATCATCGTTTCGTGAGGCAGAAATTCACCATCCACAGAAACAGTATGTTCATTAAACATTAGAAGTAGGTGTGTGTTAGTGTAGATAGAATACTTCTTATAAAAACATCCTATTATATTGAGGATACTTTTTTTGTTACAAAAGAAATGAATGAAAAGAGTTTAGAGGGTTCGATAAGAAAAATAAAACAAAATAACATAAGAGAAGACATTACCTTAAAATCGGGTAACTCTTTTTTGATTTGAGACAAAGGTTTCCTTGGGAAGAGTTCTGCCCAAAGTGAGACTTCTAGGAGTAAGATAGGGAAGTGGGAGAGTATTTGTGTAGAGGTTGGCCGATAAAAATGTCTTGATGGTGTGAATAAGGTGGTAGAGGTGGGGGCCTTTTAAAAGAGGAGAGGAGGGGCACTCTTGGAATGACATGAAATGTTACTTTATTAAGAAATGTTTTTCGGATTTAAAGGTCCCAAAATGATATATATCAAGGATAAGGTGATAAGGGTTCTAAATCCACTCATCCAATAGGTTTTTTACAAGTTTAAGCCTTGTATATTACATTATCTTTTCATTATATTTAAATCATTAATTAATGAGGTAATCGCTGCATCATCCGGGTGTCATACATAATTTAATTTATATAATGTCTAAAAATTATTAAAAAAATATAATGATGTAGGAAATCTTTTTATATTTATAATTAATGTTTATAGTAAAAAATATATCTTGTATAACTCCATTTAAAAATTTGTTTAGTAAAACAAATTATGTTTGTGACATTTTTATTTTAACTTTAAATAAAAGTTATTTATGTCATTTTCCTAACAAAGTGGCTCCATGGGGTCCCCAAGTTGACCCATGAATTTTCATGGTCGTCCATGACTCATCCAATAGGGGTAGGACAAGTGTCAAGGTTATTTAATATTATTATAACACTATCTTTACCTTAAATTTCACTAATTACCTTTAATCGCGATTAATTAAATTTAAAAGTTACTATTCACCAAAAAAATTCAATCCCATTGAAACACATTTTACTTCCTAATGAAAACCATGTATGTAGGAGTTTTGAAAATCAAATCACAGAAGTGGTAATATTTCATTTAAACAAAAAATCACTTATTTAACTACCACTTAGTGGTTTCACTATTCATCAAAAATTGAAGTTTTTCATAACAGTGCCAAAATTTCACCCTAAGCTATAATTGATATTCCGAATTCAAAAATGATGACTATTTTATGAAATTCAAAACATATAAGTTTCATTAATTAATTTTATTATTAATTCCCGTTGTCAAATAAAATAGCGTGTTTTTAAGAAACAATATATATCAAAAGATTGACAATTGTTTATAACCAATTTCAATGTTAAATTAATTATAATGACCACCATTGGATAAAATGGTAAAAATATATTATAATTATACTTTAAAACCACTAAATAGTATAATTTATCACTATAAATTATTTTGATTAAAAAAGTTGTTTTTATGTCTTTTTCACTATTCAAAAAAAATTGAAAGTCCTCAGAAAATTACAAAAAATTCAACATAGGATAATTTCAATATTACAAATACTAAAATTATGTCCATTGTGAAATATAAAATTTCTATAATTTTAAAATTGGTTATTACTATTCATAACTGCTAATTTGATTAGTCGCGGTGTGTTAGAACTCGAACTTGCGTACAATGCAAGCTATTGCATTATTGAAAGAGAGGCGTATCGTGGAAGCTCAGGGTGTTACAATTATTCCCTTGTACATGGGTGATTATATGTTGGATAATTATTGATCCTCTAACGCTGAGGGAACTGGCTAAAGAACAATTTTGGACACTCCAGCTATTTGTTTGAGATGCACAGTTTGTTGGGAGACGAGTGAACGAAACGGCAACAATGTTTTGAGGTAGTCGTAGAAAAGAGAAAGACCCGAGGAGGCCATAGTCATAGACGATAGAAAAAACAGACAACCTAAATGACTCTAGTGGCCTAATGAAAAGCACAGCAGTGTCAAAAACCTAATGCGGTGGTCGACACCGGTCAGCCGCCTGGGGGCGGCGGTGCCCCTCGCGCGCCGCCGGCGGAAGGCCGCTGTGACATCAGCCACAAAGGTGGAGCGGAACCCACCTCGTGGGTATTGAGAGGCACATGCAGTTCCAGCTGCCATCGCCATTACAATGAACTACCCCCCCCCCCCTTCGCTCCACGCTTGGCCAACTTTCCAAGCCGCGACCGGCCACCGGGTCAGGCAGCATGCCACGCGAGCCGCGGCTCTGGCAGCGTGGGCCGAGCTACCTACCACGTGGGCTGGGCCGCCCTCACGTGGGTCTGGCGACAGCCTCCGGGCCGGGACGCACCCTACCGGGCCATACCCGGATTCAGGTCAGGTCGCCCCAGATTGGGCCGACCCAGGGTGGGTTGACCCTGGTCGGACCGGACCTAGACCCCCCTCTTCGGACCACTTTTCATTTGTTGCACATAACATGAGCTACGTACCACCGATCAATGCAATGTCAATTGAGTAGGAATACTTGAATCAAGAAGGTCATTTATATATATTACACTCAAATTTTTGGCGAAGTTTGGGTATGGCTATGTTGGTTAAAACCCAAAACCAACCGGGGCCTCGGAGCGGAAACATTTATAACTTGAGGACTGGACGTCCGATGGATGTGCTTTCAACTACGTTGGATTCCTTTGGATGAGAATATAATTTTGGAATACTACACAAATTATTCAGTTGTGGTTGGAGTATGGTCGGGCTTGGAACGAGCGTAATTCCAACCGGGCCCCTAGAACGGTAATGCCAATAACTCTCAGACCGGGCATCTGATTGACATGTCGTCAGTCGGGATGGGTTCCTTATTATAAGATGGAAAATTGGGATACGTAAACTCATGAATTCAAGATAGTTGATGTATCGACACATGAATCGTGGATCAGACCCTCATGGAATCAAGCGTGATGTGTGCGGGAACCCTAGAACTGGTTGTGAAGACTACTGTATTGGAATCCAATTTGGATCGATAGTGATGAATTCAGTACAAGCATCCTACGTGGGTTCGACAGTGAAGACTACTATACCTGAATCCTATGTGGTTTCGACAGTGATGACTTCTCGACCAGGATCCTACGTGGGTTCGATAGCGAAGACTATTGTACCAGAATACAACGTGGGTTCGATAGTGACAACTTCTGTACCAGGATTCTACGTGGGTTCGACAGTGATTACTACTGTACTGAAATCCTACGTGGGTTCGATAGTGATAAATTCTTTACCTGGATCCTACATGGGTTCGACAACGCTGATATTGTTACAAGATCCTATATTGGTTCAACAGAGGAGATAATTCAGAGGCTATATCTAATCATCTCTACCACTCATTGTGAGTTGTATACATGTGTGAGATGAGTCATGTCTTTCAACCATTATCAACGGGTTAATTGACTTTAATTCCTTTGTGGAATGGTTTGTACTTGGGCTCGAGAGTTGGAGTCAGTCATTGATTGATAACATAGGTATATGTATGGGAATATAACTATGTAGGGTTGGTTCATACTTTATTATTGTTTCTTTCTTCTATGGTATATCCTTTGTGGATTTTGTGAGACCTTGAGGGTCTCGTGGTCCCTACTGACTATCGTTATACTCACCTCTGCATGGGCTATGCCCACACCTCGTTGTGTTGGATTCATACGACAGACATCGCTGACCGACGCGGAGTGTACACGGACTGGAAGGTACCCAGAGTTGGACCTCACGAAGAGTTGGTACTCGGAGGATACAGATGGACGTGGAGAACTGAGGAGGAAATTTGTACCTACCCTTCATGTAGGAACAGTTGTGGACGATCCCGGAGCTACTAGGCACCTACCAGCCATTTTTCATTTTAGTTGTACCTATTTGTCCTTACCTAGTACTTTACTGTTGGGCTTGTATTTATGGCCCTTGTACATTCAGCACTACTTCTGTATTCATTTTTTACATAGATATTTCTTCCTTTTGATTATTTGGTTGTTTTTTATTGCAGTTTTAAAGGTAATGCCTTCTCAGATTAGAGATTTATGCCTTTGGTGCTAGTCGCTATACCCTGGCCTATGGAAGGTGGTATTGGGGTAGTTACGACACAGGCCTTGGGGGACGGCTCATGACAATTGGTATCAGAGGAGTCGGTTCTACCACAAAACATGGATTATAAATATTTTAAATGGCAAAATTGTTATGTTTTTTGGGTTTGGATATCAGTTTAGGCAAACTGGTGTTGGTTTGGAGGCTGACATATCCACACAGTAGTACTATGACTTCTGATCTCCGACCCATTGCACGAAAACACTGATTGCATGTTTGATTCCATTGAAATGTCTTCTTTGTGATTACTTTGTGAAAGCTCACCAGGTATACTATTTTAATAGTGGAACACCTGTTTCGTTTCTAGATGGAACCATGAAAGTAGACCTCTAGGGTTCTGAGTTTCATACGAGATGATAGACCACCAAGTGACAAGGCTTTGGTGCAGTGCCCCGTCACATCGGAGGTACCAGCGGTACCACTACCTGCTGGGCCACCGATACCACCAGCTCCAGCGGTAGAGAGTTCATGCCATCTGAGTGCATTGCACAAGATACGTCACCAGAGGAAACCCAGGTTCCGTGGAGAAAGAGACCCACAGGCAGCTGCGATTTGGCTGGAGGCTGTCGTGAGAGTTTTCAGATTGGTAGGGACACCAGCCGACCTCATGGTGATCCTTTCAACGAGTCTCCTGATAGTAGTAGCAGGTAGAGGGGGGAGATTGATGATCCATATGCATTCTCATGCATCATTACTTTGGAACGTCTTCGAGAGCCGATTCCAGTTAGAGTTTGTACCAGCCACCCTTCGTGCGGTGCTGATTCAGGAGTCACTACATTTGTAGTAGGGAAACATGAAAGTATCTCAGTACTCAGTGAGGTTCACTGACCTCTCGCTCTACTCCACTGATATGGTATGAGACCCATTCCTTAGGGCTCTATCCTTCGATTACGGGCTCAGGCATGAGCTCAGGGATTCGATGATCCCTCTCAACATTCAAACGCATGTGGGGGTGCTGGAGCGAGCCCTTCTAGTGGAGAGTTTTCTTGCTGTGCAGACACCAGCAGCGTGACCCACCCTCGGACGACACATAGTTGAGTATTATGTAGCCGGATGTAGATAGATGTCATAGAGGTCCAAGAGGACCAGTTCATAAGGTGGGAGACCCCAGGATACAGGTTCAGTTGTGCGGGGAACACAAGATAGAGCCAACCATACAAGGAGAAGGCAGTGCAATTGGTGTAGAGGGCAGGCTCACATGGCATGTGACTATCCGACCCTTCATACAGACAATCAAAGGACAGTTGAGAAACCATCCAGGCAGAGGTAGAGGTTTTCCCATAGTGGTCCTCCAAGAGTAGGTGGATGTAGCAGAGAAGCTGGTTGAGCAACAGATGGACAAGAGCGAGACAAGCTCCAGGCATAGAGGCATTTGTTCATGATTATTATTTCATTGTTGATGTCAATCATTGTGTTTGGTTTTTGTCTTTGTACTTTGAGCTACATTAATAAAAGGCACTTGTCCATGTGAAATTTTCTTTCCTACCTTTTAGGTGTGGTTGATACTGAGAGGTTCCAGTAAAAACCATTGTCTTGACCCTCACATTTTAGATTCCTAATATAGAAGACCTAGTGACCAAACACTGCTACCAATAGTGTGAATCGACCCTTGGAGGTGAGAGTAACAGTTGGATCACTTGGTAGTGGTGTTGAGGCCTTCCGACGTCGTCCATGGCATGAAATAGTACCGTTCATGTCAGGATTGACTGTATTAGGCAACAGATGTGGTTCATCCAATAGATGATTCTGGATTTCTCTTTTCTGTAATGGAGAAATATTAGCAGCTCTTGTATGACGTAAGTGAAGAAGGGTGTAGTCGAGTTCTTTACAATTGGATAGTCACACCCATAGTTTGTTGAGCGAACAGATTACGATTTACTATAATCTCAAAATTCATAGGTGTATATTTTCGTGGAAGGACCTGGACCTGAGACAGTGGTTTTGGCTTCAGTTCCTCCAGGAATATGACTTCAAGATAGTATATAATCCTGGAAATGGGAATGTTGTAGCAGTTGCTCGCACCAGGAGATCAGTATTTCAGCTGTTTGGAGAGGGGACGAAACAGATGGCTACGTTGCATATATCCATTGTGGATAGATATGGAGCAGCCTTTTTCAGTCTCTCACAGTCACTTCCCTACTTATTTAGTGAGTCAGGGAGGTGCAGCATGGGAATGCTGACTGCGAGACACGACGTGCTCAGATATTTTTAAGGAAAGCACCCAAAAGATTTTCTAAAGGTAGAGAACACGTCATTAATTTTAGGGGACGTACCATGGTAACAGTTTCCCTACAAGAAATAGTGTCGAGGAAGGTCAGACATCTCATTTAGCGGTACTTCTATGAGTAGATGAAGACTACACAGAATAGACAGATGTCCTATGCTGAGAGGGGACGTAGACCACTGGAGTTCGTGGATGGCGACCACATATTCTTACGGGTCTCACCTCGATGAGGTCTACAAATATTTGGTCGAGGAAGAAAGTTATTTATGTGATTTAACAGGCCGTTCCAGGTCCTCAGTAGAGTGGGTGAGGTGGCTTACAGCCTGGACCTTCCACCAAAGTTTCATAAAGTGCATCACGTCTTCAATGTATCTCACCTGATGAAATATATTCACAACCCGTCCCACGTCATCAACCATGGGGAGATGTACATTGATGTCAGGGTGAAATTCACGGAGGATCCTGTGGAGATCAAGGATCAAAATGATTAGTTCCTACGTGGATAGTCAACTCCTCTGCTGCACATTCCCTAGCTGCACGGGGTCCTCCAGGAGAGCACAAGGGGGCGGGAGGCTCAGATGCGTGCTCAGTACCCTCCATTTGTTTCTCTAGTTTGTGTTGTAGCTTTACAGGGACATAAATAACTGAGGTGGGGGTAATGAAAAGACACCAAAATTTCATGAAACTTTTTTTTTTAATTTTACAAGTCAGCAGTTTCTGACAACACCTGATTCTGAGGAACGGTGTTTCCAGAATCAATTTCTAAAGTTTTTTTCGGGTACATTAAGTAAATGTACGTGTGAGTTTTTCTATCTTTTTAACAGGAGCTCGGAATTGAAATATACGGACACTGATGAAATTGCAGTGTTGGTATTCACTTATGGGGACCTTTACCGCAGTTATGTTTTGATCAGGATGGATGTAATAATTTGTGTTTACTACTTATAATTAAAAATTAAATAAAAATGTGTGAGTACACATTTTTATTTAGTTGGTGGTTATTATCTCCAATGAGAGTTTGGTGGTGGGCCTCCCCCCACATAACCACTCATGAATGTATAATGTGTGTGGGGCCCACATGAACATCATCCCTTCAACTCCCCCTTGAATCCCTTGGAACCCCGATTGATGAGGGTTAAACTTTCCCCCTTCCTCTCTCATTTAATGTGCGAACACTACTAATTGATTAATTGAGCACCACAATTAATTAATTATTTTTGGTGTCATGAATTCATTTAAAATGTTTTGAAATACATGGAAATATTATAATCCTAGTGATCTTATTATTTCATTTGCCTTGGAAAATATTCTGTTGGAAGGCTTTGGGATAATTCACCCTCTTCATCGAAGAACACAAGGAACAATATTCTCTCAATGAAGAATGTCATTCTTCAATGAAGAACTCTCCACGTCACAATTAACATGAAGCAACACCTTCTTTAACTATAGCAGTAAAGGAGGCACCCTTTCCCATGAATTACACTGATGACTTTGTCTTGACATGATGTTTTATGCTCTACTTCCTCCTACTTTGACAGAACGATCCCCATCTTTCATGACGCCTGTCTTCCATGACTTGTCAATGTTCAACGCCGATTACGAGGTAGGTGGTTTTTGTATAATTTTATATATGTGAATTATACCCTCGTACTTGGGAGATTATATGTTGATTTATTTTGGATCCTCTAATGCAGAGGGCACGAGGTAACATACATGTCTGGACCCTCTGACAACTTGTTCGTGATGCGCAGGTTTTTGGGCGATGGGTGAATGGAAGGGAAACCACATTATGAGGCCTTCAAAGTTAAGAGCAGGACCCGAGGAGGCTGTACGAATAGATGAGAGGAAAAACGGACCATCGAAACGACTCCAGGGGCCCGTAGAAGAGCACGGCGGCACGGGTCGCCGGCGCGGCGGCCCGGGTCGCCGGTGTGCCGGCGTCGGTGACCGGAGGGGGCGGCTGACACCGGTCAACCTCCTGGGGACAGCGGCGCCCCTTGCGCACCACCGGTGGAATGCCACTGCGACATCAGCCCCCGCGTTGGAGTGGAACCCACCTCACTGGTTCTGGGAGGCACGTGTGGCACCTGCTGGTGCCACCATTTTAATGAACTGGGGGGCCATGCCACCCCGCTCCGCGGTTGGCGAGCTGACTAAGCCGCCGCCGGCCACCGGGCTAGGCCGTCTGCCGTTCGGTCTGGGCCGCCAGCCGCACAGGCCGCGCCGCCTACTGTGCGGGTTGGGCTACACTCACGTGGGTCGGGCCATAGCCACCAGGCCAGGCCACGACCTTCTGGGTCGGACACAAGTCCGTGTCAGTTCGACCCGGTTCGGGCTGACCCAGGGCTGGTTGGGCTGGGTCAGACCGGACCCAGACCCCCCCTTCTTCAGAATACATTTGGTTTTTCTCCCATAACATTAACAATTAACCTCTGATCGACACACTATCAGTTTCGTAGGAATCCTTGGATTGAGGGGGTCATTTTGATATATTACACTAATGATTTTGGAAATGTTTGGGTACAATTGGGTTGGTACGAACCTGAAACCAACAGATCCCTCGGAGAGGAAATTCATATAACATAAGGACCAGATGCCCGATTGATGTACCATAAACTACGTTGGGTTCCTTTTGATGAGATGTTCCTTTTGGAATAATCCACATAGGATACGGATGAGGTTGTAGTATGTTCGGGTTTGGAATGAGTGTAAATCCAACCGGGCCCCTAGAACGGTAATGCCAGTAACTCTCAGATTGGTCGTCTGATTGACGCGACGTCTATCACGTTTGGTTACTTATGATAAGACAGAAATTCAGGATACATCAACTCAGGACATTGTGACAGTTGATGTATCGACACATGACTGGAGGAGAAGACCCTCCTGGAATCAAGTGTGGTGTGCGCGGGAACCCTTGAGCTTTCTGTGATGACTACTATATCGGAATCCTATATGGGTTCGACAATGATGACTTCTATACTAGGATCCTACGCGGGTTCGACAGCGAACACTACTGTACATGAATCCTATGTGGGTTCGATAGTAACGACTTCTGTACCGGGATCCTACATGGGTTCGACAGCGAAGACTATTGTATCGGAATCCTACATGGGTTCGACAGTGATGCCTTCTGTACCCAGTTCCTACGTGGGTTCGACAGCAAAGACTAATATAACGAAATCGTATGTGGGTTCGACAGTGAAAAATTCTGTACAAGGATCCCGCGTGGGTTCGATAGAGAAGACTTTTGTACAAGGATCGTACGTGGGTTGGACAACGAAGACTATTGTACTGGAATCTTACATGGGTTCGACCGTGACGAATTTTGTACCAAGATCATACATGGGTTTGAAAGCAATGACTACTATACCGGGATCCTACGTGCATTAGCCAGTGACGACTTTTGTGCCCAAATCCTACCTGGGTTCAACAACGCTAATATTTTTCCATGATCCTACGCGGGATCAACATAAGAGATGATTCAGAGGCTACTTCTAATTATCTATACCACTATTCGTGAGTTTTAAACCTGTGTGATCAGAGTCATGTCTTTCAACCATTATCAACGTGGTGATTGACTTTACTTCCTTAGTGTAATGGTTTGTGATTAGGCTTGAGAGTTGCAGATGGACTATGATTGATAACATAGCTATATGTATGGGAATATACCTACGTAGGGTTGGTTGATACTTCATAATAGTTTCTTTCTTCTGTGGTCTATCCTTTGTAGATTTTGTGAGACCTTGAGGGTCTACGAGTCCCTACTGAGTATCATTATACACACCCCTACACAGGCTAAGCCCACATCTCGTTGTGTTCGATGCAGACGACAAACAGCGCTGACTGAGGCAGAGTGTACGTGGACTAGATGGTACCCGGAGATGGACCTCACGACGAGTCGGTACCTGGAGGAGATGGACAGACGTGGATCACTGAGGAGGATATCTGTACCTACCCTATCGGTAGGAACAATAGTGGATGATCCAGGATCTACTAGGCACATACCAGCCATTTTTCTTGTTAGTTGTACATGTTTGTCCTTACCTTGTACTTTACTGTTGGGCTTGTATTTCTGGCCCTTGTACTTTCCAGCACTTCTTCTGTATTCTGTTTTTACTTAGAGTTCGCTTCCACTTGTTTCCCCAGTTATTTGCGTTTGCAGTTATAAAGGAAATGCCTTCCTAGTTTAGGGATTTACGCCTTTGGTGCTAGTCTCCAGCCCCTGGCCTACAGAAGGTGGGCTTGGGGTAGTAACGACATGGGCCCCGAGGGACAGGTCGTGCCAATTATTAAGAAATATTATTATATTATGTTAAATTGTTTTTAATGAATTGTTTAATTTCTTTAGTTAATCAAAAAATTATAACATGATTTATTTTTATATAATATATTTTTTTCGTTAATTATCAAGTTATTTTTGTCTATTACCCTTTTTTTAATACAAAAATTATAAGAGTTTTAATTTTAAATACATACTTGATTTAAAATAAGTATTTTTATATTTCGATATGTTAAATAAATTAAATTAATTTCAATAATAATTATAATTAATTGTAAAAAAAATTAGGACACTTATTACTATTTATAAAGAAATATATTTTATTAATATATTAAATTATATTAGTTTTCTTATAAATATTTTAAATAACAAATATATATAATAATTCAAATAAAAAAATTATTTTCAGATATTTGCCTAAAAAAATTAATAGATTTGTTTTCTTAACAAAAATTATAAAAACGGGAGGTGAATATGAAATTCAAAAATGAGTAAATGAGAGAAAAAAATTGTAAGCTAAAAGTATAAGCTAAAATGTGAATGATAAACGTGGTAATAAAAAATATAGAAAACTAAATTAATTAATAATTACAAGAAATTATAAAAAAATACTTAAAAACATGAGGTGGGTGTGTGAACTACATAAATAGCACCACCAAAAAAATTTCTAACACATAAATTAGAAATAATATATATATATATATATAATTTATGCATATATTTTGTGTTTGTGACAATTTGTGATAATGAAATGAAATATAAAAATCATTTTTATTACTTCCTCGGCATAAAATAAATAATTTGAATCTCATATAAATATAATTAAATAGTTATTTTTATGATAATAAATAGTCGTTTCATTTTGGTTATCTTTTTGTTATTTTTTAGATATGTGCACATTTCACAAATTATGTACCTGATGGAGCACTACACTTTCTTATTCACTGTTTTTATTCGATATTGGTATGTCTATACGTTGCTTATAAGTCTGAATTTAATTTATGTTGTTGTTTTTTATTTTTATTAGTCAATTTTATGCTTAAAAATATGGTTCTATAAAGAACTAATTATTTATTCATATTTGATTTATATGTTTGATTTTTTGGTAAGGGTTATACTTGATATAAAAATTTTACAGACATATATATTTTCATATATATTTTTATGTATGATTATTTTTATTTATTAAAAGGTTGCTAGTATTTCATTAATTTTATTTTGATTATATTTTTGATAATTTTGGACTAATTTGTCTTCAATCAATATTGATAGGCCTTCTATGAAATAAAAACATCTATTTTTTATAAATAAATATATAAATATATATATTTAATTATATATTTATATTCATTGTTTATAATTAATGATTTATATAATTACTCCATGATTCTTAATACATTTCTTCAATACACTAATTTTTTTTGTTATTGTTATCTTTAAATTGTACATGTTACAAGTAAAATAAGAAAAATAATTATTTTATGTTTAGACTATCATTTTATCTGAGCATTTAATTTGGAAGAATGTTATACATTATAAAATACACTATTTTATATGTGAATTGTTTTTATATACACATATATATAAATCATAATAATATATTACAATCATTTAAATATACCATTGACATTCCGTGGATTTAGCATATATAGTGAATTTATATTTTTATACAATTTTATTCATACCATTTTAAAAAATTATTACATCCAATGAAGTTAAGAATTTAACCTAAATCTTTTATAAAAGTCATATATTAGGGACTGAATATTTTCATCAATGACAATAATATAAAATTCATTTGGAATGGTTTTGGATTATGAGTGAGAAAGGAAGGGCAATTTAAATGTTTTTCTCAATTCATGAAAACGGAGTATCGATGGGTATGATGTCTTATGGGGGGTAAACTATTGAGCTCAAGGGGACACTTTCTCACATGTGAAATAGATAATTGTCATTATAATTTTATTATATCCAATGGAGTATTGAGATAAACCCAAATAAATTTATTTAAAAAATGAAGAAATCTGAATTTGTATTTGAAAAGATTCTTAGTTTGGAATATATATTTTTTTTATTAAATTATGCTCGATTTTTTAAAAAAATTATTTTTATTTTTTCAAAAACCTTCCCTATGAATTTGATTTATAGAATTATTTATTTGATAAATATTTTCAAAGAAATTTTATATTTTTCAAATAAAATAATTTCTAAATTATTTATTAATTCCCATTGAAAGAAAATTAAATACTCACCCTAAATTTTAATATTATTTTTATGAGTATATTAGAATTATTTTTAGTGTGTATTTCATATAAGGAGGCAACATATAAAACACTATTTTTTAAATAATTTTTATATATCCTTGTAAATATGTAATATATATGTATAATACTCCAAAACCTATATTGGAAAAGGTCCTCCTATGTAATTTTATCATTTTATTTTATAGTTGTATTTATTAGGAAAATAAAAATCATTTTTATGTGCTGATCATGATATCACATGTTCAAGTATTTATAGAAAAATAAATAGTTGATTGCGTGTGCTGAGGACTACCGCCTAATGAACTAATATAGTTTCCTTCCAATAACCCCTTTCACATTGGGATATAATAATGTATTAAAAATATGTAACTTATAATTATAAAAATATTATTTTTATGGAATTACTATGTCATATATTGATTATATCCTTCCATTTCACATGGAATACGATAACGTCAGTCATGTGTATCGAAGACTACCAACTAGAAAATTAATGTTATCATTTTTTTCATATTCCTTATATTGAATGAATCAATGATAATTATAATAAATAAATTTGATATTAATGACATAAAGAAATTTTGGAAAATTAATATCACATATAACTTCCTACCTTATTATATATTAGAAAATAATAAAATTTCTCATGTGTATGTGTAGACTACCGCCACCACATAACAATGTGAAATTGTTTATATTTAATTTGTACATGGATGATAATAAGGATCTGTTTGATTAATATAAATGATATATAAGAAACAATTATTATTATTAAAAAGTGACTTAATTTTTTCTCTTCTTTTCTGGGGTACATCGATAAAATGGAAAAATAGTTATAATTAATGTACGACTTACCACCTCCACAAACTATTTTTTCATTTTATATATCTAAATATATTGGATTAATATAATGTCATATAGAATAAATATGTATGATATTTAAATCATTTTTATCATTATGAGGATTTAGTTAACATGATCACATAATAATTACTGACCTTACCAAATGAAAACAAATATGAAAAACCATGATTTATTACCCAAAATGTTATTTTAGCAAGTAATTTTTAATAAATAAGTAATTAATTGTCATTAATAAACTATATATTGAATTATATATATTTATGATTTGATAATATATTTATATATAAATATTATTATTATACTAGAATTTATAATTTTTACCGAATATTTCAATACATAATGTAATGAATTTTATTCTCTCTTGGTTTTCAGGTGTTACCATGGATGTAAGGTATTTTTGTCTCAATGTGTCTTTTTTCAAAAAGAATTTATTTTAGGAATCCACCTCATTATATGAGGTGAAAATAATACCCCTTTTACATATAATATCATGAATATATTTATATTCATGATATTTAGTGTTTTAATATATTTTTATTATTTTATGGGGCTTATGATTCAAGGGATAACAAAGTGGTATAGGTTTTCTTGTAAAATCTCGATATTTATACAAAAAAATTTATGATTCGGATTCTGATGATAAAATCATATGATATATCAATAAAATATAAAGAAATGTATTCCCATATTATAATTTATTGTGGTTAGAATTTTTATTTCATTTTTATGTAATATTTTACTTATAATTTTATAATAAATTTATATGGAAAATTGACGTTATTTTTATTTTCAGTCCAATATACTTCTTCCAAAAACATTTTGTCAATGATTTCAAAAAATATATTAACATTATCCACGTTATTTATTAAATAATTTATTTCTCTTGTATTACATTAACAAAATTGAATAATATGAATCTTCATGTTGTTTTCCAAACAAACCCATTTTAAATTTTACAAATAAGTTAAGGGATTAATTATTTTAAAGTGTACCACATGAATATATTTTTACATCATAATGTCCACTAAATATATTATATAATATTTTATATGTTTCAAATTATACTTTAAAAAAAATTAAATTTGTTTTTGATATTTAGATAAAAAAGGAAATTTTTTATGATAAAATGTTATTTTCAAATAAAATGACTTCTAAAATATTTAATGCCTTTCTTTTTTGAAAATTTATTTTTAAAAAAAGTATATATTCATAAATAAATTTTCCAAAAAATATCTCCAAATAATTTTTCTTCAATAATTACATCATTTTAGGTTACAAAAGCATTATTGGGAATATCATTCACTTTTACCATACTTTTATTTTCTTTTGATGGTTCATTATTATGATGAAGATATGACAATGAAAATTAGTTTTCCAATTGGTAATGATTTTATTATATTTTAATGAACAATATTCCTTATCATGGGTTTACATTTGATTAATGTTTTAAGAGACACATAACATATTATGGGTTTTGAAATGATAAATATTTTATGATCTATTGGAATAGATTTTGAAGTGTGAGGGAGATATATATCCATAAAATACATTGGATAATGATTATTTTTTAAGATCTCAATGGTTAGAATGTGGGTATCCCAAAGACTATAGAAATATGGTACTTTTGAGGATATCCCAATCATGAAACAATAGTGTAAAGATGAGGTTATCCCGTTACTAAAGCATATAAATTGGTGATTATCCCAATTTTAACATGTTATGATCTTATTGGTAGACATAATTGACACAATATTTTCATAGTGGTTCAATAATATGTTTTAATAATACATGATTGACAAAAATATGTATCTTATACAATTGTTATACTCTCATGGATAAAGCTATATGATTCCTTAATGATTAATTTAGAATGAACTTCCATGATTTGTTTCATGTATCATGAATAAAAACTATTATATGAAGTGTATGAATTTAAATTTTTATTCTAAGGTTATCGTACCCAGATAATCATATTATGTTTATGTAGTCACTGATATATTACAAAATTCTTGTACCCTTACTGAGGCTCTGAGCTAACATATTTCTTAATTTTTTACTCTAATGGATTCCAGGAAGTTCTTTATAATTGATATATATGGATACAATAAAGGTCTTAATTGTGTTATAAAAGAAAATTAAATGTTGTGGTTTATGTTTCCAAATGTAAATGTGGGTCATGTTTGTGCCTATTTCACCATGAATATTAATCTCTTCTCTCTTTTGGGATATTATTTCCTATATCTAGAACCAAAGTAATAAAGTATCCAACGAATCTAGAATAGAAGTGTGTGGGAAACTAAATTTGGTATCAATGAAGGTTTATACGAATCTATAAGAGCTTTATTTATGAAAAATTAGATTAGATAACATAATTATATATTAATTTGAGATTATAATCTTATAATAATACGTTAATGTCTAGGTAAGGTATAAAAATGAAATTTTACCTAGAAATATATCCCAGTATAGATTTTACAAGTGGATGTTGTCCCGAAATAGATGTACCTAGGGGTAATGACTCAAAAAAATGATCACTGGTCTTTAACCAAGCATTACCTCATGAAAAATATCATCCCATTATATATATCTTTTATTAATATCCATGAGGATTAGCTTTTCATAATTCATATTTTTATTAGTAACCATCATGCAACATTTTAATAGATGATAAACATTAATGAAATATGTTAAACGTAATGTTTTAATAATCATAACAGAATGGGTCATGATTTATACATCCAATAAATTATTTTTACTTATTATGTGGTTTACAAACAATGATTAGTGTATCACACACGGTGATTTGTGGTTTTAGTCAATATAGAGAACTAAAAGAAATTTGGTTTACATTGATGTAATAAAAAACTTAGTTAATGTGAAACCAAATGGTATGACAACTAGAGTGAATGGGATTTTTATAATTCTAATTTGATATAATTATATATAACTATTAATATGCACTATAATATACTATCATTTTCATAAAATAAATGATATATTTATTTTACTAATATATTTATTAGTCGATACATTAGAGGAATGGTGATTCAAGTACATATTTATAGAGAATTTGGGAAAACCCCCCATGTTAATGTATCATAGTTTCAAAAATATATTATGAGGATGTAAAAGTGTGAAATAAGTAATTTATTTTTCAAGTGAAAATGAGATGCTTTATTAATGTAATGGATGTGAATAATGGTCTCCCTAGTGAATCATTTCTAGTTTAATGTTTTAAATGACAAAAATATTGAAATTATACTTATAGATTTCGAATTAGGATTGACCATGAAGGGAATTATCTAGGTTGCATGACTAATAGTTATATTACTGATGAGGAATAATATATGAATGACAAGTTAAATGAAAAAAAAATTCCTGGAATAAGTGGATGAATCCTTGACAGTGGTGTATAAAATAAGTGAAATGAATGTTGTGTTTATGTATTTAGATTAATATAATTTTATACTGGAAGAGTTTTCATCATGGGTATTTCGATTATTAGAATATTTAAATATTCATGGATTTTTCATATTTTGTTTTTCCTTAAGTATTCTTACGAATATATTGAATGGCACTGAGGACATAAATATTTCATTTTATGGAATGGTGAATTTTTTTTTAAAACCCATATTTAATAAGAGATAATCATTAATATGTTTTTCATTTTGATCTAGTGGGTTTAGTTTGGACAATGATATTAATTATATTGATAATGGAAATTAGATAATATTGATGAAATTAAATATTATGAATGATTTATTCAAAAAGCATGTTATTCTATCATTGGTGGGTTTTATAGAATTATTGGATTGTTGGAATAAATAAAATAATTTATTATTTTATATATGTAATGAGGATGAATGTATGTTATTATGGATTTTTGATGTAAAGAACTACTTTTTTTAGATAATTTGTGACCATTAATTGACATATTTGGTATGTGATAGTTATGATCTACTTTGTGAGGTTTTGGGGAATCATGACACGCTAATTTTTAAAAATTAATATTCCAAAATTATAAAATTTTAATTCTTCTTGGTCATAGGGTAACCCATTTATAAAATAGATTATGTAGGTGGTGTTGAATTGGTACAGGTTATCAGGTTTCCAACTTTTGATACCAATTGTTGATATGGAATGTCTGAGTATGATATACTATTAAGACCAAATATAGGATCGAAAAAATAGAGATACTATATGAAGTATCTATTTATGCTCAAAATACAAGAGGGGGGGGGGGGTGAATTGTATCCTTTTAAAAATTCCTATGGAACATTTAATTATTGATATATATAACATGGTTAAACAAGGTAATTCACAAAACCACCAGTTCTACACACTTGCTTGAATCAAGAAATACGATTCCGAGAAAGCAATTCTGGAAAAGTGATTCCGGAAATTAAACATAATGAATGTTTACAAAGATGAATATTCTACCTTAATGTGTATACAATCTAACTAAATTATAGTACAAATATAATGAAGTATAAGATAATTATACTTTCCTCAACAATACAAATGAAACGTAAAAATTGTAACAAAACAAGTTACAAAAGTAAGTCTTTTAACCCAAAGTGAAGGGTATCCAACAACGTTGGATAAAGGTCCCTTGATTTATACATTCATGAATGTTTGTCTTACCGACACCAGGGTATTCCCTCGATACAATGATCAGATTCTGTCTTGCTATCATGGTAAGCCCTCAAGTTCAAGGTAGTTGGAACCTCTGTCATCTTCAACAAGGAATCCCTGAAATTCAAGGTAGTCGACACCTCTATCTTCTCTCCTCAGAATCCCTCTAATTTACTCAGCAACATTCAGAGTCACACAAATAAAAACTGAACCAGTAGTTCTGTATGCACTAAGCAATGAAATTTTCTCTCTAGAAATCACTTCAACAACATGTAATCTCTAGATACATCGAACAGTTATGAGCTCCTTCAAATGAGCTTCTATTTATTGGCACGGCTTCAACAGTCGACTCCCTCCTCCAACGGTCATATTTTCCTCATATTTCAGAGGCACATGTAAACGTGTCACTTAAACAACGGTTAGTGAGTAACTGAAAGCATGCCACCATTTTATAACATAACATGTGTATGAAAAACATGGTTACATAACTAAAATCCAATATTCGGAATGTAAAAAAATATAAATGTTCAGAGTCTAACAAAAATTGAATTCGGAGTCTATAGTACAAGGATTTTTGGATTCTGTTTAACTAGGAATTTGGAACCCAAACTCTATAGAATTCCAGATTCTGAATTTCAAGGAAATTTGGAATAAGTATTTAGAAGAATTTGAAACCAAAACTTACAATGTTCAGAGTCAGAGTTAATGAGAATTTGGAGTCAGAACTTATGAGAGTTCAGAGTTTGAATTCAGAGAACTCAGAGTCAGAACATAGAAAAGTTCATAACCAGACTTCATAATTAGAATTCGGAGTTAGAACTCAGAATGTTCGTAATCAGAATTAGTAATCAGAATTCTGAGCTTGAACATAGAAAGTTCATAACCAGAATTCTGATTCAGAATTTAGAGTCATAACTTAGAATGTTTTTATACAAAATTCGTAGTTCGAATTCAGAGAAAAACGCAGAAGAGTTTGTAACCAAAATTCTGATAATTCGGATCCTAGAACAGAATTCTACATATCTATGTATTTATATAAATCTTAGGATTTGGTTTCAAACCAAATTTTATACATAGAAAAAAATTATTATATGAAAAAAAACAATATAAGGATACATTTTCTTGTGGAAGGAAATTCTTCCATTTACAAGTAAAACAAAGTGTAAAAATAAATTTTCCTTGAGATAAGGTGTTTGTGATTTTCAAAACAAGAGAAATGGTAAAATTATAAGGAATCCGTAATGAATCATCAATTTAACTATTTATAAAGGAATGTAAAAGTCATAAGGAAAACCTTATTGACTCAACAATCTTCCCCTTTTTGGAAAGCACAAACATTCTTATGAAAATGAATAAAAGGACCTAGTAAATATTTTTATAGACATTGAAAATAAAACATATCTCCCTTTAATCATGGTCAATGGTGAATATGACTAACTCCTCCTTAGGTTTTAGAACTCTAATAATCGTATTCTTGATTTTTGAAATGAGAATTATCATTAGCATGTGAATGGAAATCTTTGTAAGGAGAACTCCCCCTTAGATAAACTCCCGCTTACATAGGGATATTTCTTCTTTTACATAGAATTATTTGTTCCTTCTCCCCCTTTTTGATTTTCAAAAAGTGTTTGAGGGAAGGGAAAAAAATTATGGTACCTGAAATATTAGTAAAAAGCATCCAAACAACAACAATCAACCAAAGATTCATTGGATAGGAAACATTTTGACAAGGAAAATTAGATACAAAAAAAATATCAGATTTGTATCTATTATGGTTTTTTTTCCTTAGGCATTAGTTCTTAATAATGGTCTTCAGCTATTTCAGGTCTTTGTGATCCTCCTCCACATGCTTTTATAATTCTTTGATCATGTCTTCTTGAGCCTTTATATCCTCTACTAGAGCCTTTAGCATGTCATCTTGCTTCACATGCTTCTCTTGAATCTCAATCCAGAGATCCTTTTCAGTTTTACAACTTTGTACAATATAACTTATCTTCCTATTTAGGTTTTTGACATTCTGAATCTGAACATTGTTCTGAAGAGTTAGACTTTTCTCAAAGCAATCTGTAAGATCATTGATTTTACCATCTGAAGTATCAATGGCTTCACTGACATCTTTTTGAAATTAATCAAGCTCTCTACGATCTTCAACAATTTTCTTCGACCAGCTGGTCATTTTCTTATAAGATTTTCTATGGGCTTCATAGTTGATAACAAAATTTTTGTATTCGGACTCATCTTTTACACACCTATCCACCACATGGATACAGATTCTGAGTTCTGATTCATGCAATTCTAGAGTATATGGAATCTAGAATTATTTGTTGGAATGATCAGAATAGTATCCACCAACTTCTTCAGCGACTGAATGACAAAATCATGTCCTACTGATGATAAATCTGAATCTGACATTTTGCTTGGAGATGGTTCTTCCTCTAGCTTTACAACCTTCTTCTTATAGGATCCTCTATCTTCCCTCGTTCTTATAATTTCTTTAGTTGGGGTGTCAACAACCAGTTGCTTCCCCTTGTTGGTTTTCGGAATAAATTATTCATCAGGAGATTCCTGCCCACATTCAGATAACTGAACAATCTTATCTTAATAATCATTTTCTTTCTCAGCTTCAGCCTCAATGTCGTTATTGTGAATAAAGTGATGATTATATCTTTATTCATCGGAAAACGTTTTCACCTCATCTTCAGCATTGTCATCAACCACAGGAGTAGAAAGCCTTGAAGATACGGCTTGAGAAGTCCGGATTGAAAACTATTCGGAAGCACATTCCTTCTCATGAATGTCTTCTACTTTCTTTATCAGATCAGCCGTCTCTTCAGAGAATTGAGCTTCATGAAATTTTTCCACAGCTTCATTTTCAACATCCATATGTTGAGATTTTTCTAGAGACATGTACTTTTTTCCCATAGTCTCAAGTAATTTTTCTTCTAAAATTTTTTTCGGTACGATATTTTGTTCGGATGTCACTTTAGTGGCCTTTAAAAGAGATTTCAAAATCTATTCCTCTGACATCTTCTTCTTCATCTTCTTCTCTTTGAATTGCTTCTCTTGTTCATCAGCTGCTTTTTCATTTATAGCCACAACCTCAGTAGTGTCTAGGAAAAAATGTGGCTACCCTTCTTTCCCATACTTTTTATCCTCCCTCAATTTGGATACTACCTCATCCGGATACGATTTATATTTCTTGGGATTTGGAGGTGCGGATTGAGATTATTTGGACATAGGGGTTTCATCTTCTCCTACTACATCCTTTAAATTTATTTTCTTCCCAGATTTCATAGATGCTTCAACCTCTTTAGTATTCTTCAGAATGGATTCTGCCACATCCTCATGTAGATCATAAAACTCATCTAACCTCTTGGAGAAACCAGCCTTCATCATATGGAGGTTATCACCACTGATCAAAATTACATTTTAATTCCTCGGCTTGGAACTGTAGGGGATCATAAAAGATTCTAGGCACCGAACTATCAGCTATGATAGTAGGTAAGGATGCATGATAATCTGTTCTCTTAGATTCCCATTCTTGATATTCTCAATCGTAATGAGGATATGAATCATTAGATTGATCTTCCTTAGGTTTGCAAAAAAAATCCATGAAATATATATCAATCTTCTTAAGAGTTTCCTTGTCACACATTCCCGATGCGATAAGTCCCTGAACCCATAACTGTAGGATCCGATTTTCAGTAGACAGAGGAGAAATATTTGCAATCTTGACACCAGTAAGTCCATGGAATTGCATATCCTTCACCTTGATGAAACTTCCTTGAACATCTGACAGCTTGTGGGACCAAAACTCGGCTTCCCCTTCATATGTCAGCCCCACCAAGCTAGCAGCATTAGTGTAAGAGAGTTTATATGTCTTTCTAGATCTCTTGAAGGAATATTTATCTCTACCTTCTTTCCTGAAGAAACAAACTGATTCATAAAATAATATCAGCAAATCCAGATACACAACATCCTGAGCTCATGTCTTTGATATCGATACACTCTCCCATCCATTAATCCTAGTATTCTTGGAGATAATAGAGTAATTTGTTTTGATGAATATTGGGTTTAATAACCTTTACCTGTAAATTTTCCACTACGAAATCAGCTTGGCAAAAGAAATTTCTTGAGAGGGAACTTCTAGAGTCATTCAGAATTGAGAAAATTTGGAAGGGTCAGAATGGGATTTTGTAGAGAGGCAGAGCTTCGACATGAAAAAGTATTAGTATCAATGTGGGACAACCATCGGGGGTCCCCTTTATAAAAGCGTTGAAGAGACAGTTCATCTTCCCATTTCAATCCAATGGCTGAGAATTCTTGTGATCTGATCTGAGGGTTGAAAGAATAGCTGCAAGGATAAATTGTGTTTAATCTGATCTTTTGAGGATTTTATAAAGCAAAACATTTGAATTTAACAAAACTAGATTCTGAGAAATTTTAAAAACAAAAGAAACTAATAGTAACTAAAATGTGATTATGAAAACTCAAGAATGAATCATACCATTCAGATTGTAATTTGAATTATTCGTAATGTGGAAAATTCTTCTTGAATGACTTTAGATTAAAAAAACATGAGTATGAAAAAGAAATTTTGTATACAGATATTCATTACGATAATTGTCATTATGAAAATATTCATTACAAAAATATTCAGTACAAAATGCATAAGTATGGAAATTTCCATTAAGAAAATTTTAATTACAAAAATATCCATTATGAAAATTTCAAGTATGAAAATTATGAAATAATTCATTACAAAAAATATAAAAACCTTCATTACGAAAAATATGAAAAACATCATTATGAAAAATATGAAGAACTTCATTACGAAAAATTTTAAAAGCATAATTATAAAAATTATGAAAAACATCATTAAGAATAATATGAAAAGCATCATAAAGAAAAATACGAAAAACTTCATTACGAAAAATATGAGAAAAATCATTATGAAAAACATGAAAAACTTCATTACAAAAAATATTAAAAAATGACAATGAAATGTACTCCCCCTATAAAAAAGAGTTAATTACTACAAAGAGGTTATTTTAAACAAAAAGTTAACAAGTAATATTACCTTATGGTTATAATTATTAACTTCTATTTAATGTATTCAAATCTATCAGAAGGTAAAAAATTTATGACAATATCAGCATGTTGGTATTCTGTTCCAATGAATTGAAAAATGATATTTCTTTTTTATGTCTGATCCCTAAGAAAGTGATTCTTAATAAACATGTGATTCTATCGAGAGTGATATGAAGGGTTTTTAATAAGGGAAATGGCACTTGTTTTATCACACAAAATTTTTGTTTTTGTAAAAATCAAGCCCTAATATGTGAGTGTGTGTTGCATCCACAACACTTGAGCACAACAACTTCTAGGTGCTACATATTCGGATTCAGTAGTGGAATGTTCTATTGAGTGATGCTTCATGCATGACCAATAAACTATTGAATCTCCTAAAAAATAACAAGTTCCAGATGTACTCTTTCTATACATTCTACATCCACCAAAGTCAACATCTAAATTTTTTTTAAAACAAAATCATTTCCAAATGTATAAAAGAGTCCTAAATCCATGGTTCTCTTTAAGAAGAGAAAAATTCTTTTCACTGCCATTTAATGATATTCCATAGGATTGGATTTATATCCTGCACATAAGCATACTGAAAAAATTATGTCTGGATGTCTAGCTATCAAGTAAAGTAAACTTCCTATCATACCTCTAAAAGTTGTTTGATCTACTGGTTTCCCATCTTCATCAAGATCAAGTGTATTTGTGGTACCAATGTGAGTTATGTTGAGTCAATAAGGTTTTCCTTATGACTTTCCATTCCTTCTTGTTTTGAAAATCACAAACACCTTATCTTTAAGGAAAATCGCTTTTATAAGGAAAAATGCTTTCTTAAGGAAAATTGCTTTTATAAGGAAAAATGCTTTCTTAAGGAAAATTGCTTTTATAAGGAAAAATGCTTTCTTAAGGAAAATCGCTTTTATAAGAAAAATTTATCCTTATCATATTTTCATTATTTTTATTATGTATGAAATTCGGATTCATTTTCTCGGAATCATTAAAACTGATAAAAAGCATTCTGTTTTAAGATTCGGTTCTGGACAAGAACTATAAGGAAGTTTCATTCCGAATTCCGGATATGAATTCTGACTAAGTTCTATTCCAGATTCAGGATACGAATTCTGATGATGAATTCTCATTACGAATTCTAATGAAGAAATCTCATTCCGAATTCTCATTACGAATTCTGTTGACGAATTCTCATTACGAATTCTAATGAAGAAATCTCATTCCGAATTCTCATTACGAATTCTATTGACGAATTCCCATTACGAATTCTAATGAAGAAATCTCATTCCGAATTCTCATTACGAATTCTGATAAAGAATTCTCATTACGAATTCTGATGATGAATTCTCATTACGATTTCTGATGATGAATTCCTATTCCGAATTCTAATTCCGAATTCACCTATTAAACAGAATCTGATTATCATTTTTTTATACACTCTGAATTTATTCACTCCGAACCTTCACTCCGAAATTTCTATTCCGAACCTTTTTGGTAGAGTTTTAAAACGATGTCGTACATTCTGTTACACTTACTTTGTTATAAAACGATGTCGTCCATTTTGTTATAAACTAACCGTTGTCTAAGTGACACGTGTACAGGTCCCTCCGAACTTTAAGGAAAATATGACCGTTGGAGAGGAGCCGACCTTTCCTATAAATAGGAGCTCATTTGAAAAAGCTCGCAATGGATGGATGAACAATTTGGACTTTGTGCATACATGCTGTTGAAGTGATTTCTAGAGAGAGAGTCTCTTATAAACTCTCAAAGCTTCGTGCGACTCCGAATGTTGGTGATTACATTCGAGGGCTTCCGGGGATAGGAAGACAGAGGTGCCGATTACCTTATAGATCGAGGGCTTTCTTGCTGAGAAAGACAGAGGTTACCGACTACCTTAAAGATCGAGGACTTCCTTGCTGAGGAAGACAGAGGTTGCCAACTACCTTGAAGTTGAGGGCTTGCGGGGATAGCAAGACAGAGACTCCGATCTTCTTATCGAGGGCTTACCCTGGTGTGGGTAAGACAGACTTGCTTGAAAGTATAAATCAAGGGACCTTTATCCAAGGTTGTTGGATACCCTTCTCTTTGGGTTAAAAGACTATTATCTTGTTACTAGTAGTTTTACTACTTGTTTTGTTCCGCTGCAATTTGTATCTTAAGGAAAGTATAACTTTCTTATACTTCCTTACTTACTCTGATTCTTTTAGATTCTATACGCTTTAAGGTAGAATCTCATATTGTAACTTTTGTTAAGTTTCAATTTCCGGAACCATATTTCCGGAATCTGTTTTTGGAATCTCTTTCCAAGTTCAGTTCGGTGTTAGAGGTGTTGTGAATCTACTTAGTTTAACTTTGTTAAACTTAGTTCTTTCCTTTTCTTAAGGAAACTTTAGTTGTTCATAACTAACTTTAAAGGTTCCAAAGGAATTTTTAAAGTATACAATTCACCCCCCCTCTTGTATATTGAGCATCTCATATTATATTTCGATCCTACAATTGGTATCAGAGGTTGGAAACCTCTTACTCTATACCATTCTTACATTTGGTATCAGAGCCAAGGTTACTGAAATACTTGTACTCACATACAAGTTTTTCTTGCTCACTTTTCTATTCCGAACTTTGTCATTCCGATTTATCCATTCCGAACTTTTTCTCATTCCGAACTTTTTGATTACGAATCTTTTGCTATTAACAAGTTTGTTTCCAAGTTATTTTCAAGTATGGCAGGAATTAATGTTGGTTCGATTGACAATCTGAATCCTACAAGGCCACCAATCTTCGATGGTAATGACTATGAATACTGGAGAGATCGTATGAAGACTTTTGTTATCAATACTGGAGTAGATAACTTTGTGATGATTACTGGTGATTATAAAATTTCTAACAAGGAAGTCAGAACCTTTACTAACCAGGAAAAGCAAGAATATCAACTCAACTATAAGGTACGCAATACTTTACTGTGTTCAATGACTAGAAATATATATAGCCAAATTTCTTCTTGTGAAGCAGCTAACTGTATATGGAAGAAGTTAGAGGTTACACACTTTGGGACTTCTAAGGTGATTGAGACTAGGAGAGCTATGCTTAGAGCTGAATATCATGGCTTCAATTTTCCTTATGGAGAACCTATCTGTAAAGTTCAACAAAGATTTATGACTATTGTCAACAGTCTACAATCTATGGGAGAAAAAGGTTTAGATGATGAAGCTCTTGTGGACAAGATAATTGACATTATGCCCAATCAGTGGGAATCCAAGAGAACAGCTATAGATGAGAACAGGAAGGTCACTCAAATTACTCTTGATGAATTATTTGGAACTCTTCTACAACATGAGACAAGAATGAAGAGAGATGCTGACAACATCAAGAAGAAGAATGGAAATGGAACAGTTGCTTTTACTTCAACTTCAAATCAGATGAAAGCTAAGACTCCTGAGAGAGTTACCAGATCCAAATCTAAGAATGTCATTTTCCAATCCGAATCTAGTGAAAGTGAAGTTTCAGAAAATGAATTAGCCAATCTTGCTCGAAGGATGAACAAGATAGATGGGCAAAGAAACTTTCAATCCAAGTATAAGAAGAAGGACAGGAAAGATATGAAAGATGGAGAAGTAACTTGTTATGAATGTAAAAGAGCTGGACATATTAGACCTGATTGCCCTATGCTCAGAAAGAAAGAAAGGAAGGAAAGGCATTCAGACAAGAACATGAAGAAGTATTACAAAGCCAAAGCTAAGAAAGTTATGAAAGCTAATGACACCTGGAGTGCCAGTGGTGGTGACTCTTCAGATGAATCTTCTGAATATTAATCTTCAGGACAGAAGAATCATGGTCTTATAGCCATATTACCTATTGAAAATCATTGTCTTATGGCTAAGGTACGAAATGCTGAATCATTGACTATTGTTTCTTTAAATCCTAATGATAGTAAGTATTATAACTCTTCTGATGAAGAATCATCTTCTGATGAGGAAAATACTTTACCTACTTATGAAGAAGTCTCTAGGTTTGCTGAACTTCTTGAGATTGAGAACTCCAAACTCAACAAGAAACTTGATAAGGCAAATTCTAGGAATTCTATTCTTACTAAAGAGATATCAGATCTTTCTAAAGATCTTGATAAGAAAAATGCTGATTTTGAAAATATTTCAAAAAATCTTGAGGAAGTAAGTTCTGAGAAGAACAAACTTGCTAAAGAATTAGAAAAAGTAATTTCTAATAAAAATGTTTTCGAGCCTAACTCTAGTTCCAAAACTAATGATTTTGAGGATAAAAACTTGGTTGTAAAACTCAAGTCCGAAATTTTTTCCTTAAAGAAGTGTTTATCAAACTTTACCCATGGTAAGGAAAATTTTGATAAGATGTATTCTCAAATACGACCTTTAAGAAATAAATCCGGATTTGGTTATACCCAAGCAAAACCTGTTTTCAGCAACAATTATTTTGTTCCTCAAAGTGCCCCATTTTGTACTAAGTGTCAATGTGGTGGTCACTGGGCAAGAAATTGTTCCTTAAACAAAATCCAATCCTTAGGTTTTCATAAAGCTTATTTTTCTAAGAAAATGTGGATACCAAAAATTTTATTGTCTAGAAATCTCGGATCCAAACAAGTTTGGATTCCGAAAAACTAACTTTGTTCTTAATTTCAGGAAAATAAAGAAAGTTCCAGCAACAATATTTGGTACATGGATAGTGGATGTTCCCGGCATATGACTGGTAACAAAAGCTTTTTTGAAAAGATTATCAAAAAGAAAGGAGGAAAGGTAACTTTCGGAGACAATGCTAAGGGAGAGATTGTTGGTATTGGTAATATTGTTCTTTTAGGTAAAACTTTGATTTCAAATGTTCTTTTTGTTAAAGGTCTTAAGCACAACCTCATTAGCATAAGTCAGTTATGTGATGAAGGTTACCTTGTGAATTTTAGGAATGATAAATGGTTAGTTCACAATTCCAAGGAAGAATTTATTCTCTCAGCCAATAGGAAAGAGAATGTTTACACCTTAAACTTAGAAGACCTAAGAAGCCAAGATTTACCTTGCCTAAGTGCAATGGAAGATCATTCTTGGTTATGGCATAGAAGATTAGGACACGGTAATCTTAGAAACCTATGTAAACTCTCTAGGAAGAAACTTGTTAAGGATCTACCGGAGCTTAGATTTGATTCTTCTAAAGTTTGTGATCCTTGTCAATATGGCAAGCAACAAAAATCTAGTTTTAAGTCAATCGGTGAAGTCTCAACAACCGATGCATTACAGTTAGTACACATGGATCTTTTTGGTCCAACACAAACTGGAAGCATTGGAGGCAAATACTATGTGTTTGTTCTTGTTGATGATTACACTAGATTTACATGGGTCTATTTTCTAGCAAGGAAATATGAAGCTTTTTCTTATTTCAAAAGTTTTAAAGCCCAAGTTAAAAATGAGAAAAATCTTCCATTGAAAACTATTCATAGTGATCATGGAGGAGAATTTCAAAATTCTGATTTTGAAACTTTTTGTAGTAAGAAAGGTATTACTCACAACTTTTCAGCACATAGAACTCCTCAACAGAATGGTGTAGTTGAAAGAAGAAATAGAATTCATCAAGAAATAACTAGAACCATGTTGAGTGAATATTCTATTGCTAGAAATTTTTGGGCTGAAGCTGTAAGTACTGCTTGTTATACTATAAATCGAGTTTTGATTAGACCTTTTCTTAATAAAACACCTTATGAGTTATGGAATGGTAGAAAACCAAGACTTTCCTACTTCAAGGTTTTTGGTTGCAAAGTATTCATTTTGAATACTAAAGATAACTTACATAAATTCGCACCAAAATCAGATGAAGGAATTTTCTTAGGTTATTCCACAACCTTTAAGGCTTATAGAGTTTTTAATAAAAATACTTGTACTGTTGAGGAAACAGTACATGTAAAATTTGATGAATCAGATCCTTTTGTTTTTAAAACCTCCCAACCTACATCCTCGGATGTGTTTTCAAAAACTTATTATCAACCGTTGATAGAAGAACCTTCTGATAAGGAAATTGTTCTAGAAGATACTTCTGAAACATTTACCCCAGAAGACTTTCTACCCTATGTTGATGAACAGGTTTTACAAAACCTGAATCAGGTGTTTCTTAAGAATCATCCCAGTGATAGTATCATTGGTGATGTAAATCAACCTGTAAGGACCAGAAGTTCCTTAAGAAATGAAGTAGAACATCTAGCATTTCTTTCCCAATTAGAGCCTAAAAGCACTGATGAAGCTTTAAGTGATGATGATTGGATCAAAGCAATGCAAGATGAACTAAATGAATTCGAAAGGAATAAAGTCTGGACCTTGGTTGAGAGAACTAAGGAAACTTCTGTTATTGGAGTAAAATGGGTTTTCAGGAATAAATGTGATGAAAATGGAGTCATTGTTAGAAATAAAGATAGACTTTTTGCTAAAGGCTATAATCAGCAAGAAGGAATAGACTATGAAGAAACCTATGCTCCAGTAGCTAGACTTGAATCTATCCGTATTCTACTTGCCTTTGCAGCATTCTTTAATTTCAAACTATTTCAAATGGATGTGAAATGTGCTTTTCTTAACGGTTATGTTCAAGAGGAAGTTTTTGTTGATCAACCTCCTGGCTTTGAAGATACAAAACATCCAGATCATGTTTTTAGACTTACCAAAGCTTTGTATGGTCTTAAACAAGCTCCACGAGCATGGTATGATAGACTCACTGGATTTTTGCTTCAAAATAACTATGTTAAGGGAAATGAAGATCCAACCCTTTTTATAAATAAAGATAAGAAAAATGTTTTGATTGTTCAAATTTATGTTGATGACATTATATTTGGTTCAACTCAGCAATCTTTGACTGACTCCTTTGCTAGTCTAATGAAATCTGAGTTTGAAATGAGTATGATGGGTGAGTTAACATTTTTCCTTGGTTTTCAAATTTCTCAAAAACCAGAAGGAACCTACATATCTCAACATAAGTATATTAAAGATCTTCTTAAAAAGTATGGTTATGACAACACTAAGAGTATAAGTACTCCCATTGGTACCTCAAACTATTTAGATCTTGATGAAGCTGGGAAACCAGTAGATCAAACATCTTTTAGAGGTATGATTGGAAGTCTACTTTACTTAACAGCTAGTCGACCAGACTTAATGTTTTCTGTATGCGTATGTGCAAGATATCAATCCAATCCTAAGGAATCTCACTTAAAGGCAGTAAAAAGAATTTTTCGCTACCTTAAGGGAACCATGGATCTAGGATTATTTTATACTTCTGGAAATGATTTTGTTCTAAAAAGCTTTTCTGATGCTGACTTTGGTGGATGTAGAATGGATAGGAAAAGTACATCCGGAACTTGTCATTTCTTAGGAGATTCAATAGTTTCTTGGTCATGCAAGAAGCAACATTCTGTTGCACTCTCCACTGCTGAAGCTGAATATGTAGCAGCTGGAAGTTGTTGTGCACAAGTGTTGTGGATGCAACACACACTCACAGATTATGGCTTGAGTTTTACTAAAACTCAAATTTTGTGTGATAACACAAGTGCCATTGCCCTAAGTAAAAACCCTGCACATCACTCTCATGCAAAACACATATATATTAGACATCACTTTCTTAGGGATCACACACTCAAAGGAGACATTATTCTTCAGTTTATCGGAATGGAAGATCAACTTGCTGATATTTTCACAAAATCTTTACCTTCTGATAGATTTGAATATATTAAACAGAAGTTAGGAATGATAACCGTAAGGTAATCTTCCTTAATTAACCTTCTGTTGAAAAAATTCTCCTTACAGTAATAAACTCCTTTTCATAGGGGGAGTACATTTGTTTGTTTGTTTAACAAAGTTTTTCAAAATTTGTTTTCAAATTTTTCGGAACGAAAATTTCCGGAATGGAATTTCCGGAACAACCATTTTCCAGAAAGGATATTTTCTCACAGAATATTTCTGGAATGGAAGTATTTGTATTAAAATTTCCGGAATGGAAAACTTTCGTACTGGTATTTTCATAATGGAACTTTCTTACTGAATCTTCCATAACAAATTTTTCGTATTGAGTTTTTCGTATTTACTTTTTCGTATTGAGTTTTTCGTATTTACTTTTTCGTATTGAGTTTTTCGTATTTACCTTTTCGTATTTACTTTTTCGTATTGAGCTTTTTGTAGTCATCTTTATATTACCCATTACGAATAACTTTCCTAAGCTAATCCGAAAGGTATGATTTCCTTACTGAAGTTTTCGTAATCATATTTTACTTGCTGGCAATTTCTTATAGTTTGTTTTTGGTTTTTGGATTTCTTAATTCTTTACTTTAATAAAACCTCAAAAAGATCGGATTCAAACTTTCCACCGTTAGATCAGATCTCAGATCATTCTAAGCCGTTAGATCAACCAAGGAAGTTGAACCGTCATCCCAATGCCTATATAAAGGGGACCCTATTTTATCGTCCCACATCGATTTCAAGCTTTTGTGTGCTGAAGCTCTGACCCTCTGATTTAAGGTCGTTCCGAACTACAGATTTTCAGTTCCGAACTTCAGCCTTCTCAGTTCCGAACTTCTCAGAGTCTTCTAATCCGAATGTCTGCAGAGTTAGCTTCTCAAGAAATGTCTTCAACTAAGCCCATTTCACAGTGGTTAGTCTACAGAGAACGGTTAGTTCATCCGAATTTCTTCAGCAACTACGATTCTATTATTTCAAAGAATATCAAGCTGAATGGCTGGGAAGGTGTTGCGGTATCAAAAACCGGCAACCAAGATGAAGTCTTCTCAGATTTGCTTGTTGAGTTTTATGAGTCGGTTGCTTTCTTTGTGGAAGATAATAGAGAGAAGTTTTCCTTCAAATCGTATGGCAAGACATATAAGCTATCTTACACCAAGGCTGCAAGCTTGGTAGGGTTGAATTATGAAGGTGAAGTTGAGTTTATCTCGCATGTTCTGCCAGACTCCTTGGGTAGTTTCAACAAGGAGAAAGCCTTAGAAATTCTCGGATTGGATGATGACAAGGCTCCGAAAATTGCAAGTCTTTCTACAAACATCCGGATTCTGGAGTTATGGGTGCAAGGGCTTATTGTACCGAGAAAAGGAGATAAGGATAGCTTGAAGAAAAGTGAGATATACATCTTGGATTTCCTGATAAATCTATGAAAGTTCAACTTGATGAAGCATATTCTTCTCAACATTGATAATTTGAAGAAGGGGAATCTGAGAGCTCAGATTGTGATGTACCCGGCAATATTGTCGAAGCTGATAGTTCGGTGCCTAGAATCCTTCAAGGTTGCTTGTAGTTCTAAGCCGAAAGTTTTCAAGATCATGTTGCTCAGTGATGCCACTCTTAAGAGAATGAATATAGCTTTTAACAAGGAGTCAGGGAAGTTCATTGATTTACCTCCTCAAGCAGAAGTGACTCCGAAAGTGGCTGATCCGGAATCATCCAAGCCGGTAAGGAAAAGGAAGCAGAAAGAAGTGGTAGTCGATGCTGAGGAACCTAAGTCTAAGGAAGTCCATTCCGCACCTCCTATGCCTAAGAAGAAGAAGACATATACTGATGAGGTTGCAGCGAAGTGGAGAGCTGACAAGGAGAAGAGGAAGGAAGGAGATCCGCAGTTCGGATTGGATCCTGCAGAGGCTAAGGCTCTGAAAGAAAAGGCTGCTGATGAGCTTGAGAAGCAAGCTAAGGAAAAGAAGCTGAAGAAGAAGTTGTCAGAAGCTGAGGCTATGCAAGCGCTGTTAATGTTTAATGAAATGGTTTCAGCAACCATTCCCGTTCCGAGATCTTTTTCTCTGGAATCTCTACCTGAGACTCCAGGAAGAAATCTTGTAACTCTGGAAAAGGCTGTTGCTACTGAGGAAGTAGAGCAAGTGGAAGAGACTGAAGAAGCGGATGAAGGAAGTGGTGAGACAGGAGATGTGCTCAAACAAGTAAATGAATATAAGGGAACTCCTTCGGAACACCTCTCGCTCCGAACATCTGAAGCTCAATCTTCAAAGCTTGCTACTCCTGCAATGGAAGAAGAAAAGGGAGAAGAAGAAGTTTCTTGTCAAGAACATATTTTACTTGATGCTGCTCAGATGGGAAACGTGGAAGCCAATGTTCAAGAAGTTGCTGATGAGGAAGATAAAATTTTTCAAGTCTCTGATAGTGAGAACAGATCTCCGGAACAGGTTTCAATTCCGGAAAAAGATAAGGGAAAGCAAATTCTTGCTGATACCTCGAGTTCAGAAAAAAGTATGAGGAAGGAAGATGGTAGCTCTTCTAAGAGATAGTTGGAGCTTATTGAGGAAGAAAATTCTCCTAGCAAGATTTCTTATTCGGAGTCATCATCGTTGGGGCACGATTTTGTTGTTCAGTCCTTGAAGAAGTTGGTGGGAACCATTCCGACCTTCTCCAGTATAGACTCTAGATGCCAGATGTTTCAACATACGATGAATCAGAAAACCGACTCCGTATCCATGGTTATGGATAAATGTGTTGAGATAGAAGCCCAGTTCAAAAATTTCTTTATTGGTTACGAAGCCCATAAAAGATCTTGCAAAAGGATGAAAAGCTGGTCGATGAAGAATGTGGAAGAGATGAGGTTGCTGGATGAGTTTCAGGAGAATGTTAAGGATGCTTTTCAAACCGAGGACAAGAAGTTTCATGAGATGACTGCATCTTTCGATGAGAAATTGACAGAGGAAAAGAACATTCGGAGTCAGGAAGTAAGAGATCTGAATGGAAAGCTCAACTCTGTTAATCAAAGTTGGAAATTTGAAAGAGATCATCGGATCAATTTTCTAGAAAGAATAAAGGCTCAGGAAGAGAAGATGGAAGCTCAGGAAGAAAATTTGAAGGCTCAGGAAGAAATAATTGAAGCTCAGTCAGCAAGAATAGTTGCCTTAGAAAAGCAAGCAGAGGAAGATCACAAAGACCACAAGAAGATCAAGACGATTCTTAAGGGGCTCATGTCGAAGGAAAAAGATCCGAAATGACCAATCCGATCTTTTTGTTGTAATCTGTTTTTGTTGCTGACATTTCAAATTTAATGAGAATCGTGCTTGTTGTTCCTTTTGTTGTCGTTACTAATCTTTCAGGTACTTTGTTATTTTTTCCATTCCCTCCAAATTCTTTTTGAAAATCACAAAGGGGGAGAAGGAAAAGATCCTTAAGAAAAAGAGGAAATCTAATAAGTGCTTATCAAAGGGGGAGAAAGAAAAATACCCAAGGAAATAGAACTCTAATAAGAGTTTGTTTAAGGGGGAGTTTTTCTTAAAGAAACATCACTCCGGAAATATGAATACGATCCTTAGAGTTTCAAAGCCTAAGGGGGAGTTAGTCGTATTCATCTATATTCTTAAACCAAGGGAGATAAGCTTTAATGTGTTTCTTTCTTCTTAGAATAGCTTTTTCGTAAGGATGTTTGTGCTTTCCAAAAAGGGGGAGATTGTTGAGTCAATAAGGTTTTCCTTATGACTTTCCATTCCTTCTTGTTTTGAAAATCGCAAACACCTTATCTTTAAGGAAAATCGCTTTTATAAGGAAAAATGCTTTCTTAAGGAAAATTTCTTTTATAAGGAAAAATGCTTTCTTAAGGAAAATTGCTTTTATAAGGAAAAATGCTTTCTTAAGGAAAATCGCTTTTATAAGAAAAATTTATCCTTATCATATTTTCATTATTTTTCTTAAGTATGAAATTCGGATTCATTTTCTCGGAATCATTAAAACTGATAAAAAGCATTCTGTTTTAAGATTCGGTTCTGGACAAGAACTATAAGGAAGTTTCATTCCGAATTCCAGATATGAATTCTGACTAAGTTCTATTCCAGATTCAGGATACGAATTCTGATGATGAATTCTCATTACGAATTCTAATGAAGAAATCTCATTCCGAATTCTCATTACGAATTCTGTTGACGAATTCTCATTACGAATTCTAATGAAGAAATCTCATTCCAAATTCTCATTACGAATTCTATTGACGAATTCCCATTACGAATTCTAATGAATAAATCTCATTCCGAATTCTCATTACGAATTCTGATAAAGAATTCTCATTACGAATTCTGATGATGAATTCTCATTATGATTTCTGATGACGAATTACTATTCCGAATTCTCATTCTGAATTCACCTATTAAACAGAATCTGATTATCATTGTTTTATACACTCTGAATTTATTCACTCCGAACCTTCACTCTGAAATTTCTATTCCGAACCTTTTTGTTAGAGTTTTAAAACGATGTCGTACATTCTGTTACACTTACTTTGTTATAAAACGATGTCGTCCATTTTGTTATAAACTAACTATTGTCTAAGTGACACGTGTACAGGTCCCTCCGAACTTTAAGGAAAATATGACCGTTGGAGAGGAGCCGACCATTCCTAAAAAGAGGAGCTCATTTGAAAAAGCTCGCAATGGATGGATGAACAATTTGGACTTTGTGCATACATGCTGTTGAAGTGATTTCTAGAGAGAGAGTCTCTTATAAACTCTCAAAGATTCGTGCGACTCCGAATGTTGGTGATTACATTCGAGGGCTTCCGGGGATAGGAAGACAGAGGTGCCGATTACCTTAAAGATCGAGGGCTTTCTTGCTGAGAAAGACAGAGGTTACCGACTACCTTAAAGATCGAGGACTTCCTTGCTGAGGAAGACAGAGGTTGCCAACTACCTTGAAGTTGAGGGCTTGCGGGGATAGCAAGACAGAGACTCCGATCTTCGTATCGAGGGCTTACCCTGGTGTGGGTAAGACAGACTTGCTTGAAAGTATAAATCAAGGGACCTTTATCCAAGGTTGTTGGATACCCTTCTCTTTGGGTTAAAAGACTATTATCTTGTTACTAGTAGTTTTACTACTTGTTTTGTTCCGCTGCAATTTGTATCTTAAGGAAAGTATAACTTTATTATACTTCCTTACTTACTCTGATTCTTTTAGATTCTATACGCTTTAAGGTAGAATCTCATATTGTAACTTTTGTTAAGTTTCAATTTCCGGAACCATATTTCCGGAATCTGTTTTTGGAATCTCTTTCCAAGTTCAGTTCGGTGTTAGAGGTGTTGTGAATCTACTTAGTTTAACTTTGTTAAACTTAGTTCTTTCCTTTTCTTAAGGAAACTTTAGTTGTTCATAACTAACTTTAAAGGTTCCAAAGGAATTTTTAAAGTATACAATTCACCCCCCCCCCTCTTGTATATTGAGCATCTCATATTATATTTCGATCCTACAAGTTATTATACTTTTATTGTTGTCATATCCACACATATTAAGAAGATCTTTAAGATAATAATGTTGGGATATATAGATTCTTTTTGGTTTTTGGGAAATCTGAAAATCAAGGAAAATTTTTAACTCACCCATCATACTCATTTCAAACTCATATTCCATTAGATCCGCAAAGGAATTAGTTAAAGATTGATGAGTTGAACCAAATATAATGTCATCAACATTAATTTGAACAATCAAAACTTTTTTCATATCTTTCCTTATAAAAATTATTGGATATGCATTACCATTAACATAGTTATTTTGAAGCAAAAATCCTTTAAGTCTATCATTACAAGCTCGAGGGGCTTATTTAAAGCCATTAAAAGCATTGGTGAGTCTAAAAACACGATCAAAATAAAAAGCATTGGTAAGTCTAAAAACACGATCAAAATGTTTTTAACTTCAAAACTAGGAGGTGGTTCATAAAAAACATCCACTTGAACATAACTTTTAAGAAAATCTCATTTGACATCCATTTGAAAATTTTTTAAATTGGAGAACGCTGCAAAGGCATGTAAAATACGAATAGATTGATGTATAGCTACAGGATCATAGTTTTTTTCATAGTCTATTACTTTTTGTTGATTATAGGCTTTAGAAAATAATCTATATTTATTTATTAGAATGATTCCATTTCTATCTCACTTATTTCTAAAGACCTATTTTACACCAATAATAGAAGTTTCTTAGGTCTTTCAACAATGTCCATACATTATTCCTTTCAAATTCATTTATCTAATCTTGCATAACATTAATATCATCGCCTAAGGCTTCATCAGTGATTTTTGGATCTAATTGGGAAAGGAATTTTATATGCTCTATTTCTTTTCATATATAACTTCTAGTCCCCACAGGTTGATTTACACATCCAATGATTCTATGAGTAGGATTATTCTTAAGAAACACCTGATTAGGGTTTTGAAAAACATGTTCATCAACATAGGGTAGAAAATACTCTGGGGTAAATGTTTCAGAAGTATCTTCTTGACCATTTTCCATATCAGAAGTTATTTCTTACACATTACGATAATCAGTTTTTGAAAACACATCTGAATATGTTGGTTGGGGTTGTTTCAAAACAAAATGATTAGTTTCATCAAATTTATCATGTATTGTTTCTTCAACCGTACACGTGTTTTTATTGAAAACACTAAAATCCTTAAAATTTGTGGTGTAGCCTATGAAAATTCATTCATCATATTTTTCAATTGAAATTATGAAGATAATCTTTAGTATTCAGAATGAATACCTTTCAACCAAAAACCATAAAGTAGGAGGGTCTAGTTTTTCAACCATTCCATAACTCATAAAGAGTTTTCTTAAGAAAATTTCTGATCAAAAAAAGATTTATAGTATAACAAGCAGTACTTACAGCTTCAGTCCAAACATGTTTGGCTACAGAATAATCACTCAACATTGTTCTTGGTATCTCTTGAAGAATAATATTTCTACTTTAAACAATACCATTTTTTTGGCGCATTGGGTGCTGAGAAACTGTGAGTAATGAATTTACTACTACGAAATGTTTCAAAATCATTATTTTTAAATTCTCTTCTGTGATAAATATGAATAGTTTTCAATGGATGGTTTTTCTCATTTTTTACATGGGCTCTAAAACATTTTGATTACGAAAAAGATTCAAATTTCATTGAGAAAAAATAGACCCATGTAAATCTAGTGTAATCATAAACTAGGACAAATACATAATACATTCCCCCAATACATCCAGTTTGGGGAGGACCAAAGACATCCATATACACTAACTGTAATTAATAAGTAGTGGAGACTTCACCGACTAATTTAAAACTTGATTTAAGTTGCATGACATATTGAAAAGGGTGGAATACTTTAGAAAAATATCAGATCTATGCTCTGGTAGATCCTTAACTAATAAATTCATAGAAATTTCCCATAAGTTCCTAAGGTTACAGTTTCTTATCCTTCTATGTCATAACCAAGAATTATGTTCAATTGCACAAAGTCACAGTAAGTCTTGTATCCTAAGGTCCTCTATGTTTAGGGTGTAAACATTCTCTTGTCTATGGGAAGAAATAATAAACACTTCCTTGAAATTTTGTACTAAGCACTTGTCATTAGTAAAATTCACAAGTTAAGCTTCATCACAAAATTGGCTTATGCTAAGCAGGTTGTGCTTAAGACCCTTAACAAATAAAACATTTGAAATCAATGTTTTTTCAAGATGAAAAATGTTACCTATAATAATAATTTCCCCCTGAAATTATCTCTGAATGTTACCTTTCCTCCTTTCTTCTTGACAATCTTTTAAAATAGTTTTTGTTACCAGTCATATGTCGGGCACATCCACTGTCCATGAACCATATATTTCTATTGGTACCTTCTCTATTTTCCATATCCATAAAGCAATGATTGTCAATTGGTATTCTAGCTACTATACCAAGATTCTTTTGTCTAGAAAATTCAAAATTCGAAGATTCATCAGAAAAGTCACCACCACTGGAACTCCAGGTGTCATTGGACTTCACGACGTTATTAGCATTGGCCTTGTAAAAGTTCTTTCTGTTTCACATAGTATGATTTTCCTTTCATTATTTTCTCGTGATCATGGGATAATCAGGTTTTATGTGTCCATCTCTCTTGCATTCATAACATGTGACTTCTGAATCATTCTTGTCTTTCCTTGTCTTTTTCTTATATCCGGATTGAAAGTACCTCTTCCCATCTATCTTGTTCATTCTTTGAGTATGATTTTCTAATTCATTATCTGAGGAATCACTTCCAGTAGATACGGATTGGATAACAACTTTCATATATTTGGATATATTAACTCTCTCAAGAGTCTTAGCATTCATATTAATAGAATTTGTAGTAAAAGAAACAATGTCATTTCCATTGATCTTTTTTAAATTATCAACATCTCTCTTCATTCTAGTTTCATGTTAAAGAAATGTTCCAAACAGTTCATCAAGAGTAATCTGAGTAACCTTTCTAATCTCATCAATAGCATTACTCTTTGATTCCCACTCATTGTGCATGATGTCTATGATCTTATCAACAAGGGATTCATCATCTAATCCATTATAACCCATGGATTGTAAACTATTTACAGTAGTCATGAATCTTTGATGCACCTTACATATGGGTTCTCCATAAGGAAAATTTAAACCATGATATTCCGCTCTAAGAATGGCTATTCTTGTTTCAATAACTTTGGAAGTTACAAAGTGAGTAACATCAGGTTTCATCCATATAGAATTTTCTATTTCACAAGACGAAATTTGGCTATATATATTTCTAGTCATGAAACATAGTAAATTATTTTTTACCTTATAATTCAATACATATTCATGCTTTTCTTGATTGGTAAAGGAAATAACTTCCTTGTCTGGAATTTTGTATCCTCCAGTGAGCATAACAAAATTATCAACACCAGTATGGATAATGAAAGTCTTCATATGATATCTCCAATAATCATAGTCATTTCCATCAAAGATAGGTGGTCTTTTTGGATTGGGATTGTCTATGGAACCAATATTGATTCCTACCATCATTAAGATAATTATTTCCAAACAAAATATAGTTAATAGAAAAAAAATTATACAATGAAAATATTCCTAGTAAAGTATAATAAATAACCAGCGTATCATTAAGAAAAATGTAATCCGAACTATATGAATCTGAAAAACTGATTCCGAAAAATATGATTCTGAAAAATATATGAAGAATATGAATTCTCTTCTGAATTATATCATGAGATTAATTCAGATTGAACCATATGCTATGATATCAATTTTTCAATTTGTACAGGGTATGAGGTTGCCAACCTATGATACCAATTGTTGAGATGGTATATTTGAGTATGATAAAATCTATAATACCAAATCTAGGATCAAAATAATAGAGATATTTTATAGAGTATCTATTTATGATCCAAATACAAGGGGGATGAATTCTATCCTTTTAAAAATTCATTTGGAACTTATAAATATGGTTATATTTATCAAGGTTGAACAAGGTATTTCACAAAACCACTAGTTCTAGACACTTTCTTGAATCACGAAATATGATTCCGAGAAAGCAATTCCGGAAAAGTGATTCCAGAAATTAAACATAATGAATGTTTACAAAGATTATGAATCTACCATAAATCTTATAGAATCTAAATAAATTAGAGTAAAAATATAAGGATGTATAAGATAATTATACTTTCCACAACAACACAAATGAAGTTGAAAAAATGTAACAAAACAAGTAACAGTAGTAAGTCTTTTAACCCAAAGAGAAGGGTATCCAACTACATTGGATAAAGGTACCTTGATTTATACTTTAAAGAAAGTTTGTCTTACCCACAGCAGGGTAAGCCCTCGATACGATGATCGGAGTCTGTCTTGATATCCCCGAAAGCCCTCAACTTCAAGGTATTAGGCACCACTATCTTCCTTAGCATTGAAGACCTCAACTTAAAGGTAGTCGGCACCACCGTCTTTATATCCCCAAAATCTATCGAATGTACTCAGCATCATTCGGAGTCACACAATGTAAAACTGAACCAGAAGTTCAGTACGCACTAGGAAATGAAATTCTCTCTCTAGAAATCACTTCAACAATATGTATTCTCTAGATTAATCGAACATTTATGAGATCTTTCAAATGAGATCCTATTTATAGGCATGACTTCAACGATCAGCTCCCTCCCCCAACGGTCATATTTCCATTGAATATTAGCGGGACCTATACACGTGTCACTCAAAAAAAGGTTAGTGAGTAACTGAAAGCGCAACTCTATTTTATAACAAAACAAGTGTAAGCACAACATGGTTACATAACTAAAATATAATATTCGGAATGTATGAAAATATAAAAGTTCGATGTCTAACCAAAATTGAATTTATATTCTACAATACAAGGATATTGAGATTCTTTTTTACTAGGAATTAGGTACCAGAACTATATAAAATTCTTGAGTTTGAATTTTAATGAAATTCAGAATTTTTATTCATAAGAATTTAGAACCAGAACCTAAAAATTTCGGAGTCATAGTTAATGATAATTCGGAGTCATAACTCATGAGAGTTCAGAGTCTGAATTAAGAGAACTCAGAGTCAGAATATAGAAAAGTTCATAACCAGAATACATAATTAGAATTTAGAGTTAGAACTTAGAAAGTTCATAACCAGAATTAGAATTCAGAATTAGGAGTCAGAACTCAGAAAGTTTGTAACCAGAATTATGATTCAGAATTCAGAGTCAGAACTCAGAAAGTTTGTATCCAGAATTCGTAGTCAGAATTCGGAGTTAGATCATAGAAGAGTTCGTAACCGGAATTCTGAGAATTCAAATCCTCGAACAGAATGCTTAATATCTAGGTATTTATATAAAACCGTGGTTTTGGTTTCAAACCTAATTTTATACTTATAAAAAATTATGATATGGACAACAAAACATGGTAAGGATAAATTTTCCTGGGGAAGGAAATTTTTTCTTATAGAAGTAAAACACAAGGTAAAAATAAATTTGACTTGAGAAAAGGTGTTTATGATTTTTAAAACAATATAATTGGTAAAGTCATAAGGAAACCTTAATGGCCAAAAAATCTACCCAAGTATGAAAAAATGGAAAATTCATAACGATAACTTTATTGACTCAATAGGTTGTTGGTGTTATTATTGTTGATTTATAGATACATTTAATATTTCATCATATAATGATTTGTCAATATTGGGTATGATTTGATGAAAATTTTAGTTTTGATTTTAACAGAAGACACATAGAATGATGTTTGATTAAATTTTAGACATTATTATTCCTTAGTTAATGAGGACATAAAAAATAATATTCATTTCCTAGAGTAAGAGATTATGATTTATTTGGTCGAAGCACAACGAATTATAGACATTATGCTCATAATATTGAATGAAATAAAGTATGTGTATATTATTATGTTCTCTATCATGACAAAAATAATTTATTCAAATTTATTTAAAAATATCATCATAATTTTTTTTTCATATTAATTTCGTTTATGTTTACTAATCTGTATTTTTTTGGCATATATTAATGATTTTTAGGTGGTTGCCTCTTGGAATCACCCACAATCTCATCATCAGTGATATCAATCACTCCCCAAAATTATTTATTCTTTACTTCTATATCTATATGTTCACCCCTCACTACTTTTCCCTTAGTTTGAACCATATTTATATTTTATTCAAGCTGACCTTCATATATCCCCTTTTAACCCTTTTTTGAGAAAGCATTATATATCAGTTTTACAACATGTGTTTTTTTATAATCAAATTTTCAAATATAAAACCCTTGATTACCAAGATAAATTTAAATCTGTGAGGATTTTTTGAATGTTTTAAAATTTAATACCCTCATAGTTTAGGAAATATTTGTTTTCTAATTAGATTATTATTTTGATATATTTTGTTACATGCAAATCAATGTTTTAATGAACTAAGATATAAAATTAAGAATTAAATAATATCTTTATAACCTAGTCTCTAAACATCATAATATTAATAAATAAAACCAAATTATAAACATTATATATATTTTTTATTTATATAATATATATTTATAAATATGTATTTAATTTATTCTGAAATATTCATATATTTCAAAAATATTTTTCAAAAATAATGTGCTTTAATGCGGTTTTTTTGTAAAATAAAAAATAGATATATCAACTTTTTTAAAATTTATTTTATAACATGGAAATTATATTTCATATATAAAGAAATAATTTAACTTCAGGTGAGTTTTTGGGAATTTTTTGGTAAATATTGATTTTTCCTTGAATATTGAAAAATACAATTTTTTTAAAATCTATAATTATTATTATATAAATTAATTACTTCAATGTTTATAATTATTATATGAATTTTAATTTAATTAATAATAGAAATATTTTTATATATTAAATCTATTTAATAATGTTTCTATCTTCTTTAAATTTGATATTCGTGTAGGATTATTGTTGGGATTAAATACAAATTCATACTAAGTATTAAAGAGAATAATGATCACCATTTTAATAAATCAATGTATCCAGTAAAGTGAAGTGATTTAAAGTTAATTTATAATATATATATATATATATATATATATAATTGTAAATACCAATAAGGATTATTACTTGACATATAGTTAATTTAAGTTTATCTTTTCATTGAAAAATACATTTTTTGATGATTCTATTCATCCTTTATGTGGGTTTCATAATAAATATAAATCATCAAATTCTAGTAATAATATTTTTTAAAATGGATTATAAATTTAGATTCATAATAATTTATGTTATTTTTTAAGGTAATCCTTTTTTTACCATAATTATTACTAAAAACAGAAAAAATTAATTTCTATGATTAGTGTAAAAATCAGTTTATCAGGTGTGAAACTAAGAATATATCCATTAAAATTACTAGAAAATAACTAAAATTAAAATTTTATGGACATATTTAAATATTATCCCAATTAATTATGAATACATTATCATTTGGAATGGTTTTCTCTTCCTTTGTGACTTTTTATTTTGGGTTCCTTTGGAAAATATCCATTTTTTCTATGTGGGTTCCTTTCTTGAAAATATAAAAGGTCCCCAATAGTATTCATTCTTTCACACCTATAAATATATATTTTTATAAAAAAATTCCAAATATCCATCCCCGTGATCCTTATCAATGTTCTAGAACTTATTTTTATCCTATAAAAACCACATGGGTTTTTCAGAAGGGATCAAATGGAGGTTCATCTAAGAGAAGGCAATTATCCCAACAAAGCATTTTCTTCATAGGTATTCTGTGCATACCTTAAATTATGTATTGAAAAATTATATATTATAACTAAATTATATAAAATATATTTTGTGTTTTTATGTTAATGTAATAAACTACTTCCATTTTCACTTCCATCAAATGTAACATGAAACCATCGATTATATCTGTGACAGACTACCAGTTGGTGAAATGTTGAAGATAATTTTCCACAAGCACCATGAAATGATGGATTTAATGTTGAATTTAATATATTTATATAATATTAATTATATTTATATTTTACTATAACTATTATATCATTTATACCTTCTAATATTACATTTTGAAGGGGATACGATAATGTCGCTCATCTATTTGACGGACTACCCCTCACAAAGTGATGAAATTTTTTTATTTTATGATATGAATTGAAGGAATTTAGGATGAGGATAATGAATATATATGATATATCATATAAAAAATTCTATAAATTTAATATCATATCCAACTTCTCACCTTTCGATCTGTCAGAAATAAATAACATTGCTCATTCGAATTTGGGGACTACCCCAACACATATTCATGTAAAATTCATTTAAATTTTTTTACATAGATGGTAATAATGGTGAATTTTACTAAAATAAATGATAAATAAAAAAATATAATTAATTTTAGTGGTAAATTAATATTTATATTTTTTTATACATCAGTCCGAATGATGGGGAAAATGATAATGCATACATATGACTTACCGTCAATAGGAACTGTGTATTTCATTTTATTTATCTAAATTTTAGTCAATACTCTATATTCATATATAATGAATATATAGAATAATTTTATCGAATTAATTATTTTTATATGATTATACCATGATCAATTTATATATAAAAAATAGAAAAGTTAGTCATTCATGAAAAAAAGTAGTCGTTACCCAAAGCACTATGTAAATAATGAATTATTAATAAATTGGTAATTAAATATCATAAGTAAACAATATATGGTACTAAATATATTTATAATATTTAATAGATTTATATTAAAAATATATTTATCAGATAATATATTTTAATATCTATAAAAAATCATACCGTAAGGTATGTTATTTCTAGACCCCCTAAATTTCAGGGAGACATATATTATATTCAGACCTTGATTTTATGTTGTGGTGTTTTTACTGCTCCTTTGACATGCAATATCATGAATATAATAATATTAATAATATATATTTTTTCAGTTTATTATATTTATTTATTATGATTATTATTCATGTGTATCCATATTTGTGAGGGATTTTTATAACAATTTGTTTTTTTTCACAATTTATGTGATTCACCAAACTTATTATAATAAGTTTTTATACTTACAAATTTACATGTTATATTAATAATTTACTTAATTTCTAAATTTTTAATATTTTATCTAATTTTTTATATCGATCGTATTTTTATTCATATAATTCCAATGTGGTAATGGTTTTCTTTTATAATATAATTTTTTTTATCAGAATTGATTATGGTAATGCATCTAATGATAACACCATAAAATCAATCTCTCAAGAAACTAAGGAATTTTATTCCTAAATATTTATTTTTTAATTTCAAATGTATTTCAATAATTTTATTAGAATTAAGTACTCATTATTATAGAATAAATGTTTTCATAAAAAATAATGATTTCTCTCTTTTCAGTTAAGAAAACATTATTATTTCAAAATTCCGTATTATAAAAGCGATTCTTCTAAATTTATAAATAATCACAACATTATTTGTGTAAGAGAAAATAACCCATGATTTAATGATTACAATAATTTTAAAAAATAATCATCATTTTATTTTCCAAGAAACCGTGTTTGGATTTTACTATAAATTTGAAATGAATCTTAGTTTTAAACTGAAGAACTTGAATTCAGTATTCCACCCTAATTAACACAAAATTTTATAAATAATACTTTATAATTTTAAGAGTATATTTTAAAATAAATTTATTTTCAAATTTTTTGTCATCTAATTTTTTTCAATATATGATTTTCAAGGTGAATATTATATTTTCAATAAAAATAAATTTTAAAAATATATAATTTAATAGTTAAAATAATATTTTAAATGACTAGAAATCTTTACAGCAAATGTTCCAAAAAAAATTCCAAATAAAAAATCCATGAATGTTTACATCCTTTTTTATTAATTAATATTTACTTCATTTAGAATTAAATTATATATCCTTATCATTTTAGGGATTGTTTATAATTAAGATGAAGAGTGTTCCATTACACCAATTTCTTTCCTCTAGTCACAAAATGTGGAAATTATAATGAAACATATTTATATTTATGCGTTCTGATATGGTGAATGTTTTATGATCATTTGGTACACAAATATATGGACTATGTGATGGGTGGGAAAAATATGCCCCAATACTTTACAAGGTAATTATTATTGTTCTATGCGATATAATGGTTCCTGGGAGGTTATCGAAAGATCAAAACAAGTGGTTTCTTGGGAGGATATCCCCATCCTGAAACAAGAGGGTACACAATAGATTATCCCAATACTAGAGTAGTTAAACAGATGATTTTCCCATTACTAACATGTGATGAATTTCATTGTAGATATCCTTGAAATTTGATTTTCTATTATCATATGTAAGCCAAAAATATACAACTTAAGGAAATTTTATACTCTAATGGATCATTTTATATAATTGCTTAAAGAGACATGTCATATCAAACTACATGATTTATGACATATGTACACTTTAAAATCTTTTCATTGTCAGTTATGGTTATCAATTGTCATTCTCAAGTTCATATACACTTATACTCGTGTTATTCTTATGTTATCATTCATTCATTCCATTGTATGAATACCCTTTTTGAGCGTTTAACCTCAACATTATCATTTTTTCCAAAAGATTCCATGATATTAATAAGGAAACATATGAATAGATATGAAAAAGAGAATAATTGTGTTCTCAATTAATATTATATGTTTTTTATTATGTGTCTTGTTGTAAATGAGGTACATGTATATATCTAGTTCACTAATTAAACTAATTAATTCAATCATTTCGTTCATCATTACATGTATCAAGTACAAATATAAAAATGTAACCACAAAATCCATGAAACTAGGTTTGGGATATTTATACTTTCGACCTAATTTATAATAAATAAATAAATAAATAATCGTGTCACTAATTCTATTAATAAACATTTATAGAAAAAATATGTTATCAAAATAATGATTCTTATTCTCAAACTATTCTAGGTTATTTTATCAAATATGTGTAATACATTCCATGGATCACATAATTCTATATTATGTATCACATCAAAATTTATTTTACAAACTCTTTTATGTGATTTTAGAATTTTAAACACGATTTTTTTCACTTTTAGGCTTCATGATTCCTTACCATCATCAATTTAATTTTAATCAAATTTTTTTGTTATCTCAAGATATATTTTTTATGTTACTTCATAAACATCTAATTATATAATGCTAAATTAAAAATCATGCATGATGTTCTAATATCTATATTTCAAAATAATTTTAACACATCAAAAATCCTATTCATATAACAAATTAGTTATTATCTTTATGGAATCTTACAACCCATGAGGGAATCATGAGAAATTGATGTAATTTTGTATTAATAGTGTACTTACCATATGATAATATTTCCATTTAAGTGTAACCCTCACGTTTACTATTAATTGGAATGTATTTTTGGTTCCTTATTCCAGGAAATGAGTTCTTGTAACCTCATCATTATGTAACCGTGTATCTTAGAAAACCTTGTTACTTCTATAAGAAATATATTCATATTAAAAATATCCTTTTCAAATCCCAGGGGGGACATGTTTTATTTCATTTATAAGAATAATGAACTTGGATTATCTATTTTATGTGAAATGTGGTCTATCAAATAATCATCCTATGATATTAGTCTTGGGTGACCTCTTTTTAATGGAAGGGTTTACATCCATTGTAATATTTATAAACCAAACTAAATACATAGTTTCATGCTTTGACTTATAATAGTGGAAGTTCATGATTTATTTTAATATAACCGATGAAATTTTATTTTTCAAATGTGTGTTTCTATCTCATGATGCCTAAAAAATAGAATCATAACATAACAAGATTATTTAATCATGATATTGGACTCACATACTTGTGACCATGAATTCATGTTTCTATTTTATGTTTTTTTACACATTATCATAGTTCATCAATGGGTCATCGCATATCCAGGTAGTTTCATGACCATTCGATCATACATGAATTATAATATATATTTTTCTCAATCATAATTATCAAGAAATTTACCTCATTTTGTTCTATGTATGTTATGGCATGTGTTTTTTTGTTGAATGGATTCTTCAATTTTGAGATATTGTTGACGAATGATGAATATTACACAATGTATTGATTGGATAACTATTGATATATATTAACTAAATTGTTATGGTATCCTCACATTACATAGGGGTTTCAGTGGAATTATTATACACATGTAAGTGTAAACCATGTAAATGATGATCCCATTTAATTTAGGACTTGTTGGATCCATCAGATATATGATTTCAACAATATCAGATGTCTTTTTTTATGAGTATATTTTATTGATGGGGGAATCCTACCCCATTTCAAGCCTATCCCACAGTTTATTTTTTTGGTCATCTTCTTCTTAATAATAAAATCTATGTCATCATCTCATCAGATCAACAAAGGGGTCAGTACCCATAATATATTTAAGCACATTGCCACCATGAATCTATGTCAAAACCTTTTGTGGCCCCATCAGATTCCTTTTGCGACCCATGAGGGAGCAATACTCTCAATGTGTTAATGATTCATTATGTCCTTCCAATAAGAACTTTATAATCACCCAAACACCTACCACCATTGAATATTTACCCAGATAACTCTACAAATATTTTGAGACTACTCCTTAATTTTTGGGATCTAGATGGCATAATTGGTTAGAAATGGTAAGCCAATTTATTGAATAACACCCATACACATAGTATAATTTTTAGGTATGAATTATATGGAAACTCTCATAACATCTTAAAACTATTTGATAATGAAAAATATATGTTCTATATAAGGTACATAAAATTTATTAATTAATATGAATAAATTTATGGTATTCAATCATATTTATTGTTTTATAAAATTTGGTACCCACTAGAAGATGCTCATTAAGAATGTAAACTAGTTCCATGTTGATCATAAAAAAATAAACATCATCAAAATGATAATATGTAACCTTTGACCATCTATACATGGAACTCATCATCCATATAATCCCTACAATCTCTAAAAAAATTAAATAATTTCATAAATTTCCATTACATATTGAAATTAATGTGATTCATCACATACTAATACATTGAAACGGGTATAAAACAAATCAATTTAGGTTATATAGTGATTCAAAGATACATGATGAACTGTTTTATTTGTGATTTTGGTTTATATAATAATCTCTCATACTGTGATTATCCTTCCTAACTCAGGGTATTTTTTTTATTTTTTTTTGAAAAATATACCATTTGTTATGGCATTATTCTATTATCTAGTATGATAATTTATTTTTCCTGTGTATCTCTTGTATCATATTGTTATTCTCGTGTATAAGTACTATTACCAAGGGTATAATCTCCCAATCGAACCACTAAAACATTCACCTATAGTAAGAAACTTCTTATATATGTGAAGGCATGAATGATATTATATAGGAATCTAGTCTAGACTGTGTTATTCGGGATGGGGATTACATAGTTGTATTAGATGGGGTCAACCATTTCTATTCATATTGTATATGATTTGGGAAAGGTAAAAAGAAATTATGTCATGTCGATTACAATTAGTGGAGTCTTATGACTTCCTATAAAACACTTTTTATTGTACATTATAGTTATCGATAAAGGTATTTCATTTAAGATTCATGGTACAACATTTTCATTTTGATCTAATGTAATATTGTGTTGATATAAATTATTATATTTTGTTATTCTCAAGAATCATGACTCAGAACATAGGATCACATATAATGAAAATAATTTCTCTCCATACAATGTAATTTTGTATGTTACATATATTTTGTAATCGATGACATATTATCCACGGATATATTTTTAATATCAATCTAATTAATTTTACTAATCATGTTTCTTTATTATAATCATTTGAGTGGTAAAAACATATAGGTAGTGGTGAATAATGTTAGTAAATATGTAGTACTAATGGGGTAATATCTGTTGGATGATAGTACCCCAATTAGTATACGTCCTCAAATACAATTCAACTATGTGTTAATATGAACATATTTACCTTAATTGAGAAATTATAAGAATTACTATTTATTATTTTAGAATTTTATATAATTCAACCATGTATATGCCTTATAATTTCAAAGAGAAAATAATGATAGAATACATCTATAAGGATGATGTTCCAATACTAAAACCATTCATGTGGGTGGATAGAGCTGATCATTCTTCCCACCATCTTTAGTTGTTAATGACTTATAATAAATTTAGTCTAAATTTTATCAAATAGTGTTAGCTCAAGGTAGAGGATCTAACTGGATGATGGTCAATTATGATTTGGACATATAGATTCAATACCATCCATATTTGTAGTTTAATAGAGGACATATGTTTTTTGATGATTGAATTAATAAAATGAATAAAATAAAGATAATATTTTATCTAGTAGAGACACAGAAGGATCAATATCTTAAATTGGATCCTTTCAACCATCACAGACCCAAGAAAAGATAGTATCGCATTATGAACTAAGTGGGGGGGGGGGTATGAAGTTCTGTTATATGAAACCATTATGGTTATTTTCATTTGAGATTCTTTCCGTTTTAAAATGAAAGAATTGATTGAGGAATAGTTAGGGAAAATATCAATATAAAACAATTATTTTTGAATAATTGATTTACATCACCTCACTCATATATTTGATGTGAATGAGGAATATATGGATTGAAAGAAAATGATTAGAATTAATCTATATCTATATAGGTTGGTTATGAGATTAAACCCATCAACATATCCTTTGGATCCATGTAAGTCTCAGATGATCGAGATGGGTATCTAATATTTTACAACATATCTTCTTTCAAACAATGGTATGTCGATGACTGAGCTCATTTTTATTTTTTGTGTTCCCTTACTAGTATTATAAAAAGGACGGACATATAGGCATAAAAAAGTGGTAGTAGGTGGTTATAGTTGATAATGATTTATTATTCACTGTCTAGGTAATTATTTGTCATTTTGTGCTTCAATTATAGACTGGGAATACACTAATAATCAAATTTACCTGAATATCAGTACATGTCTCATAAATGTGAAAAATGAATAATATCGAGTGTTTCTTATTTGAGGCCATTATGTATAGTTTTTTAGACCATATAATTGATAATAGGATATTATTCATGAGACTTATAGGGTATTAGAAAAATACTCCACGATTCTACAATGAAAGGTGAATGAGCTGAAATAGGAGGATCATATGGTTAGTGTATCGAGATAGATTTTGTAATGGTTTTGGTCATGAAACTTGTATAAAATGATATTAAAAAGGTCCATTATAAAAATATTGTTATTATTTTTATTACCTCAACACTATTACCTAATTTTTAATATAAAATCTTCTATTTTTTTATCTCTACAAATTTCATTGGTTGGATTGACTTACTGGTAATGTTATCATTCAAATTGATTACTCTTCAGAAACCCTAGGGATTAAGGTACGATATCTTTAGAAATTTGGTGACTTTCCAAAAGTAGTCTTCAATTTTGTACATTTATGGGGTTTTATGATTTTATATATTACATGATTTATTTTGAATTTTTGAATGGACTAGTTGACTTGTTATCAAGGGAACATTGATTACTATAGGATATGAGTATAAATTACAACACAATGGGGGAGAAGTTTTTATTTAATTATAAATTGGATGTTCATATGGGAAAATTTTTCTCAAACCAGATTCATATTGAAGCCATTGAAATTTAGGTAGAGGGAAAAGTTTTTATTTAGTTTAGGTAATACCTCCCTCTTCCAGTCCCCTAATGATTGACCATTTCCCTGAATAATTTCATAATGATTTCCCAATAATTCCTTCTATTATAGGAATTTTATTATAGATTGATATCATTAAAATAAAATACCATATATCAATCCCTCTACATCATATGGAACCCAAAATGATGAAAGAACTTTTGTTTCTTGATAGGTATTTAGATATGAATGGAAATATTATATTAAGAGCAACACATTGAGGTGCTGTAGTTTTATTCTCTAATATGGAACATATTAGTGAAAATATTTAATATTGACGAATATGCACATGTTATAAAATATCATTGATTTTTTGACAATTTGATTGAAGTATGGTTGTTCTCCACAACAGACATGAGTTATGCCTAGAACAATATTTTTGTTAGAGAAGAGGATATGACTTTGAAAATGTTTATGATAAGGTATAAAATATATGTGTATCACATTATTAATTTTGGGTTGGTGAATTATCCCTCTATGTTTGTGGCTCTATTATAATGGATAATCTATACATATACTAACTCATTTGTGTTAGTATTATTTCATGATATCTTAATATACATCTGGAACCTAGTGATGCATGTTATCCACCTTGTGATAGTATTGATTACACATTGACCATATCAAATTATGCTCTATATTATTAGTGTAACATTCAAATCCAATAGGTATGTTTTCATGGGAATGTGATTTTTAGGCCAGATTATTAGATGATATTTGGAATATAGAGGTGTTGATATCCTTGGAATAACCTTATAACGTTTGTTATCTCATTAGTAACTCAATATTAACTGAGTAATACAATTCATTCATTTATGAATTATTATATTTAGGGAATCTATATCTGGGATCATCAAAAAGGGAGTGATGTTTTAGTCGATAGATCATTGAGAAGAGGAATCCCTTGAACTAAAAGGGAGGTTGAAATCAAAATTTGTTTTGATATTTTCAATGATTGGGATTGGATATAGAGGTAACAATGATGCCTAGAATATTTGTTTGGGAGATATTTTGATTTAGATAGATTAGGTAATTACATATGGGACATTCCAACTATGACCTCAAAAGTGGAACTACCATATGTTTCACATGGTGTTTTCATATATGCAATCTTCCAAGATGTTTTTAACCCATTATCACATTTTTTATATGTTTCTCATCTATATGGACCATAATATATTTTTTATATCTTCTCCAATCATGTGTGTAATATTGGGGGGAGTTATTGTGGTGTGTATATGTAGATATGATACTATGATATTAATTATTCTCCAAGAAACAAAATTTTTGTTGCAAATAATGGTTGTGGGAAGAAACAGGAGCATTGAGGTAGAGGCATGTAGGCGGAAAATATATTGAGGTGCTAGAGGTTCTAATCATAGGAGGGTTCATCTAAGGATTAAGGAGTGATGAAATGTTCCCACTAATTATCATGTTTGCCTAGGTGAACCAGGTTAAAGATAACTAGGAGTTAGGCTATGAGTTATCTATGATATTTGAAGGGTTATCATGATTTGACAAATATCCATGATGTTTCTAAAATGATATTAAATTATTTATATTTATAGAACATTTATTATAACACCCAAATATTTAGTGAAATTATTTTTTTCATATAAATTTTATATTCATTTTATTTACATTCACAAACAATATTGTTTTTATATTATGAAAAATTCAACACCACATTTATCTTTAATTACCGAAATAATGAGTTCTAATGGCACTACATTAATCTTTTAATTTAAAAAAATGTGTTATAAGTTTTAAATATTATTATTTAATGTGATAGTCATCAAATAGATATTAGAATGTATATTATTAATGAGTTTATCTAAATTTTGAAAATATATAGTTTAAACATTTATATATAATAAATTCTTGAGTGAATAATTAATTAATAAGTGTACATAATTTTTTTTTAAATGATTAAAATCAATTTTTGAATTACTATTTTTATGATCATAATAATGTTTTACTTCATTAAATTAATGAATAAATTTTATTTAATGTTTTTAATTAAATTTATGTATTATATATTAAATATATTCTTTATGATTATTTTTATTAGTTTTCCAGACAAGAGATAATAATAAATTCAATTTTATCATGGAAACTATATTTCCTAAATATTTTAATTAGTTGAACATATTTTAAAATTTATTTTTACAACATTTAGGAAATTAATTTTAAAAAATAAAAACCTATTTTCAAATCATAATAACAAAATTACACTAGAGTGATTTTTTTGTTTTTTTCTATTATTTCAATATATTGATAATAAAAATACAGAATTTTAAATGAGGACTACCTATTTGTTTAAATTATTTTAGTTAGTTATATTATATTTTAAACATAATTTCATGTTAAATAAGTTAAAATTATAATTCAAATAATCAAAATTAATTCATATTAATAATTTTCATATTTAAAATCAATATGTAAATATTCAAATATTATAAAAAATTTATCAAAAAAATTATCTGTCATTACCTCTGTGAGATTATTTTTAAAATATATATTTCAAATTATTTAAATTAAATTTGAAAAAATGTTTTAAAAACTTTTAATCAGAATAATATATATAATAAAATATTATCAACCAAATTTTCAATAAAACTAAATTGTGAATGAATTAGAAATTAGTGACTATTTTTTAGGTAAAAATTATGTTATCGGGGGTTAAACTAAAATGATATGTATAAAAAATACCTATAAAATTGTATAAAAATAATTTATAGGACATATTTTGACCTTTAATCCACTAAGATTTTATAATATACATTTTGGAACACTATGACATATGAAAATGTTGGAAGAATAAATTTTTTTCAAAAATAGCAAGTGTTTCTTCTCCCCCTTATAAATGGACATGCCTCTCCATTTTTCTTCACACCCCAAAAAATATTTCTCATCCAATAACTACCTGATTCAGTAATGAATATCCTTCAAATCAAACTATAAGCCTTATTTTTTGTATAAATCTATCTTAGGAAGTCTTTTAGTGTAACCCTAAGGTGGATACACAAATAAGATGTATTATTTATCAACTTGCATTTTGGTATTATTTCCTTCCATACACCCACAAATTATTATTATTACATTATTATATATGAACTCAGATATATTTATTATAAATATATTTTGTATGTAATTATTATTACCTACATCTATCTCTACTTCCATAAAATGGTTTAAGAAATCATCATTCGTTTGAACAGAGTTCTACCACATTATAAACTGAAGTCATTCATTTTTTCATTTCCACCTCAGAAGACTATACATAAATATCGATTAATTATTTATATATTATATCTATGATATTATTATTCTTTTAGAATTATTATATCACACAAACGTTTATGATTTCTATTTTGGGAATATGGTTATGTTGCTCGTCTGTACGGTGTATTTCCACCCCATGAAGGTATGTGATTCATTCGCACATTTCATTGAAGGTAATAAGTATTGTTTTAATGAATATATATGGTAAATTTTACATATAAATATTTTTTGAAAATAATTTATCATTTAGCTATATTTTTATCAATCTAACAAGAAAATAGAAACAGTATTTGTACCAACATATGACCTACCATCTCCCTGAATGGTGTATTTCATTTTCTATCATAAAATTTAATAAATTACTGTAACTACATATATACTAAATATATATCATATTTATACCAATTTAAAAATTATGTAAATAATGAAACCATTATCAAATTAATAAAACCAAAAAATTATGTAAAAATATACAGGAAAATATTGAAATTATTGCTCTAAATGTAAATTTAACATGAAATTATTAATAAAAGGGTACTAAGTGGTCATAATAAAATCATATATGGTATGATATATATGATTTTATTATATAATATATATATATATATAATAAATATATATTTAACTTATAGTATGTATTAATGAGTATGACATAAGTCAAAATATAATGTAATTGATTTATGTATCGCTTATTACTTCCACATGACAAAAGTTATATGCACTACCTATTTATTTTATGTGGTTTATATTATATAAATGAATTTATTTTATTATTATTCATATGATAATAATTTTTTGTTACATATCCATTGGTGGAAAAATGATTCATGGGGTAAATTGTGTAAAACACACCAAATCATTAAGGGGGTTGTCCTCAGTTTTCCATATTTGAGATATATTGTTATGTTACAAAATGATTTTATTTTATATAGTGTATATACATTCCATTTGACATGTAATATCATGAATAGATTTATACTAATTATTATTTTTTAATTATGTTATAGTAATTCCCTCATAGGATTACGATTCAATTTTTCCAAAGTGGTAATGATTTTATGTCACAATATCAATGTTTATCAAGATTGATTATAATTTAATTCTAATAATAAAATATTATAATAAATTTATAAAGTAAATATAATTTATATTATTATAAAGGTATTGAGAAAATTATCTAGTTATATAGCCATTCTCTATACTACTAAAATATAAGGCTATATCAACGGACCTATAGCCACAGTTTTCCAAAATAGTGTGTATAAGTATTTATACGAAGGACATATCAACAGTTTCAAATAAAAACATGTATATAGGGTATATTTTTAAATGTTATAGCAATGGTATAGTGATTCTATATATATAGTGTATGTTTTTGATAGTTATAGTCATGGTTCTATAAAAATATGGATACATTGTTTTTTTCAAGTAATATAACCATGTTTTGTGAAAAACAATGGCAATATGGTCTTTTTTCCTAGCTCTATGGCCAATGTTTGTGTAAAACCATGTTTGTAGAGTTTTTTTCGTTATTTATATCAATATTTTGTTTAAAATTGTGGCAATGATGATTTTTCTGAGGTCTATATCCATGTTTTAAATAACATATTGGGTATATAATGGTTTTAGGGAAATAGACATTTTATTTCTAAACAATGGCTATATAGTTTTTTTTTCATTTTATATTGACATGGATTCTAAAATCTATGGATATATGTATCCTTCCCACTTATAAAACAAATTAACCCATGAATAAAGATATGTAATGGATATATCCTTGGTATTTATTCTATAGAAATGGGTTTTTATAATATATATATATTATAAATGTTGTACATGGTGTAGTGCTTAGGAGTCATATGAATATGTCATAGGTACATAGATCAAAATTGGAAGGTCGTTATTATTTTTGGCTATAGCCACTATTTACATGGTCTATAACAATAGTTTTCCAACATGTTTATAGCTATTTTTCCAATGTGGAAACCCATTTCTATAGACAATGTTACATGGCAGACTACTATGGGATCTATTAAAATGGTATAAAATCTGTTAAAATAAAATTAATTCCATAGTGGACAAGGCTATAGCTTAAAAAACTATTTCAATGGCCACACCAACACATTACATATCTATTAACAACCTTGGATAAATCTTATATCAATTATTTTGACCTATAAATTCCTGATCTTAGTCCATAGCTATTGCTACATTTATTCATGTTCTACTCATTGGTACATAAAAGAATTGTGATGTTTTTTTTAAGAATATCTAACTATATTTATATCCTCAACTATAAATTTTTTTTCCTCCAAAACCATGTTTTCCAAAAATGTTTTCAAACTATTTTATTATTAACATATAATTTTTTACATGAATTTATACAGAAATGATACATTTTAAAAATAATTTTTCATTAATCGCCATGCCGTTTTCCAGGAATTTCCATTTTGGATTTTACCAAAAATATGAAAGATATAATTGTTTTAATGTGTACGACGTGAACATGATTTTCCAATTCCATGAACGATAATTAAATCAAAGAATACTTTTTATATATATAATGTTATAATAAAATAAAAAAATTCAAACCTTTTAGTTATAATTATTTATAAAATAAGAAGATATTTCTTCCACATGATATATTTTAAATGACTTTTAATGAATCTTTTATAAATTTTCATTGAGATTTTGAAGGAAATTTTTTTAAATGTGTTCAGTGTTGAATTTTTTTTCAAATATTGTATATTATTTGTAAGAAAGTATCCATGTGATCATTTAAAATTATTCTCAATCTAATATGACGTTCTTTGGTATAATTTATAATTTTTTGGTGATATAATACAAGGACACCATTCTTATTATTTCTCTAAATGATTTAAATTTTCTATGAATAAATGCTTATAAGACCTATTTTCTATTCACGATATATAAAATGAAAAAACACTTCTGAAAATTTTTTTCTTTGTGGTTATGGTATTGGGAAATGATTATAAAATAATACTCTTTACCAAGGATTATGATATATTTAAATATTTATGAAGCACATTTTATTTCATGGGTTACGATGTGATAACTAATTTAAGAAATTTTTTAATAGAGATATATTATTTAAATTATGTGATGGTTATTACATTATAACCAATGATTTTGTATACATTATAATTAACAATATGATGAACATATTTATCCTTCCAATTGATTGGGTAATTAGTTTAATCTAATTATTTTATAATTTGAAACAAGTCAATTTTCTTAATCCATTATGGGAATAAGGTGTGTCATAATTAAATATGGGAATTAGGTGTGTCCCGATATGCTATAGAAAATTTGTGTGTCTGGATAAACTATGGAAAACTAGTGTGTCATGATCCTCAATGGGAAACATGTGATCAGTCCGGATCCACTATGTTGATGGTCATTGGAGTCATGTTTTTCAAAAGAAATAGTTATAAATCTTTATGATCGATGTCCACATTTATTAAATGACCATATGGTAAATGATTTATTTTTGAAAATCTATCACCCCTATGGGATATATTTTTCTTATATGATAATTATTTTCCTTGGATCATATTTATGATCAACGACTGGTTGAGTATGAACATGAAATTTTGTTTTCATGATCATATTAGGATATTACATTCAAATTCATTCTTATGATTATTTATTAATATCTCTTATGTTTAACATTACTAAGAATTTGAGACCACCCTTTTTTATCTTTTATTCCATAATAAATGATGAATATTTTAATATTGGATAGATCATTGAGTGAATCATTGAAGACCTTTCACAAGAATATATGATTTTATTTGATGATTATAATGCCACTATAATATTATAGTCCCCAGACATGAGATTGTGTAATGTAATTAATTTTCATCTAAAAAGATGTAATATCCATGGTCGAGAATACCATATCACTATATTTTGAATCAAATGATATGTTTACATATCTATTAGAAACATGAAAGAAAAAGTTTATTCAAACCCCTAGGAAGACAACTAAAAATTAATATTGGAATATATCTAATGAATATTATATAGATGAAACTATGTAATAAAAAATGTAATATAATTTTATTAAAGGACAGAGTGAGTGGTTTTCTAGATATAACAACCCATTATGGATACACCAAGTGTATTTGAATATGGAAAAAATATACAAAGGGGTAACAATGCCAAAAACATTGTATTGGGATGGGATTGATTGAGAATGTGTGTAAGACAATGGTGCTTTTGTGCATCTTGTTTGCCACTCACAGGTGAGTGGATTTGTAAATTCACAAACTACTTACGAATAATCGTGATGTTTTTAAATATTGGGTGAATATTAATGATCTAGGATGAGCATATAGTTTTGTATATTGAAATTAAGTTTTCATGATTGAGATAAACTATCAGTGAATTTTCATGATTAAGTTGTTATTAGCTATTATACATATTTTTTACGGTATAAATTTTAGTTATAGTCATTGAATGGAACCTGAAGAAACCATGTTAATGGCGAATTCATTGAAAAATGAAATTATTATCCTTTTATTAACTGAAATGATACAGGTGATTTAATGAAAAATAATTTTCATATTCTCTAAAACAATGTCAATATATGAGTCAAGTTGAACTTGAAAACACGAAAATGCAGCAACAAATTTTTATTGAGTCCCTATTGAGGTATCTTCCAACTAAAATTATTGGTTATAATGATCCTATTATTGCTACGTAATGTATCAGAACCATTAAATAAATATTTTCTATTCTTCATTGTTTGGAAAATGAAAATGTCATTTTGTATATTTTTCTTTAGAAAGGTGAATAATAATAATGATATAATATTTATAAGAACATGAGTGGATAAGAAAAAAATTAATATATGGAACACAATGAATTTATGGGGATATTTTTTAGAAGTGAATATCAAGTATTCCTTCAAAAATATGGGGAAGTAACTCATTAAGATTGTGAAAAATTATTATGAATCAATTTTGTAAATATGATTTTATTTTCAAAATACTTTCACGATATGCTTTTGGTTTAACCATCATCCTAAAAAGTTAAACTAATTGTATGTTTGGATTCATGAAACCAAGTAATTTAATAGAAATATATAGTATATTAATTACAAGATAATAATAAGTAGTTCAATGTGGTCTGAAGGTAAAAATTAAAATAGGATATTCTCAACACTCTTCTAGTTTTAACATGAAAAGGGTGATTGGATCTCGCAAAATCAAAAAAATGGGAAGAAAATTATAAGAATATCTATTTCATAAATATGGAAAAATCTTTAATGAAATTTCATAAATGAAACTAGATGTTTTGTAAAATTTGGAATGGAAGGTCATAAAGTCCTTGAATGTGGAAATACCATTAATGGTCTAGTCAGTTCAATGGTGAAGAAGAGGATTTTAACTCATACCCACACAAACATTCATGATTAAATATTATAGTGTTATAGACTGAATATAATTAATTACCAAATTCTTGTCCTAATGTGGATGGTAATACACAACAAACTCTAATGGAAATTGAATACAGTAATTCTATTCAATCTCTATGGATGATGTTAATTATGATAATTAGGTAACGCTTATCCTCTGATCATTGGTATCTAAATACACATTATATGTTTTTATAAATGTGCCCTCTAAATATATTTTTAGTAATCCAATTATTGAAATTTTTTGTTATTACCACTCTCTAAATAAATTCTAGAATAATGAAATATCACTTTATATTCTATCAGTGTAGGGTTGAATGCAAGATTACAATCTAAAAGATTTCATATATGATAAGGGTTATTATAATAAATAACATGTGAATTAATGTTTTAAGTGTATATATAATCATGTAATATTAACCTAATAATTATGGATACCATTATGGGTTTATGAGATTAAGTTTCATCTTATGTTATTTACACCCCATTTGAAGTTTTTATAAGAAGATAGTTTATCAGGACTAAGGATATTTTAGGAGAAAATTATGGAAATACAACCATCTAAAGATGTTTTACATACAAGGTTATTCAAGGGGTAATTCCTTTTATCTTGTCATAATAATGATTTATGGTATTGGTGACCTTTGGGGATTGTCTTATAATTGATGATGATGTAATTATGATTTGTAGTCATTCACCACTAAAATTAAACACGATTCAACTATATCGTAGATGTTATATATGGAGATATATTTTACTAAATATATATTATGTATGACGTAATTTGACATTGATTACCAAAATCAGTTTTATCTGAGTGGGATTTAATGTTTTCCTCAATTTTTTGGAAATTTAATTTAAATGGTCAAAATATATAGTTTATTTTCAGAACAATGTGAAAAATTAAAACAGTAAAATATATTATTAGTACCTATTATGTAAATTTAAAATGTCTTATGATAAAACCATACATAATTTGAGTTTAACTAAATATATATTTTTTATTCAATCATTTAGATGGCTTCTTATGAATCCCTTTATATAAATTAGACTATAGATTAAAAAACAATGTTATTGGGACTTATGGTAGCTAAAGAGACGTGATAAAGGATAGATCCATTCAATAATATGTATTTAATTACGAATTTTCATATATAAGAAATGTTAAAAATTAGCAACAAGATCTATAATTTAAATATGATTAGATGTTCTTTCTATGTATTTCTCTATTGGGAATAATTGAAAGATCTAATCATGAGATATTGGTCATAATAAAATACATCATCATATCAGGATTGTATATTATCAATTGAAGTATCCATAGAACCACTAAATAATTTATATGGTGTTCCATGTATCACTATTATGGATGTAAATATTTAATCCAACACGTATACTGATCTCAGAGGTCATATCACAAGAGAATGATTTTTTTTTTGTTGATTGACTTGTAGATATTCTAGATCGAATAAGGAGAATTATACATACAAGACTACTTAACTAGAAAATTTATTATTTTAAAACCATCATATTTAGAATGATATATATATTATTATTATTTAATGAGGTATAAGTATCATTAGTGTTTGGTACCAAAGTGATGAATTCCAAGGGATAAATTCATTGGGGGGGGTAGAATGTAACACCCCGACATTTTGTGAAATTATTTGTTGAAAATAAATTAAATATTTTCACTAATTATTTTAACCAAAATTTGTTGATTATCATACTTTATACATAAATATGATTTTATCTTTCGTCACATGAAAAACTTAGCTTATCATTGGTTATACACAATACTGTGTTTAAATGAATCAAGTCATATTACTATAATATTATGATTCAATATGATAGTTATCACCTATCCTTTAGAAATGTGTTTATTAATAAGATTACATAAATCATGAAAATATATGTTTTACATACATATATATATATAATTAACCCTTTGGTGGCCAATTATTTAGAAATTAAAATTAAAACTTTTTGAAAATATAGGAAATCATTATCATATATACTATTTTATATTGAAATAAATTTATTTATACTTTCAAGGATTATATTTTGCTGTTTTTATAATATTTTTTAATATATTATATATTCAATAAAAATTTTAACATTTATCTTATGTGTTTTTATCCATTCCATGAGAATAAATCATGTTTTATTATGAAAACCGTGTTTTCTAATCAAATATTTTTTTCACATTTGGAACACTTATATTAAAATTAATTAGTATCTTTTTTTAGAAAACAAGTTATAAAAAATAAACATTTTTTCAAAATAATAGAATAAAAATTATATAAGGGTAAAAATCTTGAGGATTTTTAGAAAAGAATCATTTTTGTATTTATAGTGAGAAATAATGAATTTTAATTGTGAACTTCTTTTTCATTTAACTCTTTTATAAATTAAAATTATAAATTAATTGAATTTTAAAGGTTAATTAGTTCAATTATACATATGTTTTTCCAATTTATTTAATTTTCGTTAATTTCAAATTGAATTTGATGACAAAAACATTGTTATCTTTTGTAACATTTCCCAAAAAAAAAAAATTTTAACCCAGTCATCATGATTAATTTAAATTTTAAAATTAAATAATTTTTCGTTTGAATTCAATAAAATGGATTCCATATTTTTAATAATAATAATTAATATTATTTAATAAGTTTTATTTAATTTTGGACAAAAATGAATTGTGAATGCAGTAGAAATTAATTTCCTTGGTTAAGGTAAAAAAGTGTTTACCAGTGGGATAACAAAAATGATAAGGGTAAAAATAATGTATAAACTTATAAAAAATATATTTCATTGAATTATTTCCACCATTACACATATATGGTTCGATAATGTATCATATTGGAACAATTTGACATATAAAAAAGGTTTGAGTAATAAACACTTTTCAAAAATAACACGTTCGTCTTCGCCCACACTTATGAAAGGCCATCATCCACTATATTCCTGACACTATAAACCACTATTTTATTGTACATGAACTAAAAATAGATTACTAAACTACCTCCCCTAATTGTATAATAAATTTTCGTTTTAATTCTATCTTTTTAAAAATTTTATTGAAAAACAAAAGGGGATACCTGATGAAGAGGCAACACATATCAATGATTATTTTGGTTTTATTTCTTTATGCACACCATTAAAAAAAATTAAATAATTATTGTATAATAAAATAATTATATAATATATAATATTATGATTTTGTGTTAATTTAATCACCCTAAACCATCCCCACTTCAATCAACGATGTTTTGAACTAATATTTCATGTGTACCATGGACTATCACACACAAACTGATGTCATTATTTTTTCCATTATCACCTCTCATGAATGGAAATAATTATGTATTTATTTTCACTATATTATACATATCATATTATAATTCTTATTTTTATACTATATCACACGTAACCTCATCCATTCAGTTTGGGGGAATACAATAATATTTCTTGTGAGTATGATAGATTACACCCTCACAAAGCAATGTGATTCATTATGGCTATACATGGATGCTATTAGAAATTATTGAAATTAAAATATATGATATTTATGAACTAAAAATGTTTATTTATTGATAATATATCATTTACCTCTATTTTATTCAGTCCAATAAGAAAATGGAATCGTCTTTTAACTTAATATATGCCCCACCATCCCTATGAACATTTTATCTGATTTTCTATTAATAAATTTTATGAATTAAATAAATATATATATATATAATTAATATATATGATACAAATTTCATGGTTAAAAATATAGCATTGGTGGAGAAATTATTTAAATGATAATACCAAACATAAAAGTTCATTCATACAAGAAAAACAATCAATTCATCATATAAAATGCAACTTTATCATTGAATTTTTAATATATCGGTAAAAAAAGATCATAATAAAATATTATAAATTTTTGAATATTTAAATATATTTATATCATATATGTATTTATTATATATAAGATTTTAAAATGTGTGATGGATGTAAATACTTATGGATTGGGACTTCTATATCATTTGTTTTACTTCGGTGAGACTCATGTCATATTCACTACATATATATTTCAGGTTGGGTATATACTTCTCATAAATGTATTTTTATAAGATTATAAATAAAATTATTTGGATTTCAATATACATTTTGGTATATCCCTCTCATGGGGTTTATGGTTCAATACTTTTCAAATGAGTAAGTGATTTTTGTCTCAAATTTCATTCTTTGAGAACAGTAGTAATGTTAAGAGACTATTTATATTTACGAAGTGTATTTACAACCCAAGCCTAGTGGGAATATTATACACACATAAATATTAAACCAATATATCTCACCAATGAATTTGGTAATTTTATATGTCTCATTATATATACTTGGAAAACAAGTCATCTTTCTTGATCTAATATATGAAAAATGTGTGTCTTCATCCTCTATAAGAAATTATTGTTTCTAGATCAACTATGAGAAATATGGGTATCATAATCCACAATTGTATATAGGTGTGTCCTGATCAATAATTGGAAATTTTTTATGAGTCTTTATCTACTATGTTGATGGTGTTGATAGTAAACAATGACATATAAAATGGTTTTCAAAATTTATGATGCTTCCACACTTTTATAAATTAATATTTTGTTTTATTATTAATTATGATAATTTATCACCAATATAGTCCTTTTTTTAATTGATAATGTTTTATTCCCTAAATAATGTTTTTTATTTATGAAATTTTTTGTATGAACTTCATAAGATATGTTCAATATCACATATCCATATTAATATTCTATGATTTTATGTGATCATTAATTAAAATCTCTTATCTTTAGAGTTATTGAGAATCCCACCTCAAAAGTTCATATGTTACCATACCCCAGGTTATAATGGATAGTTTTAAGTAGGATATATCTTCGTGGGAAACATTTAGGAACTTTCAAAAGACTATAATATTATGTAACATGTTTCTAAGGGCTCTAAAATATTATATCCCTCAAACTTGTGTTTTTTTAATATTTTAAATATATATCTAAAAATATCCAATTTTCTTTGTATGAGAATCCTTTATGGATATATTTAGGGTTGCAACCTAAAGGCTGGAAAATATGATGAATAAATCTCGTGATATTTTGTGTGGGTAATGCATATAGGATTATCGATGATGTGTGATGATATAAAAAAGATTATGCTTTTTGGGATCGAAAAATGTTATTGAATGATTCAAATCTATTTTTTACATATGTTAATGTAATATAGATGATCATTAATAAAATGATTAATTTATTCATCCAATTATTGTTCCATTAGGGATGTGTGATATAAACAATATTGATTTTGATGCAGTTAGTAAGGACCCTGAGCAGTTGAGATATTTTTGGGGTTTTTGTTGATTGAATACGAATGTTGAAAAATTATTTCTATGAAATAATAAACATTTAGTTGATTTGTAAGGACGAATTTTTATTACAGTGGTACTATATTTGTGGGGAGTTCCAAAGTGTATATTATCTAACAAAGACAGTCGTTTTACCGCACAATTTTCATTAGGATTTCATAAGGTGATAGAGAATCAATTAAATCAAATCACCGCACTTCATAAATGAATGATGGTATATAAATTAGGAATATATATAACTAAAAGGAAATAAATTTTTTATGGGACCAATATTTATGATGAGAATGTTATTATAATCTTACCTTAGTATGGATTCTATGAAATAATAGTAATTGGTATTCAATTATGAGGGAACAATTCTTAGATCATTATTGATGTTTATGTCATTATCATATATTTTAGATTGTAATAGGTGATATAACCATTATTAAGATTATTATGGAATGTAATTAATCAAAAAAGGCCTAGTTTTTTAGGAACCAGTTGGTTCTCACTTTATGTAGGCAATGATTATATAAAAACACTTGATTTTTGAATTTTAATTTTCTATTGGTGACAGATTTTTCATATATGTGTATTCTATATTGGGTTAAAAGATATTTTAGAAGTATGGGATATTGGAATTTTGCTTTGGGGGATGAAGTGAGATCATCGATGTTATCCAAATAGTGGAATACCAAATGGATCACCCACCAATGTATCTAGGTATTCAAAATATGTTTCATGTATATCAGCTTCATAAGTATGATACTCATCATAAAAATGTGATTAAATGAGATTTAATTGAATTAGAATCACAGGCATCATATTTTGGGAAATCAATATGATTTGTGGACTACAGATAAAATGTGTTATGTGGGATGAATTTTCAACTTATTTGATTTATGTGGTAGAATGTTTTAATACATTAGGATACACAGGAGAGAAAATAAATTTTTTGATCATAAGATCCCATGTTGTTTATTTAGATGCCAAGATAGAATTCCTGAGGATTATATGTCATTAGTGGTGGAGATAATTAATTCTCCTAAATTTCTTTGTATATTTTAACTTAGTATAAAATTATCATGATTTCCACTTATTTATATTTTTGGATGTGTTTGGGGCTACTTATTGATCCAGGTTGAGTTTTTTTATTTTGGGGAAGAGCACAATATATAAAATTACCAAGGTTGTATTCATGTTTTAATGAACACACTCATATATGAAAACGGTAGGCTAAAAGAATAAATATCGCATTCACATCGATATGGATGTCCTCATGTATAAAAATAGATGACATAAAAATCACAGCAATTGGAGTGGTGTATTCATAGGAGCAGCATTTTATATCAAATATTGATAGGATGAGTCATATGAGATCTATGGTTTGGTGAAGCATGGACGTTAAAGGGTTGTGGAACATGAAAAATGATTAGTCACTTTTCTATGGTTCTAAGAATTATATGTTTAAAAAGGTTTTTTTTCTTCCCTGAGAAACATAGTGAAATATTTGGTTGATGTTCAATAAGGGAAATTATTTACATGATCTCTAGGATCAAAATAGTTGATAAACAAACAGTATATTTAATAGTAAAATTTTTCTTTGGTGTTCACCATTCCATGGTGACAGATTTAGGGCCTCCACCATATTAAGAAATCCCAATATATAATGCTATATAATTTTGGATCTTCATTGTAATATGAGGTGACTCATATGCCTCTCCTCCCCCACTATATACGAATTGTGGAGATTAATCAATTTGGATTGAATATTAGAGATACAAATATTTGTGATTTCTTTATCTTTGACTATTTGATCGAGATTTATGTTTGTAGGTGGTTCTCGTTGGTTATGTCGATAAAATGTTCAAACATACAATATTCCTCTTCTAATATCATATTTCTAGAATCTTCATTTGATAAATTAGGAAGAATTCTACTGACAAATGGATTTCAAGAATGAATATGTGCTATTTCATTGTGTTTTATATTGGTGAACATAAGGTAGTATTTTGTAACAATATAATGTCATTGTATAATGTTGTTTGGAATGTGTGTTTATATATGTTTATCCTTGAGAAAATAATTTTATATGATATGATTATGAAATTTAATTACTGTGAATGCATGGCCCATGATTCCTTTTACTTATTTTAAATGAATGACAAATTCTATGTTGATCCCTATTTTCTATAAATGATTTTCCAATTGATGTTTGTCATCTTGTATAAATGTGATAGGTGGATTAATCAAGGATTTGATATCACTTAGAGGGGAGATAATGTGATTATAGGAAAATTAAGATGAATTGATCTATACATATTGAATGAGTCTTATAGACTTATGGGCTAACTAGGGACAATCAATAGTGTATTAAGTATGTGTAGGCTCTCTCAGGAAAGTGGTTTAGATGTTATGTCCTTGTGGCCAGACCTGATGCTCATCCAGAGGTGTGATGGCCTTATTAGCCTATCCCAAGTCTTGAATGAATGTTTAGCTTGATCTAAGGAATATTTTCAGTTTACTTTTAGATCTTATTTATACTGATGTATGAGACATTCATTCTATCATAATGTATAATTTATTATGGTTAGTGATATTGGCAGTCCTAGTAGTAGATTATTTTCATGTATATGATTTCTTTCTTATTTTTTCATTTATATGATGACATGAAATTAACCATTTTATTTGTGATAACTTAATGTAATGTAATCCTTGGTAGTTTCCTACTATGGTTATACTCAAACCATGCATAGGCATCTCAAATAATTTACAAATTTCATGGTTAGGGTTCTAGCTAAACGAATGGGCCCCACATCGGAGAGTTGATTAGGTGGAGTTTTGAGGACTGATTATATATAGGTATGAACATTGAAATATTAAAATTCATTTTTTTATTATTTTATTTGATTATCATACATTAATCAACCTACCTAATTTGGGAACATTTGGTTTGTATTGTGTGACTATGATGTAGTTAATTATATAATGATGTTATTTCATAAATTCCACTAGGCTGTTTAGGGGTGGATTTTTATAGTTTTTATGACTCTTGTGTATAGAATTTGATACTATTGTAATAGTCTCCCTAAAACACTATGCAGAACCTCATCGCTACTTGTGAACCACATTCTCTTCGGGAGACACATGTGAGGTCATGTAATAATCCATCCAATACAAGTTTTTTCTATTCGATGAATTACAATAATGATCTCTACCATTTCCAAATCTATCCAAGGTATTAATATAATTTTTTCTCTAACATTATCCATATTTTGGTATAGTTTCTCAATTCCTTCTATAGAATGATTTCCAATGATCTATATAGATTATTGAGTGATAGATATTGCTGTAAATAATCTAATCCAATTTAATGTGTTCATGCAAAACAAAAATTAAATACATAAAAAAATTTATAAACATATATTCAACAATTTTAATATTTTTATTATTCTATATATATATATGAGATTTATATAAAATTGGAATGACCAAAATTTTATTAAATTTATACTAGATTATTTCTCAAAAACATCAAGGTAATCTTTATATATATATATATATCTGATACAATTGAAAGTTGTATTGTATGGAAACCTACATCATTCATAATATATTTACGAAAATGAGGGTCTTCGAGGAAATAATATTTTATAAAAATGAATTCTACTCATTTTAAAAGGTTATTTATTTGATACCCAGATGGAATTAGAGAATTGAGACAGTTTATGGAGTCTAATGAAAAAATTAATTTTGATGTTTTCAAATTTCCATCAAAACAAATATAATCATTATCTCACTAACACATATTTCAATCCTTTGTCTTTGAAATTATATTGAAATAAGAATTGAGATACATACTCTTTTATATCTCTATTCATGTTATGTAACATGAAATACATATTAATAAAACTATAAAAATTCATTATTATAAGATTAATATAGAATGATGAGCTATATACATTATCATATAGCTTTGTCTTAAATTATTGGTTTTATGGGACACATTATTAGATATTGAACCAAATCATTCTATAATTTTCATAGTTGAATTGATGAATGTTCATCATCATAATCCACTCCTCCACATACTTCTTTTATTCATATTTATTCTTCAAAGAAATGGATTGTTAAATATACATCTAAGAAATGTTTGATCACTCCACATTCATATAATTCCATGATATTTTATGTAGATTTTGTCAAATAAATATATATACTTCAATATCATGTGTTACATGAAACATTGAGTTCAAGTGAAACATTATAAAATGTTAAATTAATTTTCTCGAGGACGTTATATTGAAAGGTATGAATACGGATAACTATATTATTTAAAAAACATATTTTAAAAATTAGGAAAATTAATTTACTGTTTTTCTATAAACTATAAATAAAATTAATAAACATTTGAAATTATTTCTAATATTTTATAAGAAAACTATTTTTATGTTCAGAATTTACGTTCTCCCAAATAAATTAAATTATTCACTTTTTTTGAATGATTATAATTAAATATATAAATAAATATATATATATATATATAATATTTCGTAGTATTCAATTTTTATTTAATATTTTTTGGAATCAAATAAGATTAAGTAATGTTTCTTATAAGAAAATGTATATTTTTAGAAAGTGTATTTCATCACGTGTTGTGATATTTATTAAAAATTAATTTATTACACCTACGGAAATTTAATTTGATCTAATTGATTCAATATTATGAATTATAAAGTTTAATTTTGGTAAATTGGTCCTTTTATTTTTTGTCAACATGAATAGTAACAGTGGTAATATTTATCTCTAATGTAAAGGGTAAATCATGTTAATATAGGTATGTATGAAGTGATAAGACCATTTAAATGACCTGTATCACCCTAGGTTTTAAATTTAGATGTCTAATCAATACATTTACTTTAAAATAACTAATTTTATTTTTGAAAAAAAGAATGCTACCAAATGTCTCTCTCATAGTTTTAAAAATACATTTTTCATATATGGGAAAAAGATTGAAAATAATGAATCTATGTTATATAATAATATTAATTAAATTTTAATAATTTATAAATATATTTCAAATTTTTATTAATTATATAATGACAGACATTATTTATATGAAATGATGATGCAACATTTCCCCTATTAATAAAAAAAATATAATAAATTATGTTAAAATTATTAAATGTAATTTAATTTCAGAGAGTTAACGAATATGAAATGATTATTATTTTTACAATGATATATAATTGTAATGATAATTAATTAAATTAATATTACAACTCTATCCGTATGAAATTTATAAAAATTTAAATCAATAGTGTCTAAATTAGAATAAAAAATATTTTTTTGAATATATTATATTATTAAGTTACATAAAATTAGGAAAATTATTAAAATATGTCAGTTTAGAATGTATATGGTCTAAATGTAATACCATTATATTTTATAATTAATTTGGATCCATTTTTCAAGAAAATGACATTAATATGTTTTAATCTTTTAAAAAACATCAACGGTGACCCTCCCCTCAATTATAGAATGGAAACCATAATTTCTATTATTCACCCCACATTTAGAAATTTAGCTCAATAAAAATACACAATTATCACTTATACAGTCACATATACACATTATTTAGGCGTTGTTCTTCCCAAAATTCCAACCCTAATGCGATTAAAATGAGATCTAAAGGAGTAATTTCATAGAAGATCTAATCACATTACTCGATCAAATTCTTTTACATAATTATTTTAACTCGTCTAAATATATTATATTTCATTAAATAAAAAATATTGTTTTATAATTACAATTAAATATTTCTATCATTATTAATAGTACTTTATCTACCCACTTTTTATCAAATAGGATGTGAAAATATCACTCTTGTGTGTGTATAACATACAGTATCCATATAGAAATACAATTCATTTTTCATCACCATATTTTTTGGTTGATTATTATGATGTGACTAATAATTATATGTGATAATTATTAAATAATTATACATATATAATTATAATATCATATATGTCATCTTAAATTAGAAATGAATGGAGTATGATATTACTGATTGTGCGTACATACGAGATAACACATCCATGATCCAATTTGATTCATTTTTAATTTATGTTAATCATTTATTGTACTAATGATTTATTTAGTAAATATATATGATATATATGATTTAATTACAATTTTTTAACATTTTAAATTATCGACCTTTCTACCACTCAATCCATTGAAAAATGGAATCATCATTCATGGGTATGTACCACATACTATCTCCATGAATGATGTCATTCATTCTTATATATCTGTCATTCTTTAATGATAATAAACAAATATATAATGAAAATATATGATTTTTATATTATTTTTAGCATTTTATATATTATGTAACCATGATCAATATAAAATTACACATTTTACCAAACCAAAACATGCATGAAAAAAGAATTAGATATCATGTGAAAAATTTTATTTCATAAAGAAGTGTAAATAATCGGGTAATGGAAAGTTATAGGAAAATAATATATGGTATTTTATATAATAATGTAATTATATAATTTATTTAAAAAAATTATATCTATTATAATGGAGTTTACAGTTTATACGTCGGAAGTCGGACCAATGGTAAGGGATTTAATTTCTGTTTTATTTATTTTTGGAAACAAGCCATATTCAACTATTTTGTTTTTTATATCATGTATATAATAACCATGAATGAATTTTATTATTAATGATATTAATATTATTGGGTCATGCATATCATTTTAAGTTTATTTTCTTATATCAACATAACGATTCAAAAATTCCAAATGTTATATGAGGTTTTTGTAACAATATCATGGGTTTTAAGGAGTATTTGTGATAAATTATTCATCAATGAAATAATATCATATATATCTCAAAACAATTAGAGATTCTATACATTACCATATTTTTTATATTATTATTTTTTAATTTCTATTTTACCCTAATATGTACTCTAATTAATGAAAATATTTATTTATTTGAAAAATTAATTCTATGTTATCAATTGTCTAAAACACTTTTTCATACATACAATTGTTTTCTTATAAAATATTTTATAAACGGTTATTATTAGTTTCCAATTATTTTTAAATTTCATGTTATCCCATTATTTTTATTACATAATCACTTAAATACGACTCCTCTTTAAATTTTGTAAATTAGTTACTTTTGATGAATTTAAAAAATATGTATAAATGTAATGTTTCTAATCTTAAACATCATAAATGTAATTTACCACCATGATAAAATATCAATGATTAAACATATATTTTTCAAATTTCCAAGTTTATTTTCAAGGATGAAAATTATATAATAATTTAAAATTATATTCATTTTAAATGAGAGATTCGAAATAAAAATGATGTATTCATTAAGAAGGTATTTTTGATCTTTTAATGATATTTCCATTCTCCAATATAAATAACCCTTGATTTCACTTAATCTATAATAGGTATATAACCCAATGATAACATCCATATTATTTATCATAATGGATTATGTAAATTTTGGAATGATTTTTATGAAACCTATTACTTTTATATGGGTTATATTATAGTGACATGATGGAATGATTATAAATCCTATTCTTTTTCCATGGGTTATGCTGTGATTTAATGTTTATGAAAACAATTTTGTTTCTTGGGTTCTGATATGATGATGATTTTATGATATTTTGTATCTCATAGGATTAATTACAATTATTTTAGATTTGAGTATTATATCTCCCACCAATGTATTAGTTATATTTTGAAATCTCATGAGATAAATAAGACTTGAATGGGAGTGAGAGGAAAGACGGGTTAGAGAGATGGGAGACCATCTCTCTCTAAAATCGCGAGTTGCCTAGGGTTTACTGCGATCTTTTGATCTGTGCTCGAATGGCGGATTTTCTCTTGCCCGGCCGATTCCAATCTCACCAATATGATGACTCTCGGAAAAGCCAAGGACAGCTACCTCTCCCCGTTGCAAAGATCTGCAACGACGATGATCCACGGGTTCGTGCTCGTAGCCACGAGTTCTCTGGTCGACCCCAAGCGATCACTTTCCTTGATGCGCTGAAGTCTGCTGATCATAAAGAAACACTAACGAAGACCTCGCTGGTAAAGAAGCTTGACGACGGTGGATTCCTGGTCGAAGCGGACCCTGAAGCGATTCAGCAGCGCACGCACTTATGCAGGTTCTCCATTCTGGCCCGAATCTCCTATCTTAAAGGTAATCGACCTTGGTCATTTTCTGATCTTCATGAACGTATTTCTAAATGCTGGAATTCTGTGAACTGGAAACTTATTCCAATCGGCATAGGGTACTTTCACATTTTGTTTAAATCTCAAGATGAATATGATCGAGTCTGGAAATTAGGAAATCTAAATCTTAACCCTGGCATGCTACGGCTTTCTAACTGGGACTCCAATTTCAACCCACACACCCACCGAAATACATCGGCGCAGGTATGGATTAAACTGCATGGCCTTAATTGGTTTTTTTGGCACCCAAAAATTTTGAACGACATTGCTTCATGCATAGGCACCCCTCTCAAAATTGATCAAAGAACCTTGAATGCTGATTTAGGAATCTTTGCTAGAGTCATGGTGGAAATTAATCTGGAAACAAAGCCCCCTAATACTATTAACTTCACTGCTAAAGACTACAAAACATAAATTAACATTGAGTATGAGAGGTTACCCCCTTTTTGTGATCATTGCAAGATCATTGGACACAACATTTACAACTGTAGACTGATTAGAAAACAGCCAATCCAACCGAATGAAAATGACTGGAAAGAAGTAAGAAGATCTCGGAAGGAAAAATCCCCCTTGGTCAGTGCTACTGAACCAGTTAAAACGGCAACCTGGGTGAAAAAACCAACCATATCATCTCACTTAGGAGAGACCTCGGGCTCCAAATGGGCTGACCTTGTTGAAGAGGAAGAAAACAACAAAGAGCACTCCCTAATTTTGGAATCTGCTGCTCTAGACACTCTTAAACAGGACCATGGGCCTAATCCCATTTCCTGTACTGTTGAACAGATTCAAGACTCCCTCACAACTCACACTACTTATAATCCTATTTCCATGGCTGTGCAACCTGAACCTCAGGACTCCTTGCCTTTCGTTACTCATGAATCTCTCTCTTTGGCAAAGGATCACATTCATATGCAGGATACTCATCATGGAATGCCGCACAAGGAGGTTCCTGCCTTCCAGGATGAAGGCATGCTACTTCCTCCCTTACAGCAAGTCCAAGAGACTGCTATTCCGGCTGCAGAAGTCTCAGGTAACCAAAAGTTTATAGATTTTGCTGCTACTCACTCTGCTTTGAAACCGTTACCAGGTACCTACACTGATCAGCCGCAACTGAATGCTCCTCATTCTGTTTCGAACATCGCACCAGGTACCTGTAATCTCTTAGTTCAGCAAGATAAATTACATGTTGAATGTGTTAATGCTGACAATCAAAACGCTCTAACTACTCTTCCGACTTCTAATATTAATAGCCTGCAAGCCCCGGCTTTAACGGCACCTATTCCGTTAGATAATTCCTCTATTATCTCTGATCCTACCAAAGGAAATAAAGCCCCTGCCTTAACCCCCAAATTGTCAAAAAATGTCCGAAGATCTAATAGGCATAAGGGCTCGGATGGAAAAAAAAAGGGAGTTCTAACTCCAAGCGTAGATTTAAATGAAGATCCTCTTCTGGAACTGCCAAGGTATTGCGAACCTTGACACCTTTAATATTTTAAAAAGAATGGTTAACACCCAGAAGCCTTTAATTTTTGCCATTGCTGAACCTAAAATTATGTTTTCCACTAACTTAGTGTGCTTTTGTCGTTTTGGATACAACTTCATTGGTGCTTGTCAAAACAACAATAGCTTTAATACTCTCTGGACCTTTGCCCATCCCTCCCTATCTAAAGTCAATGTTTTTCATATTTCGGATCAAAATTTCACTTGTGACTTTATCATTGATAATACTCATATCTTTTGTTCCTTTATCTATGCCATGAATAAATATCAAGATAGGAGGTCTCTCTGGAGGGACCTCTCCTCTCTTAATTCAAAAATTCATTCCCCCTGGATCGTAGCGGGAGATTTCAATGCTATTCTTTCTGCTGATGAAAAATTTGGTCCTCTTCACTCAAATATTTCTATGAGGGATTTTAAAGATGCTATTGAAAACTCCAATCTCACTGAGATCACTCTAAGCGGTGCCAAATACACGTGGTACAGGAAACATTACAATAGAGTGGTTGCGAGCAAATTGGACAGAGCCTTTTCTAATGATCATGCTTTAGATACTTGGGATACCATCTCTAGTACCACCCTTCCAAAGCTTCATTCTGACCATCATCCTATTTTGGTCACCATCTCCCTCAACACTCGCAAACCTTCTTTCCCCTTTAGATTCAACAATGCTTGGTTCTCTGACCCTGACTGTTCTAATCTCATTAATCATTTTTGGTCTTCTCTGAGCCATTCTGATGAGGATTTTTCTTGTCCTCTTAAATTAAAATATCTCAAACGTAAGCTCAAATCTTGGTGCAGCACTAAAGCTATTCAAATTTACAATGATATCCTCTCTCTTGAGAATGAGTTGCATCAAATCCAAAACAACAACACTCACTTAGACTTCACCTCTGATCACAATCAAGAAACCCAAATTACTATGAATCTAAATATGCTTCTTGCCTTCAAAGACAACATTCCCAAGCATACCTTTAGAATTAAATGGCTAACGGATGGTGATCATAACACCAAATTCTACAACTCTCTTCAAAGAATTCGGAAAGCCAGTAGGCCTCTTGCCTCCCTTAATGATGGTAATAATCTTTTGGACAATGAAGATGACATTGCTCAGCATGTTGTCTCTTACTTTGACTCTTTATTCAATGGGCCTTGTTTAAACAAGGAACTCATTAATGACGTCATTCCAACTCTTGTCACTGATGTTGATAATAGTTTTCTCTTGGGTATTCCTCTTGATCATGAAATTAGGGACACTGTCTTTGGATTGAATCCTGACAGTGCCCCAGGCCCTGATGGGTTCACTAATGGTTTCTTTCAAAAATATTGGGATATCATCCATGCGGATGTTTGCAAGCTCGTTAAATCTTTCTTTGCTACTGGTTTCTTACCTCATGGTTTAAATTCCCAATTCCTTGCCTTGATCCCCAAAGTTGATAATGCTGCTGAGATCCATCTTTTTCGCCCTATAGCTCTGATCAACACTCTCTATAAAATCATCACCAAGCTTATAGCTAACAGACTCAACACTATTACTGATAAAATTATCTCCTGCAACCAATTTGGTTTTATCAAGGGGCGATCAATCCAAGACTGCATTTGTCTTGCTTCGGAATGCATTAACATGCTTAACAATAAAAATAGAGGCGGAAACATTGCCATTCAACTTGACATTCGTAAAGCTTTTGACACGATGGACTGGAATTTCATTTTCAAAGTTCTTCATGGATTTGGCTTCAATGATAACTTCATATCTAAACTTAAAATCCTCTTTCATTCTACTCATGTTTCCATTTTAGTCAATGGATCGCCTAGAGGGTTTTTCAAATGTTCTAAAGGTGTCAGGCAAGGAGATCCCTTATCTGCTATTCTCTTTTCCATTGCAGAAGACTATTTTAGTCGTCTGCTCACCCATATGGTTGATCATAACAAGCTCAAACCCATTCAGGCTTACAGAAATGTGAATGCCCCCACCCACCTCCTTTATGCTGATGACATCATTCTTTTCCTAAAGGGTGATCTAAAAAACATCAGAACTCTTAAAGCTGCCATCAACCACTACGAGGAGGTCTCGGGTCAAGTCATTGGTTGGAATAAATCTTTCATTTACTTTGGAAAAAACATCCCTTCTGCTAGAAAAAATAATATTATCAATGAGCTTAATATCAAAGAAGGTACTATCCCTTTCAAGTACCTGGGAGTTCCCATCTTCTGGGGTAGTCCCAAAGCCTGCTATTTTTCAAGCATTGTTGACCAGGTTCTTCATCAACTTTCCTCTTGGAAAGGAAAATCCCTCTCCATGGCGGGGAGAGTTTGCCTTGTAAAATCTGTGATTGTTTCCAAACTTGTTTACTCGATGATGGTTTATAAATGGCCTATTAGTCTCATTAAAAAGCTAAATGTTCACATTAAAAACTTTGTCTGGTCTGGCAGCACTTTGGACAGAAAACTGGTGACTATTCCTTGGGTTAAGTGCTGTAAGCCTATAGCTATGGGTGGTCTTGGTATTAAAAACATTAAGTACTTCAATGAAGCTCTTCAAGCCAGACTAACTTGGAACCTGATTCACAATGACACCCCTCCCGTTGCGTTTATCAAAAACAGGTTCATTGATAGATTGAAAAGAGCTAATAGAAATTTCATGACCTCTTCCATTTGGCCCTCTGTTAGAGACACTTATGATAATATTTTGCACAATGCTAGATGGATGGTTTCGAGAAACTCTTCCATGAGATTCTGGTTAGACAATTGGACTGGTGACCTGCTTATCTCTGTGACTCCCCTCGACCATCACCCTGTTGATATCAACTCTACTGTCAATGATGTGATTAATTCTCACTTTGATTCCCTCCCTGACAGCATCATTCAAATTATTGATTCCTATCATTTTTCTCCCTCGAGTGATTTCTTGATTTGGGAGCCTTCTCATAATGGGATCCTTAATGCCAAAAACTTTTATAATCACTCCTTACACAACACTGAGATTGATATGAATTGGATAAAACATTTTGACAAACCTTGGATCAAACCTTCTAGATTCACTCTTATTTGGCGTCTCGCCCACAATAGAATTCCCACTGATATTTGTCTTCAAAGCTTTGGTATCCAACTTTGTTCCAAATGTCGTCTTTGCAACCAGCATAGAGAAGATACTAACCACTTATTTCTATCTTGTGCTACTGCCACCGCCCTTTGGAACTATATTTTTGACATTTTTGATTGCAGATGGCTGGCTCAGAACTCTATTGCTGAGCAGCTTAAAAGATGTGTGGCCAAGGATAACTCTCAACAAATCAGAAACTTGCTTCTTGCTGGGATCTCTGAGCTGATTCATGTGATTTGGTATGATAGAAACTTGATTCTTCACAATAATTGCTCACACAACATTAATGCAGGTAAAACGCGTATTCTTATTACTATTCGGGAAGCTGCGCTGATTCAGACTGGTTCCTGCAACAATCTGGTGGATGATTTTATGATCCTTCGGCGGCTTCGAGTTGAGGCCAAATTCTCGAAACCGCTCCGCACTCTAGAGGTTTTTTGGAGACCTCACTTTCCAGGTTGGATTAAAATTAATGTGGATGGAGCTTCTAAAGGAAATCCAGGTCCTGCGGGTTGTGGTGCTGTTTTCAGAAATCATCATGGTAAGGTTATGGGATGCTTTTTTGGAGGCTGCGGTACTGCAACCTCTCTGGAAGCAGAGATGCTAAGTGTTATTCACGCCACTTCTTTTGCTCTTCAACGTGGGTGGAACAACTTATGGATTGAAAGTGATTCTACCACTGTTGTTCAAGCCATTTGGAAGGGAGTGATTCATCTTGCTTGGTCAATTACTACGCGCTGGATGAACTGTCTTCAATCCCTTCATGACGTCAGTTTCATTGCAACTCATACTTACCGCGAAGCTAACATGGTTGCAGATTCTCTCGCAAACAAAGGGATTGCTCAGAATCTAACTTGGCTGGAGGAGCTCCCTAATAACTTGATGCCTTTGCATCGTAAAGATTGTAATCTGATCCCGTCTTTCAGACTCTTGTAATCTTTGTTTCCCTTTTGCTAATAAATATGCTTTGGTCCTTTGACCAAAAAAAAAAATAAGACTTGAATGGGTAGTGAAATCTGTTTAATAAGCGACGTTATCCAAAATGATGATATTGGGAGTGAACCATGATTACTATGAATATTTTGGAGAAAAATAAATCCAATATGATAGTATTTAATATTATTATTTTCTACCAAGGAATATGTGTTTTCCACAATTAATTGTTTTACCCAATGTTATACTTCAACATATTGTGTTATATGAATTATTTAGGATTCATGTCTTATGAATCTAAAATATTTATTGCCTGACATAAGATTATTATTTACAATCTGAGAGGATTTATTTTTAATTTATATGTTCATTTTATCATACAATTATTTTCATGTTAAGATCATATTATCATTGACATCAACATTTTTACTCTTACTGGGAATCTATGTATATAATTTCATATGATTGCATTCTATAGGTTATGAAGTATTATATGTCAATGTAGTGTACCATTTTCTATGAACATATTGAGAGATTATGTACATATTTTTTTATCCAGTAGATTATGTATCCATGTTTACAATGTAAATAGATCTATATGATTATGGTATTGATCACTATGTTATGTAATGAAATTTTATATAAAAAGAAATGATATCTATATATGAAAATTATAAGTCAATATAGTTGTAATATGAGAAAGGATTATTTAACAATTGGAAACATGGATAAAATATATTTATTAGGAACCCAATAGTAATAAACCAATATTTGTATACGGAAAATAGTATGTTAGATAACAAACATGGTATGTCACATTGAGCTTATGTGAAGAACTAAATATGAATTTTATAAGCTAGGTGTTAAATTTGATTGTAAAGGAATAACTACTTTTTGAAATATGTAAGGAAGGAATATAAATAGATATTTTTAGGTTAATAAAATTATTCTCATAATATAAAGTAATTTAGGACGTTTTGGGGCCACATGAATGAGACGAAGACTCTTATAAAAATTAATTTATGGAATTGTCAATGGTAACAAACACATGATTTTAATAAGTGTAATATATTAAATATATTATTCTCTTGAATATATTTTTTACTTTAAATAGTTTTTTCAAATATAATTTATTTAACTATAATATGGATATTTAATTTAATTTTTTAAATGAAAAATATAAATTAAAATTTTTCACAATGTTGATTCATTAAAAATATTTTTAATTAAATTATAAATTAAATTATATTTAAAATATTAAAATAAATATATTTAAATATAATAAATGTGATAAATTTTTTTTCATGATTACCTTGAATGATTATAGATAAAAATAATTCTAATTGATAATAATAGGTCATATCTTGATATTATTAATGACAATGAAATGAAAATTGATTGAAATTAAAATTATATATATTTGATAGTAAAAAAATATTTTTGTAAATGATATAAAACTAAAAAATAGTGTTTAAAATAGTGTTTTGGATATGGTTTAAAATATCTTCCACTGTATATTTATTGTAAATTTTTTCTTATTATAGTAATTATTAACCCTCAAATATTAAAAACCCATGTTGTAATGGTATGAGTTAAATCTGTTATGTGAGGGATAAACCAAAAATATATAGAAACTAATATAGTAATATTTTATATAATATTTTTTTAATTATGTTAAATAGAACAATAATCATATTTTCTTTCAAATAACTCATTTTGGAGCAATTTTAAATTTCAAATTAATTTATATTAATTTAGTATTTTGAGAAAAGACAGGAGTGCCCACCCCTTATAAATGGGAACCCCTTTTAAAAATTTTGTCAAACATAAAACCCAATTTTTTATAAAAGAAACATTAAAAGTAATATACTAGAAATCAAGAAAACATTTACAGATGACATAGTTTAGGCAAAAGACCATCCATAGTGTTTTTAAGGTGTTATGAAAATGGAATGTCTATATAAGAAGTATCATATTTAATCGATCATTTCACTTTTTTTCTACCACTTACTGAAAAACTTATTCAACCATGATAAAATATTAATTAAAACATCATACGTTTATAAAAAAAATTTATGTAAGTTTGATGAACTATATGCGTCACCACATTCATAAAATGGGAATAGAATTTATCATTTCTTTCTATGATAGAATACCGCCTCCAGAACCATTGAATTTCATTTTACATCACCGTATCTCAGTAATAGTTATATTAATGGAATTAAATTTTATAAATGATATTAATGAAAAATATATCAGTTTTCAAATGCAATATATCAGTTACATTTTTTCATTTCATGGGAAATACAAATTATAACGTGATTCCGACGTACATGTAGACTACCACTTCGATGAAGTGAAAAGATTTGTTTTTCATAACCACATTACATTAATTTTATGTATATGTATATTTAATGAATTATAATTATTTTTATGATATTATTGTAATTATTAAATAATACTTGCCTTTTTCCAATAATGATAATTTTAAAATTGAAATGTTACTCGTGCATACATAATGCCAACCATCTCCAAGGTTATAACATTGTATCTTTTTAATAACCATTATTAATAGTTGATCTAAAAGTATTATTGATGTATAAAAACTATAATAATATAATGAATATTATTCTATAGATGATGGAATTCTTATTTAGTTGACCATAGTCAATATAACATGGTCATTTTTTATATAACAATCGAATATTGGCAATGTATCTATTGTAAACATAACTATTAATGTAATAAACATGATAATAAGGGATATGAATGGAATATTTAACATGAAAAAAGTTTTTTAGGTATATAAATAAATAACCAATTTTTATTATTTCGGTAAAGAGTGAACTGATGTGATGAATCAAACTCGATGCAACGAACATTATTTAATAACCAATTTTTAATGTTCACATTTCATTTATTTTTACCATAGTCAAAATGTAATTTTTTTTTAAATTATACGACCTGAGATGATTTTAATTACTTTTTAATTCTATAATGATTTAATTTTTAATTGATAGATTTTTATAGTTCACTTAAATAAAATTTTTTCATTTATGATGTGTGCATTTTTTATATTTTGAAAGTGTTTTATATATTAAAATGGAATTTTGATATCCGAATGTGCTTTATAAAAGGGTTTAAAAGATGATTCTTATAATTTATATTCATGATATGGTCCTTGGACATTATTTATAATGACATGATACCATTATATCCCATGAAATGATGTGTTCATCCCAAATATATCTCAATCTATGACGGGTTAAGCCCCATTATGGAACAAGATATGACGATTGAGCCCCATTATAGATCTCTAATTCATTAGTTGTTCAAGTGATATAATTTGACATTAAATTTATTTCATTTATATAGTTAAGATAATTGTTTTATGATATGGATATCCCAAGGAACCTATAATAATTTTATATGTATATAAAAAAATTCTTATTGGAATCTTTTGATTTGAAATGAAAAAGGTATGGTAAGGATTTTACGAAAATGGGATTTTATTTTGAGGTAAATTTTATGTCATTATGAATTTGTTTTACATTTTTTCACTAGACTATCTATTTTCTTGAATTTTTTACACTTACCATTGTTTTTGTTCTCTTTCCAGGTATTAATATGTTGTTAAATGGGATTAAGGAATATAATGGACATGGAGGAAGTAAATATGATTATTAAGAAAATTTATATTATAAAGAAAAGGTCATTTATTTTTATAATTTTGATTTTTTAGAAAATAGTTTATACTGAGTACAAATGTCCACATGTAATGTATATGTTTACATTATAAGTGATTATAATAATTTACTAAAACTCTCAACCAAATTATCCTCATAACGGTATGTTACAATATTCTAGTTCAAGGACATTTAAATATCTATTTTTAAGGTTTGTTCATTAAAATTTGATTCAGAGGAGGTTTTTGATAACATTTTTCATTATGATATTTTCAGGTAAAGATATCTTCATAGATAAGGACACAAATATGGGTTTATAATTATATGTTTGATCATAAGAATAATGTATTAAGAGCCCATTTGAGGATTAATTTTTGAAAATTATTGGTGATTAATGTTATTATTTGATACATTTTTTAGATGTAAGGTTATTATATTTCTGTGAAATGAATGAAATATATAAGATAACATTTGTTGTAAAGACCTAGAATTTACAGGTAATTTTTTTAATTAAATGGGAATTTTATTAGTCCTCCAAAATTGACGTCACGTGATTCCGAGACCCAGTGTTCCAGGAATGAATTTCTAAACTTTTTTTCGGGAACATTTTGTAAACATTTGAGCGGATTTTTCTAACATTTGAACCTGTGCACGAAATTGAAATTGGAGGTCACCATTGAACTCGCAACGCCTTTATTCTCTTAAAGACACAGTCACCTCAATAGAAGTTGGTCGAGGGTGGATGTTAGTTTTTTTGATTTTTTTTGGAAATAATAAAATAAAATAAACACACTTTTTATATTATTAGTTTTAACCACCATCCCATGTTAATGTTCAAGGGTGGTGTCTACCAGAACTAATCCTCCTCTACTAGATTTATTATGGTGGGGATGACACAAGATCTCAATACATCCCAATTTGAAATTGGGGGTGGGGACCACCTGACCCCTATTAATGGGTGAGAGGAAAACATCTCAACTCCATAATTAATATGAAGGAGCCTCTTGGGTATCCTCCCCAACTAATTGTTCCAGCATCTACCTTAATGGTGTTACCACCTCCCTTAATTTATTATGCCACCCACCTTATTTAATTTTTCCAACAAAATCATAGATGACTTAATCTATTATTTTGGTGGAATTTGGGGATAGAAGGACATAGGAAGAATCCTATCAAACGAAGAACTTCCTCCATGAAGAACCCTGGTGAGGAGCATCTTCGACGTTCTTCCTCAGAACATCCTTCGATGTTGGATGTGTTCATCTACAATGAATCGATATCCGCCTTCTCGTCCCAACGTCAATCAACCTCGAACAAGGTAGGGTTTTTTACTTAATTATGACTTTATTCCCTTTAATAATTCCTTCTAAAAACAAAGAACGTGGATCAACTTATTATCAAGTTGATCCACAAATGTTTTCTATACGGGTGGGGAATATATTGTTGCAGGAAGATGTATGGGTTTTTTCATTATATGATTAACACATACCATGTTATCCTCTATTTTTCTTTTGTGTGGTTGGGAATAGAAATTGACGAGGTGATTAGGGTAACTGATGTTTAAAATATCTTCCACGCTCATGATTTGTTTATTTTCTTGATGAACTGCTTGCTACAACTCCAAATGTGGAGGGTGCAGGGCAAATAAACATGGCACGAACGCCCCCGATCTTCATTGTGTTTACTTCGAAACAACGATGAAGGCGATGAAGGCAACGAAGGAAACAACCACGCCACATGCATCCTACATGAACCGCGTCACCCCCGCCTCGCTCCGGCCTCCCTGTAAAACTAGACCCATGACATCACTAGGCGAACCGACCTCCACTGCACCGTGCCCTGGCCACACCCCCACCAGTTGTGCCACACCCTAGTCCCACCACACCTCGGTCGCGCCTCACCCTCACCACGCTGCACCCCGGTCGCCCTGCGCCCTGGCTGAACCATCCCACGGCCTCCCGGCTGGGTCGCCCTGGTCGCGCCATTCAACGGCCCTGGAAACCCTTCATGATAGAAAAAATTTCCTCGGTCACGCCACCCCGGCCTCTTGGACGACTTGCGCCGAGACGCACCCTACGACCCTCCAAGACAAAACGGCCCCGTGCCCCGGGAAGAACCACCCTCGTGATGCCCTCCGGGCGGAGCCGCCCATTCGGTGCCCTCCTGGTCGAGCCGCCCTCGCACCGACTCGTGGCCTTTCTATGCCTTTACAGCCCTCTGTAGCCCCTCGCGGCCTGCGGGGCTGGGTCCAGCGGGCCATCCAAAACCAACGGGCTGGCCCACCCAACAGGTGGGGCCAAACCCAATGGGTCAGGATGGGTCAACCCGAACTAGGTCGGTCCAACTGGGAAGGACCGGACCCGGGTGCACAACAACCATTTAATCTTATTTATCCATATCATTGGCACCTGACGTCCGTTTGACAAACAGTCAGCGTCGCGGGTAATCATGGATCATGATGATCCCTATGGGTATAGCCCACTAGTCTTTGTGGTATATTTGAGATAATGTCAGGTTGGATCGTGCACAATTACAACTGATCTCTCGGCACTAAAAAATTAATAACTCATAGAACAGACATCTGATTGACGCGTCATATGTTGGGTTGGGAAACCTATGACGTGGAGGCCCTTTGAGATACTTCTTCATTGGACTTCGTTGCATATGGATTATCGTCTAGTAGCTTGTGGACCGTATTGTCCCAAAGATGAGCGAGCATAGTGCGGAGACCCAATTGATGGCAGAGACCGGACGACAGCTGACCGTTTGACTCAGAGTGACTCTACTAGCCCAGTGGGGAGTGCCATGGTGTCGTGTAAGACCCACAAAGGAGAAGTGCACTTGGTGATGCGGCAGACCCATGATACTTGATAGGAGGAGTACCTCCGCAGGTTATGTGGTGGAGCGCGTGTGGTGACGCAGTAGACCCAAGGTGGGGAGCACCTCTCTGAGACGCAGCATAACCATGGTACATGACAGAATGAGTTCCTCACAAGTCCAAGGTCAATGGTAAGCACAATTGGTGTCACGACTTTCCCACTATACTCGATTGAGAAGGAGTTCTCCAGCAGCTGAGGTTTTGATAATGTGATTGGGGATGCTACTAGATACTACCCCTAAAAAAATTCTTGTTGAGATGAGGCAGTACTTTTGTGTATTCCTCATGATTGATATGGATTAAATAATAACATAGGTATATGTGTGAGAATATACCTAAGAATGGCTATCTGTTGATTTCATACATTGTGTTCTATCCTTGTTGGATTTTGTGAGACCATGAGGGTCTCGTGGTCCCTACATAGTATCATTATACATAACCCTACATAGGTTATGCCCGCACTTTTTTGTGTTGTATGCAGATGATAGACAATGCTAAAGGAGGGTGAGAGTTCTAGTATTAGAGGGTACCTGGAGGTGGCCCATACTACGTGTTGGTACCCAGAGAAGACAGACGGACATGGAGTGCTGAGGAGGCAATCTATTCCTACCCTACAGGTAGGAACCATGGAGGACGATCCAGTATCTGTATTTTCACTATCTACACTTGTCTTGCATTTCAGTTGTACATGTACCTTTACTATTGGACTTGTATTTTTGCCTCATTTACATTCAGTACTCTTTTGTTATATAGTTTACTTGGTGTTTCACCCAGCTATGTGATTTCATATGTGTGTGTTTACAGGTTATAATGGAAATCTCTTCCCAGTTTTAGAGAATTACGCCTTTGGTGCTAGTCGCCAGCCCTTGTCCTAAGGTAGGTGTACTTCGGGTAGTCACAACATGGGACCCGGGTGACAGGTTGTGACATTTGTGGATAAAAATTTTATTTAATTTTGAATCTATAAATATTGTTTTTATTAATTTTATCAAATTTTCAGAATTTCATAATAATTATATAGTTTAGAAAAGGACTACCCATATATCCTATGACATCTTATCATGCCATGATTGGTCAAGGGAGTTAATCTAACAATAAAAGTGCAATAAGGGCACATCATCTACCATTTTCATACATTATTTCCTAGTTAGGATGGATGTTTTCTTTATTTAAACAAAATAATAGATAATGAATGAGTTCTATTTAGTAATATATCATTATCTAATAGATAACTTTGGGATTGGAAAATGATTTAGTGATAATGTTATTAATGTTATTTTGGAAGACGTTCACTATGATGGGAACCCTATATGATTAATATAAAAAATATTATGGGATTATATGTTAGGTGTAACACCCCAAGATTCCACGGTACGCTTCCATTCGAATAATGCAATGGCATGCATTGTACGCAACTTAGAATTCTAACACACCCCAACCAATCAATCTAGCCGTTATGAATAGTAATACCTACTTTTTTAAATTTTATAAATTCTATCTCTCAAAATGGACTTCATTTTTGGATTCGGAATATCGAATTTATCCTAGGGTGAAATTTTTGAACTTTTCAGATAACACTTATATTTTAATGAATAGTGAAAATTACTAAATTTTAATTAAAAACAACTTTTTAAATAAAAATAATTTATAGTGATAAATTATATTATTGAGTGGTTTTAAAGTATAATTAGAATATATTTTTACCATTTTATCCAATGGTGTTCATTAGAATTAATTTCACTTTGAAATTGGACCTAAACAATTGTCAATGTTTTGATATATATTGTTTCTTAATAACACGCTATTTGTTGTGACAGCGGGAATTAATTATAAAATTAATTAATGCAACTTATCTATTTAGAATTTTTTTAAATAGATATCATTTCCGAATTCGAAATATCAATTATAGCTTAGGGTGAAATTTTGGCATTATTCTGAAAAACTTTAATTTTTGATTAATAGTGAAACTACTGAGTGGTAGTTTAAAAAACTGAATTTTTAATAAAACATAATTTTACCGCTTCTATGAATGGAATTTTGAAAATCTGAGAGACACAGTTAATATCAAGATGTAAAATATGGTTCAATGAGATTAAAATAATTTTTGGTGAATAGTAACTTTTTACTTTTATTTACCACGGTTAAAAGTAAATAGGGTAATTAAGGGTAAAAATGATATTAATATTACCCTAACACATGTCCTAATTCTATTGGACAATTGTATCTCGACCAAAAACAACCTTAGGAATAAAGTATTATCATTTAGGTCCACTTGGATTAGATTAGGACATTTATTAGTATTTAATTCAAAGAAGAGTTAAGAGTTAAAATCAATATTTATTTATTAAAACATTTTTAATATAGGATTATACATAAGATAAATTCGATTGTAAAAATTCATTAGAAAGCTAATACGATTTCCTACATAAGGATAATTTATTTATAATTTTTAGACATTATATAATTTAATATATTTATGACACAATGATGATGCAGTAATTACCATAATAGTGAAAAATTAAAATAATTGATATTATAAATACCCAAATAAATATAATTTAAGACTTTTAATGAATTAAACTAATTTTATATGATAATATGTCATATTAAGATCGATTTAATGAACTTTGTTCTATTAATAATTCTGTTATGAGTTTCACAAAAATCATCTATTGAATAGTGTCAAAATTGACATAAAAGAGTTTTTAAAACAAATATTATATTATTAATTGATATTAAATTCCTAAAATTATAAGGTTCGTCCAATAGACTTATATCATGATAGGTATATCATTAATGGACCACTTGGGGGTCTCTTGAATGTATATAGTAAGTTTATTAACTATATAATATAAAAATACAAAGTGACATGGTAAATGTCAAACTAATTAACTAAGAGATAAAAATAAAATATAAGGTTAATATAGTGACCCAAACCTATCTAAAATCTATTGTTTGAATGGTTTTAAATCTATCCCCACCTTAACCTTTGAATAATCAACTTTGGATCCATTAGAAACCGAATCTGAATTTATGATAAATTAATATTTTTAGCTTTTCCAAAGGTGCCCCTCACCCCTCTTATAAAAGGGCACTCCTCCTTCTGATTTCTTCACACCATAAAATCCTTTGGGTTCGGCCAACCCCTGAAAAAATACTCTCTCAACTTCCATAAATACATCCTAGAGGCCTTAGTTTGATCAGAATGCCAACCTACGTAGCCCTTTTGATCAATTCAAAAGGAAGAACCCGAGGAAGAGGTAATGTTTTCACCACCCCTTTTCATGTTCCTTTCTTCTTCCACTTCTTATTTATTTGTTATTACCATTCTAAAATAATAAGTACAGTATCTTATATATACTGTGTTGTTATTATAAATATGGTACAACCATAATCAGTATTCTATCCACCATTTGAATAACATGTCACCATACGTGCGTACGCACGACTTACTGTCTCCAAGTCGTGGGGTTATTGTTATTCAATATATTATTTTTTGGGTGGGTATAATAATTATGTGTAACTCATTTAAATAATAAATATAACATGATAATGATTCTGTATATATGGTATACCATCCAATTATATATTATTTTAATATCAAAAGAATGATATTTTCACTCGTGCGTTCGTACGGACTACCGTCTCCACGAACACGATGAGATTCATTCTCCATCATATCCATTCAAGTATAATTATCATTTGATTATTTAAAAATAATGTTTAAGAACATTACATAATTCTGGATATGAATAAGATACAACCTATCCATGACAAACATTGCCTACGTAACAAAACATACAAAAGAAAATGAGTAAGTTAACACCTGGAACGACGATAATTCTAAGATATTATTAACAAATCAATGCTAAAAGATCATATATGATATCATATTAATGTATATTATTCATGAATAATTTAATAACAATTATTTCAACATTATACAGGAGGTTAACCTACCTCCAACCAAAGAAAAGTACAAGGTAAGGGGTTTCTTAACTCACTCTTAATTTCGTGAGAATTCCATTGTTCACCACTTAATTATTTCATGTGGTGTATGTGTACTACCCATGATTGTATTTATTGTGTAATATACTATAATTTATGGGTATTTACATAATCACGCTATGATCCTTCTATCATGGGTGTATGTTTCGTAAGTTACCTAATCGATAATGGAATTTGAAATTTCAATTTCCACTCATTTGGCTTTATGCATATTTCATTGATTATATTACCCCAGGATTATGTTTGGAATCACTATTCATTTGATTATGTCATAATTTCCACTCCACTTCCTGTGGATATACATTTGATACACATAATCACTCCATTGATAATTTCTCAATTCATTGATATGAATTTGATAAGAATAATTTTAACTCATTCTCGATTTGTTGAGTTAAACATCCAATTCGTTGGTGTTGTTTTTACAAGAATATGTGTGAATTCCCTTTGATTGACTTACACTGAATATCCAATCATATTTAGTTTATTTATATTTTTCACTCATATTTATGTCGTTTATTTATCCTTAAACTAATGATACGGCCTTTATGAGAGATTTCATCTCAATTTACATTCCATTGAGAGTTCGTTGTTGTTATACACCAAATAACTTTGATGTGGTGTATATAATGTACTTTGACATAGTATATCATGAATTCCTTTATTCTCATGATATTATAATGTTTTTTTACCTCAATTATTTGTATTCAAGTGTCTCTCTTTTGGTTAGAAACTCTAACTAAAATACCATTTTTAAATGTTTTAAACACTTATTCTTCTAAATCTTTCCCATTAATGTCCATGTTATAAAAATGGTTTTAAGTATTTATTTATATAGACAATAAAGTTTTAAAATTAAAACTCCATTTAAAAGTTTCCAAGTGGTATGGGACACATTGATTCAAAAATCAATTTTTAAATAGCTTCTTGACAAATAGTGTGACTTTAAATGATTTCAAGAAAAAGGGGGATATTTCTCTCAAATAGTTTTTATGATTATTTTCATCTATGTCAACATCCTTCATTATTCTTGATTGAGTTAAATGTGATACAATACAATCTTCCATTTTGTATCAAATGAGTTATGTTTGACTGTGGATGTGAAATTTTTATACCATTCAAGGTTTTTGGTTAAAGTATTGACATTTCGTATGCTAGTTTTAATACGAATGTTTATGTTATGTTTAAACCTGTTCATATGAGGAATGCATTGGACTTAATATGTGACGGGTGGAGCCCACTATAGCTCCTCGATACATCGGTAGGTCTCATGAGACTAACTAGTGTCTTGGAACAGGGCCTTGGCAAAATCTTATTTGTAGTCTTGGCACGAGGCCATGGCTATGTGGTTATGATAGTCTGGCATTATGCATTACATCATTATGAAAGTGGTTATTGAAATTGCATGTGATCATTCGACTAGTAGAATATCCATGTGAGTAAGTAAATTTCTTTATTTTATTTAATCTTTTCCATTTTATGCTAAATTTCAAGTTTAAAAGGCTTTTGTTTTAGTTATAAACTTCCTTAAGTGTTTATGTTTATCTATGAAAGCTTCTTCTATAATGTTGTCCTTACTGAGCATCTTTGGACACCCCTTCCAATGTTTTATTTTTCCCAGGATTATGAAGAAGTAATTTATAAATGACCTGCCGGGATAGTATGAGGGGATAAGAAGACAAGATGTTGTTGTAGTTTTTTTACCTTATGATGTAATGTAAGACTTATGAATATATCTAGTGTTTCCAAGACTACTAAACTAATCGGTCTTTAGAGACTTGATCCCTTGTGATCATGCCAATGTTATGTAATAATGCACCGAATCTGGATATCTAGGGTCGTGGTGTTACATTTGGTATCAGAGGGAGGTTTAGTACAAACCTTGGAATCTAGATTTAGATAAACTCTTATTAGAGCACGTAGACCTAAGATGATCTTTGAGGATTAGTATAGAATAACTTCCTAAAATTTTGTTATTGTAGATATTTTGTGAGTTTTCTGAGCAATACATCCCTGTCTTGATATGAGAAGGTAGAGGCGGCTCTGGCACAGATATAACTAGGGGTAAAACCCGAAGACACCGCTTTGAGCTATACTCGAACGGGAACTAGTGCACGACAATGGGAATTGCTGCACTCTTGGTTACGACACTCCCGGGAGATATGCTTAGGATAATTTACATTTTCTTTACAAATTGATTTAAAGTATTATATATATAATATGAGAGTAAATGACCTTGGTTAATCCTAATGTGTTTCAAATTGAGAATATGGGGACATGTTAATCTCTAAATGATTGTATGACTACTATTACTCACACAATGCTTTCTGGTTTTAGTCAATGGATGAATTCCAAGGAAGTCATAGTGACTTTGAGAATGATGTACAAGGTGGGAACGGTGGTGGAAATGAGAAAAAAATTGAATTTTGATAGGCGTCAATGATATTGTCTTTATTCCAAATCAATTTTCCAAAAATATGATCAACAATATATATATTAACCAATTATCGGACTCAACGAAGAAGAGAATGGTGATGAATGATAAGAGCTACAGTAGTGGAGACCATAGAGAATGAGATACTCAACTTCCATCGTGCAGGAAATGTGCAAGGAGACACCCAGGAAAGTGTCTCAGTGGGACAAAGAAATGCTTTACATGCGGGAAGGAAGGACATAATGTAAAGAATTGCCGAAGAAAATTGAAGAGTACTATGGAAGAAGATAAAAATGGTCCCAAGAATCCATTTACAGTCATTTGCCGTAAATGTAGGGGACCTGACCATTACCCGAGTGAATGTCCTATTCAATAGGATATTTTCTTGATCAGAGAATAAGCTATGTGGAAATAAATGGTTGGATTAATGCTTAAAAATTATCAGTGATCCTTATTGAAGGGTTTACTTTGGAATAATATTCTCTTGTATTTTTAACCCTAACGTTTTCCATGTGAGAAGGATATTTATGGAAGAATTATCTTTTCTCTTGTGCATATAGTTATAGAAAACCATTTGGTTTTATATGATCATTGGGTTTGAGGCAATTACAAATTATTATAATTTGGAATGAAAATGCAAGGTATGAGATAACATTTGTGGTTAAATTATGTTATGGTAATTTTGAGAAATTTATCTCATTTTGGTAATGTTATAAAATATAGTTTTTGAAAATGGACAACATGTAGACCGTGTGACAACCCGTCGTGTTGGACAAAGCTGTGGGAATCGAACCCACAACCAAAGTGCGATTGAGATTTATCGCCTACCACTGGACTACGTGAAGTCCCTGGTTAGTGTGACTTTTATTTTTAGTTAAAAGATTTTATTGATCAATAATAATTTGATTTGGGATCTTATGTCTTATCAAATGAATATACTTAGTATAGAAAAATGATTTGGTTATTAATTGATAAATTTTATTTTGGATTTTGTTCGCTTTGGTGTGAACACTATATGCCCAATGAAAATAGAATAATATGGGATTTCATTTAAGGAGTAATGGTGGATTTTTATCTCTGTTTTTATTGTGGATTTATACTGATTTGGGTTATTTATGGAAATGATTAGGTTAACTACTTTTAAGTATGTGACTTTAAGAGTAATTAATGTCATTTGGAGATACAATTTAACGTGGAAGATAAAATTCTTAATAAGTTTTGGTTTTCAATATTAGTTTTGAATATATTGAAGGATTTTAAGGAAAATTGGTTATTGAATGGTATTTATTTATCTTTGGGGTATTGTTGGTATAATTTTGGAAATTAAGATTATTGTTTATTTCTCTCATGTAATATCCTTTTGGGGGATCATTAGATCTTGTACAAACCATTTTGGTTTTGATTAATCTCTAAAGAGAATGTAAATATATAGTTCATCCTGCATGGATCATGTGATTCTTTAGAAGTTTATTCTTGCTCTTCCAGTGTGACCAAGTCTTCTTGGATACCCATCGCTTAAAAAATGAGTTAGTGGTGGAAATTTATTAAAGAATGAAACTCTACTTAAAATGTAAGTATATATCTTTATATTCTTAGTCAATATCATAAATGAATTCCTCATCCTTATGTAATGTAACTTAAAACAAAAAAATGTTGTCCGTTTACATTCCTACTAGGAGACAAATGGCCGTTTGTCCCAACACATGTTTGTGGATTTCTTATTGTTAAATTTCTCCGGATCATGATTTCTATCCCTCTACATCAGAACATTACACTTAATTTATCATCCATATCCATGTTTTCTTACATGGAATCCGAGTATGGGTTATCTTGGTTGATCTTTATACCTCTCTTTCTTTCTTTTAAAGTGATAGTTTTATTGACTCTTTTTCCGATGTGGGACCTTCCATTATATTCCCAAGCACAATTTTAAAAATTGTGAGGACGCAATTTTTTGAAGGAGGGGAGAATGTAACACCCCATGATTCCACAGTACATTTCCCTTTGAATAATGCAATGGCATGCATTGTACGCAACATCGAAATTCAAACACACCACAACCAATCAAACTAGTCGTTATGAATAGCAATACCTATATTTTGAAATTTTATAAATTATATCTCTCAAAATGGACTTAAATTTTGGATTCAGAATATCGAATTTATCCTAGGGTGAAATTTTGGAAATTTTCAGATAACACTTATATTTTGATGAATAGTGAAAATTATTAAATTTTAATTAATAACAACTTTTTAAATAAAAATAATTTATAGTGATAAATTATATTATTGAGTGGTTTTAAAGTATAATTAGAATATATTTTTACCATTTTATCCAATGGTGTTCATTTGAATTAATTTTACTTTGAAATTGGACCTAAATAATTGTCAATCTTTTGATATATATTGTTTCTTAATAACACACTATTTGTTGTGACATCGGGAATTAATTATAAAATTAATTAATGCAACTTATATGTTTAGAATTTTGTAAAATAGACATCATTTTTGAATTCGGAATATCAATTATAGCTTAGGGTGAAATTTTGGCATTGTTCTAAAAAACTTCAATTTTTGATGAATAGTGAAACTGCTAAGTGGTAGTTAAAAAAATTAATTATTCATAAAACATAATTTAACCACTTCTGTGAATGGAATTTTGAAAATCTGAGAGACACGGTTAATATCAAGAAGTAAAATGTGGTTCAATGAGATGAAAATAATTTTTGATAAATAGTAACTTTTTACTTTTATTTAGCACGGTTAAAAGTAAATAGGGTAATTAAGGGTAAAAATAATATTAATATTACCCTAAAACATGTCCTAATTCTATTGGACAAGTGTATCTCGACCAAAAACAACCTTAGGAATAAATTATTATAATTTAGGTCCACTTGGATTAGATTAGGACATTTATTAGTATTTAATTCAAAGAAGAGTTAAAAGAGTTAAAATCAATGTTTATTTACTAAAACATTTTAAATATAAGGTTATACATAAGATAAATTCGGTTTTAAATATTCATTAGAAAGATAATACGATTTAATACATAATGAAAATTTATTTACAATTTTTAGAAATTAAATAATTTAATATATTTATGACACAATGATGTTTCAGTAATTACCATAATAGGGAAAAAGTAAAATAATTGATATTATAAATACCCAAATAAATATAATTTAAGACTTTAAATGAATTACACTAATTTTCTATGATAATATGACATATTATGATCGATTTAATGGACTTTTTTTGAAGTAATCATTCTGTTATGAGTTTCACAAAAATAAACTATTGAATAGTGTCAAAATTGACATAAAAGAGTTTTTAAAACAAATATTATATAATTAATTGATATTAAATTCCTAAAAATCTATGTTTCGGCCAAGAGACTTATATCATGATAGGTATATAATTAATGGACCACATGGGGGTCTCTTGAATGTATATAGTATGTTTATTAACTATATAATATAAAAATACAAAGTGACATGGTAAATGTCAAACTAATTAACTAAGAGTTAAAACTAATAGATTAGGACAATATAGTGAACCAAACCTATCTAAATTCTATTGGTTGAATGGTTTTCAACCTATCCCCAGCTTAACCCATGAATAATCAACTTTGGATCCATTAGAAACTGAATATTAATTTATTATAAATTAATATTTTTAGCTTTTCCAAAGGTGCCCCTCACCCCTCTTATAAAAGGGCACTCCTCCTTCTCATTTCTTCACACCATGAAAGCCTTTTGGATCGGCCAACCCCTGCCCAAATACTCTCTCAACTTCCCTCAATACAACCTAGAGGCCTTAGTGTGATCATAAAGCCTACCTAAGGAACCCTTTTGATCGAATAAAAAGGAAGAACCCGAAGAAGAGGAAATGTTTTCACCACCCCTTTTCATGTTCCATTCTTCTTCCACTTATTCTATCATTTTTATTACCATTCTAAAATAATAACTCAAGTATCTTATATATACATTGATGTTATTATAAATATGGTACAATCATATTCAGTATTCTATCCACCCTTTGAATAACATGTCACCATACGCGCGTACGTACGGCTTACCGTCTCCACGTCGTGGTGTAATTGTTATTCAATATATTATTATTTAGGTGGGTATAATAATGATGTGTAACTCATTTATATAATAAATATAACATGATAATTATTCTTTATATATGATATACCATCCAGTTATATATTATTTTAATACCAAAAGAATGATATTGTCGCTCGTGCGTGCGTACGGACTACCGTCTCCATGAACGCGATTAGATTCATTCTCCATCATATCCATTCAAGTATAATTATCATTTTATGATTTAAAAATAATTTTTAGGAACTTTATATCATTCTGGATATGAATAAGATACAACCTATCCATGACAAACATGTCCTATGTAACAAAACATATAAAAGAAAACGAGTAAGTTAACACCTGAAACGATGATAATTCTAAGATATTTTTAACAAAGCAATGTTAAAAGATCATATATGATATCATATTAATGTATACGATTCATGAATAATTTAATAACAATTATTTCAATATTATAAAAGAGGTTAACCTACCCCCAACCTAGTAAAAGTACAAGGTAAGGGGTTTCTTAACTCACTCTTAATTTCGTGGGAATTCCATTGTTCACCACTTAATAATTGCATGTCATGTATGTGTACTGCCCATGATTGTATTCATTGTGTAATATAATTTAATTTATGGGTATTTACATAATCATGGTATGATCCTTATTTCATGGGTGTATGTTTCGTAAGTTACCTAATCGATAAGGGAATTTGAAATTTCAATTTCCACTCATTTGGCTTTATGCATATTTCATTGATTATATTACCCCAGGAATATGTGTGGAATCACTATTCATTTGATTATGTCATAATTTCCACTCCCCTTCCTGTGGATATAATTTTGATACACATAATCACTCCATTGATAATTTCTCAAGTTATTGATATGAATTTGATAAGAGTAATTTTAACTCATTCTCCATTTATTGAGTTAAACACCCAATTCGTTGGTGTTGTTTTTACAAAAATATGTGTGAATGCACTTTGATTGTCCTACACTGAATATCCAATAAAATTTAGTGTATTTATATTTTTCACATATAATTATGTCATTAATTTATCCTTAACCTAATGATATGGCCTTTATGAGAGATTTCATCACAATTTACATTCCATTGAGACTTCTTTGTTATTATACACCAAATCACTTTTTTGTGGTGTATATATAGTACTTTTACATTTTATATCATGAATTACTTTATTCTCATGATATTATAATGTTTTGATTACCTCAATTATTTGTATTCAATTGTCTCTCTTTTGGTTAGAAACTTTAACTAAAATACTATTTTTAAATGTTATAAAGACTTATTCCTCTAAATCTTCCTCATTAATGTCCATGTTTTAAAAATGGTTTTAAGGATTTATTTATATGGACATTGAAGTTTTAAAATTAAAACTCCTTTTAAAAGTTTCAAAGTGGTATGGGACACTTTGATTCAAAAATCTATTTTGAAATAGCTTCTTGACAAATAGTGTGACTTTAAATGATTTCAAGAAAAATGGGGATATTTCTCTCAAAGAGTTTTGATGATTATTTTCATCTATGTCAACATCCTTCATTATTCATGATTGAGGTTAATGTGATACAATAAAATCTTCCATTTTGTATCTAATGTGTTATGTTTGACTGTAGATGTGATATTTTTATACCATTCATGGTTTTTGGTTAAAGTATAGACACTTTGTATGCTAGTTTTAATACGAATGTTTATGTTATGTTTAAACCTGTTCATATGATAAATGCATTGGACTTAATAAGTGACGGGTGGAGCTCGCTACAGCTCCTCTATGTATCGGTAGGTCTCATGAGACAAACTAGTGTCTTGGCACAAGGCCTTGGAAAAATCTTATTTGTAGTTTTCTCACAAGGCCATGGCTATGTGGTTATGATAATCTGGCATTATGCATTCCATCATTATGAAATTGGTTATTGATATTGCATGTGATCATTCGACTAGTAGAATATCCATGTGAGTAATTAAATAGCTTTATTTTATTTAATCTTTTCCATTTTATGCTGATGTTCAACTTTAAAAGGCTTGTGTTTTAGTTATAAACTTCCTTAAGTGTTTATGCTTATCTATGAAAGCTTCTGCTATAATGTTATCCTTACTGAGCATCTGTGCTCACCCCTTCCAATGTTTTATTTTTCCCAGGATTATGAAGAAGTAATTTATGAATGACCTGCAGGGATAGTCTGAGGGGATATGAAGACATGATGTTGTTGTATTTTTTTTACCTTATGATGTAATGTAAGACATATGAATATATCTTGTGTTTCCAAGACTACTAAACTAATCGGTCTTTTGAGACTTGATCCCTTGTGATCATGCCAATGTTATGTAATAATGCACCGATTCTGGGTATCTAGGGTCGGGGCGTTACATTAGGAATAATGGTTGATTTATATTTTAGATGCATATATTATTTTCTTATTTATATATTGTGATACATGTTGTTTATAAAAATGGCTAATGTATCTTAGAAACTATTTGATTTACGAAATAACATTTTTTAATGAGATATTAAGAGTTATTGATGTTATTTTGAGATAAATTTTAAAATTTAGGTTGATAAATCCATCTAATTTTTAGATTTTAATTATAGTATGGAATATTTTTGATAAATTTAAAGGATAGTTATTTTTTTATGATCATTGTTGTATATTTGGTTTTACTATTTAATTTGTTACATTATAATAGTTTTTCGTCTTATATAGTTTTATTATTGTTGTGGAATTTCCATATCTTATAATAAAAATTTTGGTTTTGGTCAATTCATAATGATATGAGTAATAATTTTTTCTACCGTGGATTTTTTATCCATGGATATTTATTCTAATGAATCAATCATGATAAACATAGACAAACTAGTTGGAGGAAAATATGGAATTCTTGTTGAAATATATTATAGGATTAAATTACACATACAATGTAAGTGTATTTCTCAATATACATTGTATATATGGAAATCAAATTTCTCAAATATATAAAAATGATATTGAAATAAAAAAATTATTAGTGTATATTTCTGACTAAATATTCTATGGAATTTTAACCCAACATAGATTTAGGATTTTGTGATGAAAGAGATTTTCATGACCATGTTATCTATTACTATCTATCGATCCTTTAGAGTTAGTTTTTTATTCAAGGTACATATTTTCTTCCATGGAAAACTAGTATGTTCTTTCTTAAGGGAAATTATAATTTTTCACTCTTATCATTTGGTTGTTTTATTTATTTTTATGAAATAGGATATCTATGAATTTATTTTTAAAATTAAAAATTCTGCTATTGAGACTATGTTAAAAATTAGAAGGGAACAATTTCCAATGAGGGGTTGTAACAATATAATGATTTTACCGAGGAACTATCATGGTTGATAGTATATAAGATATACTACATGTATGATTAAAAACATTATATAACAAATATTACAGAGACTCAACCTTAACATATATGGATATTACATATTTTTGGATGAATATTAAATACATTACAAAAACACATGACCATGGACCGTAATAGATTATTGGCTTTGGAATCATGGGAAATATTTTTAATGTCTTTTTAATGATCTTAGATGATTCCCATAAGGATATTTCACATTAGTACTCCTACATTAAACAAGTCTTGATAACCTAGGGAATGGAAACATAACAATGGGTGAATATAGATGCCCATTATTGGTAAATAAATGTGTTATGTATATATAACATGAATATAAGGGTATGAACCATGATCATAAAATTTTAAAACAATAATCCGCTTATCAAATATCAAAATCATGAGTCATGGGAAAAAGGCTTGTTTTCTATAAGTAATATATCATAGATTCATCAAAGAACATAGACTATGATAGAATAACATTTCATAAGCCATGCAATATTCATAATAAAAAAATGAAAATAAATTTCTTTTCAAGGATACCTAATAGAACAATCATTAAATATTAGTCATGGTATAATCACATGTGTACTAGCTTTGGTCTTGGGTTGACATCCCATGTACCCCCTTGTTTATGACATAGGATGACCAATAGTGTACCCATATATTTGGGGATTTTGAAAACCTCCCTTGTACCCTATTTTTTTGTCATAGGATAAACATCAGTGTGACCTATTATTGATGGGTTAGAATAAAATAAAGGGTAGCATAGGATGAACACCTATGTAAACTCTTGTTCGTGGAAAAATATGACTATCGGTGTACCCTGTTGTTACAGGATTGGGATAGCCTCCCTTAAACCCTATTGTTGTGAGACTGGGGTGAACATCCAGGTACCCACATCTTGCATGATTTGAATGGCCATTAATATACCCTTTTAAGTAATAGAACATTTATCAACTCCCAATTAATTTTAAGGATATGTTGGTCCACCCCATAACATAATCAAATAACACATATGTGTACCACAAGATCATAAATATTCTTCGTATCAAGTCCCATGAAATTAAATGAGAATCAGAAACCTATCATCTCATAATAAAATTTGGAAATTAGATATAATACCTTATATTAGATTAACACTTAGAAGGAATTTAGGATCAATACTATTTTACAATTGTATAACTCGTAGATAAGAAACAAATTTCATAAAAAAACTTCTCATCTTAATTATAATCTATTTAAAAAATAATAACAGTGGATTCCATTGATAATATCCCCAATATAACATAAAATATATCAAAAGATGTCACATTATATAGTAAATGATTTTTTAAATATCATATAATTAAATTTTTGGGAATGATATATTCTATACCTTAAAAACACTTTTTAAAACAAAATAAAAAAAATTTTAAATCCATTTTCATTGAAGATAAACATGAAAACCAATAAAGGAAAATTTTAAAATCATGATAATATTTTTTATAGAAATTTTTTATTGAAATCATTTCCATTTATAATTAAAATAAAATGTTTTTAAAATATGTTCAAAATGTTTTTACATAAAAATGTTTTGAAAGAAAGAGATTACTGATCAAAGATAGAATCAAATTTTGATTTCCATAAAAATAGATTCATAAGTATCTTAAATATAAAATAGTAGGTAAATGAACCCATTATAAGAATGTATCATGAATAACTAAAGTAGATAAGGTTTAATGATAATTATGTCAATTCTTCATCAATGTAATCACAAGTATAAAAAACCCTAATAAATAATGAGATTATAACAATAATGTCTTACAGGTTTGGTATCATTGAATCCTTATACCCCTGAAGTAATAACATTACATAAATTTTAGAATATGCTGAAAATATTGATATTCATGATATAAAATAATAATGTGGATGAATATAAACATCATAATATAAAATAGGTATAAAACATAACATGTGTCTCAATGAAGTAAAATTGAGGATAATCCCTTTTATCATCTTTGGTGACATCATAAACATAAACATATAAAAGAGAGACCATAAAATTGATATTTAAATAAAAATAAATATTAGTACACTAATAATACAAAACATCGATGGATTTTATACACACCGAAACACGAAATATGAATTAAACATGGCTTATTAATCATTGAAATTAATAGTGATATGGAAATAACTTAATACTTGTGTAAATTTTTAATTGTGAGGCATGTGATTGAAAAAAATAAATTGAGAAATTCAATATCACTCTATGAAAAAAAACTATTGATATAATATGGAACATGGAAATTTATATAGTGAACTAAATAGATTAGTGATGAATAAATAATACATCTCAAAAGAATAAACGGGATACTAGAAACATCCCTAGAATTTTTCTTAACATCCTTCATTCTCAATGAATTATATTATATAATAAATTTTAGTGTATTATAAATCTTTAAAATTATCATATTCATATATATAATACCATATACTATTTAATTATGACATTATATTACCATCTTATTAATAATTCCATGTCAATGTTATGTTTCGATTTATACCTACTATGTTTTCCAAACATGTTTTAACTTGTTTTTCTTGGTCATATTACATAGATCATGGTTTAATAGTTCCAGAATATAGGGAATGACTCAAATAACAAATTATATATATATATATGTGTGTGTGTGTATTTATAATATTATATGAAATATATAAATAGGAAATTAAATACACCTTTCATGTAGACGGTAGGCAATATGTTTGAATGAATGTTATTTTCATTTTCATATAATATTGGTATAATGAAAGGTAAATGATATATATATATATATTAGAATTATATTAGAATTAGTATTTCATAAATATAAAATACAACTATTTAACCCATCATAAATTAAATCCATGTGAAGTGTGAATGAATCACATCACATTGCGAGATGGATTTCCGATGTACAACTGAATGATGTAACTGTATTAAAATAAAATTTAATGCATGGGTTCTCATTCGGCGTCTTTGGAATTTGGATTGCATCATCGTTGGTGAGTTTTTTTATGCATTGGATCTTCCTCAGCTACATCTAATGTGCTCTGAACTCACGGTCAGCTGCTCCATTCCAGGTCAGACTGGGAGCGTCTGATTCAGGAAGTTTTTGGGCTTCACAGTCCAACGACCAAGGATACCCAAGAGTCTACTTCTCCTTTTAGGGTTCATGATATCCTTTCCTCTTAAATATATATTTACTCCAATTTTTCCTAAGTTTTAATTGCATGTTCTATTCTAAATTTGGTTCTATGCTCTGAGGAGGCATCCAATCATTTGGATGTTTTTTTTGTTTTGCAATGTGATTGGTCTGTTTTGCTTTTGGTTGTTCGATGTGGGTGTTGTTCATCATCATGAAGGCTTCGATGCATGTTTCTCAAGTGGCTCCCCAGTTTTGGATTTTTTTTCATCAGTCTGGTGGGTTCCGGTGGTGTCACGAACATCACCGACATACAATGGTTTCGGCGGATGGGAATGGCGCAATATTGTGTGCTTATCATGTGGCTCGTGATTGAAGTCTGATGGTTTTTGAGAACGGTGGTGTTAGGGTTTTGGATCACGTATGCAATGACGATTCCAGGGTTTCGTACTATTGTTTCGGCCTATAATCACCCAATTCATTCTCTGCTCTGGATCTACAATTCCTTGCTCTCTTCGAGGTGGAGCTGTGCATAGGAGTTCAGGGATCTTTGGGATGTGAGTTTGAGAGGGTTTCTTCGGGACGACGATGGTGTCGACAGCTTGTTTCTCAATAACGTGCATGTGTTTGGTTCCAGTGGTTATGATGGCAGTGGTTGGCAGTGTGCGATCGATGGTGAAATAGGGATGCGGGCTGGCTTTTGGTCCATATATGGTGGTGTTTGATTGGCTTTAATATTGAGTATTGGAATTTTCTGGCAGTCCTTTAAATTTGATTTTGAAGTGGGTGGAACTTGTAGTGGTTGAATTTTTGTGATGTTTGGAGTTGTTTTGGTTATCATTTACCCTTTAAATGTGTAATTTGAAAACAAAATCAGGGATTATAAATTTTTTATACTATTGGATATATATTTTTTATTTTTTTGGTTGTAAAATTAACCTAATTTTTTTATATTTGAGACAATTTTTTTTATATAATCAATATAAAAAATATTATAAGGGGTTTGAGGAATAAATAAACCAAATTATGATCGTTGGTGAACACTACCTATTATTCAAGTATCACATTTGGGATTGTACCAATGTAATTACATGGTTGGATTTATGTCCAAATAAAGGATTATAAAATTAGGAGAGGAAATTCATTATTAAATTTTTATAGTTATTTTCCAAAACTATGTTTTTTATGTATTGATTAAAGTGGAAGTGGTGATGGTCTTTAATAGGTGACGGGGAGGACACACTTGTCATTTTTGGAAGAACTATAGTTGAACTGACATTATTACATAATACGATTCATAAATACAACGAAAAACTTACCAACAGAAGTTTAATTGTAGAGATATGGAATGTAAATGGGGTTTGGGCATGCTTCTAAGTCATTTTCACTTTAATTTTAAATAGTGGTCCCTTTGTAAAAAAAATTTTCTCACAATCATCCTGAATAATATTAACAATTTAATATAATAATATTATATTATTATAACTCCAAATATAGAATTCATATTCCTCATTCAATGTCACTAAATTATCTGAAATTAACATAAAATAAACCCCACAGACGAGATGAAACAACGATATTTTAAAATAAAAATTTTCAAAATATTACTTTGGTTATATATCGAAATAAAAAAATGACTCAAATCAACATTATTATTTATATAGATTTATAATTTATCTGATTAATCTTTTAAAAAATTCAATAATTTAACATGATAATTTATTTCTATGAAAATTAGGTTTTTTAATTCAATTCACAATTTTAAATTATTCAAAAAAAATGAAACTTCGTAGAAAAATGCCAATAATTCACTACAATATAATTATAATGATCAAATTTGAAAAATTCATTATATTTTGTAAATAAAAATTAAAATTTTAAACCATAGATTTAATAAAATAGATCCATCAAATGGTGTGAAATTACATTTTGTAAATTACAACTTATTATGCCAAAATTTAAATATTTGTTCATTATTTTCAAGAAGAAATATAATATTAATATTAAAAAGTTGACAGAATATGTAATATATTATTTTAATTAAAATAATTAATCAAAACTTGTTTTTATTTTATTGACATACAATGTGTATGTTCATTTAAAATAGTTTTTTAGAAAATGGCATTCTTTATTTTCGAATAGTTCACACATTCATTTATAATTAATTGGTTGTAAAATATTTAATTTTATAAACCTGAATAAACCATATATTCAAAATATAGTTATTCCATTGAAATCCCACCATTCAAACAACTTGATTTTTATTATAATTACATTTAAATAATAATATTAATAATGGTTTCATGATTGAAAAACATGGTATTCTATGTAACACATGATATAAAAGGGTTTCAATATATCATTTACATAAATATAAGCATACTGTTTCATATACCATAAAGACATATTATTGTATAATTCCCTAAAATCCATGAAATAATTTAATTTTTTTTGAAAAAAAATAAAATATAAAAACATGAGGGGTTATAATTTACCCAGCTTAAAATAAATTTAGCTGTCAAAATTCATTTGGATCATCAATTCATTAATAATTAAAATTATGTTGCATAAGAACCCGCATAAAAAAAGGTATAATAAAACATCCTTTAAAAATAAGATATTGGAAACATAATATTTAGCCAATGTACCTCTTAAATATTAGTCTCGGTATGAGATCATAGGTTAAAGGTGAAGATTTGGGCATGGTTGCATAATGTAAATAATTATAGAGTGTGATAAATATCATTGACAACAAGAATTATTATTGTAAAAGGAATCTTAGTCTCTATAAAACCATATCACAATTTGGAATTCAGAGATTATTGATATCATTAAAATGATGATAATATGAACATATATAATTTAATGACTTCTTTCTTAATGTGGAATATTTTTCAAAAGAATACATACATACTTGGTTTCATTCCATTCCCTATGAAAAAATTACACTTTGGTTACTCCTTGATCAATTTATACTCAATATAATTCCCATCTATGTGATGGGGAATTTTTTTTATTGAACCAGTAATAGAGCATGAGACCCAAATATAAAATGATATGACATTCCATTTATCATTATTTATCATCAATGAAAATGGTTATCCAAATTTATCCAAAATTTATAAATCGACATCTGTAAAAATAATAATTTAATCACCCAACCCTAATATAAAATTTAACCTAAATAATTCCCCAAATGTGGAACCTTATAACCCTTCATATATATGATAAATCCAAATAATTTGAAATAAGGTAACTAAAATTATCCAAATATGTTTAATAATGATCCCCCATATATCATAATGTATAACTTTTCTTTTAAATACTGAACATGGGAGTACCTTAATCATGTATTCTCTTGAAACATGGTAATAACATATGTTTTAAAAAATACTTATTGAAAACAATCATGAATCATTACTAAAAATATTATCGGATATATTTCATAAATCTAAATATGAAATAAACATAATAAAAGATAACATAATCCTCTTTAACAATATATCATGTACTAGTTATGAGTTCAAAAATATTACCCAATTTACATTATCTATATCATCATCAATTTATATATACTAAACATCATTTTATTTTCCTTAATAATATGTTAAGGGTTATCATTCCTTAATCATACAATATAATCCCATCATTAAATAACTTTTCTAGGAAATTATTACCATCCATATTATTCTTTCAGATAGTTAATGAATAATTTATACTAAAAAATTGATATATATTTCATAAATTATTAAATATAATAATTCAATTACAATACATAAATAATTTATAAATACCACTTCAATCTAAATCAATTTAATATATTTCGATGTATAATTCTTTAACACTTCTTTCATTTCACATGTCATCTATAGTTTTATCAACATCCAAAATATAACCATTAATCATTTCTCCATTCAGATTCGCATCAAATGATTTCTCTATAAGAAATTTATATTTATAATTCCCATACATCCCACATTTAATGCATTCCTTCATTTATAGTACCTTAGGGATACCAATATTAACATCCATTTATATAACTGAGATTTTAGTTTTCCGTTTGCACTTACTTCTGTTGTGTATTTATTTTCAATAGGTAATCCATCTTAATATCCCTATATGATAGTAACAATGGTGTTTATTCCCACATTATCAAAACATTGGATAATTACTCTTCTTTCTTTTTGGGTCTCCACTACCTTAAATGTTAGTAAACTCTTTAAGTATCTTATTCAGTGAGTGTCATAGTTAGTAAGATATACATTTGTACTCATGTTCCATGAAAAATCATTAGGTATAATAAAAATATCCTTCACTCATGTAATAATCCCATTTTATTTCACATAATAAAATTATCTCCACAATAATTATAAACCTAGTCTCTGTTGGTTTCATTCATTGACTAAAACAAGAACTCATAGTGCGAGATGCACATATGATAACACAAAACCACATAATCCCAATAAATCACTCATTATATGTTTAAATCAGGATCATCATTATTTAAACTGTGAGACATTATTTTTATCAAATAATATAAATAAACATATTCTATTTAAATCTTTAATGATAGTCCATGATGTGTTTTTTAATTTTTCATGCATATCCACTGGGAGTGTCAAATCATGTGTTTATCAAGGCCCATTTTCATATACCACTTCCAGATTAAGTCCATCTCAATATTATGTTTTCAATTTTTTTACACATATATAAATCAGTGATTGAAAAAATTACACTAGTAGTTTTTATAATGATATGTATTTCCAGGAAAACACTTACTCTATCATTTAACTAAATTCCGAAACATTTTCTTAAATAATGAATCGTCTATAGATTTATCATTAGTGTAATCCCAATCCATATTCATATAAATATCTATAGTGGTCTCAATAAATTTTTATTATCCTTGTTTAAAAAGTGTGATTGACCTTTCTTTTGATACCAACTATAGTTACCCACTCTTAATAGACATGGATATTACATCATTTAAAATGAATATTCAATACATTACACAAACACATTCCCAAGGACAATAATCGTTTACTTAATTTATAAAATAGAAAATAATTTATATTATATTGAATGATTTTTAATGTTTCTTATAATGATATTTCCTTTTAGTACTCCTACATAAATCATTTCATTAAATCCTAGGTAATGAAAGCATAATAAAAGGTGATATCATTTTCTCATTAATTTTATATAAAAAATATAATCTAGTATAACATGAACATAGTGGTTTGAGAAAATGATTATAAAATTGAAAAACCATAGCCTGTATATCTATGATCATAATAATGAGTCATGATAAAAGGATTATTTGTTCATAACACATTAAAAATAAAAAAACCCAAATAACATGATCCATGAGATGATAGATTGGAATATGAAATAGAATGTGTGGAATAGACATATGATTAGAAAATATAATTTCAAGGATACCTATAAATAAAATTATAACGTGTTAGGTTTGGGAATATAAATTATTTACTATCATTGACATTAAGAAAACCTTATATGTAACATATTTATTTTGATTAGGATCAACTCTAGTGTACCTTCTTTTTTTAGGATTAAGATGACCTCTCAATTAACCTATTGTGTAAATCTTAGAATGACCACCCATATAACTTTTGAATAAATTATTATGAAGACATCCAGTATACCCTCATGGATCAATCATTGGATGACATCTTAACTACCCTCATATTTTGATATTAGGATGCAGTCGTGTGTACCCTATTATTGGGATCATAGGATGGCCAATTGTTTAACATCTTTTTTGGGCTTGGGATGAACATGTCTGTACCATATTTTTTCAGGTTTGTTCTAAAGACCCAATTACCAGTTTAACTAATAGAACATTTATCATTATGTAATGCATTTTAGGTATATACAAGGACCACTTTTCACATAATGAAATCATTTATTTTTTTTACAAGATGATAAACATTCATCATATGGGGGACCATTAAATGAAATTGGTTTCATAAACATGTAATCATATCATAAAATGTGGAAAATATACATGATTGATAATCATAGAATCGACAATTAATATAAGCATGTTTCAAAACTATTTTGTCATTGTATAAACCATGGAAGGGAAAAAGACTTCATAAACAACATATCATATTAAACATAAACCATTACAAAAAAGAATTATGCACTTGGATCCTAAAACCAATAAATAATAAATCATATAAATGTATTTATTCATATATTGAAACTATTTTTTTAAATATTATTTAAAAATATCTTTTGGAAAATAACCTTTATGTTTTGAAAAATATTTTCCAATCATAAAACCGTTATGAAAATTATTATTTTAAATAAATAAGAAACAATTTAATCGAATATTTTAAATACACTATAATTTATTAAAAATTTCATTTAAATATGAAATTAATTTAAATTGTCATTTAAATATATTTTGAATCCATTTTTAGATTTTTATTTGAAATAACATAGATTTCAGACTGAAGAGAAAAATATGGTAAGATTTCATTAAAAAAATTCATAAACATATTAACTGACAAATAGTTGAAAAAATAGATCCATTAAATAAATATATGATTAATTAATATTTTATAATAAAAATAACTATAAATTATGATATATTTCATCAATGGAAAATTAATCATAAATAATTCTGATAAATGATGATATTATAACAAAATTATTACCACATTGGTATCATTGAATCATAAAACCCATGAAATAATAAAATTAAATTAATGTTATAATATCATTAAATTAATTATATTCATTATATAATATTTTAGTGGTTTTTTATATTGACCTTGTAAAATAATATAAGTGGAGAACATAACATGTGTCTCAAAGAAGGAAAAATGAGACAAAATTCTCTTACCAGCTTTGGAAACATATTAACTATATATATTATCAAATATATATCCCAAAAAGGATATGAAAAAATGATTAATTATCATTATATGAATAATAAAATATATTGTTGGGAAGCATACATACCATAGAAAAAAAATGGGGTGAACCTGGCGTGTTCCTCATGAAGAATAAAATTGAGATGAAAATCCATTACTTCTTGAGTAACTTTTGAATCTCGGGCCATCTAAAACAATAAAATCAAATTAAAATTATAATATTATTAAATAATGTATATTTTTTATATTAAATGAGATAGTATATTATATACACCATAAAAAAAATTTAGTGGTGAAAAAGTCACAAGTCTCATTGAAATAAAATTGAGACTGTAAATCATATTACCTTAAGTCTTGACTTACATCGTATTCCTTAAAAAACTATATAATAAATAAAAATTTTATTTAAAATCATTCATATAACCATATTCATATATGAAATATCATATATTATTTATCTATGACTGTATATTACCCATTTATTGATAAATCCTTCGTTTATGTTATGCTTCTGGTAATAACTACATTTTTTGTACTTGTTTTTAATTTTTTTATCATTCTAATTCTCAGATAATGATTTACAAATTTAAATAATTTAATACATGATATAAAATTCATATATATTCAATATATAATTATTTATAATAATATATAAATTATTCAATAAGTAATTCAAATACACTATTCAAGGATACAGTAGTCCTCACGTTCACAGGAATGTTGTTTCTATTTTATTATCATATTAAATAAAATAAGAGTAAATGAAACATATAGATTTATAAGATATTATTAATGTATAAATATTATTATATATATATATATCTCAATTTTGTATTAGAGGTATCCATAATTCATTCCATTTAAATCGTGAATGAATCACATTGCTTCGTGGGGCGGTATTCTGCTATACACATGAATGATGTGATCCAATTACAAAAAATGTTAAATGTGAATATATGTGTTATAGAAACATGAAATAAAATTAATAAATTCCTAAATATAATATATGTCATAAAAAATAAATCCATCGTTATTCTCGACCATGAAATGTGGTAATGAATGAATTAGCAATATCGGTTCTCAAGATCGTAGTCTGTCAAACACACGATAAATGAATGTGTATCCCATTTGATGAAACTGTGTGATGGATTAGGTCATAAAAATAACATAGATAATGTTAAATATATTTAATATATTTTATTTTTTTATAATTATAATATAAAAATAATTTAAGGTGTTTGTTGTATGAATAAAAAATATTTTGTAGATGAACGTTGCATCTTATTTAGGTATATCCTTTTGGATTTCCACAAATGGCTCCATTGGTAAGATTTAAGAAGAAGTAATAATTATAGTATGAAGGGAATGAAGTTTGAGAGAAATTTGGATAGGTATTGGCTGAACCAATTTTGTTCAAAGGTTTTAATAGATGGAATTTAATGGTGGCCTTTTATATGTGAGGTAATGGAAACACATAGAATTTTTTAAAAAATAGATGTAATTTGAATGCATGTTTTTACCAAATGAGTTGATTCCATACAACAAAAATTATGATTTTATAGGTTTAATGGCCAAAAAATGGCCATATAATTGGGTTTGGGCTGGGTTTTTATACATTTTATCAATTATGTTTAAATTTTATTTTCTTTGTGATCTTGTTTTCCTCTTAATAACAGTGATTAATTTTAACTAATTTTTCTAATAATTCTTCTAAAAATTTAATATATAAGTACTATTTATTATAAAATATCATAAATCCAAAAATGGAATCCATTTTTACATAATCAATTCATAGAATTCAAAAAACTATTTAAAAATTTCTTCATAGCTGGGATAGAGCAACATGTTTTGAAAGTAAAAATAGTGATATGGTAACATAGTGTTTATATATAAATTCAATATAAAAATGAATAAAATTTATGTAGTTGTATTAATACTTGTATAATTAAACTAATTATGCTTTTAAAATAATTAGAAAATATATTTATAGTTATATTTTTTAGACGATAGTTAAATTTTCATTTAAAATTCCTTTTTTCACTATTCATAAAAAATTGAAAATTCATAGAAAATTAACAAAAATTATTCCTATCCTAATTTAGATGTTAAAATTTCAAAAATAAATATTATTTTGATAATTATTATTTATAAAAGTTTCAAAAATATATTTTAAATTAATTGTACCATTAAAATGCTTAAAACACCCTTTTATAAAAATACATATTTTTATTCAAATATTGGATTTATTCTAATAAATTATCTATAAAAAATAAGATAGTTAAATAGTTTATTGAATATAAAATATAATCATTTCATTTAAATCATTCATTAAAATTAGTTTGTTGAATTTATTAAGATAGAACTAGTTTTTGAATAGAAAAATTGTTTATAAAAAAAATTACATTATTTTCAAATAGTTCATACATAATATTATAAATATTCAGTTTGTAAAATAATTGATTTTATAAACAAGAATAAACCCTATTTTCCAAATTTATTAAATCCTTTTCATACTGCGGATTCCAATAGGTATGTGATTACTATAATAATATTTTATTTATAATATAAATAGTATTTGGTTGGTTGTTAAAACTAGGTGGTTAATGTTACAAATTCTATCCAAGGGACTTGTTATTTCATATACAAAAATATAATATATATGTTTCATGTACCTAAATCCTAACATGATTTACTATTCAATTCAATCCATTAAGGAATTTTAATTTTTTCTAAAATAATAATTTATAAAACCTCTAGGGGTTGCAGTTATAACATATCTGTATAATCAACGAGTATGTATAGGAAAAATTGATTTATGAAATACATATGAAATAAATATAAGTATATATTATCATGATAAAAAAATCATTTTTATTATAAAAATTTATTTATGACCTTTCGGGTTTATATGGATGTGTTTATAAATTTAGTCAAATTTTATATAATGAAATGACATGGATGGTGCACAGTTGGTTTTAATAAGTGTAATATTTTTCATACATTTCCATCAAATAATTATTCCCATATATAAATTATATAGTTAAATTTAATATATTTATATTCATCATGTTAATTTACTTTTAAAATTTTTAAATAAATAATTATGTAATATTCATTCACAGTGCTGATTCATTAATTATTATATTAACAGAGATATCAAATAAATGACATTGAACATATTTTTAATAATATTTATTGAGATAATTTATGTTATAAAAACTATTTCTATATTTAATTAACTTTGTAAGTAAAATATGTTTATTATTATTTGTGTTATCTAGATATTATCAATGGAAATGTAATGATAAATTATTAAAATATACATTATAGATATTTTATACAATAAAATATTTTATTAAATGATATAATATTACTATAAATATAAATTTTAAATAGTTCATTTGGGTATGTATAAAAATATCAAAATTGGTCTATTTACTAGTCTTTTTTAATTTTATAGTAACTATATTGACCCTCAAAAATAAAACAAACTATTTTATTACAGTAGGAGTCAAAGGGAATATGATTTTATTAAAACCAAAATATAACTGTATAAATATACAGAAAAATATATATTATATTTGTTTTATGAGGGTATCTCGATCAATAATAATATTATCTTAGAAAAAACCCACTTTGGTGATACTATTAATTAAATTTTACTTTATATAATTCAAATATACTGAAAAATCCCAAGCGGTCCCATCTCTTGTAATATTAAAGGGAACCTATTTTTTCTCATATCAACACACCTAATTAACTATTTATTTCATCTTAGTCATGAGAAAATTCATTCTATGTAATTATAATGAAATTTCTATAGGTTTTAGGATGATTAAAAACCTTTATGGTCATATGTTGTTATGAAAAGGGATTTTCTAATGTCGTGCTATCATTTATAATTAAGTTTTTATGTTTGGTTTATTCTTAAACAACTATAAAAACTTCTTAAACCATTCTAAAATAAAAAATTCAATATCCAATATGTACTTATATGGTATTGATTCAATATGTTGACCTATGTATTTATCTGCTTCTATCAAATATAATGTAATTCATCATTCATGTGTATAACAAACTATATCCTGATTATTTGATGTAATTCATTTTCAATAAATATCCATCAATATATGTTATAATGATGGAATTAATGTTTATATATGGTATTCATGATATATTTATCATTATTAATAAGTAAAATATTATTTTAATTATGAAAATTCCATGTATAAAACATCGATAAGGTCATTAATGTGTATGTAAGGACTACTGACTCTATGAAGTGATGGAATTTGTTTTTCACAACCACATCCCATGAATGATATATATAAGTATGTTACAAAATTAATACTATAATAATTTTAATAATATAATTATTTAAATTTCAAATAATACTTAACCTATTTTGATAATGATTGTTTACAAATGAAAACTATACTAATGCGTTTATACAGCCTACCATCTCCATGAATATAATGTTGTCCATTTTTCATAAGCATAATTCATGGATGGAATTAGTAGAAAAAAGGGTATATAAATTTTAAAATTATTTCACTACTATTATTATTTATTTGATAGAATTCTTATCTATTTGACCATAATCTACCTATCAAATTCATTTTGGACTTAAATAGATAATATCATCTATCCAAATTTCACAAAAATAAATAATTATGTAATTAAGATGGTAATAACTTATAAAAAAATTAACAAACAATTTTTTTTTTGTTTTGAATGTAAATAATTTTCATATGTTTAGTTTTCATTAATATAGATAGCTACCATGAAAATCATACTCATTGTAAGGGAAATTCATTTAAAAACACTACTTTGAAGTACAATAGTCAATGTTTTTTACAAAATAAAAAATTGAATTCTTTTTAAAATATAAGACATAAGAAAATTATCCTAAATTCATAATTAACAACTTATAAAAATATTCATTTATAATTTTTTACATTCCTTTTCAATGAATATTTTTTCTTTATTATGTGAAATTGTTTTATATTTTACACATATTTTTTATAGGAAAAGGGTATTTGGATATGCAAAAGTATTTTATAAATAGATTTAAAATAGTGTTTTAGGGGATTCATTTATTATATTCTCCTTCAAAATATTTTTTATAGTACTATCCTATTATATATCAATATATGATTATTTTATATGTATTATTGGTCATGATCTAATGGTTTGAGCCCTATTAGATCTCAATAAATGATAGGTTAGCCCCATGATAACTCTACAATGTCTTGGTTACTCTATAGATAGATGTTGAAGATATAGTTATTTCATTTGTAAGGGTTCTATAAGGGTTTTATGGGGATGAGTTCAACACACACCTATTTTAATATTATTTTATTGTTATTTTTTTCAAATAAATTGTTTGATGGTAGTATAAAAATGCATGAGAATATTTATTTTAAAATAGTTTATGCAATTTTTGGAAAATGAATTTTTTTAAGAAAATATTTTTATTGTATTTCTCTAAGCTAACATAATTTATTCATTTATTTTCCTTAATGAGGATTTTATAATAATCTAATATATTAAAAAAATCATACAGTTTTAGTAGGAGTAAGAACAAGGATGAGGTCGTGATGAAAATTATAAAGATTTACCTTGAGAAAAACATGTGTTATTTTAATAAGTATTTTTGTATAAAAATAAAGGATAATAGGTATAGTTTTCAAAATTTAATGTATGAGTTATCATTATAATTCTCATTCCAAATTTTCTTTTACTGTAATCCAAAATATCCTAACAATTAGATGTATATGATTTATAGTTCAAAAACACAATAATATGTAATGTTTTAGGATGAGTCCTTTCACATGGGTAAAATTCATTTAATATGATACAATCCGAATCTGTTTATAATGTTCATGAATGGATGTAGATAAACATAGGGTTACATATAATAATTTTTTTATGTTCTGGACATCGTATACAGTATTCTTCATGAACATTTTTTTTCTCACAATGATCATTGTTTTCAAATCTATGCTTTTTTAGTTTTAGTCAATAGATAGAAACTGAAAGAATCATCTTAGTGGTGATTGTATTAAAAAATGTGATTATTTTCCTTTATATAAATAGATTTTTAGTAGAGATGGAATACATAATATTTTTTTTATTCTTACACAAATTTTTTAAGTTATAGATTATGATATGCTTATAAACGAGAAATGGGGGGAAAAAATTTCCAAAAAGTACTTCATGAGGCAACATCAATAATATTTTAGTGGGTTGGTCAATCCACTAGTTACTGAGAAATGGATTATTACATTTGACATGATATTTTTTTCTACATTCTTGTATATGATAATACTCTTCATGTAATATATCATTTAAAAGGTAAAGCATATTAATAGTGGAAACATATTAAGAATATAAGGAAACATGGTGAAATTGACTCCATAGAGTGTGTTGAGTTTAAGTGATTGATTTTTAATTATTTTCTATAATAATATTATTTTCTATAAAATTTTGAAGGGGTTTCCTTTGCTAAAAAAATTGATGAATCATCTATTGGTACCCATGAGGAAAATTTTAAAATAGATCATAGGTATACTTAGATCATTGTCATCCTACTTGATATAAGGTTGACATATTATCCAATGGATTTAATAAAATTCTCTGATCGGTGATATCTATAAGTTACTTCAGTAGCTATTATGAAATTATGAAATTATTGATGTGGGTGGAGGAATAGATTAATGAATCCAATAAATAACATGTGTTTTATAAGAAAAGATACATAGACTTAATAGGATGTTATTAAAACCTTAGAGAGTTGTATATTAGATTTCCATTATATACAAACTATAGATGTAAATATGGGTGAAATATTATTATGGGAACTAATAAATGATTCATTTGTGGAAGTGATGTTAATCGTGAAATTTAATACTTTTGTTATGGGAATTAAATAGCTATTATTTTTAATATACAAAAATAATAGATTAATTCAACACCCACTCGCTAATCTATCAAATGCATTGTGTCGGGAAAGTATGCCAAACAAAATCCTAATTTATGGTTAATTATGAAGCTCAATTTCATCTACCTATTTTTCTGAGGAAAAGGGAAATATTGTGAAATATATATTTCTAATGTGGGGTATAAATAAATCATGGTAAAAGGAAGACTTACAATCTAATCAGGAGGTGGTAATGTATTAATTTATTTTTTTGGTATATCATATATATTATATCCAATGATTTTTATAAGGGTACCACTATACCACCTCAAAAATTAGATGTTGAGTTATTAATAAATAATTCCTAAGGGTTGATGATACCTTCTCTTGATTATGATTCTTTTTTTGTTGATATTATTCTATTGATCTTCCTTAAAATTTAGTTAATCACTCTTTAGTTCAGTTTAATGTTATCATAAACCTGTACTTAGTTTCAATATATAAAGGACAGAACAATTTTAGGAGAAAGAAACTCACTTTTTCACCTTTTTAACCTTCTTTTTATCATATATCAGTGTTATAATTAATATGAACTTTGTATGGAAATAAAAATAATTTTAAGGGAATTTATTTCTCAAAAAAGTGAATATTCACTCATACAGTTAGGTAGTAACAAAAAAATCAATGATATTCCTATTGTGAATGAGTACATTGATTTATTTCCAGAAGAATTTTCAGTATTTCCACTGAATCATGAAGTTGAGTTCATAATATGTTTATTAACAATCTATATCTGTATTTCAAATACTTCATATAAAATAAAACCGAATGAGTTTCAATAATTAAAAAATAATCTCTGAGGTAATTATGATGATGGATTTATTCGGCCGTATATTTCACAATTTGGTCTAAAAAATATTTTTGTTATGAACAGTGGTGGGGTAATGAGAAATTTCATTGATTACCATGAACATAATAGAATACCTATCTAGAAATACAATATTATACCCCATATTTAGGTCTTGTTTCACCACTTGTGAAATTTTAATTACTTTATAATATTAATCATTTCCCTAGACATCGTCAGATGAGTGTTAAGAAAGAGGTTTTTCCCAAAATTTAAATCTATATAGTCTATTGACACTATGATTTTAATGTTATTCTATTTGGTCTTATTAATATCCCATCTATTTTAATAATGAAATAAATATATTCCTTAGAGATTACAATGAATATTTTTTTATTATTTATATATGATAATTATATATATTCAAATGTTTTGTTTAAGAATAAAAATCACATGAGAATTATACTGACGACCCTGAACCGAGGGAAGGGTTATGAAATATTTTATATGTGACAGTTCAAGTTTCATAATGATTCATTCATGGGTCATATAATACCATTGGAGGGTATATAAATGTATCCTTCAATGAAATAAGTTATTGAATATTTTACTATAACAGTCACTATGATTGATATCCATAGTAATGTTGGTTTGACTAGATATTATCAATGATTTGTGTTGAATTTATCATTACCCAATAATCTACAAACCATGTTAAATCAAATGGGAGATAATCTTAATTACATAGACGAATGTGATGCAAATTTCATGGAACTAGGGAGAAGGGTAGTTAGTTCAAATATGGTTACATTACCTTGTTGTGTGGTCGGACGACTAATATATAATAATACATAAAATATTGGATTTGGATATGATCTCTTTCAATATGATATTGTGATAGGTTATTCCTCACCAAAGTTAAATCCTCCGCATAAAATTACTAAATTAATAAATTGGAGTATTTTTCATTAATTTATTTATTATCAACATGGAAACATTATAATTATAGAGAAGTTTGTGATATAAATAATGGTCATAAATTTGTAATGAATATTTTCACAATAAAATTGTATAATTTTTTGAAATGAAGGTAGTTAGAGAAGATTAATGATTACAAATTCCCAATGCATTACCACCCTGTGAATGTGAATAAGAAGGTATATTATTCGAGAAAAATTTATCATGAAATATTATCTTTGATGATGATAAAAAAGATAAAATAATTCTCAAATTTGAATGGATGGATCATGAAATGTTGAAGGAAGGGGAGAAATCTTATATTTCTCAAATGTGTTTACAACCTTTTATTTGAGTAATGAATAAAGAATCACCAAATGAAAATATGTAACTATAAAATACAGGGAGAAATGTTTTTTATTTTAACATTGATTGTGAATAGATGATATTATTCAGGAACCATGTACACTTTCTATATGTACTAGATTTGAAGAAAAAGATTTTGGATGAATCTCACAAGACACCATTCTCTATTAATCATGGATGTCTAATAATATATAGATATATGAAAATGTATTTATAGTGGTACAACATGAATTGTGACATTGTTGAGTATGTATATCAGTTATTGGTATGTCATCACATTTAGGTTGAGATAAAAAAGTATAAAGGGATTTTATAACCATTAGCAATAGTATAAAAGAAATTGTAAAACAAAACCAAATATTCATTTTATTGGACTCCAAAAAAACCAAAAAAGGGAATAATGATACTTGGGTTGTAGTTCATTGAATTATGAAGTCATTATACTTAATTTACATTAGAGAAAATATCTATAATTATTATATTTCAAGAATTTATAATAATGTTGTTGGAAGGTTTCATGGAGTACCACATGTTTCTATATCTGATTGGTATCTGAGGCCTACATAAGTGTTCTTGTGGAGAAATCAGAAAGATCTAGATATAGATATGAGTTTTACTAAAATGTATCCTTTTTAGATATATTTTTTCAATAATTAATATTACTACTATAGTAGATATATTGATCTATATTTTTATGGATTACAAATATGGTTGGGATAAAAACCTTCATCAAGATGAGTTTTCATACAAACATTTTGGTCACATCTAAATTTAGATGGATCCATATAATGATGTTTAGGGAAGGAATAATATAACTTCCAATTTGAAGGATGATTTTTAAGAATTAAATTCATAAATACCTATATTAGAGGATTAATTAGTAGGTAAAATATAGAACATTTAGCAGCACATGATGACAACAGAGAGTCGATAGATAAGGGATGTTGAAAATAATTAACATTACAAGGTATTTAAAGTTGTTTATAATGATATTATTTGAGTATTTATATGTAATAAGGATACTATGTCTGTAAATAATGGAAATATAATCCATATGTATATTTTCCATTCTAAGATTCAGGATTGAGTATAGACTATAACTTATCACTTGGATTCTTTACCAAACCAATCTCATGTTCACAATATGTTCCACTTATTTCTCCAGAGAATTACAAAACAAATAAAAAATATACTATAATTAGAGTGCATACCATTGTAACATGATATTTATTACAGGTATCAACAATTATAAATCATATATCATAGGGACAATGTACCAAGGATTAGGATATCTCACATTTTGAATGATATCTTTATAAATCAGAAATTCAAATAATCTATATTAGAAACCATGGATGTAATGAAATAATTACATGGTCAATTTTTTTATTATAGTAATGAATATTTAGTGATATGTTATAAGGGGGTATAATTTGACTTATCTACATTTTATGATATTTTTTTGCAAATAAATTTAATTTCTTCGATTTCTACTATTACATGCTACATTGACATTAAATAAATGGTGATATAAAATTAAATTATAGGTATTTTCTAGTAGTTAGATTGTATGGTATGAATAGTGATAACTAAAATTATATATTTTACATATCAATAAAATAAAACCAATTGGTCTAGATTAATTATAAATGAAAATAAAAAAATTTCAATAGTAAAAGAGATACTTCCTAAAATACTATTTTTGTGCATAATGTACTATTATCTTACTCAATTAAATTAATCAATATTATTGAAATATTATATTGAAAATTATATTTTATAAATAATGATAAATTTAAAATTTCATTTAATATTATTTATTTAATTTTATAAGAGTAAATAAATTTATCTATCAAATTGTTTTCTTCAAAAAAAGTCGTTTTCAACACACATTGTGTGGTAATTATAAAATTAATTTTATACAATTATATAAATATAATATAATAACATTGATTCCTTATTTTTATTTTTATGGTTCAAATTTGTTAAATATTACTATTTTATTGTTTCTAAATATTAATATTTACCATGGTAAAAATTGTCACCTCAATAAATGTAAAATCCAGATAATCCATAATAGAAATTTGTGGTAAAATAATAATTTATCATCATAATTATTATTGGATGAATTTAAATTGACACTTTTAGCTATTATATTTATATTTATTTATATAGTTGATATTTGTACATGTAAGTGACATATAGAATATTTAAAATAATGACTGTAAAATGTTGTCACTCTCCGAGTTTTAGAAATATCTTATTTACTTTGTTAGGAGAAAAATAATGGTATTAATGAATATATGAATATATATTGATATTAATTAAATTATATTCTTGGGATAAGTATGATTATAATACGTAGTAATTATATAATGAAATTGAATTCGTTATCAAAATTGTTATAGTTTTTCAAGATTTAATTAAAAATATAATATATGAATTTTCAATTTTAAATGTCATATTATTTGATGGATTTAATTATTCATACTATTTTTTATATTATTATGAAATATAAGGTTTATGTTAAATAAATTTTTTTGAATTTAACCTTTTTAGTCATGTATTTTAATTAATATTAAATGAGTAGTATCTAAATTAAAAATAATGATATTTTTTAAAAAAATATATTTTTATGTTACAAAAAATAATACAAACTGTGAAAAATATTTTAATATGGTATGGTATTGTTTAAAATTTAATCCTTATCCAATTTATAAAATTTTGGATCAACTCGTCATGATAATAACATTATAATATTTAAATTATTTAAGAAATTCGGTTGGTGTCCCTACCATTAATTATAAATGTGCGCCCATACTTTCTCTTATTCCCACCACATTGAACCGTCGTGATTGAACAAAATCATACATGTTCATTCATACACGTCCATAATTATATTATATATGTCATGGTATTCCAAAAATACATGCTCTAGAGCCCCTAAGTGGTGATCTATCATAGTTATTTCAATGAAATGGTAATCGCCTTAATCGTCAACATTAATTTAATTTATTAATTATACCTCCAATAAATCTACTATATTCATAAATAAATTAATAATTATACATAATAAATATAATTAAATGTAATTATGATTATGAAACCAACATTTTCAAACCTCTCTATCATATGGTGTGTAAAAATATCGATTGTTCATATGTACGAAATTGTATCTACACATGATGACACTATTCATTTATATAAACCGTCATTATTTTATAGGATTTATGATGGGTGAAATGATTATAGATTTTAATAATTATTTAATTTTAATTATTGTGTGATAATATAATATCTACCATTTTACCTTACAACCTGTTATAAAATGATTATATCGATGGTACGTATGTTTTTACTTCCACATGTACAAAGATATGCACATAATTTGGTATTTATTTTTTATATTTATGGTAATATAGATATATTTAATTTAAATATATGATATATTTTAATTAATAATTATTATTTTATGTAGATTTATTATTTACCTTAGTATTGTATAATCCTTTGATGATTCGAACATTGTTCATGTGTACGTATGGCCTTCTGTACCCATGAACAATGTAATTCATTTTTATATCTCTATATTTTAGGTATAAATATAAAATATATATGATGAATAAATAATATATTTATATAATTTTTAAAATTTCATACATTACTTACCAATGGGCTATATACAATGATCAAAATTGTAAACCAAAACACAGCTGAAAAAGGAAGATGATATCACTTGGAACATCAATATTAATAAAGAAGTTTTATCAAACTGATGATAAATTATTTAATGTTTATTATATATGTAATGATTAATATTAATATGGTTTTTAATATATTTATAATTCAACAATATTTATTATACAATAATTTCTGATTCATATGAATTATGTGAGACCTAAGGTAATAAATTTATACCTAACATTTATTCATATGAGACACATGCCACATTCAACTGTTGTTTCTATTATGTGGTGTATAAACATTAAATGATTTTTTTATTAAAATAACAAACATTAAAAGTATTTAAATTTCCATTTATGGTTATTTCATACATGGTTCTCATAATTAAATATAAACCAAAGCGATCAGGTGTTTCTATTACAGCAATATAATTTATAAGGATTGTTTATGATTATGTTCCCGATGATGATGTATTTTTATCTATATCCCAATAATATGAATAATATTATTCTATGATGTTTATTTGATAATAATTAATTCATTTCCTCCATTTTCATAAAAATAATTGTTGAAATGTCGTAAAAAATATTTTTAATGATTATAGTCTATTTTTCATGATTCAACCGAAAAGACGTTTCCCATATCCAGGTTTTTAGGATCAGTTTTAATGATTGATTTGGATATTAAAAAATGTTTATTTAGATTAATTTGACCCAATAATAAATTTTATGAATATTATTATAATGTTAATTAGACTTTTTTTTCCAATAAAGGTACTTTTTGAATGTTATTCAAATGCATGATATGAATATTTTTTACTTTTAATTCATGAATGAAAATTTACATCATAATAACCTGAAATGTTTTGAAAATACATTACAAGGTTCTATGGTTTATTTCAATTAATTTTTTTCTTAATGTTTTATATTTTTTTCTTTTATAGGAGTTATTACAAAAATATAAATGATATTTTTCTCCAGATTATTTTATTCAACATTTAATAGTATATTTATTCATTAAAGACAACATAAATTGATTTCTATTATAATGTATTATGGATCTGAACCATTGATACCAACCATATTACTTCCTAGGGTGGTATTTGTTAATGAGGAGAATATGTTTATGAAAATCCTTATTTTTAATTGGTTGTGAAATAAATAAATTAGTATGAAACCAATTCATTTTCCATGTGTTATACTATGATGTAATGATTATGAAAACCATTTCTTTTCATGTGTTCTGATATGATTAATATTTTATTATCATATTCTTTATATATTGTATTATCAACACATGATGGGTGGGACCTATATCTCACTATAATTTAATAGGTAGTGATTGATATTTCATGAGATATAATACACTATAATAGGGAGTGAACCTGGTTTGGTAGTGGACATTGTCCATTATGATAGTATTTAGAGTGATCTTTGACAAGTAATTTCATTTGGGGTGAAAAACAAATATACTATTATAATTTTGGAAATGAGAGTTTACTACTAATGAAATAATTTTCTACTCATATATGTATTCCATAATTCTATGTATTATTCTAATTTTATTATTCCATGACTTATTTTCATTGATACTTTTATGAATCATATCTTATGAACTAATAATATTTGTCCATTTAATCGTTATTATGATTTATATGTCGTGTAGGATTTAAAAATTTTATTATCATGCTTTAATACACATATGTTTATGTTACACTAATGTGATCATTGATATATCCTTTTTCTCCCCTACTAAGCATCTTTGGTCACCCATTAATTTGATTCCTTTCCCATGGATATAATGTATGATATTTTTAAATATGGTTCTAGTTATAATGATTATAGTGGGATAATATGTAGAAATTTTATGAACCATTAATGGGTTCTAGTTATGTAGTTGGTTCTAGAAATTTTAGGAAGAAATGTTATCATGATTTCATATTTCCAAAGGAACTTAACTTATATGATACTTGAGGGGATCATTATGTTTTTAAATGAAATTTCATCTACTAAATTTCATACAAATATATGAAAAGTATAGGTACTGATATTTTCTCAGTATTTCAGGTTATATGCTCTAACAAATCTTAATAATTTTATCTCTATCAATACTCAAAATAGAAAAACATGCATGTTATTTATACTAATACCATCATCCACCTTTTTCTCATCCATTGGGCTGTATTGTAGTGATATATCATAATCATTAATCAACTCCAACAGTCTCCTTTGGAGCATATTCAATTATTTATACATGAATATATACTTATTGATTTTTATATCTTTATAGACATCATACAATTCAGTATATAGTTAGTGACTCCTCTTCATTAATAAAACAATAACCATAGTGATCACTAGATCATGATTCTAGTAATTTTATCATGAAACATTTCTTTTCATGGGTAATCTTCAACCAAAAAATCATTATAAAAAATAATTCATTAAACCCCTTCATTGATGCATCACTATTAGTCAAAACCCATCTCAACTATAGGGCAACATGTGAACTAGTGTAATAACCAAATATCTTTATAGCTTCATTAAATTTTACTCACATTCATCTATTCAAATTAACATATCTTCCTTCCACATCAACATTGTAATTTGTAGTGTTTCGATCTGGGAGCCACACACTAGTTCCCCAAGATGGTCAACCATAATACCTCATGTTCGTTTCCCCATATACTCGAGGTAACTAACTAGTATTTATAGAATAATATTCATTATGATGTGACAATATCCTTTTTTTCATTTACCTATGTGATACACCTTTGAAAATTAAAAAAATAACCAAATGACATAACATAACAAGAATAATACAATATTATAAGATTAAAAACACTTGAAATAAAATTTCAAATCTAAAGCCTAAAATTTAACATGACAATGTACATGTTATGTTTCTTAAATGAAACAAAAAATAAAGACATAAATGAATCCCCCGAGAAATTGATAGATTATTTATAGTTTCATTATCCGTGATTCATCCCAGATCAGTTATCCAACACCAGTATTTTTTCCTTTTTCCAGACATGAAAACACAAATTCGGTTTGGGTACCAATATAGAAACCTGAGTAGGGAATTTGTAAAACCTATTAGGCCACCACTAATGGTGTGTAAAACAATATCCAGTCAAAAAAATGTATAATGTTGTATAAATAAATAAGTAAATTTAATATGTAAATAGTTATGACATTATCAGTTTTTCAATAATTAACTAAATAAACCCCGAGGATCTAGAGAAAATATAAATCTCAATAACTTCCTAGGATCATGTCGGACTATGAACCATTTAAAATTGTCAGTTCACAATTCATCATTAAAATTGAATTTCATTATGAAATTCCTTACAATTTATAATAAGGCTGATTGGATTTATTGTACAATGTCAAAACAATTAGGTATATGTCATCATTCCTAGGACCGTATGGGTGGTTCATTTAACAAATCATGTCCCACAAATATTTATCTCTATAGGATTCAAAAAATAAAGACCATGATACACGCACATTTATATTATTATAGGATTCAGATGAAGAATACCTTGTCCCACTCATATTATAAATTCTATATGTTTTACAAGTATAATACCATATCCCACACATATTTAGACCACATATATCACATATTTCACAATATCAGCTCATCCAAGATTAATCACAATTAATTATTTAATCAAAATAAACCATCACAATCTTTCATTAATTGATTCATAAATAAATTTATTCAAGTCCATTAATTAATTTAAAAAATTATTATTCACATCATTTTCCTTTAATAAATCCAACAATTATTTAATTGTGTATATACCATTAATTAATTCCCAAATTAATTAATAACATCTACACTGTAAATTAATTCAATAATTAGATAACCTTATAAAGTCTCTTAATTAATTCAACAAATAAACGTTCATTTAACAATATCACCATCCTATAATTAATTCACTAATTAAGTATTCAAAAATTAAAATTACTCATTTCAATAATTAACCAAACAATTAAATATCCCCAATTCCACAATTCAATTTTTCAATCAAGTTCCCAATACCGTAATTAATTATGTTACCACATTAAAAAATTCATTTTCACTTACAATTGCTAAAATGACCCTAGAAATTATATAATAACATACACAAAATTGATATCAAATCAATGGGATTTGAATAATAAACTAACTACCTAGATTTTTATATGAACAATCACATAATGTAAATTCAAAATATTCAATAGTGTAATGTCCTATAATAATAAAAATATATATAACCAAAATCAGGATTAAACAATTCATGATCTACCATATATATATATATATATATTCAATCATATAGGTAGATCAAAAAAAATAGATATAGATCTAATGATAATGGAGAATATCATCCCTTAAATAATAATAGAATGAGGATGAAGAATGGGAATGAAACTGATATGAGTTTCTTTTAATGAGAGGGGTAAAAATCATTGTTATAAGCATTGAATCATCACGAAAAGATGCCAAGAACCCTCATTAAACATCAAGGGACCTCTAAAATCCATGTGAATTATTATTGGAAGAGTGAGGGTTGATTTTTGGATTATATATGTGTATAGGTAATTTAAAATATTCTTTTAATGTTAACTAAAATCACATGCTTGGTTTGGTAGAAAGAAGTGCAAGGTTTCATCTAACCATGTAACATAACCATAAACATATTCTTCGGGAATCATAGTTTCTCTTTTTAGACAACGTTGTATAAGAAAAGGTGTACTATACATGAAATATTTCCCTATCTAGGGGTGCATTGTTTTCTTGGGCCATGGTTCACTTTTTGGTTAAACAGTACGTCCACAATTCACAACCCAATAATATTTCACAATTTTCAATTTTGGCCCAAATCCACCCCCAGGTATTATTCTATGGAAAAAATATCAATAAATGGAAAATGTTTATATGAAAATGAGACAAATACATATCTTGTAATGTGCTTGTTCATACAATCCACCCACCCTATAATGTAATTTTATAGAGCCATACTCACAATAATCCCGATGATTTTGATCCAAAAATATCAGGACACTAAGCCCTCATATCAGCTTCTCGTCCTCATGTTTTCACCTAAACCCATCTATGTAATCAAAATATATTAAATATTGGAACATTAATTCCCCATAACAAATTCTTAGTATGAACCTACACATGTATCATATTCTCCTCAAATTTTTTATCCGTAATAAGAAAAACATTGAAAATATACCTCTTGTGATACCCAAATGACCATTCCAAAAAACCACAAGAATAGTATCCAGCAATGGAACTCATCCTTGACAAAAAAACCACGTAGGAAGGATGTGTATCAACAACCTCTAAGGACCACCTAGACATTCCATGAGGAATTCAAACATTCCCCTTATAGGATCTTCATTTATAAGTTGTCGATGGAATACAACCCACCATATTGTTCCACATGTACCACTTCTTATGTGCATCCTTTAAGGGGAACCATATCTAACCAAAACAAATTCAGGTATCTGAGAAAAAACCTGATATTTCAAAACATATTTGGGATGATTGTAAGGTACTGGACATCATCTTCATTAAATATAAGTTTTCTAAGAAGTCTTCGTAGAAAACCACCAAAATTCTTCCATCATTTATGGTACCACTGAATATGGAACCAACTATATCTAACAAAAGTTGTATTCTACCTTACCCACTAACATCTTATCAAATTAGTCCAAAAAAATGGTTCTTGCTGAACCTATAACCAAGTGCTCAAACTAGAGAATTCACACTACCCAACCCACAAATAAAAAGGGGAAAATAAAAAAATGTATTTTATTTCACTACAGAAACACTATTTATAAGAGGTATTTCCACAAATTCATAACAAGTATTTCCCCCTTCGTTTTGCAACACGGTCAAAATAAAGGCAGTATTCCGACCATTAAACTCCCTATATCTAGTTCATGGATAAAAACATTAATCACATTATCAATTCCATTTTAATATTATATACCATTTATTCACATATAGTATCATTTTAAAAAAAAATTAATTCACATTAGGAACAATTTCCTTTCAATTTACCAACAAAGGGAAAACATTTCACGTTCAACCACATACCCAAAAAAAATTTCCATGCTTTCCTAAAATGAAGAATGTCAAAAAAATAATGCTATGTACGTAGAATGATGCATTCATAATCATCTCTCGTGTCATACCGATCCAAAATTCAATTATCAAAAAATATCATAAACAATAATCACATAGTACCACAAGTTCAACACCCAAGGTGAAATAATATTCAACTATAAAAAACTAATATAATTAAATTCCCATCCTACATACATCGGTTATATCCCATTCGTTGGAGAGGTACTCCCATGAAAGAGATAAAAATGATGGATCAAATATTCTTACACTCCTGTCAACCATTGCTAAATATTATTGAAAAAACAAAATAGAAGAAAAATCCATTGATACCACTTTGTGATGTTTTGAACGTAGTTCCATATAGTGGGGCCCTGATCCAGTCGGTCACATGACCTGAAGGGAACCTCCCAATACACTAGAGTATTTCAACTAGTAGTGAGGGTCAAATATTTATTTTGTGGATTGAAAAACAATTTTTATTTATTAGAGTAATAGACATGAAAAAATAATAAAAATAACCAAATGATATAAGATTAATATATTAATATTGTATCGCAAGATAACAAAAATTTGAAATACAATATAGAGAAAATGGTAAAAAATATTCCACGGAAATTTAGAATTAATCAGTTTAAAATGAAACCCAAAATAAATACCCTGAGGAAACCACCAATTAGTTAATAAATCATGTCTGTTTCCCTCATCCATTTTCCATTCCATATCATATATCTATAAAAAGGGTTTCCCTTTTATTGTCGTATAAACATATTATATATTTCAGTACTGATCAGGCTGCCTGAGTAGTGTGTAGGTTGAACTCCTTAGGCTACAACCAATGGTGTCTTACAATATCCTATAAATAGAAGTGTAAGAATATTTATAAATAAATAAGTACATTTTCTAACTAAATTGTTATAATATTATCAATTGGTATTTATTTAACTAAATAAACCCTTGGGTACTTGAGGATAGACGAACCTGACTACCTACATTATCTCATGTGATTGCATAAACCATTTCATATTATCAATTCACAATTCATTATACCAACGATAATTATTAATCATTTTCATTTGAATTTATTAAACAAATAATTATTACAATACTCCGATGAAAACAATTTGGGTCTAGGTCAGCATGAATATGTCCCAGTGGGATTTGGAAGCAAGAGATTGTGTCCCACAAAATATTATAACGATGAGAATCATATATAGCTAGCCACGTTAAACAAACATTTATATTACTATGGGTTTCAGAAGTAGTAGATCATGTCCCACACACATTTAAATCAAAAATATCTCATGTATCAGAGTATCAATTCAATCATAATTATTCAACAATAATACATTAACCACAATAAACTATCAATATAATTTATTAATTAATTTTTAAATTAATTAATTTTCTTTCTTTTATTAAAAAAATAATAATTAACTACATAAATTTTCAATAAATAATCCAACAATTAAACAATCATATTCTTCCCATTAATTAATTCTGCAATAAATTAATCACATCTCATGTGGTAATTAATTTAATAAATTATTAACTCAATAATATACCTTAATTAATCCATAAATAATTTAATCATTTCCAAATCTCAGCATCATATATTTATTTCAAAAATCAATTATTCATACATAACAATTCAGTATTTTTAAAATTATAAAAATAATTAATTATCCCCAATTCGACAATTCAATTATTCAATCATGTCCACAATTCCTAAATTATATAATTGATCACATTAATTAATTCATTTAGTAATTAGATTTTCCAATAAAACCCAGAAATTATACAATTACATACATTTAATTGAAATCATTTCTATTAGATTTCAATAATATAACACTTACATTGATTCATTGATGAACATTCATGCCACCAAAATTCACAACATTCAGTGGAGTATCATCATACAATGAGACATGGTTATATAAATTAAATCAATAGAATAAAATTAATGATATCTCAAATATGGATCTAGATCTAAAATAATTTATTTATATTAAAAAAATATGTATACATCTAACAAAAATAGAGAATATATTCCCTTTAATGAATGAAAGAAAAAAGGAGGAGGAATGGGAAAGTAACCGAAATTACATCCTTATGCTGGGAGAGGTTTAGGTCCTTGATTTAGGAATTGAATATATAATAATAGAGGTTATGAGACATAAAAATTCTTTTTGGAGCCTCCCTAATTTATAGGAATCAATATTTGATGAGTGGGGTTCATTTGGGATTTATATAGTAATTTTATTTCGTTAAAATTTTACTTATTGTGTCAACTTAAATCTTGTTCTGGATTTTCAAGAAAGAAGCACATGGTTCATTCTAAACATGAACATTAACTATTTACATCTTTAGGGAGTTCACAATTTGACAAACATAGTGATTTTAAATCCTTCTCCATCCATGGTTGCTTGGTTTCATAAGTCATGGATCATGGTGAGGGGAAATTATCTACAAACTGTGCAGTTCCCAAACATCTCCCACAATTCTTAATTTTCTCCTAAATGCACATGAGGGTGAAAACTAAACCAAAATTACCCATGTAATGGCCTGTAATTTCAATGTAATTTTTTTAAATATATGAGAATTTTACGAGTAAGTGAAAATTGACAGTTCATGATTCCTAGGCCCGGAGTGCCTGGAATGTATTTCTGAACATTATTTCAGGTACGTTCAGTAAACGTGCGAGCTAGTTTTTCTAAATTTTGAACCGGTGCTCAGAATTGAAATTTGAGGGAACTGTTGAACTCGCAATGCTGGTTTTCTCTTAAGAAGACTTTCACCTCGATGGCAGTTAGTCGAGGGTGAAATATTGTTTTGAAATTATTTGTGTAAGAATAAAATAAAAACAAATGTGTATGACATTTTTCTTTTTCTTTTCAACACCTATTTTGGTGTTGGGATGTGTGGTCCACTGGAACTATACCTCCATTTAGATGTTGAGGTGTTGGGACCACCAGACCTTAACCTCTCATGAGATAATATGGTGGTGGGGACCACCCAAACCATAACCTCCCATGAGAGGTTATGGTGGTGGGGAACACATAGGACTAAACCCCCTTTAATTGAGAGAAACTCTCAACCCCCTCATTAATGTGGAGGACCCACTTGACTTCCTTCACATTAATTGTTCCAACACACATACCTTTAATTGTGCCATCTTAGTTAGATGGCTTGCCCGATTTTTAAATTATGAGACAACATTGTTGGAATTTAGGAAGGTTCCTAATAAATGAACTGTCATAAATTCCACGATCGTTACCTACCAACCCCCTATCTTATATATATAGAGCTTGGGAGGAGGAATTAGGGCATATTCACCAAGCGATGAAGCACGGGTAAAGTAACACGACACCCAAAAATTGGTGGATTATGGTCTCTAATGAACAACATGATCCACATTGAAGAATGAGTAACTCCTTCGACTTCCATCCTCAAGACTTCTTCTAGAGTGGGACGTCCTCATCTATGATGAACCAATGGACGAGATCGTGGATGGGAGTGTGTGGAAGACACGATAAATGACAACAACTTCGTCTTCTTCCCCAAGACTCCATCGATGTATCAACCCGATGTAGGGGGTTTATTTGTGTGATGATACAACCATTGTTTTCTTTGGAGGATTGAGAAAGAATCGTTGTAGAGGTTGTAAAATTTGAATTTTATCGTTATTCATTTTTGGTGAGCCAAATGTTACCACCCTAAACGCGGAGGGTGTGGGCCAAACCAACAAAGCCCAACCCTATTTCCATTCTTCTTTGAAAATTTCCTCAGAATGAAGGATGAAGAAGAAGGCGATGAAGGGAATGGCGCCGCCGCCCGCAGCCACCGTGACCCGCGCTGCCCCCACATTGCTCCAGCCTCCCGACTAAACCGGATGTTCACCCTCACCGTGCCGCACCGCCCCGAGGTGAGCTGGTCCAGTGCCCTGGCTCGCGCCTCCTGCTGGTCGCGCCTTCGTGGCTGGGCCACCCGCCGGCTGCGTCCCCCACCGGCTGCACCACCCACCGACCGTGCCACCCAGGCTGCGCCACCCTACAACCACCCCACCACGGCCGCTCTGCCCACCAGTTGCAATGCCCGCAGCCCTCTGAGCTCCCCCGAAGCCTCGAGCCCTCCCGGTTCCCTCCGTGCCTGAGCTGCCCTCACGACCATCCGTAGACCCATGCGACATGCTGGGCTGGACCCAACGGGCTAGGCCGAACCCAACGAACTGGGCCACCCAACGGGCCGGGCTACACACAACAGGTCACGCTGGGTTGACCAGAACTGTGTTGGCCCAACTGGGTTGGGCTGGGTCGGCCCAGGCCAGGTCGAGCAGGGTCGGTCTGACCTTGTAAGACCAGACCTGGGCCCACAGACATTCTTTTGGCCACATCATTCGCACCGAATGCCCATTGGATAAAACGTCACAGGCACTGGAAATCATCAAGTGAGAAGGTCCTATTGAGTATTCTCCCCTGGAATTTTGGTTTGAGATGGGATATAGTCAGATTGGATAGATCACGATTCCAAATGGGCCCCCGAGACTAAAAGGCTAATAAATCACTGAACAAGCATCTGTTTGAAACGTCGTCTATTTCGTTGATACCCCTTTGATGTGGCGGGCCTTTCAGATACTTGTTTGTGGCAATTTTTGATAGATGGAGTATTGGCTAGTAGCTTGTAGAGAAGATCATCTTGGAGGCGAGCGAGAATAGTGCCGAGACCTAGTAGTTGGCAGAGTCCTGACTACTGCTGACTATTTTGACTCGGAGTGGCTCTACTATCGTAGTGGGAGCTCCTTGGTGTCGTGGTATAACCACAGTGGGGAGCAAGTTGGTGTCACGATAGAACCACGGTACTCGACATGAGGATTACCTCAGTAGGATACAAGGGAGAGCATGCTTGGTGACGTGGAAGACCCACAGTGAGGTGCGCTCTTGGTGACGTGGTAGATCCATGATACTCGATAGGAGGAGTACCTCAACAGTAAAAGGTTAGTGGGAATCGGGCTTGGTGTCTCGGCATGCCCACTGTACTCGATAGAGGAGGAGTTCTCTAGCTGCTGAGTTTTGACAATGTGAATGGAGATTTTACTTGATACTACCACATGAATAAAATCATGGTTGAGTTGAGTCTGTTTTTTTGTTCTCTTCATGATTGAGATAAATCACTTGATAACATTAGTATATGTATGGGCTTATACCGAAGTAGGGTTATCTTTTGATTTCATTATTTATGGTTTATACTTGGTGGATTTTGTGACACCATAACGGTCTCAGGATCCCTAGTGAGTATCATTATACTCATCACTGTATAGGCAATGCCCACACCATGTTCTGATGGATGCATATGATAGACATCGTTGATTGAGGCTTAGAGTATCAGGACTGGATGGTACCTGGTGGTGGACCATACGGCGAGTCGGTACACGGAGGAGACGGTCAGACGTGGATTTCTAAGAAGGCGATATGTACCTACCCTTCAGGTAGGAACCCTTGAGAATGATCCAGTAGCTATCTTCCCTTATCATTCAGTTGTCTTGTATCACTGTTTCACTTGTACTTTTCAGTTGGGCTTGTATTATGGTCCCTGTTTTACTTTAAGAACTCTTTTGATGTACAATTTAATTAGTGTTTCGTCCAGGTGGGTGCTTTCTTGAGTTTATTTTTACTGGTTATAAAAGATATTCCTTACCGGATTTTGGGAATTACACCATTGGTGCTAGTCTCCAGCCCTTGGCCTATGGGAGGCGGGCTTGGGGTAGCCAAATGACGGGGCCGAGGGGATGGGGCATGAAAAATTGGTATCCGAGGATTCAGTTATGCCATAGAACATAGGACTCTGATCTTTTCTGTGAAGCAATAATGTTAAATGTAGTGAGTGTGGTTTTCAGTTCAGGGAGTCCAGTGTTGGTGCAGCATTCGATGTATCCATCTCCTAAGACCCTGACTTCTGATTTCTGACTCAGTGCACACAAAAATTGATTGCGTGTGTGTTTTAACAAGTTTTATTTTGATCAGATCACTAGGTCCACTCACTAGTTATAGATTTTTAACAATAGCACACCTATTTGTTTTCTGGATTCCTCAACACAGTCAACAACTAGAGTTCCATGAGTTGCATGCCCTAATACCCACAAAGAAACGAGGGCTTAGTGTTGGGTCCTCTTCCAGTAGAATCACCAGTGGAGGCACCTGTGATACTATTACTCGTTTGGCCACTGATGACACTATCCCCAGAAGCAGACGGTTCACGCCGCTTGATCACATTGCACAAGTTCTAGAACCAGAGGCCACCCAGTTTTAGGGGAGAGATGGACCCGAAGGTGGATGAGGATTGGCTGGAGGCTATGGTGAGATTTTTCTAACTGGTAGGGTCACCGGCCGATCTCATGGTTATTATTTCTTCCATCCATCTATAGGCAGTAGCAGGTAGGTGGTGGAGATTGATGCTCCAGGTTCATGATGAGGTGACGCTTCTCTAGGAAGACTTGAGAGCATGTTTGAGGTAGTGTTTGTCCTAGAAACTCTTTGTACAATGTGTATACAAGAGCTACATAATTTTCCGCATGGATTCATAACCAATGCCTAGTACTCAGCTATTTTCACTGACATCTCATGCTACTCAAAAAATGTGGCATGAGACCCATTCTTCAGGGCCCAAACCATTGAACATGGACTCAGGAGGGTGATCAGGGCTTCGATTATCTCACATAGCATCCTGATGCATGAATGGGTGTTAGAGAGAGTCCTCCCATTGGAGAGTTTCTTTGCTGAGCAGTCTCCAATAGTGAGATCAACCACCAGTAGACATGTAGCGGAGTCTTCTGCATATAGTAAAAGATAGATGTCCTTGAGGTATATGAATACCAGACCTAAAGGTGGATGACCACATCACTCAGGATCAGTTGTGCAGGGCACCCGAAGCAGAGACGGACATGCCAGGAGTGGGAAATGTTTCACAAGTGGCAGGTACTGTCACATGGCTCGTGACTATCTAAACCATCCTATAGATGATCAGATGATGGTCAAAGGAACGCCTAGGAAGATACATAATTAGATAGAGGTTGTTCATAGGGAGCATGTGGATGTGGCAGAGGAGATGACTGTGAATCAGGTGGTGGGTGAGGTTTTGAGATGTCACTGCCACCACCACCAGGAGGTCGGCCTCAGCCACAGGGAGTTGGTGGAAAAGGGAGAGCTCATCTCCGGGCATCTGAGGCTTATGGTCATGGTGCTCCGGAGATGATACGAGGCACGATCTATGTCAACTCCACCTTAGGTATAGAACATGTAGACATATGTTGCAGTCATTATTTTTTTGCCACTTCCCTCGTTCGTAGCTCGGAGATTCTGACAGAGCCGTAGACTCGATCTTTACAGCAAGAGACTTTTACGAAAGAATATTTTATGATTATGCACTAGTTTCGGTAGTGTGAGCATACTCAATGAGGTGAGACCTTCAGCTAGGATCTCATAGTACCGGCATCAGGGCCTTACAACATCAACATGGGTATGGAATGGTAATCTATAGTCCATTATTGGATTGACTGTATTTGGTGCAAAGTGTAGTGTTCCCGCACGAATGGGACCACATATACCTTCACCGGCGAGAAGGGATCCTTTTCATCATAGGATGGACATGATCGAAGGAGATTTTAGTCGATCACTCATCATTCTTCTAGCCTTACCGTAAGAGCTATTGATGTGGAGAGTTTGATATATCTTGTAGTGGTGGACTAATACAAGGATGTTTTCTTTGATGATGTCCCTGGTCTACCTCCACACATATAGGTGGACTTTTAATTTGACTTCTACCTCGGTAAGGCACCGATATCTACACCATCATAACAGATGTCTCCCGCAGAGCTTCATGAGCAATAGGTATTGCTGGAGGACTTACAAGGGAAGGAATTCATTGGGTCCAGTGTTTCTCCTTGGGCAGCCCCGATTCTGATCGCCAAGAAAGCGCATGGGAGATTGAAGGTTTATGTTGACTATCAGCGCCTGACCCAGTTGACCGTGAAGAACAAGTACCCACTCTTGAGGGTTGATGACCTCTTTGATCAGCTGAAGGGTTTACGGTGGTTCTTGAAGATAGACCTCAGATCAGGCTATCACCAGCTCATAGTTTGAGACAAGGATGTGAAAAATACGACCTTCAGTTGTCGGTATGGCCATTACGAGTTCTTGTTTATGCCATTTCGTGTGACCAACACTCTAGTAGTATTCATGAGACTCATGAAGAGGATATTTCTGCAATACCTTTATAGCTTTGTAGAGGTATTCATCGATGACATTATGATTTACTCGACTACTGAGGAGGAGCATGACTACCATTTGTGGGTAGTACTGGACAGCCTCCAAGAGAACCAGCTTTATGGTAAGCTCTCGAAGTTCTAGTTCTAGATCTGAGATGTTAATTTTCTAGGACATGTCATCTCAGAGGTTGGAGTTGTAGTGGATCCAACAATGATTGAGGTGGTACTTTTTTGGGAGCTACCCAAGAAGTGTGGCGGAAGTACGGAGTGTCTTTGGTTTGGTTGGATACTACCATAGATTTGTGCTAGATTTATCCAATTTGGCAGCACCACTACCATCCTTGACGAAGAAGGGGAAACACTTTGTGTGGTAAGAGAGATTCCATCATAGCTTTCAAGAGATGAGGTAGAGGCTGACTTGTTCATCCATCTTGAGGCTTCCAGTGGAAGGTATATGGTACATAGTCCAATATGACACATCAGGTACCAAACTCGGATGTGTCTCGATGTAGTAGTGAGCAGTGATCACATATGGTTCTCGACAGATATGAGATCATGAGCAAAACTACGCTACCCATGACCTAGAGTTAGAAGCAATGGACTTTTCATTGAAGATGTGTATGCACTATTTTATGGGAGAATGTTTTACACTGTACTCTGATCACAAGAGTCTCATGTATATCTTCTCCCAGAAGGACCTGAACCTAAAACATCGATATTGTCTTCACTTCCTCCAGGAATATGACTTTGAAATATTCATTACTCTTGGGAAGGGGAACATTGTTGAAGATGCAATCAGTATGAGATCTGGTATATAGCTGCTAGGTGAGACGTTGGAGCAGCTTACTACTTTGTAGATATCGTTTGTGGATAATGACATAGCAACTTTTCTACAGTCTGTTACATTAAATCCCCCACTTCATCAATGTGTTTGGGTGGTGCACTATGGGGATTGTAACTACAAAACAAACATGATTAGATATCCATAGGACATGCACTTGATGGATTTTTTGAAGGTGGGGAGCACATCATCATCTTGAGAGGATGTACCATGGTACTAGTGTGATTTCAGGAGGAAGTGTTGAGGGAGTTCCACACATCCCCTCTAGCAGTACATCCAAGAGTGGTGAAGATTTCACAGGATCACTAATGACAGCATTGGTGGCCTGAAATGATGTAATGACCCTGATGTCCCATGTAATTTTTTTAAATACATGGGATATTTATGAGTCTGCGAAAATTTACGGTGCTTGATTTTGTGGCCCGGTGTGCCCGGAATCAATTTCGAAAGTTCTTTTTGGGTACGTTCAACAAACGTATGAGCGGGATTTTATAAAATTTGAACCGTTGCATGAAATTGTAATCTGAGGGCACCGTTGAACTCACAACACCAGTATTCTCTTAAGATGACATTCACCTCAACGATAGTGGGTCGAGTTGGAATGTTAGATTTTGGGTTTTTATTAAAATATGATAAAATAATGTGAGATAACACTTTATTTTATTTTATCCACCCCATAGAGGATGGGTGGTTAAAACCACGTCAAGGGAGTTAGAGCTAGGGACCACCACACTTTAACTTCACTTGAGAGGTTATAGAGGAGGGAACCACCCAAGGTCTAAACTCTTATTCTTGTTAAATATGGTGGGAAAAACCTGGGCTTGAAACACCTTCGAACTCCCCATTTAAGGTGGGGAAACTCTTCAACTCACATTAATTAATTTGTTTATGCCAAACCACATCATTTAATTAATTAAGCTTCATCAATTAATTAAATTTATGTTTCTAATGTTATCCTAATGAACATAATAGGCCACATGATCTATTATTTGGGGGGGGGGTTATTCATTTTGGTGTGAAAGGAGGATCAAGGGATGAGGAGAGCTAGGGAGAACCGCTCTAAATTAATAACGAGGAACCTCATCTTCCAAAAATGAATGAAGAACTCCAACAACCTTCTTTGGATTCCCCCCTCGGATCATACTGACGTGGAGTGTCTTCCATGGCCAACGCAGCATGGTATTGAGAGTGAATGATGAACGCAACAAACAATGATATTCATTATCTTCCTTCCATAACTCTTTCGATGAATTACGAATGTTGAACAATGAAGAAAAGGTAGGTGTTTTGAGTTTTGAATTTCTTCTTGATCTAAATCATTCAATCATGGGTTATGATTAGCCGATTGTTATCACCATAAAAAAGAGGGTTGGGCCGAACAAACATGGCACGACCCCCCCCCCCCCTCATTTTTTTTCTCACTTGTTGATGATGGAAGCAGTGAAATGGTGCCACTAAAGGTGTGGACTGCGGCCATCAGGCCATGGCGGTGCAACGACGACTGGCGTTGGGCTGGCTGCGAACAAAACCGGTGGCGTAGGGCCACTGGAATGGTGCAGCATCATCACGCTATGCAGAAGAACAGGTCATGGGCCCTGGCCATGGCCGTGCACACAGCCGGCCTCCAAGAAACTGGATGGGCATGGCATAGTCGCACCATGCATAGGAAATTTCTTCGGCCAGAGCAATCCATGATGGTGGATCATAGGCGGCCGGTTCGGCCGGCCGCCGATGGAGCAAGAGCGGCTAGCTGCTTGCCCAGTTGGGTGGAGTGGGACCTAGTGGGTCTCGTGTGACTTTGACTGGAACCACCTGGCATCGGTTTGTCTCCCACCCGAATGGCATATCCATTCGAGATTTACAGGGGCGTGCGGTCTCCCCCCTGGACGAGGCTTCCCCCCCCCCCCCCCCCCCCCCGCGGGCCACCCCCTCGTGCCGAGTCAGACCCGTGGACCGGGTCGAACCCAAAGACTAGGACAGACCCCAGTCCGAACTCGGGTCGGGCCGGGTCCGTCCGACTGGGCTGGACTAGACCCGGACCCGTTTCGGCATATTTCCACCTTGTTTTCACATAACATGTGTTACAAGTGTTTGATTAAAGAACAATCTATGGTGACATAATTCTTGGAGCGAGATGGTTCATTTGGCATACCCCTCTTGAGGTTTTCACAGAGTTGGGGTACGGTCAGGTTGGATTGAACCTAAATCCAATCGGGCCCTTGGAATGAAAATGCCAATATCTCACAGATCAGTTGCCTAATTGATGCACCATCTGTCGTGTTGTGTTCCTTTTGATGAGACAGAACTTTTGGCCACTTCAACAGAGGATGAAAATGGCGGTTGATGTATCGAATCTTGGTTTGAGGAGAAAACCCTCCCGGAATCAAGCATACCAGTGGAAACCATGAGGCTGGTAGTGCACTGTTTACTTTTCTTGGAACATGTGTTGGTCCGATAGTTATGTTGACTGTTCTTGGAACATTTTTTGGACCGACAGTTCTGTTGACTATTCTTGGATCATGCATTGCTCCGACGGTTCTGATGACTTTTCATGGATCATGTGTTGGTCTGACAGTTTTATCTTATGTTCCTGGATCATGTGTTGGTCCGACAGAAAGGTTGGTCCTAGATCTTGTGTTGGTCTGGAAGCTCTAAAGATTGTTACTAAATCATGTGTTAGTCTGAATGTTCTGTTTTTTGTTCCAAGATCATGTGTTGGTCCGAGAGAATAGCTGGTCCTGGATCATGTGTTGCTTCGACAACTTAGATGTTTTAGTGGTATATATAATCATCTCTATCACTCTACATAAGTTGTATAATTGTGCAAGTTGAGTCAGTGAATTCTGAGTATTCCTCATGATTGATATGGTTTACTTCATAACATATCCATATGTATGGGAATATACCTAAGTGATGGATATCCATTGATTTCATACTCTAGGTTTATGATTGTTGGATTTTGAGAGATGTTCAGGGTCTCGGGGTCCTACTGAGTATCGTTATACTCACCCCTGCACGGGCTATGCCTGAACCTCATTGTATTGGATGAAGTTGACGAACAACACTAACTGAGGATGAGTAGCAGGACTGGACGGTACCCAAAGTTAGACACTACGATGATTTGGTACACAGAGGAGACTGAGGGACGTGGACTGCTGATGATGCCATCTGTACCTACTCATCAGGTAGTAACCCCGTAGGATGACCTAGTAGCTGATTTCCTTTTTTAGTTGTTCGTGTTTTTTAGTTTGACTTGCACTTTCTATTTAGGCTTCTATTTCAGACCCCTTTACTTTTCCGCACTCCTTTTTATACAGCTTTACAGAGTGTTTAATTTCAGTTCATACTCTGTTGTGTGTGTGTTTCCAGTTTATAAAGGCAATGCCTTCCCAGTAGTAGGGAATAACACCTTTGGTGATAGTCTCTCGCCCGTGGCCTATGGATGGCGGGCTTGGGGTAGTCACGACATGGGCCCCGAGGGACGATTCATGACAAATTGGTATCAGATGAGCCAGTTCTACTATAGAACATAGGAATATAATCTTTTTTTTCTGTGAATAAAATGTGTTAAGGGTACTGAGTCTGGTTTTCAATTCATTGTTTCCATTGTTGGTGTAGCGACCGACGTATCCATACACCCGGACCTTGACTTCTGATTTCCGACTCAGTGTATGAAAACCCTGATTTTGTATTGTTTTTGAAGAGTTTTTTTGTGATATCTTCATTCAAATCAATAGGTATAACTTATTCACTGCGGCACACTGATTCCATTTAGGATGCCTCCTCACAGAAAGCCAGCTAGGGTTCCGAGGGTTGTTCATACAGATAGCCCACCAAGGGATGAGGCCTCGTTGCAGGGCCCTTTTCCAGTAGATTCACCAGCGGTACCACTAATCAATGGGCAACTGATGCCACCAACCCCAGAAGTAGGGAGTGCGTGCTGCCTAAGCACATTGTAGTGTTCCAGTGCCAGAGGCCGCCTAGGTTCAGAGGTGAGATAGACACACAGAAAGCTGATGATTAGCTAGAGGATGTGGTGAGGGTTTGCAGACTGGTTGGACACTAGCAGACCTTATTGTTATCCTTACCATGAGCATCCTTCAAGTATCAGCAAGAAGATAGTGGGGCCTGATGATCCAGGTTCATGACAGAGTGACACTACTCTAGAGAAACTTTGAGTGCATGTTTTGGGTTGAGTTTTTCCAAGACAACCTTAGTGAAGTACAAATACTGGAGCTATTTCATATACAACAGGGTAGCATGATGGTGGCGCAGTACTCAGCTAGATTCACAGACCTCTCACTCTACACCAACGATATGGTGTGAGACCCATTTTTCAGAGACTGGACCATCGATCAAGGGATCAGGAGAGAGATAAAATCTTCGATGATCTTCCTCATAATCCCGATTTAGGTGGGGTGTTAGAGAGAGCCCTCTTAGTGGAGAGTTTATTTTATGAGAAGTCGCCAGCAGTGAGACCCACCACTAGGCATTACATAGCGGAGTCTTTTGTATCTTGAAATAGACAGATGTCCTAGAGGTCCAAGCGGACCAGACCATCTGGTGGATGACCATAGAACTCGGGCTAGGTTGTGCACGGGAAATAAGACATATATAGTCATTTTAGGAGCGGTTAATGTTACTTTTGTGGCGGGAAGGTTTACAAGGATCCTGACTGTCTGAACATCCATTTTGATGATCAGGGGACAGTCTAGTGACCTCCCATGCAGAGTCAGATATTCAATCGAGGCAGTGCGTAGGGAGAAGGAGGCTGTGGCATAGGAGCTGGGTGTGCAGTTGGTGGAGGACGATGATTTGAGTTGTTACAAGCAACACAACCTGGAGTTCCACCCTGACTGTAGGGAGCATGTGGATAGGGGAGATCTCATCTCCGGGCAGCTGAGGCTTATGATCACTGTGCTCCACTGGAGGGGCGCGGTGCCATCACACCGCCCAGAGGAAGAAGCCTCTTCCTGGGCAGGCCTCGGAGGTGGTGCAAAGGATGTCGGCTGGGATGACCGCTGGCGGAGCGGGAGTGGCTTGCCGCTCGGCCAGCCCAGAGGAGCAAGACCCAGCGGGTTCCATGTGACTTGGACTAGTGCCTCCTGGCGTCAGTTTGGATCCCACCTGAATAACATAGACATTTGGGAATTATATGGGAAACAAGGTCTTCCCCTGGATGTGACTCATGCAGACCCCCCTGCAGGCTGTTGGGCCACCAGGCCAGACCGAGTGCGTGCCGCAGAGCCGGACCCTGTGTGGTCCGGGCATCCCCCTCAGGCCGGGTCAGACCTACACACCGGGTCAAACCTATAGACCGGGTTGGACCCCAGTCTGTACCCTGGTTGGGCCGGGTCAGTCCGACTTGGCTGGACCGGACCCATACTCGTTTTGGCCTATTTCCCCCTTTTCTCCCATAACTTGGGCTACTGGTGTCCGATTGACAAACCGTCTACGGCCACGGAAAGCATGGAGTGAGATGGTTCTTTTTTATATTAACCACATGTTGTTTGGATGTAGTTTGGGAAGGTTGTATTCGATTTAACATATATCCAAACGGGCCCTCGGAACGGAAATTTCAAGAACTCACAGACCAAGCGTCCGATTGACGCACCATCTGTCATGTTTTGTTCTTTATGACCAGACAGAAATTTTGGATACATCAACTTGGGACGATGTGGTAGTTGATGTATAGACTCTTGGATTGAGGAGAAGACCCTAAAGAAATCGAGAATACTACTGGAATCCATGAGTCTGGCTGTGAACTGTTGACTGTTCCATGAACATGTTTTGATCTGACAGTTCTATTGAATATTCCTGAATCATGTGTTGGTCCGATGGTTTTGTTGATTTTTCCTAGATCATGTGTTTGTCTGACAGTTATGATAACTATTCCTAGATTATGTGTTTTTTCAGAAGGTCTAACTTATGTTCCCGGATCTTGTGTTGGTCCGACAGAATAGCTGGTCCTAGATCATGTGTTTGTTCGACAGCTCTGACGAATGTTCATGGATCATGTGTTGGGAAGACAGTTTTGATTTATGTTCTTGGATCATGTGTTGGTCCAATAGAATAACAGTTCTGGATCATGTGTTGGTCTGATAGCTTATATGATTTAGTGGATTTATTTTATCATCTCTATCTCTCTATATAAGTTGAATTCCTATGTGAGATGAGTCAGTGACTTCTGAGTATTCCTCATGATTGAGATGGGTTACTTGATAACATTGGTATATGTATGGGAATATACCTAAGTGATGTATTTACACTAATTTCAGACTATGTTGTTTATCCTTGTTGGATTTTGAGAGACCTTTAGGGTCTCAAGGTCCCTAATGAGTATCATAATACTGACCCCTACACGGGATATGCCCACACCTCGTTCTATTGGATGCAGATGACATACATCACTAACTAAGGCTCAGTAGCCAGACTGGACGGTACCTGGAGGTGGACCTTATGAAGATTTGATACACCGAGGAGACTGATGAATTTGGAGTGCTAAGGAGGCCCTCTATACTAACCCTTCAGGTTGGAACCCCGTAGGGCGACCCAATATCTGGTTTCATTTTTCAGATGTTATTGTTTTTCATTTGAACTTTTACTCTCTAGTTGGGCTTGTATTTACAGCCCCTCTAAATTTCAGCACTCTTTTGTATACATCATTGATCAGTGTTTAATTTCATCTTGTACTTTGTTTTGTTTGTGTTTTCCTTTTATATAGTAAATTCTTTCCCAGTATTAGGGAAATACATCTTTGGTGCTAGTCGCTAGCCCCTGGACTATGGAAGGTGGGCTTGGGGTAGTCACGACCCGAGCCCTATGGGACGGGTCATGAAAAATGAAGAAAGAAGTTGTAGAGTTGTCTCTTAATGTGTCACTAGTCAACAAGTGAAGGTAGAGAATCAGGTACCAGCAGGCATGGTTCATCCTTTAGAGGTCCCAGAGTGGATGTGGGATGAGATATCCATGGACTTCGTGACGGGTCTTCTACATACATCTAGGGTACACGACTCGATCTAGGTGATAGTTGACCGAATCACTAAGTTGGCCCACTTCATAACGATCAGAGAGCAGGGTTCAGTAGAGAGATTGGGAGGCCTCTATGTGCTCGATATTGTATAGCTACATGGAGTACCCATAATGATTGTCTCCGATCATGACACATGTTTTACTTCTCGGCTATGGAATGTGTTGCAGTAGGCCTTCAAGACACAACATCTTTTGAGAACTTCCATCCATTCTTAGATGGATGGTCAGATAGAGCAAACCATTCAGACCCTCGAGAACATGCTACATGCTTGTGTCCTTGACTTCGGTCGCAGTTGGAAGGATCACATGCCCAAAATAAATTTCTAAAAATTATTTCGGGTACATTTAGTAATCGTGCGAGGGGGTTTTTCAAACTTTTGAAGTGGTGCTCATAATTAAAATCTGAGGGCACTGTTGAACTCGTAGTGCCAGTTTTCACATAAGATGACTTTCACCTCAATGGTAGTTGGTCGATGGTGAATGATTGTATTGGGTTTTTCGTGTAAGAATAAAATAAAAATAAAATTGTATGACATTTTTATTTTTATTTGCAACACCCATGTGGGTGTTGGCAGGTTGGGTCCACCGGAACTAAATCTCCATATTGAAGTTGAGGAATAGGGACCACTAGACCTTAACCCTTCATGATAGGTTATGGTGGTGGGGGCCACATGAACCATAACCTCCCACGAGAGGTTATGGTGGTGGGGACCACCCGTTACTGAACCCCCCTTCAATTGAGAGAAACAATCAACCCCCATCATTAATGTGGAGGAGCCTCTTGACATCCTCCACATTAATTGTGCCAATGCTCATAACATTAATTGTTCCATCTTAGTTAATTTTCATGCCCCAGTTTTTAATTAAGTAACAAAGTGGTTGGAATTTAAGAAGGTTCCTTATAAATGAACAGTCATAAATTCCATGATGGTTACCTACCTACCCCCCTTTCATATATATATAATGATTGGGAGGAGGATTTGGGATGGCTTCACCATGAGATGAAGAACTAGTAAAGTGACGCGATACCCAACACTTGGAGGACTACACTCTTCAATAAAAATGATCTCCCCAATGAAGAACGTCGACATCCTTCAACTTTCTTCATCGGGACTTCTTCCTATGAGGGACATCCTCATCTACAAGGAACAAACACATGAGCTCGGGGTTGGAGGATTGTGTTTGACACGATGAACGACTAAAACTTTGTCTTTTCCCCTAACTCCATTGACGTATCAACCCGAGGTAGGGTGTTTTTTTGCATGATAATACTTCCCTTGTTTTCATTTTCGGTTTGGGAAACAATCATTGCTGAGGTTGTAAAATTTTAAGTTCATCGTCATTCATTCTTGTCGAGCCAAATGTTACCACCCAAAACGCGGAGGGTGCGGGCCAAATCAACATGGCCTGACCCCTCCATCATTCTTCTTTTTGGTGTTCTTAGGAATGAAGGAGGACAATAAAGGTGACGAAGGTAACGTCGCCACCGCTCGTAGCCCCCACCACCCACGCCGCCCCGTGGCGCTCCGGCCTCTCGGCTGAATAGGCTATATTCCCTCGGCGCGCTGTGCTGCCCTGGGCCGCACCGGCCCCGCACCCCGGCTCACGCTGCCCGCCGATCGCGCCGCCGGCCGGCCACGAACCCTGCCAGCCACGCCCCCCAAGGCCGTTCGAGATACTCTAACTCCCTCCAGCCCTGACCCACTAAGCCACCCCGTGGCCTTGTACCCTAGCGACACCCTCGGTGACCGAACATCCCTCACGGCTCTCCCCTTTCCCTCGCGGCCTACTGGGCTGGCCCTTGTGGGCTGGGCCGAACCCAACGAACCAAGCCGCCCAACTGGCCGGGCTGGACCGAATAGGTCGAGCCTTGTCAGCACAAACTGGGTTGGCCCAGGGCGGGTCAAGCCGGGCCGGTCCGACTAGGTCGGAATGAACTCGGGTCCACAATGCCCCATTACTTTCTTTTGGCCATATCTTTGGCACCGGACACCATTTTGAAGTACTATCATCGACACTAAAATTCATGGAGATATATGGTCCCTTTGAGTATACTCCATTGGAGTTTTGATTAGATATGGGAAATGTCCAGGTTAGATCGAGCGCGAATCCAACTGGGCCCCTGCGACTAACAGGCTATTAACTCACTAATCGGGCATCTGTTTGACACGCTGTCGGTTGTGTTGAGACCCCTATGATGTGGCCGAACTTTGATATACTTCATCGCGGGTCATCATGATAGTTTGATTATCGACTAGTATCTTGTGGAGCAGATCCTCCTAGAGACGAGTGAACATAGTGTGGAGACTTAGTAGCTAGCTGAGACATGACGACTGCTGACCATTTTGACTCTGTGTGACTCTACTAGCCCAGTGGGGAGTGCCATAGTGTTGCAGAAGACCCACATTGGGGAGCACCTTGGTGTCACGGTAGACCCAAAATAATTGACATGAGTATTACCTCGACAGGATACGAGGGGGAGCGTGCTTGGTGATGTGGCAGACCCATTATGGGGAGCGCACTTAGTGACGCGGCAGATCCCCGGTACCCGACAGGAGGAGTACCTCAGTAGTAAAATGTTAGTGGGATGCACGCTTGGTGTCACGACATGCCCATCATACTCGATAGAAGAGGTGTTCTCCTACAGCTATGATTTCGACAATGTGACTGGAGATGTTACTTGATACTACAACTAGAATAAAATCCTGATTGAGTTGAGTCAGTTTTTCTATGTTTTCTTCAAGATTGGGAATGATCACTTGATAACATAGGTAGATGTATGGGAATATACCTAAGTAGGGTTATCTGTTGATTTCATGCTTTGGTATTTGTCCTTGTTAGATTTTGTGAGACCTTAGGGGTCTCGGGGACCCTACTGAGTATTGTTATACTCACCCATGTATGAGCTATACCAGCCCCTTGTTGTGTTGGATGCAGTGGATGTACAGAGATGATAGAGGATGAGAGTACCAGGACTTGACAGTGCCTAGAGGTGGACTATATGGTGAGTCAGTACATAGAGGAGACAGTTGGACATGGAGTGTTGTGGAGGCAATCTATACATACCCTTCATGTAGAAACCCCAGAGGACAATCTAGTAGCTATATTCCCTTATATTTGAGTTGTATTGTATCACTATTGTACTTGTAATTTCCATTTGTGCTTTTATTCTGGCGCCTTATTACTTTTAGCACTCTTTTTTATACAGATTACATGGCGTTTCGTCCAGCTGTGTGCCTGCTTCTGTGTTTGTTTACTGGTTATAATGTCAATGCCTTCCCAATTTTAGGGAATTACGCCTTTGGTGCTAGTCGCCAGCCCCTGGCCTATAAAAGGTGAGTTTGGGGTAGACACGTAATGGGCCTTGAGGGATGGGTCGTGGAAACACAATACATGGAAAAATAGTACATTTAAATGTTCCCAAGACATCTTTAGAGAATTTTGGGTTTATACACATATGGATATTGTATCCCAGAAAAATATCATAGAAACCATTATTAGTATTACAGAATTCTATAAAAAATAACGTTTTTTCTCATAATGGAATGTCTAAACCATTATTCAATAACATAATTATTTTCATTTTCATCCAATATAAATTGTCTTTATATTATATGAAATAATAATGACGCATTATTTAGAGAAAAATAAAACACAATATATTTGGAATATAACATCTCATTCCTCAATGTATACAACATGATGGTTAAATAAAATTTATGATTTTCCATTCTATTTGAATATATAATAATAATAAATATAAATTCTATAAAAAAAATTATCATTGATAATTTTAACACCCTAAGATTTCATAGTATGATATCTCTTCAAAATAATTCAATAGCAGGCGCTACACGCAACATCGAGTTCGAGTGCACCACAACATACCAAATTAGTCATTAAAAAAGTTATTATGAATAGTATTAAATGAATTTTAAATATCATATATATCCTATAAAATTTTAACATTCATATCTTGTGTTTCTTAATGATAATATAAGGACAAAATCAATTTTTCATATAAAAAAGTAATTTTCAAAAAATGCAATTTTACCACATTTTAATGTTGAACAATTTTAAAATCCAATTTTTGAAACTTTTATATATTCAATTTGACCAAATAAAATTATTAATTAGAATAAATCCATAAAAATTTAGTTTAGATTAATTTTTTGTGTAATTCTCATAAATTTCATATTTTGACGAATAGTGAAAAATACTATGTTTCAATTGAAAACAACTTTATTAATTTAAATCATTTATAGTGTTAAATTATGAATTTTAATGGTTTCTATGTATGATTATAAGAAAATTTTTCATTTAATAAAATTTAGGTCATTATAAGTAATTTCACATTTAAACTTTACATAAACACCTATCAATCTTTTGATTGTTTTTACTTTTTAAAAACCATTTTTTTTTGTTTTGACAACAGGAATTATTTTTAAATTAATTAATGTAACTTATATGTTTTTAATTTTGTAAATTATATTTCATTTTTGAATTCCTAATATAAAAATTATATTTGGGTAAATTTTACGAATTTTATTGAAAACATTCCATTTTTAAAAATAGTGAAAAACAATACGATATTATTTAAAACTGACTTTTTATTTTCATAATTTATTATTTTATATAAATTTATTTTAAGTAAAAATAGATATATATAATTCCTATATATGTTCATTGTAATTAACGGGTAAAAATAGATATATATAATTCATATATATGTTTATTGAACTTTTTAGAGTATTTTACCCATCTTCTAGGAGCATTTAAAAATTTGCATAAAACATAGTTTTGAAAACATCTATGAGATTAATTTTAAAAAACATATATACATGGTTTATATTATTAAGAATTTTTTTAATACATTGAAATTGTTTTGGTTAATAGTAACTTTTGACATTTATTTACCACGTTTACAAGTAAATAGGGTAACTAACGGGTAAAAATGATATTTTAATTACCCTAACACATGACCTAATTCTATTGGTTAATTTTATCTTGACCATAAATTCACATTTTATTAAAAATATTTTTGGAATCAAGAGTATATAAAGAGATAAATATTAAGAGAAATCATGTATTATTAGGAAATAACCATTGAATATAAAATTTAATGATTTTATTTGGATATGGGTTATAATATTACGTCATCATCTTCATACACATAGACAATCTTATTAAACAGTGAGATAGTATCCTAAAACCCTAACTACATTTATTAAATTTTATTATACGTCTTGTGGAATAAAAAAATTGATCATAATAAGAAAATATAAGCAAGGTTAGTAAATTAATTATTTTATATTTTTAGGGTATATATATACATATTATAAAATATTTCTAGTGAATAAAATTACATATTTCTCAATGTAATAAAATTGATATAATAAACACTTAACATAAGTTTCAAATTCTTTCATATTCATTCTAAAATCTTATAAAACAATAAATTTGATTATAAATACATTAATGAACCAAAAATATAAATAGCAAACCAAATATAAATTACCATTTTACATTTATTAACCATTTATCTATATTTCCATTCTAAAATCACTCTTTGAGTAATTACATTTTCATTTCTCATATATGTGTTAATTTAATTTTTTGACCTTATAAATCAATCAAGGTTCCATCATATCCATAAATTTAAACAGGATATGAAATATCATATATATATATATTTTATATTTATTTATATAAATCTATGAAATTAAGATATAGAAAATTTAATACAGCATTCATTGAGATAGTAAGACATTTGTTTTCATTAACAAAGTTTCCATTTTTAAAAGATACAAAAAAAAGAATGAAAAATAATAATCACCTTCCCAGAATCATTATGATTTAATATATAGCAATTATATTATATACCAAAATATTTATTACAATCCATGGAATCTTTTTTTAATAAAATAATCAGATTGCCTCGTGATGTGGTAGTCCACTGTAAAAATTTGAAACATTTTCATATCCCCCAAAGAATGTATAATAACAAGGTATATGTGATATGATAATTAAAAAAGACAAAAAAAGTAAAAAATATCACACATATATATATATATATATATATTCTGTCTGTGTGTAAATGAATGTAATTTATATTTAATACCATCCATGTATAATTGAAATGGAAAAATGATTTATATTATTTTGTGAGGTAGTAGTTCGTTGAATACGTGAGCAACATTATTATTTTCCAATAGGTTGGAATGATTTAAGGAATGAGTCATGTTATATATAAAAAATTATTAAAATATCATATATATATATATATATTAACAAAAAATAAATAATTATATCAGTACGAGAGATGTGTTGATGGAAAATAATGTCATCGATTCGCAAGGTGGTAGTCTGCTATACAAACGAACAATGGTTATGATTCCCATTTTATGGAAGACAAGAAGGATATTGGATAGTATAATAAAAAATAAAATTTTATTATAATTTTTTAGTACTTTTATTATATAATTTTTGTGAAATTATATTTTTAAGAGTTATAGGAATAAAAAAATGAAAAATAAATCTCAAGGAATATATATCTTCTTTGGAGAGCCTCTTTACGGTTATATGTAAAGTCTTATATTACTTCTCATTTCAATTCACGGAAGAGGAAATGCAAGGGTGGCTTGCTCATATGAGAAAGCAACAAGATTTGTTGAAACAGGAGAGGCAAAAAGGGATTATCAATGAGGATCAATTCGAGAATGCTATGAAATTCATTTACTTTGAGAAATTGAAGTTGAAAGCACCACTTTCTTGATGTTGTTGTTTGTAGACATTCTGTGTGGTCTTTGTTTCTGGTTTACTGGTCACAACTTATTGCTTTTCTTGCTGATCTGTGTTCCTCTAAAGCTGATTACCCATCCTTGATGCGGTTGGAGTTCTCTGATCAGACTTACTAGTGGTCTATCTGCTGATCTTGGATGTTTGGCATTTAAATGCTGTTTTTTATTTCCTTGAAGATCTCCTGGTTGGTACAGTTAGTGGTTTTCATTGGATGTTTTGAGGAGCCTTATCTAAGGGTTTGATTGAATCTGGCCAGTTTCATCTCTGTTCTTCTATTTTTCTGGAGACCTGTTCTCTTTGATGAACTGAAGGCATGCTGTCTTTGTTTGAAGTTTCAGTCTTGTGATTCTGCATTTCTGTTTTGAAGGAATGCCCTATATTTGGATGATTTACCTAAAGGGGGTTCCGTGTTAGAGGATATTGCAGGGTCTCTGATGATGGTTAACAGTGGGCATCCTTGCTGTGCTAGCTCTATTTTAAGGCTCTTAAATTCATCTCTATCAAGTGCACCGTGTTTGAAGGCGAGTGATTTTTTTGAGGAAGGTAATGAAGGCAAAGAAAACCCATCATTGGAGCGTGCCATCAATCAAGCCACAGAAGAAGTCAAGGAGATTGAGATTGCCCAAGCCACAGTTGAGCCTCAGGCTCATGTCTCCTTTTTCGAGAATATGATAAATTTTTGAAAGAAATAGAAAGATGTATAGAGCATTTGCAAAAGCAGAAACCACCAAATGGCGTGGAGCTAGCAGATGATGAATATATATTGCACATGGAGGGAACTTCTACCTCACAGAGAGTAGTGCGCCATATCGGAGGGACATGTTGGCCAGATCGGAGGCTGTTGTGCTAGAGTTTCCAGAGATGACAGGTTCCATGAGACGTGACTTTTGGCTTTCCCTCATAAGGGAGATCATTTTACTGCACAAATTCTTACTGAGTTTCAAGGTGGAATCAACAACACAATCATGGGAGATGCATGCTAGGACAATCTTGGGGATTATTAGGCTTCATGCATCAAGAGAAATGCTAAGTCTGTCAACTCCTGTCCCCAATAAGTTCCTGATTTTCTCCTTGATTTGCATCGGCAAATGTCTGAGCATCTATGTCTGGATGTTCATGTTTTTCTCATGCGCTATATAGAGAATCTGTTTAATCATTTCATAGTTTGACATGTTTTGTGAGCGTGATTTGGAGCAGGTTTTCTCTTCTAGAATGAATTGTTGGGAGATCATGATGCTAGAACTGGAGTTATTGTCCTTGTTTAAAGCTTTTTGACAGACTTTGGCCCACCTGGATTGCATAGCTCGGACGGTTTGGGACTGGTTTTCTGGAATGCTGGGTGGGATATTTTCGTTGGAGTGTGTTTGGTTGGTTCTTGTCAGCCTAGGTTGTTTAATTATTCATTCTTGTGGGCTGTATTTTGGTTTTTGCTGGTGTAGGCTTATTACACCTCGTGTGTACTTTGACCCCCTTTTTTGTTTTAATAAAATTCTCTTGGCATGGATTGGGAAACCAATCCATGTCACCTTTTTTTTAAAAAAAAGTACTCTATTATGATTCATAGGGTATAAATAATATATTTGGGAATGTATTGGAAAAACATTATGGTTTTTTGTAGAGTGAATTATTATAGTGCGTGGGGTTCATTTTATAAGTAGGGGAGATGAAAAATATGGAATTTTGAAAATAATAAATTGTAACCTCTTTTTCCATATGAAAAAAATTGACAAAATGTTTTATTATAAAACCATAGATGATATAATGTCCTTATATGGTGATAAAAAGGGTTTTGTACATGATTCTAGGTTATTTTACACCTTAAAATATTAATTTAACCCGTATATATACACATTTAATCCTTAACAGTGATAACTAATTTTTATGGTAATAACTATAAATTATGGTAAAAAATTAAGTTAAAATCATTAGATAATTTTAATTATTTTTATCCAAAAAATCTAACACTCTTTAAAAAATTAAATTCATATTTTTTGGATTAATTTAATATAAAATTTATCATGTAGATGTATAGAAAAAGTGGTTTTCAAATGTGAATTTTAGAAATAATTAAATGTTTTTATATCAAAATTATATATGAAATTAATTAAAATGTACTATGATGGATTAATGATAATATAATTGAGATAATTTTATTTTTTAATCAATTTGAATAAAAAAGGAAAAGAAAAAAGTTCTCTATTCGGAAAGTTACTAATCAATAAAACCATTAATTATCCATATTATTAAAATAAATTTATTTTAGAAATATAAAAAATTAATCCCAAGTTACGTTTGACATGTTCATTATAAATATGGAGTTTAGGTTTCACATAAATGGTATAACATTTTAATAAATTACTTTTATTACATGTTCACAGAAAAATTTTCTTTTTGAAAAAACTATTTCAAAAAAAACAGTACAAAATATTTAGTATATATTTATCTATATGTTTTATTTATATAAATAATTATAATTAATATTTCAAATTTGGGTATTTCTATTCATACCACCATGTTTAGGTGATATGTTATAATGACCATGTTTAATTATAATATAAATAGTATGTTGTGTTTTGTTGAAACATAGTGTTGAATGTAGCAGAAGCTATTGAAGTAAATATATTTGATAAACCCCATAAATACTACTGTGGTTATAATTATAGAGTTATATAATTTAATTTTTATTGTATTTTAACACAAAATACATGGTCATATTATTTCTGGAATGATCTTCATCATATCCCAAAAATCTTATCCCACATTATTCCCTTCATAGACATTCTATACATAAAACCATTCTTTATATCTTATGGAAATTGATATATAATAGTTGGAGAGATGAGATTTAATGAAAGAACAAAAAAGTGGATAACAATTTGTATTCATATATTAAAATGTTATATATTAATTTTCTAAAACGTGATCATAATATACACAAACATATCTAACAAGTTATAAACCATATATAATGAGTCATAGAAGTAGGATTTTTGTTAATAGAAGACATAAAAATTATGTGTGAGGAATAAACAATAATAAATTAGTATATTAAGACTACATCCTAATCCTATTAAAATTTAATAAGAGTGTGTGACAATATCATAGGTTTATAAAATCATTTCATTAGTTGAGGCTCGTTACTAAGACCCTTATCACATAATGGGAAATCTTTTCTAATGGATTTAGTTAACTCACCAACATATTTTAATTATTATAATGGTTTTACTCACTATATCCTCTTACAATATATCATTATATATTAACTGTTATCTATTTCATTAAAAGGTTATAGAATCTTCATCGGAATCATTATATAATGAGACCAAACAAAATTTTGTGACGCATTCATAAAATAATTTAGAATTTCATCATAGTGTAATTAACCAATGGTAAAGAAATTAATTTCATGAAATCATTCTTGAAACTTCATCATCATAGTTGATGTAGAGAGATAATGTGCATGGATTCATAATAACAAATCCCTTGTGAAGCATAACACTTATAAATGGATGTTGTAATTGATAGAAAATTTCATAAAAATCATTACAAATAATCGTTAATAATCAATAGAAGACATCCAATTTCTTCTCGAAAAAGCATAAAATATAATTCCCCAAAAATGGGAGTATAGTTACCTTTTAAAACAATTGAATCTTTTATTGTGTGATGTAAGAGAGAACATTATTTTCACACATTTCTAAAAACTCAAATTCTTGTCATCTGAAAAACCAATAAAATTTGAAATTTAAATTATTCATAATTAAATTTATAAGTAGTGAAATTTAATTTTTTTAAAAAATTTATGTATAGATAAAATTATATTCAAGAATTTAAAGTGCATGTATATGGGAGTGAATGATTCCCAACCCAAGAAGATAAATAAGGGTTATTTCTCAATGAAATATCATTTCTATCATTATCAATAACAAATAGAGGTAAATGAATATAATACATATAAATATAGAAATTATTAGACAGAAAAATGTGTTAGTTTTAAATAAATTCACCAAATGATTACCCTCTCATTAAATTCAACATCGAAAATTCCTAAATAAATTGAGATTATACTATAAAACCCATTCGATGTTCTCAAAATACATCAAACACATCATTATCATCTTATATAATATATTTTTATTTATTATTCATATAATATATACAATTATTCATAATAATAATTCAAAATAGAACTTCTTTATAATTTATATTTACCCATTTATTAATAATTATTTTTAAAATTGTCATTAGAGGTGTTAAAACTTATATTTTCCAATGATTTTTGTTTTCAATGGTTTTGTTCCCCAAACCGTTGTCACTGTTTATTCATCTCTAAAAAATAATTCTTATCATAATTATTAAATTTATTTTAGTGAAACCATCCCTCCAACGATACATCTCTTAATTTGTTAATGAAGAAAGGTAGATAATGACCCCCCAAGTCACGCCTCAAGTAGGCCTTAGGGTGGTTGCAATCACCATTGGTATACAATCTCAAAAATTTGGACACATTCCCCTTTTTATGTAAGACATGATACGGAGGAAAGATGTCCTTCCACAAATATATCTGTTTACTATATATATATATTCCATTATATAATAAAGATGAAATCCATCTCATAAGCATATTTAAAATACAAATGTTATGAATACAATGTAACACCAATGTATATACCAAAATCTAGGATAAATAATGAAACAATAGAAATCCCAACGTCTGATGTAGTGATGTTTATCATAGTCCATGTAATACTCTTGGAAACCAAAATTGTTTTTCTATGTGTAGGTTGGCCATACAAATATACTTTATAATAAAAACAAAATTCATTCGTGCACAAGTAAAGGAAGCATAATGATCCTCCTATGAGAAAACAAAAAACCGAAAACAACAACAAAGTAGGTATACTATCCACCAAAACCTTAATAAGTTATTTACATCAAATAATGCATGTCAAATAGTAAAATATATGAACAACGAACATAGAATACCCCAGATAACATTCATACTAGTCTACCGCTCTCAATCCCTAATGAAAAATGTCATGTCACTCCCATCTCTTTCAGATACACCACCACATAACCCACAATTAGAGACATGAGCCACACAAATAGTTCCATCACAAGAGAAATTAAAGCTCATCACGTACCTACTACACACACCTAGCCCTCACAACTGGTCTTATCACCTAGGAAAACGAAGCTCCTCGCATCCCTCCAGCACACACCAAGGCCTCATAGACCATATAATACCACAAAAAAACATGAAAAAACACGACACATATCATACTAATGAAACCAGGGAATGTAAATCTCGCATGCACACATCGGGTCCTCATAAACCAAGACCATCCAGAAGGATCTTTGGCATTCACCACTTAGAAGGAGTAGAGAAGAGTGGGTGTCCAGCCATCTGTCCTTCCACCTGGATGTTTGGGAGAAATAACCTCTATCATAATGATGGGGAATTATTTAAATTTTGTACAAATAGGGTGGGTGAAAATAGAAACCACACGAAAATACATGTATTTATATATATACCATACACTCCTTCCAATCTATCACTTCTCAAACAAACAACCATCCCACTACACTACAAACCATGCGACTACCCCTAAATGCGCAACCACAAAACAAGATAGAAACTCAATTCATACCCCCATCCCAATTGTATAACCAATTATCATTATTTATTAATCAATTAATTTATTCATTACACAATTACCAATGAAACTACCAAATACAAGCCATAATAAACAACACAAACAATTCCATCTCAGTTGTTGAAGATATAATAATCTAAAGTCGAGTCACATTCCTATATGTTTAACACCCATGCCAACCACTTCAATCATCATTATTCCAAGTCATTAGGACCAGACCATCAAATCACTAATGACTACCCAAAGCTCAGAGCGACACTGAGAAAATGTTCACAGCACATCTAATCTAACCTGCCATGTTGCATAACTACACTGCACCCAACAAATCCAACAACAAAAACATAGAACCACACAACTATAGCCCCATTGTTTATCACATATCATGTATTCCGCTATTATCCATTTATCAACCTGATATTCCATTACACCATAAAAAACCAAGGTAATTAATATTCATATTTAAAAGGGTATTCCGTATTTTATTTCCACCAGTTAATTCAGGTGTAATAACAGAAAATTTTTTACCATCTAAAATCCATTTATTAGCCGAGTGTAATTGGATAACCAATTTTATAGAAATTGTTTAATAGAAATATAAAAATCATGAATTCCAAAATCATTAATCAGTGAAAAAAATTATTGTCAATTTTCAGAATTTTCAATAGGCATATATCCTTTAATATCTACAACATTGGTCAAAATATTAATATAATTGTAAGACAATACAAAACATACCCAACCCATGATTTTTTATTTAAAACATCTAAATTTGTATTTAATAAATTTTTATTCAATTATATCTATAAGGATACATCCATACACCAACCCTACATGATACATAATTGAGAGAGATTAATAAAAATATACCCCGATGAATATATGATTTGTACTTCATTATATCACAAAGACTTGGGCATACAAAAAATAGGGAACTCCATGGGAAACATGAACAAGCTGGTGTATCACAAAGGCATGACTCATGGGGGAATAAATATTATGTGCGAATATACTTGGTTAAATGAGAAGGAATGAATGATGGAAGTCCCCTAGATTATAAGGATTATATCCAAGACTCATATGATATGAAAATGTTTTGAATTTACATTAATTCTGGATCTCCAAGAAACCAGATGGCTTGACTATTTAAGAGCCTCAATATTTTTATAAATGTCAATGATTAAATTTATGCTCGTACATTGAATTAGATCCAAAACCACACAGTTTTGTTATTAAATACACATTACATCAATTAAAATGATTAAGGGAAGAAATTGGTAAAACCTGAGTAATTATGGAAAAGATGAATAAATGGTAAACTATTTAAAAGGACTCATCATTTGATGATTCAATGATACGAGATACAGATTTTAGTTACCTATGTAAGCTATGACTGTAACTCTCCATTCCGACTAAATATTGTGACTCATCATTCGAAACTACCACTGTGACTCACAGTTCTGAATCACCGATGCGAGTAACTGTTATGACTCATCGATGTGACTCACCGTTCTGAGCTACTCTTTTGAAGAATTCAGAATTTTGAAAAGTGTTGCAATTTGTAATTTTGATGACCCAAAATATGTAAACAACTAGATTATTATAATGTAATGGACTACAGTGGTTCAGAAAATTAAATCACATACCTATCAAACTATTCTCATCCTCAAGAAATAAAAATTAATTTTCCGAAGAAAAAGGGGACAAAACAACCACCCAACATGATATCTTTCAAGGATACCACTACACTTGAAACACCACTAACTACTGAAAACATTGATATCAATTTATAAACTATCATTATTTATTTGAATGATGTGGTGGGAGCATCATAATCCAAGAACACCTCCACTTACATTCGATATCCTAAACAACCATAAGGTACACAACAAAATCACATCAACAACACTATCACAACTTGTGAATTGAGAAATTCATTCCCCATTATCAAGATATTATCAACTATGGGGTGAACGGGATTTACCACATTAGTTTAATCATATACCCATTAACACATCTCTTTTTGGAATCGATTCCTCCCCTCTTCATGTTTTTGGACAATATCATTCATTATAGATAAAAGAAAAAACTCATTTCATAATTTTTTTTTTTGACAATTACCTAAAAATCCATTGTAGAACAGGGATAACCAGAACACAACATAGGGTACTAGGAACATATCATATATTCTCTCTCGCATGAAATATCTTCTATGAAACCATGACTCCATATATATAGAACCATAGAAATATACCACACATTCAGAACCTTCTCCCAATGTTACTAGACCTCAATCGAACGCTCCATATACATCACATTGACATCCATATCTGAAACTACCCAGTCAATGAAATGAGATCCATCATGTATTTACATGAAAGTATAAATTCATGGAAGGAATCGTGGATCCTCTCTATCTAATGTGGTATCACCAACTGCTAAGACACCACACCAACTTTCTACAACACCTTAGAGGGTATGACGAACATGTGATAAATATTACACCCTTTTCCAAATAACCAATTCCCATATCGAGTGGTTATATAAAAGAACACATGGTCCCTATCCTCAAACTCTAAGGGCCTTCTCCTATGATCGAAATACAAAATATTAGGGTCCCATGATGCTTTCATTTTCACAGGAAAAAGTTGAACACTCTCTGCTATGCTCTTCACTAACTCGATACTAATAAATGTTGTTTCTCCAACCACTATCCAGAATAATGTTGAATGATATACCCATCCATACTAATATTTGAAAGGATCTATACCAATGTAAGAGTGGTAGATTTAATTACACATAGACTCTACCATGTACCTTTGTCACAACCATTATTTTCCTATGTCCAAGATGCATGATATCAACATGTCTTCCATCATCTTGATATTATTTTCTATCATCGCATCTGTGTGAGGGTGAAAAGATGTGTGGATGCATAAATCAGTGCTAAAATCATGCTGCAATCCCATCCATACTTGTGAGTTAAAACATGGTTCATGGTCTAATACAATATATATCATAACTCCATGCAACCACACCACCTCATCCACAATTCGCATTGCTATGGAATCCACTATGACTGCCTCCTTGATCTCTATGAAGTGAGACTATTTTGACAGCTGCTCCACTACTTCCCGGATATCATCAAAACAACCCTAGGAACTGGGTAACTCTAAGATGAATTCCAAATATATTTGATCTCAAACATACTCAATAACATCCAATGATTTCAAAAACCCACTGGTAACATGGTGCTCGACCTTCATCTTCTTGAAGACAAATAATCTTTCCTTAAACTCTGCTACTACCAGCTTTTTTATAGGCCAAAAAAACTGCATCTTCAGCCCTTTGTGAATTATATATATTTTTGGATTCACCATTAAGGGTTACTTCTGGAATTTACAAATGACTCCCTCACAAATCACTATGAGAGAGAAAAAAACCTTCCATAGAAAAACATCTTATTATGTAAATCCTTCGACTATCCCACTAGAGTATCACCATGGCCAACATGATCCCATATCACCTCTACCAATGAGTATCCCCACAAAGACTCTGCCACATGTTGCAGCATGTAACACCACACTATTATTTAGAATAGAAAACCTCTACCACCATCCATTCTTGCATTTTCACACAAGGATGCTAACAGATCCATCTCTTTTCAAGCATCTGTATATTCCAGAAAAAACAACCTTTTACAACGTTATTATCAAGTCATCAGACACAAAATTCAAGTTTCATGTGGTGTAGGATTCCTTGAAATCATTTTCCTAAAAAAACACCACCCACATCCATTTTCACATGTTCAAATATAACTAGAAAAATATATACCCCAAAATATTTAGATCTATTGAGACCACAAAGAACATTTTAATGAGGTAATGCTTCCAAAAAATTCATCACAAACCAGAATGATTCTAGCACCAGACCATTGGTGGAATAGTTCTCTTCATGGGGACATAATAGTCAAGCACCATGAAAGATCACATCTCATTATTGCATCAAGATGTTTCATAATACTATATATAAGGAATCAAAAAAATATTGAACATCACCCTTGTTATGGAAACCATAGAGCTAGAGAATAGACCAACATCCCCTAAATAGAGAGGATCTCTTCCTAGAACTGCTCTCTCTAGAAAATTTATTATTCATTTTTTATAGATATTTCAACATAGATGACGCTCATGATAATTTGGGTTCAAACCACTATTTATAGCATGCAATACTAAGAAAACTACATTTTTCTACAACATTCTTGAGTGAGACCCAACAAACATCTTCTTCAACCTTTGAGGGGTCCACTATTACACCCTACTAAGACACTAAATGCCCTGGGAAATTAACCTCCTTGGTGAAAACATGAACCAGAAAAACATTCCATAGAGAAGGAGGCATTGATGAACTAACAAGATAGTCCTGATATGCTCGACATGATCCTCCTATGACCTTTTGTAGACAAGGATGACATTGATAATCATTATGATGAACAAATCTAATAACTGAGATAATATGGAATTCCTATGTCCCATAAATGTAGCTGGTGGATTATTAATTTCATTGGACATGACCACAAAATTGATGGTACTATACCTGCATCTAGATGTATTATTTCAGATATAATGATCCCTCACCATCAAATTGTGATATCCAGACCACAAATCAATGACAAAAAAATTACATGCCCCTCTGAGTTTGTCGAAAATATGTTATATCCTCGAGAGAGGGTAACAGATTGTGATCATCACCTGATTCAACCTCTAGTTGTCTATAAAAAACACCTTACCAACATACACCTTCTTCTAAAAAAATACTAGAGCACATGATAACAACAATCATGGCTGAATAAAACCCTTCTATATCAGATTGTCCACCTTGATCAGAAACTCCCGCATCTCTGAGGTGGAATCCGATAAAGAGCCATCAATACCATGGATGCATCAGGAAGTAGTTTTATCCTAATCTCAATGTCACTTAAAGGGGGTATATTTACAACTTACCTAGGGAAAATTTTAGGAACACCATATCATATTTGGTGATCCACAACATCCCAACATATACTGATTCAATGAACAACTCATCCAACAAGTAAAGAAGAGGCTCTACAAGCCATCATCCCACCTAATAGCTCTCTTCACTATCAGATGCTGCAATATTACCATGCATATCTTAAAACATGACTATCTTATGAATTTATTCACAAATACATACACATAATACAACCCGTCAATTCTGTGAATGATATCGTATGGAAACATCTCTAGCTAAAAAAGAGTCTCATGGGTCTGATGCAGCCTCATCATCAATCTACATTCCCAGAACACATAAAAAAAGATATTCTGACCTCATACTGTTTTATTAATCACTAGGGGCATGAGAAGCCTCTCTAGGTCTAGTACCGAAGCATGGTATGGATTGGGTGTAACAAATGAGTGAAAAGATCATGGAACCAACATAGCACAATTAATGGTACTAAATTAGTTGAACGTTCCTCTAATGATATCTGGACCTGTTGGAAATTCTACCTATTTTGTGTGAAACAAACCACAACCAGATCCTCTACCCCTTTTGAATGACTGCATCCAAAACCATGCTAGGGTCATGGTCCATGAGTGACAAACTGAGGTAGGCCTCAACCTACACTATCTCCCCTTGATGCAGCATGAGACTTATGTCCCTGCTACTGAAATAGCCTAGTTGGAAACATCTTCTAAGGCTGGCGTAGAACATATGTACATTTACCATACTTAGATCGATCAACACCTAGACACTTTTTTTAAAATTCCCATACACTCCACAGATAAAATAACTCAGTACCAATTTCATTGGAATAGCTCGAGGTCCAGAATGTCGAAATGGAAACTACTGAGGTCAAATATTAGCCAGTTGAAACCTCAATGGTCCCAACACCTACTATCTTCTAGTGACGGTCTTTAATATCAAAGAACATTATTGGATCCCCTATCATGTTGGGCCTCGACATGATTTCATAAACTTGATTACCTCAACCATCTTATAATACTCTATATATGTTTGCAATGTAAATGGATTAACTCAATACTGGATAGAAGGATAAAGTTCCACCGCATGGCATCTCATATAGTACTCCACATCCAAAAGAGATCTAGGATGTAGAAATATATATCCTTGAGAATAATCCTCAGGTCTCATACCAACGCACTCTTATACATGACAGAGATTAACTCTTGCCTCATCACATCCATGGTGGTCAATGAATAAAATTTTTCTCGGAACTCCTTCTCAAAAAAGTCCCACAGAAAGTTGACTTCATTTTTCTCCCTATTTAAAATGTCCACTACTAATGCATAGAAGCCCTCATCTTACTCACTTCTACGTTATTATAGTACTCTATTAGAGAAAAAATCAACTGGAGGTGATCTTAAGACCATTGAGCATGCCCTTCATATCCATGTCTAAAAAACAACCATTGTAATTTCTGACAACATGCCATTGGAAATCATGTAACTTCTTGTACCACTAGTCATACTCCTCCATTGGATCATCCCTCTACCAATCAATCAGACCAACCTACTGAGACTGAACATCCCTAACCACACATGGTTGATGACCAGGAGCCCTAGATGAATGTTAAACAATGAATTCCTAATCCCGGATATTAATTTTTTTTATTAATATTAATTTTAACTTGTTTAAATAATTGTTCATATCAAATCTCTCCAAAAAATTCCTTTAGAAACATAAGTCATTATAATTCATGTACCTTTCCTTGGGTATCTACTATATAAATGATATATTCACACCTTTTTATTCAGTAGGCTCAGAGTGCATTCATCGGATCATTACCCCCCCCCCCCAAAATCTCATGCCATAGTCAGTCTTCCCTATCCTATGTCGAGCACCATGATTGTTTCACACTTTTCCCCTAAACACTCATGTAATCATCACTATGAATAACTGCACACTCAATCCTATTACTCAACTATCAGACTCTGATTAAATTCTTTCATGACCCCTTACCTCCAAATATGTCCCTTTATAGCTAGAAATGAATAAAATGGATATAATGACAACAAAATCCTACCTCAAGTAGGCCCTGAGGTGGATACCAACACCATGGGTATGTAATCTCACAAAATGGGAAGAATTTCCTTTTTTAATGAAAACATGAATTAGAGATAGGATGTTCCTTCCCTAAAAAACACAGAATATTATATATATATATATATATATTACTGAAAAAATACATCCATCATGAATGATTAAAATAATTCTTTTACTAAAATAATGAAACACCAATGAAAATGATAAAAGAAAGGCTAAAAATTGATAAAACAACTATCCCAACATCCAAGCTAGTAAATCCCATTATGATCAATTGAATCCTCATGGAAACATGAAAACAATTATATATAAATATAGTAGTCATACATGTATACATAGTTAGAAAACCCTAAGACTCTTTTAACATTTTGAATGAATCATACCTATTTTCTTATGAAAAAAATAGTAGATCCAAAACAACACCTAAAATAGATATACTAAAACCCCCAACCAAAAATACAATCCTAGGCCTCACATATAGTCTTGTGAAATGGGAAAACATATATCATCCCATCCCACCAGAAAACACATAGGCCTCACAGCTAGTCCCATCGACTGGGAAAGAGAAGCTCATCACATCCAACCCACATACAGTTGGGCCGCACAGACCATGTTATATCCTAAAAACACCTTGGAAAGGACAAAAAATATCTTCTTAAATACACATGGAAATGAAAACATCTCCCACACACACCACAGACTCAAAAAAAACTTGGCCAAAGGATATTGGGTTATCACTGTCTTAAAGATGGACCAGGTAAAAGTGGCAGGCTAGCCATCCATCCTCCCAAAGGGATGTTCAGGGAAAATATCATCCCCTGGGATGAAGGGGGTGTTCAATATATAGATTTCAACTAGGGATAGGTGAATATATAAATCACAAGAAAATATTATTATATACATATAGATATCAAACACTCAGTCCAACCTATGGGTTCCCTATGTAAACAACCATCCCCCAACACTACCAACCATCTTGTTACATATAAATCCACAACCACAAAACAACAAAAAAACACAATTCATACCCCCATGAAATTCATTAAAAAATTAAAATGAAATTATTAAACAATTAATATACCAAATATATCTTTACTTTGTAAACTACTAATCACAACCGACTATTATGAAACACAACCAAAGTCATATAAAAAGGTGAAGAGCCAATAAAATAATGTAACTTTACATTCCTCAAAATTTACCACCCATGAAATCCACTACCACCATAATTATTGAACTTAATTATCCCCAATCCATATTATCCCTAAAGAAAACCTCCAACTCACATATAAACCCAATAACACTTCTCACCACATTTATTGTTAGCATCCATGATGTATAACCACGCCACACGCAACACATCCAACAAGACAAAAATGGAATAACCCAACTATAGCCCCACTGCATAACAATGAACATCCATTCCAAAATAAATCAATCTATCAACTTGATATTACATTACACCACATATACCATTGAAAATTATATTTATATATAATATGGAATTAATCATTAAATTTAATATTTTTTATTCTTGGATTATCATAGATATTTTTTGATCTTATGGTGTCGATTTATTAGCAAAGTGTAAGTGGTTAAATAATTCCATTAAAATTGTTTGAAAATAACTAATCATAATTCAATCAAAAATTATTACTCAGTGCATATATAATTAAAACCAAATAAAAATATTTTTAGTATGAATATATCCCAAATTATTCACAAAATTCAACTATTTATCGATAAAACTGTACAACTAAATGAAACTTCTCTCATCCCATATTTATTGAATTAAAAGTGGTTCAATTATCTTTAATAATTTATATATATATATATATATAAGTATATATTCAAAAACCTACCCATTAATATACACAATAGACTGAGATGAAGGAAATCATACCTCGATGAAATGATGACTAACAGATCCATATTTCATCAAGGCAGGGACAAGAAAACATATTGGAACTCAAATGAAAACATGAAACCCCTACTGCAATAAAATGAATGAATCATCAGAGAAGAAATATTAATGGTTCCTCAAACCAAGAGAATAGATAATGAATTACTGAAGGTAAGGCACATATATTTGAATGATTCGATATAAGAATAACATGGAATGAAAAAGTCTTGAATTTCTAATAAAGTTGAATATAAAAATACCATATAGTTTAACCGTATAAGAGACTCAAGAATATTTTTAAATTTAATGTTATAATTTATTCACTATTATTGGGCTCTAAAAACTTATAAATGGTTTTAAATTCATTTCAAATCAATGAAAATGTTAATGGGGTCAAACAAAAAATACTGGAGAAATTCGGAAAAAAATGGAAAAACAAAAATTTGTTTTAAAATGACTCACCATTAGATGTGTCACCGGTACGAGATATCAGTGAAATTAACTAGTGCGATCTACTGGAAAAAGATACTGGTGCGATTCACAAGTGAATGATTAATTAGAAAGATTCTAGTGTGAGTAACCGGTGTGAGATACCACTACAACTCAACATCCTGACTCACAACATCAACTCAACATTTTGAACAACCACTGTGACTCACCATTCTAATTCACTTCTATGACTCACTATGGTGTCACACCACTGTGACTTAGCATTTTGATTTGCCATTGGAGAAACTGGAAATATTCTAAAGTGTTGAAATGAGTCAACTTTACATTACATAACACATCAACATATAATACCTTCATAATGTAAATCACCAGAGAGGTAAATGAAATTACATATATTTATTATATAAAAATTTATTTCCATTCATATAATGTATTGTTAAAAATTCAATAACATCACTTCATGGAAATTGTAACCCATATAGATATACGAGTGACGTTTTCTACTTCCAACAAATTGAAGGAATGGATGGTAGATAATAGTGTATATTTATAATATCATAATAACATCATATATATATATATATATATATTATACATTCATTTAATATTCACTTATAACTATCCATGTTATGAATAAATGAATAGTAAATCATATCAGCATGTCGATTTGGTTGTCCACATGTACTCAAGAGCAGAAGTAACAATTTACAACAGATAAAAAATTAAGAAGGTAGAAAATATTTGAACTGATTAAGAATATTAATATTTTATTAATATCATATGTATCCATTTATTGGAACTATATTATCATGAATTCGAAATAATGTTGAAAAATAAAACACATTTGTTTGTTGAGGTGGTAATCGTCACGTATAATTCAGTGATTTTTTCATTTTACAATGTATAGATATGAGGAATATAAATGGTTATTTCATAATAAAATAACATTTTTGAATAATGGTCATATATATTTTATTTAACAAGAATGATTAATAACTTTTTGAAGATGGTACAAGAAATAATAAACAAAAAAAGTAGGTTTTGAGTTATACATCTCATATGGAATGATTCATTTGGTATACTCCTAAGTTCTTCAAGGATGGTCATTTTATGAGAACAAAAAAATCACAATTGTAGAGAGGAATGGTGGGAATGGAAAATACTATAGTAATCAAGTACTATGTATATATGGGAAAAAGAATATTCCCTTTAGATTTGAGGGGTATGGAACACGTGTAATTATTATTCACAAATAAATATTATAATCATCAAACTCAAGGTAAAGTGGCACAAATATAATTAAATTCAAATAATATGGTGACATGGTTTGAATTTCCATTATCACATAAGAATTAAGAATATATTTTTTCATCATTAAAAAAATATTTATCCATAACTATCCTTTTATATTGATCATTTATGGTGACAACAATTTTACCAACTATACTATTCATAATGAATAACAATTAAATTATCCCCTTAATTTAATATAAATACAATAATTATAAATTAAAAAAATTCATTTTTGAGGAATCAATTTTTATATGTTAATGAAATTAATTTCAATATATGTTCACATATCACAATATAAAGTAGTTTTTTTAAATATATTTATATGTAAAAAATTATCTTATACCAAAATAAAATAAAATTTTATTTTATATGGATTTATTTAAATTATATATAATAATATAAATATTATGTTATTTCTCATGTAAATATAAAATAAAATTATAAATTTATATAAAATTATTCAATGAAAATAAATAATAATTTAAAAAAATGAATTTTCTTCTTGTTCACTCAATAATAAATCCATTTAGTAAAATGCCGAAAATCACTATGATGTAATTTTTATATATTTATTAAAATAATGATGATATTTTATATATAATCAAGTTATTAAATTGTTTATATTTCTATGTAAATATGTAATATAAAATAAAATAATAAATATTTTGAAATAATAGTATTTTGATTGGATAAAATGATTTTATTCTCATCCATATAATTCAACAAGAATTCAAATATATGATAATTCATTTTATTATATAAATATTATAGTTATATAATTAAATAGTATTTAATTAATTATTAATTTATTATATTGATAAAAAAATATTAAAAAGTAATTTTTATGAAAATTATATCTTTTTAATTTAAATAAAATTTAACATCATTTTTATTACATTGATATTCACTGTACAATTATTTATTAATTTAAATGAATAGAATCAATTTAATTGAATTATATAGTATATCATCGTACTTCTATGATCAATTTTAATTTAAATAATTCTATAAAACCCATCATATTTATTATATATCAACTCTATATTCGGAAATCATTTCCTGTTACAATAATCCATTAATTTTTTCTTTTCTAAAGAGGTAAACATAAATTCATTAATGATACTATCTATTAATTCATTAATTATGATAATATTTAAATAATAATTTGATTAAAAATAATGAATCTATAAGATATATAATTAACAAAATATATAATAAACCTATTATAAATACATATTTTACCCATCATTTCCGATTTTGGTTCTAGTACTCCTGCGTGACAACCCTAGATATTTTGAAAAATATGGATCTATTTCTTATGATTCAATAACTAATATGGATCCATATTGATGTCCATAATCATACTCCATAATTTTTAAAAAAATATTTTTTAGAAAATAAAATTATTGATAACACAGTATACAACATATAATATATACATATAATAAATTACAATATAAAAAAATTATTTTTTATTACCAATGGTTTGTATAGAATTAAAATAAAATAAACAATATGTCATATTTTTTTAAAAGAAAATCCCTCCATATTATTGGTAAAAGTAAACAAATTTTTTTTATTTTTCATGAAATTCACTCATTTATGATCATTTATTTACACATTGGGTAATAATTTCTTATTTTGCATATTATTCAGTTTGTTAAAATTTATGTTTCCAAAATTATTACACAATAAATAAAAAGATCCCACTATATATATATATATTATTAATAAATATATTTACATCTTATAATTTTTTATATAAGTGGCCATTTAATAAAAACTTCAAATCATTCCATTTAAAATTGTATTTTACAACATGTATAATATGAAATCAATTCTTATTTAATATGATCCTTGTGTCTGATTTGTAGGAAATATAAATAATGTATGATACATTATTTATAATATAAAAATATCACTAGGGAAACATGAGGTCAACCACCCCCATCAATCAAATCTTTAGGTTTTCCCAATTTCCATTGAAGTGATCAATCCAATTTTTGACAGATGCCAATAATATTAAGAGGTTTTTTTGTTTACATATATCGTGTTGAATTATATGTAACTAGAAATGATGAGTTTTCCTTAATCCAATTAGCTTCTATGATAATGTATTAAAAATTATCCCTTTGGATCGTGTTTCTTTAATTATTATTGTATATATGAAAATACTATTTGAACTATCCATGCATAACATATAAGTATCACACCCAATTATTCATATTGAAATAGGACATTTCTTTTGAAAAATGGGTATTATGAGATGTTTTCATTGAGGAACTAGGTGGTACCACTCCACCTACTTATAGGTCATTGAATTAATCATTATTAGGATAAATTCCCTCCTTATAATTTTTCATTCAGCCAAAATTTATTAGACATTTTGTAACACAAAGGTAAAAGTGTCCAAAATCGTTTTTTATAAGAAATCATGACATTATACTTTTTTGGGGTGTTTTTTTTATAATGTATGTGATAGATGGTATCATCCTTATTCATATTCACATCATTATTATGTAAAATAATGAATTTAATTTAAAAATCATTCCCTATGCTATATTTTTAATATAATATTTAATGAATTATTATTTCATACTATGAATTTGCATAGCACTAAAACCCTGGTGACATAATTTGTCACAGAATATTTTATACCCACATTACCATTTTAAGGATTAGGTACTAATTGAAGAGATCATTGACTAATGGGTCGAGTATGTATCCTTAAAAATGAATTCATCATTCGGTTATATATTTCATCATGTAGGAAAATGGAAGGGTATCGTTTTCATGTGTGGATAACATTATAATTGAGGGAACAATCACCAATATAATAGTTATAAGAATCATGTTTATAATTTTTTCCCACTCTAAGAATATATTAAAATCCATAAAATCATATTTATGGTATAAAATCTTCATAATTTTTTCGTATTTTTCTGGAAAATATTATGAAAATTAAATTAGACAGTACTTGATAGAACTCATGAAGGCATGTTATATTCTCCCTAATTCATATAACTCTTCTAAATTGATAAAAACTATTTGTTTCATTATTATATTATTTATAATACAACATTCTATTAATACCCAATACATATACATAATGGAGAGTATGACACGACTAATCATTGTATAAATAATGTAAGGGAGCGATTTTTTGTTTTTATCTAGAAAAATCACATTGATATATATTGAAGAATTCAGAGGAATATAAATTGTTTTGGGGTTCATGGAATTATAATTGGATTACCTGGATGTAATATTTCATCTAATGGAAATTCCATTTCATTGGTGATTAAGTAACCTATTTTATTTGGGATCATACCATTAGGAATTGGTGGAGTCAAATTCAATTAATTAATGCCTTCATATTAAATAATATCCAATAGATTACACAGAATTTATTAAATATCATAGATCAAGTCTGGTTTGATCAAAGATCCATAATATACACATTTTCTTAACTATTTTGACTCCAAATTAATAGAAATTATAACCTAGATGATAATTTATTCAAGATAATGATCACCTATAAAAACAATTGGTTCCACACATATTACAATAAAATGGTGTGTAAATTGAAATTCATTCCCTCAATGAACAACATTGTGTGATTTCATATGCTAGCATTCAGATCTGTGTGCTTTTTTATGTTTAACACTATCTAAAAAATATTACCTGAAAATTTTCATTTTAAATAATGCAATGCGTTTTTCAATTAACAATATGAAACATTCAAACCAATTTTACAATATTTGATTCTATTTTAAAACATAATAATAATGATATTATAGAATTTTCTAGAGATGATAAAATGGGACCACACAATTCCTTTAAATAATATCTTAAAACCCACTTATAAAATCAAAAATAATACCCTATAAGAAGGAAAGGGCATACATATAGGTATTTATTTATTTGAACCTTTATATAATAGCGAAAATTCATCACTGAAAAGAGAAATATGTGGATACAACCTTTAACATGTGACCCTTATGACCATCTGGTTTTATCCTATATAAGTTCAAAAATATCTATTATATCGTTATATATTGTGAGGGAACATTATTACCATGTTGCACATAACTTCTCATGGATATATTAGAGTAAATTTTTTAATTTATTTGTAGTGGACCCACTCCAACAACCATATATGTTAACCGAAATGTATTCCCATGATTTATCACAATTTTATTTCATGGTTCATTAAGGGTTTAAACTCATTTTTCATAATTTATGTGATCCAAATACAATTTTCTATGGATTATATACTCTTTTTGTGCTCCCCTCAAACATCTGATGTTATATATTATAATTAACTTAAAAATATGATGTCGCCACATGTTATGTTGAGTTATAATCATTATTATGTTTTAAATAATATATTAAACATTTCCTGAAGATTTATATAATTAAAAAATCCCTTAATAGAAAATTTAATATAAATTCCCCCAAAAAGTATCATGCAAAAAAAAATTCCACAGTTTGGATACCATCATGTATCAACTAACTCACAATGTTATGTTTATGACAAATGTTTATCCATTTTAAATTAGATGAATTTTTATATTCAATATTTAGTGTTGATTGAGAGTGAGGATTTTCAACAACTATACACATTCACATATTCCACAATGAGATATCATTTTAATGATATACAATCTATTCATCCTATATAATAGTACATTATAGATGAAAATTTAGTATTCCATTGTCAATCCTATCATGATATTTATAATCGATCATCCAAAGATCAATCCAGCTCCAATTTTTAAAACACAACAAATTATAGTAGACTGAAAATCTAAACAACATGATAAATACCGTTCAATAATCTTGGTTTTCCAGAAACAAATTTAAAAAAATCTATATAAATCTGAAAATATTTTTTTTGCTATTTTGATTCCATAAAATTATTCAAAACCAGGTTTACTAGTTTACCTACTAAATTTTATAATGAATAATGAAATATTGATCTTATAATAATCATATAATACATAATACACCTAAAAATTTGAAAATATTTCAATTTGGATACTACCTTACTAGTATTTGGATGCATTATACACCTAAAATAAAAATTTCCATAAAATGTTCAATAATAAAATTATCCAAACCACATAAAGATATTTTCCATATAATGATATTTTTAAATATAAAATAGTTATTATTCTTACTATTATTTATTTGCAAAATAATATTTCTATCACATATTAATTTTTTATACATGTTTTGGAAGGAAATATAAATATGTTCATTTAATTTATTATTTTTTGTTTCAAATAATACCATTTAAGTTATATATAAAAAATAACATCACAATGGTCATTAAGAATACTATTATAAAAATATTTATCAAATTTATAATGTATATAATTATTTGATTCAATTAATTATTTATAATTATAATTCAAATATATTTTTTAAACAATATATGAACGTCAAAAAATTGAATATGTTGTGTAATATTTATCCTTAGAGTTGGTACATATATGATTCAAATCTAATTCATTATTTATTAATGTGTTTTAATAACCAATTGTGGACAATAAATATCAGAAATGGTTTTTATGGTATGAATAAATGTTATACAAGTGTTAATAGACACATAAATTTACGTATTGAACTAAATAAATCTATCATATTGAGAAAACCCATCTGAAAAAATATAGCATTATATTTTTTAATTTTAATTTCACCTTCTTAATATTAATATAAGAAACCACCTAAAACTACTCCATTATGATTCATGAGGAATATTAAGTTATATTCAACAATATTCCCCTCTAAAAATTCCATTCCATCATTTATAGATTCCATCAAATGAGTTTCATCAGAAATTATCATGAAATCAATGAAATCCTTTCAATCAAATTTTTTATTAAGAAAAACATATGTCTTTATAAAAATTATATAACTATTTCCGTCCCAAAATTACATTTAATAATATAATCCTTTTTTCCTCAGAATCTATTATTATTTAATTTTATTCATCTCACTAATTGTACCTTTCATAGAAGATAATATATATGATCAAGGTTCCTCTAGTTGTATTTTTTAAGTGGAGAGGTAATACATGAGAGATCAAATATAAAATCCCTAGATTCACTAACACTAATAATTGTTATTGAGATATTTGATTCTAGAGTCAAAACACTATAATATTTTAAATGCTATTCATATCCATCAAATATAATATAAATCAACTTAATTAACTTCTACAAATTTAGATTCATGTACACTTATATTTATGGTAAAAAAACATAGTGGCTAAAACACCATTATTCATCAAAGAGCTGTGTATTTGTATATATAAAATTATTTAAATTAAAAGTCAATTTAAAATATTTAAAAATTAACCTAGAATAGGGTTTTTCAAAAGTTATACTAATGTGATGATTTCATGGAAATAAGGTTCATTTTATGATTTTCATATAAGATAATTTACATATTAAAAAAACAAGTTATCAATAAAAATAACAAAAAAAAGTAAATAAAAATAACCTATGAGCATATAGATTCCATCATATTCAAAACAATTATAGAAAGATATGGATGATCTCATACAGACCCATTATCAACCAACATTCTAGTATCATTATTATTTTGAGTCATTGAACATTGAATATTGAAATTACATCATGAAAAATTAATAGGTGAAATAAATGATTTACTTTTATTCATTTACGAAATATATATAATTTTTTCATAATTTTCCATTAAAAACATTTAATAAAAATGTTTGACGATGACCAAATAATATTTTTTATTCTCAAATGTCATTATTCAAATATAATAACATTTATTAATTAATTCTATAATAATATAAAAAAATAATGTTAATTGTTCATTTTGTGTGGAAAACCACCCACATGATGCACCATTTTTGATTCATCTTGATTTTATTTCTATATTCAAGATATGAAAAAACTGAAAAAAAATCAAAAAATAAAATAAAAATAACATCATTATTGTTTTCTTATATTGATATTATAGACATTTTTAACCATACACACTCATTGAGATGTAGTGTGTTTATGATTTGGGTTGGTTTAACCACCCACTAAAACATTATTTTAATACTTTATCATTTATGGCTATGAGATCTATTATACTAATTTTTTTTAAGTTTAGTAGAATTTTTTTTTCTAGAATAGTTATATTAATTATTTATCATAGTAATAAAATATTTCTTTCACCACTATATATTAAAAAATACACTGATATTAATTATATTTTCATGATAAAGTAATGAAAAACAATACAATAAATAAATATATTATTATAAAAAATATTTTATAATAATTTAGATTTAGAATAATAATATTCCAAATTATTTATTTAATAATACTAAATTTATTATTATAAAATTTACATGAATTTTACTCACAGAATCTAGAACAATGTATGGGTTTTTAATAGAACAATTCCCTTTTATTGAGATAGAAAAAATGTTATTGCGATTTATTATTCAACTAATTATCTATGATACATAAGGAATACTTTAATTTTTATTCGATCAAAATTTTCAAGGGTTTTAAAATTATACATATAGTACCAATATTATCTAACTCTTTTCTCGATGAATTTTCTTTTTTTATGATTTGTAGGCTCAAATTTCACATCTATTCACATACTTATTATTATGTACCATGGCATATTTGATTGTATTTGGTTACCATGAAAATAATATATTATTTTATTTTCATGTAATTAAAAGGTTTTGGAGAGAAATTTGGTTTCATTTTTATATTGATTTTGATTCAATTGATACAACATTCAAAATTTCCATTCAATAAAATACTACCATATTGATGTTAGATTATTTCTTGTGAAAGTGATTGTTCCATGAGTATGTTCATCAACCCTATGATTACATTTCATTTAAAATTTTATTTTTATTTAGATTATGATACATTTTAAATTTTTTTATTATACCTTCATGATTATAACTCCAAAAAAGTTTATCAATTTTAATAATAATAATTATCATCATTAAATGAGGTTTCACATCAATTCTAATGATTTAAATTTATCAAAAATATATCTTTTATATTAGTAATCCAAATTTCATTATTCTAATGATTCCTTCATTATTTCTTTATAATGATTTTGAAGGCATATTTTATTATCTATTTTTTATGATATAGTATTTAAATAATGTTATTTCAGAATACTTTTCCCTTCTTTCTTACTCAAATAAATTATCAAACACTTAATATTCTATTTGGAAAAATTTTATATTTTTTCAGAAATATATATAAATATTGATTATTTATTTTAAAATTAAATGTTATCAATGTTTTTTAGATTTATTTTTTAAAATGTTTTTTCTTTTCAACATAATATTATTAATTATTCTCTTCAAATATTAAGTATTCTAACTGTTTGTAGGTCCCATTTTTAAAATAATTTATGGATTCCTTACGGTTCAAATGTTGAAAATACTATTTTCAAAAATTTAATATGTGTTTAAATATATTAATTTACCCTATTAAAAATCTATAATTCATAAATAGTAACATTTTCATTAATACAAGATAAAAATTATTTTCTATAAACTATTTTATGATTTTTCAACAAATTTTACTCATTTTCTCTATAAGAACCATTTCAATGGAATTTTATTTTCAGGAAATATCCTATAAATGTTATGATGAAATAAATTTTTGGAGAAATATAATTTTTCAGTATCAGCCATTTACTATCTTGAGTTTAGTTATGGAGATACCATATAAAAAATTTTGAAATTTCTTTTTTTATTTTCACTTGATCATTATTATATATTAAATGGTTATTTATGTTTCACCTAAATTTATGGGTGATTGATTGATGGGGTCCAATATCTCTCCCCAACTAATTTTTATTCTTACAATTTAGGAACTAAAAATTTAAAATCTGCTAATTTATCCAATGAAAAGGATAAAGAAGTTGATTTTTTCCAATGGTAGGGGTACACAAGATGATTTATCCCAATAAAAATCAAAATTATACGATTTATCCTAACATAAAGGTTATATATTATTATTTATCCCAAGAAAAAAATTTCACACAAAATGTTTTATCCCAATACCATGGGTATATGATATGACTATCCCACACCCATGAATGTACGATGATATTTATCCAAAGTCACTGACATATTAAATGTCTTGTTGGGTAAAAATGAAAACAAATTATATTCATATGTTTATAAAATTCTCTTATATAATATTTGTATAACTATGGTTATTTTACATAACTCATGATTAACATATCTAGAATATAAACACTTTTTTCCAGGTATGTGTCTGTTTATTTAAGATAGAAGGACCTTATATATTAAATTTTCAAAAACTATTACTATTAAATTTTTTTAATATGAAATGAATCATCTTATCATGTTTTTTCATATTTTCATGATCTATCCTTGAAAATATGTTGATATGAATATTTTTTCTGTTTTTTATTTCAAACAATTCTTATTTATATCATTTCTATACTTTATGAAGATATTTATAGCATATGAAAATTATTGAGGTGATTCTAGGTATGTTCGATTAAGGATAAATGATTCTATAATAATATTTTTATGTAGGAAATCTAATGATGATACTTTTATGGTACGATATCCTAAAATATTGTTAATGGACATGGTATATTAATTACTAGTAAAACAAAAAAAATTAGATTTTGGAAAGGTAATAGATCTTTTTCATAGTTGCACTATAGTTTAATCACATCACAATTATTTTTTGGTCATTTAATCAATAATCAACTTGGTTTCTGATTAGGGGTACTAAGACCACACACATAACATTACACTCTCTTGGGATATTATTTAGATTATCACATTATCACATCAAACGACTATAAATGACCGATTGTTTAGTTACATAGTGCGATTGAATTGTGAATTATAAGAGAAACCACCTAAATTTTACATACGATAACCTATGATTGATATATATATATATAGAACTAATAATAGTTCTCACTATTGAAATGAGGATAAAGGGGAAATTTATTGAGTTTTAATCCCATTTATCTTATAAATAATGATAATTCCCACATATTATTACTGTTTCATTAATGATGATAATATATTTTTTCATTATGGGGGATCATGGTGGGATCATGTTAATAATGGTTGTGATAAAAAAATATTTTTTATTGATTACAAACAAATGGATATAAGGCGGTGTTTCAAATATTATGGTTATTATCTCACAACCATCTTGAGTGATGATTAAAAATATGAATCTAAATGAATGCGTAATCCCAACAACTAAATGAACATTGTTTTTTCATAGAATATCATATTATAATGATTAGGGTTAATTAAAAATCAATTTAATTTCTATTAATAATATTAAATATAGTAATAAAGAACATTATGAAAATGAAATAAAATAATATTTTATGTGTTGATGGATTTGAAATTGGGCTTCTTGATAAATAGAATAGATGGAGTTGAAATCTATTCCAATGGTGGATAAATATTTCTACTTCATTAAATTTTATGAGATTGGGTAGAAAAAAATAGGTTCCCATGGAATGTGACTTATGGGGATATTAAATGAAAAAATCCTCTAAAACTAATGGGAATATGGATTGTATATGAAATAACAACTGATAATGTTTTAACATGAAAGATAATATGTATAGATACAATTAAAAATAACCAAAAATTAAATGTTTCACACATGTTTTGAATCCCATGTACATGATTATATCTAGAAAATTTTAATGATGAGATATCATGTGTCCAATAAAAACATCTAATAGTATAACAATAAAACCCCATTTCTATAGTCATTCCTTAGGAGATGTTTTTACGAATTTAAATCCTACACATCCTATTATATATAATTTATTTAAATTTTAAATTATTTTACAAATGGTTTAATTATATAATTATAGAATCCCTAATAATTATATTGAGATATCTCATTTCAAATCCAAATTCAACATATGATTTCTTATCACTAGAAGGCTGATGATGAATCTATATATGAAACATTGAATTGTTTTTATTATCATTTTCACACATTATGAGGTTTATTTGTCTTAAATGGATTTGGTAAACTCCATATTTAGCATCTCCATTATTATGGGATATATGAGTTTTTAGATATATCCATGTTAATAAGGTTGATACATCATTTGAAATAAAATCACAAGGCAACACTACGAAAAGGGAATCTTTAAAAATTTCATTAGAATTGAATAATTAAAATTCTAAATGTGAAATTTTATTAATGATGGTATAATTTAATTACTTTCGATTTCACATTATATTCTCCATAAATTAACAATATATTAAATTATTTGTTTTCCACACTATAAATTCTAATACAAAACATGGACATGAAATAATTTTAATATAAATTATGAAAATTTAAAACCATGTAGTTTAATTAGTTTAAATGATCATTTATAACCTAATTAGGAAATATTTTTATATATAAAATACATAATATTATTAAATTTAATTAAATTAAATTAGTTAACCGAAAATGACTACTAATATAATTTATTTTTGGAAACATATATTTATACAAATATATTATTTTATGTGATATACATTTCGATTAAATGAATAATATGATTAGATATTGTAAATTGTGTTTCTTATTAACAACTTTTCCACAACAATTTATTTATTAAATGATATGAATTAATAATAATAATAATAACAGATTCTAATAAAAAATTCGATTTTCAAATAAAAATAGTGATTTAATATATTTTATGGATTTATAAAATAATTGAGTTTAAAATTTTTTAAAAATTTAATTATAAAGTATAATTTTTTAATATAACAATACTATCTTAAATTTTTATTTTATTTTACTGAAATATTTGTTTTTTCAGTTAATTTTGAAACATATGTATTTTTTCTCAAAACTAACTATTTTATATCATTATCATAACATAGGAATGTCATTAATATATATTTAAAAATTTATATATAATGTCAAAATATATCAATGTAAAATTATTCATTAATTTTTTTTAAAAACCCATGTAAAATTTTTTGAAAATTATTTAATATTATAATCTATGAACTTTTTGTATTCTGTTATATTTAGAATTTATTTTTTTAATTTTTGAAACCAAATATATAAAAATATATTTAATCATTTAAATAATCATGATAATATTATTTATAAATATAAATTTCAAATTTTTACATAATATTAATTTTTTTATTACTAATGTTAATGACCATTGTAATGGTAAAATTCTTATTTTCATAGAATTGTTTATTACTATATTGAATCTTTTATATAATAAATTCAATTAACATATATAGAATGATAAATAAAATAATATTTTTAAGAACATATATATTCATCTTAAGATATATATAATTACTATAAAATCAATATATGTTTAAAAACACAATGTAGTACAAAAATTATGTTGTAAAAATCTATTTTTTCATTCTATAAAATGTTTTATTTTGAATGGTGGCCATATATTTTTTAGAATATGACTGATATTAAATGTATAATATATTTTATTTCATCACACCCAAATTTTTTAATAGTTAATTATTTATATTTTTAGTAAAACCTATGTTAATTATTTAGAAACTAGATACCAAAGTAAAAATTGAAAATGTTCAACATAAATACCAATTAATAAATGTGAAACTAAATATTTAATATATCTTTAGAAATACATTAATGAGTCAGTATTGATTGGCTTTCATTCTGAAAGTCTATTATATATAAATTTTGGTTTTTTGACCTTTTAATTCTACAATATTATAATTTATAACTAATGGGTGTTCGAAAAAGATCAATTTTCATCACATATAAATGGGGAAACTTACACCCCCTTCATTCAAAAACAATTATTTAGAATTCCTTCCTATAAATATTCCATTTTTATAATAATATAATACATTATTATTTTCATAATCGTATATTCTTTAATAGTTACACCTATACCTTCAGGTCAATGGATTCTTTTCAAGAGAATGTTCACTATCCCAGAGTGAGTGTTACGTCATCCATAGAATTTTATTGTTAATCATTCTATCCCAAATCTATTCTTTTAATATTATTATGATGAATTATGTATAATTATTATAATGATATTTTATTATATTATTGGATTATACTTTCATTAGTCATTTCTATTTATGTAGAAAATAATTATTATATATCGTGCTTTGTGTAGATTACCAAATTCACAAAGTAACATTTTTGAATTATCATCCTTGTTTTCTTTTACTATCCAATACCCCAAAAATATAAATAAACAAAATAAAACCTATAAAGAGAATATAATTATTCTCTTTTAATAATTATTTTATACACTTCAACAACCTTACTCATCAAACGAGATACAAAATTTCCATCTTTAGGGTTAATTAAACTACACACATGAACAATCACGTGAAACAGTATCATGGATGAAATCAGAGAATAAATACTTTTTTAAAAATAATATAATTATGACCTTTTGTTTCTAGAATTGTTATATTTTTAATTTATCTTATTTTGAACATATGACATTTGATCTCTAAAATTACCAAATATAATTTCAAGTAATTAATTATTCTGATATGTAAAAGAAAAACTATATAATAAAAAAATTAATATAACATTAAAGGGTCCATGTTATATTAAAGAAATTCTAATCATATTCTTAATAGTTTATATAAAAAAATTATTATACAGGATATTAGGCACATATAATTATTGAATTTGGTAGACTATAAGAGTTTTTGTTAACTAAGTATTGTTCTATTTAGTTTCTGACAATTTTATTGATAACTATTATAAAATGTTTTATTCAAAATGAAAATATAATAAATTATTTATATTTACTCATTTATTTCTTGGATTGTATAATTAATTATAATCACTTCACATTCAGAAGACTATTTCAATAATGATTATGCTTCATGTAAGGATTTCTAGTTGCAAATTATAATTATTGGGAAATATTTCTTAATATAAACCATGAAATATAAAATGCTATATGATTACATTCTTGTAATGGCCCAGACCTCTTCGGTCCATTCCATTGTGATAATATGGGGCTAGAGGTGTTTCGGGAAATCAAGGTGACTTGGGGGTGCGTTTGGGGGGGACCTTTAAAAAAATATAAAGTGGTAATGGCCTTCACACTGGAGGCGTACAGTTTGTCAAACCGTGCGGCCAAACCATGCAAGGTTGGTGTTTGAGGCCGTAGCCTTTTCACGGGAGGAGCACAGTTAAGAAAAACCGTACGGCCTAACCGTGCAAGGATTTTTGTCGACGCAGAAGCTAATGCATTGTTAGCGCACTGTTTGTTAAACCGTGCGTACTAACCGTGCAGGCACCTAAAGTTAGATCCTAAAATTTTGGATCTAAACACTTTGGCATCTAAATGGTTCGTTTAAGCCCCTAAGTGGATGTAACTCCGGATTACCCTTCCTTGGAGGTAGAAGAACCTCTCCCAAGCGTTTTGGATTTGATCCAGTGGCTTCTCATCGCGAATCGATGTCGGTTTCTCAAGGTATGTGATCATTTGGTTTGGTTTCCTAGATCCACGAAGATCTACTCCTACTCATCTCTTGAGATCATATATCAATGTCCGTTATGGGTAGATATATGTGTAAGTATGTTGAACATGATGAGTCTTTTTCTTTATCTTGTTAGGAGGAGAGATCTAAGGCGGGGTTTCGGAGAATCGACCCGGGTTCCATGAGTGTTCCATGACCGTTGTGGTTTCCGTCAAAAAAACCATTGAGGTACGCATTTTACCTTCATCTCTCTAATTTGTGCATCATGCGATATTGGTGACCTCTTGCTTTCTTGATACATAGTTGAACCAGTTTAATAAAGATAATAACTGGCTTAAAGAACTGGGATGGGGAATCTTTTAATGCTTATCTTTTTTTATCCTATTTTTATGTTGTGAATTGAATAGGATTATTCCTACTAAAAATAATGGTCGTTTCGGTCCTTCTCTAGTGAAATAAAATGTTTCCATATCTTTCTAGATCGTTTTGTTGATGGATACTTTGTGTAATATGGAATTGGTTAATCACGTAATGTTGGATGATTAAATGAATATCTGGAGCCCTTGTGTTATCACCCCGGTTGAACAAAATGGAATAATAAACATGAGGGTGTTTGTTTGGTTTCGTGGTGTGTGAAGTGGGGGGGGAATCCTGGGTTATTATGAATAGTATGGGAAGCGGGACTACGGTTAATGATATTAAAGTGTCAATAATGTGGCATGAGCCTTGTTTTGTGATACGGTTGTGGAGATGTGGTTATAGTGGCAGCATGGCAACAGTAATGAGTTGTGATATTAAAAGAAAGTGGGAATTTGATAAATTAACTATGGGGAATGATAATTAATTAAACATAGGAACAATCAATAGGGATTTATTGATGATAAAAAGGTTGGTTTTGTGTTTCTTGTGTTCTATCTAACTTGATTTGTGGATGGTAGGGTTTTGTTCTACGAAACTCTTGATCTGGTTTGATAATTTCTTAGTAACTAAAGAACTAATAAACTAATACTGTTGAAACCTGAAAACCTAAATGTTATTGGGTTTGATTTTTGAATGCATGCTTCATAGTAGCAGTGCTGAGGCACGTGCTCAATTTCTCTATTTAGAATCCATAGGTTGGGCTGTGTGTTGGGTATATATATATATATATATATATTTGTATCATTGTATTTTGTCGCACCACACCCATGTGAGCACCTAGTGCCGAACACTCCCATTTTATTGGAGAGGGTGTTTTTTCCCTTAGTTACTAGCTCCTTCCTGCTCCTTCTTACATTGGTTGTGATGGCTTGAGTAGACCTTACACCCAAGACACTTCAGGTAGTTTTTGATAGGCTGTGATGGCATGAGGCGACCATACACCCAAGACTCTTCGGGTTGGTTTTGATAGACTGTGATGGATTGAGGCGACCATACACCAAAGACTCTTTGGGTTGGTTTTTATTGGTGTGATTCATAGCCCAAGACACTTCGGGCATGTTTCTTTTCCAAAGAATCTTTGGGATGTGTCCCTTGTGTGTTCAGACTAGGATGTGATGTGATTTGGGAGGCCTAGGTGTGTGAGGGCGGGATACATGGTTTTTGAGGCCCAGGTGTGTGTAGGTGGGATATGTGGTTTGTGAGGCCCAAGTGTGTGCGGGCAGGATACGTGGTTTGCGAGGTTCTGGTATGTGTGTGTGGGATAAGTGGTTTGTGAGGCTCAGATGTGTGCGTGAGGGATACATGGTTTGTGAGGCCCAGGTGTGTGCGGGCGGGATATTTGGTTTTTGTGGCCCAGGTGTGTGCGGGAAGAAAGAGTGCGGTATCATCAGGACGTTCTTCGTTAGGAAGAGAAGCTAGCTAGTGGGTGAAAATGGTGTGGGGTACCCAATATTCTTGTACTTATATACTACTACCTGTTATCTTGTGTTTTTGGTGAGTGTGGATGGTGTGGTTGGGTGGATATAATTCATTGCTAGGTTTTGGTTTCTTCTTTTGTTCTCACGGGACATTAGGATCTCTCCCCACCTGTGGATGAGAGCTTTAGGTTTCCCTACTGAGTATACTTGAATGATCACCCTACGTTTACCTTCAGGTTTCCAGGAGGACTACCAGTGTCGTTCGGGACCCTACTAGTCAGGACAGTTAGTGTTATTGCATTTTGATGTACTCTTGTTTCTTTTGGTATTGTACTTTTCCATTCCCTTGTACTTGTACTTTGATTTAGAATTGTTCAGACATGCATGTGGGATTGGATTGGGTTTATTTTCATTTAATTGTTCATTTTTCATTTTGTTATTGTCTAATCCTCTTTCTCGATCTTATATAATTAAAAGGGTAATGCCTCCCATATTTGTGAAAACCAATACCCTTGGTGCTAGTCGCCACTCCGGGGCCTACTAGAGGCGGGACTCGGGGGGTCATTATCTCCCATTCACCATTTCCAGCTCAAGAGGGGCATCTTTGGTGGGAGGGGGTCATGACATAATGGTATCAGAGTTGATGGTTGATAGATAGGATAGATTCTAGAGTTAGGTACAGTGATGATTGCATTGGATGGTTGGGAAACCATGTTAGGTGATCTTGGTGTGTGACATAGGTCAGGGAAGACCGGCTAGGATACGGGATTTTAGGGCCCCCCGTAATCCGATGCAAGGACTCTAGGCCAACCGAATGACCAAGTGAGACTACATTGATTATAGGGTAGAGACCCTAGTGACGGTATATGCATCATCATGTTTGTGTTTACTTGATTTGGGTGTTCTGTGAAATAAATTGAAATAAAGTGATAAAATGAAGCCTTGAGTAATTTTCTTACAACTTGGGAATATGCGATATTTGTTTACAGTACAACTATGGCACCTGGACGTTGTCCCCAGTTGACTGGGACAGTCGAGGCCTAGCAGTTTCAGGTGGTTGATCATTTGAGGATTTACCGAGAGGAGGAAGATGATCAGTGGAAGAAGACTCTCCATTCATTCCAGTGACAAACCCTCAAGAAGTATGAGGGTAGTACATCAGATATATATACGGAGGGGTGGCTTGAGTATCCTGGGATTTCTTTCACATTGATCCATTCTCTGAGTGTGTACTGGGTTCCCCTGCCAGTCCGTCAGCTGAGAGGTGTGGCGCGTCAGTGGTGGATGCTCTACCATAGGGAGAGGTCAGAGGAAGAGGTTCTCTGGGCTGACTTTGAGAAGGAGTTACGAGGGGAATTCGTTTCTTCCATGATCAGTGTAGTGAAGCGGAAGGAGTTTCTCTCCCTCCAGAAAGGGAGTATGTATGTTTTAGAATTGGGGATCATGTTCAAGGGTCTCCTACGCTATTCTTCGGATCTCTTTCTATATGAGGAGTTTCAGGTGAGACACTTGGAGGAGTTTCTTCGTCCTTCGCTCCAGTATGTTGTCAACCCCTTCACCCTTCCGATGTAATTCGCAGTACAGAAAAAGGAAGATGTTTTAGAGAGGATGCACTTGCAGGGAGGTTCTCCATGAGAGGGGATCCTGATGGGTTCATTGAAATGGAAGGCAGTCAGTAGTAGGTCTCCTATGACCAGACCATCCAGATTCAGGCCAGTATGGAGCAGGACCTAGCAGTTCCAGTTCAGATCATCAGGTCCTCGTCCCTTTTTCACGAGCCCGGGACATTTGTGTTTCTCTTGCGAAGTTCTCAGGCACATTCTGAGTCGGGGCTCGACTCAATCTCGCTATAGTGGAGGTGGGCAGGTTCGGTACCCGCCTCAGCAGCACCAGTTGCTGGTGAGGACCTTCCAGTAGTTGCAAGCCCTTCTCCTCCGAGGGTAGTCTTTACATGAGGAGGCCGACCTCAGGATGATCCTCAGAGACCTCGACCAGGGTGTGGTCGGGGAGGTGGTCAACATTAGAGAGGCAGAGGATCTGGGCGTGGGAAGTTGCACGCAGTAGAGTTGGCAGCTCCAGCAGGACCAGAGGTTGAATGAGGTACAATTTGATTATTCAGCACTCTCGTTTCTATGTTGTTCGATTCAGGAGAATCTCACTCCTTTGTTTCACCTGGTCTAGGAAATGATTTGGGTCTATACATAGAAATAATTTCAGTACCCCTACTACTGAGTAGACAAGTGGGAGGATAGACCAGCGTATCTTGTGTTTGTCGGGGATGCGGGCTAACGTCGGGACTGTATCGATCTAGTGGGGATCTTTTTTTGTTACAAATGAATCCATACGATGTCATCCAAGGCATTGACTAGTTGTTTTATGTTAGTTACATTATCAACTACATCATAAGAAGAGTCTGGTTCTCTGACGTGGATGGGAAGCATGTAGCATTTGTTGGTGAGAGGGGCTATCAGGTGGGAATCCAGCATGTGAAGCCTCCCCTTTCCTTGATTGGCAGGTTATCAGTGGTTTCAGCTGATACAGAGGTGATGGATGTCTCAAAGGTTGTAGGGGTGTTCCTCGATGTTTCTTTTGAAGAGTTTGTGACTCACCCCCCCCCCAACGTGACGTTGAGTTTGGTATAATCTAACAGCCTGGTTCCCATCCAATTTCGGTGGCCCCTTATCAGATGGCACCTTCAACGTTGCGGGAGTTGCGGATTCAGATTGACAATCTGATGGAGAAGGTTTTTGTTCAACCCAGCGTGTCGCCATGGGGTGCTCCAGTTTTGTTTGTGAAGAAGTAAGATAGTGGTCTCAAGTTATGCATTGACCACCGAAGGTTGAATCAGGTAATGGTCAAGAACTATTTCCCCCTACCAAGAATAGATGATCTCTTCGACCAGTAGAGGGGAGCAAGATGTATTTCTAAGATTGATCTACGATCTGGATATCAACATTTGATGGTAAAGGACAGTGACATCTTGAAGACAGATTTCAGGTGCAGGTATGGGCACTTAGAGTAAGTATTGATGCCTTTTGGAGTTACTAATGCACCAGCAATGTTCATGGGACTTATAAACTTTGTATTCTAAGAGTTTATGAAACGGTTCTTCATTGTGTTTATTGATGACATCCTGATCTACTCAAGATCATAGGAGGAGCACATTGTGCATCTTAGGGAAGTCTTGGAAGTCCTCCAACACCACCAGCTTTATGAGAAGTTGTCGAAGTGTAAGTTCTTGATGCAATAAGTACACTTCCTTGGTAACATGGTGTCTCAACATGGAGTGTCAGTGGTCACGTAGAAGGTGGAGGCATTTGTTTTTTGGGTGGCACCCAAGAGCGTGGCAGAAGTTTGTAGTTTCCTGGGGTTGGAATGTTATTATCAGAGGTTTATTTCGAACTTATCTCGGGATACTTCTCCATTGAAAGCTTTGACTAGGAAGGACCAGGTCTCCTATGGAGCGAGAAGTGCCAGGAATATTTCGACTACCAGAAGGAGAAGTTGGTCAGTGCTCTAGTACTCAGGTTTCCAGAGGAAGGGTTGTTGTATGAGGTGTTTTTTTTATGCTTTTGGACATGGTTATGGGTGCGTACTAATGCAGAAGAAGGGTGTGATCTGTTATGGGTCTATGAAGTTTCTCCCTCACGAGTGTAAATATTCCACCCATGACCTAGAGATTGCAGCAGTAGTGTTCACACTGAAGTTGCGACGACATTACCTCTTCGGGGAGTGCTTTTTGGTCTTCTCATATCGCAAGAGCTTAAATTATATCTTCTCCTAGCATGACCTGAAAATACGGTAGCAGATATTGGGTCTATTTTCTCCAAGACTATGACTTCGAGATCTCTTACACTGAAGGTAAGGGAAATGTTGTGGCTGATTCCTTGAGAAAAAAGTCTCATAAGGAAGTGATTCAGGAATCTGATGATGCTTGGAATGTGATGGGAGAGTTTCCTGCCTTTCACTTGGATACAAGGGCAGAGGGTGTTAGAGGTTGTTTGTTTTAGATGACGGTTTCGTCCTCCTTGTTGCAGTAGGTGGAGGAGTCTCAGTTGGGAGACTCGGAGGAGGAATTAATGCGGGATCGTATCGATCAGGGAACCGCTCTAGAAGGATGGTCATAGGATAGCTGACATCAGATGATTTTTCATGGAAGGTTGTTTGATCTGGAGGCGATGCATGAGAGGATGAAAGTGGATCAGGACCAATAGAGGTCTTACAATGATCATCGGTGGAGGACCTTGTAGTTAGAGATGGGAGATCATGTGTTCTTGATGGTTTCCCCTCGATAGGGGCAGCGGAGGATTGGGAAGGGTAGTAAGCTCTCCCCTAGGTTCATCGGACCTTTCGAGGTGCTGAGGAGAGTCGGCGAGGTGGCATATCAGCTGGCCCTGCCACCTTAGTTGGAGGAGGTTCATGACGTCTCCCACATCTGCCAGCTTCGTCGGTAATTACATGACGACTCTCACGTTAACGACTGGGGAGAGTTAGATATGGGTGACAATGCGACCTTCAAGGAACGACTAGTCAGAATCGGGGATCCCAAAGAGAAGGTGATCCATGGATGAACCATCACCTTGGTTCATGTGTAGTGGAGGCATGGCGGGCTCGAGGAGAGAACGTGGGAGAGGGAAGCTTAGATCCATGCTCAGTACCCGGTGTTATTTTTTCTTGTTTTTTTATTTGTTCTTCTGAGCTTTTATTGATGATATACACTATACCTTTGATATAGTGAATTCTTGTCTTGTCAGTAGTGAGACGTTTTATTTTCCTTGTTCTCTGGAAGTGTGTAACTTTTCTGAATGTGTGGGAAAAGGTAAAAATCTTATCCTTAATCAAGGCGCATTAATGAGGATGTGATTGAACCCATGAGGGAGAGTCAGTGATGCCTAAATAGGATAATATCTCGTCATGGGAGAAGAAATTACCGATGCCATATGTTTAGGCAGTGTGTTGGTTGTACGGTGTCGGGGGCAGTGTAAGTTGGAAAAAAATCCTAATATATGGAAGCGGGAAGACCCAATTCATAATAGAGAATCATTAATGTGGATTTGATTAAACACGTGCGGGAGACATAGTGCCACATAATGAGGATAATATCTTGACATAGGAGAAGGAATTCCCAACACATATGATTAGAGTTTTTAGTTGGGTTCTGGTTATAACGAGAGCCCTAAGAGGTATCTTGTTGGGTTCATCTGGGATGGGTTTTGAATTATCTAGGATGAGAATGTTTTAAGAGTAATCTGATTTAATGGGCTGGACCTCTCTAGTCCATTCCTTTGTGAAAATGTGGGGCTATAGGTGTTTCAAGAAATCAAGGTGACTTGGGGGTGCGTTTGGGTGGACCATTAAGGAAAACTAATGGGGTAATGGCCTTCGCATGGGAGGTGCACATTTTTTCAAACCATGTGGCCAAACCACATGAGGTTGGTGTTAGAGGCAGTAGCCTTCTCATGGGGGGTGCACGGTTAGGAAAATTTTTGCTTCCTAACCATGCGATGATTGTTGTCGAGGAAGAAGCTGAGGCACGTTTAGCACAAGGTTTGTCAAACTGTATGGACTAACCATTCAGGCACATAAAGAGAGATCCTAAAATAGTGGATCTGAACTATTTTGCCTCTAAATGGTTCTTTTAAGCCCCTAAGTGGTCGTAACTCGGTATTAACCTTCCTACGAGGTATAAGAACTTCACCAAAGCATTTTGGAGTAAATATGGAGGCTTCTCTTCGCGAATCGAAGCTAGTTTTTTGAGGTATGTGATCCTTTTGTTTGGTTTCTTAGATCTATGTAGATCTACTCCTCCTCTTCTCTCGAGATGTTAGATATACGCCCGTTATGGGTAGATATATGTGTGCATTAGTCAAAATTATGAGTCTTGATCTTGATCTTGCTAGGAGGCGAGATCTAAGGTGTGGTTTCGGAGAATCTACCCGGGTTCCTTGAGAGTTCCTTGACCGTTGTGGTTTCCATCAAAAAAACCTTGGATGTAGGGATATTACCATAATCTATCAAATTTTTGCATCATGTGGGATTGGTGTCCCCTTTCTTTCATGAGACATAGTTGAACCAGTTTAATGAAGATAATAATTGGTTTAAAGAATGGGGATGGGGAAAGTTGTTATGTTTCTCTTTGTTTATCCGATTGTTATGTTTTGAATTTAATAGGCTTATGCCTACTTAAAATCACAGTCATTGGGGGGCTTTTCCTGAGAAATTAAATGTTTCCCTATATTTCTAGAACGTTTTGTGGATAGAAACATTGTGGAATATGGAATAGGTTAATCACAAAAAGTTGGCAGATTAAATGAATATCTGGAACCCTTGTGCAATCACCTTGGTTGAACAAAATGGAATAATGAACATGTGGGTGTTGGTTTGGTTACGTGTTGTGGGAAAAGGGGTGGGTGAATCCTGGGTTATTACAAATAGGATGCGCATTTGGGCTGTGGTAAATTATATTAAAGGACAAATGATGTGGCCTGAGCCTTGTTTTGTGATATGGTTATGGAGATGTGGTTATAGTGGCAGCATGGCAGCAGTAATGAGTTGTGATATTAAATTAAAGTGGGATGATGTTAAATGAACTATGGGGACTTATAATTAAATAAACACGTGAATAATAAATGGGGATTGATTGATGCTAAAAAGTTTGGTTTTTTGTTGCTTGTGTTCTATCTAACTTGATTTTTGGTTGGCATGGTTTTGTTCTATGAAACACTTGATCTGGTTTGATAATTTCCCAGTAGCTAAGGAACTAATAAACTAATACCATTGAAACATGAAATCCTAAATGGTTTTCGGTTTTTTTGTTTTATGCATTCTTTTTAGTAGTAGTGCTGATGCACGTGCTCAGTTTCTCTATTTAAGAGCCATAGGTTGGGCTGTGTGTTTGGTATATATATATATGTATATGTATCTTTGTGATTTGTCTCACCCCACTGATGTTGAGCTCCTAGTGTCGAACACTCCCATTTTATGCGAGAGGGTGTTTTCCCCTTAGTTACTAGCTCTTTCCTTCTCCTTCTTCCGTAGGCTGTGATGGCTTGAGGCGACCATACACCCAAGACTCCTCATGAAGGTTTCGATATGCTGTGATGTCTTGAGGCGACCATACACCCAAGAATCTTCAGGTAGGTTTCGATGGGATGTGATGTCTTGTGGTGACAATACACACAGGACTCTTTGGGTAGGTTTCGATTGATGTGATTCCTAGCCGAAGACTCTTCGGGATGCCTGTTTTCCGAAGAATCTTCCGGATGAGGCCCAGGTTTGTTCGGGTGGGGATGTGATTGTTGGAGTTGGTGGTCTAGAACCAACTACTTTGTAATTTATTCATTAAATAAAAGCCTTATCACATCTTGATTTTTCTTCTGCATGACATGCCATGTGATAATGTCCTAAGGACAGCTGTTGCATTAAAGGGTCGTAGCGGATCCCTGCTACGATGAGAACCCGAAAGTCCCATAACACTATTCTTGAATGTATGTTCTATGGCCGGATGATATTATTTGAGGGACACAAATAATACAGGTCATTAGGGGTGAGGACTCATAAAACGTTGATGCACCTTCTCATGGTGTGCACCCTTTTTAATATCAAGGAGGATATTATGAGAACGAGACCCGCCAGTAGGAAATCCACATTTCATAGTGTCATTGGATGTTCCTATCTACGGACGTGTGTATTGATCCTTAGACTTTAAGATAATTATTAATGGTTATTACAACTCGCTCACTTAGTTGTATTGATGAAAACTATGACGACACACTGTTCGCAGCGAGGTAGGATATGTTGGGTGCGTCACGAGTAATACCACATTAATAGATAATGCGAGAAAGGATTTTTCCCTTCCATTCCACAACGGAAGTAGATATCTCAGGCCCTTTGATGGAATTGATATAGCCTAAATAAATCCATGGCCATGGTAAGGTATGGGCAATTTCAATTCCGGGAAGTCAAAGAAAGAATAATCAAGCACTTGGGTTGATGGCACTAGCATGCAACCCGCTTGATAAGAGATATCGAGACAAAGGGTTTATATTACATGGTAAGCGTTCGTAGGAGGTGACACACCATTGTGGCGTTAACTTCTTTCTCTATGGGTGCCTTGGCGTGTTTCTAGATTCTAACCTTGGACTTTAGGCAGGCTCAGCCTAATGCCACTGAGAAAGAGGCCCATAGGGTCACACACTAAGTGTGTCCATGTATCTCAGTTAAATATTAATTTAACAAGTTAAATAAATATTATTCCCGACTGTTGTTTAATACATATTTATGGATGTCTGATCACATTTATATTGACACTAGTTATTAGAGAGAATATACTGTGGATAAAATAATATATTTATTGGCCAGTAATGCAGTAACATTTATTTAAGAAATAAATATTCATTACTCAAGGTCTAATAAATGTGGTGGAGAAAATGGAAAATAAAAGTACACGCCGTGTATATTAAATATACATGCAGTGTAGTTTTATGGAAAACAAGTACACACCATGTATTAATTATTACACGCCGTGTAGTTTTTCCAATTGGGATTTTGAGGATTTAATATTGTTTTATTAAATGATATTTATTATAATCAGCGTGGGTGCATTTCAAGGAATTAATAATTCGACATGGGGGTTTTAAATAAGAGTTAATGAAATAAATAAAACGCGTAACGCGTTTATTTATTGTCATAACTCTATTAACCTCAAAACTGATTATAAATATCCTCGCAACCCCAACATTTTTTTTTTCAGAGCCATTTGTTGTGCACAACGGATTGGGAAATAATCTCAAGCCAAAAGAGAATTCCCTTTCCACCAAGAACACCCTCAAGTTACGAGAGCAAGATCCTCCACCGGATCAAGGCGGTCGATGGCGGACATCGCAATCGAAGGTTCTTACGCGCTAGCACCCGGAGATCTCTTCGGTGATGTCGGGAGATACGTAACACACGTGTGGATCACCGCTAGATAAATCCTACACTTGGATTCTACGACGCAACGACGGATCACCGAATCGTGACCGGACACATCAACGAAGAAATAATTCCAACAAGGTAATTCTTATGCATTAATTAAATTAATTATAATCAACATATGATGATCCTCCTCAAGGGTTCCAGGACTCTTATTTTCTTTTCGTTCTTCGTTCTATTCCAAAGATTCGGTGTTTTATATCGCGACAGATCTTGGATTGAACATTGTTTAATGTTAAAATTAAAGTTGGGCAAACCCATCAACGAGCTTCCACTGCGCCCGGAACCTACAATTGGTATCAGTGGGGGTCATACCGTTGGTTATAATTATTTATTTTTTTGTTGGTGATTTACGCATTTAATAATTTAGTTATTTCAATTCATGTTTAATCGTTCTGGAAATCTGAATATCGAGATCTGTTCCTCCTCTCTCATTTCTCATTCACCTCACATAAATAGTTTTTTCTTTTAATTTTGATTAAAATAAAATAGAAAAACTCATCCGGAGGTGCCAAATTTTTCTGGCCGTATAACACCAGAATACACGGCGTGTATTCGGAAGTACACACCATGTAGTCTAGGTTCAATGCATTGACTGATCCACCAAATCAGTCCATGTATTGGATTCTTTCTACGAATTTAAGACACCGTGTGTTGACCAGAAACATGTGGCAAACGGTTTCCGGAATACATGTCCTGTGGTCCAATGAACACGGCGTGTAGTCCCTTCGGGTTAGGGTTGGGTCGTGAACTCTGTATATAGCATGCCCGGCTGGAAACCGTGTAACATGGAAACTACACAGCGTGTGTCCCGCTGTACACGCCGTGTACTCCGAAAATTTCTGAAGTACATTAACACGCCATATCCCTGGGCATGTACTTCGGATGGACGGTGAAGAAAAAGTACATGCCATTTAGTCGGAAATACACGCCGTGTACTCACCCAAATTACGCAGATTTATTAAATTTTATTATTATATTATACAAACCCTTGAGACGTGTACCATGGTGCAGGCGTAAAGCTGAGGCACAACACGTGATAGGTGTTTTATATATATGTGTTTAATTTAACATATGCTTAATAAATGGGAATTCGCCGGGTTTCCTCCAAGGTACAAGTTGTGTACAAGGATAATTTTAAATGAATTTATTTGTTTAAAATTATTATGGATGAGAATCTCAAGGAAATTCAGAAAAGGGATTTAAGATAAAATGATTGATTAATTAAAGATAATTAATTGATTCGAGCGTGATTTATCTTAAACAAGAACGATTAAAGAATTGAATGCTAGTTTTATTTATGCGTAAATATCATTACATGTATGGATGATCATGAGCTAGACCGAGACCTTTGAATGTGAATGGTTTCTTTTAATTTATTTATTTAAACTAAATTTGTTGTCCTGCGAGACATCTCCTCATTAATATGTAGGGCCTGCATGCCCAAGGATTATTTTATGTAAAAACCCATTTTTCCCATCACCTGCGTGTGAGATAAATGCATATGTAATTGACGGAGCTCCCAAGCTAGTGGAGGCGGCTCATGTCAGGAGCCAAGATGAAACCAATCCAAGGAGATACAAAGGTGGACAGGTGGAAAGCTATAAACATGAACCCGAAAGGTTCAAGGTGTTTCTCCCCTAGGTCTTGGGTTAGTTTATCAACCGCTAGATAAACTAACCAATAAAAAATCTCATGATCATACCATTTATTTTATTTCTATCAGTTGCATGGTTTATTTATTGTGGGTGTATTGTCACGATCACACAATTAATTAATTAAACGAGCATGAAAGATGGAACTAAAATAAAATTGGCTTATACGTAAATATTATCTTAGACATGGTTAATCACTTTAGTATATCCCGCTTAATATTAACAAGCATGTAATAAAAGATAATAAAATGGAAATTTACGTATAAGGATAAAATCCTTCAAAATAAATATTATGTCGGCATAGCCTTCCATAATCTTGGTTAGAATCGAACCATAGTTCAAAGTTCTTGACCAACCCTAGTTGGGGTGCTTTCAATTATCTGGGAATTATAATTCAAGGTTTTGGGTTGACTTGACTTGGTTCGCATCAAGGGTGACTGCCATAACAGGACTTGGTGTGACCAAGAGTCAAATGTTTAGGAAATCAAAAAAGGATTTCAGGATTGGGGAGTCCACTCAGTGGATCAAGGGACTGCGAGTTAATGCAGTTGGCATTTGGAATGCCTACCTAAAACCCTTCAAGTTTCATGACCAACCCTAGTTGGGGTAATGAGAAGGGCAATATGGATCCTTGCCACTAGAATATTCACGCAATAGAATATTCCAAAGTCAATGGTTAGGGCTATTGGATTTTGATAAAATAGTGGGAGACTAATATGTATTAATTAATTTATTTGTCTCAATTTTTATAATAAAGTACTAAACCTTTTCTCAGCTTAAATTGTAGAAACGGAACGAAAATGACTTCAAACATATCATTGTGCACCATACTCGAAAAAGAAAACCTTCTCACCGGAACCAATTTCCAAGAGTGGCAGAGGCGTTTATGCGTCATCCTTCACGACGAAAGGAAATTATATGTGCTGGAAGAGCCTATTCCAGTTGCGCCTGGGAAAGAGGCTAGTGATGAGGAATTATCTCTCTACATGAAACACATGGATGATGCCACATATGTCCAGTGTTTCATGCTATTGGCCATGTCTAATGAGCTCTTGAAGCAACATGAAAACATGGATGCTTATAGCATGATGTCTCACCTTAAAGATCTCTACCAAGAGAAGGCGAGACAGGAGAGTTATGAGATCTCCAATGCTTTGTTTACCATGAATCTTGGAGTGTTTGCGCCCGTTGGGCCTCATGTGGTCAAGCTTATTGGCTACATTGAACGCTTGGACATCTTAGGAATTAAATTCCCAGATGAGTTGCGTACAGATCTCATCCTATCATCATTGCCCAAGACTTTCTCTAGATTCATTGTCAACTATAACATGAGCGGCAATGAGAAGAGTCTATCGGAGCTTCTGACCTTGATTCGCCAGGTAGACAAGGAGATGGGGCGTGACAAACCTGTGGTCCTTATGGTGAACAATAAAAGGAAAGACAAGGCAAAGGGTCCAATGACTTATAAACTGTCTGAAGCCCCCGAGCACCGTCCCTCCATGAAGGGGAAGATCCATAGGCAGGGCAAGGAATGGGAAGCAGTGTGTTTTGCATGTGGAAAGTACGGCAACTGGAAGAGGAACTGCACCCAGAAGCGTGGGGACACTAATGGTGCGTTTGTTATCGAGTGCAATCTTTCTATTTCAACACATTGGGTATTAGATACAGCTTGTGGGGCTCACATCTGTATTCAAATTCCGGAACCAAGTAGATTTAGAAAGATCGCCAGAGGAGAGGTGGATCATTGAGCTGCCAATGGCGCAAGGATGGCTGTGTTGGCTATTGGTGACTATCACCTCTCATTGCCAACTGGCATGATTTTGGTTTTACAAAAATGTTATTTTGTGCCTAGTGTTACCAAGAACATAATTTATGAATCTTGTTTCGATATGGATGGATTTATTTTCATGTTTGGAAATAAGGGTTGTCTCTTTTATAAGAACAACGTATGTTATGGTATGGCAGATTTGAATAATGGTTTGTATGTATTAAATTACGAAAACCACGTGTTGTCAATCGCTAACAAAACAAACTCACATGACTCATACATCACCCAGTTATGGCATCACCGCCTTGGTCATGTGAACGAGAAGCGCTTGACAAAGCTCTGCCAAGATGGCTATTTAGACTCTACTGAGCTAAAACCACTTGATAGATTTCACGATTGTTTACAAGGAAAAATAACCAAGCCACCTTTTGGTGGACAAGGTGAAAGGGCCACAGAGCTTCTAGGATTGGTACAAATAGATGTGTGTGGACCATTTCAAGTAGAAGCTAGAGGTGGATATTATTACTTTATTACTTTTACTGATGATTTGAGTAGATATGGATATGTCTACTTAATGAGGTATAAGTCAGAGTCCTTAGAGAAATTTATGGAATTCAAGAATGAAGTAGAGAATCAACTTGGTAAGAAGATAAAGAAGCTTCGATCGGATTGAGGTGAAGAATATCTGAACCAAGAGTTCATCGATATTCTACGGGAGTCTGGGATTCTATCTCAGCTCACTCCTCCTTATACACCACAATGGAATGGTGTTAGTGAAAGGAGGAACCGCACCTTGTTGGACATGGTGAGGTCGATGATGAGTCATGCGGATCTTCCATTATCCTTTTGGGGATATGCATTACAAACTGCAGCATACACATTAAACCGAGTACCAACTAAGGCGGCAAATGGAATTCCATCCGAGTTATGGAATGAAAGGAAACCCACATTGTCACACACACGTGTATGGGTATGCGAGACGTTTGTTAAGGCCTTCTCAGGCAACAAACTAGCACCCCAGGGCATGAAGTGTATCTTTATAGGATATCCCAAGGAAACAAAAGGATATTACCTATATAACCTCAAGAAAAGAAAGTTATTGTCGCTAGACAAGCCATCATTCTTGAGAGGGAGCACATCCTCAAGAAGGATAGTGGGAGAAAGATTGACTTCGAAGAAGTTGATGCTCAAGATACACATGAGTTGGTACAGGAACAAGTTCCACAGGTCCCCGTGGAAGAGGTTCCAAAAACACAAGTACTGCATAGGATCTCAAGAGAGGTAAGATAACAAGATAGATTTGGTTTCCTAGTCACCGAGGATGGTGAATCATTATTGTTGGACAATGATGAACCTCTCTCCTACAAGGAAGCAGTAGAAAGATCAGAAGCTACAAGATGGCTAGAAGCAATGAATTCTGAGATGGATTCCATGTATCAGAACCAAGTTTGGGTTCTGGACGATGAGCCAGTTGATGTAAAGCCTGTTGGATGCAAATCGGTATTCAAAAGAAATATGGACATGGAAGGTCAAGTTAGCACCTATAAAGCAAGTCTAGTGGCTAAAGGATTCAGACAGCGTCATGGAATTGACTATGATGAAACCTTCTCGCCAGTTGCCATGTTTAAATCAATAAGAATCATACTTGCCATAGCAGCTTACCATGACTATGAGATTTGGCAGATGGATGTCAAAACAGCATTCCTTAACGGGAACCTTCGGGAAGATGTCTATATGACACAACCAGAAGGGTTTGTGACACCAGGTGAAGCCAAACGAGATTGCAAGTTACAGAAATCCATTTATGGATTAAAGCAAGCATCCAGGTCATGGAACATTCGATTTGATGATGCAATAAAAGAATTTGGTTTCATTAAGAACGAATGTGAGTCATGTGTTTATAAGGGGTTTAATGGGAATGCGGTCGTCATCCTAGTGGTATAGGTTGATGACATATTTCTTATTGGAAACGACGTACTAGCCTTACAGTCAGTTAAGGACTGGTTGAACAAGTGTTTCTCCATGAAGGACTTAGGAGAAGTAGCCTACATTCTAGGGATCAAGATCATTCGTGATAGATCCAAGAGGCTTCTTGGACTATGTCAGGGTATATACATTGACCAGATACTAAAGAGATTTAGTATGGACAAATCCAAGAGGGGATTGGTTGCAGTGTCACATGGCTTACATCTTTCTAAGAAAATGTGTCCCCAAACACAACAGGAGAAAGATAGGATGAGCAAGATCCCATACGCTTCGGCTATAGGATCTATCATGTATGCCATGTTATGTACCAGGCTTGATGTTGCCTATGCAATGAGCATGGTAGGAAGATATCAAGCAGATCCAGGAGAACAACATTGGACTGCTGTTAAGACTATCCTTATGTATCTGAGAAGAACTAAGGATATGTTGCTGGTGTATGGAGGAGACGAGGAGCTTGTCATTAGAGGGTATGCTGATGCTAGTTTTCAAATAGATCAGAATTATCTGAAGTCACAATCTGGATATGTTTTCTGTCCCAATGGAGGAGCTGTGAGCTGGAAGAGTTCAAAGCAGTCAGTTGTCACCGATTCAACAGTGGAGTCCGAGTATATAGCGGCTTCTGATGCAGCCAAAGAAGCCGTTTGGATTTGGAACTTTGTCCAGGAGCTTTATGTGGTGCCTAGCAGTAAAGATCCCATTACATTGTATTGTGATAATACTGCAGCGGTGGCTCTTGAAAAAGAACCAAGGTCACATCAACAGACAAAGCACATACTCCGGAAGTATCACCTCTTGAGGGATTTATATCAAAGGGGTGAAGTTGCAGTGAGCAGAGTGTCCACGGAAGAGAACGTGGAGGACCCCATGACTAAAGGCCTATCTCAGCAGAATCATGAATATCATGTGAGAGCTAGCGGGTTAAAGGTTGTTAGCAGTTGGCTCTAGTCCAAGTGGGAGTCTGTTGGAGTTGGTGGTCTAGAACCAACTACTTTGTACTTTATTCATTAAATAAAAGCCTTATCACATCTTGATTGTTCTTCTGCGTGACATGTCATGTGATAATGTCCTAAGGACAGCTGTTGCATTAAAGGGTCGTAGTTGATCCCTGCTATGATGAGAACCCGAAAGTGCCATAACACTGCTCTTGAATGTATGTTCTATGGACGGATGATATTATTGGAGGGACACAAATAATACAGGTCATTAGGGGTGAGGACTCATAAAACATTGAGGCACCTTCTCATGGTGTGCGCCCTTGGTAATATCCAGGAGGATATTATGAGAACGAGACCCGCCAATAGGAAATCCACATTTCATAGTGTCATTGGATTTTCCTATCTACGGATGTGTGTATTGATCCTTAGACTTTAAGATTATTATTAATGGGTATTACAACTCATGCACTTAGATGTATTGACGAAAACTATGACGACACATTGTTCGCAGCGAGGTAGGATACATTGGGTGCGTCATGAGTAATACCGCATTAATAGATAATGCGAGAAAGGATTTTTCCCTTCCGTTCCATAATAGAAGTAGATATCTCAGGACCTTTGATGGAATTGATATAGCCTAAATAAATCCATGGCCATGGTAAGGTATGTGAAAGTTCAATTCCTGGAAGTCAAAGAAAGAATAATCAAGCACATGGGTTGATGGCACTAGCATGCCACCCGCTTGATTGGAGATATCGAGACAAAGGGATTATATTACATGGTAAGCATTCGTAGGAGGTGACACACCATTGTGGCGTTAACTTCTTTCTCTATGGGTCCCTTGGCGTGTTGCTAGACGCTAACCTTGGACTTTAGGAAGGCTCAGCCTAATGCCACTGAGAAAGAGGCCTAGAGGGTCACACACTAAGTGTGTCCATGTATCTCAGTTAAATATTAATTTAACAAGTTAAATAAATATTATTCTCGACTGTGGTTTAATAATTATTTATGGAAGTCTGATCGCATTTATTTTGACACTAGTTATTCGACAGAATATACTGTGGATAAAATAATATATATATTGGTGAGTAATGTAGTTACATTTATTATTGAAATAAATAGTCATTGCTCAAGGTCTAAAAAATGTGGTGGTGAAAAATGGAATATAAAAGTACACGCCGTGTATATTAAATATACACGCTATGTAGTTTTATGGAAAACATGTACACACCGTGTATTAATTATTACACGCCGTGTAGTTTATCCAATTGGGATTTTGAGGATTTCATAATTTTTTATTAAATGATATTTATTATAATCAGCGTGGGAGCATGTCAAGGAATTAATAATTCGACATGGGGTTTTCAATAAGAGTTAATGAAATAAATAAAACGCGTAACTCGTTTATTTATTGTCATTACTCTATTAACCTCAAACCTGATTATAAATATCCTCCCAACCCCAACATTTTTTTTAGAGCCATTTTTTGTGCACAATAGATTTGGAAATACTCTCAAGCGAAGAAAGAAATCCCTTTCCACCAAGAACGCTCTCAAGTTACGAGATCAAGATCCTCCACCGGATCAAGGCGGTCGAAGGCGGACATCGCAAGCGAAGGTTATTCCATGCTAGCACCCTGAGATCTCTTCGGTGATGTCTGGAGATACGTGACACATGTTTGGATCATCTCTAGAAGAATCCTACACTTGGATTCTACGACGCAACGACGGATCACCGAATCATGACCAGACACATCAACGAAGAATGAATTCCAACAAGGTAATTCTTATGCATTAATTAAATTAATTATAATCAACATATGATGATCCTCCTCAATGGTTCCGGGACTCTTCTTTTCTTTTCGTTCTTCATTCTATTCCGAAGATTCAGCATTTTATATCATGACAGATCTCGGATTGAACGTTGTTTAACGTTAAAATTAAAGTTGGGAAAACCACCCAATGCGCTTCTGATGTGCCCGGAACCTACAGTGATGTGCTTTGTGAGGCCCATGTGTGTGTGGGTGGGATACGTGGTTTGGTAGGCCCAGGTGTGTGCGGGCGGGATACGTGGTTTGCGAGGCCTGAGTGTGTGCGGGCATGATATGTGGCTTTTGAGGCCCAGGTGTGTGCGGGCGAGATATGTGGTTTTTCAGGCCCAGGTGTGTACGGCCAGGAAGAGTGTGGCAGCATCAGGATGTTCTCCATTAAGAAGATCATCTAGCTAGTGGGAGAAAATGGTTCGGGTACCCACTATTCTTGTTATTATATACTTCTACCTGTTGTTTTCTGTTTTTGGTGAGTGTGGCTAGTGAGGTTGGGTGGATAGAATTCCTTGCTAGTTTTTGGTTTCTTCTATTGTTCTCATGGGACATTAGGATGTCTCCCCACCTATGCACGAGAGATTTAGGTTTCCCTACTGTTATACTGGTATGCTCACCCTATGAATACTTTCAGGTTTCTATGAGGAAAACCAGGGCCATGCAGGACCCTACTAGTTGGGATAGTTAGAGTTGTTGCGGTTTTTTGTATTATTGTATCTTTTGGTATTGTAATTTTGAGTTCCCTTGAACTTTTACTTTGTTATCGAATTGTTTAAACATGCATGTGGCATTATTTTGGGTTTATTTTCATTTACTTGTTTCCTTATCTTTTTTTGTTTGAATCTTTCTATTTCCCGATCTTATATAATAAAAATGTTAATACCTCCCATATTTGTTAAAACTCATACCCGTGGAGCTAGTTGCCACTCCGGGGCTTACTGGAGGAGGGACTCGGGGGGTCATTATCTCCATTTCACCATTGCCAGCTCAGGAGGGGCATCGTTGGTGGGGGGGGGGGGGGGGGGTTTGTGACAATTCTAGGAAAATTATTATACTTTTTCCATTTAATTTATAATTTTTAATAAAAATATCACATTCCATTTATAAATGACTTTTGATTCAAATAATACCAAATCAAAAGTGTTCTTTGTTAACATAACTCATTTATTTTATCTAAAAATGTTATTATGGATCATCATGAATCCAATATTGATTTGATCCACAAAACAATTATATTTCTTAGATTTTGAACTTAATATCTTGTGGATTATGACTTTTAAATGATAACAATTTAAATTTCTATTTTTATTTCTCATAAATTAATTCAATATTTAAAATTATTCCAGCCATATTTAAAGATGGTTTCTCTTCAAATTTCCATGATCAATAAACCATCCTCTTTAACCAATATATTTGGATTCCTAATTATGTTTTATCTAATGTTATCTTAATCATTACCTTCCCATCATTTAAAATGTTTTTTTATTAAGCCATTTTATTATGATTTTTTTCACAATTGTTTTTAAAAATCTTATTACATCAATTCAAAATCAATAATTTTATCTTCCACTCAATATCCACTTTTAAAAAATTTAATTTTTTTTCAAAGACCTCATTTTGAATATAATTTTAAAAATGAAAAAATTTAACTAATAATGACCTCATATTTTAAATACATTGTGTTATTTTACGACACAATTATTAAAGATAATAATCAAAATTAAAACTTATAAAGTGGTTTTGCAAAAAACTTTCTTAGCCATTTATGTTTTTTTAATGGTTACACTTTTTAAATTCCTTATAAAAAAATAATATTCATTCATTATTTTATACTGCCCAATTTCCAAAATAAATTTTCAATGTGACCTTGACATAATCATATAAACCAATCATAATAAACTTTTATAAAAACACTTTTATGTTTCCACTACTATTGATACTCTATCATAAAAGTCAATATTTCCATGGAGGTAATTTTTCATGTATCAACCGAAAAACATTCTTATGATGTACTCATTTTGGAAGACTCTTTTTTTAGTAATAATACTTCACATTCTTGATTTCAATTTTGGTGATACAAAATATAATGTTTTGTAATCCAATTATTCATTTCATGGGATACTTAAATAATTAATGGACTATTATAACTTCAATAAATATGCATGGATGATTGGTTGTTTTTTTTCAATATTTCACATGATGTAGAGGTAAAATTTATATCTTGTGAGCACAAAATTATGCACGGAGGGATTCATCCCATTCTAAAGGGTACAAGAGAGGATTTATCCCAATGAAAAAGTAAATATTGAGGATTTATCCCAAACCAAAATGTACACAATATGATTCATCTAGATCCCATTGGGTATATAGAATAATATATCCAAGACCAAGAATATATATTAGGATTATAGCAATATTTTGATGGTACCTGGATGGTTTAGTGAAAGAAAAAATGCGATAAATTCCATATGGGGTTTTCTTAACATATGGTTTCTATACATATCTCATTTAAAAATATAATATCATAATCTCCTCTATTTTATAAAGATCTATGAATCGTGATTAATGTATCATAGTTTCGAAATTAATTTCTATGGAATATGTTTATTCATTTGAGATTAAATATCATTCAATCATTGAATATAAACAACTTTTTTATTCCATGTCATTATTAATATAAATTTTTCCCCTTCCCTTGCATTATCATATGATTATGATCTAAACCATTATGAAATATTTCTAGTGCCGCAAACATAAGGCTTATCCCCAAATCAAAGGATCCTTCTTCTATTCTGCAATTTAGACCTATAAGAATGTGTAATGTACCCTATAAAATTTGGGCTAGTATAATAAATGCTCGTTTATTTGTCTATTTGCCCAGGTGGATTTCCTTAGAGTAGCATGGGTTTTTGAAAGGACGTACAGTACAAGGGGATATTACTTTTACCCAGGATTTGATCAGGGGTATCAATATTAAAACCACAGGGTCTAATATGGCTATAAAGTTGGATATGAGTAAATCCTATGATCGGATGGAGTGTAGTTTTATTAACAAGGTTCTAGAAGGTATGGTCTTTTCTCATAGAAATGTTGATCTCATCATTCAATGTATTTCTTCTCCATGGATGGCAGTTTCTTATATGGGAATGTCTTATTGTTTTTTTAAAAGCAACCCGTGTTCTTTGTCATGGGGATCCAATATCTCCATGTATTTTTACCATTGCTCAGAATGTTCATAGTAAGCATTTACATTTAAGCTTGATTAATGGAATCATTATGGATTATCGAAGAAGATTGGGGTTTCTCTAGTTTCTCATTTGATGTTTGCAGATGATTAATTGATATTCATTAATGAATAAAGTAGATCGTTGTGGGGTTTGAATAATGTTTTAGATGATTATTGCCACTAGAGCAGTCGGCTGGTTAACAAAAAAAATCTATTTTTTCATCTCGAGGAGATGCACTAGTGAAAGGATATCTATGGTGACATCTAATATTAATATACAAAGAGGTTCTTTTCCCATGGAATATCTGGGATCCCCTCTTGATTCTGAGAGGTTGTATATTCATGACTTTAATCATCATTCTAGTAAAATCTTGGATCATATTCTAAACAGGAAGAATTATTTTCTATCCATTGTTTGGAGGATATCATTGATTAACAGTGTTCATTTTACCTCTCCAATCCATTCTCTTTCGTCAATTAAAGTTCCCATGGATGTGATCTACAATATTGAGAGGATCCCTGACAATTTTTTATGGTATCCAATTATGGAAGGGAAAATGCATTGGGTTTCATGGTGGAGGATAGCCCAGCTGGTTATTGAAGGAGGGGTTGGGGTGAATAGCCTTGAGGGGACTATTAATTGTTTTCAGGCGAAGCTAACCTGGGATGTCTTGGAGGGTAACATGCATTGGGGGAGTTCTATGATGTGTCATATGGATAGTAACAAGGTTACTATGTTTTCTCCATTTTGGGTTGAAATTTCTTCAATTATCATCCTTCTACGACCTCATTGCCGATGGATTGATGGGAGAGGGGATATCTCTTTTTGGATTATTAATTGGTGTGGGGAAATCCTTGAATACCCATGATGTCTGGTTCCATAGCATTCTATTAAAGAATCCTATCAGCATCCTGGTTTCATTAATTTTGTTTTAAACATTGATCAACTGGATATCATTAACCACAAGGAACTTTCCCCTGATGAGGATAAGATGATCTTTTCTCCTTCCACCTCTGGATTGTTTACTTCTAATGATTACAAAAGGATATCATCTGTTTGGGATTCAGACAGTGATAACATTAGCTTTCATTGGGAAAATAAAATTCCATTAATGTACAACATTCTTCTCTAGAGGATTTGGAATGGAGAATGGCCTATGGATGAAAATGTGAGACACTGTGGAATTTTTATTGTCTCCAGATGTGTCTTTTGTAACAGCCATAATGTAGAAAGCTCGGAACATCTGTTTTTCTATAGCGAGTGGGATCATGTTGTATGGAGTTTATTTGGTGGTTTCAATGGTTTTTATTCTAATAATATTTCTGACTGAAATTCCAGGAATGACGGTTTAATGGTTCGGGTTCTAGTGGTATGGAGAATGTTTCTCTCCATTCCATTCTTCTTGCTGGGTGATGGTGCTTGTGGCATGAAAGAAATAGTTGGCTGTTTAAGGATATATCTTCAAATAGCCGTGGTATTATTTGCAGAACCAGAAACCTCATTCTGGACCTAGTCAGAGATCTTGGCTCCGGGAGACAAGAACATTTATTATAGGGACTCCTTCCTATATCTGCTGCTCCGCCCCTGGTTAATAATAATTTTCAGGGTTCCCGGATTTGCTGGTCTCCTCCCCAAAGCGGCTTGAAACTTAATTGTGATGGTTCTTGTGTCTCAAGAGCAATCAGTGGATGAGGGATTGTACATGACTATAGTGGTTTGGTCTTTATGCCCTTCTCTATCATGTTTGGGCGTGGTATTTCTATAGCATTCTATATTTTTATCACATAAACTTTCATTACATTATACAAAACCGATGATCATTAAGGTTTATTATCTTGGAAAACCAGGAACATAATACATGAAAACAACATAAAACATTCTTATTAACACTTTAAAGGCTTCTTCATTATTCATTATAAGTTCATTACAGCATCTCATAACCTGGGAGCATACATGAAAGGAAATGGTGAGCAGAAGGCCCAATAAGGGAAACAAGGGAAAAATTTTACATGTGAACTTGAGATACATCAATGAGCTCATGAAAAGAACTTTATGGCATGAACAAGATATCATGAGGCATATCATAATAAAAATAACGTATTTCATAACATGAAGATGTGGCTACAAAATTTAACATAGACAATCATGAACATATCACCAAGGTCCATCCCCAAGGATTCATTTGAAAATTACCAAGGTAAACCCCAAGGTATCGTTAAAATTCTATTCTCTTGTGGTTACATCATTATCCAATGCAATGGGGCGTTATCAGGGAGCACCCTTAAATTTGTAATCTCTAGTTGTTAGATCATTATCCAATGAAATTGGGCACTATCAGGGCGCACCATTAAATTTTTATTTATTATAATGTGAGCCACATATATAATCCTCAAACATTTCATTAATAACCCATTATCATAAGTTAAAATGGTTTCCTTTCATAATCATATCATTTTAAAAACTGGTTTAACGACATGATCTTTATGTCACTTTAAACCCACAGAATGGAAAGCGAGTTTCATGTATGTAAATCCCGGAATTTAAAATAGAAAATTTTGGTATATATGTGAATACCCCTTTATAATATAGAGATTTGATTATTCACTTAATAAATTAAAAGAATTTGAGAAAAAGAGAGATACATTTTGAGACGGAAATTCGCCAGCATAACTGCTATGTTGTAGGGTTTTAGAAAACATTGAAAAGAGAGTGGACTTGGGTCACCCACTCATAAATGATTCATAGAAAAGTAGGGAGGAAAATATAATTGATATAAGAACATGGTAATGAAATTTTAATGATATACCATATGAAATTAAGAACATGAAAGGAAGAGAAAAATAAGATTTCTCTTATGAAAATTCGACAGCATAACGGCGTCACGTAAACTTAAAAAAATTAATTGAAGAGATCAAATAGGGTCTCTCATAATATGAACATAAATGATCAGTATGATAGATATAGTGATAATTCCCCAATATAATAAAAAGGAACTTGAAATACATGACAAGAAAATAGAACTTTAAAATGAAAAGGGTGAGAGAATACTTTAAAAATTCGACAGCCTAACGACGCCACTTAAACATTCTTATAATGAATTGATGACAGAAAGAGGGGGTCTCTCATCATATGAACATGAAATGGAATTTAGGATGAATATAAAAAAACATCCTCCAACATAAGTATATGGAGCATAAAATAAATGATAGAGAAGAGATTACTTGAAAAGAAAGGGAGAGGTCAGATCCCTTACCATAAAACGTAACTTTTAAAACTCATATATTGGAACCTTGAGGGGATTGAGGGAACCTTGGGAGAACTCCTTGGTAGGTAAGGAGACCAGAACATTGTTGAGGATGATTTTGGAGTCTAAAGGATGAGATAATGGCTTGGTATATATAGGGAAAGTGAGGGGACAAGACATTAATGGACAAGGGACACCTCATCAGTGGTATTGGAAAAACCATGGGCTTGCCCATGGTATTTGCCCATGGTATTTTCCACTTGGGACACCTGATACAATAATTCATCCCCTTTATTCAGACATCCCTTAAAATATCTAATTACATCATCATAATGTAGTTATGATGTCATTAAACACACTGAAACCCTAAAACTGTATTGTTACTATTCACTAAAAATTCATTTTCATCAGAAAAAATCCTCAAAATTCACCTTAACATAATATCGATGCTCTGAATTCAAAAATGCACTCCATTTTATTAAAATAATTTCGAATATTTTTTTAATTTAATTTTTAAATAAAAAAACTATTCCTGTGAAAAAACTAACAGTTAACTAATAATTTATCAAACTGTTATTTACCTTTTTTATTTAATCAAATTACATAATCAAGGCGCCTAAAATATATCAATACTTTCTTTAATTGAGATTACTAATCCATTTGGTCGCATTACTAATCCTAAGCGGAAAATCACTATTCATAAATTACTATTCACTAAAAATTATGTTGATCTTATTAGACTCTAAATTTCATACTGAACACATTTGTAGAAGACCATTTTTTGAAAATCATTACACATATTTAATTATTTATGTTTAACATAAATATTTTAAAATATCTTTTTCTTCCAAAATTCATCAATAATATACATCCTAAAATTATCTGGCCATTTGAAAATTCACAAACATCACTAAAGGAAGAAATATCAATTTATTTATCCCAAAGGATTAGACAAATTAGCTACAGTCTCGTCACATAGCCCCTTATAACAGTAGCACATGACCGAAGTGTAAGGTGTGCTATAGTGAGAGAATCTGAGGAAAGCTCAGATAACATTTCCCTAGTAGTAATCTCTACTAACATGAACTTCTCCCGCATGAATTTCTATTCAAGCATGACATGATGGAGTTCATCTTGGGTTTGGTCAAAAGTGAATCCCAAAGATTCCACCTCCTTCCCATGCTTTGATAAGTGGGCTTCAAAAGGTTCGAGTCTACATGATGAAGCCATTGACTCCTCTTTCTTCATTAACCATTAACATCTCTATTAAATCGTTATGATTAAATTAATAAACTATTCAAAGAAATTTGGGTCGTTACATTCTTCCCCCCTTAGAAAATTTAATCCCTGAAATTTTATACCTAAGGCCTAGTCTAAAAGGTGAGGGTACTTTTACTTCCTTTTTTCCTCAGGATCCCAAGTCGCTTCTTCATACTTATGATATTTCCACAACACTTTCAAAAGGTTGGTAGTCTTGTTGCATATAACCTTTTCTATACGGTCTAAGATCTCCAATGGCTTCTCCTCATAAGATAGGTCATGTTCCAGTTATACCACCTCTGGGTTCAGTACATGCGAAGGGTCGGGTATGTACTTTTTCAAGAGAGATACATGGAAGACATTGTGAACTTGATCTAGGTTTGGTGAAAGTTCTAGACGATATGCCACTGCTCTTATGCGATCAAATATTTCATAGGGGCTAATGTACCTATGGATGAGATTTCCTTTCGTCCCAAACCGCATGACTCTCTTCCATGGAGAAATTCGAATAAAGACTTTGTCGCCAACACCAAACTCCAACTCCCTTCGACAGTTGACAGGATAGCTCTTCTACCGACTCTGAGCATCCTATATGTGTTGTTCGATGGAATGAATATTTTCTGTCATATCATGAACAAGATCAAGACCACGAAGCTTTCTCTCTCCAACTTCATCCCAACAAGTCGGAGTTCTACATTGCCTTCCATACAGAGCTTCATAGGGTGCCATCTGAATACTCAAATATAAGCTGTTGTTGTATGAGAACACAACTAATTGGAGGTGTTGATCCCATCAACCTTTAAATTACATTGATCATAATCTCATCATGTCCTCAAGTGTCTGAATAGTCCTTTCAGATTGGTCATCCGCATGAGGATGATAGGCCGTACTAAAATTCAATTCAGTATTCAGATCATGTTGAAGACTTCTCCAGAATTTTGATGTGAATCTTGGATCACGATCAGATATGATGGATAGTGGTACCCCATGCAACCTTACCACTTAGTTTATGTATATCATGTCATGTTTATCTATAGATAAATCTTCCTGAAATGGGATAAATGGTCGGTCTTGGTGAGACGGTCCACTATAACCCATATCACATTGTTCCCTTTGGATGTTTTTAGGAGACCAGTGACAAAGTCCATAGTAATATTATCCCACTTCCATGCTGGTATGTGTAGCGGTTGTAATACCCCCTTAAGAAGTTTTCGTAATTCCTTTACTTGTTGACACACCAGGAACCTTGTAGTGTAATCAACAATCTCCCTCTTCATGTTATCCCACCAAAAATGATCACGAAGGTCTATATACTTTTTAGTGCTTCCCAGATGTATAGAGAAAGTAGAGCTATGAGATTCATCCATCAGTTCTTTATTTATCTACGGAATAGATGGAAAACATAGTATTGCATGGAATTTCAGTACACATTCTTGATCAATATTGAAATCAGGGAACATCCCATCCTTCACAGCCTCAAACATCTCCTACAACAAAGGATCTTATCTTTGAGCCTTCTTGATCTTCTATAGTAATGGAGGTTGAGAAATCATTTGGGACTGAGTTGATGATGTCCCATCCATTACAATTCCAATGTCTAATTTTACTAGATCTTTAATTAAGGGATCTCCTAGAATCCTCATTGTTTCCAGAAAAACAGGGTCTTTCCTGCTTAACGCATCTGCGACTTTGTTTTCTCTTCCAAGGTGATAATGAATTGAACAATCATAGTCTTTAATAAGCTCCAACCATCTCCTTTGTCTCATGTTGAATTATTTCTGCATGAGAATATACATTAAACTTTGGATGTCGGTGTATATATCTCATTTATCCCCATAAAGATAGGGCCTCCATATATTTTGAGCAAAAACAACTGCCGCTAGATCTAGATCATGCAGAGGATAATTCTGCTCATGATTATTCAACTGTCGAGATGCATAAGTAATGACCTTATCATTTTGCATGAGGACGCACCCATGACCTTTTAGAGATGCATCACTAAAAATAACGAATCCTTCTCTGATAGAGGTTAGTGTTAACACAAGTGAAGTAACCAATCTCTTCGTCAGCTCTTGGAAACATTCCTCACATTCTGTTTTCCAGATGAACTTAAACCCTTTTTGAGTCAACATGGTTAGTGGATTAGAAATCCGTGAAAAGTTTTCACAAACCTCCTATAATATCCCTCTAAACCAAGGAAACTATGAATCTCAGTTACTATTGTGGGTTGAGGCCACTCCTCCACAACCATTGTCTTTGTAGGGTCAATAGAGATTCCTTAATTGGTTACGATGTGCCCCAAGAAATCCCCTTGATGTAACCAAAACTCACACTTTTTGAACATTCCAAAGAGCCTCTCCTTCCGCAGAGTCTGCAAAATAACCCTCAGAAGATCTTCATGCTCCCCATGACTTTTTGAATATATTAAAATATCATCAATAAAAACTACCAAAACATTATCAAGGTAGTCCTTAAAGACTATGTTCATCAAATCCATGAAAATAGCAAGAGCATTAGTAAAGCCGATGGGAATAATAGTAAAATCATAATGCACTTATCTTGATCGGAAGGCAGTCATTGGAATATCTTCCTTCTTCACCTTTAGTTGATGATAAGCGGATCAAAGATCATTCATGGAGAAGAATTGAACCCCACTAAGTTGATCAAATAAATCATAAATTCTTGGAATATGGTATTTGTTCTTCACTATGATCCCATTCAGTTCTCTATAATCAATGCATAGACAGCTTGATCCGTCCTTCTTCTTCACAAAGATGACTGGTGCTCCCCATGGAGACACACTCGGTCCGATAAACCCCTTCTCCAACAAGTCTTGGAGTTGTTTCTTTAACTCATCTAGCTCTATATTTTCCATTCTATACAGGATCTTTGATATCGGTTGAGATCATGGTACATGTACAATGGAGAACACTACCTCTCTTTCTGGGGGTGGTCCAAGTAACTCCTCAAGAAATACATCCATGTTTTCCGGAACAATTGGAAAATATTCTATTTGTATACTCCCTTTTTCTTCTTCATCCTTGCCGATTAACTCCATAAAGAAGGCTATAGGAGGTGCTTCTAGACAAAGATCAGTTCAGAATATCTCTCATTGTAAGATAATTGCAGGTTGTTCATTCAAGACTACTGAGATTTCCTTCTTTCTGAATTTGATCTTAGAATTATACATTAAGAGCCATTCTATCCCTAGTATAACATCGAATTCCATCATGGGAATTACTACTATATTTTTGATAAGATTGTGCTCAATAATGTAAACACTAGAGTCTCTAAACACTATTGATGTATGGATAATCCCACTTAGATTCTTGGCTGACATCTCTACCTCTAGCAGTTCGGGGATTGATTCTATATTCTTTGCAAACATGTAGGAAATAAAGGAATGCGTCTAACCATAATCAAACAAAGTACATTCTGGTTTTGAGAGGAAAATAAGAGTACCTGGCACCACGTCATTCGGAGATTCAACATCAGTTGTTGTGATAGAAAAAGCACGACCTTGCTCCCTTGGCCTCTGCTATGGTTGATGGTGATTCCCCTCCACTTCCCTCGGATTTGGAATGTGATTAGCAAAGTGCCCAAGCCATCCACACTTAAATAATTGGACTTCGGGAAGGGCTAGAAGCATCTTTCCTCAGTCGTTTGTGTTGGGAAGTTGAGGCTTCACATCACTATGAAAATTCCGAGCAATATGGACTTCTCTTCCTCACTTGTAGCATTTACCACATACGATAAAGCAGTTCCATGAATGCTTCTTCCCACATTTATTTCATGTGGCATGTTGCATTTGCTTTCCACCTTTTTCCTGATAAAAAATTCTTCCCAGCTTTGGTTTTGGAGCTCTCTTCTTCTCTTTAGATTAGGGAGACCACTGTGTCTCACCAAACTCTAGTTTGACTTTCAAAGCACTTTGATCTATTTCTTCGTAGCTATTATAGTCCCTGTTATCTAGATTCGTCCGCATATGAGGTCGTAGTCTACCAAAGAATCTATCATCCTTTCCATTAGGGTTCATGACAAAGATAGAGGTACATCATGAAATTCGGGTAAATTTCATCTCACAACATCCGATGGATTCGTTCTCCTTCAGATTTAGCTAGAGAAACTACTTCTCCATTCTCCTTCTCATGGAACGATGGAAATAATTATTAAATAATATTCCCCTAAACTCTTCCCACTCCATAGATTCCATCCCTCCTATAGGATTCTTATTTTTGACTAGTGACCACCACTGATCAGCTTCCCCCTCTAGGCAGTAAAAAGAAATGGTGATTTTTTCTTGTTCCGAACAATGGAGTACAGAAGAGATCTTTTCAATAGAGCTTATCCATTGTTCCACAACAAATGGGTTAGTAGGTCCACTGAATTTTGGTGGTTGTTAACGCATGAAGGACTCAACAGATTGTTGTCCCCTTCACGGTGAGATTGGCCTCTCAGTCTGATTCAAGTTATTACTCATAACTTGAGTTGGTTGGTTCATCATTCGCATGAATGTTTCCATTCCGGCTTCCATTGGAGGTTCGTTAACACATGGTGCATTGCGGGCACCATTTTCACTGTTCCTCCTATTACCCTCCATTTTCTAAAAGAATAAAACCTTAGTGAGAAACTTTCTTCATTTATGAATATTTTGACTATAAAGGATTCTATGTCTTAAAATATCATAATTAAACAATTATATTTCTCTATAATTCCTTCTTAATGATTCATAAAATTCTTGCAATTAACCAAACATATCCCCTGAGAGTGTCGTAACCAAGAGTGCTGCAAGGCCCGTTATCATGCACCAGTTCCCGTTCGAGTCTAGATCAAAGCGGTGTTTTTGAGTTTCGCCCCTATGTATATCAATGCCAGAGCCGACTCTACCTACTCGTATCCAGATATGGATGTATTTTTTTGATAAAATACTAAATCTATACTCACCAAAATACCAGGAAGATTTCCTATATATAAACAGTCTATAGGGTTCTTCCTAATGTTTTCATATCCTAATTTCCACAAATAACTAAACCATCCTTTTATACCAGCTATAGAATCTCTCCTCTTATCACATAAACATTCATTAAATTATAGAAAACCAAGGATTATTAAGGTTTAGTCTCTTGGAAACCAAGAACTTAATACATGAAAACAATATAAATTTTTTTTCTTAACACTTGAAAGGCTTCTTCATTGTTCATCCTATGTTCATTACAACATGTCATAACCTGGGAGAATACAACAAAGGAAAGGGTGAGTAGAAGGCCCAGTATAGTAACCAAGGGAGACATTTTATATGTGAACTTGAGATACAACAATAAATTCATGAAAAGAACTTTAAGGCATGAGAAATAGATCATGAGGCATATCATAATAAAAATAACGTATTTCATAACTTGAAGATGTGGCTACAACATTTAGCATAGACAATAATGAAAATATTACCAAGGTCCATCCCCATGGTTTCATTTGAAAATTACCATGTTAAACCCCAAGTTATATTTAAAATTGTAATCTCTAGTTGTTACATCATTACCCAATGCAATGGGGCGCTATCAGGGCGCACCCTTAAATTTTTTAATATCTAGTGGTTACATCATTACCCAATGCAATAGGGTGATATCAGGACACACCCTTAAATTTTTATATATAATCATGTGATCCACATATATCGTCATCAAAAATTTCATAAATAACCCATATATCATAAAATAAATGGGTTTCTTTTCATAATCATAATATTTTAAATACTTCTTTAAAGACATGAACATTATGTCACTTTAAACCCACGGAAAGGAAAGCGGGTTTCATGTATGTAAATATCAGAATGTAAAATAGAAAATTTTGGTATATATGTGAATACAAATTTATAAGATAGAGCTCTTATTATTTACTTAATAAAATAAAATAATTTGGGAAAATTAGAGAGACATTTTGTGGATGGAAATTCGGCAGCATAACAACAATGTTGTAGGGATTTAGAAAACATTGAAATGAGAGGGGACATGGGTCACCCACTCATAAATGATACATAAAATAGTAGGGGGAATGAATATAATGGATATAATAACATATTAATGATGTTTTAAAGATATACCATTTGAAATGAAGAACATGAAAGGAGGAAAAAAATAACATTTCTCTTATAAAAATTCGGCAGCCTAACAGCGTCACTTAAACTTATAAATAATAATTGAAAAGATCAAATATTGTCTCTTATAATATGAACCTAAATGACCAGTATTATAAATATATATATCATAACACAACATAATAAAAAGTAACTTGAAAGACTTGACAAGAAAATAGAACTTGAAAATGAGAAAAGTGAAAGAATCCCTTAAAAATTCGGCAGCCTAACGACGCCACATAAACATTAATAAAATGAATTGATGAGAGAAAGATGGGGTATCTCATCATATTAAAATGATATGTACAGTAGGATGAATATAAAATGACATCCTCCAGCATAAGAACATTGAGAATAAAAGAAATGACATAAAAGAGATTACATGAAAAGAAAGAGAGACGTCAGTTCCCTTACCTTAAAATGTAACTCCTAAAACACGAAGGTTGGGTCCTTGAGGGGATCAAGGAACCTTGGGGGGACTCCTTGTGAGTTAATGAGACTATAACATCATTTAGGATGACTTTGTAGTCGAAAGGAGGAGATAATGTCTTGGTATTTATAGGGAAAGAGAGGGGACATGGCATTAATGGCCAAGGGAAATCTCATCGGTGGTATTGGCAAAACCATGGGCTTGCCCGTGGTATTTTCCCATGGTATTGGCCACTTAGTACACCTCATACAATAATTCATCCCATTTAGCTGGCCATATCTTAAAATATCTCATGACATCATCATGATGCAGTCATGTTGTCATTAAACATACCAAAACCCTAAAACTGTATTGTTATTATTCACTGAAAATTCATTTTTTTTCAGAAAAACCCCCAAAATTAACCTTAACATAATATCGATGCTCTGAATTCAAAAATGAACTCCATTGTATAAAAATAATTTTCTAAATATTCTTAATTTAATTTTTAAATAAAAAACACTATTCACCAGAAAAAACTAACACTTAACTAATAATTTATGAAACTGTTATTTACCTATTTTTTTAATCACATTACTTAATCAAGGTTCTTAAAATATATTAATACTTTATTTAAATGAGATTACTAATCCATTTAGTCACATTACTGGTCCTAAGCGTAAAATCGCTATTCATATATTACTAATCACCAAAAATTAGGTTGATCTTATTAGACTCTAAATTTTATACTGAACACATTTGTAGAAGAACTTTTTTTGAATATCATTACAAATTATTAATTATTTTAATTTTTCATAAATATTTTAAAATATATTTTTTTCCAAAATTCATCAATAATATACATCCTAAAATTATCTGGTCATTTGATAATTCACAAACTTCACTAAAAGAAGAAATCTCAATTTATTTATCACAAAGGATTACACAAAGTAGCTATGGTCTCGTCACATAGCCCCTTATAACACCAGCATATGACCTATGTGTAAGGTGTGATATGGTGAGAGAATCTGAGGAAGGATCAGATAACATTTCCATAGTAGTAATCTCCACTAACATGAACTTCTCCCGCAAGAATTTCTATTCAAGCATGACACGCTGGAGTTCGGCTTGGTCTTGGTCCAAAGAGAAGGCTAAAGATGCCACCTCCTTCCCAAGCTCTGATAAGTGGGCTACATAAGGTTCGAGTCTACTAGATAAAGCCATCAAATCCTCTTTTATCATTAACCATTAACATCTCCATTAAATCGTTAAGAGTAAATTCATATAATATTCAAATAAGTTTGGGTCGTTACCAATTTTCTCCCGGAAGAGGCCCTGGCTTTATTCACTAGGCTGAGTTTATGTATTCAGAGGAGGCTCAACATTTCTGTGGTGGAATCTGATTCTATGATCGTGTATAATGCAATTTTTGGTATAGGTAATGTTCATTGGTCCATCTTATATACTATTCGTAAATGATGGCATATTATTGATGATCATATCAAGGTGTCCCATACTCAGCGAGAGGGTAATAAAGAAGAAGATTTTTTTTCTTCGGTGGATTTTCTAGGATCAGAGTGTTTGTTCATTTATGATTTGGTAAGTCTAAAGTTGGAAGGTGTTAATATCATTAGGGGTGATGCTATTGGCCTTTTCCATTTTAGGCCACCCTGATTGTAGTTCTGTTTTGGTCCTGCCTTTGTGGGTTTTGTATGATGTTCTTTTTTGACCAATGAATTGAAAATGATTTGTGGTGTTACTATTTGTAGAATTTACTAATTAAACCATGGAATAATTTTTTAATTTATGTATGTTTAACTTGGGTCTTCATTATTATTATTTGTATTGGAAGATATATAATATTACATAAATAATATATCATCCTTCAAGTAATTTAAAATAATTTATTAATTACACCTAAATTTATATAGAAGAATACCCATGTATAAACGTGTTTATATAATTATTTAAAGACTTCCATCTTCTTTTCATATTCGGAATATAAATTATTTAATACCTTTCCTATATGTTAATATTTTCATTATCATATATATATGATTCTTATTAATTTTGTTTCAACTCCTATAATTTTTATCCCATTTTTATCATTAATATTTGGAAAATATTTTATATAAAAATGACCATTTACTACAATCATTTATATGATATAAATTTTTTTAGTGTTAATGGTATTCTTAATTAGTTAACACCACTAATCAGTCTCCCTTCAAGATGATTGATTATAAAAGTTACCTTTTGATTCTATGAGAAAACCAAAAACACATAGTCTTATCATAAATTATTTTTAAATCCATTTATAAAATCACTAGATAATAATATCAACCAAATGTTATTGGAATATATTGTTTGAAATCATCCAATACTGACATATTCCACCAAGAATAATTTTTCTTCTTAATTTCATTGTAACATCCATTGATAATCAGAATCAGTTGAGTTAAGATAATAAAAAATTACATATCCCAATGTAAAATCATTTATAGTTTCTAATTTTGAATTATAATATCCAATTATTCATGTCCTACATCATTCAAAATTTTAAATCTGGGGATATCATTTCGATAATTAACATAGATTATATGTATCAATCCTAACCCCACTGTAAAAATACAATTCAATTATATGAAAACACAAACATCAATTAATTATTCATATATATAAAAAATATTTATCATCTATAAGATTACATTTATATATTTAATTAAATACATGAGAACCCATAATACTATATAAACACTTTAGTATACAAATTTTAAAATTTAGAACATAAATATCACATAATTTAATGTAAAAAAATACTGCACATATATTTCTCAGAACATCAGGTTTAGTCAAAATATTGTTTGGAAATACAATTCAAAATAAAAGCCACACTTTTCCTACCGGTATACATTTATTCAATAGAATATTTTCCATTGATTTATTACCATTCATCATTCAAGACTGATCACTTTTTGTGGAATACTTATTTTACTAATTTTCCCAATCATTCATAAATTCAATAAAATTAACCCTAAAAAATATTAAACGAGTATATTCATAGTATGGTTTATAAAAATTAATTAAACATATTAATCCTTGGAAATAAATAAAATCTCTTAATTTAAAACATTTAACATATATTTACGTAAGATCTTATATAGACTCATCTGATGAAAATACATACTCATACGAGTTAAATCCAATGCATACAATAAATTAATCTTACATGAATGCCCAAATAAAATAGAATCAAAATTAATGATTATTTGAACATTGTATTACGTTCATTCATAATCCCATAAAATCACCCAGAATCCCCTATAATTTAATAAACTAACTAGTCAATTAGAAAAAATACAAAAAAAATAAATCAATAATATATTATGGATATATTATATGCACATCTATTAAAAAATTTACAATCATTATATTGTTTACATGTACTTTAAATCATATCAGAAATATAATTTTGAATATAATATATTGATTATTTAAAAAATTTACGTTTGAAATGTTAATCATATAATTTTATTTATTACTCTTTTATGGTGATGAAAAAAATCCAAAATATACATGTTCTTGTATATATGAAATAACACAGTATTCTGATTTATTTATAACCTATGTTAATTTTTATACAAAAATTTATTTGCATTATATTTTTAAAATTTACCATTTTAATGATGGTGTCGGGGGAATGAGTACAATCCAAAAATATAATTCCTGGATGGGTAAAAACATATTAGAATTATTAATGAGCCCAATTAATATTGGATCAAAAATATATAACATAAAACTCAAAACACTATCACATTGGTGAGGTGGGTTATGGGATGGAGAGAAATAAGAATGTCGGGATCCGGTGATGTGACACAAATCTTATTCACAATGCACCTTGCTAAATGTGGAGCACTAAACATTTAAAACTGAATTCACTACATTTTTTTATTTCCATTTCCTCAGGAAATCTTCATCAAAGAAACCACATATTACCATCACCACTGAGAAAAAACAGAACATTAATATTTAGTACTTCTATAAAAAAATATTTCTCCTAACAGAAATACTCATGGATGAATTCGAGCTATCCTTGAGACATATCCCATATAGGGACACTACTCATGCTATAAATATGAGAAATGGACATCTACCAGTAATGAAGAACCATTATTTTATGATGAATAGTGTTCTGGGATTCATCAATAGAGATTAGGAATATTGGTCCATGTGACCATATTGTTATGAATGATCCAAAGATTACATTATTACACAATACATGACACTAAAACAATCCCACACACCATTGATTTTGGAGAGTATAACTATGATAGGTTTATAAATGAAGTAGTGCGATGAATGGTCATAGGAAGAATGAGGGTAAAGGGAACACAACAGGGACAAACCAGCCCCAAAATTTTTTGGGCATCACATAATCATGGAAGGAAGGAATCTAGAATGGTGAAATAGAGAGAATGGACCAAAATTGAAACCACTATAGGAGGTTAAATGATACAAGGGACTCATCAGAAATTAACCTACCAAAATAACTACAAAATTAATAAGTCATTAACATACATTCAAAACAACAGAAAACATAACACCAGCAAGAGATTCATGAGGAGATAAAAGACCGAAATATATTACCATGAGTGGAATATTATCAAATTACAATGAATTTCCTATATAAAATTATTGAATAAGTACATAGGAAATCAATATGAAGAATTTATTTTGAAGGAATAATTTCTAAGAACCCCATCTGATCATAGCATTCTACAAAATTAGACTATGATACCCAAACCCATACTTAATGTGATTCCCTCAAAATAGATGGAAATAAACAAAACTATAAATTCTACAACATAAAAAGGAATACTTTTTTCTTGGTATTTGGATGTTGAAGAGGAGATTCAAAGATGACCGAGCGAATCCGTGTGGAGGAATTATTGAGTGAGTAGGATTGTAACCCTAGAAGAGAGGGAGGGAAATTTTATGACAGTAAGAATACCCCATAGTTGAGCATCATAATAAAATTACATTATAAAACTAGAGATATCATACCTAACATGACCAAAATTATATTACAGACACTATAATGAGAATATAAAATTAATGAATGAAAATGGAGTATGAAAATAAATTCATAATTATTTTGATGGATTAAATATTTGTATATTTCATCATTAAAGAATTAAAATTCAAGGATAACATCCTATTATATTGTATCATTTATCTTGTAAAGATAGCAATGATAGTATACATTTATTCAATGTAAAAAATATATGAAATTAGAAAATTGATAAGGAAATTTATAACATACCATCATTGATCAACAAAACCATAACATTGATCAGATTGTTTTTGTTATGATAGAAATTTACAAGTGTTCATAAAATGAATAAAGATAAATATAATTGTCATATAGATACATGATATGAAAAAATCATGAATAAATTTAATAGTATGATAATTCCTTTTAAAAACCAAATTTATAAACATGATTTGGTAGAAATTTCACAAATATTCAATCCTTAAGGGTTTAAAACGTAAATTTACAAGTTGAAAATGGATTATAATTTTAAAATATAAAATTTGATCCAACATTAATCATTTATATATGTGACATTAAATGTATTAAAGATTATTTTTCATTTTATTGAGAATATTATGAAAAATACACATTTATATAAACATTCCAGGTAATACTTGTAACTTGAGTTTAAAAATATAATCATAATTACATTAATTAAAGTCATAATAGTTTTATATGTTATTTCAGATCAATTTTATCATTTAAGTTCCTGAATATCTTTATAAAGTATAAATTTTATCATTAATTCATCATAATTTACATTTCTATTGGTGTTGTGGTATTTCTCTACCATAGTTTATGTATTTTTATGTTTATCTTACAACAAAAATAAAATTATATTTATTTCATCATAAATTAATAATATTTTAATAATCTTAATATAAAAGAAATTTAAAATAGGTTTTGATATTGGTGAATTTAAATATAATTTAAAATATAATAATACGAAATAATATTCTATTTGAACTTAAAATGTTTTTTTATAAAGGAGAAGAAATGTTTTACTCCAAATCTGGACTGTTATAATGAAACATCACACATTTAATAATAGCATGTTATAATTTTTTATGTAATAGAACATATTCCATACCTTTATTATGTTCCCTCTAACTTTTTAAGAGAACCTTTAATAAGAGGTTGTATAGTTCTACTGAAACATGAATTGTAATTTTTCATATGGAATTTATCAATATTACTAATCTTATAATCAAAGGAAATTTTAATTAAAAAATATTTAATGATACTATATTACACAAAAAATGTAGTAACATATTCCATATATTTCTTAACTGTAATTAAAATTCAATATTGTTATAAAATATATTGTAAAATTCAATATTAATTCTAATAAATGTTTTTAATTTAATAAAAAATTAAATTATTGATCCAACTATTTAAAATTGAATTTTAATATTCATATTTTTAATAAATTCTATAATGTTTTAAAAACCATAAAACAAAATTGAAATTTATTTTTTTGTCTTTTACCATAATTTTTGTCAAAAACAATGACTATAAACCATAATTAATATTTTATTTCATACCTTGTTGTTAACAATTATAAAACAAATACATTCCACAAAATATTTACGTAATAATTAAAAATAAAAAATTTAATAAATCTAAATCTATGAAATATAAATTCTTTCTATGATTCAAAAAATTAGTTAAATAATATATTATAATAAATACATCATATAAACTAGACTGAACATTCTAATTTATTATGATACAATAATATTTCCCAATTATTATAAATATATATAAATTTTCTAATTCATAAAATTAATATAATTCATTTTAATAATTTATATAATGAATTAATACATTTAAATATATATATATCCTTACATAACCTAAAATTAAATCGATTTTATTATCAACAAATATATATATTTACATATATATATACCATAAGTATTTTTTTAATGAATAATTCCCAATAATAAATGTCTATAAAAAATATAGACTAATATTCAGGGGACCAAAGTATCATGTCATAATATTTGGGAACTTTAATAATTGATTTATATTTCGAGTCCACGTTGATTAATTTTGATTTATTTAGTCCAAATGCCATTAAAATTATTTCTTATTTTCTATTTTTTATATTTATGTTGTATTTCAAATATCATGTTTTCTGAAATTCAACTAAATATGTCCCAATTACATATCTAACATTCCCGAATTCATATACAAACATATTATTTTGAATAAGTGTCAAATATATAGTAGTGAATAAAATTTATTTATAATAAACTGTTAAAATTTTTTAAATATTCTTCATATTAATACAATATAATGGATCAAATCATGGTAACGGTCATGGGATTAGAAAACTATTATAGAAATTAGACTAAATTTTATTTTTCAATACATTTAGTCAATTTAGATCCATTCGGTTGAGCCTCTATGATGTGTGAAATTCTCTATATTTATGTTCTACCGAAAACTCAATATATCTATCAAAAAGGATAATAGGAAACTCATTTAGGAATATGTTTATATATCCCATCACAATTCACATTTACTCAATGATTAACCTTTAAATGGCCTTACCAAAATTTAGAAAGGGATTCCATGAAATATGGAAATAATCATCCGATATTGGAATGAGGTCTAAATGGAGATTCATAATTTTTATTTCATTGATATGAAATTTACGAATGGTTTTAGATGCGGAATTCTGTTTCCCTATCCCTATAAATTATATTTTATGTACTCATCATTATCCTACATATAATTAGTATAACATAGAATTATACTGAGGGGGTAATTTTATGATCATTTAGAATATTATTCTTATTAATTTTAATTAATAGTTTTGTATATATTGTCCATAATGTAATTCCTAGATAAAATGTTTTATTAATTTGTAATAATCTGTTACATTATTTGGTCAATAAATATTATTAGATAACATTCCTGATGATATTTAATTATAAAAATTAAAATGGACATGATATTTTATATATATGGGTGAATAAAAAGTATAGATGATAGGAAATTGATTTTAATATTCAAAAATGTGGTTGTAATTGTATGATACATTCCTTTTTCTATTGGCCATGGATGGTTTATTCAATAGTATTACTCAATGATAATTGTATTGGAATATCTACAAACATATTTCCATTTTCATTTCTACAGTAAAACATCACCATGGGTTTCTTATAGAGTAGATTATTCCATTATTCCTTAAATTTTATTACATTATTTATAACCCTTTTGTAATTCTATTCATAATTGCATCCTTCTCTATAGAATAATCATCTCATAATTAAATTTCTATAACCTCCATGGTTTATTATCAATCATATTTAATATGTGGGGTTTTCTCCTCATCCATTAGTGAGGGTTATCAATCTATCCACCATAAAATGCTATTATCCCATTCTTGATTCTAAATAATTGAGACTATTATGTTATCAAAATATTGGTGAAATAATCTTAATACATCATACTATTTTATTATATTATCAAAATCAAAAATCAATGATTCTTTCCTAGATCAATTTCAATCCCCAACAATAATTATTAACATTGGTTTTCAGGTTGATGAAAAATCAAAATATATACATTTAAGCCTTATAGATTTATAATTTCAATACTCATGATATTATTCCTATTTTATCATAGGTTCATTGAATTCATTTTTCAATTTAATATAGATATTGGCATGAAAATATTTATTTGATAATATTTTAATTAATTTATACCCATTTATTATACCGAAACCATCTATATGATGGGCATTGTGGGTCACTTTCTTCTCTAATAAAAATATCATTTTATGTTGTAAAATAAAATTTTTATATCCCCATTTTTAGAATAAAATTTAATAAAAATTATCATTTTAATGTATTTATTCATTAATTAGTGATTAATTTTTTAATAGTTCAGATACGAGTCAGTGGCTAGTGTAACATGGAATAATCAACCAATTTTTTTCAATTAATAATTATAGTTCTACAATAGGTTCAATTAAAAATACATTATAATATTAAATAAAACTAACACTACAATGTGGATTTTTTAACATTAAAAATAATATTGGGAATCTCATTTGAGAAACTATTTTAATTCCCACCAATTTTTTTTTGAACATATGTAATTTATATCAATAAATTATCTATAATAATTAAAATGTAACAATAATAATATAGAAATAATGTGGATATAAATGAGAAATTGTATATTCATTTATAATAATTTATGAATGAATAACATATCCCCAAGTATGATTTTATATATTTCTAGATTTTTTGTTTATTTGGAATCTTCATGTATTTAAACTATTAATATCCCCAAAAAATTAATATCCATTACTATGAAAAGATCTATAATTTCATGAAACATTATAGAATCATAATAAACCAATTTTACATTAAAATTATACTTTCAGACAACCCATGAATATGATTATATAATGTTTTTTTTGGAAATTTACAAAAAAATAGATATTTTATAAAAACTTAACATTATATCCATTAATTTCCATCATCCTGAATTTATATCATATATATAATACACATTTAATGTAATATAGGATATCATGGTGAATAATATAAAATAAAGAGTTTGTTTTATTGCCCACTAAAAGGGAATTGAAAAAACATATTGTTGTTAACAATAAAATGAGTAAATATTCAAAACATTGGATCATAAAATAGAAGGATCATAAGTAAATCATGTAAACATAATATAAAAAAAAGAATTAATATGTTTATGGTTATCAAGAGTATCAAAAAATTACTTAATATAATAAAAATATTAATCCTAAATAGAAATCAATACTTAATTCAATGACATCAAACCATAGTGTCCTAGGATAGGTTCCCTCGAATAATTAAGAAAATATTTTGATATATGGAAATAATAAACTGCTCAATAGTATTTTATTTTATTCAATTATATTAATACAGTACATGTATATTTATAGCCTATTGAAAAAAATCATTTATATTTCATAACAACAGTGGATAGTTTTGTGGGAAATATTATTTAATTATAATGTAATTATTAATATATCATTGAATAATAATATATAAATTTATAATATATATTAAAAAATAATATATTAAATTAAAATATATTGATCCAAATTTATTTATACATTATGGTTATACAATATAAAAATAAATGTTTATGAAAAATCACAATATTATTTTATAAAAGTTTCATTAATAATGTCCTTAACAAGATCCAATGAAGTGGATAAGGATTGATGATAAATAAATAATTACATGTATACAATCTAAAACTATATAAAAACATTATAAATTTTTTATTAATGGAATTACACATAAATACTATAAAAATGTTGGCATGATAGAAAGTAAATATAATGAAATGTCATTTGTAAATTTTATCGATACATAATTTAAATGGTTTTATAAAAACAAATTTTTTTAATGGTATGATATAGATATTAATCTCCCTATAAAATTAATATAATATATTATAAATGAAATAATTAATGGTTTTAGAAATAAAATACGGATATATTATATTTAAAAGATATTAAAATAGTATAAAAAATGAAAAGGGATTTAGTATGATTTTCCCCATAACATGACTCTTGATTTTTTTAAATACTCCACTAAACATTTTAAAAAATAAAAATCATATAATAATTTTATGATAAATTTATTTATCAATTATTAATTTATTTATTTTCAGACATTTATCATTATATATAATTTATTTTTGGTGTGTAACATTGTTATTGTAGATAGTTTTGGTTTGTTTGACAAATATTTTATAGGAGAATATGTATAATAATCATGTTTGATTGAATTATCTAATTTTTTCATTATTTTCAAAGGAATATATCACGCATATCAATATTTTTCTATTATTTGAAATTTTTATTGTTTAATATAGTCATTAAAAAAAATTAAAATCATATAAATTTTCATAATAAGGATTTTATGTTATTAAACTCACAAAAATGATTTCTTGTAAATATAATTTCATGACAATTTTTATGATTCAAAATCAAAAAAATTGAAATGTAATAAATATTATAATAATAATTTTACTTCAAATGAATTATAATGTTTCTCATGAATAATGGATGTTAAAATTGAATAATATCATCCAATATTGTGGAAAAACCTTACCCTGGGTGATTTATGTTTCTCAAAGTGGCTAAAATGAAACGAAAAAATAATACACATTAGATGAAAATACTTACAATATGGTATTATTGATATTTGTAATCATTTTAGGAGGTTTTATGAATATATATTCAGATTAAATTTCTAGATAAATATGTTCTCGATGTGAGAATATATAATTTGTGAAGTGCTATTTTTATACATGAAGGAGATGGTTGTTTTTGAAAATAATATAAAAAATTTATTATTTTGTCATAATATTTAAAACAGATTTTATTATTATAATTAATAATAGTTCACGATTAAATACATGTAGGGTGGACTACATGGAAAAGGATTCCAAGAAATAGTATGTATGGAAGATAAGAATTAATGGTCCTTTATGGTTCTCATTAAGAGAAATATGGACCTTTAAAAAATGTTATAGTTTCACAGGAAATATAAACCCGCCAAAAATTTTGTTGGATTTTCTCGTGGGTGTATCACCCACAATTATAGGTATGGTATAAAATATAATTTCTCTGAATAATAGTTTGATAAATAATAAAATTATCTATTGGGAAGTGGAACAAGGTTCTCAAAATAAATATTTCTAAATTAATAGGGACGTATAGGATCACGAGGTATATAAACATTCAAGGATTGGTGTACATAGTTATTATTTTTTATTTGACCATCTACAAGGTGTATTACATATACCAAAAGGGATGAATCCATGAACATATAGTTTGAGTTTTATATTTAAAATTTATTTTATAGGATCACTGCCATAAAATCCAATGACATGGGAAAATGATGTTTTCTTGTAGTTTTATATCATTTTACATGAAAAATATCAATTATTCTAACATCATAAAATTATTATGTCTATATCAAAAAAATAGATGAAAAAATATATTAATGATTTAAAAATCATTTGGGATTAATCTGAAAGAGGATACACCAATATTTAGATATATATAACCTATATATTGGTCATGGAATAATAATGGATTGGTAACCTCAATTGAAATTTATACCAATGTATTGGAGTATTATGAATGATTATTTTTCTACATGAAAATGGTGTCCATAGATCACTGATGTATCAATGTGTGGAAATTACCAATTGGATCATAATCGAGGCATAGACCATATGAGTAATCTCTTTACCTCCCGCATTATTTAGTGGAAAAGTAAAAAATTAAAAATAAATCAAAAAATAGTGTCAATAATATGTTCTATAATAGACTACGCTCATGTACTCATGGTACAAAACATAGTTTTCAAGGAAATATATAGATTTTATCAATATGATGATTCAATATATCTATTTATTAAATCATAGATAATCCCTTATCAATGGAAAACATATCATTCCCATGTTTCTGATGAGCAGATCAAGAAAATCTACTAGCATCAGTTGTGGGATTTATAGATTGGTGCCCCGGTTGGAGGCCATGATGATCATATAATATAAAATTGACATTATGTCTGCAAGTTTCTGTAATCATGGAGTAAATTAATATGGGTACCCATGGTGAGGGTACATGATGGAAAATCTCCCCAATATAGGTCTTAATGAATGGATCCACTATATCTGGGTGTTGGGTAAAGAGGATGTACCTATAGATTTAATGTAAAATTTTTTCTTATAGTGATTCTAAAATTTGTTTCAATGTTGGTTCTATGTGTAATTGGTTGGCCTAATTAATTTTAGGGTGATATGATATACCTTTTTATGTTTTTTTGTAGGGGTTCCCTTAGTGGTTAATCATGGGCGAGGCTTCACAAAAATGTTATGGGGTCTCTAGGTGCAACTATAGTAAAATATTACATTATGTTATCTCATGATATGTGTCCTTAAATATTTTGTCTAATTATTAAAGAGTAAGTAGTATTCTATGAAGGGTTTTAATTTATTAATCCTTCAGCTATCATAATTTTCCAAATTTTATTATAGATTTCAATAGGTATTATGAGTAATTAATCTTAATAAATGTAGATGTAGACTTAGGATGAAACATCATCAGTTTGTATCTTCGAAATCCAAGATGTATTGTTGGGTATCCAAAGGGTTCTATATGTAGTTTAGATTAGTTAACATGATGTAGTGGATAAGAGAGTAGAGATTTAGTTGGGTGTGAAGAGGGTATTTTATAGTTTTTGTTGTTTAGAGTCTTATTTTAGGCAGGTCTGATCTTTGTTGGTGTTCCAAGTCCATGTATCTTATTGGAATTTTTTCCATATGGTTGTTCTCACGTAGCCACAAGGTGATTTTATATAATAAAAAAATATGATTTTTGGTGTGAATAGTTGGGTGATCTATATATTTGGGCATTTCTTGTTGGGTGTGCTGGTCAACAGAGGTAAATGGCCATTGAAAAATTATAGTGTCTTGGGAGAAATTCTTCTTATAAGAATAATTGAGCCACGTCTTTAGATCCCTTGGATATATTGACCTCTAAGAGTGGATGTGAATCACTAGATTATATTTTTTTATTCTTCTATGAAATTAAACTTATTTAACTTGTTATGCTCATCTATCTTCTTACTATCATCTAAATTTATAGCATCATGTATGATAATAAAAAATGAAAAATTAATACATATTATTTATAAGGATTATCAAAAGCATACTCATTACCATAGTTGGTTAAACACCCTAACCTATCGATTATTTAGTATAAAATGTTTCTCAATTACATTTGTTTCATGATCTATATAGTAGATAGATTAAATGATCACTCATATTAACAATATTTGGCCCCAAATAATTATATGTACTACTATTTTATCCTCTAGTTATTTATTGTTCTTCACATACTCCACAAAATATTGATCAATGATTAGTTATAAGTCATCATTACAATAATTTATCATCAATTTGTTATATTACCCAATAATCCTTCCATCAACTATAGATTTTCCCTTATCATAAGATTTATATGGTTATTATCCATTAATATAATCATCATGACTTGTTACATGTTTCACAAAAAAACACATGTTAATTACTCTCCCTTAAGAGGTATAATTAAACCATTTTTACAATCATTGAAAATATATACTTATTTAAATATTCATTATGATGTGTCTTTTTATCGTTAAACACTCCCTCGAACATAAAATATCTTGGTATCATCAATTCAAAAAATTCTCCAGATTGGAAGTCTTATACACATTCCTAATTTTATTAGCTTTAGTCTATTCTCTATTTCCCAGTTAAAATCATGGATTTGTCATCCAAATCTTATATTAATTATGGTTCATCAATTCTCATCGGTGTTTTTATTTTCATTGCTAACAATTCAGAATATCTTTTTTGGAAAAGCTTATAGACAACATGTATTCTTATATAGTGTTTATTCTGTGTGATCATCATTTTCTTTATATTATTATTAACTTATGTCATGAAACATGATAATATTTTGATAGAACATGTTGCACTGCACTGATTCCACACAATCTTCACCTTCACCTCATGTACTAGGTAGGTGGATTCATCAAATCCTCTCACACGATATATGAAATATACACCTCCAACATAAGAACCCAATAGGTGGAAAACTTATTCACTACAAAAACATTCTATAAAGTGTGATCCTTTACAAAAAAATTACTGGTATGTGGTTCCCTTATTCAAACTGACAGTGATATATGTATTAACGGAAATCTCTCATCATGTTATATCATTATTTATGTGCTTACAAATAACTTCCATTACTATAAACTAACATTTATAGTAATGGTGAAGTAAAAATAGATCATGATCATTCCCAAAAACTATTTTATCCATGAATATGATAAAAACATTAAGATATTTTGTTATTTGTATCATATACTATATAGTCGCACAGTGTCTATACAATAAATCTAGTGAATTTAGATCCATTCGGTTGAGGCTCTATGATGTGAGAAATTATCTATGTTTAAGATCTACCGAAAACTCAATATATCTATCCAAAAGGATAATATGAAAATCATTTAATAATATGTGTATATATCCCATTATAATTCACATTTAATCAACGAATAACCTTTACATTTCCTTATCAATATTTAAAAAGAGATTCCATGAAATATGTAAATAATCATCTGACATGGGAATGAGGTCTAAATGGTGATTCATAATTTTTTTTCATTGATTTAAAATTAACAGATGGTTTAAAATGTGGTATTATTTTTCACTATCCATAAACATTATATTGAATATATTCATCATTAATCTACATATAATTAGTTTCACATAGAATTATACAGAAGGGGTAATTTCTGGATCATATTGGAAATTATTCCTATTAAATATAATTAATAGTTTTTTATATATTGTACATAATGTAATTTCAACACAATAAAATTTTATTAATTACCCAACCTCTGTTACATGATGTTGTCAATAAATATTATTATACTACATTCTTGATGTTATTTAATCGGAAAAACTAAATGTACTTGTTATTATATGTATATGGGTGAATAAAAAGTATATATGTTAGTAAATTGATTTTAATATTGAACAAGGCGGTTGTAATTGTATAATAATTTCCTCTCTACATTGTCCGTAGATAGTTTATTCAAAATTATTCATCAATGATACATGGATTGGCATATCTATATACATAGTTCCATTATCATTTCAATAGTAAAAAATGTACATTGGTATCTTATGGAGTATATTATTCCATTATTCTATCAAATAAATTACAATCTCTATACCCCTTTTGTAATTTTATACATAATTCCATCCTTCTCCATAGATTAATCATTTCACAACTCAATATCTATAGTATCCATGGTTTATTATCAATCATTCTTAATATATGGGTTTTTTATTCCTAATCCATTACTGAGGATTATCAATCAATCCACCATAAAACACTATTATCCCATTCTTGTTTCTAAACAATTTAGACTTTATGTTATCATAATATCAATGAATAACTTATGAATACCTCATAATATTTACTAATAATATCAAAATAAATAATATATGATTCATTCACAAATCTTTTTTACAATCCCCAAGAGTAATTATTAACATTGATTTTTGTGTTGATGAAAATTCAAAATATATACCATTAAGCTTTATATATTTTTATTTTTAGTACTCAAGTAATTATTCCTATTTTTTCATAGGTTCTTGGAATTCATTTTGCAATTTAATAAAGATATTGGCTTGAAAATATATATTAGAAAATATTTTAATTAATGTATCCCCATTTATTATACCAAAAGTATCCATATGATAGGTATTATTGGTCACTTTTTTTCTCTAATAAAAATATCATTTTATGTGGTAAACTACATAGTTTAAATCCCCATTTTTAGGATATAATTTAATAAAAATTATCAGTTTAATGAATTTATTCATTAACTGGTAATTAATTTTTTAATTGGACAGATAGGAGTCAGTGGCTAGTGTAACATGGAATAATCAACCAATTTTTTTTCAATTAATAATTATAGTTCTACAACTGGTTCAATTAAAAATTCATTATAATATTTAATAAAACTAATACTATGATATGGATTTTCACCACTAAATAATAATATTTGGAATCTCATTTGAGAATATATTTTCATTCCAACCAAAAAGGTTATGATGATATGTAATTTAATATCAATAAATTTCCTATAATAATTAAAATGTATCAATAATAAAATTGAAATTATGTGCATATAAATGAGAACATTTATATTCATTTATTATAATTCATGAATGACTAACATATCCCCACATATGAATTTCTATATTTCTAACTTGTTTTTATATTGGGAATCATCATGTACATCAACTACCAATATCCCGATAAAATTAATAGCCCTTACTATGACAAGATCTATAATTTCATGAAAAATTAAAAAAACATAATGAAAAATTTTTACATGAAAATTATACTATAAGATAAAAGAATAATATGATTCTATAAGGTTTTTAAGAAATTTAATAAAAAATAGATCTTTTATAAAAAATAAATTTATATCAATTAATTTCAATCATCCTGATTTTAATTCATGTATATCTTATATAATTAATGTCATATAGGATATCATGGTGAATATATAAAATAAAGAGTTTGTATTAATGCCTTCTAAAATGTAATGGTAAAATAATATTGTTGATAACAATAAAATGAGTATATATTCAAAAAATTGGTTCATAAATTTGAAGGTTCATTAGTAAAACATATAAACATAATATAAAGAAAATGTAATCATATGTACATGGTTATCAAGAGGAAAAAAAATAATTAATATAATAAAAATATTCATCCTAAATATAAGCCAATGCATAATTCAATGACATCAATCCATAGTGTTATAGGATAAGTTCCATTGTTTAATTACCAATATTGTTTGATATATGGAAATAATAAACAAATCAATATGATTTTATTAAGTTTTTATCAAATATATTAAAAAATGTGTGTATATTTATACCGCAATGAAAAAAATCATATATATATGTCATTGAAAGAATGAAAAGTTTTGTGGCAAATATTTTTTAATTATAATGTAAATATGAGTTTATAATTGAATAAAAATATATTAATATGAAATATATTGGAAAAATCATATATTAAATTAAAATATATTCATAAAAAATTATTTATAGTTAATGGGAATATAATATAGTAATAAATGTTTATGAAAAAACACAATAATATTTTATAAATGGTTTCATTAATAATGTACTAAACATGATCCAATAAACTGGATAAGGATTCATGAAAAGGAAATAATTACATGTAAATAACCCAAAACTATTGCAAAAGAGTATAAATTTTTTTTAAGGAATTTGACATAATTAAAATAAAAAGTTGGGATGATAGAAAATAAATATAAAAAAATTTGATTTGTAAAGTTATTATTAAATAATTTAAATGGTTATATAAAAACAAGATTTTTAAATTGTATGAGATGGATATTAATCTAAATTTAAAATTAATGTAAAATAATATTCATAAAATAATTAATGGCTTTATAAAAAATATGATTATATTATATTTAAAAGATACTACAATAGTTTAAAAAATGAAAAGTGATTGAGTTTGATTTTCCCAATAGCATGATTGTTGATTTTTTTAGATACTCCACTGAACATTTGAACGAATAAAAGTCATATAATAATTTTATGGTAAATTTATTTATCAATTATTATTTTAGTAATTTTCATACATTTATCAATTTATATAATTTATTTTTGGTGTTTAACTTTGTTGATGTAAATTGTTTTGGTGGGTTCGACCAATTTTTTAAAGGAGAATATGTATAATAATCATGTTTGATTGAATTATCTATTATTTCCATTAGTTTCAATGTAATATAACTTGTATATCAATATTTTTTTATTATTGGAATTTTTAATTGTTTAATACATTCATTATAGAATATTTACATCATATAAATTTTCTTAATAAGGATATTATGTTATTAAACTTGAAAAAATTATTTTTGAAAATCTAATTTTATGACTATTTTATTTATTCAAAGTCCAAAAATTTAAATCTAATAAATATTATAATAAGAATTATACTTGAAATTAATTATAATGTTTCCCATGAATGATTGACGTTAAAATAGAACATTATCATCAAATATTGTGGAATAAACCTACCCTAGGTGATTGATGTTTCTCAATGAGTCTAAAATTAAAGGAAAAAATAATCGACATTAGATTGAAATACATTATTTGTTTTGATTGACATTACTTAAAAGAGAATAGATATTACAAAACCATTATATGAGGTTTTATGAATATATATTCACATTAAATTTTTTGATGAATATGTTTTCTATGTCAGAATTTATAATTTCTAAAGTGGGGTTTTTATACATGAAGTAGATGGTTGTTTTTGAAAAAAATAAAAAAATTATTATTTTTTCATAAGATTTTAAATAGTTTTTATTAATATTATTAATAATAATATATGATTAAATCCTTGAAGGGTGGAATACATGGAAGTGGATTCCAAGAAATTTTATGTATGGAACATAATCATGAATGACCATTTATAGTTAATTTTATGGGGAATATGGACCATTAAACAAGGTAAGGGTGTCACAGGGAATATAAACCCGTCAAAAATTTTGTGGGATTTTCTCATGGGGGAATCACCCACAATGATTGGAATGCTATAAACTATAATTTATTTGCATAATAGTGTGATAAATAATGAAAATATCTATTGGGAGTTGAACAAGTTTCTCAAAATAAATCTGGCCCTATAAATACGTACGTACACTCTCATGTGGAATATAAACTAGCGAGGATGGTTGTACATAGTTATTATTTTTTATTTGAAACTCTATAAGTTGTATTACATATACCACATGGATATAAATCCATGAAAATATAGTTTCAGTTCTATATTTTATACTTATATGATAGGATCAAGACCATAAATTCCAATGTCATGGGAAAATGATGTTTTCATGTAGTTTTATATTATTAAACTTCAAAAATATCAATTATTTTAACATTATAAAATTATTGGGTCTATATCAAAATAAAATAGATGATAACAATATATTAATGATCTAAAAATAATTTGGTATTAATTTAAAAGATTATATACCTATATTAATATCTCAATCACCTATATATCGGTCATGGGATAATAAACGATGGGTAAACTCAAGTGGAATTTTTTCCTATGAGTATGAGGATTATGAATGAAAAGTTCTCTCCCTGAAAATGTTGTTTTTAGATCACGGATGTATCAATGTGTGGAAATTATCAATTAGATCATAGTGGAGGCATACGCAAAATGATTAATCCCTTGACCTATAGGATTATTTATTGGAAATTTAAAAAATGAAAAATAAAGCAATAACCAGTGTCAATAATATGTTCTATAATAGACTACACTCATGTCCTCATTGTAAAAAAACATATTTTTTAAAGACATATATTGATTTTATTATTATGAGTATTCTACATATATATTATAAAATACAAGATAATCCCATATCAATGGAATACATGACTGATTGATATCATTCACACATTTTTGATGACCTGATCAAGAACATCTAGTGGCATCAGTTGTGGAATTTATAGAACGATGCCCCAGTTGAAGGCCATGATGATCATATAATATATAATTGACATTATGGTCTACATGTTTCCGTAATCATTGAGTGAATGAATATGGGTCCTCATGATGAGGGTACATGATGGAAAATCTCCCTAATATACGACTTTGATAATGGATCCACTATATCTGGGTGTTTGGTAAAGATGATCGTTCAATTAATTTAATGTTAAATTGGTCAATATAGTGATTCTAACCTTTTTTCCCACGGTGTTTCTATATTCAATTGGTTGGCCTCATTATTTTTAGGTGGGTGTGTTATCCCTTGTGATGTTTTGGTGAAGGGGCCTCCTTAGTGGTGAATCCTCAGTGATGCTTCACCAAAATATCAACGAGTCTCTATGTGCAACTATAAGAAAATATAACATTATGGTGTCCATTGATATGTGTCCTTAAAATTTTTATCTAATTAATAAATATTAAGTTGTATTCTATTATGGGTATTAATTTGTTAATACATCAGGTAGCATTATTTAGAATATTTAATTATAGATTACAATTGGTATTATGAATAATTAATCTTAATAAAGGTATATGTAGACTTGGGATGAAACATCATCAGTTTTTATCTTCACATTTGAATATGTATAATTGGAGACTCAAAGGATGATATATATATTTTAGATTAGTGACATTGAGGTAGTGGATAAGAGAGTATAGGTTTAGTTTGGTGTGAAATGGGTGGTTTATAGTTTTTGTTCATTAGATTCTACTTTTGGGAGGGTCGGATATTTGGTGTTGTTCTAAGTCTATCTAGCTTATTTATATTTTTTCCATATGGTTGTTCTCACGTACCAACAAAGTGATTTTATAAAATCAAAAAATATGATTTTCGGTGTGAATAGGTGGGTGATCTAGATATTTTGTCATTGCATGTTGGGTGTGAGAGTGAACATAGGTTAATGACCATTGGAAAAGTATAGTGTCTTGGGATAAATGATTCGTATAATAATAAATTTAATAATTCATTATATCCCTTGGATATATTGTCCTCGATTCGTGGATGTGAATCTCTGGATTATATTTGTATATTCTACTATATAGTTGATCTTCATTAACATTTTATGGTTAGGTAGCTTCGTACTAACATCCCAATTCCTAGATTTATGTATAGTAATAATAAATGGAAAATTTATAAATAGTATTTATAAGGATCATCAAAATCATACTCATAACCATATTTAGTTAAACACACCAACCTATGGATTATTTGGTATAAAATTTTTATCAATTACATTTGTTTCATGATATATATATTATATTGAGTAAATGATCACCCATATTAATAATATTTGGGCACAAATCATTATATGTACTACTATTTTATCCTCTAGTTGTTCATTGTTCTTCAAATCCTCCACCAAATATTGTTAAATGTTTAGTTATAAGTCCTCATTACGGTCATTTATCATCAATCAGTTATATTACCCAATCATCCATACATCAACTGTTCATGTTCCCTTATAATAGGATTTATATGGATATGATCCATCAATAGAATCATCATGATTTGTTACATATTGCATAAAAAATACATGTAAATTAATGTCCCTTAAAAAGTAGAATTAAACAATTTTACAACTATGCAAAATATTTCAATATTTAAATATTCATTTTGATGTGTCTTTTTATCTTTAAACACTCTCTCGAACATAAAATGCATTGGTATCATCAATTCACTAAATTATCTAGATTTGAAGTCTTATACTCATTCATAATTTCATTTTCTTTAGTATATTCTCTCTTTCCTAGAAAAAATCACGGATTAGTCTTCCACAACTTATGTTAAATATAGTTCATCAATTCTCTTCAGTTTTTTATTTTCATTGATAACAATACTGAATACATTCTTGGTAACATCTTTTACACCACATGTATTTATATATAATGTTTATTTTGTGTGATCATCACTTTGTTTATATTATTATTAATTTATTTCATGAAATGTGATAATATTTAGGTAGAACATGTTGCACTGCACCGATAACACAAAATCTTTACCTTCACCCCATGTTCTAGGTAGGTGGATTCATCAAGACCTCCCACAAGATATATGAAATATGCACCTCCAACACATGAACCCAATAGGCGGAATACTGATTCTCTCTAAAAACTTTTTATGAAGTGCAATCCTTCATAAAAAAACTCTAGGTATGTTGTCCCCTTATTCAAAATCCCAATGATATATGTATTAATGGAAATCTCTTGACATGTTATATCATTCTTTATGTGATTACAAATAACTTACATTAGTAAAAAATATCATTTATAGTCATGGTGAATTAAAAATAGCTAATGATCATTCAAAATACTTGTTTATCCATGAAAATGATAAAAACAATTAAATAGTTCATTATTTATTACATATACTACATAGTCGCACTGTGTCTGTACAATGAAATCATCATGAAGATCTATCCTTGATAATATACCTCGAATAAAAATGAAACTCATAGAACTACACATGAATTACATACTCACTTATTCACCATATAACTATTAAAATTAGCTCATTACTAATTTAATGGTATTATCAAAAAAATTTACCTTTACAACATACTCATCTAATATACATAACTTATCTATTGGAGAATTTTTTTTTCATTTATCTATTATCACCACATTGAGTCATAAAATACATCATCATGAATAGACATTGAAAGATCATAATCCATACACCTAGTCTTCCTAAATTATATTATTATTTTTTACTAGATTACCATGGGTGGAACTGATATGGTTCTATATCCATGCATGGTGTCTTGAACCTCTCTCGCGAGCTAACTCTCAATTCAAAACCTTCCATAGAGGAACAATATTTCATTTTTAAGATCGAAAAATTAAATATGATTACAGTGACTGAGGTTTTGATCGTTCCATTTGAAATGTATATGATATATATTTCATTAATACTGCATGTAAGGGGGATATATGATACCATACATCTCTATAAATCTAGATAAAAATTAAAAAAAACATTATCTTAGTTAGTTTGTAAATTTAAATTGGGATGGGATGTGACCTATGGATACATCACCATACCCTATAGTGTGTATAAAAAATTATCGACTTCTTCCAACCAATGTTTCCCCTTGCACCCATGCTTGTACAAATCACTGAATTTCCATACATAAGATCCACCTCTTCTGTGATCCGCTATGATACCATAGTAATATTGCTGTGTTCAAACCATGTATTTCTTGTAGATTAACTAGATCCCATTGTTATATATGGATATATTATTTTTTTTAAATCCATTATAAAAATTGTTAGAAAAAATTATCATCACAAACTTCCATTCAACTATAAAATAGTACATGAAATATCTGAATCCCTCAAAAAGTTATATTTCCTCACATTGATAATATTCATAACAAATAACATCTAATGGAATCATAAAACTATTTATATAAATTTAGAAGCCTTAAAATATAATTATCTTCACTAATTCATTTGTATTAGATTCAGTTTCACCAAAATCAACATCATTATCACAAGTCTTCATAATTTAGAGTAGTTCATCAGTGTTCACATATTAATTGACTATATATTTATAAAACCAGTCCATTCATTATAAATTACTTTTATATCAAAAAGTTTATACATTAATAATAAATAACATCCATCCAATGGGTATGTCAATATCAATCAAAATATTTTATTATAAATATCATTGTATACTCTTTAGGTGAATATATTTGATTTTTTTCACCCCCCATATTGAAGGGAAATATATTTAATATGATAAGAAATTTTTTAAAATCTATAAAGGAATTAATTTAATCAAATAAATCCCTTTATGTTATGTCAAGTTATCAATTTCATATCTATTTCTTTAATGTGTTGTCCCTGGCCTCTAATGAGAGAAGGATGACATCATATTATTTTCTACAAAAAAGTGACTTCAGTTAGTCCACATAAATTATATAACTGATAACCCAATTTAGAAATTATGAATGACTATATTAGGATTCTAATTTTGCCAATAAACAACCATTCATGTTATTATAACCTCAAATAACCCACACTTTTTATTTTTTATGTTCTCAATCATTTAAATAATGAAATTATTTGAACGTATATTAAATTTATCAGACACATTATATTTTTTCAAGATGAAACCATATAGATCCCCATATGTTTTTCAAAAAATTTATTACCTTGAAAACAATTTTATTTCATTTAGAACTGTGCAATAATAGTGATTATTAGAAAAGAGTAAATATATTTTAAATATATTCCTGAATTATACATTCAATGTTTATTGAAACATAAATATATTACACACATCATTCACCCCCATAAGGGATGTAAACATATCATTAAATACCTTGAATGTTATAAAAATTAAAATTGATAATAAAATATGGTTTTACCTCATTGTTCCATATAAGTTTCACCGAGATTATGAGTTTTCACTAAAACCTTGATTATGTTTTCTTCAAAATTCAATATGATACTATTTCACTATATTATTGTTTATTAGTATAATATTTTTGGTAAATATCTGATTAAATCTTGTTAATCAATGAAATGTAATTCCCCTGATCTTGAATAAACATTTTCATTTCTTCTTAATAGGATTATAGGATTTTTATACAATACTTTGTGTCATACCCAAACTGAGCTCACCATTTGAATTAATTTCCATGAACCTTTAGATATATATTTATCTGAAAACTATCATGGATAATAAATCATTAATGTGTAATAACTTATATTTTTTAATATTTAACATTATTATCATTATTCCCAATTCATTTGGGTTTCATCAAAATGGTTGGGTGGATTACTAAGAATTCATTCATAACCTACTATGTCTCTTTTGAAAGCGTACCTATCCACTATAAAAGATAAATATTACATGAATCACCATTTATATATTTTAAAAATATTAATCCTTTCCCATCAAATGGAATCTATCATTCATGTATAGTGATGAACGTATCTACTATATGTGATTATCTCAAATTCCTTCCACAAGAGTCTTCCAAATTTCAAATTCTATTCTATGTTAACAAATTTTTTGATGTTATTATAACCAAATATTTTAATTATGAATTATATCTCATTTTTAACTATATATTTCATTTATTATTTAAAATATAATAGATATAAAAATTATACTGGAAAGAATAGGTTTTATTTCCATTAAATCCATATGACCAGAAATTACCTCTGATTTTTTATTTCCATTTTCGACATCATATTTTCCAAAAATATTCTTGGGGTTGTTTATGTTTATTTTTAGATTTATTTTGACTATGTAATGAAGGATGACATTAAATATTATTCCATTACATTGATGTGGATAAATCCTTATTAGATTTATGGGTCCAAATATTTTCAAAAACAATATTTTACCTTAATTTGTAGAAACACCATATTTATTCTAGTATATAATATGTATTGTCTTTAAAATCACGATATAACTCACAAAATAATTGATTTCTAAATTTTTTACATTGAACTTAACTAACATAATAATATATTCTATGATATACTCCAAAAAAATTTATACTTCTAGAGACATTGATTATGTCTCATATAGATGTTCTTTCTTCTGAAAATGAATATCTTGAACATAACATTCCATCTTTTCAATCGTAGAATTACGTAGTCAATTTTTATACTATTATTAAAAGATACTAATATTTTAAATAACATTCAACATTTGTTTTGGACTATTTATCCCTCTATAGTTTTATATTATCATTCTTCATCTACTTTTAGAAATAAAGAAAACATCTAGATGCTCATTTAGTATCATTTGTAATATTATTAATTCTACTATATCATTACAACAACATGAAAAAAATTATACTTTACTATGAATATTAATCTCTTCAAATAAAGTCATACATGACGAGGTATCATATTTCTCAATCTTAATCTTAAAAAAAATTGATATTTCTACAATTATTATTATTATTTTTTCCTTTTTTCTATTTTCTAGTATTATCATATTCATTTTACATTTTATAGTTTTTATCCTTCGTATACAGAAACCATAGGAATAGTTTACAAATAAATAAAAAATCCACCACTATTGTGATTGTTATATTTTTATTCTCTACTAACCCTTTTTAAATTCCCTTGAAATAAGGGTAATTATCTCATAAATGTTATCATATTACTCAACTTATGAATGAATTTATTATATAACTTATTATTAAATGAATTTTCCTCTGATCATGGATTAAAGTTTATTTCATCATTTCTTCTACCTTTTTATGGACGATTCATTTCACATATCATATTAAATTAGTATATTACATATGTTTTATACAATAATATATTCTCTTCCACACATAGTAGTTATATTTTATACAATAGAAATAGTAAAAAAATATTTCATATTCATTTTGATAATAACTAGATCATCTCTCTTCTCAAAAAATCCTAAACTTTTTCTTACTATATAATTTACCCTCATAAGTTATTCCAGAATATTTTCAACAACCTGATTTTTAATATTATAATGACTTACCCACCACACATAATGGTTGGATTCCATGAAATTAACATTAACTTCATAAATTATTCAAAAAATATTGAACTATTTGGATTACTAGATTCCATGGAATTGGTGTAGCAATTACTTGACAAAAAACCTGAGATTGAGTTTTTGTGTAAGTATATATTACACTATATTTTACTTATCATATAAAGTGATTGATAAATTTTTAGTAATAGGTGGAAAACCATTTGAGGAGGTATATATTACTTCAAGGAATTGTGATAAGAGGTGGGATAACATTATTTTATTCAAGCTATACTAATTTCTTCTACAAAATACAAAAACCCACTTGTAGATCACAGAATCATGACTCTCTATTTCTTATTGGATTATTTTGTATCATTAGTGAGATCCTAGTTTTTATACAACCTATATGACCCTAGGATATATTGACCTAGAGAGGGGTGTAGTATAATGATGTGTTTCCCTTTTTGAGTTATTATTTTAAATTTATTTAATTAAAATTTTAATGTTCTAAATCCTCTAAATAACATCTCACAAACTAAATTCATGTGTATTAGTAATAAAATAGAAATAAAAACATAATTTTTTAGGTTCAAATTTTTTTACCCCTTTTTATAGTTGGTAACATACAAAATACTATATATTTTCTTCTTAAAAATTGATATCAATTTGTAGTTCTTTACTAATTAAAATTGTAGAGAAATTTTTTATTCATCTAAATAACTAAACTATGACATCAAATTCTTATACACCCCAGTATCCATTTCTATCTTGTATGACACCCCTACTAACAACTCTTATTACACAATTAGAAATAGACCCTACTTATTTATTTTTTATTAGTTTTATTATATTCCCCAATTATAATTTCAGCAATATATTACATGCCATAGTAAATGGATCTTTCTATTTCTTCGGAATCGATACATTGATCTTACACAGTCCATGTTTCATTAGAAACTATTATAAATTGATCATTCCCCACAAGTAGATTGGATCATATGGAATTCCTCATATACAATCTTCATGAACAGAAATTGATTTTTGATATGGTTTTTTGATCTAGAATATCTCTCCAAATCATCAATGATTTGGTTCATGAAAATTCATATAATATTAAGGCATATATGTCTTATTATCCTATATGTTTTTACATATTTATAATCTTCTATATCTCATTAATAGAAGAGTGTACAATTTTTAAAAATTTAAGCCGTAATATTTTTATTCACATATCATTAGTTTATTCATTTTTATTTTATTAAAATTTTCAACACTTCATTCTAGAATAGCTTGTACATACCTTGTATTCATGTATAAATTTTATTATGTATGTTCATCATAAAGTTTATATTCTTATTCATACATGTCACATTCTATGTGGATATGGAAATCGAACTCCCTACACCCATCATGAACCAAATAATCTATAACATCACCTTTAGTTTCATGATGGTTTTTACACATATACCTCATGAACTATACATGCGATGTTCTCCTCATTCCAACACACCTAGTAACTAGATTTATCCATCACTCCAAACATAAGAAAATTTATTTTTACATTCTAACCACACACTTGGTATGCCTTAAAACTTGCGGTAGGTGTTGTTAATCCATACTATAACATTTAAAATATATACAGATTGATTATATCCACTCATTAACTAATTTACATCTAAATGTGATTAATAAAAATAACCACATATATTAACCTATATATATTGGCATACGGAATGATGAATAGTCATACATTTTTCAAAAAACTAACCCAAGAATCATATGATCAACCCCAAATATATATATATATATATATATTTCTTTATTTTGGGAAAATATTTGACATTTCATATACATTAGAACATTCCATAATCAAGAATACTTCTATATAATATAAAACCAATACAGATGAACAACATGGAATATATTATGCATTATATACTCGCTTCTCCTCCTTACAAACACATGAAAACCACATGATCAATATCATCATGAAATCACATGGTGAACACACCTTCATCTATTATAAAACAAGAAGAATCTATAACTCTATATTTTGGTAGATACCTCATAATGATACTTACCAGTAATTATTTTTTAATGAATACATTAAATTTTTGATTAGCATGGCTCAGTTTGACATCATATGGCCAATATCATATAAAATAGTTCCTTGAATGTTTCTACTGAACTCAATAAATGGTTCAATCCCAAGGTATATGATTTATAGATAAATATAAAGACAACCAAAATAAAATTATTCCAATCAAATAAATATGCACATTTCCTTTAGGATATTCATGATAAAATTTATCCATATACTATATATAGAAGGTGGTTATACCACATTGGATTATCTAACTAACCCACAACAACTAATAATATGACACAATCTATTAGTTAGTTAGTTATGACTAATTAGAATTGGGGAAGACCTATGGTCGATGTTCCTACCCTATATTGAGGATGAACACCAAATCTATTTTTTTATAACTACCATGCACCCATGTCCCTATACACATTCCCTCACATTCGTATACATTATTAATATTATAGACATCTATTCTTCAAGAAGCCTCTATTTATAGCTATGATTGGTCTAATAGTATGTTGTTTGTTGTTGAAATTGTTCCCATGGTTGTCTATGGTAGCCTTATTTTTCAATAGACCAATAAAAATAGAGTTACCCATGATTTTCATCAAAAATGACATTACATTCTCAAATAATCCATTACATTTGAAAAATGATCATACATTTTATATATTTAAATATTTGATTTTCCTAAAATATAAATTCTCCCAAAAACAATACAATTAATGATCTTCATTTATGATCATCAATATACCATCATCCCCACTGCATCATTTTTTTAAAAAACAAATTATAATGACACTAAATATTGTTTCTATCTTTCCGAAATAATAAGAGTTTTCCATTAATAATAATTTTTTATTGGTGAATTATTCATAAAAATCCCCCAATAATCATTTTCTCTATGTATTAATAAAAATATGTTCTCACTGAAAATGAATATAATCCATCACTGATATCTTCATAGGAAAAATTATTGATTCTTCCTCTAGATTTCATCTATATAATTCCACAATGTGTATATCCTCAACCAAAGACACGAACCAGTATGGAACCCACACTGAAATAATAAACAATAAAATATTATGGATGTAATTTTATGGTCACAATGATACATTTAGCCACTTTTCATTGGAATAATGGATATAAGTTCTCGAGGTATAGTTTAGAATTGTAGGTGTGTGATTTACATAAATATTGGTAACCTGTCATTGTGTATTCTTTTGATTTCATGCTAGTACATTGGAAAATATCCATGCAATACATATAAATCATAGTTCCTATCTAACTTCTATATCCATATCATTCTATGAGTGGGAATATATAGACACGTTGGATCTATAATCCCAAGTCACTCTTTCTACCTAATGTAAATGTTTCCCCCTATAAATTATCCATACCCTTACTAAAATATTGTTGGGAATTCAAAAATTTTCATTCTCGAACACACTGTAGAAATAATTTATGTGATGATAATGTTCAATGGGACAAGGTTAACAATACTAGTTTATTTTCAAAGGTCATGGTATAGGGAGAAGAATTTTTAATTTTTCAATATTTCAACCAAGTTTTTATCAGATTAATCTATATCTGCCTCTGGTACTGCATCATGCATTACCAATATATCATAATGATAAAAATTTAATTTAATTGTAGGAATATAATAGTTTATTCTATAATTATAACTTTTTATAATCATGTTACCTCTATAATTGATGAAAATATTGAGATCATTAAAGATGAAAATAATCACCAATGTGAAACCTTCGTAATGTGTATTAAAAATATTTTATGAAAACAAAATTAACAAGTCCCGTCATCGTTGTTTATACCAATAAATTTTAATGGAGTTATGATATACTCAATCATCCCTATACTATATAACTATAAAAAATCCATTAGATTTCAGTGTAGAAAAAATTATTAAGGAATGATTTGTTTCCAAAAATATCCATTACTAAAAAAGGTTAATTTGATAAAATATTCCTATTTTACCACACTAAAATTTCCCCGTAAAGGAATATATCAATATCAAAGCCATATAATAATTAATTTTAATCAATCATAAATTATTCATTGACTAATCAAATCATGGGATTGATTGAAGACCTGTAAATATACCCTATTGGTGGGGTTATGAATGAATGAACAAATGTATATTGGGTATGAAAGTCATGTACGAGGTTCATGGATCAGATAAAAGTTTCATAAATAATCATTTGTTTTGGAATATAATTGATATATATATATATATTCAAAATAATAAAAAATTCTAAATTTTTAGACCCTCTATATCATACAATAGAATACATTCTATTGACAAATGGGAATACCAATATCATTCTAGGGTACATCAATCCTGTTTCTGGGGAACCCGTACTTTGGCCAATATATTTTGGGATTATTCCCTCAGCATTTATATGGGATAGATTTAAGTTAATACACCCATTAAATTGACGACTACTAAATATTATCATGGATATTTTGGGGACGAATCCTTGTTTTTTGGAAGATGTCAATTTTTAATCACGAATTAAGGCCTTTATGTTTCCCTATTGGAATAACCTCCACTATAATAATTATATGTGGTTATATTCAATAATGACATGGGGTTATAGATTTAATATTTTCTATCATTGTTGGAATTTCGTTATGAGGAATGAGGTTGTGATATTGGCCCCAACATCCCTCCACATACATGTTATATATGATTTTAGGAATGGTATATGAGAATCTACCTACATCTATTCCACAATATAAATAATGGTATTGGTTCATATTTTATTTTTGGTTACCAATGTCACAAATGTTAATTCTATGGTATTTTTGTTCCAAAATTCGAAGGTACCCAACAATTGCATCTGTATTTTTATAAATAAAGGAATGATTATATGTTTTTAGGTTATTTTATTCTTTATGGGGATGGTTTTGGTTGAAAAATAATAATTTTATGCCCCATATTTATTTACAAAAACCAAATTGAATATTTATACCTTTCATTCGGGTCTTTACTTGTGTTGTTCCTCTAACACATATATATGGATCATCAACTTGCCTTTTGATTTTATACTGAATATTCAAATTCATCCCCGATAATGAAATTTCAATTGAGATGATTTTTTATGATTTTAATTAAATGTATATGTTTCAATAAAATATCACGGGAATAGGTGATTTCACCCGAGTGGCCATGTTGGATGTTGAAATCATATGTGTGGGATATGTTCCATATAGATTCAAATTCAAATTGTTTTACAACTAATAGCCATATGTGGAATTTGTACTTTTCATCAGTGAAGAGAAGCACCCCATATTGGTGTAATATTGATAAATTATAAAAAATAGTGAAACTACATAGTCCGTAAATAATATTCATCCATCTTGCAAATTTATTAATTTTACACCTTGGTATAACCATGTTTAGGTCTCCCCCAACCCTTGGAGAATACTATCATAAAATATTCCTAAGGTTATTATTGTGTACGTATTAGATGCAAGATAGTTAAATTATGAAAATAATTACAAAATTCATGATAGTGGAGGGTTCCTAGTGTTTCCAAGACAACCACAACTTTTTTCTACTATTGTACGTTGATTAAAATAGATAATTAGGAATGAGGATACGATTATATTATATAACTAGTGGAGATAGGAAGAGAAACTATATAATGTTGAAAGGCCTATGAAACAAATAGTGTTAAATTATCCTGACCATATTTATTACTAATAATGTAGTTCTCAATGTATATTTCTTATAGGGACGTCCAGATCATGCAAGATGGCCCCTCAGTTACTATTAAAAGGAACATGTGATAAATATATCACTTTGAACAGTAGATTATGAAATTTTTATAAATAAACTTTTCATTAGATATGAACATTAATACAAAATCTATGTTGTAGTGGAAATGAATTTGAGAGATGATGATTATTTTCCACACCACAAACCATTGAATCTGTTTTATGATATGTGTGGGATATATGCTAGATTTAAGAAGTATAGATGCAGTTATCAATAAAACATTTCTTATATGGGAGGAATTATTCAATATCATAATTTTTAATCATATGAACTCACAATATTATATTTTAATTTTTTATCTAACATAAAATCCATGTTCTGTTCACAAAGGGTGGAGACAATTTTTTAACAAATAAAGTATCCAAAATATAGTACTATTAACACTCCAATAAATTATGAGAGTCTTTCTCCATATGTAGAATGGGAAATAACACCAAGATAATGGTTAATCATATAAAAAAATTAGGGGATTTTCGTACATTCATCATCCATTCGTGTTTGATAATGGAGGGGAATGAACTAACCAATAAGCATCCAAAACCAAGCACCAATAGAGCAGAGAGTTAAGGTTTTTTTAATATCAACCATTGTGAGAATTTTTAGACTCTAGAATATATTTTATTTCATTCATATATATATATATATTATGATCATTAAAATGATAAAATTAAAACATCCTGAGAATAAAACCCCACTCCCTTTAAATAACCTCTACTGAGGAAGTAGTCTGAGGTCTCAAAAGAGACGGTAATGGGGATCTATAACTACATTCATGTAAACCAGATAATGAGGTATCATAAATAGTATTCAAACAAAGTATATCTTTTAGTAAAGGAGAAAACAATTCATTAATGGAAATGTAATTAAATCATGGTTTTTTTCATCATTATTGTTGAAATCCAATATCATAATATGAGTTATAATGATATATAAGTATTATATCATAGATGAAAACTACATTGAAATTATAGACATGCCTAATTCCATAAATTATTTCCATATCCATCATACAGATTTTATCCCTATACATAGACAAATACTAAAATACTCTACCAGATGTAAATTGGGTCAATCATTTATATTCAAGTGGAGGTGATTCATACCTGAAAACCAAGGATGGAATCCAGTCATGTACTTCTAGGGTATCCAATTTTTTAAAATGATTGTACCTTATATATTTGTGTAACATACATTATAGAGGAATGTATGAATTCCTATTTTCAATACACTATTTAATGGTATGGTGTTTCTTTAATGATAATTTTTTAAGAATAAACATTGATAATAATGTGTCCTGAAACATTGAATGGTGGGGAATAGACTAAATAATAATACCAAGTTGATCATATTCGATATGTGTCAATGGATTTGGTCATACAAGCCCTGCATTTTGGTGAGTATCCATAAAACATATTGTTTTATGTTAAGTTTCATGTTATCAATGAATGTCATTTCCCCTATAATTTTCACTGGTAATGAATGATGAGGTACATAAAATTAAGGAATTATTTCTCCCCACACCTTATCCATTAGAGAATGTGAATGTTATTATTGTTTTAGGTCATTAAATTCCAATAGGTATTTTTAATATAACTATTCAAAGTGAGATTGTTCCTAAAAACTATTTTCTTTTTGAGAATGAATTTGAATTTTAGAAAGTGTCCCCCAGTGTAAGATGTAACAATAATACATATGTATAATGGGATAGATATATATTTGTCTTGAGAACCCACAAAAGTGATCTTCCAATGAAGGATATACAAATTAATGGGTTTTTAACAATTAAGGGATATAATGGGTTCAATTATTCTATGATCCATTATGTCATTAATGATATTATATAGAGAATATAGAGCTGGAGGCATCACAACCTCTTCTTTTCAAGGCTAAATTAGTGAAACAATATAGTTTTATGCACCATTATGAGGTATCTGAGTGTTTACCTTATAAAGGGGATGTAACATAATAGAATATCTCAAAAGAAAAAAAGGAATCTATTTAGGTTTATAATGTTTATACCACTTCATAAGGGACTAAAAATTAGATGGGTGAATTAGTGTTTAGTACTTTTTAAACTTATAAATAAATTTTATCACTTTACCTCATTGAAATTTTAATATCATGGTACTTATATTCTCTAAATAGTTCTCAAATGAAATTGTATGAATCCAGGTAAAGAATGAAACATGTTATTTTATAAGGATAACTACTAAATAAGTGTATATAGTAATTTCATTGTATGGATATTAAATGTACATGAATTTTATATTATGACGAGATTCTTGTTATAATAGTTTACATATAAAAAATTCATTATCATTGGTGTAGTTCCCTAACATTTTGGAGGGGTTACGATTTTTTATTCAAACCCCAGACTGCTGATTACCTACTCAATATATATCCCCTTACTATATTGTATTACAATATTTATATATATTCATCAAGAACTTCATTATATACATTAAAAATTAATGAAATTATTCAACCAATGAAACTTCCAATGAATGTTTTAGTTTTATTTTGTTCTTCAAATCCATAATCCATGGGTGTTACATACACAACGTTGAGCCTGAATCCCACCTATTATTCACATTATACAAAATATATAATTATTCCAATAATTATTTATTATTTATAAACCATTATACATAATCCTTCCATGAATTAATATTTATTTAATATATGATTAAATAAAGAAATTTATTCAGATCTCTTCATATATACTATATTCATTTGATACCAACTATTTGAAATTCATTATCCACCATTACATAATTGTATATCATTAACTATCTTCTTATAAATTTGGGAAATAGTCTACAAATCTCTTCTTTCATCTATCATATGGTACTCGGTTCCTGAATCATATTTATGACTCTCTCAAGTTACACCAACTTTTTCTACTATATATTCTTCTGAATCATTGACCCAAATGAGAATCATTCCCAAGATTCATGAATGATAACCCACTAAAACACTTCACATATTAAAAATTACACACAAAAATAAATTATTACTATTTCACATTCAATCAACTCCAATATATATAATAATACCTTTTACAAATCCACAGTGATGAGTACATAATCACATTTGAATTACCCGATTCAATATTTGAATACACTTATACACTATTTGTACGTTTGACCGCTTAATAATTAAATAAAATAATTCAATGAATGATCTTAATAAAAAAATTACATAAAAATCATTATTAAATATCTTCATAAATTTAATGGGAATCCTCTCTTGAATAACAATCATGCTACTTGATTATAGAAATGTTGAACATCCATCATAATATCTCTAAATTTGATTACATTATAAATCATTGTAATGATCTTTAAAAATTGTTTACTGCAACTTTTTAGTAACTATATATTGTTCTTCTCTATATAAACATCTCTATTCATTAATACATAATCATATGTTCTCTCCCTATTACAATTTAACCCTCATATATCATCTCAACTCATTATCTCTAATGACTTCATAGAACTTCATCATGTGACTTTGTTATATTTTATTTTATAAATTCATTGTATATTGGATAAAAAAAATTCCAATAAGGAATCTAAATAATCCCATAAATCGGAAACTTATTTCGGATTCTAGTGATTAGATCCCACAATATGATGCCTTCATCATTTTTTTTAATTTTGAGGAATGTCATCATGGGACATTATTAATCACTTACTTATTATATTAATTTTATTTAAACAACATTGAGAAAAAAACTCACCTTATATAAATTCATAAATTCAATTATATTATTTCACTCTCTTCCCCTTTTGTTTATAACATTATAAATTCATCCTTTTACCTCCTACTATCTATTTGATGTAGGTTAATTTAGTGGTATTTTTATCTTGGGTTCTAAACAATATTTATTGGTTTTAAACTGATTTTAAATCTCATTTTAGTATCACATAATCTTATATCATTTATCATCCACATCCATATCTAGTTTATTTTTTATCACTTATCACTTGTTCATCTAGAGATTGATTTGAATATCTTGTTCTTTCACACTACCAATCACCCATGCGTTCTCAAATACCACAACATCATAAAATTTTATCCAAATGATAATTAAAATCATAATTCATGTTATTTGCATCAAAATAGTTCAAAAAATATTCGTTAATACACATAGCTATAAAAACATTAATTACATTTTTGAAGTGCATAAAATCTCATATATATATATATATATTGTTTTCTCTAAAAACACAAGGATATGTATCAAATTTTTTTTATTTTATTCATCATATTTTGAATATCATACAATATTATTTTTTTCATTTTAATCCCTTCATCTTTCCAAACAATATATGAGTTTTTTATAAAACGGGGATGATGGCTTCCCACAAAACAACCAAAGAACAATTATAATTAAATGAAAAATTACAAGAGTCTAATATATAGGATCATATTACAATTTTTTTCATGAATAGATATAAGAGTATTGGGGAGGTATTCAAACAAGGTAATGTATGGATTTACTCTCATGTTGGCCAGACCATCTGCAACTATGTTTCTTTCTCGATAAAAATGTGTGACGAAATAGGTTATATCAAGAAGAGAACAGGTGTATTCCATCCAACATGTAGTGATTGGACAAGAAATATGTGTTAAGGCATTCCAAATCACTTAGAAAATGGTCATTGAGTCAATTTTAATCCATAACATGTACCAACCAAAAATACTGGGAAATGCAATAGCATGAATCAATCTCAGCATCTCAACATCAAGGGAGACGGAAATGATACATTTACCCATAAAGAATCCATGTATCTAACTGAGGTGACCCCTCAATACAGAACCACAACTTGAAGGTCCCTTATTTCCCTTAAAGGAATCATAAATATTGAATATTCTCTATCCAGGTAGGGGGGGATCTCTAGAACACCACCAGAGTGCGATGATGTTGAACTAAATTACCGTTAATCCTTAGATGCTTTCGTAATCCAATGTAATCCATGGTGTTGTGGCAATGTCCCTTTTGAATTATGGATGATTCATGTATGGGTATGAGGATCCTCATCTCACCTTCATTTTGATTTAGTGAGTAGTCGTTATGAGTAATAGAATTCCGATCATACCAGATCACATGATGGAGATCAACAACTGCATAAGGAAAGGGTTCCTGAATTGATGAGAGGATTCGATTACAACAAAAAAAAATTAGTTTAGCTTTTAAAGAATTATGAATCAACCATCTGTAGTCAAAAATATAAAAAATAAATTACCAAAGAGAATAAGAACTAGTGAATGAGAGTAAGATGTGGTTAACATCTTCTCTATGATGATTATAGATTTTTCCCATAGAGAAATGCTGGATTCCAAAATATTGGAGGAAAATTTCAAATTTAAATCTGTTGTAAGAAAGATGACAGATGAGATTGAATCTATAATGTTTTATCCATGTTATGTTGAAATGTTTTAACTATTGGCAATCACTCTCACTGTTACTGAAATAAAGAATACAAAAATTTTATTAGATAAGAATAACATTTTTAGAGGGATCACATGTTTAGAAATCATTACTATAAGAGAAAGAGTAGTTTTTAATAAAATTCAGAATAGTATAAGGGATGAGATCGTGTTAAGAGTTTAAAATCCCTTTGATAGAGCCATCTGAATTATTCGGAGATTGAACATGAGATTTATTGAAATTGCAGGTGTTCTAGTCTAGTTATCTAATTTTAATTTCATGTAGGAGTCTATAGAGACCATCTATCTCGAATTATTCATAATATTGGTAATGAAGTGATTAATAGAAGGCCAGATAGAAGAATTAATGAAATTTTAATTTCATAATTTATGTTTGTTAAGAAACCTATTTTTGAGAATGTTAATTATAACGCCTCGACCCCAGTTACCCAGAGTCGGTGCGTTATTATATAACATTTGCGTGATCACAATATATCATGTCTCAAAAGACCGGTTAGTTTAATACCCTTGGAAACACTAGATACATTCATAAATGTTACATTACATCATAAAGTGAAAAATTAAGATAACGTAGTCTCCATAGTCCACACTAATATCCCCTTCATACAATCTCTAGAGGTCAATCATAATATACTTCTTCACATCCTGTGAAAAATAAAACATATAAAGGGGTGAGCTCAGATGCTCAGTAAGGATAATAGTATAGCGAAAGCTTCCATAAATAAGCATAAACATTTTAGGCAGTGCATAACTAAAAAAAATCCTTTAAAACATTAACTTCAGTATAATATTGAAAATATAAAATGAAATAATTTCATTTAATTATTCACATGGATATTTTACTAGTCGAATAATCATATGCAATATCAAAAACCACTTTCATAATGATGGAATGCATAATGCCAGACTATCATAACCATGTAGCCAAGGCCTCATGCCAAGACTATAATTAAGATTTTGTCAAGGCCTCAGGCCAAGACATTATTTTGCCTCATAAGACCTATCAATGCATCGAGAAGCTATAGCGGGCACCACCCGTCACTTTCTAAGACCAATGAATTCCTCATAAAAACAGGATTAATCATAACATAAACCTTCTTATTAAAACATGAATATGAAATTTCAATAAATTCTCTCTAAACCATGAATGGAATATAAATAACAAATCAATAGTGAAACATATCACAAAACCATTAACACATTATTTATGTTTTGTATCATAATAAATCAACATCAAATAAACTTAAAATCCATCAAGGGATGTTGAAATAGATGAAAATGATTTGTAAAACTATTTGAGAGAAATATCCCTTTATCATGAAAACATTTAAAAGTCACATAATTTAGAATGGGAGACATTTAATGAATTTTTGGAATCAAAGTTTCCCATACCACTTTGAAACTTTTGAAAAGAATTCACATTTCAAAACATTCTAGTCCATATAAATAAATCCTTAAAATAATTTTGAAAACATGGAAATTAATTAAAAAGGTTTAGAAGGATAAATCATTAAAACATTTAAAACTCTGATCTTGATAAGTATTACTTTTCAAAAATCCTTAAAATATTCATTTTGAAATCATTTTATGAAAACTGACATGGATGAAAAAATGTCCTAGAAAATACTTACACATAAACATTATCGGATAATAATGAGATTGAGGAATTAACCCTTACCAATTTAGTATATTACGAAACATATAACCCATGAAAAAGGTATCATACAATGAATATTTAAATACAGTTAAATTAAATTGTATTACACAATGAATAAAATTATGGGCAGTACATACACCAGACAAAAGATAATAGTGGCAATATGGCACGAATCTCACAGGAATAAGGAGAGATGAAAACCCCTTACCTTGTACCTTTCTATAGTCGAGGGTAGTTTAACCTCCTATATAATGGTTAAATAATTGTTATTAAATTATACATGAATCATATGCATTAATATGATATCATATATCATCTTTTAAAATTAATTTTTTAATAATATCTTAGTATTATCATCGTTTCGGGTGATAACTTACTCATTCTATTTAATATTTTTTGTTACATAAGACATGTTTTTTATCCATAGTTTTTACCTTATTCATATACAGAATGATATAGAGTCCTTAAACATTATTTTTAATCATCAAATGATAATTATACTTGAATGTATACGATGGGGAATAAATCTCATTGCTTTTATAGAGACGATAGTCCGTACGTACGCACGAGCGACAATATCATTCTTTTGATATTAAAAAAATATAAAATTGGATGTTATATCTTATATAAAGAATAATTATCATGTTTTATTTATTATTTATCTGAATTACACATTATTATTACACCCATCCAAATAAAAATTTATTGAATAACAATTACACCATGATGTGGTGACAGTAGGTCGTACGTACACACGTTTGGGGACATGTAATTCAGAGGATGGATAGAATGCTAAATATGGTTGTACCATATTTATAATGACATAATTGTATATATAATATAAAGGAGTTATTATTTTAGAATGGAATAAACAAAGAAAGAAGAAGTTGAAGAAGAAAGCATCTTGAAAGAGGGTGGTGAAACCATTACCTCTTCTTCGGGTTATTCCTTTTGATTTGATCAAAATGGCTCCTTATGTTGGATTTATGACTAGAATAAGGCCTCTAGGTTGAATATTGGGATGATGGGAGGATATTTGGGTAGATTTTGGCCGAACCAAAAGACTTTAGAGGTGTGAGTAATTGGTTAGAAGTGGTGTCCTATGATAAGGGGGAGGAGAGGCTCTTTAAAAAAACATAAAGTATTAATTTATAATAAATTCATATTCGATTTCTAATGGCTCCAAAGTGGTTTATTCAAAGTCTAAGGTGGGTATGGGTCCAAAAACACTCAACAAATATATTTTAGATAGGTTTGGGACAATATAATATCCTTATCATTTATATTTAACACTTAGTTAAATAGTTTGACATTTACCATGTCTCCTTGTATTTTTATATTATACAGTTAATAAAAAGACTATACACTTCCAATAGACCCCCCAAGTAGTCCATTAATGACATACCTATCATCATATAAGTCATTTGGCTGACCTGTAGATTTTTAGGAATATTATATCAATTAATAATATATAATTTGTTTTTAATACTATTTTATGTCAATTTTAACACTATTTAATAATTGGTTTTTTTAAAGTCTTAATAACTTTTTTAATTCGAAAAAATTCATTTAATTAATGATAACATGTCATATTAATCCATAAAAATCGTGGAATTCATTAAAATTCTAAATTTTATTTATTTGGGTATTTATAATATCAATTATTTTAATATTTCACTAATAATGTAATTACTGCATCATCATTGTGTCATAAATAAATTAAATTATTTAATGTCTAAATTTTTTAAATAAAATAAAATGATTTAGTAAATTCATTTTATATTTCTACTGAATATTTGTAATTGAATTTATCATATGTATAACCCTAGACTAAAAATATTTTAGTTATTAAACATTGATTTTAACTCTTTTAACCCTTATTTGAATTAAAAAATAATAAATGTTCTAATCTAATCCAACTGGACCAAAGTGGTTCATATTTTATTCCTAAGGTTGTTTTGGGTTGAGTGATTCATAGAAAATTGAATTAGTACATGTGTTAAGGTAATAATAATATCATTTTTACCCTTAATTACCCTATTTACATTTTACCGTGGTAAATAAAAGTAAAAGTTACTATTCACAAAAAAAAATTGTTTTTATCTTCTTGAACCAAATTTTACTCCTTGATATTAACCTTATCTCTAGAATTTTCAAAACTCCACTCACAAAAGCATTAAAATTTTGTTTTTTTAATTTGAAAATTCTCCTAGGAGATGGGTAAAAGACGGCGAAAAGTTCAATAAACTTTTTATATGTCTAAAATTATTATAAACCGATTCCAATGAATTAAATTGAACATATATTGGTATTACATATCTATTTTGACCAAAATCAAATTTAATTAATATAAATAATTATTTAAATAAAAAGTCGGTTTTAACCAATAACTCAGTGTCTTTCACTCTTAATCAAAAATTAAATGTTTTCAAAAAAAAACCAAACATTCACCGTAAGATAATTTTGATATTCTGAATTCAATAATGAATTCTATTTTAACAAATTCAAAACATATAAGTTTCATTTATTAATTGAAAATTAATTCCCGCTGTCAAAACCAAAAGGCGTACTTTTAAGAAATAGTAACTATCAAAAGTTTGACATTTGTTTATGTACAATTTCAAAATGAAAATACTTATAATGACCATCATTGGATTAAATAGTAAAAATATAATCCATTTATACTTCCAATACATTAAATTTAATATTTTAACACTATAAATTATTTTGGTTAAAAATGTTTTTTGTATTTAAAATATAGTATTATCAATATTCACCCAAGTCTGAAAGTTATCAGAAAAACACAAAATCATTATTGAAACAAAATTATTAGGTCTTGATTCTAAAAAAGAAGATTATTTATTCAAATTGAATATATAGAAGTTTCAAATATTGAATTTAAATAGGATTCACCATTAAAATGCTATAATATTATATTTTTTGAAAAATAATTATTTTATCTGAAAAAATGTATTTGTTCTTACATTATGTCTAAGAAACTCATAATATGGACTCTAAAATTATATAGATTATATAAAGTTAAAAATTCAGTTAATACTATTCATAACCGCTTCTGAACGGCTAGTTTGGTAAGTCATGGTGCGCTAGAACTCAGTGTTGTGTGTAGTGAAAGTTATTAAATTACTTTAATGAAATAATGTACTATAAAATCATTGGGTGATACATTCTTCCATCCTTTAATAAATTGGGTCCTCTCAATTTGAAATTATTTTTCTAAAATGAAAGATTGAAAATAGAAAATACATTTTTGGAAAACTCACATCAAAAGTAGGGTTAATAAAAATATAACTTTAAAATAAAGAAAGAGAAGTACAAAGGTCACCTGAGATATCCCATAATATGATTCTATTAAAACATTGATATGGAAGAGAAACAAACCATCAAGGTCTGATGGAGAGTTGTAGATAACAGGATTAAGAGAAAGTTAACTACGAGAAAATCAAAAACATGTGATTGGTTAAACAGTCTTTGATTCCCCAGTAGGAAAAGTTAACCAACAACGTTTTTGATTTAAGTTACCTTTCATAAAGTTGAAGAATTTATTTATGATATTTACTATTAATGTAAGGAGATATACTTACTTGTAATGTAGACATTCATTCCTTACTAAATTTTTACCACAAACCCATCTTTCATTATAAACGGTAATAGAACTCAAAAATATTCTATTTATACTAACCGTATAGGGTTCCAAAAGTAAATTTATAATTCATCTATCAGAACATTATAAACTACATTATACACTCTAGGGACATCATGTAGTCCAGTGGTAGGCGATAAATCCCAATCGGACTATGGTTGTGGGTTCGATTCCCACATCTTTGTCCGACGTGACGAGTTGTCACACGGTCTTTGTGTTTTCCTTTTTACAAATATCCAAAAAAAATATTAACAATAGTATCCAATTTAAAATACAATCTATTCCAACCTTTATACCTATCCGAAATACTTCTTGTCCAAACTCTCAGTCCAAAATTTATATGGAAGGTAAACATAGTGTAGATCCTTTTTACCACGTAATAACATATGAATAGCTTCATCATGTATTCTATTAAAACAATGAAACATCCTAAATTACCATAAAACCTTATTGATTACATTCATGCTCCCTTATTCCTTATATAATACTGGATATAATTCATCCATCGGTAAATGTTTTAAATTCCAATAATGATGGAATATACAAATCATTAATCAGTTTCTAGTTAGTCAAGAATATCTAATATAATTTATCCAAATCAATCATGTATTATTCCAAAATCACTACTTTGGTATCAAAACAATTTTATGGTTTACCTTTCTCTCAACCATATATTTTCCAATCATTTAACCTGCTATTGAGTCACTTTTCTTGGTTCCACACAATCTCAAGTCCTTAATGAAATATTACTGCAGTACAATCCTTATATACTCATAAATTATTATAACCAGTACATTGTTGATACACCACTCAAATGACATAATTATCTAATAACAACATAAGAACACTAATCATTCCTCCTCATCTGTGGTAGTATCATAACTAGATTATTATCCAATAGCATCATTTGGGGCATACTCTGATGACATGGACATTGGTTCTCATATTGTCCCAAATCCTTGAAAATGAAGCATTGTACATTTGAATTACCCCAGCAGTCACATACATGGTGTCCTTTTCTCCACAATTATAACAAACTCCCATTCCCTTCAGGAATGTTCTAGGGTTTTTCTTCCCATAGTTATCACATATAAGAAAATTATTTTTTACCTCTTCCCTTTATCCAGGTTTCACTCTTCCATCCTTGACTTTTGTTACCTCCCTTCAAAGCCACAGGACACAAAGAATTCATTACTTATCTTATTAACACATGATACTATTTCTTCATATGTTGAGAATACATGGGAGACTATTTCCCTTCTAAATGTGGATTAATACCGTGAAAGATATGATCCTTCTTACTCTTTGGATCATACGTATTTCTGGAGTTCACATTCCTTCTACTGGGTGCCATTTCTATACAATGGCATACAGTAGGTCAGTTTATGAATTGTAATGAACAATTACAAACTTTTAAAATGCCTAACATAAATCAAACAATTTATGGATATAATCCATAATCAAAAAAAAAATTTCCTTTGAGTTTTCATATACCCATAAGCCCTTCAAAATGGTTTGTAAATAAAATGAGAATTATCCTTAGCATATCCCCCGGGAGTGTCGTAACCAAGAGTGCAGCAATGCCCATTTTCGTGATCCAATTCCTGTTTGAGACTAGCTCAAAGTGGTGTTTTCGAGTTTTACCCCTAGGTACAACTGTACAAGAGCCTCCTCTACCTTCTCGTATCCAGACAGGGATGTATTTATTTGAAAACTCACAAAATCTTTACAATACCAAAATTCTAAAAATTATTCTATACTAATACTAAAATTATATCTTAGGGATATGTTCTCTAATAAGAGATTATCTAAATCTAGTTTCTAAGGATATTACTAAGTTTCCACTAATACCAACAATAACACCCCGACCCATGTTTCACAGAGTCGGTGCGTTATTACATAACATTGGCATGATCACAAAAGATCGTGTCTCGAAAGACCAATTAGTTTAGTAGCCTTAGAAATAATAGATACATTAATAAATGTTACATTACATCATAAAGTGAAAAACTATGATAACATAGTCTCCATATACCACACTAATATCCTTTTTAGACTATCCCTATAGGTCAGTCATAAAATACTTCTTCACATCCTGGGAAAAATAAAACATAAAAAGGGGTGAGGTCAGATACTCAGTAAGGATAATAGTATAGCAGAAGCTTTCATAAATATGAATAAACCTTTGAGAAAATTTATAAAGAAAACAAAAGCCTTTAAAACATGAACATTAGAATAATATGGAAAATATTAAATTAAATAATGAAGTTTACTTATTCACATGGATATTATACTAGTGGAATATCACATGCAATATCAATAACCACTTTCATAATGATGGAATGAATACTGCCAGACTATCATTACCACGTAGCCAATGCCTCATGCCAAGTCTACAAATAAGAATTTGTCAAGTCCTCAATCCAAGAAACTAGTTTGTTTCATGGGACCTACCGATGCATCGAGGTGTTGTATCCGGCTCCACCCATCACTTACTAAGTCCAATGCATTCCCCATATAAATAGGTTTATTAATAATATAAACATTCGTATTAAAACTAGTATATGAAATGTAAATACATTCTCAAAAAACCATGAATGGAATAAAAATAACACATCCACAATCTAACATATCATAAAACCTTCAATACAATATGGATATTTTGTATCATAATAAATCAACCTAAAATAAGCTTAAAATCCATCAAAGGATGTTGACATAGATGAAAATTATTTGTAAAACTCTTTGAGAGAAATATCCCATTATCATGAAAACATTTAAATGTCACACAATTTAGAATGGAATACATTTAAATATGCTTTTGAATAAATGTGACTGATACCCCTTTGATTGATTTTAAAAGAATTATCATTTCAAAACATTCAGGTCCATATAAATAAATCCTTAAAATCATTATGAAAACATGATAATTAATTTCAAAGGATTACAAATATAAATCTTTAAAACATTTAAAATTATGATATTGAAAAAGAATAATTTTTAAAAATCCTTAAAATATTTATTTTGAAAACATTTTTATGAAAATGGACACGTATGATACAAATGTCCCAGTAAATACTTACACATAAACAATCTCGGATAATAATGATATTGAGGAATTAACCATTACCAATTTAGTAACTTACAAAACATACATCTCATGAAAGAGGTATCATACAATTAATATCTAAATACATATAAATTTAATTGTATTACATAAATAATACAATTATGGTCAGTACATACACCATACAGAAGGTAATAGTGGCAATATGGCACGAATCTCACGGGAATAAGGAGTAAGATGAAAACCCTTTACCTTGAACATTTTCCGAGTCGAAGGTTGTTTAACCTCTTTTATAATGGTGAAATAATTATTATTAAATTATAAAATAATAATATACATTAATATGATATCGTATATGATCTTTTAACATTGATTTGTGAATAATATCTTAGTATTATCGTAGTTTCGGGTGTTATCTTACTCATTTACATTAATAAGTTTTGTTATATAAGCTATGTTTGTTATACAGAGGTTGTATATTATTCATATCCAAAATTATATAAAGTCCTTAAACATTATTTTTAATCATCAAATGATAATTATACTTAAATGGATACGATGGGGAATGAATCTCATCGCATTCGTGGAGACGACAGTCCGTACGTACGCTTGAGAGATAATATAATTCTTTTGATATTAAAATAATATATAATTGGATGGTATATCATATATACGGAATCAATATCATGATGTATTTATTTTTTACATAAATTAAAAATCATTATTATACCAATACAAATAATAATGTATTGAATAATATTTACACCAGGACCTGTAGACGGTAGGCCGTACGTACGCACGTATAGTGACATGTCATTCAAAGGATGGATAGAATACTAAATATGGTGGTACAATATTTATAATAACATGATAGTATATAGAATATACTAGAGTCATTATTTTATAATGGAAATAACAAAGAAAGATGAAGTTGAAGAATAAAGGATTTTAGAAGAGAGTGGTGAAAACATTACCTATTATTCAGGTTCTTCCTTTTGATTTCATCAAAAGGGATCCTTAGGTAGGATTTTTGACTAAAGGAAGGACTCTAGGTCAGATTTAGGAAATCTGAGATTATATTTTTTCAGGGGTTGGCCGAACCAATAGGCTTGAGAGGTGTGGGGAATTGGATAGAAGTGGTGTCCTTCTATAAGGGGGAGGAGGGGCTCTTTAGAAAAAACATAAAGTATTAATTTATAATAAATTCATATTCGGTTTCTAATGGATTAAAAGTGTATAATTAAAATTCTACGGTAGGGATGGCTCTAAAAAAACTCAACTAATAGATTCTAGACAGTTTTGGTTCACTATAGTAACCTTATCTTTTAGATTTAACTCTTAGTTAAACAGTTTGACATTTAACATGTCCCTTTGTATTTTTGTATTATATAGTTAATAAACATACTATATACTTCCAAGAGACCCCCAAATGGTCCAATAATGACATAACTATCATCATATATGTCCTTTGGCTGATCTTTAGATTTTTAGGAATATTATATTATTAATAATATAATATTTGTTTTCAAAAATCATTTATGTCAATTTTGATACTATTTAATATTTCAATTTTTTAAATGTCCTAATAACTTTATTAATTTGAAAAAAAATTATTTAATTAATACTAACATGTAATATTTACAAATAAAATTTTCTAAATTCATAAAACTCTCAAATTATATTTATTTGGGTATTTATAATATCATTTATTTAAATATTTCACTAATAAGGTAATTACTGCATCATCATTGTGTCATAAATAAATTAAAATATTTAAAGTCTAAAAATTATAAATAAAATACCATTATTTGGGAAATATTTTTATCATTATAATTAATATTTATAATCTAATTTATCTTATGTATAAACCTATACTAATAATGTTTTATTTATTAATCTTTCATTTTAACTCTTTTAACTCTTCATTGAATTAAATAATAATAAATGATCCAATCTAATCCAACAGGACAAAAAATGTTCATAATTTTTTCATAAGGTTGTTTTTGGTCGAATTATACTTATCCAATTTAATTAGGACATGTTTTAGGGTAATAATAATATAATTTTTACCCTTAATTTCCTTATTTACTTTTTACCGTGGTAAATAAAAGTAAAAAAGTTACAATTTACAAAAAATTATTTTTAACTTATTGACAAAAATTTTACCCCTTGATATTAATCATGTCTCTCGGATTTTCGAAATTCCCTTCACAGAAGTGGTAAAATTTAATTTATATAAATCGGCAAATTCTCCTAGGAGATGGGTAAAATACAGTGAAAAGTTTAATAAAATTTTTATATGTCTAAAATTATTATAAACTGACTCCAATGAATTACATTGAACTTATATAGGTATTACGTATCTATTTTGACCTAAAATAAATTTAATTAAAATAAATAATTATTTAAATAAAAAGTCGGTTTTAACTAATAACTTAGTGTTATTCACTATTCATCAAAAGTTAAAAGTTTTCAGAAAAATACAAAAAATTCATCCTATGATAATTTTGATATTCCGAATTCAATTATGAAGTTTATTTTACCAAATTTAAAAAATAGATATTGAATTTATTAATTGAAAATTAATTCCCGCTGTCAAAACCAAAAGGCGTACTTTAAAGAAATAATATCAATCAAAATTTTGAAACATGTGTATGTCCAATTTCATTGTGAAAATACATATAATGACCATAATTGGATTAAATCATTAAAATATAATCAATTTATAATTACAATCCATTAAAATGTATAATTTGACACTATAAATTATTTTGACTAAAAAAGTTGTTTTTAGATAAAATATAGTATTTTCACTATTCACCCAAATATGAAAGCTATTCGAAAAACACCAAAACACTATTGAAACTAAATTATTATGTCTCAAATATAATGAAAAATATTATTTTGTCAAATTGAAAAAATATAAGTTTAAAATATTGAATTTAAAAAGTCTTCGCTATTAAAAGGCGGTAAAATTGCATTTTTTTGAAAAATACTTCTCTTAGCTGAAAAAAATGTTTTTGTTCATACATTATGTCTAAGAAACTCATAATATGAACTCTAAAATTTTCAGAATTATATAAAGTTCTAAATTAAGTTAATACTATTCATAACCGCTTTTGAAAGGCTAGTTTGGTATGTCATGGTGTGCTAGAACTCGGTGTTGCGTGTAGTGCAAGTAATTGAATTACTTTGAAGAAATAACGTACTATGAAATCCTATGTTGTTACATTAATAGCTTTAGAATTATTTTGATAAAGGTTAAGACTGATTCTATCTTGTATGGGTTCATTAATGTATTTGATATTTTTTATTCAAATACCACCATTTTCAGTGGGCTTGAAACTAGTTGACCAAGGAACAATTAGATTTTTTATTTGAAGAATATAACCAGTCCAGAATAAATTCTTTATAGTGGTGCTCAGTTTTTTTAATGAGACCAACATGCCATTTGTATACCATCATGGATCAAACCATCTTGTTGAAAATAGTGGATTTAACAATACAATTCATACCTTCCATAAAAATAGATTTTCCTTTCGATGTAGATATATGATTTAGAATGTTGTCAACAATAGTCTCAAGTTGACTAGATTTGGGTCTACCCTAAAAATGGGAACACCAAGATAAGTGAAAGGGTGTGTAACTTCATTCTTACCAAGGTCACTGAAAATGTTACATTTTCTTCTAGGAGGAATATTCTTCCCAAAGATGATGCAGGATTTTTTCAAACTAATGGTTTGACCAGAAAACTTTTCATAGTTTGAGAGAATGATTTTGAGATTAATAATATTTCTTTTATCACATTGAATTAAAATGAAGATGTTGTCAGCATAAAGAAGATTTATAGGATCTTTCACACTCCAAGAGATATGGATGGTCTTTAGTTTATTCTTGTCTACCAGACAGTTTATCATACGACCGAGGTAATATTCTTTTATCCAGTAGAGAATGAAAGAGAGGGGGTCGCATTACCTAACACATTCGGTGCATTTAAAATATCCTTTGGGAGAACCATTGATCAAAATAGAGATAGACATTGAGTTGAAAATAGTTCTGATTACTGTGATACAAGAGTTATTGATACTGAAACAATAAAGGACATTAACAATAATGCCCGAGTAAATGGTGTCAAATAATTTTCTGATGTCTTGTTTAATAGTTATGTTTCCTCCTCTGTTAGTTTTATTCAAAATATTGAAACACTCAGAGGAAATGGAAATATAATCTTGAATGGATCAACATTTTATAAAACCAAATTGGTTCCAAGAGACAATTTTATCCATGAGAGTGGAATTTCTGTTGGCAATTATTTTTTTAATGATTTTATAAATATTGTTGATACGAGGAATGTGTCTAAATAGTTTAATCTCAGAGGAATTATCTACATTTGGGATCAATGTGAGAATCTGGTAATTATGAGAATAATGAAGAATTCCATTGGAGGTGAAGGATTTTACATGTTTTCCAATGTCGATCTGAATTCCATTCTAGTAATTCTGGAAGAAACCATTGTTGAAGACAAGAAGACCCAGAGCACTATAAGGATTCAAACAAAAGATAGTGTATTTGAGATCATGATCTGGTGAAGTGTTGAGATGGAAGGAGTTGTCCTCATCAGTTATCACTAGAGGAATGACCTATGGTAGGATATCTTTGTTTATATCTAAACCATTGTATTTGGAATCATTGTAAGAGATAATATGATGTGCTATGTCATCTTTATTATCCAAGAGCATGTCCCTATAAATTAAAAAGGTTAACGACATATTGTCTATTGTGATTATTTGAAAAGAGTTATAGAATTTAGTATTTCATTGACCATTTGTTAACCATTTATGTTTAAAAACATGTTTTTTTCATATTTACATTGAACGTGATCTAGAAGTTGAGTTTTACTGGAATGTTTAGTTCATGAGTAGGATCTGTGTTGAGGATAGTACTGGTGTTTGTGTTGTGAAGATCATTGAGATCTTTCTAATGAATCATGATATCATTATTAATTTGTTTGGACATTGAGTTGCACCATGTTTTTAGAGTCTATTTGAGATGTTTTAATTTATGATTACAAGTAAAGGAATCATTGTTATGAGACATTGAGGACTAATAGCTTTGGATGATATGAGAAAACTCTTCAGTAGAGGACCCCACATTGTTAAATATTAATGGCAGTCAGGGTTTCATGTCGTTGGAGGATTCATTTTCCAGGATGAGGTGATGATTAGAGTTCATCATATGAAGAGTTTTGCTTAATATAGTTTCTCATTTATCTATATTAAGTATATTCAAGAAGGTTCTATCCAACTTGGAGGAAAATAATTTGCTATATTGTCTTCTATACGATGTTTATTTTTTTCCAGTGTGGTTAGTTTCAATGAGATTGTGGTCATCAGATGTGGCTTTAAAGTATCTCTTGGAAATACAAGCATCATAAGGTCTAATTTTTTCGATTGAGTTGAAAATGTCTTTAAATTGACTCATGAGAAACCAATTTTCATTAATGTTATTGTTGAGATATGAGATTTCATTCCAAAGAATTACATTTTCATAGTATCTTCTCTTAGCATTAAAATCATCATAATATATGTGTTTCATATATATTAATTATTCATGAAAAAATATGGTCATAGATATTGAAAACACAGATATTCAATAATGAAATGTGCAAAAAAATCTGTAATGATCCAGCATTGAGGATATTATTGATTATACTAGTAAATTAAGGATTATGTTGACATAAATAAGATTATTTTGAAGAATATTGAATTATTTTATCTTTGATAGAAACTAATAAAGGATGATTTGTGTCAATCATTATCTTTAACACAATGACTATGTCAGAGTAACCAATACCCTAATAATTCCAAAAAAAGGATCTTCATTAAATAATAGTATTGGAGTTAGAAAACACTTTTTTTCAAGAGCCTTTATTTCTAGAAGACCATCTAGATTCTTGTGTATTATTATATGTATATTATTTATTATTTTTATATATGTTGGTGCTATTCTTTACAGTTCCAGTTATTGGATCACTCATTGAAGAGTTTGAAGATATCTTAGAACACATCATCAATGAATTGGTATTATTGTATGAAATATAATTTCCAGACTTTATAGAGAAATCATTAATGTCCATAAGTAGAGAAGTAGTCGTAACTATAGCCTTTGTAGTGTCTATGTACTGATTTTTGACATTGTCTAGATCAGATAGACAACACTGAATTTGACCATAGAGTCATTTATTATCTAAATATTCACATATTTATGTCCTTATAGAGTCAAAAAATGGATGTTTATTATAATATTCAAATGTAATTTCAGTTTTGTATTCATTATCAATGAAATTAAATGTATTGGGTAGATTATAATCAATGTTAACTGCCACCAAAACTCTAGAAAATAGTCATTGTTCAGCATTTAAGGTTATGCTGTCAATTTTTATAGGAGATTCATTGTACGAAACTATATCATTCCGAATTTTTGGGTGCCAAAAGAACCAATTAAGGCCATAATGTTTATCCCATAGTTCTTTCATTGTATTCCTATGTGTGTGTTGGTATAAAGTAGAGTCCCAATCAAAAACATTGAGTAAACCAGGCTTTAGTTTAAGGTTTCCTGTCTTTCATACTTTCTCTATGACGTCTTTTGATTTTTGCAGAATGTGAAAATAAACATTACCAAATAGAATAAATTTTTAGTTTGATGAATTCCAAAAGTGATCAAAACCTGTATGTAATTCAGATAAAGGCCTAGTATATTCACCCTTTTTTAAGAGATGTGTCCCATGAAAGATTATTTGAACATTTTTGTGCATTGTTGAAGAGCATTTTCATCCTCTTCCACCATGAACCCACTATAATCATGCATCTAGTCAAGGGGAGACTTCATCATTTGTTATTTTCAGGGATTAGTACTCTTCAGAGCATCCAGAAGCTAGTTCCCTAAGGATCTACCAGAGAAATAATGGGTGAAAATATTTTCTACAGGGTCATACTCCTTATGGTTTTTTGGTGACATGATCTTGAACATATCACACCTTCTTCTTCGAAAGAGGTGAAAAGTGATGAGATTCAAACCTCTAATCCTTGAGGAAATTCTCCATGAATGTTAATATCATGGGAATTGTGTGAAAAATCCATAATCACTCAATGTTTATAGTTATAGATGGTCTCCAATATCTCTAAAATCTAGTTTTCATTATTCTATATGAAATCAAAAGTACACTGGGTTTTTAGACCCAAGGGGTTACATGGTATAAGTTGGTCTTCACCCACTACAGAGTGCATTTATGTACTCCACTAACCAAAGTCCTTAGAGTAAAAACACTCAGGGTTTTATGCCAGTTCCACACAAGGTAGAGGGGACCATTGGAGGTTATAAAGGAAAATAGTGTGTGTTGCCTTGCGAGGACATGAACCTGAAAGCTTAGGATCAGGATCCCAACACAACTCACCAACTCACCCATGCCTGATGGGAAAAAGGACACTTGGTTTTCAATTCCAATGGGTTACGTTGGGTTTTGAGGAACCCTCAAAATTTGATGAGTTATATGTTTTCAAGGCTCATCCTCCATCCTATGGTTTCCTAGTTTTATATTAGTCTTCCTCTGACCATTGAACCCTCAGATAACTTTTTCACTCCTTCTATCTAATTATTTCATGGAACTATATCTGATGACATTGAGATATTGTTTATTGATATCTTTATAAAAATTTAATTTATGGAATCACATTGAGATATCCATCAAATGAATTATCAGGAGGGATTTTATCTGATTTTCTGGCTTGGAAACCACATTTTAATTACATTACATGGAAACCTATGCCGAATGATCATCATTGGTTTTCCATATCTATTTTATTTTTTAGGAAACTTCTCAAGGTCCTTTTCAATCATTTTTATTAATATTTTTGTTTAAATTTTTCACTCTTTTACCAGATATTCCACACATTTCATCTTGGGATTTATAATACACCAATGAAAACTCATCTTACGTTATTTTATAATGTCCATTCTGTGGAATTAATACTGCTATTCATTTTAACTAACATAACTAAAACATAGTTTTCTTTACGAATCATAGATCAAAAATATCTATAACGTATTCCATTAACGAAATTCACAGTAAAATCATCAATATAATTGAATAAACATGTTTTTTGAGTGACTTGAGGATCATAATATAAAATCATTGTCAACGCTTAATAATAGAGGTGTCTCATCATCAAATATTATATATCAGATCAAAGCCATATGAATTAATGATGTTTAATTAATAGGGAATATGTCATTTATAAATGTCTAATATTTCCTCGATATATTTTTAAAAAGGAACTGTAAATTGATTTTAAATATCATTTAGTTCTATCCAACAAATTATCAACACATTTTGATCGAATTCTCTTATCAACATAGATTGATTGACTCATTTTAATGATTTTATTACACTGATTTTTTAGGATATCATCATTCCACTAATCATTTTTAGATCATCTCAATCATAAAATTCTATTAAAAATATATCTATAATATGCATAATTAAAAATGAAAATTTTTATAAAAATAGTTTTACACTAACATTCATATAACATGTTTAAAATATTATTATTATCTCACCAATCAACATAAGAGAAACAAAATCATATGTAAATATTCACCCATTCATGTAATAAATAATATCTTACTATTACAAATTAAAGAACAACATTTTTCTTCCACCGAGATAATTGTACGTGAATTGTAGTGCTCTTCTTCATCAAATCATCCATGATGTAGAAACAAAATTCATATTGATGGATAAAAAAATAGAATATGAAATAATATTGAATCATATTCAAGAGGTTAATTTTAAAAAATATTTTTATTTCATTAAAAACAATTAAAATATAAGGAAACCAATTGAAAATAAATATAATTAGGGCATAAAGTGTTTTATTAATTAAACATAATCAAGTGCTATATTCAACTATATAGAGTGTGGAATAGTACCAATGTCTATTTAATGTGCGGAAGAATGCATAGGGAAAGGCTTATGTTGAGGTAATGAAGATCTACAATGCTAAAGAATCTAAGGATTATGATTTTTTGTCACGACCCATCCCACAGGGCCCGTATTGTTACTACACTAAGCCCACCTTCCAACGTCCAGGGGATGGCAACTAGCACCAAAGGCATAAATCTCTAAACTAGGAAGGCATTGTCTTTATAAAAATTAAACAGACACAATAGAGTACACAACTGGAAGTAAAACACTAAGTAAAACTAAATCTAAAAGAGTGTACTGAATGTAAAATGGGCCGGAAATACATTCCCAACAGTAAAGTACAATACAATTGGAATGTACAACTGAAATCAAGTAAAGTAGCTATGGGGTCATCCTATAGGACTCCTACCTAAAGGGTAGGTACAGTTTGACTCCCCTACACACAATGCCCATCTATCCAGTCCGCGCACCGACACTCTGAGTGGTCCACCTCTAGGTACAATCCAGGTTTCCTACTATCTACCTTAGTGTGCATTTTCCATCGTCTGCAACCAATACCATGAGGTGCGGGCATAGCCCGTACATGGGTCAGTATAAAGATACTTAGTTGGGACCCCGAGACCCTCATGAACTCATGAAATCAAACAAGGATAACCAAAAAGTATGAATTCAATAGATAACCATTACATAGGTATTTTACCATACATATACCTAAGTTATCTAGTAATCCATCTCAATCATAAAGAAAACACAAAAGTCATTGACTCAGCTCAAACTAGGCTTTACATTCTAGGGGTAGTATCAATCTGAACCCCCGGCTGCAGGAGAACTTCTTATCTATCGAGTAAAGTGGGATGACCGCTTCACAGAAAGGCGCTTTCCACTAACTTGGAATGCTGAGGTACTACTCCTGTCGAGTATAGTGGTTCTGCTGCGCTCACACAGAGGCGCTCTCCACCGTGGGTCTGTTACGCTCACACAGAGGTGCTCCACCTTTTAGCCTGCTATGGTAATCCATTTGTCAAGTACCGTGGGTCTTCTATGTTCACACAGAGGTGATCCCCACCATGGTTCTACTGCACTCACAAAGAGGCACTCCCCACTGGGCTAGTCGAATCACTCCGAGATGAATCGATCAGCAGTGGTCAAGTCTCATCCAGCTACTAGGTTCTCACACAAATGGATGCTCATCTCTAGAAGATCCACTCCAAAAGGTACTGTTCGATACTATAAATTTCATTAAGTCACATGTAGAAGATTTTCTAAGGTTTTCATCGTCATAGGGGTCTCAACGCAACATATGGTGCATCAATCATACGTCCGGAATGTGAGTTATTGGTATTTCCGTTCCAGGGGCCATGTTGGTTTTTAGGAGCACGACAACCCAACCATACTCTAACTATGTTCAAAATTCAAGTGGGATATGCTAGAAAACCCTTCTGGCTCTATTCTTTCCATTGCCATAGGTGGTTCGTCAATGAGACACACGTAGCCCACGATATGGCCGAAAAGGTGTAAATAGGCACAAGCGGGTCCAAGTATGGTCCATCATAGTCGGACTAACCTGGCCCAGGTGGTCGGCCCAGCCCGAGGGTCAACCTGGCCCGAGATGGTGGCCCAACCCGAGGGGGAGGCCTGACCTATAGGTGGCCTACCCGGATGGGATGCCCAGCCTGAGGGCGGCCCGGTTGGCCCGACGGCCTGGTTGGCCCGGCGGCCCGGTCAGCCTGGCGACCTGGAGGCCCGGTGGGGGTCTGCCTTAGCCATTTCCAGGGGAAAGCCACGCGCCCCCTGGAATCCCGAACAGATTTTCCGTTTAGGTGTGATCAAAAACCTGCTCCAGGTGGCACCTGTCCAGCACACGAAGGACCAGAAAAGTTCCCTCTCCTCCTTTCTTGTCGAGTGTCCAGCTGCTCCCTCTCCACTACGGTTCTCCAGGCCGGCCTCCACTACACCTCCACCCCGGCGCGACGAAGCCGTAGTTCTACTACCCTCTGCATGGCGCGACGACACCATGCCTCTTCATCCGCGGACTGGCCTGGCCACGGCCCGCTGCTTCCGCCGTGCAGCATGACAGCACCACGCCACCTCTACCACAGAAAGGCCCGACTGCGTCCCTCCATCCACGTGGCAAGGTTGTGTCACGCCCTCTATGCAACCCGAAGGCCCTTGTGACACTGGTTTTTTCGAGGATGGTATTCATTGCTGTAGACTAGACGTTAGCCGCTGTTGCACCAGCTCAGTCATCAACAAACTAAAACAACAAAGGGAGAGGGTCGGGCAGTGTTTGTGTGGTACAATCCCTCTTCGTTGTGGTGTTATCAATTGGAAATTTACATTTCATACATTGAACTGCGTAGAACGAGAATAATAAAACAACTCAAAACCCCCTAGCTCCTATGATGATAATCGTTGACGATGTCGCAGAAACGCAGATGGCGTTCCGTTGACGTCGGGATGCATCTGGGGTAGGAGAATGAGGAAGAAGCGTCATCGGCGTTCTTCACAGTCAGCTCCTTCTCTTTTGGCTAGGTCGATGATCGATGAAGAAGTTCTTCTTTCATCAGTGGTGTGTGGAAATATTCATTGGAGGGATGAATTTCTCCAAGTTATTTCCTCTCCTTAATTCTCCCAACAAAAATTATGAAGCATGCCAACAAAATCATAGATGGAAACATCGTCTATTATTTGTTTGCCTAACAACTCAAAATGTAGTGATTAATTAAATAATACAACCCTTTTAATTAATGAGGGTGGTGTAGGCTCAAATTATTAATGGGGGAAGGTGAAGAGTTTCATCCTCCTTTATTGGAGATAATGGGGGTTTAATGCTCGTGTCGTGACAACCAATGATTATCCTACCAATGGAGGTTATGTGCTGGTTGGCCCCACCTATATAACCTCTCATGGGATGTTATGGTGTGGTGGACCCCACCACAAGCCTCCTCTTGGAGCTTTTAACGTCCAAAATAAAAATCATTTTCACATCTTATTTTTATTTAAATTATTTAAAAAACCCAAAAACCAACTTATAATATTGATTGAACGCAACTGCGGTGAAGGTCTCACTAAGAAATCAATGACACGGTGAGCTCAATGATGCACTCAGATTTTAATTCAGAGTACCAGTTCAAATGATATAATATCACATTCGTACCATTACGGAATGTACCTGAACATAACATCAGAAATTGATTCCAGGCACATCGGGCCTCAGAATCAAGCGCCGTAAATTTTCATGGACCCGTAAAAATCCTATGTATTTAAGAAAAAAAATTCCACAGAATTTCTGAGTTTTACATTTTCCCCACCTCATGGATTTATGAATCTATAAGATATAACTCGAACTAAGGGAACAAATGGAGGTACTGAGCAGGCATCTGAGCCTCTAGCTCCCATGTGCTCTATTGGAGGTTCCCGTGATGCCATCGAACGTGCACCAGAGGTATTGACCATCCACATAGGACATGCTCCTATCGATGCTCAATCTGAACTGGAACCTCTGTAAAAGTATCCCCATCGTCGATGTCCAGCTCCCCATGGTTGATGATTTGGGAAGGGTCTTTCATGTATCTCCTCAGCTAATATATGTGGGAGATGGCATGCACCCTGTGCAACTGAAGTGAAAGAGCTAGATGGTAAGCCAACTCGCCTACTCTTTGAGGACCAGGAAAGGCCCAATGAACCTCAGAGATAACATTCCACCTATGAATAATCTTTATATACCTCATCGAGGTGAGACCCGTAGAAATACATGGTCTCCATCCTCGAAATGCAGAGGCCTCCATCTCCGGTCAGCATATGAATTTTTCATGATCTATGCATTCTTCATCCACTCATGGATGATCTGCACAATATCCATGGTAGCATGTATCAACTCAGGTCCCACTAGTGTTGATTCCCCTAGGTATGTCCAACATAGTGGTGATATGCAAGGTCATTTATACAAGGCATCAAAAGGTGTCATACCGATGGTGGAGTGGTAGTTGTTGTTGAAGGTGAACTCCGCCAAAGGAAAATGACCCTCCTAGCTATGACCAAAGTTGAGAACACATGCATGGATCATGTTTTAGTGGGTCTGAATTTTCCTCTAAATATAACCATCTGTCTGAGGATGGAAGGCGGTGCTCATGTGAAGCTGTGTACCGAAAGCCTCTTGAAACCCCTTCCAAAGCCGGGAAGTAAACCGTGCATCATGTTCAGAGAATATAGAAGAATTTACTCTATGAAAATGCACAATCACATGCATATAGATGGGTCCTAAGTTCTCTACTGTGCCCTACTCTCTGATTGGTAGGAAGTGGGCCGACTTGATGAGTCGGTCAACGATCACCCTTATTGAATCATGACTCATGGATTTACATGGAAGAACCATCATGAATTCCATGGATGTCCCATCCATCATCCACTATGATACCTCAAAGGGTTGTATCAATCATGCCGGTACCTGGTGCTCTGCCTTCACTTGCTGACAAGTGAGGGAATGTGAGAAAAACTCAGCTACAGTCTTCTTGATACCTGTCCAACGTTGCTTTCATCGAAGGTCCGGGTACATCCTCACCACTCATGGATGTAATTATAGAGGGGATGTTTGGAACTCCCTTAACACATCCTCTTTGATTGCAACGAGTACCATGGTACGTCCTCTATAGAGGATGACGTTATCACCACCTTAAGAAAATCCATCAGGTGTCTGCCATGTGGATATCTGAGTACGTCATGTCTCATAGTCAGTGTCTTCACGCTGTGCCTCCTTGACTCACCGAAGAAGTGGTGGTGTGAATTTGAGAGACTGTAGATAGGCTGCTCCATCCTTATCCACAAAGGATATTTATAAGGTAGCCAACTACTCTGTCATCTTTCATAGCAGCTATATACCAGTTCTCCTGCTGAGCACATCTGCAACAACATTCCCCTTCCCAGTAGTATAAACTATCTCGATGTCAGAGTCATAGGGGAACTCAAGACATAACCATTGTCTCAGGTTTATGTCCTTCTGATAAAAGATATACCTAAGAATCATGTGATCAGAGTAAAATGTAAAACGCTCACCCATCAGATAGTGTTGCCACATATTCTAGGAAAAGCCAACTACTTCTAACTCTAGGTCATGGGTAGGTTAGTTTTTCTCGTGCTGCTTCAGCTACTGAGAACCATACGCGATCAAAGCTTTCTCCTACATCAGGACACACCTGAGTCTGGTCCCTGATGCATCGTAGTAGACTATGTACCCTACGCCTTTCTCTAGAAGCCTTGGGATGGGGGCACTAGTCAACCTCTACCACAGCCCATGAATGGTTTTATGGCATCTCTCTGACCACACGAAGGGTTTCCCCTTCTTCGTCAGGGCTGATAGTGGTGCTGGAACTCTGGAGAAGTCTAGAATGAATCTTCGGTAGCATCCAACCATTCCAAGGAAACTATGTCCCTCTGTCACTCTCCTGGGTGGATCCCAAGAAAGTACCGCCTCAATCATCACTGGATCTACTGCAACTCCAGCTTCTGAGATGACATGCCCAAAGAAGTGAACCACTCAAATCAAAAACTAGCACTTCGAGAGCTTACCATAAAGCAGGTGCACTCAAATTGTGTCCAACACTACCTACAAAAGGTAGGCATGCTCCTCCTCAGAAGTCGAGTAGATCAGAATGTCATCATTGAAGACTACGACAAAGCGATCGAGGTATAGATGCAAAATAATGTTCATGAGACACGTGAACACTGGTGAAGCATTGGATATGCCAAAGGAAATAATCAATAACTAATAGTGGTCATACTGTCATCTGAAGGCCATCATCTACACATACCAATATCGAACTATAATCTAGTGATAGCCTGATCTGAGGTATATCTTTTTGAACCATCTATCTTCTTTAAGCTAATCCAAGAGGTCATAAATCCTTGAGGGAAGGTAATTGTTCTTCATGGTTAGATGATTCATGAGACAGTAGTCGACACAATGCCTCATGCTCTCGTCCGCCTTCTCGGAGAACAGAATCGGGGCTACACAGGGGGAAACACTAGGCTAGATGAATCTCTTCTCCTGCAAGTCCTACAGCTGTACCCATAGCCCACGAAGCTCGGCGGGATCCATCTGATATGCTGGTGTAGATATCGGTGTCGTCTCGGGGTACAGATCAATGTAGAATTACACCTCTCTATGAGGAGATAATCCAAGAACATCGTCAGGGAAAACATTTACATACTGATCCACCACAATAGGATAACACAGACTCTCCACATCAACTACTCTGAGGGTAAGGCATGACAACTGATGAGTGATTGGATGCACCCTCCTCCGAGTAAGTCCATCCTACGCTGCAAAGGTTCCCTTAACATCGGTTAAGGTGAACCTGGTCCAATTAGTGTGAACACACCGCACTTTGTGCCTAATACAGTCGATCTAAGCATGAACTATAGATAACAAGTCCACACCCAAGATGACGTCGTAAGGCCTTGATGCCGCTATGAAGAGATCCCATACAAAGATTTCTCCTCCTATAGTTATCTCACACTGCTGGCACCAGTGAGTAACTGTCACGTCTACTCCCGTAGGAGTCACTAGTCATAATGATCGAGACAACGACTCTGTCAGAGTCTCGAAGCTCCAAATGAGGGAAATGTCTATGTTAGAGTGACTGGAACATGTCTATGAGAACTGCAGCTAAGGTGGAGTAGACAAAGATCGTACCTCGAATAATATCCAGAGTACCATGGTCGTATGCATCAGCTGCCTGAAGCTATGCTCTCCCTTATCCACCTGCTCCATGTGGTTGGGGTGGACCTCCTGGTGGTGGTGGTGGAAACACCTCTAAACTTCGTCCACCACCAGCTTCTCGACCAGCTCCTCTGCCACATTCACATGTGCCCTGCGCACCTCCTCGATCGAACCTCTGCCTATGCCTAGGAGGTCCCTCAACTATCTGCTGATCGTTTGCACGACGGGTCATTCAGTCACATTCCATCTGACCCTGCGCACCACATGAGTATCATTGTTTTCTCTTGGTTTATACATATTTTCTATGTGTGCCTTGCACTACCGATCTGGAGTCATGCAGTCGACCAGCTGTAGTTCTAGTCCTCTTCGACCTCTCTGTCATCTGTCTACTGCCAACTTTAGAAGACTCTGTTGTATGTCAACTAGCGGTGGGTCTCGCTGCTAGTGACTTCTCAGAAAGGATAATATATACTAAATGGGCTCTCTATAACACCCATGCTCCTATCGGGGTTCGGAGGGAGATCATCCGGGCTCTGATCTCTCTTCGGATCTGCTGCTCGATAGTCCGGACCCCAAAAAATGGGTCCTGCGCCATATCTTTGTAGTAGCAAGAGAGGTCAGTAAACCTCACTAAGTAATGTGATACTGTCATACTACCATGATACAGATGATGTAGCTCCTATATCTGCACAACTCGAAGGGTGGATATAACAAACTCCACCCGGAACAGGCTCTCGAAGTATGTCTGGAGTAATGACTCCTCATCATGGATTTGAAGCTTCAGGCTCCACCATCTTACTGTTGTTTCCTAAATGAGGATTTCAGTAAGGATCAACATGAGGTATGCTGGTGCCCCTACCGTTCTGAAGACTCTCACCACAGTCTCCATCCAATACTCAGCTGCATGTGGGTCCATCTCTCCATGGAACCTGGGTGGCCTCTGGCACTGGAACTAATTCTATGCACTCATGTGGCGTGCATCATCTGCTACTGGGGCTTGTGGCATAGGTGCCCCAACAGGAAGTGGTACCGTTGGTGCCTCCGCTAATAAATGGCCCTACATCGAGGCCTCGTCACTCTGTGGGCTGTCAGAGAGTACAAATCTTGGGGATCTACATGGAGGCATCTTGAAAGAAATAGATGCGACCTGGTCAAACGACTATACCTGGTGAGCTGACCTGGTTGAGCTGACGTAAGAAAACATTTGAAAACACATCGGCAATCTGTTTTTTAGTGCACTGAGTTAGAAATCAGTAGTCAGGGTCCTAGTGTATGGATATGTCGGCCACCGCACAAACACTGGACTCCCTGAACTGAAAAACACACTTACTACCATTAACAGTATTTCTTCAGAGAAAACAATGATCAAATTCATATGTTCTATAGTAGAACTGACTCCTTCGATACCAATTTGTTACGACGCTTCACCTAGGGCCCGTATTGTAACTACCCCAAACCCGCCTTCCATAGGACAGGGGTTGGCGACTAGCACCAAATGCGTATATCCCTAAACTGGGAAGGCATTGCCTTTATAAAAAGTAAACACACACAACAAAGTACAAAAATACAAGTAAAACACTAAGTAAAACGGAAAATAGAAGAGTGTGATGAAAGTAAAAGGGGCCTGAAATACATGCCCAACAGTGAAGTACAATACAATCGGAAAGTATAATTGAATGAAATTGAAGTAGCTACTAGGTCATCCTCCTGGATTTCTACCTGAAGGGTAGGTAAATTTGGCATCCTCTTCACACCACATCCTTCTGTCCACTTCGTGCACCGTCACTCCGAGTGGTCCACCTCTGGGTACCATCCAATCCTGCTACTCTCTCCCTCAGTCAGTGATGTCTATCTTCGTCAACTGACACAATGAGGTGTGGGCATAGCACATGATGTAGTGAGTATAATGATACTCAGTAAGGACCTCGAGACCCTCATTGACTCACAAAATCCAAAAGGATGACCACAAAGTATGCATTCAATAGATAACCATTACTTAGGTAAATGCCAATACATATACCTAAGTTATCTAGTAACCCATCTCAGTAATGAGGAAAACATGAAATTCATTGGCTCATCTCAAACCAGGATTATTATTCTATGGGTAGAGTCAATCTGAACCCTCAGCTTCTGGAGAACTCCTTCTATATCGAGTACAGTGGGCATGCTTCTTCACACAAAGGATCTTCCCACTAACATAGACTGTTGTGGAACTCCTCCTGTCGAGTACTATGGATCTATCATGCTCACACAGAGGCGCTCCCCACTGTGGGTATGCAGCGCTCACAAAGTGGCTCTCCCGCTAACATTCTTCTGAGGTACTCCATGTGTCGAGTGATGTGGTTCTTCCATACTCACACAAAGAAGCTCCACACCATGGGTCTACCGTGCTGACATATAGGCACTCCCCACTGGGCTATTCGAATCACTCCGAGTCGAATCGATCAGCAATCTTCAAGTCTCAGCGAGCAACTAGGTTATCTCAAAAATGTCAGCTCGTCATTGAAAGACCCGATCCAAAAGATACTTGTCGATACTCCAACATTCAAGAATTCCCACGTAGAATTATCTCTAAGGTCCACCTCGTCATAGGGTTCTCAACGCAACAGATGGTGCATCAATCAGACATCTGGTCTATGAGTTATTGGTATTTCTGTTCTAGGGGCCTGGTTGGTTATTAGGTTCAAACCAATGCTACCGTATTCCAACAATGTCCAAATCTCAAGTGGGATATGGAAGAAGAACTTTCTTGTTTAATGATTTCCATATCTACAAGTGGTTCATCAGTCAGACACATGTAGCCCATGGTATGGCTGAAAAAAGTTAACATGCCCAAGCGGGTCTTGGTCTGGTCCGACTATGTTGGACTGACCCGGCCTAGGTGGTCGGCCTTGATATGAGTGGGAGACCCAACCCGAAGGCGGCCTGACCCGAGGGGGTGGCCCGGCCTGAAGGCAGCCTGACCTGGATGGGCAGCTCGGCCTGAGGGTGGCCCGACGGCTCTGTTGGCCTGGCGGTCTGGTTGGCCCGGAGGCCTAGTAAGATTGGCGGCCCTATCGGCCTGGCGACCTAGCGGCCCGGTGGGGGTCCGCCATAGCTACGACTAGGTGGGAAGTCGCACACCCCCATGGTTCTCGAACAACTTTTCCATTCGAGTGTGAGCCAAAACCAGTACCAGGTGGCGTTGATCTGGCACATGCGGTACCCGACAGGGTCTCGCTCCTTCCGGCTGGCCGAGCAGGCAGCCGCTCCCGCTCCATGGCAGCCGGCCTGGCCAGCCGCCACTGCACCTCCACCATGGCGCGACGACGCCGTGGTTCTACTGCCCATCGCACGGCGCGGTGGCGCCGCACCTCTTCTGTCGCGGCCCGACCTAGCCGTGGCCGCCGCATTCCCCACGTGGCACGATGACGCCACACCAACACCGCCACGTCCCGGCCTGTCCTTCACCTTCCACTCCTCCACGCGACACTACGGCGACACGCCACCTCTGTCGCGGCCCAGCTGTGGCCCTCCATCCACTTGCCACGGCAGTTTCGCGCCCTCTTGGAGATCCGGGGACCCTTCTGTTGCAAGATTTCTTTGAGGTTGGTTTTGTTTTCGGTCTGCCCGATGCCGACCGTCTTTGCACCGCCTCCGTCTTCAACAAACGAGAACAAAATTGGGAGAGGTTCGGTCCATGTTCGTGCTGTTTGAGCCCTTCTATTTATGGAATCATAAATCGTCAATTAACATTTCATACATTCAATGACGTAGATCATGAAATGTAACACAACTCAGAACCCCCTTCCTCATATAATGATAATCGTTGACGAAGTCGTGGAATGGCGGACATCGTTCTGTTGACATTGGGATGCATTTGGGGTAGGAGACCAATGAAGAAGCGTCCTCGGCATTCTTTGTGTTATGATCCTTCTCTTTTGACTAGGTCGAAGATCGATGAAGATGTTTGTCTTTCTTCGGTGGTGTGTGGAGTTCTTCGTTGGATGGAGGAAGTTCTCCAGGTTCATTCCTCTCCTAAATTCTCCCATAAAAAAGTAAGAAGCATGTGAACCAAATAATAGAGTAAAACCTCGTCTATTATTTTTTGGTACAACAATTCAAAATGTGTTTATTAATTAAATGAGACAACCCTTCTAATTAATGAGTGTGGTGTAGGCTTAAATAATTATAGGGGGAAGTTGAAGAGTTTCATCCTCCTTTATGGGAGTTAAGGGGGGTTTATAGCTGGTGTGGGCACCACCATTTATTATCCTCCCAAGGGAGGTTTTGTGCGGGTGTGCCGAACCTAAGTAACCTCTCATGGGATGTTATGGTGTGGTGGCCCCCACCACTAACCTCTTCTTGGAACTTTTATCCACCAAAATAAAAATATGTTGCACACCTTATATTTATTTAAAATATTTCAAAACCACAAAAACTAACTTCTAATCTCGTTAGAATGAAACTACGGTGAAGATCCCACTAAGCAATCACTAACTCTGTGAGGTCAATGGTGCCCTCCAATTTCAATTACAAGCACCGGTTCAAAAGACATAAAATTCCGCTCATACGTTTATTGAATGTACCCACACAAAACATTAGAAATTTATTCAGAGCACACCGAGCCTCAGAATCAAGTGCCGTAAATTTTCACGGACCTGTAGTAATACAATTTGTTTATGAAAAAAAATTCCATAGAATTTCTGGGTCATTACATTTTTCTATATATCAACATGATATTCATGATGAAAAAAATTAAATAATATACTCTAAGGCATTTTAAATAGAATAATGTAGCACCAATTATAAGAGACACCCAACCCAATGATTGTGCATCACAACCTCCAGGGATAAATGAATAATAACATATCATGTTTTAATCATTTTTAATTATTATTCTTCTCTATTGATCTGAATGTAAATCATAGAAAACATATGAAATTTAAGAAATAGAAATTCCTAGATAAATGTTTCTATATTAACAGAGAATCAACACGTTTCGTTAATATTGAAATAAAAAATAGTATACCTTAAAATGGGTGATAGAGGAATCTATAACACTTTTCCAACATGTACCTCAAGATATGAATAATTATGCCATATACTATGGAATCAATACTACCACCACATATCCTACTAGGTATTTTATAGGGAATGAGGATGGCATATTATACTGCTGAGGGTATGAACATAGCTAAATATAATTGATTAAGATATAACATCATATGACTTATCAATATAGTCCCAGGAAAGCAATCCTAGTTATGAATTTTGATTCCACCATGGATGTGTTCCTTTATATGGCTTTGTATTGTTTAAATAAAATAGTACATATAGTGTCCCAATATACTATGTGGGTACAAATATTTCCTTGGTAGAATCAATTTATCAATTATGGGGGGAGGGTGTGATTTAGTGACATCATTTATCATGTTTCCTTTATTTTGAAACAACTGTCACCTACTATTAAATATATTTTACATTTATGAAAACTAAACAATCCTACATCCACAAGAACACAGGTACTTACAGGGATCACTAATCAAGAAGAGTTGTCATGTATTGCAATGGTTTTGCATCAATCCAATACAACATAATCCAATAGAATAAAATCATTTTGTGTGGATACAAAAACTAGAATATACAATAAAAATATTGAGGCACTATGATCATTCGGATAGTGAATGTTCTTCTATTATAAAAAATGTGTATAATAGTTTGTAGCAACGAATAAAAAAACCATCACATGTTTGATCAAAATAAGATAATTTCCTTCCATATAAACTTCTATAAGATAAAAATAAATTTAATGTTTACCACATTTCTACACAAGGGTAGGTTGAAACATCCAACAAATACATTATAAAGAAAAAAATACTCTGATGGATCATCCAAATGTACTAGTTCTATTACTCAAAACCAAATAAAATTTATTCAAAAATACATATAAAATAATTTTAATCCACTGCTTATTTTCCTGGAAACCAACATCTGATTTCACAGTTTGATCTAGTAACTCAGATTAATTTAAATTCTCATGATTCATTTTTTGTAGATGTTACTCTATAAATATCATTTTTGAATCTTATTATATCATAAAAACATTTTTCACAATCACATTAATCATATGTGAACAATAACTTCGTCTGTTAAATGTATATTATACATCCTACTCATTATAAGTGCACAAAAAGATGTTTTTATGTGGATTAGAAAATGATTTCACACTTAACCAAATTTCCCAAAACACGAATTTCCCCATCATTTTAGCCTTTTATTCTACATATTCTAATCATCCCATTTATTCTCAATAGATCTTTAGTATTCTCAGAGAATTAGTTTGATTGAAACTTCTTATCCATTATTTAGTCTAATACCATTATTATTTTGATTATCTTGATTATGATTAAAAAAAATCTTTTCTAGGAATTCTCATTATGATGAAAAAAATATGTAAGTAATAAGACTCCGCATTATATTTCTCTAAACAAATTATATGTATAAAAAATTCGAAATATCAATACCATATAAAAATAAATTTAAAAAATCTTTGATATCCTTTTTTGAACCATTTAAAGAATCTGTTGCACACATAAACAATACATTTGTAGTTAAAATAAAATTAAAAACACATCCAAAAATTTTGTCATGGATTTTCTCTTTTTCTTGTAATCATCATACTAACAATCCTATGTATAATAGATATATCTATGACATACTATCATGTATCAGTGACATCATCGGGTCGGTGAATCTTCTCAAATTCTTATACAATAAATCTTGACCCAATTGTTAAATAATCCGACTAGATAAAAATGATTGACTACATTATTGATCATCATCCAGTAAATCATTCCAAATATCTCCTAATTAATCATTCATAATTACCCAAATTTCTCTGAAGAAAGTCCTTCCTATGATGGATCAATCCCACATTAAGTCTTACGTTTCGGTTCTAATATTTGACAGATCATCGACTTCTGTAAATTCTAACATCCCAATATTTTCGCCTTCCATAAAAATATGCATGTAATACTCACTCCATCATGATTCTAGATACAGTTATGGTATGAAATGAATCATATGACTTAAATAGTAATTTTTTAATTAGATTCCATCATTTTAAATTCTTTTATCATTCCATTAAAACCCGAATATGATTTCCAAAAGTTGGACACATTTTCTCCCATTATTTTATAAGGGTTTTTTCATCACATTATCAAATAACATATGATATTTTGTACGCAAAGAATATGAAAATATTATTCAGATTAATTATTGACAAATTTTAACTCAAAAACACATTCTCATAAAAACTAAAACATTCTTTCTGAAAAATAGACGAGTCACAAAAAACAACATTATTCTCAAAATGTATTCAGAATAGAAAACATAAACCAAGGAACTTTCATATAGAAAAATTTTATTGTTTTATATTTACAATTCAACCATTAATTATTTTGCTCTAATAACAAAATCATTCAATGTAATGTGATTAAATTATACTTAAAATAAGAAAAAACCATCAACACAAACAACTTTTATCTTCCAAAAACATTTATAGCAAACTTGGTAACAAAAAATTCCCCCTTTTGGATTTTCTCGTTAACCAATGTTCAAAACCATTGAGCAATGTAACCTCATGAAGTGGTTCACATATCAATAATTATTATCATTTTTATCTCAACCATTATAGGAAATGAGAATCATTTAATGAAAATCATGTAATCAAATTATATTGACTCATGAAACTACTTCATCATTCCAACTTTCCTTCAATTCTATATTTACTTTTACACATATCTATAAACTCCAGTTTCCTATAGCCACTCCAAAAAACAATTATAATAGTATACACACTTACATGTTGAGTTCTAGCCTACCCTTAACCCCTCTATATACATGATTCCATTAAAAGATTATCACATATTAATGGATAGATTTATTAAAAAACTATCTCATTGAAATAACAATAAAATACAACATGAGAGTGGGGAAAAAATGCATACATAAAACTTAGAGTGAAATAGGATGGACAGACATGTTCATTCTCATTTTTAAAAATTATCTATTCAGTAAATATTTTTTCAATATGTATGAATGTTTTCATGGTGTAATATCATACTGTAGAATCAATTCATTCTCCTCCGAAATGTTATTAATGAACTGATATTTTAAATCACGACGTTTTGAATGAGGATGTTATATTGGGTTTCCTGTATGGTTGGTGGCACATTAAGTTTTACAATCCAAATCTTGGGTAACATTACATTAATAAGGAAATATTCTTTTTGAATATGCATCCACATAGGTATGAAAAAAATTGAGTGGAAGAAACATAGAAACATTTATCTGTGCTAATAGGTGTTAATTTTATTTCTTTGTATGCCAACTACAAAAAATCATCCCCATAAATAAATCTCCAGTAGATACAGATATTCTATTATAAATCATTCTACCGAATTAGTTTCTAAATATTCATACAATTCAATTATTTTAATGCTATCTTATCAAATCCCATAATCTGTTGTAAATTTGATATATCTAAGAATTTATTCCAACCCAATATGTGTGATTTTTTTTGAACACTTTGGAGTCATGTACAAAAGGTAATAAAATTAAAAATAGAAGGATTTGAGGTAGTCAAATTTTAAAAAAAAACGTTCAATCGTCTTTCAAAAATATTTTTGAGTGACCAACTTTTCAATCTCAATATAGATTTGAAATGGTTCCCTCAAAAATTGGTATCAAATATGTTTTTAATTTTCTCTTCCCAACTTCTTAATATGTTCCTTTTACTACTTTTTGTGACAATGAAATATGTGATTCCTCTTTTTTGAGAGTTGTAACTAAACAAAGAATTTTATTTCCCCATGAATGAACATATCAAACAACATTTGAATTTCTTCATAATATATTTCACATGATCAATAATCATTCAAGGAAAAGATAATTTCATCAATATATATAATTACAATGACATAAGTTTTTTTACATTCATTGATTTAAACATTAATATCAACCCTTCCATTCTAAAGGTTTAACTACTTTGAGAATGGTCCTAATTTGGAATATCAGTCTCTAGGATCATTTTATAACACATAGAGAGAATTATTCCACTTAAAAACACATCTTTTATCCATATCAATAACAAATCCACATGGTTGTTCAATATAATTTTCATTATCATGTTCTCTTTTTAGAAATTCTGACTTCACTTAGATATAAAATATCTTGTACCTTAATTTTGCAACAATATCAGGAATGATTTTAATATTTTATAAATTATTACACAAGAGAATGATTCTTGCCAAAATATACACATTTAAGTTAAAAGTATCATTTTCAATCCAATATAGTTTTTTTTTTCTTATCACATCACCATATTCATTAATTTTATTCTATTAAACACACAATTTACTGATATCATTTTTCTTATTTGGTTTAGCTAAATTTTCCCAAGTAGCATTTTATAAATGTAATTGAAATATCAATTCATTGGTTTAATCCATTTCAGATGCTCAAGATAATTATTAATATCGTTCATGTCATCTATTGAAATCTAATAATTATGTGTACAAATTATTATTATTTTGTTTGAAATTTTTAATGTTAATAACCAGTTATATTTCGAGCATCCACATAAATCCTAATCCTATGATAGTTTTTTTATATTTTTTATCACCACATTAATTATCCAATTATAATTATTTTCTATCATATTATTAAAATTATTTTCAATAATATCATAACTTTTAAAGAAACTTATTTTATTATATTAATCTTCTTTATCTACATGATTTTTTTAGAATAAAACTCATTTAATCAATAAAATTAACATCAGTAGAGTATAATTACAATCATATAACTTTCTTGAAACATTTATATCATCCTCAATATAGATAATAACCAATATATATTCCATCATCACCACTCAGATAAATCATTACAAGGGTTACACCATCGTTTTTAATGATATAGGGAATCCCAAATAAACTCATGTGTTTCAAGTATTGTTAATTATTAAACAAAACTTTTTCAGGAGTAATATTTGATCTTCGTTTTTAAAAACATCAATTTTGAATATAAAAATTTATTATTAAATATTTATTCCAATATTATTGAGAACTAAAAGTTTCAAGTAACATATTACATCCTATTTCAATTACATTTCTATTCTTACTTTCAAATACCCTATTTATTTTGTTTTTATGTTTTCATTGAACTCGTACTAAATTCTATGTTTCTTAACATAACGTATAAACTATTAATTATTATACTCACCATATTTATTATTTCCTATTATCTTCACATATAGACATTACATCTCATCTTTTCTCTTAAAACTTTTATACATATTCATAGAATCTAACTTATGTTTCTAATTCATAGCATATGTAATGTGAGTAAATTAATCAATTAAAGTAGTGAAGTAAATATATCAATGAGTTTATTTTTTCTCATTGTCACAAAAATATCAAAATTAATATGTCTTAGGATACTTTTTTATCAAATATAAAATTTATTATGCATTTAGTTCTCAATATTCACTTAATGAAAAATTGTGAAAAACCAATGAATTCTTCTTGAAATATAAATAATTCCATAGAAAATATCTTTAATTGGCATCATTGTAATATTAACTTGACCCATATCTCCCAACCATTCAAATAAATCCCAATTTTGTTTCTATCATTGTTTATTAACATGAGTTTTTCACTTCACCAATGTCATAGATGTTCATTTTATTGTGTTATCCGTTTATAATAACTTTTTTAACTTCCACTATTTTTAGTAACAAAAAAAATTCTAATGAAAACATTTTTACCCTCATCAAAATGTTAGGAGACATTTAACAAGATGATTTGTTACAAGTAAAAAATATTGCTTTCATAGATTAAAAATTATCATATCCATTAAGAGTGGATTAATCACCTTTTATTTTGAGGGATTATTTAATGCTAAATTTCACATTTCCTTCATTGAATTATTTCATAGTATTCTAAAATTATATTACTCCATTCTTATGAGTATAATTCCCACAATACATGATCCATGTTCACTATCCTTATGATGCATTGAGATAAATTTCTATAATTAGATCCTTTTATTTCCATTATTCATTCATCAACTCTGGATTCATAGAAATGATATAAACCTTGTATTGTACTGGTAAGAAAACAAGACATCATTTTTCAAATATATCATGGTTGTTCACATATTTTTCAAATAGTTTCCAAAATCTGTTATCTATTTTCATGTTTCCGCACATCATTCATATATTACATCATTTGAGAGTATTGAATCCCCTTTGATATCATTGTTAAATAACATGTGAAATATATTTAAAGATGTTGATATAATATACACATATTTTCTATTTGACCAAATACACAACAATATCAATATTACCCATAAAAGGAATACATTCCATTATAACTTTCATATTTTCTAAAATTATGATAATGTTTCTTAATATATCTTTTATTTTTCATATAAAAACACTATTAACCAACAATGTTTTTGTTTTCAGTAGAAATCTTTTTCTTTAATTCAAATTTATTTTTAACCTTATCAAAATTGGTAAAAACTTATATTTTGATCATATAATGTATAGAAACTTTTGACCTATCAACATTGTTCTTCATATACACATATTCTTAGATTATTTAATGCTTTTCTTGTGTTTATAATGCATTTATTGATAGGTTCCAATTATTCTAGTTTTTTAAAGAAATTAAATTCATTACAATCATTATAATTCATTTTATTCTCAAAATAATTATTTAGAACAAAAATCTCATTATGTAAATTAGATTTATTTTTAAAGAAAACACTTCATTTTTTATATATAACACTACTTCATTTTCTTCTTGTTTTATTTTCATGACAATAAATATTTTATATTCATTATTTCAACTCTCACTAATGATATAAATAAATATTAGAAACGTTATATTTAAAAATAATACTTCTAAAAAATCCATTACTAGTAGTTTCAAAGAAGTTATTTTCTCTAGCCAATTCAGAAAACTTTTTAGATATAGAAATACAATTCACTTCTTTATTGTTAATATGAAAAAACTTATCTATTTGGATTTGGAGAGATTATTATTATTTCTATCTAAAATTGCTTAAGACTTATCTTCATTTTTATTCCCAGAACATATTGGTATTCTTTTATCTTCATCACTGTCTTATATATTATTTAATTGAGAAAATTTGGATGTTAAGTAAAAAATGTCCCCAAATTCATAACATTTTAGGTGATGATTCCAATTATACTCTCCTGTATCATTTTTTAGCATTTTTAGAGAATTAGAATATAAACTCAACATGATATTTAAATACCAAATTTTTAAATTTAGATCCAGAAACATATTATAATACATGAAAAATTTCAAAATTTATTTTCCTGGAAGCCTTAAAATAAAATTTTAAAACCAATTTTCATTTACCATTCATTACATTAAAATTTCTTATTTCATTATTAATGTGAGTAATATAATAGCTATATAATGACAGTGTTTCACAATCTATATCATCCAAATAAGTAACTTTGGAAACAAAATTATTAAGATGAATTCTCGATATCTTTTATAACATTGTGGAATCCTCTAACATTTCACCAACACATCAGATAGTGATTCTAATATCATTCCATCATATAATGATTTCAATAACTGATTCATACACCACCATTTTTAGATCTTCACACCTTAGCCACCATATTTATAACATGGCATTCTTTACCTTTTTTCCCTTCGTAAATTTTTTCCAATATTTCATAGATATCATTAGCAGTATCAACCCCCTTTACTATAAAAAACTCACTTTTAGAATGTTATGACCACAATGTATTCTTAACTATTAAATCATTCTGATGATTTATTTATCCATAGATGTGAGAGTGACATATATATATATATATGGAATTTTATTTGTATATTCTTATAAAACATCAATCCCATGATAAATAAGATAAATGAATATTATATATTTCAAGATATGTTGTTTCTTACCATCAACGACTATAATCCCTTTATTGTTCACATAATTCATATTCTCCATAACAACATCTCTTCAAAAAACGCCGCATAGAGTAAACAGAGAGATCCTTGAATTTGATACCAATAGTTATAACCTATCCCAAATCATTGTATCTTTGAGAGGTAGAGGGTGTTAATCAATGATATCCTTTATTTTTATTTTCATTTCTTCTGAAAAAATCATTTACCCCATGTTAATGTTTTTTCAATATTCTATAAAAAACATTTTGTACATCTACAAAAGCATATGTATTTACAAGGTCCGCTAAGGATAAACATTAGTTATGAACTTATCACGGGTTGTATATATTACAATATGAAAAAATCAATTATAAAATAATACATTTTGGTATTTCACAAAACAACTTAAGCCTTCTACAAAACTATTTATCTGATTCATCCATTGTGAGTCCCGAGAGGCATTCTCAATCCTCCTAGGCTGGAAAATGGTGTTAGGTAATCAATATATAATCCAATGAAGGGGTTTATTCAAATATAATTAAATAAAAAATAGAGAGAGGAATAGAATACACATATAATTAAATATCCAAACTGTACATAATTTATACTGATACTAAAATTCAAACAAAACCCAAACCTATCCTGACAACCATAATGTCTATGCGTGATCCGGAGGGTCACTATTAGATACCAAAACCAACTATCAACCATGTAAATCAAAACCAAGACGGAACCAACACAATGGGACAAAAATAAGAATGAACAATATTAATGACCATTAAAACATATTATTCATGGATAAAGAATCAATTTCCAAAATAAATATATTAAAAAAAGAAACATCAATTTATTATTTGAAATAAAATATATAAAACTCAGAGTTTCCAAAACATTTCCTCATTAAAAACCAAAATGATCCATTACCATTTTACAATTTAAAAATATTTTCATCTACAACAAGTGTACATTGACATTTTCATGGACCAAGAAATGGTTTTTTATAAAATGGGGACACGATAAGAATAAAAAATATCCAAAAAACATTTTCCATAATCCTATGAAAAAACAATTCAACTTTTAATATGTGTATACCCGTAAATAGAGTAACAATAATGATCGAATGACAAGGGAAATGGGAATAAGGAACAACAGTAACCAAACAACAAGTAACTCAATCATTGGATTCAAACAAATATGTTATAAAGGACATGGGGAATTTAGAAATCTTGAAATAATCAAGAACATACTAAAAATTTGGACTCATCCGGAAGGCATATCTGGATAAATAACTTAAAAATTTTCTTACAAACTTTATCAAAAACTACCTACTCTGAACTAGTGGCTCTATCACATGGCATTAATAAAATATCCACTCTTAAGGGATGATAGAAATTTAATAATCATATGCTATTTTAGAAATATATCTGATAAAACACACTAGATATGACAAGTTCCCCTGTCAAGAATCATGATGGGGTGTGAAAATCAAGAAAATAAAGCAATCAACGCATATAAATATATCTGACACACTAGAATCACACACAATAATAACCTCAATTTACCCCAATGATCAATATCTTTCTATAAAACCAATTCATCTCAATGGATTCCACCCTAATGATCTCCCATTCCATTCAATGAAATAGTATCGTGAGGAGTCCATAACAATGATTTCCTATCCATTAACATAAAAAGATTACAAATATTCCACAATGAGAAAATTTCATCCATTCAACATTAACATGATATATGATCCGCCAAGGATATGGTTCCTGATATTCATTTTAACCAATTTAAAGGAAGAACCAAACTATCCTCAAGAACCCTTGGATAAATAACCCTTTTTCCATATAATCAAATCCATATTTCTATATAGGTAAAACACACAAAAGTTTAAATTTCACGGTCATTTGTAAATGCCGACTTATTTATTCATACCACATTTTAATGCAAATACCATTTGAAAAAAAATTCAATTTTTATTGACACAGTCACCTCATGTGAATCCAATATCAATGAACAAAAGACAAATAACATTCATGACCAACCCATTTAGTAATATAGTGGACATATCTGAAACACCATTTTACATTCATTTAATAAATTTACAAATCCAAAAAACTCTATTAAAATCATATATCACATGAAAAATCCAACCACATATTTAATTAACGATTTGGAGTACAACACATAAATGAGATGGGACAAAAATTTCAAAAAATTAATGAAAACCACCTAGTTTAACATAAAAATGGTTCTAAAAAATAATACCTATTTAATATCCATGGTATGTGTGAAAATCAGGAGACCTAAATTACATAAATTTGAAGGTCAATTGCAAAGTGAATCTAAACTCAACTATTTTTGCTTCAACAACGCACACCCAAAACAACACCATGAAGGCTCAAGGTGAAAATAACATTAAAGAGGAATCATAATACACCAAACCCTAAAAATTCACCAATGGGAACATGAAACATAGGTCTATGGGACCAATGTAGATGAAGAGCTCATGAGGAAATGAATTATTGTAGAGAAATGAGAATAGAGAAGGAGGTTACCGAGAGATATCAGGCTTTGAACATGAAAAAAATACCTAGATACATACCATTGGAGGATAAGAGAGTCATAAAGGACAAGGGATGGGATCCCTTATGGTCAAATGAGCTATAGAATGAGTAGAATGTGTTTTATAGTGTTATAGTCAATATAGGATTTAAATTTCATTACACATTTATAATTAAGTAGGATATGTTCATAGTTAAGAATCATAGTCTAACAAACACTAAATCCATTACTAGACAATCTAGTAACCACATGGTTTAGTAAACTATACACCATCCATGAAAATAGAACTATCCAAAAAATGGCAGAATTTTTCATACCCCTTGCATATTTTTTCCAAATAGTGTGTGGGATGTGCGACCATATCCAGAGGCATTCCAAGATCGTAAAATTTCTAGGAGTATAGAGAAGTGTTTATCTATGATTGTTCCAACCATGTGCCACAAACTGTCAAGACCAATGTTTATAATTTTAACCAACACACCATAGGATGCTATGAAACAATAATGGGATCGACATTATTCTAAATAAATCTGATAAAATCAGTCTTGCAACATCCATAACTTGGGAAGAAATCCAAATCCAAAATTTTTACCATATCTATGTATGCACAAATATATGGGTGTGACAATTCTCTACACAATAATTATTTCCATCCAAAAAAATATACACTATCTTCAGATAATCTATAAAGTATCATTATTTCAACAACCATATGAAATAATATCTATAATAAAGAATACCTCTACCACCACCATGACGATTCATACACTACTCACATAAAATGAACCATCAAACTCAAAACACTTCCTAGGAAATAATATAAATCTTATACTACACCTCGTATAACATAGTATTAGATAGACCATGCGGTACACATCAAGATCCAAATATTCACCAAAATAGAGTGAAACTATAAAAGAAACTACTTCAAAAATAAGCCACAATAAGACTAATGGTGGGCTTCCCCACAGTTAAGAACCAAATAGCTTAAATCACCAGGAATGACCTACAACAGATTTAAAAAATAACCACAATAAATTCATACAGAGGAACAATTAATGATGAGGAAAACCACAACAAGAGAATATTGACATCCAACGCCCCAAAATAGGGGAAATGAATGAAGACATGGTTATTTAAACCCTACAAAGTATTGGACTATGTTGAATGATTCACTATGGGTCTTATTAATGGGGACCTAATGTTTTGAATTATCTTCCACCACATTGTTAGGGGAAAATGATACCTGATCCAAACTCTCTCATTTGGTAACACAAGTGGCCACATAACACGCCATGAAGAACTAGAAGATCATTGAAATCCACTAAAATATCTTTTCTCAAAGAATTTACTTTCACCATGATAGGGGACCAAGAGATACATACACATCATCCATTTTACCCAACATGAAATCAACATGAATAAGGAACCAATGGAGAACCTCCACTTAAAATAGAAAAACCCATACATTTTTAAAGAGAAACACATTTCCAATAGAAGATAATTTATCAAGAGTTCCACAATCAAAATTTTACATTTGAACAAAAATGGAACACCAAAAAACAACATTTCCTTGTAGAAATAGAAAATCTACAAAAAACAGCCATCATAGGGGACGAAATCCCCAAACAAAGGGTCCTTCAAATTAAATTCAAGTCAGCAACTCACTCCATTAAGCAGATTTAGTTGTTTTTTAAAGGGGTGTTTCTAGCTTCACCTTTCATCCTAGAAACAAACTAAATAACTAACAAAAGGGACATTATAGTCCACATTCCTGGGAATCCATTTGAGCATTCAACATGATGTCTTCTAATGATCTAGCATGACACATTTATGAAACTCTATGATCCTACAATTATAATATGATGATGAAAGATACATAGATAATTTCATACCATGACCAACACCTCCATCTTCAGTCTCATTCCCCGTATCTTTAATATAAATTATTTCAGCTCTAGTAGATATTAGATGAAGGTTTATTTCCTCAAGAACCCCACTAGCATAATATTATCCCAAAATACATTCCTTACCACATCGAAAAATGAGGTCATATTGAAATTATACACCTTAAACATATATTTAGGATGAAGCCCATTCATAGAATATCGATCATTCATGGGAAAATCCTTTGTAAATTTAGAAAGGAAAGGAACTAGATCCAAAAAAATGATAGAAGAACTCAAACAGTGATCATAGACATTATTTTTGAAGGAATATCTCCATCCCCTTCCCCACCATTATATTCATAGGTATATTCTACCATATGAACAAAGACTTGATGAAATCCCATGTTCGATCTTTATAAGGATTAGTTTTCTAGAATGAAATCTACCCCTTCTATGTCAGAACTTTGAGTGTAAATGTACTGGAAATAATTTTCAATAACTTAAGAAACCCATGGAAACAATATATCCTTTCAATTCTATGAATACATTCATATCATTTAGGATTATTGACTATTAATTAGTGGAGAATTAAACATTATAAAATCATGAATGAATTCCATCGATTAATAAACTAGAATGCCCCTAATGGTGAACCACCCATAGAAAAAACTCTAATATTACTCAAGTATTTCATGGGAAAAAAATAGTGATCCACAAGGATATTAAAAAACAATAAAAAAATACTTCCAAAATAATTCTAAAACATAGAACACCACATAATAATCACTCAAAAAACACATCAAATGCAATCAACGCAACCACTGGCTATCAAACATAAAATTAACTCTTTTAAACAATAATTAAAGGGAAAACATGGTAGGTTTTACACCCACTAATAGTATTCCATAGATCATCACTCATATGCTCATTTTAGTGGCACCCCAAAAACACATCAACATAATCCAATCCAGGTACATATCAACCCTTATCATCAACCATCCATACTCCCACACATATTTATTCATGTGAATTAATATGTGAATAGAATTGTTTAAAATAAAACATATCCACTTTTAAAAACAAAACATAAATCTATGCTTCCAACTTCTCAATCACCTACTAATTTTAAAATTCACAAAACTCATTCATAATATCATTAACCACAAAAAAAACACCATTAAAATTCCAGGAACCAATACATTTTATCATGATCTATCTAAATCCCATGGATTCCATCAAAAAATCCAATTCATTCCATTCAAAACATTTTCAGCATCTCAAAAATCATAGTTCATAAAAATAATATAATCAAAAAAAATTATTTCTACTCTAAGGATAAATTCTATAGCAAACATCCTCTATCAAAAAAACTAACCCTAGGATTTTATTACTAAAATTTTATATTAAAAAACCACATCCCATTTTACCCAAAAAACAGATTATAAAAATACATCTTTTGATGTTTTCATCAATATAAATCTAAGAATAAATTTTCTATCCTCCCAAAAAAACCATTAACACATTAAATCCAGTTATCCACCATTCTATACATGGGTTTTCAAAAAAAATATAATGAATGAATAACTTAAATAGAACTAGCAGACAGTAGTGTTGATTTGTGACATGGATATATGGTTAGATGCCACATTCTAATCACACTAATATCAATGAAATCCCAGTAGTACTATGTCCCCTGTTCCACATGGATTTCCAGTCCCTATGGATTTAATGAGACCATTATCCAACACCATTTTTAGTTTTTAAAAATTAATCAATACACAATTACCAGTTTAACCAAATAAAGCAGGACATCCAATGGAAACAAATGATTCAATATAGAATATTTTGTCCAGAAACACCCTCATACATACACCCCATGTTTTGATAGTACCACACTATCAATATTGAAATAAAAAATAACTTTGAGAACAAATAATGAAATTTATCCTAAAGAACCAACCTCCTTCGATACAATTTTAAATGATCTGCCTAGAGTTGACCCTAAACTAGTCACCCATGTTGATCTAGGGAAATGAAAAGGCCAATGATGCATTCCTGATCCTATCAAACTAGATTCAAGTATTGAGGAATAAAAAGATAATCCATGGTAATAATTTCAACCAATATAATTAAATTAAACAATAGAGTCATCTATATAATCATATGAAAATAAAATATCCAAACTAAACATCATTTATAAAAAAAATATAAATAATGCAAAATGAACAAAAAACACAAACTAAACCTGAGGACAATAATGTCTCCATGTGACCCTAAGGTTCATTTTCTGACACCATGACCAACCATTTCCCTCGACAATCAAAACCAATATTGAACATGAATGAAGAACTATAAAATAAAGGACTATTGGAATGAGTATTAAAACATTGTAGGTGTTCCCAAATAAAATATTCTCAATTAACTTCATTTAAAACAGATCATTATCAATTTTATGTTTGGAATAATATATATAAAGGTATAAAATTATACAAAATTTTCAATTTAGAACCAAACAAGGACTATCTCACTATTTTTATTTATAACCACACTTCATTACATGAAGAATATATTAAAATTTTCATCTATGAATAATGCGGTTTTATAAAAAATGCTAGAAGAGAAGTATAAAACATTTTCAATACGTTTTTTCATAATCCTTTAAAATATAACACAAAAATTTTCAAAAGTATTAGACCATTGGAGGGAGTAACAACAATGATGCCATGTAATAGAAAATGGGAATGAGAAAGCAAGTGTAAAAATCCAAAAACTCAATCATATATTATAGATAAATATGTACTAAAATATTAGGGTGAAACTCGAGCTCATGGAATAATACATAATGTACTATACATCATGGCTCATTGCAATGGCATGCCTTACTCAAAAATGTAAAATTCGTCCCAAAAGATCATTCACATCCTACATTGTCTGATGAAGGGGAAATACCCCATATAAAAAAATAAACATATCCCCTTATATGTTTCATCAGACAACACATAATCATCGACTATTGCATCAATCATTCTAATACAATTCATTAACTATTTCAGGATCCCTTACCAATATTATTATGGTTTGATACAATTATTCGATGAAAAAAATCAACACATTTATATATATCATACACACAACCATCACACATAATAATCACACCGATTCACCCCAAGGATCAATCTATTTACAAAAAATGAGTTGATCTACAAGGAGTCCACATTTAGGATCTACCATTCCATTCAAAGTTAATGAATATTAAGGAGTCCATGTCGACAGTGTCCAATACATTCATATAAATGGATCATTATGACTACATAGTGAATAAATCTAATCAATTCAATATAAGTATATAAATAGGAATATCATTGTATAGTTTTCATGATATTCATCTTCATTAATTTCACAAATGATCCAAATGGGGCTCAAGCACCATTTGAAAAATCACTGTTTTAAAAGAATCAAATTAACAAATCGAAAATATTATAAATAAAAATTTTACATTTAATAATCATTTATAATATTCCAATTTATTATTCAATCCACATTTTCAAGAAAACTCTCGTTCCCTCATTGTGCTAAATGTGCCACACACCATCACCACAAGCCAAAAAATTTTCATATAACAAAATACACACCACTGCCATGTCCAAAACTTTGTGGGATCCATTGGATAAATCCAAAACACCATATTAAATGATCAAAATTCATTTAAAAAATTCTAAAACGCATCTCAGAAACCCATATATCACATTCCATATCCAACAAAACATTTAATCAAACACTTTATGTGCATAACATAATATAGAAAATCCAAATACATTGAAAATTTATGAAAACCACCTCATTTCAGATTAAAATTTTATATTAAAAATTATATATGACTATATTGTATCTATTGGAGTAGAAAATAATGAAACAAATTATTTTTAAATATAATTTATTAGTATAAAGGGATACCTACCTCGACTCATGGTGTTTCAACAACACACACCCAAAATAACCCGGACAAGACTGAATGAGGAATGAACATTCAAGATAAACCATAACAACAACAAAAACCCCAACAAAAACCTAGGTAAATAAGAAATTGATATCCAATGAATCATTAAAGAAGGGGAAATCAAGTGAATATAAATTAAGGAATAAGAAAGAAAATTGAAAATGATATTAACATGAGAAATATAGTCTCAAATTTGATGAAATCCCTAGTTCAAAACCATGGGAGAGTACTAGAGGCTTGCAGATTTAGGGATTGACATCCTTTGTGTCGTAAGAAATATGAAATGAGGGGAATGAGTTTCTCTTTTTCAAAACACTGGGAGGGATGATTTTAGTTTCATATTTTTAATCACATGGGCATAATGGATAGTAAAGATGAACACTTTACCAAATCGTCCCCCCTTACTAGGCACACTTGGAACCCACATAGTTTAGCTACGTGGGTTTATAAACATTTCACCATCCATGCGGCATGGTTCTATCTAAAATGTAATAACCATGTACATGAATTATGAACAATGTTCTTAACAATGTGTTGTTTGTGTAACACTATATAATGGATTCCCATGACTCACTTGGTTTCCTATAGAATGGTGCATGCTTTCTAATAATTGATGCAAAACCAAGAACAACCATATGATTCCTCCATAAAGTGTTCCGTATGTAGATAATATGAGGATTCACAAACATCCTTGATTTATGTGGTTGAGTTACTCTTGATTCATGAATTATTTGACTCTAGGGAATCAATTACATATTTAATCATCTGTAATATATGCGTGAACCGGTATTGAGAACCCTCGATTAATCCTTGAATATACTACAATACTATTCTACAATAACATTTTCCTCATGTTTTTATCCCTGAGCCATGGTAATGATCATTTTCTCAAAATATCTAAATCCCAACGATTGGACAATATTAACCCATCGATTAAAAGACAATATAAACCTCAATGATGAAGTCAAGTAGAATGGGGAGTGAAACCAAAAACCATGAATATTAAGAATGAAACTCATCTTATTTTTGTTTATTCTTTGATTGGTTGTTATAGAAATGATTAAAGAATAGGTATATGAATCAATAAACAAATAATTAAACAATTATCCGAAAATTTGAATGTTATATCCATAATTAGAAATCTACCAATTCTTAAATCATTTCACTAGATGATTGAATTAAATTAATAAAGGGATAAGAAATGGGGATAAATTCAAAACTTTAACATCCATCATTGATTTTGATTGATCGATGAAAGGGAATGAATCTGATTCATTATTGTGGGAGTGATCCTTGAATTCTATTGCACCCTAGTTTTCAATCATCGATCTACATGTCATTCATGATAAAAATATCTTCCAGTAGATCCTATAAATCTCCAGGGTAATATGAATAATGCTCATTTTGTTTCTCTAACAAAATATATATATATAATGATTTCATAATACATGAATGAACTATACAATTTGAATAATTTTATTTATTTTAGGCACGTGATATATTTTTTAGAAACACCCAACAGAGATAAATGTTATGCCATGCCAATGATAAAACCATCATTCAAAACTCAATGGTGCTCTCAATTTTCTGAATCAAGCCTCCTTTTGAGATTAATTCCACATTCTTGGGAAGGCTAAGAATGCATGATATTTAATATATTTAATATGTTAAAAAATTTAATTCCACACATATCAAGCCTCAGAGTCCAATATCATCTCACTAATGATACCATCATGTTCATAATGTCAGGGTTATTGAATTTCAGATAAATGAGGTTTGTGTTATGTATGCTCTAGTATTTTTAGTAGCATGAAAACTCATTTGGAGTGATTTCTATAAATTTGTCTTCTTATATAATGGAGTGGTATTAGACAATATAAAGGATGATGTCTCAAGATCTTGAGAGCCACACTTGGTTTTTCCATGGAACATATGTTACCATGATATTTGTACTATCCTCTGTTGATGAGTGTTGTGTCAGAGAATTTATAAAATTTGGTGTAAACCCCCTGCAAGTGAGGATGGTTAAATATACCTCTATTCAAAAGTTGTTCCCCTTTTCATCATCAACAATTAATGTAGGAACATATTTTTAATATCAACTGGGAGATCTTGTATGATTTGTTATCCATTGAATACATTCGGAATAGATGTTTGTAAAGGAGGAAATCATGTAATTTTTTTTTCTATTAATGGATGGTGATTCCAATCACAATGTATGAAGTGTAAATATGGAGGTTGTTCTAACTTTACATAAGATTTAGTATATCTGAGGATGTGTTATGATCTCTTGGAATCTATTGACCATGAAATGGCATTATAGTGTGTCTTAATGTTTTAATTATTTTTCTGTCTTCTATCTATTGATGATGAAAAATATATCATTGTTGAATGATGGGACACTTTTCAATGCTATTGGTACTCTATATTCATTTTAGTTCCCAATAAGATCATTATTGACTATTATGATTCATGGAATTATTTGATAGAGGATGAGAGAAGCATTTGGGGACATAGTTTCAGTTGGGTTCAATGTATTAACCCCGACAAATGGCTAAGTAAAAGTGAACCATTGTTGTTCTAGAAATCTTGATTTGGGTATTCATGTTAGTTTTGAGCCATTACTAGGAAGATCATATAGCATCATTGCGGTTTTAGGAATCATGAGGATTACCACACCACCACGAGAGTAACACCTTTATTGAGGCCATGCCTGAGTGACCTCAAAAAAGACATTTGTGTTGGTCAATACCAGTGGGTAATAGATAATGGGTCAATTTTAGGATTTTATTGATGGTATTAAAGGTTATAGTTAATCTATAAGAGAATGTCGATTTTTTTGTAAACATCATGAATACATAGTTGACATACATTGTAGGCATTTAAATTTGAGAGTTATCGATTAATAGCCAGGATGGTAGGATATATTTGGGAATCATAGACCCCTTCATACCATTTTTCATTATCAATTTAGTAAGGTGGAGTAATTATTTACCCCATTAATACAATATATTTGGTTATTTGGTGTTTTCCACAATTCATAGCTAATTAGGAATGTTCTTAAATATTAATACAATGCCAATATGAGTGAGTTGGGTGATTGGATCATTGATTCATATTTATGGAGTTGGTAATGTTGTAAAGGAGCATGAGAAGTACAATTTTTTGTTAATCATTTCCATTGGAGTGTTTTTTATTGGATAGAAAATCATTGAGTGATTTGATGGGAGTGGAAGACCACTTAAGAGGACAATTTCTATACCTATTTCACAGTTGTTATTTGTTGTGAAAAAAATACTTAAAGGAAGGAACAATGTAATTTCCATGTTTACCTTTATGATATATTCAAATACTTCATTAAATATTCATATAGTCATGTGTTGAGACGTCAAGATATTTGGTGGCCTGGTGTTCCAGGAATAAATTTATGAAATATATTAAATTTATTAAATATCAAATGAATGTAGTTTTTCAGAAAAAATAGAATTCCACTTAAATAGAAGTTAAGATACAAAATATGAGGGAACCATTGAGTTTCGAGTGCGAGTTTAGCCTCTGTGATACATAACCTTTATTGGAGCATGATCTTAATCAAAAATTCATTGTAGGTGTAAAATGAATAAATAAATATAATATTGTTATATTTTGTTGGTTAATGAAAAAACCTAGATTCCCCATTAAATATGTTGTTATTGAGAAATATTGAGTTCAACTATAAAAACATAGTGATTTAGAGGATTCATTAGAGATCCATAAGAGGAGGTTCCATTATTGAAAGACAACCAGACCAATGGTCAATAATTGATGTGCAACAACATTAAAGGATCTCACACACAATAATGACAAAACATAATTCTTCATAAAAAATCAGTCAAATTGAGGTAGTATTTTTTTCATTTTGTTTTTTTTATTTTTAATCCATTGAAGAAAACAAATAAATTAAATAGAAAATTAATTCATGGATCAGTTGTTTTCTGTGTATGGTTTTAATTTGGGGATTTGGGGATAATTGAGAAATTGGGTTTGTTGATTCATATACCTTTTTGTTTTCTTTCATATGACAATAAATAGAGGCCAAAATGAAGAATATCTGATGTAAATTCATCTATTTTTTTTGTTTTTTTTCTAAAAATTCTACTTGTGTTCATAATGGAAATTTATTTTGGCTTTAGATTTGATGAATAATATAAGGACAGTCATTTCACATTCGATATTTTGTGCAATATATCATTACCATGGATCAGGGATGGAGATTCAATGATATAATTATAGTTTATAACAATGGAAATAGATGTGTAGATAAATTTATGCTTTGCAATACTATTATGGATATGTGGTACTATTGAAACACAATAATTTTTTCCCTCGAGGCAGATACAACTGCATTCAGTCAAAATCTAGCCAACTCCATAATGACATTTTGGTTAACATTAGATCAGTATCATATGGTGTGATTTTGGGTGGCATCTTCTAGTGATGATCAATAAGGAGATAATTCAACAAGGTATTGGAGTTTCTATTAAAACCCATTCAACACAATATGTCTACCTATGAATACACACTATGTAGTCCCTTATATATAGTAAAAGGGTTTGATTTTTGAGGTATTAATCACATGTTGTGTGACATGGGTCACACACTGTGTGACCCTTTTTCGACCAGCATGGTTGGTACAAGGCGTATTGTCCCAGGAAGCTGGGAGAACATACACACCAGGTAGGATAGCCCACTCATCATGTAAAACCTAGGAAGTAGTTCAGTGCATACATTGTGTATATCTATGAGTGATCAAGTATCCAGAAATTTTGGGTGGTCTTCGATAAAATGTGCATACGTAGGAATGTATATGGGCTTGAGAATGCTACATGAAGTGTTTGGAATGATACACCTACTCACTATGTACCAAAATGACAAAACATGTATTGTGAAAAAATACGTGTTGTGTGATAAATAACATAGGAAGTGGGAGCCATAGTATGAAATTCCATGTTCTTCTTAAAAGACATGCTATATTTTTAATTCCACTAATCTCGATTCCCCATTATTATATATGATCTTTCTTCGACCAGTATCAGTTGAGTGTATTACCTTTTTCCAATACGAAGAGTGTTCAGTGCATTATTCTTTTCTCATCATAGATGGTTACCATATACAAACTTTTGACGGTCTATACTTGAGGGTGGGATCCCCTATATTGGAGTAAGTTGTCTCAGAAAACATTGACTACTGACTCAGTGGCTTGTAGCATTTGTCCATCCAAGGGGCCTACAACAATCATCATCTCCCTCATTGTTTCTTTATATAGGATTATTGGAATTGGTGATACAAATATTTACACAGGCAAAAATCCCATATCATTATGTATATTTTCAGTTGGGTTTTCTGTCCCCTAGTGATAGTTGGGAATTATCCCATATATGTGTATTAAGATCTGAACATTCTGATGAGGTTTATTCCAATAGATTGTGTATCTTAGATGAATCTTCTCAGTTATCTACGTGGAGAGACATGGAACACATGATCTATATGAGGTGTGTCATAAATGTTAGTATAGCTCATGGTGTGTGTTCTCCTGATTAATTTTTATATAGATCCTTCGACCAGGAATCCTAGGATGGATTTACGATTACGAATTTACCTTGGGATTGTGAGAATTTGTCGAATATATTTGGTTTTAATTATTGTATGTGGTGTTGGCATATACATATATAGAGATGAAAATTTCACTTCATTATTGTTTTTGGATTCGTTAGGATCCCCTACTTGGTATTGTTATACCCAGACCTCTATGGGATATGTGCACATGCTGCATCTCTTATATAGATGACTAAACATTTTTTTAGGGTCTTTTTTTGTCTATGTTTAAATGGATATATTTTGGTCTAGAAAGTCTATGGTGTATAATACTGTTGTATTTGAAAAAGTTCCCTCATTATAAGAATGTATTAATATATTATAATTTTGGATGGGATTGTATATATCCCACATTTTACTATTTATAATATATATTTTTCTAATTTTGTTATAACATTATAGATGTACACTTTAATTTTTTTAGTTATTTTTACCATTTTACATTATATGATCTCAAATATTGTGGAAGTGTACATGTACGTTAGTTTAACTCCTGCCATGTCTGTGATAATAATGATTAGTGGTATTTTCAATGCTCTAGACTATTGGATATGGTCTTGGAATAGTTGAGAATTAATCCCCGTCATGTCAGGTCAGGAGAACACCTATTTATAACACTACAAACAAGCCAAACCATTAAAACAACACATAACAATCTTTTTCAAGTGGTTTAATGGTATTCATTAATAAAATAGGAAATAAAACAATATTTTCATTAAAAATATTATGGGAAACATTTTCAGTATGTGTTATACATTGAAATTGATGATTTCCATTATTTATGATGATGAGAATTATTATCTACGTAGCTTCATTTTAAAAAAGGATTATAAATCATCAACAAGGGTGATAAATTAACAAGTTTGATTTTAAAATTTTAAAAAAGTGAATTCCACATTAAATGAATGATTATTCTAATGTTGAAACATTATATCTCAAAAAGGTCGATTATTTTATAAGACAACCCATATAATTTAAATAATATATCACTCATTGTTATAATAAATTATGACAATGAATGGATTTCAATATCAAACTATTGAACATAAAAATTTATAATTTAGTTGTTAGTAATAGTATAATAAAAATTATATTGGTTTATAATATCCATGTAAAATGTAATGAAGAGTGATAAAGAGAAACCCTTACAATATATGATATTTATTATTCAAAAACCTTTAAGAGTAAGAAAAATTAATACAACATTTAATAACATGAAATATAAGATAGTCACGAGTCAAAAATATTAAATGGTCATAGATACAACAATTTTAAGGAAACAAGGATTATAAAAAGAATTATATATCTTGGGGTTGAAAAATGAGACAAACAACACATACAAAGAACAAAATCATTGAGTTAGGAATCATTATATAATAGGATTATAAATATAAATTGTAAAAATAATGAAATTTTTGATGATATAAAATATAATTTTTTTGTTACGTATAAAAAGTAAAACCAGCCTTAATATAGACTAATGAGATATTTTGTCGCTCAACAGCACAAAATTGAGTTTTCAAAAATCTTTACCTTTCACATTATTCATTTTTTCATATGTACCTAACGTTATATTTAATATAATTATGATTATTAGATACATAATATTTTATATTATAAATATATATTCAATGTATTATGTAATATTTTTTTCGTATGATATTAATTTATAGTATAAATTTAATTATGATTCAATAAAAATATAATTATGTTCGTCTTAATTCAGTTATAATAAAAATAATAGATAATATATTAATAATATAAAAAATACATGTTACAACTATTGGAACCCAAGAAATAATCATACCATATTTTATTATTCATAATATTATTTTCCAACATTACATTCCAAAGATATAGGTGTCCGCTGTATTTATAGAAATAGATATATAAATAAAAAATCATTAATATAAAAGCACCATCATAATTTATTAATCCATACCGTACTGCTAACACCCATATATATTTTAAAAATACCTACGATAGGATATGAAAAATAAAAAGGAAAATAATGATCTATAAATACTACTAATGTGATAAGCTTGAGAATAAAGCATAACATGATATTTATGATAAATAACATGATATCATAATGAGGATGATCCTAATCTAGGAGTCATAGAATATGGAAATACTATTCAGTGATCATAAAGAGGAGGAGGAAATATTAAACATTTTATCATATACATAAGTCACGGTTCACCCCTAATAACATCAACATGATGTATAAAATGTCCCATTATCAAATTAGGTTCACACTGTAATCCCAAACAAAATATCACATGAAAAATAATGTTTCACATAATGAATTGGAGGAAAAAATAATATTGGTCAAACCAATTAATTAAATTCAATAATATTTGTTATAAGTGAGGAAATTGGGTTTTTAATCTCATTTTATTTCATAAATAAAGCCTAAATTATACAGATTCCCAAGAGAATATTAAATAAAGTCATTATTATCCTTATTAATTTACAATGGTAAATATTTCTATATCATGGAGTAAAATTATAGAAAATTCATCGGAATGATATAGTAAAAAATGAATAAAAATAAACATCATCTGTGGATCAAAAAATATATTTTTAAAGGCTCGTTTAAAAAAATAACGAATTTATTATTTTACATAAAACTAGAATTTCAAAAATTTGGTTCTAATTAAAATATTTAGTATTTTTATATTTTATCATTCTTTATAAACAAGTCAATGGTTTCATTCCTATCATAAGACATGAACACGAATGTACCCTTAAATTAGGTTTATTTCAATGTAAGAATTTTGATGGAAATTAAAAAATGCCCAAGCCAATAAATGAAAGGGGTATTCAAATAGGTTTATATGTATGATACATATACTAAGTATAATAGATATAATAGAAAAATATTAATTGATATATTGAAAAAGAAGAATATATTTTAACAAAAATATCAAAAACGATGTACATAAGATTCTTTACATTGTGTTCATGATATGTTATTCATATTTAATTAACAACATTTTAAAAAAAATTATGTTTATTAAAAGTTCATATAATAAAATTATCCATATAATTTTCATATAATGATTCTTTTTAATTATCATAATTTATTTTTTATTAATATAGTTTCCTTGTTTTGGTCGACTATTTGAGTTTTGTCGACCATTTTTTCATTAAGCATTACATAAGATAATGATGGTATAAGGCATTGTATGGTAAATAAATATTATTCATTTTTTAATATTAAAATGTAAATATTTGTTATATATTAAATATTTTTTCATAGACAATGGTAAAGTATGGTAATGGAAAATTGAAACTCATTTCTCATGGAGGTGTTCATTCGAATATAAGCATGACTAATGGTTCCATTTTTTCGATGAATGTGACTGAATTAATGAGTTTGATAATTTTATATTTCAGAATAATATTTATTATATATATCATATTTTTTATACATTACATCTCATTCATCATCCATGAATTGTGCCTGACATTACTTTGTGGATGTGGTAGTCCATGCACCACACGATTGGTGACTTAGTTTTTCCATATAGACAATGAGTAATAAATAAAAGTTAGTCCAGTAATATGAAAATATATATTAGATATAGTGATACTAATGGAATTATAATATTTTTATATGCCATATTCTTAAGAGAATGACTACGAAGACAAGGTAATGAAAAATGAAATAATTACATTGGTGGAATGATCATATATTAGTGCTTTAATTTGATGATCTAGCCTTAAGATAACATGTAGATACATGTGATTAATGTTATAAAGTGACGTTGTTTTAGGTATTTATTATATAATTTTTGGGAAAGTTATATTGGGATGTGTGACCATTGAGTGGAGAATATGATGTAATTTTATACGTGAAGAAAGGGGCACATTTGGGAATATATTTTAAAAATTTGTGATAACATTACTCAATAATATGGTAAAATACACCAAATTTATTTTACAATAGAATCTGATATGTTTTTGGGTAACAAAATCCTCAAAAAATGATTATTATGCATATTTTAATCATATTTTTTTTGTTTTTTACAATAATTTTTTCTTAAATTTTACTCTTTTTACTTAAACCTATGTATCTATATTGTAGATAAATGACCATTCTATTTTATTAAATTTAAATCCTAACACAAATAAATATCTTTGGGGTTTGTTGATCTAAATTTTCTTTCAATTTATTTAGCTTATATAATTATATTTTAAATAAATAGTTGTAAAATGTAGAAATAATATTTTAGTAGAAAATGACATTTTGGCAATTTGGGATTCTTATTATTATTAAGTATTTGTTAAAAATTAAATTATATATATATATATATATATATTATATTTGATTAATTATTTAATGATGTTTATTTTAATTAGTTTGATATAATTTTTTTAATATTAATATTAAAATATTATTAATATAATTTTTCACCATTTATGTAGAAATTAACAATTATTAAAATAATATAAATATTGGAACTAAAAAAGAAATTCCAAAAATTAAATATTATGAAAATGAATTATTAAATTCCTATTTAATATATATATATATATATACATTATATAAAATGGTTCACTAACCTTTTATTACATATTTTTATTATAATTTTGATAGTTTTTAGAAAATTGGTATTTGTAATATTATCAATAAAATCAATTTCGTTAAAAAACATAGTAATTTTTCATAATTAAATATTGATATAAAAAATAGAAAAATAAATTTATGCATATTAAAATTTAATGTATAAATTTATTTATAAATATATGAAATCATAATTTATATTAAAATATATACTTCTTTTAATTAATAGATATATAAATTTTCAACAATAATTTAATTTTATTACTATTTTTCTTATCAGTTTATTATGTTTTTAATGTAATATAAATTCAAATGAAAATATTTATTATGGGGATATAATAAATAATTTCATGTGTAATTAAATTCTCCCCCTTAATATGTTTCCCAATCCAAATTTGATATCATATTATAAGATGAAAAAATCAGTGTAATTTTTATACACAGTCTCTTCAGGATCAAGTGTTTTTTCATCAAAAATATGGATTCCCCAAATTTCTTTAACAACTTGAGTTGTCTTGTTGAAATAAAGTATCTCTACATTATAATATGTTTATAGGATTATTATCATAATTGATTTAATTGTATAGATTTACCATAGATAAATTTATTTCACGTGGGAAATTTGGAATGAAATCCCTCAATAGGCCTATAGAGAACACATCATGTACATTAATTATATTTTGTGGGTGTGACTGTCAATACAACCTAGCTCTGATCAAGTCATGTGTCCCAAAGAGAATAATATATTTCAAAAATAGATTCCTTTTTATCATAAATCTCATGAATCTACTCCAAAAACATATATATTTAAATATTATATCATTGAACTCAAAATAATTATCTCAGAAATGGTTTTCAACAATACACATTAAGCAAATTATCATCGCATGAATATGTATTTTATTTCGATTTACATTCCTACCATTCGAGTGAACATATTTATTCTAGAAATTTTTTTCACCTACTTCATCTGAGGATACAACTTTTCTATACCAGTTCCCATAAAATGATTCGTGTGGGGTCATTTGGATTCTTCGATGGAGACTATTATTTTACGATAATTCAAAAAATGGATGATGTTGTTATTATCCCCCATTAAGGTATATATGGTAGTATCCCAAAATATACTCAATTTTATGGATATAATATTTATATTTTCTATAATTACATGGATGATAGTTCATATTGATGTACAACACTTTGTTAAAATATTTTAATGACTCTCCTAGAACATTGAGGTGAAATATATATCTTAATCAGATGAAATCAATAGTGTTGTTCCATACAGCTCCTCTATTTCTCAAATGTACAACATTTCAAGGTGATCAAGTGATAATTATAGTCAACTGAAAATGAAATGAGAGGTACTTTTAAAATGGTCCTCCACATCGTATATTTTTTTATTTACTTCCATTGTAATTGTAATATAAATGAAAAAAAATCTATAGTAATGTTTTCATAAATCCATGTTAATATATTAAATGGATGAATGATACATTAGGAAATTTTTCTATAATCATACACTTTCTGACACACCAAGAACATTGATTTATATACATCAATATCCTTCTTCATATATTCCAACTGATAGTGTTCTTGGAGAACCCTATAGTTTTTCTTCATTCCTTGATGAATAATGAATTCCTGGATATGAGATTTTCAGAAAAAATTATCATTTCCCCTAAATCTGATAGAGTGTGAATGTGGTTTACAAAATATCATAGCTCTTTTATCATTAAATATCAACATTGATATTATCACATCTTCATGTAACACATCATCTATATCCCAATATATTTTATTGGAGATTAATTAAACATATCATGCAGTGATGAATGTAGAATCATTTAAGAATGGGAGAATAATGTTATTTTATTTATGATTCCCATGTCCATCACATACATGCCCATTAATATATTATAATTCTAAATCCACATCATATATTATGTTCTATGATATTGAATAATTATATAATCTTCCACTCTTTTATCCACTCAATGATAGAAGTGGGTTGATCATTCATATTCTTTATCATATATAACAATATTATTTGGTTCATGTTTACATACTTTTACATGAATATATATTTTAACCTTTTGTCATTTATATATATTTTAAACTCATATATATATTTATAATTCCTATAAATTTTTAATATGAACATTATAACATAAAACTCCAAACCATGCTTTATAGATTTATATACATACACTTTTAACTATCTTTATGTATAGTCTGACAAAATATCATTCTCTATGAGTAATCAACTAATGAATTTTTAGATTCATCCTTATAGATAACAAATCCTTCCCCATATGTGGGTATAGTTCATACGATTGATGTGATTAACATCTTATTCATCTCCATAAATCTATTTTTATACTCATACTTCCACAAATACATCTCTTCGTTGAAAATATGCTAGGTTATATAGTTTCAAAATCTAAATAGGGTTTTAAATTTTTTTTACAGTACCTAGATAATATGAAGAAACTATATATATCCATCACATATGATAATATTGTCCAATCTATAATCACCATACCCATTCAATGGTACATAAATAACACCATTAGTGTGATGACATGCCTCTAGAGTGCTACATTCCTCACACAAAACATATATTTACAATAATTAAAACAGTACATAAACTTCCTCAATTTCATGAACATGTCATTCAATTAATCTTTGTATTCCATATTCCTTTTTTACTATTTTAAAATATCATCTATAATGACTACGATTAATATTTTAAGGTAATATATCTTGAAGATATTCATTAAATATATTAAGATTACAAGATTATTGATGATTTCCAATGGCATGACAATAAACTCATATTTACTTTACATTAATGAATAAAATTATTGGTAATATCCATATTTTTTACCATTAACTGGCGGATTCTAGGCCAATGGACCACTTTAGATAAGTGTTGATCTCAATGAAACTGACCGAACAAGTCATAAATTCATGTAAGAGGAAACTTTTTCATTATCAGAATCATTTTGATATCATAATAATAGTTAAATAGATGCATAGATGCATCCTTTTTCATTATAATGAGGACTGGTGTACCCCAGGGTTATGTACTCGGGAAAATGATTCTAATGACGATACAGTCAAGTAATTTTATCTTCAGTTTATCTAGTTCAGTAGCAGAAATGCAACATAGAATCATGAATTTTAGTTGGTATCTATTTATGATATAAATTCATAACTCAACCCATTAGTTATAAGTTAGTCCATGAAATTATTTATGGAATACATTTATATAGTCACTTAAAATGGAAATGTCACTTAGAGTGGTCCAATCCATTAATTGATTTATTTGGACATCATATTCTTTCTCATAAGGAAATAATATCCCTGATTCTATAAAATATTCTCATGTAGATGAATCTTTTCCATTATAATTTATTATAAGTAGAGGGTAACCACATATTTAGACTATTATTATCATCTCTTTGTAATTGACATGCGGAATTTATTGTGACAACAAATAAATTCCAAAAATTGTATCAAATATATATAAATGAATTATTATAATGTTTATTTAAGAGATTCATTCAATATATATTTACAATTTAATAGTAATAGATATAAGATTAAAAGGGACCCTATTATCCATTTTCATTGATAACATAACCTTCATGATGTGTGGTGCGGTTTTATTAGTTTTACGAAACATTCATTAGAGTAAATATTGAATATAACTATGATTATATATGTAATTTGAAGTTGAATAAAGGATAATGAGAACACCATTCACTATTTTATTCCATCTCTATTCCTTTACAATATAAAATATAAACCTTGTGATTATAATACATTAACAAAAACATTTATAAATGGTAGATTATAAAAATTTAAAATATAACTCATTCAATATTTAGAAAACTTATTTTATGAATACTGATATTTAAATCTTCGTAATAAAATGTCATATTTTTCAACACATATCTAACACATTCTGTTCCATAAAATTGTTTTCAAATCCATTAAAATTGCCTTTAGAGGGAATTCGAATTTACCAAATCATATCCCCTATAATTTTAAATCCACGTGTGTGATATTGTCTCATTCACCCTGCACCAAAATTATGTCTATGCTATACTAGACTAAATACTTTTTTTGTTATCACCTCGAGACACATCTTTAAAAAAACTATGTACAGATGACATATATGAAAAAATATATATTTCATGGAAAACAACATAATATGTACTATACAAACGATTTATGATGATTTACAGTACAATGACCTATACATTTGATTTTTCCGAAGGGTTTTTAGAAAGTGAATATTATCATAAGATCCAAATAAACTAGGCCTTATAAAAATACAAAAATATAATCCAAATAGATAAAACTAATTTATTTCAAAACTCAAAATAAACATCCAAATATTACTTGCTAATAATAAAGCGGTCTGGTGTAATTATATAATTACATATAAAAGTACTTCATCTTAAACATAAAATAACAGTATTAATATTATTATTCACATAGTCCTCATAACTCCTAAACCATCTTCTAAAATTGTATAGTATATTATGGATAAAATACATAAGTTTGAGGGTGAACTATAAATCATTGTTAGGGAATAAATGTGGCATAAATTTTTAGTTGGTTATTCAAGTGCCATAACTGTATTTATTAAATATTATGATCATAAAAATTGTTTCATAGAAAAAATAAATAATTTAATAAGATAATAATATCTCAAAAGTATCATAAAATATGATATATAAAAATAAGTCTATGGTCACTCCATGTACCATCATCATAATTTTTACAAAATCACATGGTGTATATAGGTTTAGATTATAATTACCATAGTAACATCTCATGCGATATAATTTATTACCCAATGAATTTTATTTATATATTAAATTTGAGACAATAATATAATAAATGAATATTATACATATATCTTAAATGTGGGGAATGTTAAAGATAGATTAATAACAATAATGATATATCCCCAAGACATAGATTTTTTATTAATCATGACTAATAGTAAAACTGAAGTCCAAATAAAATGTATTTCCACGAATAAAAGTAATAATAGTGTTTTTAACATTCATAAATCAAAATTACAATGATTTACAAAAACATATTCTCATTTTAGAATATTCATGAGAATTATCTAGAGATGAATTAATTGATATGAACCACCTTGGTAGATTCCTTTCGAAATACCTAAAGGGAATGTTAATGAATGAAAATATATGATAGTTTTTATAAAAATGGAATTGAACCTGTATGGTTCTACCTATAATAATATTTATTTATAATATATTCAATTTTTAAAAAAGTTTGTGGTTGATGATTGATATTATAAATGAATAGGAGTGTCCCATTGAAACATGTTTACATAATAGTTGGAATGTGAAAGGAAACTAAAAATTTGAACGCCACCCAAAATAAATGGGATATGATACTAGGTATATATATAAAAGAAATATTAAAAAATATGAAATATTTATATGTGAAAAATATTTAATAAAATGGATAAAGATAAAAAAACTTATTACTGACATGTCAATAATGGGGTATAAAATATCCCTTACCTCGGGTTCTTGAATCATTTTGTGTGTGCTATTATCTTTCTTTAGTAAAAATAAATAAATTATTTAGATATTATGTCATGATTTGTATCATACTATATATCAAATTCAAAGTTCATTTAATTATCATATGTTAATTTTATATAATATAGTATCCTTTCATATGTCTGGTATATGAGGTGTTTTGGCCAATTTTTAATAACATAATAGGTATGTAGACCATGGTAGGAAGAATTATAAAATAGTTTTATAATATATACAATATTAATCGTGTTATAGAAATTATTTATATCTAATAAATATTTTTATAAAACTAACGATGATGGGATGCAATGAATAAGAAGACACAATCATCATTGATGTGATAGTTTTCACAACTGGTGATTAATGTTTCATCTTCTAAATGAGTGAGAGGTAAATATATTTTATGATTATTTGAAATTTTAGAATCTTAGATATATTATGGATATATATTTTATTAATTTATAATATACATTTTATAATCCCTGAATTGGAGAATAAATTATTTTTCATCGGTGGTTGTATACAGAACACACTAACAGTGTTTTTGTTTCTCAATTTGGATAGAGAGGAATAAATAAATAGTTATAAATTAGTATAGTAAAATATAATGTTCACGATGAAACTAATTTTATAATATTTTAATTATATAATAAATATTTAAGATAACATTTCATGAAATGTTTTTATGTATAATGTATTAATTACATTGGGGACATGATCTTGTCTAGGAGATATCCTTGGATTTAATGGCCATAATTATCTTCTATTGAATTGGGGATTAAAGATAACAAAAAGGAATATAGGAGAAATAATTTTGGCCATTTTTCAACTAAAATTCAAATGGAAGTGAAATAATGGTGGACTAGATTTGACCTCCATTAATAAGTAAATAAAATGGAGCTTTTTGGAATACAATTTATACTTCCATGATAAGAATACACAATGCAAAGGTATAAGAGTCAAAAATTAATTGAAAATGGTTTAGGGGTTATGATTTTCTAAAAAATCATTAAAAAGGTTCCAATATAGGTTTCATTCCTTTTATTTGGTTTTTTACTGTTATAATTTAATATTTTACACATTTAATTTTTATTTATTTTACTAATTTTTAGCTAGTAATTTATGTTTTGATACAAATAAAACAAGAGAATTTTTAAAAAAATCCACTAATACTAAATTTTCATCTTATTAAACATTATTCAAAATATAATTATTATAAAATTATATTCTATGTAAATAAATGTAATGATTCTATAAAATACTTTTAGTAGAAGACTAACATTTTGAAGATTATGGTTTCTATATCTTATTTATTTTTCACTAAAAATTAAAAAGGTATAATATATTTTTTATTCATTTAATATTGAAATAATATTAAATACTTAATTTATTTTATTTTAATTAGTTCAATGAAAATTTATTTACATTAATGATGTAATATTTTTAAAATATTGGTTTTCACAATTATTTTTCCCATCATTGTTAAAGATAATAATCTAAATTGTATACCTAAAAATAAAATTAATCTTATTAAATATATTGAGAATAATTATTTTATATAATGTAAATTTATTAGAAAATTTACATTCCAATTGTAGGGAAGCTAATGTTTAATGATACCCATAATAAAACATTAATTAGTGGGAGATATTTGTTTTGTTTAAAAAATTTTATACATGTATATTGTAAATTCAAATAGGTATTTTAAATACAAAATATAAATTTATATATAATGAATGTAAAATTTATTGTCAAACCACAAATAATTTTTTTTATAAAAGTCATTGTTCTTGGCCAATTCATCATTTAAACTATTTAACTGTAATTTTATTGTTTTACACATAACCCAACAATTAAAATTTAATAAAAAATTATATAATAAATCAAAAAAAATTAATTTAATTTATTAAAATTCAGATTAAATGTCTATAAAAAATAAAATAAAACAAAATAATGTTACTACTATGAAACGTCCTAGCCCAACTAATTCAAAAAATAATAGACATACAGGTTTCCACATGGTCTCAAGTGTGACTCCCTATACACTAGAGGATGCAATATTATTGTGAGGGTGTAGAGGTTGTACAATGGGGATATTATACAGTCATTGTCACACTAGAATAATTAACAAGATATAATCAACAAAAAAAGTATAAAAGAATTGAATCATAAGATAATTATAACTGATAAAATCGACAATTCCAAATTCAGAACAAACTATTTTGGAATTTATAATCACAAAAAAATATGCTACCGTATGTGAGAAATATGCATACATAAAAAAATATATTAATGATAAAAAATAAACACAAAAGTAACAAGGGATATATCCACATGAATCGTGATATCTGGATATGTCATATGATCCAAAACTATCATGTACAAATATAACAACACAAGAATAATGAATAAACCTAATTCTATAACCATGATTAATGTTTCGGTACCACAGTGAAATAGAGGCCCCAAAAGGTGGGATATATACTAAGTATTCCACCAAAAACATTTACTACAATCATCCAATCTATGAGTATAAAATATATGACTATGTATGAATACCAATATGGTAGTAAATAAATAAATTTCAATATGGCAGGCTCATGTTACATAAAAAAACCTAGCCAATCATACCTACATCTGGATAATCAACAATATTTATGAATAATCCCACATGTATATATAATTATATATGTATATAGAAATATTATGTGATATAAATGCACTAGTGAGGAAAAAATTCCTTATACCTGGACATCCGCATAATAGTAGCATAGGGATCATAAATTAAATTAAACAAACAAATAATGTCATCCTAACCGAGGAACATTTAAATGATCATAAAATTATATTAGTTTTATAGGTTCCAAGGTAAACCCCCTGAATCCATTTATATATAGAGTTTTTAACGAGGAAGAATGTCTATGTAGTAACTTTTATTACAGCATATGATCATTATTTAATCAAGGGACCATGTATTGAGACATGGTTTCCAAGGATAGTAATAATTATAAGGAGATTCCACTATTCATTTGTAATAACAAACAATCATGAAAAAAAATTCATTTGTCCTATGAACCCATCTAATGAATTAAAAAATAAGTAACCTCGACATCGATGAAGGATTAACAAAATCCTATTTATTTTATAATTACTTCCATGGAGTTCTGCAATGAGGGAACCCTCGTATCACTTATACTTCCAATTTCCTCATACTCATATCCCAGGAATTCAATGAAAAATAAACACAAGTATTTATCATATCATGAAGAAAATCGATTACCCTATGAACCTATCCACAATGTTCTAAAAAATAACATTAGCGCTCAGTTAAGGAATAATACATTTCATGAAACAAATGAGACCATCTACTGTCTTCTGTAATTATGAAAACAATATCACTGATGGTATATGTAATCACAAACATCCTATGATGTAATCATATGAATTCAATAATAAGGTACCTATTTATCTCTCGATGAATAAAAAAATGCACATAACATATTTCCTATTAGATTTTAATCTTATTATATGGAATTTATACATAAAAATATCATGTATCATGACTATTTTTATCATTAAATTATAATATCATTTGTAATATATTTTCCATGGAATTTTTAGTAAATAAAACCATTTATCTAATGAATCTATATAAAAAATCATGTATATAACTATGGTTATTCAAGTTATTATAATTATTTAATTTCTAGGGAAGGTCTATTCTACTCTCAATTAATCATGTGGGATGAGTCATGAAATAAATTCATTCATTGATACGGTCTATGTTTAGACCATTTCTATTAAAATTTCATTCCATTTCAATTTCTCATTTTAATGATGTGGAAGGTTCTACTGTAAAATAGATTATGATCACAATAAAATAGGTAAACATGTTCACAACTCATCATTAATTTAATTACATTTAGAATATTATAATAAGATAGGTAAGTCAAAATTCCTCAATTAGTGATCTATAAATCTAATTCCAATCCTAATGTTCAAGTAATTATAGAGACACATCAAAAAAGGGATGTTTAAGTCCTGGTAGACATCTTCTGATTGAGAATTTAATATTGAACTGAAAATATGAGTTTATGAATCAAAATTTACATAATAATATTTTCAATTTAGTGATAAAACATTGAAAATATAGCATGTGGCACAAGAGAATATTTAATAAGAATTCAATACATTATGTGAATAGAATGAGAATGTTTACCAAATCTGTATTATTCTTCATTCAATAATAGTCATGCTTTCATTTAAGAGGATTTGAGATAAATCAATCAAATAATCAAATTACCAATAAATAAGTGATATGAAATGTCATGGTTTTAGTGTTCCATGTGATGAGTCAAACAAATTAAAAAGGTAAGTGGATCAAAGAAAATACCAATACACTTCTAATGAAACTCACGATGTTCAATTTAGATACCAAATATAAGATATACATCAATGCCTAAGAGAGAGGCCAAGGGAGATCCGCATGAATGTGGATGGTGCTAATGAGAGAAGAGATTAAATAATAGAGGAAATAAATATTGTGGTCAGAGAAAAAAAATTAAATTTACATCCCTTTAATTAGAGTCATGGTTTTTTTGCACAATCTAGAAAATATTGAACCGACCTTTCAGCCTCCTCTTCCAAGGAGCTCTACCTACACAAAATTTATTCACACTTTTAAGAAAACCACGAATAATATATCCCATTTATACATTCTAAAAATATACCCCATAGGGATAATCACTCTACTAAAAAATACAAGGGTAATCCTTGTGAGAAAATGCTTCCAAAAAAATTACAGAGGTCTCTTACGGTTCTGTGGACACTGGGTCATAATTTGATAAACCTTCTGGCACCACTCACATGACTACACAATTTCCCCTTGAGGTATACATACTTTATGAAAATGTTATTCCATTTCCTACCACTCTCTGAAGGGAGGTTTTGGAGGCTGATGCTTCTAAACTATATCAAAAAATTCTAAGATACCTCTCTTTTCATAAAATAATAAAAACATTTAATTTTCTAAACAGATGAATTTAATTTTTGAAGGTATATTTAGAAAATGAACCATCCACTAATTTGGAGTATTAAAATTTTCATTTAAATTACCATGGATAAAAAACATGGTATATTAGAACATCCCACCAAGGAACTTCTTGTACTCATATATCCTTGGGGAAAATGAATCATCATCTAACCAACCATTTTATGGGAATTTCTCTGAAATGGACATGTTTCATTTAAATTGTCCAACATAATTTCATGTACTATAGTAACTCAGCAGTACTTATTTCATTAAAACTCAAGACAACACTCATAGACGATGATTAAACATTGAGACAACGCTTTTATGAGCCCATATCAAAGGATACATGTTCACATTCTAATCATATTATTTATCTATCTCATGGAATTGACGGCCATTTGATTATCATTTAATGTAAAATTCTATGTTATGGTACTTTACCTAATTGCAACTTTCTAAAGTAACAATCCCTTAAAATTCTAACAAATATCCTAGATGATTCTCAACATGTTCAAAGAATAGACTCCATACATAACAAACATATCAAATTGGACCATATTTTCCACAAAAACCCTCATATATCCTTCAAAATAAATTATTCTAATGTCGATCATGTTCTTGAAGTGGTTACTCGTATATATCATTCATATAAAAAAATAAATCTATTTAGGAGTCCCCTATCTGACTATTTCATAAAAATGATCCCCTATAACTGCCAATGAAAAAAAACATCATGTTTTTGACTTTTTTTCAATGAACCATGTGATTTATTTTAGAATTTCCGCTAAAACCTATATATAACATCCATTGATGCCTCCAAAAAACATTTTACCATTATTATAATGAAATTAAATGAACATTGGTTTATAAAAATCACATCATCTAAGGATAATCAGACTCAAATTATATCAATTAATCCCAATCTCATGTCTACTTTAATCATGAAATCAAACATTGGAGTGAAAGGATCTAATCCAAGGAATTCCACTTATAGGATTTTACATGTTATATGTTGGTAAATAGAAAAATTATCCACATATCATGAAAATTGACTGAACCCAATGGTAGTATCTTTCTTGATGATCATGTCAAAGAATATGCATGTGTATATGAGTTCATCTATGGAATTCCATGATGGGAAACTAAATGTATCAATCCCAAAAATATAGGCCTCTAAAAACAATAATTATCTTTGAGTGATACTCCATGATGTTTATTATCTATCCATAAAGGTATTTAATTTCATTAATTTGATTGGAAATGAATTGGATCTATATTTTTGTACCCTGGATGATGACATGATATGGGGGATGATGGAAACTAAGTTGAGAGTATGATTGTATTATATTAATGATTACCAATATCACATGGGAAACTCCAATCATATCCATGTTGAATTTAATGGGTTGTTTTTACAACTAAAAATATCAAAACACTGATAAGGAAAGTTGTTTAATCTTCCCTGAATGACTTCCTGTAAGAGATCATACGTTCCTAAAAAATAAATATTCGTTAAAAACACATATTTAACTCACTACAATGGCATTTAATGATTATTCAAGACCAACCATCGATGTCTAATCTAATTAACATGTTATTTAAATACATTGTAAATATCAAACTATTTTATCATCATGCTACTTCTCAAGTATCGAAATATGGTAGAATAATTTAATCCTAGGTCACACATAAACCCTGATAGTAAATTAAATGTTCAGACATGATCTATACCCATGGTAAATTTATATCTTCATCATTTTCATAAGGTATATAACTATAACATACAATCCCTGTCAGCTTTAAAAAGAAAATTTGACCAATCCGATTTTTTATTTTGCATTTTATCTCCCTCTTCATGAAAGGAAATTCTATAAAAAAATCAATCTGGTTCTCCTAGTCTTTTGAGTTTCGTAGTAATCATTTATTTAATAAAGGAACTCATCCCATGTAACATGAATCATCCAATATCAAACAAGGTTTTCATATTTGGATGACTTGATTATTACAAGTTCCAAACCAAAATAGAGGACAACTATCAACATAAAATGTGTCTCGGTCAAACTAACTCTAGATTTGAATGTGATAATGTCCTAAATTTCACTCACACACATAATTATAATTAGGAATATAGGAAAAAATAACTAAAATCAATGGTGTTATCATACTAGAACCATTCTAAAATGTTACCCTAAACACTAGAAATACAAAATTCCAACAAATTCCCATGTCACTATACACTATAGATGACACAAGAACGTAGCTTAATAACACATGGATTTACGGATTCATACTGAACTCAAATATTTCGCTGCATAATTTTACATACTAGACTGGTACCATGGGTATTTATTTGTAGTGTCTTAAGTTATCATTAGTGTGGTGCTACACAAATTAATACTATTCATAGGCAAGATATCCATATTTATCACAGTATACAATGGATCATATTAAATATATATCACATAAACATATTTTCCCTACATATTATTACAAAGATTATTACCTCCCAAGTCATCCATTGTAAAAGATGTGAAAGGGTCACGAGATAATCTAAGTGCCATACAATTCCTTATGAAGATATGTCATGACGACATTGAGCACTACCAAGGGCTCATTTACATTAAATAGATAAAATTTTCTCATTACCACCCATTCCACCCATGATTTGTTTTCTAAAATAAGAGTTATACATAGGAAAATTATAGCTGAATGAACCCTCACAAATAGAATATTTCACAAGAATAATATCAATGATTTATATTCTTGAGGATATACCACAATAAAGATGTCCCCTTAATTTATAATATAAGGTACTAATCCTGAAAGAATATTCCTCCCAAAAATGATCACTAGTCCCTATCCCATATCAAATAGGCTCAAAAAATAGAATAATATGTCTATAGGAAAATATTAGGGAAATATTTCAACTAACCTTACACAAGGATCATAATATGGAAACCATTAAGGATGAATTTATGCTATTACATTAAATCACATTGTGAACATCATGTACTAGTCATAAAGAAAAATTTGTTGGTACAATATTTAGGTACTTCCCCAAGGAACACACAGACTTTATTTCTAACATCCATTCCATAATTATTATTTTTCTAACATCTTTTCATTCTTCGGAAACATATATTATTAATTAAAATTTTTCATTTTATGTATCCATTACAATATCTAAATTTTTTAGTTAATTTAATGTTCAATACATTATTGTAGGGTCAAATACCTCTTTGGTTGAAACTAGAATTTTAATTAACTAACATGCTATATTATAATAAACCAAAATTAAATAATAAGAATTTATCAATGAAAGGGGATCCAATATATTAGTGGAGACCATAAATATAAAGGTAACCTGCATAACTGGAAACTAGAAATTTGGCATAAAATATTGTATAGGAAATTGATATGTATATATGGTTTAATCACTATGGAATATGAAACATTAAGGTGACTTATATGGTTCTCATCCTACCATCATGGGGAAGTTTAAATGAAATACCATAATAGTTGATTTACTAAATATTCAATACACCATAATTAGGTTCCTAAAAATAGGTATGATGACCAACATACATGGGTCGAGTCAATCTTATCTCACAATGATAATTGGCCAAGACTGAACTACTTGGGGGAATCAGTCTTATTTCTTGTAGTCAGTTTTATCATTTAATGGATAGATATTATCAACCATAATATTTATTTAGTGGCCTATTAAAATGAATCACCATTCCCAAATTATAAAGTTAGGTTCATATATAATTCACAATTGGAATTCATATAAATATAACCTAGTGTTAACATCAATTTTAGAATACTGAAAATTCATATTTAATGATTTTATTGTATGGGTTGTCCATTCCAGTTAATAAGGGAACATACAATATATAAAATATTATTGACACATATTTATTTACACTATAAACATGTCATCACAATTGAGAAACTATTAATGTATCAATAGTGTAGTGACGGGTTAGTTTACTTGCCAACACCATGCAATATGGTAAAAATTATATAGGTTGGTGTAGAAACATTAATAAAATATAATATATAAAAAATTTAAGTAAATATTATATCAAATATTATATAAATAATATTAATAATGATTTAAATCTAAATTATCATATTATAAAAGAATAATATTACATAATTTCTTAGCAACAATATATAACCAAGCATTCTATACAATCAGACGAAAATCATAAACACATAAGGTACATATAAAAACAACATGATGTGTAGGATTAAAAACTACATGGTTAGGAATATATATTGCATTTCATTATCTATGATCTTATAATTATAATTGTAATAATATATCATTGACATTTCCAAAAAACGGTAAAAAATATAATAAGTATTTAAGAATAAAATGGAACAACTATCGCTCAATGTAAAATAAAACCAACTATTATAATGAACACCATGAACATCCATACCATCCCAATAATGATGACATTTTCCCTTTGTATGGGATTATAACTCCCAAACATATCTATTTACTAATGTTCAAAATAGTGTGTGTCTCCCTTATAACAACCCAAAATAGTAAGAGAAAGGAAAAAGAACATTTAATAAAAAAATTTAATTCCTCGGCTTTAATCACATTAAAAAATGTATCGATACTAGTCACCTGATGGATTAATGTGTGACACCCCATAAAAAAGTGTCTTCTCACTATCAGTGAGGGTGTAATGGAGGTATGGTGTGGGGGATATATGCTCATGATTAGTGTAGCCTATTCCTATATGAGATGATTAATAGTGGAATTAGTATAAAAGAAAAGGTATATAAATATAATAACAACTAATAAAAATTCAAATTTTAATGTCACAACACAAAATAAATAAATATTTATGCATGAATGAACATTCTACTATGTTCATGGAATAGTCATGCATCATTTAATAAATAACTGATAGAATAAGTATGAAATATGTATCAAGAGATGTGTCTATAATACATTAAATATATGGATCATTCCTATGATCCTAAGATCCTAGTTAATAATTTAACATCATAATAACCATCCATGATCATAAAGATGAGTCCATGAGGGTTTATCAGGTACACCAGTGCAATGGAAGCTCAAAAATGGTTTTAGAGAAACTCAGGACGTCATCACAAATGGTTTTTAATTCTAACTACTTGTTGTGTAAAAAATACAATAGTGTTTATCAATATCAATATGGTTGTAGATAAATTAATTTTAATATTTTATGATTAGGTTTCATAAAGACACCTAGATAACCATACATGTTTCTGTATATGTCGTCATATCACTAAACATTACCACATGTATATATATGAAAATATAAAAATAGTTATATATACAGATATAATGAAACATTGAGGACCCATGACGTAAGGCCTAAAAAACCATATAACAGTATAAATACATTCATTTATTTAGTTAATTCAATCAACCATGCCATACAACTAGATAACATGTCCGAAATTGTACAAGTATAGCTATTATGTTGGAACTACGTAAAACCCATCACATTCATTTATAATGAGTGTCTCTAATAAGAGGAGTAGTTATGGGTAGTCACCTATATGAAAACATAACACCATTAATTATTCAAGGACCCATGGTACAAGAGACGATGTTATATTATACAATTCATTATATGTATATACAAAAAGTCTTATATAATAATAAATATGTATGATATATTTTCTATTTACTATAGACCGATACACGGAGTATAGTAATGATGAATTTAGTTTTCAAAAAAGGATTTATGTAATCCAATTTATTTTATAATACCCTCCATGGTGTTTTGTATTGATTAAACACAATTAACACTTATAACATCCAGTTTTCCAATTACCACATACAACATGTTTCATCAAAAGGAATCCTCATTATGACACAGAATGTGAGGAAAATAATAAAGATAATGATCCTAGACATGGATTTATATAATAATGAAATCCAATTATATCTCAAGTTGTAATACAATGTAATTAACTATTGATCACATCAATGGGATTACATAATGAGAAAACTAGTAACACTCATTGTATATGTAATAAAGAAATGAGATTGTACTAGGAATTGTGATATAAGGATCCTGATTATCATTGGTGGATTAATACATTTCCATTTCATATGTTTCGTATTAGTATGTAGATTTATTCCATTTACATCATTCATGAAAATTCTATGTATCAAGTATCATTTCATTCCATAATTTTCAATTTATTTTTTATAAGATAATCAATGAATAGATTAATAAATATAGACATTTATGTACAAATTTATTATATATATCAAGTATAAAACTTGTTCCATTACATTTATATGTAATCAAAAAAGCTAGGGTAAGGTCCATTATAATATAAAATTTTAATGTAAAACAATTCATGGAATATATTTAGTAAATGATGTGGTATAAGTGTAGATCATTTCCATTAACAAATATTTATATTTCAAAAGATAATTTTATCTATAAACATGTATCTATTATAACATAATAAATAATTTTAATCAATTTGATGAACACAAACATTGGGAAACATTTGTATAATCCCATTTTGTTAGAGGTATGTCAATGCACATAGAAATATTAATTTTGATTCCTTGACTAATAATTATTTTTAAATCATATTAGAGACATAAAAAATGGTTTTTTTAGTCATGGTATACATCGACACCTAGAGAATTCGATATTTTAAATGATAATATGAATTTAGTCATAAAAATTTAAATAATTAATTTTTCATTTCATAGGTGACACATATAATATCTAGAGCATGAAATACTGGTATATTTCATATACATCACAGTTATTAAGGATAAAGAAATATTCCACCAAACACATTCTTATATCTCATAACTCAAATATTATTGATTTTCTATTTATGGATATTTTGGATAAACAAAATAATTTATCAAACACACTACATATAAATAAAAATAATTATCATGGATTTAGTATGACATATGGATATGTAAATGATGAATGAAGGAAGAGGATCATAGAGAAAAAGTAATATAACTCTAATGCATCTGATCATGCTCAATCTAGTCAGTTGATATAGGATATCCATCCATGCCTATGAGAGAGACCAAGAGAGGGCACGATGAGTGGGGATGCAGTGCATGAGAGAGGTGAAGAATGGAGGTAGAAAAGAAATAATGTAGAAGTGGAAAATGGTAATTTATTTCCCATTATTGAAAATCATTATTGGCCACATGGATTTGTAAATTTATTAATATCCATGAATCATCCACTTCCTAGGATCTATACCATGCACAGTTTGTGCACACAGTAAAGAAAACAATACATTTACTTTTCCTTTTTTTCAATTCAAATTCTCTCTACCCATGTTCTAGGAGCATGGTTATAAAATCCAAGAGCATGAAGTGTAGCTCATCTCTATAATAAAATGAGGAATTCTTACAAGATAATTCATCCTTGGGGGAAAATTATGGAAAACTACATGAGACCCATCTTATAAAAAAATTGTTTCCACTATAGGGTTTCACTATTTGAGAAGTCCACGAGCCCTTGTCTGCCTCTCCCAAAAAGTATGTTTTAGAGCCTGATACTCCATACCCACCTCCAAACACCTAAGTCACATCTGTGTTCTTCAAAATCTAAAAAACACTTTGATGTTTTCAATCGCTCATATTTACATTATGAAGAATAATTTATAATATAACTGAACCACCGAATAGGAAAATTCAAATTCCCTTGGAAAATTCCATGTTATGATCACATGAAATTATATACTATTTATTATGATTAAAGTATTAGTGATAATAGTATTCTTGAATAATTAAAATTTACTAATATTTCATGGGATTCCATTTATCCTGAAATCGAATGTAACATAATATAGTCAACAAAATACTTATTAAGGGTAGATAATAAATTATTAATTGGGTCACTAAATCCCCCCAATAAGATATTTCACCCATAAAATTATGTTTCATACATAGGGATTAAAAGATTTGTTACATTTGTTTTTGGATCTATTCAGGTTCCCACATTTGAACATCATACATATGTTTTATATAAAGATCATTAACATTGTGAGTCATCTTGTTGTGTAGAGAATTTTGTATATTTTCAATCATATTCAACATGTCATCCTCATAAGAGATATAATTCTCTAAATATATTACATTTTAATTAATTACAAGTCTAGTATTTTTTATATACTTCTTCAGTAGTGGTACATATAACACATCATGAAATTTTTATAGGATTAGTTGGAGATAAAGTCAATATTTTAAAACTATGATGCGATCAAGAATCTCAAATATTACAATATATATTAAAAATTGATTCCCATTATTCAAACATATTATGATTCTCTTCCATAGTGCTATTTATTAAAACAGTTTATCATCATCGTAAATCAATGGTCTGATTGATGGAAATAAAAATAACTCTTCTATGAACTCTAAAATTCATTAATTTTATATTTATTGGTTTTCAAAAATAATAACATTCAAATTACCATTTTAGATAATAGAATCTTCTTTAATATACTACATCTTAGGATGCAGGTGTTCTACATCACTTTCTGAAAAATGTTTTTTATCGAGTACATTGGATTCATTCCTGGAAAATAATATTGTTAGAGAATAAAAATATAGGATGATACATGCCACATATTTCATTGATGTCCATAGATCACATTAGAAATATATCATAAAGTGTCTGTATATTATGAAATAATTTGACATTATTATGAGAATTAAATGTAATAATAAAGACAAATTATTTTTTTGTGTATGATGAAGAATCATCCAATGTATTGAGGTGAATGATGAATATTTATTATATACAATGAATAGTGGTGTTCCATGATACTCAAAACTTCTCAAATGTATACATTTGTATAGTGATCATGTGAGATGACATATGGAATGGAAATGATGTTATAAATATTTGTAAGGATATCCACTAAAACACATATAAGAATGATCACATTGGACTTATTTTGAAGTCCAATGGCGAAATCCATATTATTGATTTTTAATTTTTCATGTTAGTATATGAAAGGGATTAATCATCATTTTTGTCTTTCACACACTTCCATCAAAGAGATTCTCACCATTTACATTGACGTATATTGGAAATCTCTATCTATATTTGTCACGACAATAGTTTTCTCAGATATATATTTACATTTTTGTGCATCCTGGGTGAATGGAGAATATTGTGCTATATGTATCATTTTGTAGCTCTTTATTATTCTGTAGATATGATTGAATGAATGTTCTTTAACAAAATACCATAAATCATTCATAATTAATATGTAACTGAATTTTTTACACATTTTCTATGGAATAATTCTTATTCTATATCCATACATTATCCATATACTATTTCATAATCTTCTCAATAAGTAATATAAGAGCAATAGTTTGAGAACGAAAGGAAAAATTTCAATTATTCGTGACTCCAATAAATATCCAATTCATGTGAAATAACAGCAAATACTTCTTAATCCTCATCATATATAATTTTGTAGGATCATTTCTAATGAAATCATATTGAAATTTGTTTTCCATCTCATAATGGTTGTGTATTGGCCAATAATAATCCTTTATTTGATCTAACCATCTTCTATGGTGTATCTTAATCATCGTATATGTAAATAAATATTTATATACCTTATGGGTTGTATATATATATATATATCACTTCTTTAAATTGAGGTCAATTATCAAAAATTTCAATTAGTAAATTACTATTGTCAACTAAATATCATGCATCAAATATTTATTTTAAATAATATAGTAATTTATTGGTTCAAATACTATGATATATTAATTCTTTATGTGTATAATGAAAAACCACTACTTTGATGCATCACTCTTAATAAAAATTGCTTCCCCACTTCTGTGTATAATGAGTATATAAACTATGGTGATTATCTTATTCATCACCTTGAATCTATCTACAAACTCATATATCTAGTCATTCTTTACACAGTTATATGTAATCATAGTTACTAGGATTTAAAATATTTATATTTTTCTCAAAAATCATTGAGAGTACAAAAAAATAAAATGAAACTATGTATATCTATCTCATGTTGTGTTATAGGCCAGTCATTATGACCTTTGTGATTGAATGGTAGATTGATATCACTTTATAGTTTATAACATTCCCCATTAATTATTATGTATCAATCAAGAAGATAATTTTAATATACATTTCATATAATTTCCCTTAGCCAAAATTTTTACATATCATAAAAATATTTACTATTTCCTCTTTTTTAATTTATATAAGATTACCATTCAAAAAAATAATAAAATTGACATATTTACAAAATATATAAAGACTCATTTTATTTGTAATATAATAATAGTTGAAGAATTTGGTAGTCTAAATAGAATAACGCAGAACTAGTAGTTGTAGTCACATATATGAATGGTATTTTTTTTAATTACCTGCTTGTTCATGTCAAACTAATGATATCTTAAGCAATGGACCACATTAGATATGTATGAGATCCACATATCAAATCGAAAAAGTCTTCAACCTGTGGTAGATTATACTATTCCTTAATCATGAACCTTTTTAGTTCAGGATTAATGAAAATAAAGGCATAGACTCGTCCTTCTTCTAGTGAAAGATGAATAACACACCCTCTAATGAAGAACACTTTCATATGAACTATATATCCATATGTTCTTGTAAATTTCATCTTCATTTCATCTAGTTCAATTGGGTAATTCTATCAAGGAGTATTCTATATCTAAAAAAACAAGGGTATGAATTCAATTATGAACTAAACATATTAGTGAATAGGATGATGTATCTATTCATTGGTCAATACATCAGTATAATTCAATATAATTGGAAATCTCTCGAGAGAGGTCCTCTCCATTGATTCAATCAGTTGATCATAATAATCTAGACCATATCGACACAATATCCATGTTTGTAAAGATGATTCCATAAGTGACTCAAACACCTGCCTAGACATGAATATAGTAGGTGGTAATCTAATATATTAATGTTTATTTACTTCTACTTGAATCTACTATAGAATCTATATATAGAAAACAAAACCCTTCCCTAAATATCTTTGAATTATACTGAATGGATTAATTCATGGCTTTCTTGGAGACTAACCACACATATATCAATTGGGGAAGAGTTATTTAATTAAGGTAAAAGCATCAGTCAATTAGTAGTTTTAAAAGATATCATGAACTCTGTATTTTACAATGATGTTTGAATAGATCTACTAAATTATCATGATATGAATGAGTGAAAAAAAATATCATCAAATATGTTATTTGATTTCAATGAATGGAAAATGAGTACTCATTCACTATTTTATTCTAGTAACATTTATATAATATACATTAAATTATTCTATGGAATAAAATACTGGTATTAGTACATGTATAAAAGGTAAAAAATAATCCTAGATGATGTAATTCATAAATTATGTGAAGAACCTAACATATGAATTACTATGATTTTTTTAATATACATAAATATTATATATTGGATATATTACATAATTATATTCATTTATTTCTGTTTTCAAAATCCATCACAGTGACTTTCAAAGAGATTGTGAATTAACTAAATCTTATATCATGATAGTGTCAAACCATTTTCATAGTAAGGGACCATTAACCATTCACAGAAAAGATGGAAAATATATAAAAGACCAAAACATTTTTGGGGTACCACCATTATATGAATCTGATCTAAAACAAAATACAGTTTTAGTATCTTTTTTGGTAAATATTTCACAGAAAACAAAAAAATATTCATATTATCCAAATGTTAATATATTATCGTTTAAAAATACATATCCCATACAATGTTATCTACAATTTTTACTATTAATTTTTATCATAATTATAGTGACTCAACCACAGTCATCTAGGAGATAGTGTTTTATATCAATTTCATTGGGATGATTAAAAGGAATAAAAACCCAAAGTAATGATTATTTTAGTCGACATAGTAAACCAGATACAAAAATTAGTATTTTATTAAACATTAATAAAATAATTACATTTAAAATTTCTAATTATATTTTATTAAAACATTTTTTATTATTTTATATCAATGTGTATTATTTATATTGTTATTTTTGTATTCTTGTGGAATGAAAACATAATATCATTGAGTATAAATGCTCATTAAGGGTAAAGTATAGAGGAAACAATAATTAATTAACAGAATTAATAATTATAACTTGGTAATAAATTAAACTCACATGATATATAATCAATAAACTTAGAAGGAAGTCCTTAAACTCTATGGTAAGGTGATAAATCATAACACATGCCATTCAAATGAATATATAATTATTAATCAATATGGTAATGTGAGAAACTGAAACACAAGGCATTTATTAAATTAACAAAAATGAAATGTGTTTATAGATATTTTGACATAAAACTTATTTAATAAATAATAACCGAAATATCATTAATGAAAATTCATAATTATTAGATTCCATGTTTCTTAGGAACATTGAATCCTTACCATAAATACCCTTCACAAGACAGTTTAAATAATAATTGTTACAAACCAATTTTTTTTGTCCTACCATAACTCTTCTTTCTACCTATTTTAAATTATAGTTTTTATCATACTTCTTACTATTGAAAAGGTTTGGTCCAACCATTTATAATCCAGTGAGACATCCAATTCATAGAGGATATTTTATTAACTACTCACCACACCATTGGGATTACCATAAACAGTCCCCAACCCATGTCTCACATGTTTAAATCATTCCTCATATCGAATAAACAATATGTTAGATAAAATAACAATATTGACTAATGAATTATCATCTATCTATATTTCCCCAAGTACTCAAATAACAGAGAATGTAAAAACAATATGAAAAATAGTATATCGTTTAGGAAATGAAGCTATCTGTGAAAAATGATATGTAATGTTAGGATAAATTTAATTTTTAATGAATAAAGGAAACTAAATATTACAAGGGGACTAAGAGGAATCTTTGAATTGAATGTGAATACATTATATTCCCAAAAAAATCATAACTCATCCCAAGGTAGTATAATAATGGTATTAATACAGCACATCCCATGTCGAGTAAAAATTAATGCTTGTAGTCATTGATGGATGAAAGTAAAAATAAAATATCATTTAATTACATTTAGGGATAAAATATAAATTAATAGTGAAACAAATTGTTACAAAACCTATTTAAAATACTTTACAAAGGAAATAATTTTTTTAAAAAATATATAAAAATTACCTTATGAATCATTAAAATAAAGAATTATATTAATGATTGTGGGTAAATCCATACATATCATACAAAATAAAACAAATATTCCATTTACATATCAAAAGGGTCGAAAATTTAGTTCTTCATAAAGTGACAAGAATAGTTCTTGTAAAGAAACGTAAAATAAAAAAATTATAAAAGTTCCTTTTAATAATTAATTTAAATAATTATTTTTTTAATGTGGTTTTCAAAAGAATGTTTCTTCTATAAATAAAGAGATAAATGATGTTAGGTTTTTTACAAGAATTTTATAACGACAACTTCCAGCTCCAGATTATGTGTTGGGTAGTTATGATCATTGATCATCAAATATCATGAGACATAGGTTATCAAGTTATCAATTTTCATTAGTACACAACCAAAACCTTTCTTTGAAGCATCAATGTATATCACAAAATATTCTACACTATTTGGTAGTGTTAGTAGAGGTGTAGTTATTATAAATTTAATTTAATCCTTCATGCTTCCCCAAAATTATTTCGTCGAGACATACATTACCCTGTTCCTTTTTAACATATTTAGGGGGATGAGAATCGTGAGAAAAATCTCACAAAATGTCAGTAGTACCCCCACTAATCCAAGAGAACTGAATATTTCTGTGACATTAGAGGTCCTGGGATATTCTTGAATCTTCTTTGATTTTCTAGGGTCCATAAACTTTTCTCACTTGCGGTCACATGTCCCAAGAATGTGACTTTCTTCATCCAAAAGACCCAATTGATGAACTTTCACATACAACATCTCCTTTCTCAATGTCGGTAACACAAGTCATAGATGTTCTTCATGTTCCTCCTTACTATTGTAGTATATGTGAATATCATTAATAAACACAACTGAAAATTTGTTGAGGTAAAGTCTAAAGACTCTATTCATTAAATCAATGAAGATTGAAGGAGAACTATTAAGTCTAAAGGGAATCACCTGAATCTTTTAGTGCCCATACCTTGTACGGATGGTCGTATTTCGAATATCTTCCTTCTTCACCTTTAACTGATGATATCTAGAATATAGATCCACCATTAAAAATTATTGAGCTTATATTAACTGATAGAACTAGTTTTCAATCCATGGAAGAGGATACCAGTTCTATATAGTGATCTTGTTAAGTTACTGATAATAGATACATAACCACATTGTTCTATCCTTCTTCTTCATAAAAGATCACTGGAACACCACATGGTGATACACTCGGGTGTGTGAACCCTTTTTCCAGATGCTCTTGCAGGTTCTTCTTCAACTCCTCTAGTTTGATAAGAGCCATCCTATAGGAATACATTAAGATGATTGTAGCTTTGAGTACGAGTCCTATTTAAATCTCTAACTATTGATTCAGGGGAATTCTGTGTAACTCTTCTGGAAATACATCATCATATTCCCTCACGATGAGAAATTCTTGCAATGTTGGCACATTCATTTGACCCAACCATTTGGGAGAGGTATGCTTCATCATAGGAAATAAACAGCCACATTGTTGTAATACTTTTCATAGAGATTCATGATCTTCCTTACGTTTTTATATTATCATGATAAGGTTCAAGAAATTTAAAATATATTTCCTTTAATCAACAGTTTATACAAGCTCTATATAACAAGATCCAATCAATTCCCATTATAGCATTGAATACCACAAAGGGATGTATTAAAATATTTGAAAGAAGAATCATCTCACATACACCCCGATGAGAAGAGTCAACCACTTGGGTTGCCCTGATTTAACCACCTGTTGTTTTTATAAATATCTATACTTCAAGGTTTCAAGGCATCATTTCTATAACTCTAGAAAACTTCCAATATATAATGTAATCTGTAGACCCAGAATCAATTAAAACTATCCCCCCCATGAGTAAATAGGAAGTTTACCTTGTACGAAATCATTATCTTTATCGAATTCAACATTAGTGATGGTAGAATCCTTACCCTGTTCTTTTTTCTTTCGAGGAAGAAAACAAAAATTACCCTAGAGAAATAGATGTTTAGTGCACTGGCCTACATATTTCCCTATCTCCCTATAGATGTTTCATTGAACCATGGGTGGTTCTCTCCGTTCTTCGGATAAATTCTCCTTCCTTTTCATTTCTTTTTGACACTCTTGAGTTTGGTGTCCTTATTTACCACACTTGAATCACTTCTCCATCCCATTGATACAGTTCCCATGGTTTAACTTCCCACCTTTTTGATGTGTGGTTTGTTGAGTTTTCTTCCCACCATTTTCATTAGATCCTCCAGCTCGAAACTCCATCATTAGTTTCGTATCCCCATATCCATTGGACCATTCTTCCAACATCATCTCCAATTTGAGATCACACTAATAAAATTCTTCATAACTACCAAATTCACTAATTTCAAGAGTGTAAAGACCCGGAATTTCCATGTATTTTTTTAAAAATATATGGGAATTTTACGAGTCCAGGAAAATTGATGGCACGTGAGTCCAAGGACCAGAGTGCCTGGAATGAATTTATGATCATTATTTCAGGTACGTTCAGTAAATGTGCAAGATGGATTTCTCTAAAATTTGGAAAGGTGCTTGGAATTAAAATATGAGTGGACCATTGAACTCACAGCACCGATATTCACTGAAAAAGACATTCACTGTGATGACAGTTGTTCGAGGGTGGAAGTTAGTTTCTGGGTTGTTCATTTAAGAATAAAATAAAAATAAAAGTGTATGTCATTTTTATTTTTATTTTCAACGCCCATGTGGGTGTTGGGAGGTGGGTCCCCCCACTGTCGTACAGCCCCATCGCCCCCGCATTCTTCCCCTTTCCCTCACAGCACCCCCATGGCTGAGCCACACCGTGGCCCCCACAGGCTCTACAGCCCCTCGCATCTCGCCAAACCTCCACGCAGACCAGGAATTACCCAGCTGGTCGGGTCGGGTCGACTTGAACTAGGTAGACCCGTTCTAGGTCAGGGAAGGTCAATCTAACCGCGTCGGACAAGACCCGGACTCACTATGAATCTTTACGCTCTTTTGGTAATAACATTGGAACCAGAAGTTCGTTTGACGAACCATCAATGGATCTAGAAATCATGGAGTGAGATGGAATATTTGAGTATACTCCATAATAGTTTTGGATTCATATGGGAAATTGACACGTTGGATCGAGCATGAATCCAACCGGGCCCCCAAGACTGAAAGACTAATAACACACTGTCTGTGTGTCTGTTTGATGCATCATCTATTTTGTTGAGACCCCGATGATGTGGTAGACCATTGAGATACTTCTTTGTTGACTTCATGACATTTTGAGTATCGACTAGTAGCTCTTGGAGCAGATCCTCCCGAAGATGAGCAAGCTTTGTGCGGAAACCTAGTAGTTAGCTGAGACCTGGTGATAACTGGCCATTATGACTCGGAGTGACTCGACTAGTCCAGTGGGGCACCCCTTGGTGTCATGGAATACCCACAGTGGGGAGCACCTTGGGGCCACAACAGACCCTTGTTACTCGACAGGAGGAGTACCTCAGCAGGCTACGAGGGGGGTCACGCTTGATAGCATAGTAGACCCACGGTGGGGAGTTCACATGCTGATACTGCAGATCCACAGTACTCGACGGGAGGAATACCTCAGCAGTCCAAAGTTAGTGGGATGTGTGATTGGTTTTGCGATAGTCCCACTTTTCATGATAGAGGTGGAGTTCTCCAAGATCTGAGGATTAAACAATGTGATTGGGGATGTTACTTGTTACTACCCCCTAGAATAAAATCCTAGTTTATGCGGAGTCAATTTTTCTGGGTTTTCATCATGATTGAAATGGATCACATGATGACTTAATTATATGTATGGGAATATACCTAAGTATCATTACCAATTGATTTAATTATTTGTGGTTTTTCCTTGATTGGTTTTGTGAGACCTTGAGTGTCTCGGGGTCCCTACTGAGAATGTTTATTCTAACCCCTACATGGGATATTCCCACAACATGTTGTGTTGGATGCTGATGACATTCAATGCTGACTGAGTCTTAGAGTACTAGGACGGGATGGTACATGGAGTTGGACCATACGGCAAGTCGGTGCGTGGAGGATATGATCGGACGTGGAGTGATGAGAAGGAGATCTATACCTACCCTTTAGGTAGGAACCCTAGAGGAAGATCTAGTAGATTTCTTCCTTTATCATTCAATTATATTTTATCACTGTTGTACTTGTACTTTTTATTTGGGCTTGTATTATGGCCCCTTTTACTTTCAACACTCTTTTGTAATTCATTTTACTTGGTATCTTGTCTAGCTGTTTGCTTCATTGTGTGTTCGTTTACATGTTATAATGTAAATTACTTCCTAGTTTTATGGAATTACGCCATTGGTGCTACTCACCAACCCCAAGCCTATGGAAAGAGGGATTGGGGTAGTCAGGTCACATGCCCCGGGGGACGGGACGTGACAAATTGGTATCAGAGGAGTTGGTTGTACCGTAAAAGTAGGACTCATGTCTTTTGTGTGAAGAAATAGTGTTAAGTGTAGTGAGTGTGGTTTTCAGTTCTGGGAGTCCAGTGTTGGTGTGGCGACCGACGTGTCTATACACCAAGACCCTGACTACTGATTTCTGACATAGTGCACAAAATCAATGATTGCATGCCTGTTTTAAAAAATTTTCTTTATGTCATCTCACCAGGTCAGCTCACCAGGTATAACTTTTAACTGAATCGTACTTGTTTATTTTCCGAATGCCTCCACACAGATACCTGGCTAGAGTTCTCAGAGTTCTATGCACTAATTTCCCACCGAGCAACGAGGCCTCGGTGTAGGTCCCTATTCCAGTAGAGCCATCTGCAGAGGCACTAGCAGTACCTTTCCTCATGGGGACACAAATTACACCATCCCCAATAGCAGATGGTGAACGATTCTTGAGTGCATTTCATGAGTTATGGAATCATGGTCCACCCATTTTTAGGGGAGATACAGACCCACAGGCAGTTGAGGATTGGATGGAGGCTTTGGTGAGATTCTTCCGTCTTTTAGGGACACTAGCCGATCTCATGGTGACCATGGCCACCATCCTTCTACATGAAACAACAGGAAAATAGTGGATCTTGATGATCCTATTCCACAATGAGGTGGCACTTCACTGGTAAGACTTCGAGAAAAAAAGTTTTTCCCAAAAAATATTCATGTAGTCTGCATACATGAGCTACTTCATCTGTAGTAGGGCAGCATGATTGTATATCAGTACTCAGCGATGTTCACTGATCTCTCAAAAAACTCCACAGATATGTTGTGGGACACATTCTTCAGGGCCCATTCCATCGAGCAGGAACTCAAGAAGGAGATCAGGGATTCTGTGGTCTCAAAAACCATCCCGACGCAGGTGGGAGTGTTACAGAGGACCCTCATTGTGGAGAGTTTCCGTACAGAGTAGACACTAGCTGCGATACCCACTACCAGTCATCACGTAGTGGAGTCTTCTATAGATGGCAGTAGATAGACATCACATAGGTCTAAGAGGACCAGACCTATAGGTGGATGCCCGCATGACTCATGATAAGTTGTGCGGGGAACCCGAAGATGAGGCAGACATGCAAGGAGTGGGAAAAGTTTCAAATCCTGCAGGTAGGTTCACATGGATTGTGACTGTCCGACCTGACATTCGTATGATCAGAAAATGGTCGAAGGACCACCTACGCAAAGACATATATTCGATTGAGGTGGTCCGTAGGGAGCAGGAAGACGTGGAAGAGGAGATGGTCATGTAGCTATCGGTGTTTGGCCATTCCGGATATTAACACCACCACCAACAAGAGGTCCTACCCGACCACAGGGAGAAGGTGGACGGGGATAGCTCGGATCCCAGAAGGTAAGGCCTATGACGACGGTGCTCTGGAGATGATACAAGGTATGATCAGTGTCTACTCAACCTTAGCTATAGTAGTTATAGAAACAGGTGCAAGTAATTCTATTATTTCTACTACCCTCGTTCAGAGATCATAGATTCTGACGGATCCATTGGCTCGATCCTTATGCCTTGATACACCTATGTGAGAAGATTCGACTATTACACACTATTGTCGGTAGTGTGAGTTTACTCTATGAGGAAAGAGCTTCGACTGGGATCTCCTAGTAGCGGCGTTGAGGCCTTACAACGTCATCATGGGTATAGACTGGTTATCTACAGTCCATGCTCAGATTCAATGTATTAGGCACAAAGTGCGGTGGGTCCTCGTGGATGGTACTAGGTTTTCCTTCCTCGGCGAGAAGGGAGCCTTTGCAGCATAGGATGGATTTGATTGGAGGATAGTGCAGCCAATCAATCATTAGTTGGATAGCCTCACCCTTAGAGATGCTGATGTCAAGATTCTATGTTATCCTATAGTGGTGTACAATACACGGCTTTTTTCCCTGTGGATGTCCCAGGTCTACCTCCACATAGAGAGGTGTACTTTTACATTTACTTGTAACCCGAGATGCACTGATATATAATATTGCATAACTTATGTCTCCCACAGTGCTTCATGAGCTGAGGGTATAACTGGAGAACTTGTAGAGGAAGGGATTCATTTGGCCTAGTGTTTCTCCCTAGGCTTCCCTGATTCTTTTCGCCAAGAAAGTCGATGGGAGATTGATGCAATGTGTTGACTATTGGCGCCTGAACCAGGTGACCAGGAAGAACAAGTACCCACTTCTGAGGATTGAAGAGCTCTTTGATCAGTTGAAGGGAGGATGGTGGTTCTTGAAGATAGATCTCAGATTAGGTTATCTCCAGATGAGTGTTCGAGATGAGGATGTGTAGAAGATGACATTCAGATGTCATTATAGCCACTATGAGATCTTGGATTTACCTTTCGGCGTATCCAATGCTCTAGCAGTGTTCATGAGACTCATGAACATGATTATTGAGCCATACCTTGATTTTTTATTCTTAGTCTTTATCGGAGACATTCTGATTACTCGACTATTGAGGAGGTGCATGCCTACCATTGTGGGTAGTACCAGATACACTCCGAGAGAATCAGCTTTATTTTAAGCTCTTGAATTTCCTATTCTGGATCTGATAGTATCTTTTTCTAGGAAATGTCATTTCGGAGGCTGGAGTTGCAGGGGATTCAACAAAGATGGAGGTAGTACGTGCTTGGTAGCCACCCTGCAATGTGACCAAAGTACGATGTTTCTCAGGTTTGGTGGGATACTACCGATTATTTGTGCTAGGTTTCATTCGAGTTGCAGCACCAATATCAGCCTTGATGAAGAAGTGGAACCCTTTTTGTTGTTAGATAGATACCAGGGGAGATTTTTAGAGCAAAGTTAGAGGAAAACTAGTGCCCCCATCATGAGGCTTCTAGAGGAAGGAATATGGTACGTAGTCTACTACGATGCATCAGTGACCGGACACATATGTGTCCTGATACAAGAGTGAGCAGTGATCACATATGGTTCATTACAGTTGAGACAACATGGGAAGAACTACGCTACCCATGACATAGAGTTAGAAATAGTGGTCTTTAAATTTATGATGTGGTTATAATATCTAATGGACGATCATTTTACCATGTACTCAGATCACAAGAGTCTCTGGTATATCTTCTCCCCGAAGGACCTGAACCTGGGACATCGATGTTGGCTTGAGTTCCACAAGGACTATGACTTAGAGATAGTCTATACTCTTAGGAAGGGTAACATTGTTGCAGATGCACACAGTAAGAGATCTGTTATACAACTACTAGGTGAGGCGACATAGCAGGTGGCCACTTTTCAAATACCATGTGTGGATAGTGAGGGTGTAGCTTCTCTATAGTAACATACATTCACTCCCCCACTCATCAGTGAGTCAGGGAGGCGCAGTGTGGGGACGTTGTCATTGAGACATGACATGCTTAAATATACACAGGGTAGGCACATAATGGATTGTCTGGAGGTGGAGAGCATGTTATCCTCTTCAGAGGATGTACCATGGTACCAGTGTCACTTCAAAAAGAAATGTTATAGGAGTTCCACACATCCAATCTAGCGGTACATCTAGGATTTTCGAAGATATGTAGGACCTATGAAGACAGAACTAGTGGCCTAGAATGAAGAATGTAGTTGCAGGGTTTGTCTCTCGATGCTTCACTTCTCTGTAAGTGAAGGGGGAGAATATGGTACCGTTAGGATTGCATCATCCTTTAGAGGTCCTATAGTGGATGCGGGATGGGATATCCATGGAAATTGTGATATGTATTCCACGTATATCTAGGGGACATGACTTGATTTAGCTGATCGTTGACCGACTCACCATATCAGCTCACTTCCTACCGATCTGAGATCATTGTTCAGTAGAGAGCTTTTAATGCCTCTATGTGAATTAAATTGTGCAGCTATATAGAGTACCCATGTATATTTTCTCCGATTGTGATAAACGTTTTACTTTCCGACTATGGAAGGGGTGGCTGGAGGCTTTCAGGACGTATTTTTGTTTGAGCACCGCCTTCCATCCTCAGACTGATGGTCAGACTGAGCGGACAATTCAGACCCTTGAAAAATGCAATGTTCTTGTGTTCATTACTTTAGTTGCAGCTGGGAGGATCAGTTTCCTTTGGTGGAGTTTGCGTACAACCACATCTATCACTCCACCATTGGGATGACACCTTTTGAAGCATCATACGGGAAGCCTTTCAGATCACCCTTGTGCGGGTCTGACCTAGGGAGTTTGAACTAGTGGGAATAGATATGGTATAGGCTACCATAAAGAATTTGTGTGTCATCCTAGAGTGGGTTATAACTGCACAAAGAAGGCAGAAGTCATATGCCAACAGGAGACAGAGACCACTAGAGTTCAAGGATAGCGACCATGTCTATCTATGTGTCTCACCTCGATGTGGTTTGTTGAGATTTGACCTTGGAAACAAGTTATCTCTAAAGTTCATTAGACCTTTTCAGTTCCTCAGTAGAGTTGGAAAGGTGGCATACCGATTAGCTCTTCCACCTCAGTTCACCAGGTGCATGACTTCTTCCACATATCTGAGCTGGGGAGATACGTGCAAGACCCTTCTCACATCATCGACCATGGTAATATGGATGTAAATGATGGGGATACTTTTAAGGAGGTTCCAATAGAGATTGAGGATCGACAGGAGGAGGTACTTTGTATAAGGTCGATACCATTTTTGTGCATCCGCTCTTAGCACGAGAACCTTCATAAGAGCACATGGGAGAGGAATGCTCAGATGTGTGCTTAGTACCCCCACTTGTTTCCTTAGTTTGAGTTGCGGATTATAGATACGTAAAGCCTAAGGTGGGAAGAATGTAAAGAACCTGAATTACTACGTAATTTCTTTTAAATATATTGGATTCTTATGAGTCCTCAAAAATCAACAGAGCGTGATTACGAGGCCTGAAGTGCCCAGAATGAATTTTTGACCATTATTTCGAGTATGTTCAGTAAACGTGCGAGTGTTATTTTCCTAACTTTTGAACCGGTGCTCGGAATTAAAATAATAGGGCACCATTGAACACGCATCGCTTGTATTTTCTTAAGAAGACTTTCACCTCAACGACAGCTGGTTCAGGGTGAAAGTTAATTTTATTGGTTCTTCATGTATGAAGAAAATAAAAATACAAGTGTTGAATTTTTTTTATTTGCTACACCCATGTGGGTGTTGGAAGGTGGGGTCTACAAGAACTAAACCTTCATGTGGAAGTTGAGGTGTGGATACCACCAAACCATAACCTATCACGAGAGGTTATGGTGGTGGGGACCACTTGAACCATAACCTCCCTTGAGAGGTTATGGTTGTGGAGGCCCCCCGGCACTAAAACCCCCTTTAATTGAGAGAAACTCTCAACCGCCCCTGATTAATATAAAGGAGAATCTTTACTTCTGCCACATTAATTGTGAAAATGCACATACCTATAATTATGCCAACCCCCATGCTTTAATTATTCCACCCACTATAATTAATGATACATTTTGAATTCTGGAAACAAAAAAAATAGATTACATAATATATTATTTTGGAACACTTTCCATTTTTGTGGATCATTTAGAGAAAATCTCACCACTGTAGAACTACTTCTCCGAACGAAGAAAGTGTTATTACAACAATGAGCGCCAATGAAGAACACCAACCCCATCTTTGAACTTCTTCATCGATATGTTCTGCAACGTAGGACATCTTCAACAATGACTAACAGACGTTCATCTTTTCCAAATGATTATTCTTCTTCCCCGTGACTCCATCGATGAATCAACCTTAGGTAGGGGGTTTATTAGCATGGTTATACATTCCTTGATTTCTTTTGTGGTTTGGGAGAAAATCATTGCGAAGGTTGAAAAATTTGATGTTCATTGTTCTTTTTCTTGTTGAGCCAAATTCTACCACCCTAAACATGAAGGGTGCATGCCAATCCAAAATGGCCCGACCCCTCTGCTTCTCTTCATTGGTTTACTCTTCGAAATGGAGGATGGAGACGAAGATGATGAAGTGGACGAAGGAAACAGCACCGCCACTGTGACCCGCGCCGCCCCCACGGTGCTCTTTCATCCCAACTGAACTAGGCCGCACCAATGCAACGCCCCGACCGAATCTACTAGCGCCCCTCGCGGTGCCCCAACAGAACTGAACTGCACTCCCACGGTGCCCTAGCCAAACAACCTTGCTCCCATCGCGGCACCCCGACTGCACCGGCCCACGCCCCGACAGAGCCTCGGCTAAACTGGTGCACGCCTCTCATGGTGCCCAGGCCACACCGGCATGCTACCATCGTGGTGCCCCCGCTGAACGGGCCTTCACCCCTCGTGGCACCCTGGCAGAACCGGCTGACGCCCCTTGCAACACCTTGGCTGAACCGGCCTTTTCCCCTTAGGGCCCTCTGGCCGAACCGGCCCCCTTCCCCCGCGGTTCCCCCGTGGTGCCCCCGTGGATGAGCTGCCCCGTGGACCGCATGGGCTCTGCGGCCCCTCACGGCTCGTGAAGCCTTCCAGACCTCCCAACAGACTAGACCTGACCTAGCGGGTCAGTCCTAGTCGACCTAAACCGGGTCGACCCATGCCAGGTCGGGGGCGCGTCGGTCTGATCGGGTCGGACTACACTAGGGCCCACTATGGCCCTTTACGTTCATTTGGCTATAACTTTGGCACCAGAAGTATGTTTCATTAACCATCAGCATTTCTTGAAATCATGGAGAAAGATGGTCCCTTTGGGTATACATCACTTTAGTTTTGGATGGAGATGAAAAAATGTCATGTTGGATCAAGCATGAATCCAATATGGTCCCTGAGACAAAAAGGCTAATAACCCATAGACCATGCATCTGTTTGATTTGCCATATATTGATTTGAGACCTATATGATGTGTCAGACAATTCAGATAATTTGTCATGGGACTTCATGAAAGTTGCAGTATTGACCAGTGGCTCATGGAGCGGATCGTCCCGGAGATGAGCGAGAGTAGTGAAAATACATAGTAGTTCGAAGAGAAATTCTGACTACTGACTGTTTCAGAGCAGAGTGACATGGTTAGTCCAGTGGGGAGTGCCCTGGTGTCTTGAAAGTCCCACAGTGGAGAGTGTTTTGGTGTTAGGGCAGACCCACGGTACTCGACTGGAGGAATACCTCAGCAGGCTACGAGAGATAGCACACTTGGTGATGCGGCAGACCCACATTTGGGAGCATTCATGGTGACACAGAATATACATGGTACTTGACATGAGGAGTACCTTAGTAGTCCCAAGTTAGTTTCAAGCGCACCTGGTGTCACGACAGGCCCATTGTACTAAATAGAGGAGGAGTTCTCCAGTAGCCGAGGTTTTGACAATGTGACTGGGGATGTTACTTGATACTACCCCCTAGAAAAAAATCCTGGTATGAGCTGAGTCAGGTTTTTTGTGTTTTCCTCATGATTAATATGGATCACTTCATAACATAGGTATATGTATGGTTATATACCGATGTAGGGTTATCTGTTGATTTCCTTCTTTTTGGTTTATCGTTGGTGGATTTTGTGAGTCCTTGAGGGTCTCGGTGTCTATACTGAGTATCGTTATACACACCCCTACACAGGAAATGCCCATACCTTCTTCTATTTGATGAAGATAAATAAAAACACTGATTGAGGCTGGGTGTAGCAGGACTAGATAGTACATGGAGGTGGACTATACAGTTAGTCGGTTCATGGAGGATACGGTCAGACATGGAATGATGAGGATGTGAAATGTACCAAACCTTCTGGTAGGAACCCTGGAGGACGATCCAGTAGTTGCCTTCCATTATCATTCAGTTGTTTTGTAGCACTATTTGTACTTGTAATTTTCAGTTGGCCTTTTATTCTGGCCACTTTCACATTTATCACTCTTTCGTTATAGAGTTTAATTTGTGTTTCATCCATCTGTGTGCTTTCTTGTGTGTGTGTTTACAAGTTATAAAGGCAGATCTTTCACAGTTTTAGGGAATTACGCCTTTAGTGATAGTCGACAGCCCCTATAATATGGAAGGCTGGCTTGGGGTAGTCACAGAACGGGCCATGAGTGACAAGTTGGGAGAAATATCCATTAAAAGTTGTGTCATTAATCCACTAAAGAATCTATCAATTTTTCTATCATTGTTGATAACAAAATCCAAAGCGTACCTTAAAAGCCTTGTGAAATTCACTTTATAGGTTGTGATAGATTATCCTTATTTTTTCTTGAGCTCTAAGAATTATCTCTCCATTTTCGAGCAAATAGATCTTGTGAAATACTTCTTAAAGAACATTATCTTACTATCTTCCAATTACATCTCTTCAATTACCTCCCTTGGCTTGTTATTCTTAATCAAATCCCACAATTGATCAGCCTCCCCATCTAGATGAGAAAAAGTTATATTCACCTTCTCTATCATAGAACAATGTAGAAAAAAAATATCTTATCTATAGAGTTGACCCATTGATCCACAGCTAATGGATTAGAAGATTCACTATACATCATGGTCGTTACCTTATAAAACATTCGATAGTCAGTTTCTACCCCTTTTGGTGATGGGAGTCGTTATCCATTATTATGGTTAATGTTCATAACTAGAGACAGTTGGGTAAGTATCACCATGATGTTCTGATCTCCACCTCCCAAATCATTGGGGATTTCATTCAAGAAAACATTTCATTGTCCCTCGCATGATTTGTTGGCCTAGATTCTCTTTATTCCCAACATTTTATAAAATAGAAAATGTAATAACAAATGATATTTCAACAAGTCATGAATAACTTATTCATTGGTTTGTTTTATACTAAAAACATGACAAATGGGGTCCCTATGTAAATATTATTGTGTGCATATTTGTACTTAGTCTCATATTAGTGTTTTTCTCTAGGGTTCACTAATCTCAATTCCAAAATTAAATAAACCTTGCCTCTGATACCAATTATAGAGACCCAGACATTTCATTCAATACTATTTCGTCATTTAGAAGTTGAAAAAAAAGTATTACACATAGAGGATACTAATCCATATTTTCGTAGGAAAACTAGGACCATACATAACAATTACAACATCAAGCATAAACATTTATTTAATTCATTCTTCCCATGGTTTTTATTGTCAATTTACCCATTCATAGTACATGTAGTCACCTGATTATATACATCAAAAGGGGTATGATAAATGCCCAGTAAGAGGATATATAACAGAAATATAACAATGGGTGAGAATAACCATAACATAGGCAAAGGATCATGAACATGGGAGGAATAATTAATAAGTTACTTGGAATGTGGCAATGCATAAAAATGAAACATCGGGTCTTAGTGGTTAACTAGCACACATACATGTGAACAAAGCTAGAATATTTTTCACACATCATTTCACATTAACTCATGAGATTCATCACATTACCCAATGCATTAGATTACTCTATAATTCCAAGATCTCTCGTCAGATTGAAATATTCATATTGCATTATATAATACTCAGCACACCAATCACACCATAACATTATAATTTATCATGGATGCCATAATAAAAAAATATAAAAAATGAACCTAACTAACCCATGAAAAAGAATGTGTTTATTATCAGAAGAACTCATTCATAAACATTGTGTTCCTAAAATTATGGGGGAATAAAATACTTGATACGATTGCGATCAACATCTAGGGAGAAGTAAAAGGTGTGTTTTTAAAAGAATAGTTCTTTTGGAAGACATAGGTTTCACATAAACATCATAAAAAAACTTGTATATCCATGAAAAGGTATGATAAATATGAACAAATTATTTTTACGGAGTGACCATATGAAATATGTAGTGAAAGAGGGAGAACCCAAAGAAAGAAAATTGGGATTGGGATTTTCCCCTTACCTTATATCTTAACGCTTCCTTCATATTAATGTCATGTATAACCCGATTAGATTCAATAATTAACAATTCCAAAACCTTTTTTACATGAATATGATTCATTATGGTTTCATTAAGATATTTTATGTGACTTTGGATAAGTTATAGAGTTTAAAAACATTATTCAGGAATGATCGTTTTTTTGGTTTTCTTGAGCGGTTCACTTGTTTTCATAAATTGGTGTTCTGAGAGAACATGTAAAAACATCATGATCTTATATAACATGTAATTAATTACATTAACATAGATTAAATGATATTATAATTGATGAAATTACTTAGAATTTGTACGAGTCAATATATATGAAATAAATGATGATTGTTTGGGTAATTTTGGCTGGTTGTTCGACCACAACAATCGTGTTTTTTTATTCATATAGTAATATGTACATAAGTTAGTTCAAAAACATTAAATAGTATATAATACATATAAAATGTTAATTTTCATCAATATAAATGGATTCCTGACCATATCTGGATGTAGAAATGGAAGAAGAAAACATGTCCTTCTTGAAGGAGATAATTTAACGCCCCACGAACAACATTTTCTTTTACAAAATCAAAAGAAGTGGAGAAGGGGATTTTATGATATAATCTCCCATTATACTCATAATATTATAGTATATGTATTATACTGGAGGTATATTACCATGTGGATGATGATTAGTGGGGAGAGAATAAGAAAATAACTAGAAATGGAATGAAAATTAAATGAAAGAGGAAGAGATATTACATCTTAAATATTACTCTTGAGATCCTCGTTAGGGGACCTAGGCTTGGTCATTTGATGAGAAAAAAATCTATTGTACATGGTGAAGAAGCTTCAGATGAATCATGGGTAGAGATTAGACAAGGTACAAAGACTGAGAGGTGTGACAAAATGTGGGTGTGAGGGGTGGTATTTATAGTGGAGGGGAGAGTGGCTTTCTCAATATAAAATTCTTTAGTTTACGATTTCTCTAAGAGACATGGATTAGTGAGTCTTACATTTCCATGAATATTAATTTTACCATGTGAACCAAAACCAATTTGGCTTACATTAGCATAACATCATGCATGACTCGATAATTAGCTTATTTAGCTTATTTTGTAAATTATGGTATTTCACTATTCATAAAAATTCATGTCTTTTATAAAAATCCCAAAAATTCACCCAAACTAGTTTTCGACATGTATAATCCAACGATGAAGTCCATTTTGCAAAAATAAATTTTTCGATATTATAATTTTAATAATTAATTAAAATCATAATAAATTATCTAAAACTAGTTTTAAAACATTCATTTACATTTTATAAAGTATAGGTATATCATACTTCCAACTTGTATATAATTTATATATTATCATAGGTAAAGTTACTATTCATTAGTGTATATCACTATTCATAAGGGCGTGTTACTATTTCTAAGGGTAGGTTACTATTCACACTAAATTATGTTTTCATTATTGGACTCTAAATAACTTACTGATTTCAACCGAAAAAGTCATATTTTCTTAATTCCAAACATAGAAGAGACATAATTATGTTTAACGGTCACTTAGAAATTAATAGTTAATTATGTTATGTTTTCATATGATTTTATGATATATTTATAAAAAGAGAATTTGTATTGAAAAACACTGGTTTGTTACATCTTTCCTTTCATATTTTGTCTTTAGTATCATCATAAGTAGAAATATATCCATTAGCCCCATTCATTACTAATTATTATTACAATATTGAAAACTACCATAATAATTCTCGTTACGATACTTCAAACCACCTTACGGATTCTCATTACTATATTTTGACTTCGGTAATCTAAATGTATAATGACCATTTATACAAAAATTAATTAATATAACCATTTTGATGTCTTAGAGAGGCAGATATTCCCATTCATTTCATTAACTGAGCCATTCATCATTCTATTATAATTAACTTCTTTGTGTACTTGCTTCCACAATTCAATGGAACTTATTATTTCACTATTAAATTCACATGGTTGATTCATTCCATATTTCTGAGACAAATGTAAATTTATAATATTTCCACCACTGTCTCCATATCATGAATTCTCAGTGAAATAATTCCTTATCATCTATGGTGAGTCTAAGAGTATGTTATGGTACACATTGATAATCATGTTCATTAAAATATTACGTGGCATGATCACAACATCAGTTACTATAATAACCATCCCATTTGACATATCATCTACAAATATGGTTTTAAATTCAATTTAAGCTTCATCTTCTTAGTTCCCACCACTGAATAGAACCATATAGAATTTTGTATGAAATAACAATCGTATAGTGGAACCAAACAATCCTGAAAAATTAGTTCTAAGATATCTAAATTCTGAAACCATCACTAATATATGACACCTAAGATTTGTCCAATGTTTTTTGAATCCAACTTATTTACTAATCCTTCATGATGGTTCATGAATTATTTTTTAATTCCTTATATATACCCCTTGAGAGTGTTGAACCAATCTCACAGTATGCCCTCCTGTCTTTTTGAAGGTTATGCTCAATTCATGCTCGATGCACAATGTTTTATTTGTTACTCCTTATTACATCTATTCTATAACCACATCTACATATATAATCCAGATAGTGATATATTCTTATGAAGCCACAGACATTGAACTTTACCACATTTTTAGGAATATTTTCTAAACATTAACTATTCATTATACATATTCTTGTAGACAACACTAGACATATCATAAGAAATATAACAATAGATCTCTCCAATTATTCTTCGCCCTAGTTTTCAAATGTTAATTAAACATTCATTATGATACAAAAAATGAAAATAAATTCATAATTTAAATAGAAACAACCACATTTTTTGTAATAAATAATAAATTAATCAAGTAGATTCTGAATAAATTTGTTTGTTTATTTTCTTTGGAATCATGAAATCCCAAATGCTGGAACCTGAGTGTGCTACATGAAATCCCACAGTTTTTTTTTAGACTGGTACCCCTCTAAGAAATACCATACATAAAATATATCATCATAACATGGAGAAGGTAACCCAAAAAGTGGTGACCTCAAAAGATTAGTAAATATAAATAGGGTAGATATATAAGAATAAACATGAGAATAAGGGAACAATAATGAGATCATAACATTAGAATATCGTACCTAGCATAACGTAATTCTGATTCGTGGAATAATGGTTACCTATTAATATGGAATGGATCATAACATAATTAAGAGAACAATCTCTTAATGAATTACATAGGAGTAAGACATGGGATTCTAGCATACACAAGAACATATATTATCATTTATTATATGTCAAGAGACATTTCTAGAATATATCAAGGAACATCTTGGGGACTACACCAACTGGGTGTGGTACACCACCATCCCCAGTCATTGTCATTTTATTCTATGGGATCCCATTTACATATCGTCTCATATTAGACTATGTCTCCCCATCATCCAACAGTGGATCATGTTTCCTCTTCTTTTCATAGTGGATCGGGTTTACCCATCATCTATCCCTGTGTTTACTACACCTATTGGGTGAGATACACCACAATCCCAAGTAGTATTCCTTTCCTTTTAATGGATCATGTTTTCACATTATCACAAAGTGGATAAATGTTTTATAATTTTTGACCATAATTATCTCATGATATATTATTCTTGGCACAATTCTTGGGAAGAAGATATAGGTCTCACCCATCTCATAGTGAAACCATACATACTTCTACCAGAAAATCACAAACATTCATATCATAATACATGAAATGAAATGGGTTTCATAATCATGTATATTATTGTAAAATTAAAAAAAACCCTTTCAAAATCCTTTAATAAAATCATAATAAATGAAAATAAATTTGTTTCATTAGCATACAATCCATGAAATAGAAAAAAGATTCATAATAATCATGTAAGAAAAACATAAACCCTTTAGGGAAGGAATTTAATGTAATATTACGATCATTTCAATATTAATTAATGGGTAACACCAATTAATCTAAATTTATATTGAAAATACGTTGAAACAATTTTTTTAATATAATTTCATTATCAAAAAATAATTTATAAATACATATACTTTTTAAAAAAAGTTCATTGAAAACATAAAATGGATGATTTTAAACATTTTGAAATAAATTTTCTTTAAGAATATAAAATAATATATAAAACAGTAATAAAAATATTTCATTTAAATATATTCTTGAAATCATTTTATATACCCATTTCATTGAAATGGAATCTTAAAAACAGTTTCCAAAATAATTTCATAGAAATGGATATTTGAAATCAATTTTGCAAAAAACATATTTGAAAATATTTTGAAAACAAACAAAGGAAAACTGAAAAATGATAACAATTTTTATAATTTTTTACTTTAATATTATCTTAAAATAAAATATTATAAAACATGTTTTTTTGTTCATGGATCATTTCATAATGAAGATATGTTGAGACAAATTTACATTACTAATTGGTTCTCTTTTGAATCATAAACCCCATGAAAGGGAGATCAAAACATAGATATGTAAAAACCCATAATATAATGGTCATAATCAAATAATATATGTATTTTAAGTATATACACAACAAAAAAATAAATGATTGATGAATAAGGAGTAAATCTTATAGAAGTAAATGTGATACTAGAAATCCCCTTAACATATGTCATTACGTTTTTTGTACTCATACAAACATCCTGTATAATAAATATAATTTCATTACCCATGGTTTATAGAACCATATTTTTATATTTAATACCATACATGGTTTGATTATGAATTTAAATTATAAACTTATTAATAATTACAAAAAAAGGATTCACTTAAGATAATATCTTCTTTGTTTTTCATTTGTGACATAATTTGATATATTTTTTGGTTTCCATACAAATATAAATAATTATATACTGTAAAATATAGTATAAATATAGTTTATATTAACACTGTTTTTATTTGTCTTTGTAATATTAAACGAAATAAAGAATTTGAAATATATATATTTATATTATTTAATTAAATTATAATTATTATTCCATATATATATTATATTTTTACTCACGCCATCCTTATTACATTATATATATTTTTATAAATGAATCACATCACTTTTGGGGATGTCGTAGTCCATATTTCTCCATGAAAAATAATTTTATTAACACAAAATGTAAATCTTGAAGGTATGTGGAATGTAATAGTTAAATAAGAATAAATAAATAATATATATAACATATTCCATGTAAAAATATAGTCTCAATTTAATTTTCAACCATCAGTGGTTGGAAATGAAAAATTATCAACATCATTTCGGGATGTGGTAATTCACCATACAGGAAAATGGTAAGTACACCATCCATTTGGAAGAAGTGTATGTACGTGTATTAAAAACCCTCATCATAAAAACATATCATTATATTTATGATAATTAGGCTTTAAATTATTGATTTAATAAGATTAATTGAGGTAGTGGAGAAAGAAAATAAAGGAAAGGAGAAAGGTGGAGGATGTTACCACTTCCATAGGTATCTTCTATTCGTCTACACCAAAGGGATTACTTGGATGGGATTATGAAAAAAGGGAGGATTAAATGAAGATATAATTGATTTTGAGAATATTACTTGGTACAAATTCGTTGAAAGTATGTGGTTTGAGATGTGTGAATATGGGGGATTGTTTGTGGTCTTTTATAGGGGGCAGAGACAAATATAGAATTTTTTAAAACAAGTTAGGTAAACTAATGTTTTTACATAAAAAATTAAACAAACCAAATTAACAAAATAATTTAAGGTGTATGGATGATATATAAACATAAAATTGTTTCCAGAGATTTTAAATGCCATTTGGGGCCATATGTGTATGGTTTAAGACCTTGTCAATCTTAATTTTTCATTAATCAGTGTAATTATGTTTAATCACTTTCACAAATCATATTATTATAAATTATTTTTACAATATTATTCTATAAATATTACAATTTAAAAACATTTTTATTTCCATGCATCTCAATTTAGTTCATAAAAGTGGAAAAATTAATTATAATGATCATTTCACTATTGTGGTCTGAAATGGGGGTTCTAATGAGTGAATGTTCAAAGGTTCATTAGGATTACATAACTAACTTCAACATAAAAACGATTCCAATTACCTTATTTGTATTAATAGATTTAAAATTATTCTATTGTGACTATAAAACTAGATATAAATATAATTTTACTATATAAATATATTATAAGAAAATGGAATTTTGAATTAAAATTCAATATTTTTCACTATTTCTCTTAAATTAATGTTTCAGGGAAAAATCAACAAAATCACCCTAAAATAATATAAAAATTATAAATTAAAAAATTATATTCAATATATCAATTTATATTTATAATTCTGTCTAAGAATAATTTTTTTCAAATAAGGATAAAAAAGATGTTCTTTTGGGATAATTTTACTTCCAAGCATATAATGATTTTACTAAAAAATATATTTTTTATCATAATAATGATTTATTTATATAAAAAATTTATAAATATTATTTAATATTATTATTAATATTAATATTATAAATTTTAATGATTATGTTATAACTATCTCAGTTAATTAATTATAATAAAAGAAATATTGTTTCATAAAAAATTAGTTTTTTTGTAACAAAAGACATGTCAGTGTTACATGTAGTAAAATAATATATTGGGTCATCATATATTGTAATATTAACATGGATTATTATTAAAATATTAAATAAATTGGTGATTTCATATATCAAATGATATATTAATTGTTGGTTGAAATGAAATTTTGTAAAAAGATTAAATAAATTTAAAAATTATATATCTAAAAACTCTCGGAGTTATAATTGTTATTTAATTTTTTTTTATATAAACATCATGTTTCAAAAAAAATTAAATTAATTATTTCACCATTATCTTGGTTACTAGAATTAATGATATTAATAAAAAATTTATACCTAAAAATGAAATGTTCTATATTAAATAATATGAACATTATTACCTCAAATAAAAGAAGAGTTTCGTCAAATTGACAAAATATTTGTAGGGAAATTAAAATTTATCATTACAATTCGTAAATTGTTAATATTTATTAAATGTTACTTGAGTTTTAAAAACATAAAATATGGTATTTATAAATTATACATAATACTTTATAATGGTTATTATATTTTTATATATTTTAAGAAAATTTTTAATCAGATATTTATTAAAATTTTGTATTCTAAAAGTGAAACTTTTTAGAGAAACCTATATATTTACTATTCAAAGAAATTAATTATTATAGAAGAATCCCAAAAAAACATTATAAACTAATAATGATAAAAAATACAAAAATTGATGTTAATTTGGAAATGATAATTTTTTAAATGTAATTTAATTATTGGAAAAAAAATTAGTTACATCTATCTATTCCCTCTACTTCAGCATATATATTGGTGGTGTTTAATAACATAATTTTAATAATGTTTCATAGTCTCTAGATTATTTATTTATTGGTTGAGACATAATATACTCAACACAATAATTATTATGGGGAAATTATAATTAATAACTATGTTTGTATACAAAACCATTTCATAACTGATTCAAATCATTGATTTCTTTTTAAATTATTATAATATAATAATTTTAGTTCCCATATCCATCCATAATAGTGGCTTCTAGCATTATTCAAGTGCATGGTTAAGCCAACCAAAAATATTAAGAACATTGTATTTAGATTGATTAGTATGGTTAAGAATGTGAATTAAATAATTATAATAGTATAATAATGATATTAAATATATTTTTTGTCTAAGTGAAACATATTTTATATTAATTAGAAAGAATATGAAAATCAATATGGAAAATGAAAAATGTTTCATCATATAAGATGTAGTATGAAAAATGAATGATTAATGTTATTATTTTTTACATGGTTGGAAAGTAGTAAATAATGGTTTTCTAATTGATATGATAACAAATTAAAAAATATTTATTTGGATATGATTATATTAAAATGGTTTAGGTTTCTGTAGAAGTGAAATATTAGGAACAAGATGATTGGAGATGGTAATATATACTTTTTTACCTTAAACATTTTTAGGGAAATATTGTTTGAAATGAAATGATTATGGTAAATAATTGGAACCACTATCTTGTCAATATGATACATTATTCTACTATTTGAAAATAATATATAAAAAATAATTAATTCAAAGGAATGTTTCTGGAATGATGTGGTGTAAGTGTCCCTTTTGATATATAATGAAAAGGGAAATTTGGTAAATACTATTATAAATTTCAATGATATCTATACATATTTCATGGGTAAAAGATTAAAAAGTTTATAAATAATTGTTTTCCTAGTGATATCAGATACATAACGCCTCACACATGTCCTCTAATACACAATTCAAGATTATTATAAGTATTTTTTATTATATTTTTACTATTACATTTTATTGTTTTAAATTGGATTACATATTTTTACAAATGTATATATTAAACTACTAAAAATATAAAAAATAAGTAGAAAAATATATCACTGTCGGACCTAAATTAAATATATATTAAATATAATTATATTTTAAATTACTCTTATTATAAATTATATATTTAAAATATTAATATATAAAAATATGTTTTTCACTATTTTGTATTCATGTTTTACTAGTTATCAATTTATTTCAATACATAAATATTATACAATATTTATAAAACTATTATTTCTAAATAACATGTATTCCATTATCAAGGTAATTAACTATAGTCATAGTATTCATAATTTTATGGAAATTAATAATTTACCATGTAACGAAATATTACCATGTCGATCAAAAATATTTAATAAATTTTATAGAATTTAATTTTTGTAAGTGGTGAAAACAAATTTTGCTATAGACGTGAATAAATAAATTTAGAGTAAAATATTACCTATGCTTCAAAAACAATAGAAATCAGATTGGTATGTATTAAATAATAATTTTAATTATATTATACATCTGATAAAATTATTCAAATTATATGAAATGGTATAATATACATTTAAGTTGCTATTTTAGTAAGATAGTTTCATAAATGTGATGATTTTAGTAAAAAATTTATTTTTTGAATATTCATCTAAAAATAATTGGTTTCAAAAATATCCATGATTTCACAGTAAGCTGATTTTTACATTCTAAATATTAAAATGATATTAATTTATATCTAATTTAAATTATAAAATTTATAAATTTAATTAATAGATATAAAATACTAATAATACTACCTTTTTAGAAAACAAAAAACCTTTTCATTATAATTAAAAATGGGGAATTTTGAAAAATTCTTATTGTAATTAAAAAATTAAATTTATAGTTAAATTATTATATCATCTTCATTCGTAGTTATATTTATTATCAAAATAAATTCATAACATATAATATAAATCCATTCTCTAGTTTAATTTGAGGGATTTTATTCCTCTATGATAGATCTCAATGAAATAAATGGAAGCTTGAGTTTTTCTCACATTCTAAATAGCTAATTTTGTAATTGTTATAATTTTTCATAGGGTGGGTTAGTATAAATCCCTATAGAATCAGCTTATATAATGATCTTGAAAAAATTTTCTTTATAAGGAATAATTTCTCTATTAAATTAAATTTCAATACATCATAAATTTTTTGATATGGATATATCAATTTATACCCTATAATTTAATGTAAATATTATAACACTAAAATTTTACATGAACATATCCTAAATTTGATTTAATTCAGAGTTATTTTTTATCTAAAATATTAATATTATATATTTTTTAGAAAATTCAGATTAAAATATCTGGTCACTACGTGTAGGGAATACCATATTTCATGAATATTAACTACTACCCCTAGGAGAGATATAATTTTATTGTACACGTTTATACATAAGAGAAATTCAAATAGGAATCACTGGGTAAAATTTGATTACGTGTGAGATTACATGATCACATCAAACAATTTTATATTCAATATAAAATCCATAATGAAACAATACATTGGATTACTAGGTGAATCCTTGTAAAAGTGGGATATATTCAATTATACCATATATATTTGGGAACCATGTGAAGATAGGGTCAATTTTATGTACACGGAATAGATTAATATTGGATAACTAGGTGTAACCAAATATCTAATAATAGTATAAATTAATCTATAAATAGTTTTGATATATATGGGTCATTTTATATTTCAATAGATTCAATGGATACACTAAAAAATGGTTCATGAATCTAGCTCCCATGTAAGTGTTATGGGTCTCGCTTATAGAACAATGAATATAGTTTGATAAAACTTATACAACTGAATTTATATTTCATATATTAATATCATTAAATAATGAACAATTACGTCTATAGTTTGAGTGTTGGTATTGGTGAACTTGCATATGAATTGGAATGTTTTGTAAAGAAGAAAAAATTACATTGGGGAAATTAAACCATCATGAAAATTGGCAGGTGTAAGAAAACACACATCCAAAACACATAATGTAATTTTAATATCTCGTTATGATAAGTGTATTGAAAATTATGTTGATTATAATCTCACCATTGTATAACATATTTGAGTATCACTACATGTGTTGTAATTACATTAATCATTCCACACATAGTTCTTGTAAATCCCTTCACTTGATAGGTGGCTCATATACATGAGAAGTGGGGTGAAATGTATGGCTTACCTTTTTTATAAATAATGTATGAATGCATTGTGAATTTTTAAAATGTTTCACCACCCAAAAATAATAATTGTGTGTAAACTTTTTTTGGAAATGAACATGGATACAATAAATCAAAACTTATATTGAAAAATATAGAATCCTGGAACATAAATTTTATTTATGTTATCCTTATACATATTAGGTTCATCCATATAGAGAGAAAAATACTTTTCTATAAGACTAGATATGGAGGAAAACATAAACCTTGCTTCTATAAATAGATGAGTTACATGGGTAGGGGATGTGGCCATATAAAGGGGAACTACTATGGGAAGATAAAAATCACTTATGAATGACCCAATCCAAGGATATTTTTATTAGAACTACTTTTATTTTAAAGCATGATAAAGAATATTATTCATCCTAATCAAGATAAGATAAAAAATTACAAAAAATATATAATCCCACATCATTTATGATGAGTGTGTGAAGCAATAGATAATGGAAGGATTAATTGAATCACATTGTATTTCATGAACTGGGTTAATATTAATAATGTGTTTTAGTTTAATGTGGATAGTAAATCACATGTATATTTACATCTTAAGATAGAGATACTTTTATTTTATTTTACATCATATAACAAAGATTAAAATTTATAATTGTTAATTGAATATTGGTAGATCTTTACGCTATGAATATTAACATAATCATAATAATATTTATTTAATATGTAGTTGAAAAAATAGTATCAAGAAATTTCATGTGGATAGTATGTATATTCCATGAAATTTAACATCATGTTCTAATAATTATTATGAAATGTATTACCTTATAGAACTGGAGTTTGTGTTCTATTTTTTTCACAATGGTGAAAGGAATATGTGAACCCAATATGGTGTTATTAAATGTAATTATTTATAAATATTGAATAATTGTTTGGAGCAATACGCCCTCCATCAATTATGATCATCGAGTGGGATCTATTGGAGTATAAAATATAAATATCATAATTTCCTACAATTTTGTGTCTAAATTTTGGAATCCATTCTCTTGTATTAAATATTTTTTAAAATTTTCAGCCAAATATCCTTAAATTAACGATTTTGGTAAATCATATATATTAAATTATAAAAATATGCATAATAAATGTCATGTTTATGTTGTCTGGGTATCCTCCTCTCATGATGTCTATACTTTTGTTTCATCCACTTCGGTGAATTTTCTTTTTTAGAAAACTCACATTAGATAGCGATGTGAAGCGAGTGAAAGTGAACCTCAACTAGTTTTAATTCCAATTTTTCTCATATAATTGAGATTATAAGGTTTTATGTATATATTTATAAGTCGTGGTATGAAAAAAACCAATAATGCATGATTCTATATGGCCTAGATTACATGTCATTATCCTCTATCTATTGAATGTTGTTTGATGGAATTTTCATGAAACCATATTTCTATACATTCATTATCAATGGATTTGAGTGGTTAGGATAATTTTTCTCATAATAATATAAAATTATAAATTTAAAATATTTAGAATCAGTAACCTTGACTTATGATATTATTTGAGGGTTACAAAAAACAATAAATTTTGTTGGACTTGTTTAATTGATAATAGCCTTGATTCCAACTTCATTTTAGGGTATATCCTCATTACATGTTAGTAGTATTATATATGTTACATATATTCTTGGTGGTTTCTTATGAATATGTCCCCAAAATATATATTCCCCAAATGGAATGAAGTATGGGTATTTGTTTGTATTCAACATCATTGGGGTAGATGAGTTAAATTATCTGTTTCTAAAAAGTAGTTCTCATACTAGTGAACATATATATTCAAATGTTATTAATGACCAAAAGAATAATAGTATATTATTTTGATAAAATGGAATAATTCATGTATGATGAGAACTCTATGATCCCACATAGAAATCATACATAACATAGAGATTATAACCTCTTTTAAATCTGAGGATGACTCTATAAAAGTCTTATTTTAGAATAATTTGTATGAGTTTTCCATCATCAGGGAGGAATAATTCCAATGGAAATCATTAAATTTGTCCTTGTTGGCTCAGTTATTCAAAATATTTCATCTCAAATAGAAGCTAATTATAGTGAACATCCATGCAAAGGCAATAATAGTAAATTAGGATATTTCCTTTTTATGATATGGTTGACGTTGATATCATGTATTTGTTTCCTCTATTTTTTATGAATGTATGATCTACCATGAAATGTGTAATTGGTATAATTTTTTCCTATTGTACAAGATCTTCAATGATTGAATAATGATTGTCCAATTCATTATACATGGTTTTCACGGATTGTGTGATGTATGTCAGAAACATTTGATAAGGGGTCCTTTTAATTAATCTGGAAAACATAATAAATCGTAAAAATTAAATAATCACTCTTAATATAACACTGAAAATTTATATAATTAATATATATCTTTCAATAACCATCCTTGTAAAAGTGGTCCATGTGTATCTAGAAATATATCTTCAAACATGTATTGATAACACATAATTCCAATTTGTTTTTTGGTAATCCCTCTTATATAATAATTTAATATAAAATAGCTTCTTTTATGGTTAAATGAATAAAATTTCCATGTCTAATTATCAAATCATTTTATTTTCCATATTTTCACATTTTTTTATTTTGGAGGCACATTCAATGTTTATGTACCATTTCTATGGATCCCCTCATATGGAAACAAACCACTTTTCAAGAAGAGTTAAATTTAGCAGGGAACACTATATGGAATTATAATCTATAAATATTCTATAGAATATAACTTTTAACAATAACAAGATTAAAATATCTGATGCTATATTGAGGTTCATTAAACTCTCACAACACCAGGCATATTGTTATCATTGGGAGTCTTATAGTGTAAAAGAATTGTTCAATTGGAGATACCAAATATAAGACTTGTTATATTATTTAATGTCAAAATATTCATACAATTATGATTACTTCTAGAAATATATTCTCAATATCATCATATCACATCTCAATTTCATGAATTACTTCACTATGATAATAACTATTTTTCTAGTGTAGAATCATTATTATATTTATGAATGGAACCATGCAACCATTCAATGGTTTCTATGTACTGGTCTATTGTATCTTCTATACCAATTACAACATGATAGGTTAGTGTGGGTGGTACTTCTAGAGAACATTGAAATATTGTAGTAAATAGTCATACCCATGACATATCACTCCCTTCTTGACATCTCAATGATGGGAAAAAACTTTCTAACATGATTATAAATGAGACACTTTACATAGGCATAAACCCCATGAATCCAACATAACCCAGTAATTTTTTTTGAGGTGGAATGTGAGGGGTAACATTGGTCTTTATGTTTTAAACATCAATTAATTGATGGAAAACCATTATGCTAGAAATCTCCATGATATAACTATGGGAATAAACATAACTGTATTTAACATGCTGAATTTTTGTTGTCATTTGTTGAAAATTAACTCATGATTGGAAAGATGATCAAAACCATTAGAGTATTGACTATGAAATCATCATTGTATGATTCTATAAGTCTCTATATACTGATAATTAAGAAATTTTACATAGTGCATTGGTATATGGAACCAAAAGTTTTTTTTAAAAGAATCCAATGATAATCATGACATGAAAAACGTTAATCTCATAACTTAATGACTTAATATAAAATATTTACTGCACAACCAACGGAACAAAATGATTTGATTTAGGCATCATCACTTAATATACATATTAATATAACTTAATTGAAATAATTTATCCAAAATCATGACCCCTAAACCATTATTAAAAAATTTCAGATGTTATAATCATATCTATCTATAGAGAATTGACAAATATAGATACGGGAAGCATGCTTATTATGGTAAATATGTATCATATTTTTTTATATCATAATCATGATGGAGAATATGAATAAGGAATAAGTAAAATTACCAATGTTCATAATAAAATAGATGATAATAAAAAAACAAGATAAAAAATTAATAGCATAAAAACAACATTAATGAATGATAAAAGATTGATTTTCAAAAAATTGAAAATTGATAATCATATAACATGTTTTCTTAATATATAAATTTACACTACTATAAAAATAAGTCATAATCATGAAGAAATTATTTTTATGGAAATGAATTTAATATTTAATGTATGGTATAACTTGATAAAATAAATTTAAATGTTTAATTTCCATATGCAATAGAATAAAATTTTGATAAAACACATTAATCCAAAACCTATGTGAAAAGAAAATCATGTCCACATCATAATATCTCTTGATGAAAGATTATTCCAATGAATATCTAAACAATATCATTTTCCATTCCTTTCAATATCATGAAGAATAAATATTTATGAATTCATTAGAGAGAGATATATAACCACACCCATCATCATCCAAACATATATGTTCCATATAAAATCATGAATAATCATATCTTAAAAAACCCATGTACAAAATTTCAGGATTCTATGAATAAAATGGAAATCAATCACACTTTCAAAAAACCCATTGAATGAAATTGTTCTAATAAAAATCTATATATAAAAAAACCACAACATCAATTAAATGGTTCTATATGAAATCATGATAAACAAAAATGATTCCATATTTACAGAAAAGATATGGTGAATCATGAATCATAACTCTATTAGAGATATATCATTTTATGAAATAAAGCCAAATAATGAAAACATTTTTTATCCATCATTGTAAATTTCGTAGTATAATGTCTCTTTTAAAAATATATCCATGTTTTCTAAAATTAATCTGTTAAAATAAAATCATTCATGGAAATTTATTTTGATCAAAAAGACATTTTAACAATAATTAAAAATATAAAATCAATGAAAAATTAATTTATTGGAAGAATGATGTTCATTAAATAATTGATTAACTATTATATTGATGTTTGAGTTATCTAGTATTTTACCTTCACCGTAGATTTAAAAAAATTACCATAATTTATCATATGGATAAACATCATAATTCATTATTTCAAAACCATATTCATATACATTCTCACTACACAATTCATTAATTACAATGCACTCCATGTATTTAATTGATATGATATTTATTTTTCATTTGTTTTTAATAATCCAGACCGTATGAAATATTTTGATAAAATCTATATTAAAATTAATTTTTCTCAAAAATATAGTAATTTTTAAAACATTAACATATTTAACTAATTTTTTAAAAATTAAAATCATTTTATAATTCAATTAAATTGTTGGTTTAGTCTCGTTACTCGGAGATAAAAATAGCGATGGAAAAGTATGGGTTATACACCAATATTGAGGGATTCAATCAAAAAATGGTTACATTTGATGCAATAATAATTAACCAAATTAATTATATTTAAAAATATTTAACTTTTATACTCATAAAAAATTAATTTTATCTAGCCATGATATATGTATTGAAAAATAGATTGCATAATTTCTTATTGAGGGTAGTTTTCACATTTGTAAGGATGATTATTTCATTTTTTTAAGGAAGGAATAAATAAGTAACATGGTCTAGAATTTTATGAAATTAAATATGATCTGTATAACATTAATAAGTATAAAATTCATCATTTATTGAATACTAATTATATGTTGTGTTATAGAAAACATATTGCATCATGGATGTGGTAGTCCAGAAAACACACAAATGAATGTTTTAGTTTACATAATAGGAAACTGAAACATTGTAATTTCTTGAAACATAATTATTATAATATACCATTTTAAAAATTATACACATAGAATAATTTAATAATGTGAAATGATATTTTATTATGATAAAATGCATATAATGAAATAGAAAATTCTGAGGGATGACTTGAATTCTATACCTCACCACTTAGACTATCATAATTTTGAAGGGGGTTAATCCTTTTATGGGAGATATTTTTATATCATTATAACCACATTAAATATTAAGAGTATTTAGGGGAGGGTTTATTAGTGTTTTTGTAGATAATTATGTGGGGAGTGGTCTGAGGGGATGTGAGGAGAGGAGTCCCCCATTTATGAATGAAAAGAAATGGAATGTTTTGTAAATATGCTAAATATGTCAATATTGTGAAGTCATTCCCCATGAATATTGCATCTAATTTGAGAATAAATTGATATGGGGAGTAATATGGTTTATCTTAACCTAAACTAGTGAATTTATTACAGTTTCTATCATTTTATACCCTTTACATAACTGGTTAGTCATTTTTCAATTTTGGTTTTCAACACAATAACTAGTTTTTCTCATCACAATATACCTTTATGAAAAAATAAAAAGGAAAAAATATATAAATATATAATTTAGAAAACATTATTACAAAATTAGAAATATATTTTTATCAACCTATTGCTAAATATGCTAAAAATTAATATTAATAACCTATATATATAAATAATTAAAGACAATATTTATAAAAATATATCTTATGTTCTAAAATGTGAAATATTGATTTATAACATGAATCAAATAAGTTTAAAGCAATAAATATCATTATAAAATACACAATTGTTCTGATAAAATGCTTTCATGAATTTTTAATACATACATATAAACAAAAAATGTATCTAAAGTATTATTATAATTAAAAATAGTATTCTTCACTATTCACCTAAAAATAAATCTTTTAAAAATGTGGCTAAATTTCACATTAAGATTTTATTTTCATGATAAAACAAATACTAAAGATAATTTTAAATACATAACATTTTAAAATTTATAAAATTTAAATTTTATTATAAATAGTTTTATAAAGAAAATATTTATTTTTATTAGAAAATGAATTTTGCTAAATTATCAATTCTTCTTAATTTTTACAATAAATTAATATATAAACATGTTTTAATATATTATTAATATTATAATATATTATTCACTAAAATAAATAAATGTTTTTGAATTTTCTTATTATTATATTCTAATATTAACTAGTCGAGTCAATATTTAATGTTAACCTTGATTTTCAATTTTCATTAATCATATTAAAATATACATTTCGTAATTATATAACCATTATTTATAACTACCAATTATTAAACTTCCCTAAAAATTGAAATATTTTTGGTGTGTGTGGATATAACTATCGATCATATTCTTTATTTATGTTTTACAAAATAGGGGCATTACATTCCACCCCCATTAGAATAATTTAATCAGGAAACATTCATGAAAAGAATAAACTAAAGTGAGGGTAAAATTATGTCATCGCAACATCATGTTACCATGTAACATCTAAAAATATATAATTTTACAACAAAACGTTGACTATATGGTTGTTCATATTTAGTAGAAAAAACTACTAGAAAATAGCCCTATAAAAAATGTTGTCCCAAAAAACTATGTGTATAGAGAGGAACTATGGTCCCGATTTTCCCAAAATCATTTATATAGGTGTTTCTTAATAATATATATCTATCGATAATTAAAATATTTATATAAATTCTTTTTATATACACACTTTCTAGAAATCCATGTTTATGGTTTTCTCGTGAAAAAAGTACGGGAAAAATGTTCTCATAAATAATTTTGGGAAGCTCTATTGACATAGTGTAGATACTATAACCATAATTTAAATGAACAATTATATATATTTGTATATACTAAATCTTGTACATGGTGTAGTGGTTCGGTGTTGAATCCCATATCGGATTAATAGTGATCGAATCTGGAATAGATCATATTTTTTTGGGGCAATAAACATGGTTTAATAAGGCTATGGCAACATTGGACAAATACGCAGACAATTTCCACAATTATCCAAACCATAGAAATTTATGTTGTTTCCATGGTAAAAATCTATTTAAACATCCATAAAATCCATTTATATAGTTTTTTTCTATATTAATTATAATATTATCCATGATCATTCGCGAATTTGAAGAAAACATATCTCTCTGTTTTTTTAATCAATAGAAATTGTTTTTTGACTGTGAAAATAGGCATGTTTTGTAATTGTTACATATCCTCTTCAACCAAATATTTCAATTGTTTATTCATCATATAATAATTTATGTAATGCCCCAACCCTAGTTACTTAGAGTCAGTGCATTATTACATAACATTGGCATGATCACAAGATAGATCAAATCTCGAAAAACCGATTGGTTTAGTAGCCTTGGAAATACTAGATATATTCATAAGTCTTACATTACATCATAACAATGAAAACGACAAAAACATCTTTTATTCATATTCCACACTCATATCCCCACATACTATCCCTGCAGGTCATTCAAAATTTACTTCTTCATACCCTGGGAAAAATAAATCATAGAAAAGGGGTGAGCTCAAATGCCCAGTAAGGATAAAAATATAGCGGAAACTTTCATAAATAAGAATAAACATTTAAGGCAATGTATAACTAAAACAAAAGCCTTTGAAACTTGAACTTAAACATAGTATGGAAAAAATAAAATGAAATAATTCCACTTACTTATTCACATGGATGTTCTACTAATCGAATAATCACATGCAATATCAATAACCACTTTCATAATGATGGAATGCATAATTCCAGACTATCATAACCACATAGCCAATGCCTCGTGCCATGACTACAAATAAGATTTTGTCAAGGCGTTGTGCCAAGACAATAGTTTGTCTCATGAGACCTACCGATGCATCGAGGAGCTACAGAGGGTTGCACCCGTCACATATTAATTACAATGCATTCCCATATGAAAAGGTTTAAACATAACATAAACATTCGTATTAAATATAGCATCCGAAATGTCAATACTTTCACCATATACTATGAACGGTATAAAAATAGCACATCCATAGTCAAACATATCACAAACCTTCAATACTATATAGATGTTTTGTATCATTATAAATCAATTTCAAATAAGCGTAAAATCCATCAAAGGATGTTGACATAGATGAAATCAAAACTCTTTTTAGAGAAATATCTCTTTCTATTTTGAAATCATTTAAGAGTCATATATTTATGAAATAAAACATTTTCTTTGAAATTAATCTTATAAGCTTGTAACGGAAGCTTCTACGATTTTATAACGGTGGAAAATAACCGCACCCGCCGTATAAGTTAAAAAACATTCTTACCTTAATTCTGTCGAAATGGTAAAAAATCACCTTGTTTGGAAAATGACGAAAAGATTCCTTTATAAACCACTTATAAAAAGTAAAACAATGGTATAAATTATTTTAACCCATATTCTTGTAAATAGTAAAAATGTTTTGAAATACATTTTTTAGGAACATGAATGTAGATGATAAAGAGATCCCAGTACATTATTACGTATAAACAACCTCAGATAATGAAGAGATTGTGAAATAACCCTTACTTTGTACTTTTCCTTGGTTGGGGTAGGTTTTCCTCCTGTATAATGGTTAAGTAATTGTTATTAAATTATAAAAGAATCATATACATTAATATGATATCATATATGATCTTTTAACATTGATTTGTTAATAATATCTTAGTATTATCGTTGTTTCGGGTGTTAATTTACTCATTTTATTTTATATGTTTGGTTACATAAGCCATGTTTTTCATGGATAGGTTGTATATTATTCATATAAATAATGATATCAAGTCCTTAAAAATTATTTTTAAATCATCAAATGATAATTATACTTGAATGGATACGATAGAGAATGAATCTATCGCGTTCGTGGAGACGGTAGTCCGTACGTACGCACGAGCGACAATATCATTATTTTGATTTTAAAATAATATATAAATGGATGGTATATCATATAAACATAATAGTTAAAATGTTATATTTATTATTTACATGAGTTAAACATCATTATTATACCCATCGAAATAATAATATATTGAATAACAACTACACCCCGACGTGGAGACGGTAATCCGTACGTACGCACGTATGGTGACATGTTATTCAAAGGGTGGATAGAATACTGAATATGGTTGTACCATATTTATAATAATATCACAGTATATATAAGATACTGGAGTTATTATTTTATTATGTTAATAACAATGAATGAAGAAGTGGAAGAAGAAAGGAACTTAAAAAGGGGTGGTGAAAACATTACTTCTTCTTCGGGTTCTTCCTTTTGATTTGATCAAAAGGGCTCCTTAGATTGGATTTCTGATCAAAATAAGGCCTCTAGGATGTATTGAGGGATGTTGGGATAGTATTTGGGCAGATTTTGGCCCATCCAAAGGGCTTTGAAGGTGTGAATAAATGAGGAGGAGTGCCCTTTTATAAGAGGGGTGAGGGGCACCTTTGGAAAAGCTAGAAATATTAATTTGTAATAAATTAATATTCGGTTTCTAATGGCTCCAAAGTTGATTATTTAAATTTTAAGATGGGTATAGGTCTAAAACCATTCAACCTATATAATTTAGAGAGGTTTGGGTTACAATATTAACATTATCTTTATGTATTAACTCTCAGTTATTTAGTTTGACATTTACCATGTCACTTTGTATTTTAATAATATATAGTTAATAAACATACTATATACATCCAAGAGACCCCCCAAGTGGACCGTTAGTGATACAAATATCATGATATAAGACTCTTTGCCGAACCGTATATTTTTAGGAATTTAATATCAATTAATAATATAATATTTGTTTTAAAAACTCTTTTATGTCAATTTTGACACTATTCAATAGTTGATTTTTGTGAAACTCATAACAGAATTATTACTTTAAAAAACATTAATTAAATCAATCCGAACATGTCATATTATCCTATAAAATTATTTTAATTCATTAAAAGTCTCAAATTATATTTATTTGGCTATTTATTATATCAATTATTTTAATTTTTTCACTATTATGGTAATTACTACATCATCATTGTGTCATAAATAAATTAAATTATATAATATATAAAAATTATAAATAAAATATCATTATGTATGAAATATTTTTATCTTTATAATTAATATTTATAGTTGAAAATCCAACATATATAACCCTATGTAAAAATTTTTTTTTCTAAAGGATATATGCTTACGTCATTTTTGTACTTATTTTAAGTTAATTAAAATTAAGTGTCCCTGTCACCTACAAGTGGATCCATGGGGTCCCACAATCGACCCAAAGATGCCTATGGTCGAACATGTATCAACAAATATGTCTAGTACACGTTTTAGGGTAATTTAGTATTATTATAATATTATTTTTAACCTTTATTTACCGGATTTACCCTTAACCATGGTAAATAAAATATTTACCGAAATAATTATTCAAAATGTCTAAAAATAAAAGTTACATATTTACACAATTTGAACATCCTGATTCCAAATATGGAATCCATTTTTCCAAATTCAAAACAAAGAAGTGGCAGAATTTAATTTAAAATTAATTCCCATTGTTAAAACAAAAAGGGTGTTTTTAAGAGATAATAACTATCAAAAGATTGACACTTGTTTATGTCCGGTTTAATTGTAAAATTATGTCCAATGACAAAAATTGTATTATATGGTAAAAATATATTCTAAATATACTTTTAAACCACTCAAATTCATAATTTATCACTATTAATTATTTTGATTAAAAAAGTTGTTTTTAATTAAAATTTAGTAATTTTCACTATTCATCAAAATATTAAAGTTATCCGAAAAGTAACAAAATTTCACCTTAGGCTAAATTTGATATTCCAAATCAAAAAATGAAGTCCATTTTGAAATATAAAATATATATAATTTCAAAAATTAGGTATTACTATTCATAATGGCTTGTTTTATTGGTTATGGTGTGTTAGAACTCGATGTTGCATACAACACACGCTATCACATTATTAAAATAGAAGCGTACTGTAGAAGCATGGGGTGTTACATTCTCCTCTCCTTCAAATAATTGTGTCCTCGAAATTTCTAGAATATTATTTCCTGAAAAGACTCAGGTGGTTCTTCATCATAAGTTCCTCGGGTTCCCATGTTGCATCTTCCATCTTATGGTTTCTCCACAAAACTTTTACCAGACGCGTCGTCCGGTTTCTCAGTACTTGTTCTCTCGTATCAAGAATCCTGACGGTCTCTTCGCAATAAGACAGATCGGGTTCCAGTTCTAATTCCTCATAGGTGAGTACATGCGTTGGGTCAGGCATGTATTTCCTCAACAAAGATATGTGGAACACATCGTGAACTTTGGAGAGACTTGGCGGCATTTCCAATCGGTAAGCTACAGCCCCAATTCATTCTAGAATTTCGAAAGATCCGATGTACCTGGGACTCAATTTACCTTTCTTACCAAAACGTATGACTCCCTTCCATGGAGATACCTTCAGGAAAACATGATCAACGACTTGAAATTCCAAATCCTTCCTTCGATTATCGGCATAGCTCTTCTGCCTACTTTGAGCTGCTTTGATGTGATTTTGGATTACCTTCACCTTTTCCATCATTTCCTCCACCAGTTCTAGACCTACAAGTTTTCTTTCACCAACGTCATCCCAACTGGTTGGTGTGCGAAATCTCTTTCCGTATAACGCTTCATATGGTGCCATCTGAATACTCGAATGGAAGCTATTTTTATAGGAGAATTCTACCAGAGGTAAATACTGATCCCACATACCTTGAAAGTCAAGTGAGCAGGATCTCAACATGTATTCTAAGGTTTGAATAGTCCGTTTTGATTGTTCGTCTGTCTGAGGGTGGTAGGAAGTTCTCAAATGAAGTTCAGTATCCATGGATTTATGAAGACTCTTCCATAATCTTGAAGTAAAATGGGGATCACGATCAGAAACAATCGATAGGGGTACTCCATAAAGTCTCACAACTTCATTAATATATAGTCTTGCTAGATGTTCCAGGGGTAGATATTCTCTTATAGCAATAAAATGTGCTGACTTGGTAAGACGATCAACAATAACACATATTTCATCGTTCCTTCTAGGAGTCTTTGGTATCCCCATGACAAATTCCATCGTAATATTGTCCCATTTCCACTCCGGTATGGGAAGAGGTCGCATGACTCCTCAAGGGTGTTTCCTTCCAGCTTTCACTTGTTGAAAAACCGTACATCATGACACAAAATCAGCAATCTCCCTCTTCATATTGTCCCACCAAAAATGTTCCTTCAAATCTTTATACATTTTGGTGCTCCCATGGTGTATAGAGAAATTGGAACTATGAGAATCATCCAGCAATTCCCTTTTTAGATCAGGTATATCAGGAACACAAAGTCTCTTCCCAAATTTCAAAATTCCTTCTTCATACACAAAGTATCTCAATCTCCCATCATTCACAGCTTTAATCATCTTTTGAAATTCTTCATCATCATTCTGAGAACTCTTAATCCTTTCCAGTAAAGATAGTTTGGAAACCATTTGAAAAAGCATTGATTTTTCTCCTTCCCTGGTTATTCCCATGTCCATCTTCACTATATCCATCAAAATTGGATCCCTTTCAATTCTCATATTGTTCAAAACTCCATGATCTTTTCTGCTCAAGGCATCTGCCACATTTTTTGCCTTCCCCGGGTGGTAGTGTATCGTGAAATCATAATCCTTGAGTAATTCAAGCCATCTCCTTTGCCTCATGTTGAGTTCTTTTTTTGAAAAAATATACTTCAAACTCTTGTGATCAGTATAAATCTTACATTTTTCACCATAGAGGTAGTGACTCCATATCTTCAAAGAAAATATCACATCTGCTAACTCGAGATCATGAGTAGGATAGTTTTGTTCATGAATTTTCAACTGTCGTGATGCATAGGCAATAACCCTATCATTCTACATAAGGACACAAACAAGTCCTTTCTTCGATGCATAACTATAAATAACGAACCCATTATTCCCTGATGGTAGAGTCAATATAGGAGCATTGACTAATCTTCTCTTCAGTTTGTCGAAAAATTCTTCACACTGTTTTGTCCAAACAAATTTAACCCCTTTACGTGTGAGATTCGTTAATGGGTTACCCAATCGGGAAAAATTCTAGACGAAACGTCGATAATAACCTGCTAAACCAATAAAAATACGTACCTCAGTTATAATCATCGGTGATGGCCATTCATGGATTGCCTTGGTCATAGAAGGATCAACAGAGATTCCATCTATAGAGACAATATGGCCAAGAAAAGAAATCTCCTGAAGCCAGAATTCACACTTGCTAAACTTCCCATATAATTCATTTCTTCTCAAAGTCTTCAAGATAATTCTTAAGTTATTTTCATGATCTTTGTATCTTTTTGAGTATACCAAGATATCATCAATAAATACAACCACAAATTCATCGAGATACTCCTTGAAAACACTATTCATCAGATCCATGAATACAAAGGGTGCATTAGTCAATCCAAAAGGCATTACAGTAAACTTGTAATGCCCGTACCTGGTTCGAAATGCTATCTTCGGAATGTCTTCCTTCTTCACACACAACAGATGGTTTCCAGATCCAAGGTCAATCTTTGAAAAGTATTGAGATCCATGCAGTTGGTCAAATAAATATCAATGCGTGGTAGGGGATACTTGTTCTTTATTGTTATAGCATTGATCTCCCTGTAGTTGATACATAACCTCATAGATCTGTCTTTGTTTTTAACAAAAAGAACAGGGGCTCCCCATGGAGAAACACTAGGGAGAATAAATCATGTATTACTCAATTCCTCTAGTTGTTTCTTTAGTTCAACTAATTCTACAGTGGCCATTCTATAAGGGGTCTTTGATATAGGCCTTGATCTAGGAATTAAATAAATGGAAAACTCAACTTCTCGTTCTGGAGGATGTCCAGGTAAATCTTCCGGAAATACATCTACAAATTCTTTCACAACAGGTACATCCTCTATTTGAACATTCCATTCCTCACCCACAGTTATTTCATTCTCTTCCTCCCCAATAATTGAATTTAGTTGAGCTACTGGGGGTGGATCTAAATAAGAATTAGGTGGTGACGATTCTTCTCTAAAGATAAGGTGTTCCTTATCATCATCATCAAGAATCATAACCTCTTTCTTCTTACAATAAATCTTCGCATCATAGTCCAAAAGCTAGTCCATACCAAGGATTATATCAATCTAAATCATAAGTATGACGATGAGATCAGTAGATAAAGAACATTTAAGTGCTCCAATAGGGACTGATTCACAAAACTTTGTTGCAATGATACTTCCATTAGGAGTTTTAACTGAAAACTCCCTTCTTAAATCAAATTGGAAATATCAAATTTTCATAGCAAACTGGGAAGATATGAAACAATGCAATGATCCAGAATCAAATAATGCATTTGCTAAACTTGAGGAAACCATCAAATTACCTACCACCATGTCTTTCGGAGCATCTACCTCAGCAGTAGTGATATCATAAGCTTGGCCTTGATCCCTTGTCCTTTTATGAGGTAAGTTATCCTGACGCATAGGACATTCATTTTCATAATGCCCCATCTCCCTACAATTGTAGCACTGAACATTGGTAGCTTTCTTATTCCCCATGTAATAACAAGCTTGGTGGACTTTTTCACCACACTTGTAACAGACTCAAGTTCCCTTCAAGCATGTATCGGGGTGTTTCTTAACACATTTACCACCGGATGGATATTCAACCTTTCCCTTCTTCCCCTTATTTCCATTCCCAGATTGATCAGCAGGTCTCTTCTTCTCTTGCTTTTCTTTAAAGTCATAGGACTTAGAGAATTCTTTTTCAGTCTTGATAGCACATGATACAATGTCTTCATACAATGAAAAGGATTGTGAGACTAAAATCTCGACGGAGAAATGGTTTTAACCCATCAAAGAAACAATCAATATTACTTATTGTGTTACGTATATAATCTCCAGCATACCTTGCTATCCTTGTAAAGTTAGCCTCATACTTTGTGACATTCTCATCCTTCTTTTGTCTCAGACTCAGAAACTGTCTTTCCATATCTTCTCGATGGTCGTGAGGAAAGTATTTTTCTAAAAACCGATCATTGAACTCCCTCCATTCCATATTTGAAACTTCATCGTATTCCTTAATGTTTTGAATCAGTGACCACCATTGATTAGTATCTCCAGTGAGGTGGTAAACTGCCATGATAACTTTTTCCCATTCACTACTCCCCAAAGCCTGAAATATATTCTCTAGGGAAAATATCCATTGCTCAGCTACTAAGGGATTTTTACTCCCATTGAACATTGGTGGTTGTTCCCTCATGAAGCGATCTAACATTGATCATCCACACTGCGGATCAGGGTGCTCCATATGGGTAAGGTTATTATTCATAACCTGAGTGAGTTGTCCCAGTATAGTGATTATCTAATCGGCACCAGTTGCATCACCAGCTCCACTATAATTATCTTGAGCAGGAGGGCAATCCCTACATGGAGTGCGTGTATTGATACAGTTTCCATTTCATCCACTAGGCCCCATTTCTAAACAATGTCATAAACAAGATCAGTTTATGAATCAAAATACATAATCCCATACTTATAAAACACTTAACATAAATTGAACTATTTATGGATATAATCCATAATAATAAGAATTTTTTCTTTGAGGAAGTATATACTCATAAACCCTTCATAATGATTTGTAAAGAAAATTAGAGTTATCCAAAGCATATCCCCCAGGAGTGTCGTAACCAAGAGTGCAGCAAGGCCCGTTGTCGTGCACCAGTTCCCGTTCGAGTCTAGGTCAAAGCGGTTTTTTCGGGTTTTACCCCTAGGTACATCTGTGCCAGAGCCGCCTCTACCTGCTCGTATCCAGACATGGATGTATTGCTCGGAAAACTCACAAGATCTCTACAATACCAAAATTCTAGGAAGTTCTTCTATACTAATCCTCAAAGTTCATCTTAGGTCTACGTGATCTAATCAGAGTTTATCTAAATCTAGCTTCCAAGGTTTGTACTAAACTTCCTCTGATACCAACTGTAACGCCCCGAACCTAGTTACCTAGAGTCAGTGCATTATTACATAACATTTTCATGATCACAAGAAAGGTCAAATCTCGAAAGACTGATTGGTTTAGTAGCCTTGGAAATACTAGATATATTCATAAGACTTACATTACATCATAAAAATGAAAACTAAAACAACATCTTTTCATCATATTCAACACCCATATCCCCACATATTATCCCTATAGGTCATTCATAATTTACTTATTCATACCCTTGGAAAAATAAAACATAGAAAAGGGGTGAGCTGAAATGCCCAGTAAGGATAACAATATAGTGGAAACTTTCACAAATAAGAAAAAAAAATTAAGGGAATGATTAACTAAAACAAAATCCTTTTAAACATGAACATAAACATAGTATGGCAAAAATAAAATGAAATAATTCCATTTACATTATTCACATGGATATTCTACTAATCGAATAATCACTTGCAATATCAATAACCACTTTCATAATGGTGGAATGCATAATTCCAGACTCTCATAACCACATAGCCAAGGCCTCGTTCCAAGATTACAAATAAGATTTTGTCAAGGACTTGTGCCAAGACACTAGTTTGTCTCATGAGACCTACCGATGAATCAAGGAGCTATAGTGGGATCCACCCATCACATATTAAGTCCAATGCATTCCCATATGAAAAGGTTTAAACATAACATAAACATTCGTATTAAAACTAGCATACGAAATGTCAATACAATCAGTATAAAATATTAACGGTATAAAAATAGGACATCCATAGTCAAACATATCACAAAACCTTCAATACAATATAGAAGTTTTGTATCATAATAAATGAATTTCAAATAAGCGTAAATTCCATCAAAGGATGTTGACATAGATGAAATCAAAACTCTTTTTAGAGAAATATCTCTTTCTATTTTGAAATCAATTAAGAGTCATATATTTGTGAAATAAAACATTTTCTTTTAAAAAAATTTTATAAGATTTTAAGGTAAGCTTTGACGATTTTATAATGGCATAAAATAACTGCACCCGCCGTATAAGTAAAAAAAATACATACCTTAATTCTGTTGAAAAGGTTAAAAAGCACCTTGTGTGGAAAACGATGGAATGATTCCTTTATAAACCACTTATAAAAAGTCAAACAAGGGTATAAATGACTTTATCCCATATTCTTGTAAATAGTTAAAATGTTTTGAAATACATTTTTAAGAAACACGGATGTTGATGATAAAGAGATACCAGTAGATTATTACGTATAAACAACCTCAGATAATGAAGAGATTGTGAAATATCTTTTACCTTGTACATTTACTTGTTTGGGGTAGGTTAACCTCCTGTATAACGGTGAAATAATTGTTATAAATTATAAAATAATCATATACATTAATATGATATCATATATGAACTTTTAACATTTATTTGTTAATAATATATTAGTATTATCGTTGTTTCAGGTGTTAACTTACTCGTTTTATTTTATATGTTTTGTTACATAAGCCATGTTTGTCATGGATAAGTTGTATATTATTAATATAAATAATGATATCAAGTCCTTAAACATTATTTTTAAATAATCAAATGATAATTATACTTGAATTGATACGATAGATAATGAATCTCATCACGTTTGTGGAGACGGTAGTCCGTATGTACGCACGAGCGACAATATCATTCTTTTGATGTTGAAATAATATATAAATGGATGGTATATCATATATAAAGAATAATTAACATGTTATAATTATTATTTACATGAGTTACACATCATTATTTTACCCATCCGAATAATAATATATTGAATAACAATTACACCACGACGTGGAGACGGTAAGCCGTACTTACGCACGTATGGTGACATGTTATTCAAAGGGTGGATAGAATACTGAATATGGTTGTACCATATTTATAATAACATCACAGTATATATAAGATAATGGAGTTGTTATTTTATAATGGTAATAAAAATGAATGAAGAAGTCGAAGAAGAAAGGAACTTGAAAAGGGGTGGTGAAAACATTACCTTTTCTTCGGGTTCTTCCTTTTCATTTGATCAAAAGGGCTCCATAGGTTGGCATTCTGATCAAACTAAGGCCTCTAGGTTGTATTGAAGGAATTTGGGAGATTATTTGGGAAGAGTTTGTCAGAACCAAAAGGCTTTTAAGGTGTGAATAAATGAGAAGGATGAGTTCCCTTTTATAAGAGGGATCAGAGGTGCCTTTGGAAAATCTATAAATATTAATTTATAATAAATTCATATTCGGATTCTAATGGCTCCAAAGTTTATTATTTAAATTTTAAGGTGGGGATAGGTCGAAAAAAATTCAACCTATAGAATTTAGATATGTTTGGGTTACTATATTAACCTTATCTTTAAGTATTAACTCTTAGTTATTTAGTTTGACATTTACCCTGTCACTTTGTATTTTTATATTATATAGTTAATAAACTTACTATATACATCAAATAGACCTCCAAGTGGTCCATTAATGATACCAATATCATGATATAAGTCTCTTGGCCGAAGCTTATATTTTTAGGAATTTAATATCACTTAATAATATAATATATTTTTTTAAAAACTCTTTTATGTCAATTTTGACACTATTCAATAGTTGATTTTTTTGAAACTCATAACAGAATGATTACTTCGAAAAACATTAATTAAATTAATCCTAATATGTCATATTATCCTATAAAATTAGTTTAATTCATTAAAAGTCTTAAATTATATTTATTTGGATATTTATAATATCAATTATTTAAATTTTCTCACTATTATGGTAACTACTGCATCATCATTGTGTCATATATAAATTAAATTATTTAATATCTAAAAATTAGAAATAAAATATCATTATGTAAGAAATATTTATATTTTTCTAATTAATATTTATAGTTGAAAATAAAACATTTATAACCCTACGTAAATTCTTTTTTTTCTAAAAGATATATGCTTATGTCAATTTTGTACCTATTATAAATTAATTAAAATTAAGTGTCCCTATCACCTAAAAGTGGCTCCATGGGGTCCCAAAATCGACTCAAAGATGGCTATGGTCGAACATGTATCAACCAATAAGGATATGACCCGTTTTAGGGAAATTTAGTATTATTATAATATTATTTTGTAACCCTTATTTACCAGATTTACCCTTAACCATGGTAAATAAAATATTTACCGATGTAATTATCCAAATGTCTAAAAATAATAGTTACCTATTTACACAATTTGAACATCCTAATTCCAAATATGGAATCAATTTTTCTAAATTCAAAACACAGAAGTGGCAGAAATTAATTTAAAATTAATTCCCGTTGTTAAAACAAAAAGCGTGTTTTTAAGAGATAATAACTATCAAAAGATTGACACTTGTTTATGTCCGGTTTAATTGTAAAATTATTTCCAATGACAAAAACTGTATTAAATGGTAAAAATATATTCTAAATATACTTTAAAACCACTCAAATTCATAATTTATCACTATTAATTATTTTGATTAAAAAGGTTGTTTTTAATTAAAATTTAGTAATTTTCACTATTTATCAAAATATAAAAGTTATCTGAAAAGTAACAAAATTTCACCTTAGGCTAGATTCGATATTCCGAATCAAAAAATGAAGTCCATTTTGAAATATAAAATATATATAATTTCAAAATGTATGTATTACTATTCATAAAGGCTAGTTTGATTGGTTATGGTGTGTTAGAACTCGGTGTTGCGTACAGCACACGCTATCACATTATTCAAAGAAAAGCGTACCGTATAAGCTTGGGGTGTTACAATTTATGTCCCATTTTTTATGTTTTTGAGATTGGTAAATGTGGTTGATATGGTATGTTCTTACCGAAAATCAATACTTGGAACACATCATGAACTTTGAATAAGTGTGGAGATATTTTCAAGTGATTGTCTATGACCCTGACATAATAATGGTTATTACAGTGACCAGTTCATCTATATCTCGTTACATCATTCCTATCGAATACTATAAATCGCTTCCATTGAGTCATTAAAAGGAATATATAGTCAGCAACATCAAACTCTATATTTTTTGGATTATTATCTTCATTGTTTTTAACATCGTAACTCTATAATATGATGTTGAGTGGTCTGAATCATCTCATTTATTTATGTGACAAGGTTAGTAAATAATATATTCCCCCCCTAAAAGATCATATTATCATGTTTGAGTCATATATCTCATTACATACAAATCCTCATACGACTCTATTATAATAATTGAATGAAAAAATTATTAAATATGAAATCTGCTAATGGATAAGTTGACAAAATAATTATATTAAATTTATCAGACATGATATCATTATATAATATATAATTTAAATATTTGGACTTATCTAACCATCTTCTTATTTCTAATAATTTTTTTCAAAAAAATAGCTATATATCCATGGATTTCGGAATACTTCCCAAGAACTGTGAGGTAATCATTGAATCCCGGTCATAAACAATGTATTGTGATACTCCATACTACCTAACCAAATTATTTATATATATCCTAGGAAAACATTATTGTGAAAAAATATTCATTGATGGAAATAAAATGATCTATTATTGTTAGGTGATTGACTACAACATGAATAGCATAACGTACCTTGGCAGTTTAGGGGAGTCCTATGATGAAGTCAAATGCGATTTTTTTTCCATTTATATACATTTATGGGTAATATTTTAATCATAAAATTTGAATATTATCCATCAAAAATATCTTCTTAGAATAAATTTAATCGATATATGTAGTAATAAATTTTACTCTTCATGATATCCCACCATTTTTTTAAAAAATCAATATGATTCTTCACACTTCATTGAGGTATATATAAAGATGATCTATGTGAATAATCTGAATGTCCAGTCATTAATTCAATTTTTGTGGCACATATATACATGTTGAAAATTTTATAACACCATCTTTTTTCAAAGATGAACTGTTGAATAACCAATACAATTTTTTTTATCTCTATAACATATTTTTGGAATTTTTTTTGAGAATGAATGGATGAGATGTTATCTAGTAATGATAGAATATTTCAAATCCAATTATTAAATGAAGACACATCCTATTCAAATCCATGAGTATTCATTATTTTCCAATTATAATGAATGATTGATTATCTCGTTCCATTCAACTGAGATTATCAACCACCATATCTTCCTTTCTTTTTTAAGTAATTTATTGTTTATTTATATTCATTTTTTCCAACCATCTAATTTCAATCATATTCATTTCATTATATGTTAATATATATTTTAAATTTTTTCAATAATTACATATATATAACAAGTTTTTCTTAGATATGATGTAAAAAATCATTAATGAAAAGTACATTTTTTCTACCTCAACCCATGGATCAAGGAATTGTTTTATAAATTATATAACTAGTTTGATGTAAAAGAAATTAACATAAAATTTTTACCAGGAAACAACCTCATTTTTTCCCCAAAGAGTCATTTAAAATTACAATCCCTTTACAATTAATTTTTATTGTTTGTACATAAGTAGTGACCATCCTAAACATGAGTTTCATAAAACATTTATAAAATTCATTTATACAATGGAAATCTATTCCATTACATGTTAACTTGTTTAAATTATATTAATGTAAATCTATCAATGACTTTGGTGGGGTAATATATATTTTAACATAAATGTATTAGTTAAATACACTAATGAGTAAGAGAATACATTTAATGTGAATGAGTTTTAATTTCTATATTATTTTTATGAAATGATCCGAATTATTATAAAGTATTTTTATTAATAAGGATCTATAACCTTTAGATTTTATAACAGAAATGGTATGAAAGACTAGTTTTTTAATGAAAATGGTGATAAATATTCTGAAAAGTCAATAAAATTGGATACTAAAATCTCTAAATTACCTATGAAATCTACAATAAATAATTAATTGTATGTTTATATATAAAATAAAGAGTACTCATCTACCAATTAAATTGGTCTTTAAATGTTAATAATAACAGATAATAAAAATCTAAAACGATGGGAGATAATTAATTGATAGGAGAATCATATGATACACACTGATTTATGAGATGAATTCCATATATATATATACTACAAAGATGAGATACATCTACATTAGAGAAAAAAGTGATGTTCCAATAATCAAGAAAGAAGTTTATTCCAGAAAAATTTATTTAGGCATACTATATGATATACAATGAATAATTTGTTTCCATCTAATAATAGTTAATTCCATGATTGAGAACCATAAATCCCCTTCAAGGTGAATGAAAAAATGATAATGGAATTTGTTTACGATCCTTGGAGTGAACCCATTTAAGACTCAAAACTCCTTGATGTCCTTAATAGAGGAAGATATCCAAGGTTTTATCATTCCAAATCATTTTGTTGCATAACCCAATTTTTAATTCTGAAAATTCGGATAAAAATTTGATATGATAATTACTTGAATGTGTGTTTGAAATATATTAGGGTGAAAGGAAATGTACTATTAGGATATAAAATCATAATTCTATTATATTTTGTGTAACATATATATAATAAATTACGATCATTAATTATGTACTACGTAATTAATGTATCATAATAGATATGAGGAATAAAATTATTCTCAATTTCTAAATGTAAATGATTTAATAATGAAAAAAACTTCTATTTTTATGGAAATACAGTTTGTGGACTATGGAAATGGAGTGAAATTTTTTTACATCATTATTGAATAAATATTATAACATATTTTTTCTATAATTTCTATCAAAATCTTATGATACATTACCATTGTTATTAAATAGAACTACGTGCAGCCTCCCCAAAAGAAAAAATATAATTCGTTAATTCATGAGTAAAATTTTGAATTGGGATTATGAAATGAATTTTTGAGGGAATTGAACTGGGTGTATATGATTAATCACTCTGAAAATTTTCAATAATGGGGTTTTATAGTTCCATACACAATATTGGATTCAGAATTAATCAATAAAAATATTAACATTGTTCTAAATTTTAGAAAATGAATTCATTTATGGAGAAGATAATATTTCTCTAAGATGATGAATGATTAAATTGACTAATACAAATTTCATTTAGTACTAATTAAGGATGTTTCAAAATTGTCTTTGGTTGATAAATATTATTTATTAGGGGAAAATAGAATTGTTACTCATCAAATTTGAATACAAATCAAATATATCATTAATACTAGTGGAAAAATGTTATGAACATGGATTAAAGTAAATTAGTATATTAAATTCAAATAGAAGGCATGAAAATTGTGTGGAACACTTCCATGATATCATTTAATAAAATTTTTTTATTTGAATTCTATAATGAATATCATCACATTGGAATCCAATGGAAAAATTGTCATGGAATACAAAAACTCAACTGTGGGGTGTGATGAGTGATGAAAATATACAAAATAATATTTTAGTCATTGAAAATATATATTAATTTAATAAAAAAATGGTTAAAATTAAGATTTTATGTGTCATAGTAAATATTTAATATATTTATTAATTATTTTAGAATAAGTTTTTAATGAATTTTTAATTTTATGTAACAAAATGTGAACCTATATATTGATTTTGATTTTGAAATAAAACTATTTGTAATCAAAACCTATAATTGATATGTGGAATTATTTTTATGTTTCTGTTGATCAATTCATTTTTTAATTTTATAAATGTTCATAAATATAATATTTTTGTAAAACATATTTTTTATTATAAGTTATCATTATTCATTAAAATGATATTTTATAAAAATGAAAATTATAATTTATTTAATAATAATTTTTAAATTGTAATTTATTTTTAATTTATTTTTCAATGAATTTTTATATTCATTTCTAATTTAATCATGAAATACTCATTCATTGAAAAAGTATTATATTTTTTATAGGGAATATTCTACTAAAATTAGCTAAAAAATACTTGATTTAATCTCTTTCCTACTACAATAATAATGTTGTACATTTTTATTCTATGTTATGATTCCTTAGGATCTATTAGTGTCCTTCTAGGAACTTTATATTCTTATTAATTCCTTATTAGCAACATCCACCCACAACTACCACAAATCTATTTGTATTTCCTAGATTTCTGCACCCAGATAACTACCAAAGTATTTTTACCAGTCGCTTACTAATGGAAATCACTATGAAACATTCTTAACATTGTCTCATACTTCATCTAGAAGAACCTATATTGTACTATAATCTACCACAAACCTTCTTTTATTAGGAAAAAACCGAATACTATTCCTTATCATCGACCATTAATTTTATAAAAAACCAAATATTCTCTATAGAATGGTTATTTAATTCATGTGTTCTTAATAAACTCATATATGATGGTTGAATATGTTCACTAAGAAATCCTCAATCAAGACACATTGTAGGGTAGATTCCTGATATCTTGACATATCTAATGTTTTCTAACACCACTATTAAAAATGACCCCTGATCATAAAATAAATAAATCCAATTAATGAAGAAGAACCACTGTTAACCTAATGTTTTTATATATAGTTCCATAGAAAAAAATATTCTGGAATATGGATATGATATTACTATCAAATGAATAATATTCTTACCACGTACAAATGATCAATTTTTTATGTTCAAAAACATGGTACATATATAGTGAAAATCCACTCACAACATATCAAATGCGACTAGATATCACTAGTGAACATTAAATTTAAATGGATGTGAAAAAACCCAAACTAATTTATCAATGAATCCATCCAATTCTCACTAGAGGTTAAATTCCATGCACTAAATGTTTTAGAGCCAAGTAGAATATAGATTAAAAAAATCTATTCACCTACAATGAATCCTAACAGAGTCCAAAATCTAGTATTTGTTGAACCACTAAACTGAATGATATAGCTAAATGGTATGCATTGATTATAGATTAAACAGAGAACACAAATAATATGAATGATATTTTTTCTAACATAATTTCATTCCTACTCTATTGGTGTTTATTGTTTTAGGCTGTGATTGAAGATATAGAAAGACCAAAATTTCCAAATTATTGTGGTTGTGAGATCATGGTGATGGAACACTAGGTTCTTGACCTAATTCATCACTTATTTATTAACTGTGTAGCACTAACCATTCACATTTATAGAAGTGTCATTGATCCCCATACACTAATTTTTTCTCCACTATGGAACCCATTGATCTAGTATGACATAAATCCTACATAATGAATCTATACGTCACATGTTGACTGTATAATTTATGTTTGAGATGAAATGATATATCACCTTCTTTTAGTAAATTTGATCATCCATGATCAACCTCAGTAGTATAGGGAAGACTAATTTTCTAAGTACATTTCCACATAATATTCATCCTAAATGGGATCTATTCTCACATTAATGTATTTCGAAACCTTCCAACAAAAACACTATAATAACAAGAAAACCCTGCTCTCTCCATAAGATTCTATCTTATTAGTTTTTCTATACAATACAAGCATCTATTGGTCTAGTCGAATATTTCATTACTAACTCCATATAAATCAATATCAGCATATCTGTCCAAATTTTCTTATGCTATAAAAAGTCTAGGTGTTAAGGAAACACAAACTCTATGACATAAAAGTCCAATCAATTTTCTACTATTCACAATAAAATTATAATGTAAATCATCCTCTATACCATAGATAATAAAATAGTGAATATTTATCCAAACTAGAATACTGCAATAATGAAAAAACACATGGATCAATCTCAATATTACCAAAATTTATTATAGGAGGAATTTATGATAAGGTAGTAATTTTTTATGATTCCCTTTATCCAGCAATTAAATTCATTATTGACCCATATCGATCATACGATGATGGAGAAGACACTACGTGACATTGAAAAAGAGAATATTTCTAGGGTCAACAAAATAATTTGAAGACAATTTTTTAATCACATGGTATGTATTGATGTTTCTCAGGGATATATAAGAATTATCATTTATGTAAAACAATGATCTATTGGTTTAGGGGACTCTTACCCTCTTTATTTGGACATCTATAGACAAATTATTCTAGTTCCAGTGCTAAAATTTCAACTTCACATCTTTATTCCTAATACTAATAAACACAGAGAAATTTTGACAATTCGTAACATAAAAATTAAAAAGGAAAAAAGGTACCACTTACATGAAAAGAGATATTTTAGGTTAAGAGAATTAGTGGATTGGGAAATTATAGTAAATATAATATTTTATAAATAATTATATGAACTATTTTACCATAGCAATCAAGAAATATTCTTTTTCAATAACATTAACAAATGATTTTTTAATCATTAATAAGACATTGAATTTTATTTATAAATTTGTGGTCCTGATAAAATATCATTTTATGGGTTTTAGATATTATATAAAATACATTCTCTTTGAAAATTCAATAAAATTTATTTCAAAAACATTTCATGTGATATAAAATATTTCTTCTAAATAATAATTATGATATAAGACATAGTATACCTTTAAAAATTATTTATCGATTTAAAAATTAATAATAAGGGATTATTTTTAAAAAATTCACGGAAAATAAATATTATATGGATAAACTGAATTGTTTTTAACATAATAACCTTTTATATAAATTATAATTTACTCTTTGAAAGATTCATAAATTTATGTGTCAAAATTATATTTATTTATATAGTGGAATTATTCTGAAAAAAACATTATGAAAATATTGTCACTATTACGAATATACAATAACTAAACATAACATTTAAAATAAAGTCACAATAAAGTTATTTGTTTTCTCCCAAATCTATGACTTCATAACCATTTAGAAAGTGACAAATTTTAAATATTTTTTTTAATATATTCCTTCTCATTATAAATTATTTAAAATAACTATTAAAAATGAATTTCTTTGTAATACATTTTAAATGGAAAATAATGTCATTATACTAAACATGATTAAAATTCCAATAATTTTAAATACATAAATTCATAAATATAATATTTGATATAGAAACCCATGGGGGAAACCCATTCTAATAATTCTTGGAAATTAAATACAATACCCAAATATTTTCAATGAATGAAATTATATTTAATTTATGAAATGTCAAAAAAACATTAATTTTTATTGTGTTACATGAAATGGAATTTTAATCATTAATTAAATGAAATAATTTTTTTAGCGTTTGTTAGACATGACCCTGAGATTTTTAGTTTGATTGTGTATTCAACACACAATATCAAACATAAAAATCCATTGATATATATATTACAATTATATCTTAGTCATTAAATTGGTGGGTGTGAATATTATAAACTGTATTAATATATATATATATATATATATATATATATTACTCAATATAAATTATTTATATATTTTTAGTAAATTTTCAAATATTTTTTATTAAATTGGTTTTTTTTCATTACATAAAAGGCTTTCTTGATACATTATTTTAGTCACTTTTAATGAAAAAATAATTTTTAAATAATTTTTAAATTTTTTTTAAAATTAACCAGATAAAATCAAAATTATTTTTAGAATCATAATATCAAAATATTAATAGGGAGAAATTTTTTATTTTTTCAGAAAATACTTATTTTTCAATGAATACAAAAAATATATTTTTTTTGTAAAACTAGAACTTATTTTCAATAAATAATGTAATTTAAAAGCCACAATATTAATTCAATATATTTTAAAGAAACATAATTATTATTTTTTTTATTTAATCAAATTTATTACATTTTCAACAAAATATATTGGTTTTTAGTATACAATTTTTTAATGGTATGGGACCACGTTTCCCAAAAATATATTTTATAATAATAAAATTTTCTCCATTGTAATTAATGAAAATTACCTCTAATGAATATTTTTTTAAATTAAATTAATATTACATATTTCAATAAATATTATTTTAGTTTTGAAAAATTATTTTAATTTTTCCTAGAGTAAATAAAGATTAAAAGTTTTCTAAAAAATAATCTTCGAAATATCTTTTTGTCTTGCTTTGTATGTAAGATATATATTAAATTATATCATTTATCTTCTGTAATGTTTATTTGAAAAAATGGACTAATTAATTATAATAATAATTATTTTTTATTTATTAATATTCCAAAATATTTTTTTAATATAATTATTAGTGAATTTTTTTACTATTAATCATAGAAATAAATGTAACAATTAGTTTACTGAGGGATTAAACATTAACATTAAGTATATTAATGACATAAAAACAATTAAAAACCTAATCTATGGGCATATCTATAATTTATCCATTTTATAAAAAATAATAGACCATTATTAGGGCCTTTTAATATAAAAATTGGATGGAATTCACTCATTCAAAATTATTACTAGTTTGATACTCACCTCACTTAATAATGGCCACCACCTCTCATCCCCCATAAAAACAACCAATACTATTTGATGTTGGATCAGGTTATACTAAATAAACAATAGAGGGTGGTGAAATGTGTCTTACAATTTCTTTGAGAATCATGATAATTTCCAAATTTTACTGTTATCTTTATCAGAATGTTTATGCAGTAGAAATAAATAGTAATCAAGACGCAAAATTTTATAGTGGATTGGGGATTATAAGGATCCGAGCCCACTCAACCAACACTCTACTCCATATGGTTTTTGATTTTCACTATCAGGTCCTCTAATCAATAGATTGTCCACAACTAAGTGTAGGAATTTGACACATTTACAAGTTAAATCTATTGTAGAGATTCCTTGTTCATATACATAACTGAATACATAGCTTATTACGAGAAGTAGATTACTCAAAATGAAAAGAGTATTGGTTGAAAAACATTTTCTATATGTTCTTCATAGTTGTATTAGTACAAAACGGACAGTAGATGGATCACCGTATTCAGAAAAAATGTTCTTCAGGTAAGATCTATTCTTAGTCAATCTGGTTGTAATAGAAATAAATTTAGAAACTCCAATAATAAGGGATTCATGATAGATATTCAATGAAGAAACAGTGATTCTTCAATGTGTTTCTTATGCTTTAGAAGAAAGAGTTTTATCATACTTTTCAATAGCAAATCTGTATATATCGAATACCTCTATAAAAACGGAATTCAAGAAACATGAGAGATTGTTCTGCTAATCATTTTCATGATGATCCCCACAAATTTTTTAAGTAAAAATAACACAGATATGTAAAGAATAAAGAAGATAATTTTCCTTTCAAATTTAGATCCACAAATGTCTCCTTATGAATCACGATATTCAAAATTTTGAATAACAGAGCTATCGTAACATCCCTTAATAGTCGGCCTAAATACTCCTCTTAAATTAATCATTTAGATCATAAATAAATGACTTTAATCAGTCAAAGATGCACTTTAATATCAGGCTATGATAGTGGCTTTAAATCAACATGTTAATCCACCAAAATAATGATGGCTAATAAAGTTGAAATTTAAATTCCCAATGCCAAACATATGGTTGAACTGTATAATTATTTTTTCTAAGAATGTTTGGTTGATCTCAAAATTATGGTTGATCTCAAAAGTATGGTATATCTCAAAAGTATGGTTGATCTCAATTGCAACATTGATCATCTATACTTTTATCTTGTTCTTTTAATCGTATGGTATATTATCCATACATTCCTCTTTAGTAAAACATAAGTTACATGATCAATACTTTTTTATGGACATAAGGATCATTATGAAATTAAGGTTGGTGAACCATACTTTTCAAAAACAAAAGTAACATTCCATAATTGCGTATGGTTCTTCATCCATACTTTTATGATATTACAAAAGTAAGGTTCCTTCCAAATGCTGGGTTTGTCTTCCATACTTTTCTAATAATGTATTTTTTCTTAACCATACTTTTTTTAACTTCCATAAATTAAACGAAAAGTTATTTCCTTACACATAAGGTCTTTAATGTTGGGTATGAACTGTGTTTCCCAAACACATTCAAATGATTTCTAAATACTTTTTCATATATTCCATGCGGTATAAATGATTTAATATCACTCAAAAAATATGAATATAAAGATATATTAATTTTCATAAATATACTCAATGTAAAGTCATTCGAATTACTAACAAGGGTATTTGTGAGCATCAAAATCATAATAAAAATATTGAGCATTGTTCTCAATAATCTCCCCCTAATAAAAATAAAATAGAGTTTTGTTGAAAACTACACATGCTCAACAATCTCCCCTATTTTGATGATCACAAAACCCATTAAATTAACCTACAGAATTAGTGGTCTATAATTTATTAATTATTAAAGGATAGAAACAAAAATAAATTTTAACAAAATTATTTCAACAAGGAATAAAATTTTCTTGTAAAAAATCAATTATTTAAAATTTCTCAACCTTTATGAATACAAATAAAACATTTTTATCCAAATTTCATCCCTTTAAAATAATATATAAATAATTTATTTTCTCCCCCTAAGAAAAAGATTTATACAGAATAAAAATTTAAAATTAAATGTTATTTTTATCCATATTTATCCCCATTTTTGTGATATTAAAATTAATGATTGAATAAGAAATATAACACATTTTAATGTAGAAATGGTCTATTGTAAATGCTATCATAAACTATTTATCAATATTTGAATCTGGATTACGAACATTTTAATACATAAAGTATAGTATAAAAATCAAAACATATGAAAATGAGATGAAAATATATTTTATTGAGAATATATATATAAGTACAGAAATGATTACACTACTCAAGGATGGGCTGAAACGTTTTGTGAAATAGGCTTCAACGCCTCTGAATAACTTTTTTGAGCTCTATCATCTACAGTCTCAACCTTTTCATCTGTGTATATACTAACTAGAATAAGAGGTACCTTCCTTATTGAGTCAAATGGATATATTCAATTAGATTGACTCTGAAAAACTAATGAAATCATTTTCCTTCTCCATAAACTAATTTAGATTTTTAGTGAACCCGTTTAGTATATCTATTACTCCTGGTTCACCTGATGTTAGCTAGCCCACATGATGATTTTGATTGTACAATAAAATTGATAATGGATCAGTATCACACTGAATATCATAAAATAATTATTTCATATTGCTCATTATAGTTGAAATGGACTAAAATATTTTTATCAGATCAGGTGAAGTACCTGATGTACGTGATTGATTTCTCCTGAAAGTTGCAAATTGTTGCTCCCTGAAAATTTTAAAATCTGAAAAATATGACTTGGGTGAAATTTTATTTTTTAATTTCCCAACATCAGATAACATCTCCTTCTTAAAATATTGCACTTCACTTTTTGAAACTGAACTTACTTTTTTTTCTGAAACATTTCTCTATCCATTTATAATTCACATTTCAAAGAATCATTTTCATCGTGAACTCTATTAAATTTTCTAAATAATTCTTCCACCTAGTTATTCCCAAAATCAGAGGCACCCTATTTTTGATACTCAACTGGATTTCTAAAAATTAATGGAAATGATTGAGCATAAGATCCTTGATCTATAGCCTTTTTCTATGGTTTCTCAACTAGTTTTTATTTAGAGTCATTAATTGATTCATCAATAGAAAAAAATTTATTTAAAATATCATTATTAATTTCAAATAGACTCACTCCTCGATATATGTTTTCATTGTCTTGTTTCTCCTTAGGATAATCATCATTAATTCCTCTAAAATAGGTTCTTCTGGAAATGTTTTTTTAGATGTAACATCAGTTTGTTGTGCAGATTGTTCTGGAATAGATTTAGTTTGATCCAAGTCCACTTCCACAAGATCTACCTTTATTTGAGGAACAATTTCCACTTCATGTTGAGGTAACACCAAAATCATATAAACAACTTCTCTTACAAATATAAAGATGAAATGATCTTCAGTTGGAACATTATTTTCTTGAAAATCCTCCTTACCTTCTTGATCCACTATGTGCATTTTCCTCTGAAGTCCTTCATGACTTCCCTCATCAATAGTTACAAAAAATTCTTCAAATCATAGACATCTTGATGTTTTTTAAACATCAATTACTCTTGATTCATCAATAACCTTTTTAGACATTCTAGGTTGCTCCCCCTGAGCTGATTCTTGATCATCTATAGCTCCAACATGTATAATGTTTCCTTCCACAGTACTCCAGAAGATTCTAATCATCCATAGAGTTCTAGCATTGAAGACATTGTTGTGATGGTATCACACTCTATCATCTACTATTCTCACCTTATCAGACTTAAACTATTATTTTGAAATGAACCTTCCATAGGGATAAAAGATCATTCTAGCCTATGGTTGATTGTAGTAGTTCAAATACCTCACCATGTAATGAGGAATATTCAACTTGATGTAACATAGAAATATTAACCTTAAATACATATCATGATATAAAATCATCTCTATTTTAGACATCCAAGGTGATATCCCTATTTGAAAACATTTTACAAGAATATTCTTATCGGGTTCCAAATCATTGACAAACATCGTATTCACATTTTTAAAACCAAATAAAAATAAAAAAATTTCCTCAGACTTATGTTCATTATATCCAATAATTGTTAAGTCAAAATTATAAACTCCCTCGTGAGTGTAGTTCAATGTTCTAGATATTTCCCCAGATAATATTGTGAAATCCCGATATTCAATAAGCGAAAATATGGTTTCCTCTATATCTCCAAGACTGAACTTAATAGATTTAAAAAAAATCGAAACTCTACATCATTCCAGAATTCTTGTGTTAACATCAACGAATGTTTTCTCGAGATTTTGAAAAGCCAAATCTTTCTTCAGCATTAGATTATTCTAGTACAACCATTCAAAATCAATTACTTTGCCTTTTAGGACCTTCCTTCGTGCCGAACATTAACACATGTCATTACTATCTTCTCCTTCCTCTATTTTTCTTATCATGGCCATTTATATCACATATTTATAAAGGTTCGATGATTTATGTTTTTGAAGGATCAGGTTTGGGTAGACATGATCGGTAATGATTTTTCAGTTTTAAAGGGTTTTGAGTGAAATGAAGGGGTTTAGAAATAGGAATGGCTCTGACACCCTTGATTCCCATATCATTTACGTACATAATAATCATTACATTTTTAAAATAAATAATATTTACCAGGAAAAAAACTTATAGCAGTACATGAGAATTTTTTTTAAATTATTTTATAACCAATAATTAAATTATTTAAAATAATAAATATTAAAAAAAATATAAAATCACAAAAAAATATTTTAAATTTAAAAAATCGTAACTACACCTTAATAAGATCAAAACTTGCATTAGAAAGTGGTTTAGTAAAAATATCAGCAAATTTAATTTTATTAAATAAAAATTCTAAGAATATATCCTTTTTTATAACATGATCCCTTAGAAGGTGATGTCTGATATCAATATTCTTAGTCCTAGAATGATTAATAGGATTTTTTAAAATATTTATAGTGCTCGTATGTTCACTTAAAATAGATGTATTATTTAAATATATTCCAAAGTCCAAAAGAGTGTTTTTATCTACAACACTTATGATAACAACTGCCTTCAAATATATATTCTGCCTCACCTAATGACAAAGCAACTGAATGTTCTTTCTTACTATACTATGAAAATCATGAATTCCCTAAAAAGTTAAAGGTTCCTGAGGTGCCTTGTCTATCTAATCTACATCCTCCACATTCATCATCTGAATATGACATTATAATAAAATCATAATTTTTTGGATTGATAAGAGATTGATAATTTGTTCCTTTTTAAATATCTTAAAATTATTTTATCATCACTTAGATGAGATTTGTTGGGATTTGATTAAAATATAGAACAAATAAATACTATATATATTAGATCTGGGCTGCTAGTAGTAAGATATAATAAACGTCCAATCATACCTACAAATAACGTGTTGTCAACTGATATTTCAGTTTTATCAAAATCATGTTTTGTGTTAGTACACATAGGATTTGTATATGTCTTGTTGTCATCAAGTGAAATTTTTTTTAGTAAATCATTAATATATTTTCATTGATTCATAACATACAAAATATGTTTTAGATAAATTTGATGTCCTGGAAGGAAATTTAATTCTTTCATCATAGTAATTTTAAATTATTTTTTCATTATGTTTGAAAACTCTTGACTATGTTTCGTGTTTGTTGATCAAAAAATTAAATCACTAACATAAATTGGAACCAAAAAAATATTAGAGTTTAATGTTTTCATAAACTATTTCGGATCATACATTGCAACAGTAAATGAATTTTTCAGAAGAAAATAACATAATAATTCATACCATGTTCTTTGTGGCTGTATAAGGCCATAATGTGATTTAGTTAGTTGAAAAACAGAACCTGGTTTTTGAGAATATTCAAAACCAGTAGGTTTTTCAACCTAAACATCTTCCATTAATTAGGAATTCAAAAAAGGATGATTTAAAAACCATTTGAAATAATTTAATGATCATATGAGATGCATTGGCTAAAAGAATAATAATGTCGTATAATCTATCAATATGTGTGATGGCCTCATCATAATCTATTCCTATTTCCTGATTATATTCATTAGCGACTAGTATTTCATTATTTCTAGTTATTATTCAATGATCATCTTGTTTATTTCTAAAGACCCGCATAGTTCCTATTACGATATTTCTTTGTGGTCTTCCAAATAAATTCCAAACTTCATTTCTCTTGAACTTGTTTATTTCTTCTTGGATTGATATCATGAAAATTTCATCAACCAAGGCATCATCTTCTAATAAAGGTTTTAATTGGGATAGATTTGTAGAAATCTCAACAAGATTTCCTATGTTATGTTCGAGTGTTTTGTTCTTGTGTCTAGGTTTTTTATTATAGGTTCTAAAGGGTGATTTTTTAGAGTTCTAGATTGTCTAGGTAAAATTCTATTAGGTTCATCAGTTTCATGTTATTTTTAACAAGGCTGAATTTTATTTATATCATTTTCAAAAACACATTTCATGTTCTCATGTCTCATGTTGTCATTACATTCATATTCATCAATTTGGTCTTTCCTTTTCTCGAATGTATCGGATTAATCAAATTTCACACGAAATTATTCTTCAACACTCTATGACCTTTTATTTAAAATTCTATATTCATTCGAAGTTTCATAATATCCTAAGCAAATTCCTCCATCTGATTTTGGATCAAATTTACCACGGTTGTCCTTGGTGTTCAAGATATAAACCTTGCATCCAAAAACATTAACGTACATTACATTCAGTTTTCTATTATTCCATATTTTATAGGGTTTATTTTTGAAAATATTCCTAATTAAAACTAAATTCATTATAAAATAGGCTGTTCTTATAGGTTCTTAGGAGAAATATGTAGGAGGATTGTATTCATTTATCATAGTACTATCCATTTCCTGAATAGTTCTATTTCTTCTTTCAACAATTTCATTTTTTTGAGGATGTATTGGTTCAGAGAATGTGTGTTTAATAACCATATCTGAGAAAATGGAATTAAATTTTAGATTATTTTATTCTTCACTATGATCACTTCTTAATAAAATATTATTAAAACCAATTTAATTATGAACAACTTTTCAACAACATTCAAATATTTTAAAAGCATTATTTTTATAATTTAGAAAGAATATCTTTTCAATTCTAGAATGGTCATTAACTAATACATCTACATATAATTTTCCAGAAAAAATGTTCTATTCTTAAAGGTCTAAAAAAATCCATATGTACATGTTCTATAGGATTATATGTATCAATATTGTTAATATATTTGTAGAATGATTTGTGCTGCTTTCCAAGTTGACAGGCATCATAGAATCTACCACATCCAAATTTGAGACAAGGGAAATAAAAAACATGTTGTTTCATAGATTACTTATTTAAAATATATATATTGAAATTTCATTTTCTTCTATGCAAGATCCACAATTCATTTATCGTAGAAGTTAAGTTGTTTACTTTTTTACACAAGGAACTTATGTTCATGGTATACACATTATCAGTTTTGGGTTATCAATATTTAAACTTTATTCATTAAAAATAGAACAATATTTGTTTGAAAATTCAACAAAATTACCCTCATCATAGATTTGAGAGATACTTATTAGGTTTTGTTTTAATCCTTGTACATTGGGTACTTTATTGATTGATACAACTTCTAGATCTCCAATAATTCCAATGCCAATAATTTTCCCTTTGGCATTATTAGCAAATGTGAATAATCTAACATCCTTTTGAGTCAGTGTTCTAATGTTTGGTGATTTTCCACTCATATACATGGAATAACCACTATAAATATACCATATTTCTATTTGGGTTCGGTTACCTTCTTCTTTCCAAGATATTTAAAAAAATGTTTGTTTTGGTACCCACACCTTAGGGGGTCCAGTAGTGTTAGATAACAAAGATATGGGTATCTATAGTTACATTGATTTTCAATAATAAACACTATCATGTAAATTGTTTACAATATATTCTTTCTTAATTCCACTTATTTTATGTTTCCTTAAATAATAGTATTTAGATATGTGACCATTTGATCCACAGTAATCACAAATGATACCTTATGTACATGGAATAAAATAGTTCTTATAATGTTTGGGTTCCCCACCTTTACTGACTATTCCATATATTTCCTTTTTAATCATATTATTTAAAAGAATTTCATTTAGGGGATTTTCTTTTTTTTGAAAAATAAGAGACACATTTTCATATGTCTCTACTTCTGTTGTTAGTGTTGTTATTTTGCATTCATTATCTGTACAGTTTGTGTTTAATGATTTATATTTTTCAATTAACTCTTGATGTGGTTTTAGAAGAGCTTATCTTTCCCCTAAAACAGAAATATGAATATCTTTTGGAGATTTAAGTTTCTTATACGAGGAATCATATTTATTTTCCTTCATATTGCAGTAGGCTGTAAGTTTATCAATTGAGCAACTAGAACTAGAATTTGAATTTGAAGAGTAATAGGATTTTACCTCCTCAGTGTCTGCAATAAAATCACATATTTTATTTTATATTCGTTTAATATGTTTTTGAGTCAGACATTGATGAGCTGCTAGGGTCTTTAGAAATACTCCAAGTAGCTTTTACGACACATTTTTCTACTCATAATCATTGTTTTCTAAAAAAAATTATTTCTTTCTTTTAATTGATGGTAGATAGGTTTTATGTGACCCATACTTTTTGCATTCATAGTATATGATTTCCTTTAGTTATTTTTCAACATTCTTCAAGGATTTTATGAATCCATTATTCTTTCTGTAGAACTTTCTAAAAATTCTGTCTAGCTGAGCCAGTCCCATATCTGAATTAGATGAATCAGAACACTTTAATTGCACATTGATTTCATTCTTCTTCTTTTTGTTCATCTATTGGGATGATACATTAAAATTATTTATTTTTTTCAAGACATTATGCTCATTTTCTCAACTTGCAACTCATATTCATAAATCAACAGTGTTCCAATTAATTCTCACATTGTTAGATATTTTACTAGTGATTAATTCCAAATGGCCACTGAAATCCCATTCCATTGTGTTGGAAGTACTCTCAGTACATTCGAGGCATGATCTTCTTTTTTGATAGGCTCACCCAAGTAAGTGATATTGTTAACAATTTATATAAGCCTTCCATTCATCTGGTTGATTCTTTCTACTTATAAAATTTTCAATGTGTGAAATTTTGATTTAGAAATGGCATACCTCACTTGTCTAACATTGTTAGTTCCTTCATCCGAAACTGCAATTGTCATATGCATTTCATAAGTAGTCGGGAACTGAGATACTATATTGAATTCGTCTAATCCTAGACCATAGATGATATAATTCATTGGTTTTGAATTTATATCATAATCTGCTTTAGTATTTACATTCCATGTTTCAGGATTCTCTGGAATTTCATAAGGAGTAAGAATTTTTTACTAGTCTCTATATCCATGATTTTTCAGATAGATGATCATCCTCAACATTCAGTATCCATAGTTTTCATCAATGAAGTATGGAGCTCATACCACTAACATTCCCTCTATTGTCTCATCCATTGAGATCTATGAGTATAATCCTATAAAACATTAACCTTGTTATAGCTTTGACAAAATCTCCACCCACTGATACCAATTTTCAGATACGGTTATAACAAATACACACAAGAGGCGGGAATTAGTCTTTTACAATTTCATCTAGAGTAGCGATGATTAAAAAATCATCCTTTAACATTATCATAATGTTTATTTAGTGGAAATAAATAGTTATAAGGTATAAATTATTTAAAATGGTCCAGGGAAAAGAATGCCCCTAGTCAACTCCAGCAACACTCTACTCCATGAGCTTGGTGATTTCCACTATCTTCTCCTCATATCAATAGACTGTCCACAACTAGGAGTAGGAAGTAGACACCTTTACATGTTAATGCTAAAATAGTTCCATTTGGTTCATACATACAAACAAATACATAACATATTATAGGAAGCTAGTTACTCGAAATGAAAGAAGTATTTGTTTTAAAATACTTTCCTGATGTATTCACAGTTTCTACAATACTCCACTGATAGTAGATGGATCATTGCCTTTAGAAATGATGTTATTATAGTAAGAACAGTTCGGAGTTGTTCTTATTGCAGTAGAAATAAATTCATCACCTTCAACATAAATGGATTCATGATAGATCATCTATGAAGAAATGGTCAATCTTCAATGTGTTAGTTATTCTTTAGAAAAAATAGTTTTATCGTAATTAGTAATAGCATACCTGTATATCTTGAATACCTCTATAAAAATTGATTTTGATAAAAATTAGAGCTTGTTCTTTTAAACATTTTTATGATGATCCATCTCAAAAATTTTGTAATTCAAAATAAAACAGATATAAAAAAATAAATAAGAATATTTTCTTTTGAAATTTAGATACAAAAAAGGCCAAAAATCATGATATTCAAATGATTGAATAATAGAGCAGTCATAACTTCCCTTAATTACAGTAATGAAATACTCCTACTAAATCGATCCATTGAATCATAAATAAATGACTTTGAATTATTCGAAGACGTACTTTAATATCAGGATTTGAATTTGGATTGCAATCAGCATGATAATCTGCATAAAGACCATTTTTGGATAATGTCAAATTATAAATTCCTGACACAAAACGTAGGGTCGAACTGCAAAGCATTTTTTTCTCAAAATGTTATTTTGATCTCAAATGTAGGGTAGATCACAGAAATAAGGTTGATCTCAAATTTAAAGTTGACCTCAAACGTAAGGTTGATCATCTGTTCTTTGCTCTTGTACATTTAAACTTATGGTATATTATCCATAAATTCATATTTATCAAAATGTAAGATACATGATCCGTAATTTTAATGGAACGTAAGGTTTTTTATAAAAGTAAGGTGGATGAACCATACATTTTAGTGTCAAATGTAACATTACATACATATGTAGAGATTTCCTTCCATACTTTTCTAATATTACAAAAGAATGTTTCCTTCCAAATGTTGGGTTCCTCTTCCATACATTTTCCATAACATATGGTTGCTTAACAATACATTTTTAATGTACATAAATTAAACCACATATTATGTCCTTACACTTATGCTCTTCAACATAGGATATGAACCATGTTTTTGGACATGGTCAAATGATTTCTGAATACATTGTCAAATATTCCATACGGTTTATTAGATTTAATATCATTTAATAAATATGAATATAAAGAAATATTAATACCCTAAAATATTCTCAATGTAAAATAATTTGAACAAAAAACAAGGGTATTTTTATGTATCAAAATCATCATAATAATATAGTGTATTGTTCTCAACAATATCCCCCTAATAATATTAAAATATTCTATTATTGAAAAAAAAACCTTCCCAATATTTGGTTTAAAAATTAACTTTCCAAATAACATATATGCTTCCATACTATCATCATATAATCCTTAAAATGTGCATGAATACAATCAATTAAGTCCTTTAAACAATACCCAATGGAGTTAACCAAATAAGAGTTAACATCCATCATTTAGCCTTTTTGTTTTTTCCACACCCCCTTAAAATATTCTTAAAACATTAAGATATAATAAACTAGTAATATAACATATAATGAGATGTTTTTTGTTCAATTTTACAACAAATAACTAGACACCCTTCAGTCAAATGTGTTACAAAATCATCATTCTTGTGAACAATAGACTAGAGCCTCACAAAACTATGTAATTCAATTTTATGAAACCACCTCTCACTATTTGTTATGATGATTGATATTAGTTAAATATATGTTATTTATTACATAATTATACCTCATTAGTTATTATATAATATATACCATTTCATATTCCATTATGTAAGTAATATGACAATGCCACCGTGACTATGGGGGACCAAAACCTAGTGAAGCGATGTGATTCATTTTTCACTATCATTTTACACATAAGGTAACAAGGGTAAATATAATAATTATTTGTGATATGAATGGAATATATAATATATTTATGATATATTTATCATTATGGAAATATAATATATCATTCTATTCCTTACATTTTAACTCACTAACAAGGGATAACATCGTTTTTTTGAAGAAGTTACCACTGCCTTCTCGAAGTGACATGATTCTTTTTTTCATAACCACATTACTAGGCTGATATATATATGTATAATATTATTTATGATATAATTATAATTTTCTATGTCTAAAATATTACTTACCTTCTTTCCATAATGATAATTGGAAAATGGAAACATTACTCATTCGTTTGAACAACCTAACATCTTCATGATCGTAACATACATCATTTTCCAAAACTAACATTCATTATAGAATTTAAAATTACAATATATATATATATATATTATTATTATTGAATTATTATTATTATTTTGAAGAAATAACTATATTAACTCACAAAACATAGACTGTCATAATATTGAATGAATGAGAAAATAATGTGATTAACACCCAGATCAATGAAAATAATGAAAAATTGATAAAGAAATTGTAAGAAAGATAAAAAAGGAACATATATGACATTTTAAATATTAATTTTTTTATTTAATTAGTAAGTTGAATTTTTTTTCAACAATATAGGAGGATAAATATTTCTCAATAAAAATGATGTATGAGGCATGAGTTTTCTCAGATGAGTTTTTTTGAGATATATGCATATTAACTATTTTTTTGTATATACTACCCAAGAATGTATTTTATAATTATTATATATAATATATAGGTTTTAAATATATATTTTACAATATAACATTCATGGGTTATATGGGTTTAATGTTACCAACACGGTTAGATTCGTTTCACTCAATTATCCATCATTAGGACGTATGTTATATTATCTCTCGATATTGTTTTTTGTGGTGATTATACTGCTTCATTTAAGTTTTATATAATGAATTAATCAATTATTATAGTATTTTATGTATTTATTAATTTTATTCATCCATGGGGTTACTGATTAAATACATTCTATGTGATATGTTACATCTCATAAAAAATATATACTTTAATGCTCTTCCTTAAAAATATCATTCCCTAATATGACTAATTTAAAAAAATATTTTAATGTAAATTTTATATATTGATATAAATGGTTTATAAATTTATTTTTTCTATATTTTCTAAACATTATATTCATTTTCCATAAAAATTAATATTTTTATTTGATTTATATAGAATATTTTGATAAATAACAAAAAGAATGTCCTTTTATTAACGTATAAGAAACAACAATTCTCACAACTGTGAAAATTAATTTATTCCTAACATACATGGATGTATTTCAATTTATTCCTTCAATATAAAACCCCATTTTATGTCATTTGGTTATTTTTTTTATGTAAATATTTCCATAAAAAGAAAAATATATTTTATACTAAATGATTGATTTTATGAGAAAATGGAATTTTGATATCAAAAAGTGAAAGTGTTATGATTTAAAAATATTTTTAAAAAATTATTTCTAATGTAAATTTTAAAGAATATTTTATTTATTAAATATATGTTACTTTATAATTATATGATGGGTGGACTAGATAACATTAGGGGAGCCAGTTACAACGTATACAATGGGTAACCCGAATAGCACCAGGTGAGCCTATTATAGCCTATGAAATAGGGTAGTCCATATAGTGCATGGTGATTATATTGTATATTATATTATATTTCATCCTAGATAGAATCATGTGAGCATGGTAAATCTTTTATAGTTGAGCGACCCATATAGCTTCGAGTGTTCCCGTTATAGCCTAAATGATGGGTGTTCCTAGTTTTTTAAATTTGGTAATTTATCTTATCTTCAGAGGAATGAAGGAGGGAGTTAAATATGGGTCTCTATTAGGTATTTAACTAGGATCCAAATATTTTTTACATTATCGTAACATGTGTTATAAAAAAAATATGTTCCAAGATACAAACATGTTTTCCTGATTCTTGTCATGGGTTTATAATATTTATATGGTCGTGATTAATATCACATTGATCCTAACTATTGATTCTAATGAATCTATCCTTTACCAGCTTTTATTATTCTGTGATCTAGGTATTTAATGTTATGATCATTTTATGAATCAGTATTTCTCTATAATTATGTCATTATACTATTATTATCCTCTTATAATCATTAACTAAATTAAAATTTTATTACTTTTGGTTACACATACTGATAATTTGGGATCACCATTTTAATTTTTTATTTTCCCTCAGATTATAAAGATTGAGTTTGAATGAATAATGTCTATAAGGTATATCATATGGATAACAATGATGGATTAATTTGAAATAAAATAATCCAAATTAAGTAGTAGAAAATCTCATTTAGATAAATGGGTAGTTTTTTAAGGATTTTTTATTAATTTTCTGAAACTCTAAAAAAATTCCAAGGGACTATAAGTGATCCAATATTTCCTTTGTTATATTTTATCTTTGATATGATGTTTTTATTAATCACCACATCACAAGGATAATATGTGAAGTTATATATAATTAAATATTATGGTATTTATGATATATATACCACATTTTAAATTTAGATATTTCCATATAATCACTCTATAATGATCATTGGGGAATTGAAACGTTACTCACACATACATATAACCAACCATCTCTATAACAATATTGTACTTCATTTTTGAAAATAATAATCATGATTGATTTTAAAACTATTATATATGAATAAATATTGTATTTATTTCAATATTATTATTAAATAGTTGATAGATCTATATTATATGAACAAAAACTAGGACATAATCAATAAATCATGAATGAGGAAACAAGGAGGATGACACTCAAAATAATAAAACTAATTAATTATTTTTAAATAATTGGTCATATAATGCTATACAATCATCATATATGATATTATAAATATTAATATTGTTCTTTAATAAGTTCATTATATGTTTAAAACCACTGTACATTAGTATTAATCATTTTTAACCAAAATTAACCATGAGGAAAGGGTTTTATCATCTCACTTTTATTTATATGAGATATAATCTGTATTCACAATTTGATTTGTTGAGTGGTATATATACATTCTATGAAAGTATTTTATTATCAAAATCTTAATATATGTTAGTATTTACACATCCATTTTATTATCACCCTTTAACTCTGGTTATGGTTTTGAGGATACCAAATCAATAAGGGATTTTAGTCACAATTATCCTTCCTTGAGACATAGGTTTTATTATACATGTTTCTTCTATTATGAGTTTTATATACATATCATTCAACTATTATGAATAAGACGATGATGAAGTTGTTTTATATTCCAGTTTTCCTTCTGTTATTGTGGTATGTTTTGAATAATAGAAAATCACATCACTTTGTTTTGTGGAAATAATTGATTTGGGGTTTGTTTTGTAAATAAGCATACCCATGATTTCTGACAAATGGACTCAAGTATTAAGAAAGATAGTTTTTAGGATGAGAAGGAAAGAATGCAATATCATTGAATGGAATGTTATGATACTTAATGATGTAATTGGGATGATACATTACTGATTATTATTTCATATAAATCATGAGTTTTATTGGGAACTTGTGATGATAGATTGATAAAAGAAATGAGGAGTGAAATATTTGATGCCAATTGGAAATGAATCTTATTCAAATTTATTGTATCCAGAAGGAAGAGAGAAAGAAGTGTTAAAAAATGATTTTCAAAACTATCAAATACAGTTTGATGAAGTGGTGATGATTAAATAATCCATACAAATAAGAACAGAATGTGACACTATCAATTGTTTTCCAAAACAATTGGATTACTAGGGAAGTAAAAGAAATGTGATTGTTTTAAAAAGTTGAGCCGATGGAATGAGGTGTCAATGATAAGTGCTCTCAATAAGGAATGGATGATCATAGATGAGTCAGATATGGTTATGGTTATTTCTCAAGATGACCTTATCATGGTGAAAGTGAATTAATAGACACGGTTTCGATCAAAGATAATTGTTATCATATTGTAATTGATTGATTCTAGGTGAAAGAGAATATATTATACCAATAAAAAATCTATCATATTCATAAATTATTTGATAATATTTAGGTAGATGAAAATAATAGAGATGGTACTGATCATAAATGAATTGTTTTCAGACTATATTGTATCGTATCTGAGAAAATCATCACTTTCTTTTCTATTGTATCATATCCAAATAGATCATTATTTTTATATTGTATTTGATCATAAAAAGAATGATTGTATCCAGAATGAAAATAAAAAAATGATTGTATCCAGAATGATTGTATCTATAATGGTTGTATTTAGGATGATTATATCCGTAGAATTTGTATTTAGAAAAGATCATCCTTTGGGTGATATGAAAAAAAACGAATCAGGAATTAATGGAAAGTTATAATACATTACAATTGAAGTCGTATACTAAAGAAGATCCAAAATTAATCCAGTGTCTGAAATATTTTCATGATTTAGGCACTGGGTTTTAAATTGAGTATTGTTTCTCAAGTAGCTCAAGATAAAAGGAAAGAGAAAAAGATTCTTGAATGATTTTAGAGGGGTAACTAAACATTCAAATACAATATTTTGATTCAAATATGTTTTGAGAACAATATATATCAATCGACATGAGGAATCAAACTCAGTTGATTGGACCCATGAATTCATAAAAATTGAAATCATCCCCACAAATTAAAATTCTAGACTAAAGAAGAAGATGTATTGATTTTGAACGTTATGAGAAGATTTTAGAAGTGTTGAGGAAGTAAAAAATGCTTTCTGAGATTTGAAGGAATTTGAAATTTTAGGTGAATTAGTGTGACTGAGAAAATGTATTGGGATTCCAACCAAAACCTAGTTTTGGTCACCATGAAAATGTGAATTTACTTTTTATTTTCTGATTCATGCATTGTTCACTGTATAATATAGAGAAGCTATGGGTTTCTAGAGTGAATAAGAGATAAACTCTATTCCTCTTGACAATTGTTTTTGGGTGTTTTTGATTCATTCATATTATATTTATGTTAACAATTTAATTTGGTAATTGAAGTGGTGTTTATTCTACACTATTTTATTCTATCATATAATCAGAATGTGTATTTTTTGAAGAATTAGAGATATAAATTACTACATATAGTGTTTCATAACAATGTACAGGTGGTTCTTACCTTTCTTCTAGGTAAGGAATTGATTAAATATATTTCATTTAAATACATTTGTTGAATTGAAAATAAACATAGGTAACCTGACTTGTTACAAAACAATTTTATTACCCTATTATGATATGAGTGTTCACATTCACTAGACGAATTGATTCATAGTTCTACATGACTAAAAGGGTATATCCTACTCATTGTAATCCAAGGATTGATATCTATTGGATTTTACGGTGTATGATCATTTCCAAAAAATACCAAGGACATAATTATTCTTATTGAATAGTGGACCTCGTAAATCATTGAGTTCCTTTGGATGTTTCTTGATATATTTCCCAGCAAGGAATTGAAATCAATAATTTCAGTAAATGGTTGTTTTAATTGAAAAGAAACCTAAAAGAAACATGGTATCATTAATTCACCCCTCCCCTCTAAGTGATACAATACTCCAACAGGGAACATTCATCGAAATTCTATATCATGAATTAATATATTCTCATGTTATTTAGTGTTTTTCATATTTTAATTCTACCATGGAACTAATGATTCGCATATTTAAAAGATTCAAGGTATATAATCATTAAAAATAAAATCCAATTTTATTGATTGTAATTTAAACTATTTTACTCTTATATGAAAATGTAATTAAAAAAATTATTAAAATTATGATATGGAGATAAGTGATTTAAAAATTACATTTAAATCACTTTTTTATTTTATATTAATTTTTTTTAAATGAATATTTTTATGAATTTATTTGAGTGAATTTTTAAAATTTACAAAATTATGGACATGTTCATCACATACATGGTGAAAACGACATTTCTACTGTCATTTAAATTATATAATTCTAAAATCCCAATTAAATCACTTTTTTTCATTTCACAAAAAATATATTTTTTTCTTATTTGTAAAATTTGATACTTAGTGTAGGTTTTAAAATGAAAAATGTATTTTTATATTGAAAATTTTGTTTTAAATGAATATGAAATGTTTATATCCAAATGTTATTTTATACATGTCTAAAATTGTATTGAATATTTTTTATAATGAAATATTGAAATAATGAAAATTATTTATTTATAACATGGTATGTGAGAATTATATGATTGGGTGGCCCAGATATTGCAGTGTAATTCCATTATAGGATACACAATTAGGGTTCCTAGATTCCATCATGTGGGAAGTTAAATCTAATATGATGGGGTATCCATGACTTCCCAAAGTGAACTTATTACAGCTTAAATGAGGGGGTGGCCTAGTTAGTCCTAGGTGATCTCAGTAAAACATTCAATATAAGATAGATCAAAGAGAGATGGGAGGTCCTGTTATAACATAAATGATGGTTGAACATAGATAGAGCTCCAACACATTGCATAATATAGCTTTTCATGATAGGAAAAAAATAGTCACCTGAGGAATATATATAATAATTTAATTAGGCTCTAGTTATTATTTACATGATTTAAACACTATGTATGAATAAAAATTTTAACATATAATAAAACTTATTTTGTACTTTTGGTTATGGGATTGTAACATTCGTAGGATCCCGGCTGATATCATGTGGATCATGATTATGTATTCTAATTTATATTTAATTTTCTAGGTTTTCAAAATTAATGATCAAGGTGATGATGGGTGTGAGTTGTTTTTCTGATTCCCTTATGCTATATGATTATTTCAGTATACACATATACACTTCTTATTATCATTGATGGAATTAATTTGTTGATAAATATGTATACCCATATTGGAATTTTATATCACCCTTCATATTTTTGATTTTCTCTTAGGTTATAAATAATTAGGTTAAAATAATTATATCTATAAGGTATTTCATATGTATGATAATGATAACATAATATGAATTAAGAAAATATATATAAAGTTGTAAAAATTCTAATTTAATGAAATGGGTAATGTTAATGCAAAATCTTTTACAATTCTTTAATACTATAAATATAAAAGTTATTGGAGAATGAAATCGATAAAATATTTTCTTTTGATGTTTTATTTTTTGAACATTAAAATTTGGTCACCTCCATTGGTATCAACATGTGAAATGTAACATTTTTTATTTTGATAATGAATTTGAGATTATGGGTTACTGGATTATATATTAGACCTAAATAAATAAAATTCACACAATTATTTAATTTTAATGAGTTACATTGCAGAATTCCATTCAATAAATACATTCATAAATGACATATTTTTATTTTAATTAACATTTCACAAATGAAATAATTATTTAAATACTATATCAAATAATTCTATTAAATTCAAAAAATATCAATAAAATTTAGAAATGATACCCCATTACAAATAATTACTAAAAAATATATAATTTTGAAATCATATTTCCCATAAAAAATAATTTTATTTCCAAAAAATAGGATTTCATAAAAAATATTTTCCCTATATATAAGGGGTTTGTCTTGAAATCTTCAAACAAATGGTTAAAATCATACACCCATTATTAGTATCATATATTTATTGATTTCTTCCATAGGATCACACTGATAGAACACTAATTCCCTTCTATAACTTCCCTTATTCATATATAATTTACTATGATTTAATTCTGCCAATATAAACTGAATTTTGGTGTAGGACAGATGATTAAAAATTTAGAGGCTATGCTTCCCTAATTATAAAAAATTATAAATAGATATCATTATTTTAATATTTAGTTTTTTTAATTTCATCTCTATTTTATCTTTTTTATCTATATATATCTCCGTCAATTCATATACTTGGTTTTGATTATATTTTATTTTATATGAATATAATACATTTCATTTAAAAAAATTAGCACCTTTATTTTGTTTTCATCCAACCATATATATAATATTACTATATTTTTATCCACAAAACCCCCACCAATATATTGAACGTATTATTCATTTAATCAATATAATTTTAATATATGAAATTTGTTATATATATATATATTGAAATATATAAATTAGTTATGAAATTCCAAAAAAAAATTATAAATACTACTTGAATCCACACAAGAAATAGTTATTCATTGATTTTAAAATATATATTACATTAATGGAAACACATAATAGAAAATCCATAGTGTAGAATATGACACATAAAAACCATATTTAATGATTCCTGTAGAATTATTTATCATGATTCCATCAAATTCATATTATCATTATGACTTTGGTATTCATAAATAATTATATATATATGTTGGGTCCTGAAAATGCAAAAACATAATTGAGAGAATCTCGACTTATACATGAAAATGTATATGATTATGTAGATCAATTAAATCTATTAGTGTGAGAATTTATTTTTGTGACATTAGGATTATCTCATTACCCTTACATGATCCTTGTAATATTAATGTTACGAATACATGAAATATTAAAGACCCTTACATAGGCTCTATATAAATTAGTATACCCTTACATTGTAGGAAAATAGATTCTTCACTCATGTGTAAATCCTTTAATTATCAGTCTAAAAGTTTTATTTGAACATAATAAATGTACGTAATGAGTTGGTAAATGTTATGGTGGTGTTCAGGAATTTTCGGGGTTCTGACCCCATCTATTTAAAAAATAGGTTTGGTACACAGTTTAAAGAAAACTAGCATGGAATTCTGCACGGTTTGACAAACCATGTAGATCATGTTATTCTGAACAGACCCACCTCGCATGATTGGAGCACAACCATTTGAACTAACCATGAAAATTTACCTTTTCACCATGTACCCGTGAATGACTTGACAATGTTTTATCAAAACACGTGGAGGATATTTTTTTAGACCCAACCATCTCACATGGTTTTCTCAGGGTTTGAAAATTGTTCTTACAAACCATGCGAAGGATAATATTCTGGGTAAAATGACGAAAATTACCATAATGATCTATATAACCCCTCATCCTCCCTAATACAAGAACTATAAATATTAATCCTTTTACTCCCAATTTGGATCATTTTGAAGGTATAATATAGTGATCAAGACATATGTGTCGTTCTACATCCAATCGAGGTTTTGTTCATCACGTTTGATGCACAATGATATGTACTGAAATCATTTTTATTCATTCTTTTCATCTATTTATCGCTACCAAGATATCAAAATGTAAGAATTTTTCATCTTTTCATATATCTGCTCATATTTGAGGAAAATCATAGCCAATACCATTGGAGAAGTATCACAAAACCCTACGATGGGTGGTCGATATCACATCCCTAAAGTTCATTGAATTTGGAATGTCTGTGAGGGGGTCCTCATATTTCGTCGATAACCATTTCATAAAATTATTTTCTTTTATGAAAATTTTTATAATTGTTTGGTTATTGTCATTCAAAAATATGTGTTTATTTGATAGCGGTAACAACCAAAACACAATCTTCTCCATGTCAAAGGTTTTGCTGTATATGGATTTTAGTGTTTTGGATGGTTTGAGCCACCTTTAGGGTGTGTATTTGCATGAGCTTCCTAATGGCGAGCCTTCCTATAATAAATGGATTGATGATATTGAGAATTTCATAATGTAATATACCATGTATTTTCACGACTTTACCCACTTATGATAATTGTTTCAAATTGATTATCAAATGTGAAATGTGAAATATACAATATAACAAGAATATATATCGGCCTTTTCAAATGAGATGGAATAATAGTTACAAGTATGTAGCTCCCCTTTCCAAATTAATGGATGGTAGAGGAGTGAATGTTAATAATTTAATATTCCATAATGAATAATTAAGACATGATTAAATGGTTGAAATGCTACATGTCCAATCCACCCTAATATAAGGAATGGCTTCAACCTAATTAATGATTACATGATTACAATATAATATTTGAATGGACTGACTCGAGCTCGGCTAGGATTCTGAGAGGAGAATACCATGGGACACAAGAAATGTCATTCGGATTCAAGGACGCGGTTTGCATAGGTTGAAAAGAACATAGACTCCCATTATTAACTATTCTTTGGATACCGGTTATATTAAAGTAGGGATTTTACAATACAACATGATACATCAAATACACTCCTTGGTTCCATCATTGGATAGTAGGTTCCATAGTAAAATCCCAAAGGTCCCTATCCTTACTTGTCACTATTTTAACATGTTTGACCAACATGGACTCATTATGTGCCTAATTGTTCAATTCCTTGGATTATACTCTAAACCCTTAGCTAGACTCAAATACAACTGATTTAGCATTCAATGAGATCTATGTTACCTTTTTTATTAACCTATAACTCCATCACCGGATAACATTTTCAGGTTTCCTTATTATGCCTTGGGAATATCACTACTTATAATATCACTAGGTGATGGAACGGATGGATATTCCACACATCCATTATTATCATTACTTGTTAATTACATAGTTAGTGAACAAGTTACATATCCAGACATCATCCTAGGGCTGAAGCAAGTATATTGGTATTTAGTTATATTTTACAATTTTTATTACATTATATATACATGCCTCCACACTGCTATATTCCATTACACGAGTCATATGTTTTGGACACAGTTGGTGGTGGACCCATGAGAATTAATTCCCACCCTCTCCAGGCATCGTTTGGTACTGGAAGAAGATTACATGAAAACATGTCTTGAAAAAAAGGATGCATACAACCTCAAACACTATATTGTGTACTAATTGGATGGAGCTTGATAGTAGTTGACCGATTATGAATTTTGGATTCTTGTAGTAGCCTTGGTTTTATATTACATTTTTGATCCTGTTATTCCTAATGTCTTGTATCAGTGTTTTCCCTTGTTCTTATAAGATGACATCACAACATCATTTCTCTAGTTGATAAACTTATTGTTATTATAATTTATTTATTTCATAAGTTTTATTCTGCTATTTATTTATATTTCATTCTTTTTTTACTACTGCTCATATTCTTCTACTATACTATAGTATACTAATGTTGTCATAGTCTCCCCACAGACACACCCTAGGCCCTCACTGCTAGTCGGCATCATCTGGTGTTTGGGGACATGTGCTTGAGAGAATGTTTCCCACTGGCCTTGGGGCACCCGTTAACTGGCATCATGGTCCTGGATTTCTCAAAGTGTTATCAATAGTGGTTTCATTTAATTCATTACTATTTGTAGACAATAGGTTGGAGAATATGTCCACTTGGTACTTGTTCATAGTCAAATATTAGGCATCATGAACCCATGTTCAATGTAAAATCCACGTTGCCTAAATTTAAAATGTTATTCTAATTTTTTATATTACTATTCATATTATTTCACCATAGGGGGATGCACATGTTGTGTGGTGTTGTTTATTAAATCATTATATGAGGATTTATTTTCATCCCTATTCAGAATATATGATGTGAAGGGGCGTTATTTAATGCATCATTATAGGCACATATAATTCACATGTTAAGCATATTTCCATTCCATATTGGTTCATTTTACTTCCTTTCACAACATGATATGCCTATGATCAATAAGTGACTTTGTGAAATTTAGCATAAGCATGTATTACTCTTAGTTGTGATTGAGCTATTTCCAATCTTAGTTCATGAGTTGTACGGGCCCTCATGGGTTAGGATGATTAATTTACTAAGTTGATCCATTATACTATAAATAAATGGGCATCGTTTCTGCAGATAATTATATGGGAACTGATAGATCCGATATGGATATACATTTTAATGAGAACCATGAAAGAAAAAATGAATTGGTCACATGACCTTATCAAGCTTTTTCTTATTTATGAATGGTAAAGTATTAAACCGTTTCGTTAACTCTAAAACGACAAGAAACATATACATGAGCACTTACCGATAACTGGTTGTCTTAATGGGCAGTTTGGGTATTATTCCTTGGATAGTGAGTTTTCATACATTCATTTCCCACTAATACTGATAACTCTATGATTTTATGCCTATTATGAGGCGTGTACTTGTCATTTATAGACCAATTTGACCATGATGTCCTGGTATCATTCTCTAATAAGGTGGTGAAGATCATACTCTAGACATGGTGGGCCATGAGATGAATGTCTTACCTCAAAGAGTGCCATTTGATGCCTCGTCTGTTAACCTAGTATGTGAACTAAATATCAAGTTCATGATAGTTTACTATGTATGATCCAGTCTATGCATGGTGCTCCATGGGATTCACCTACAATGGATGATCAGATCTATGAGTTATAGAAACATCATCCTCATACGTTTTCAGGGGATGGCGATTCTCAGACTGTTGACTCTTGGCTAAGGGCCATGATGTCTATCTTTGAGTATCAAGAAATGCCTCTAGAGCAGAGGTTCAATTATTCTTGATACATGCATTGAGATTTGGATATGAATTGGTGGTGTTTGTATATCCAAATTAGTCATCATCAAGGCATTTTATACATTGATTTCTAGACTACCTTCAATGATCAGATCATTCCTGAGATACTAAGAGCTGATAGAGCCAATGAGTTCATCCATGTCAATTAGGGTTTTAGGATTGATATGGAATATTCAAAATGATTCACTCTATAAGGTGTTTGTCTTGAAATATTCAAAGAAATGGTTAAACTCACTCTCCCCTTATTAGTATAACAATATTTATTTCATCCAAAGGATCACACTGATAGAACACTAATAAAATTCTATAACACCCCTTATTCTGATATAATTTATATGATATCATTCGGTCAATATGAAATGAATTTTGGTTTAGGATAGTTGATTATAAATGTAGAGGATATATGTCCTTAATTATCGAAAATTATAAAACGATACTTTTAATTTAATATTTAGTTTTTTCAATTTCATCTCTATTTTATCGTTTTTATCTATATATATATATATCTGTGAGTTAATATATTTGGTTTTGATTATATTTTATATTATATAAATATAATACATTTCATTTTAAAAAAATTTGCATCATTATTTGGTTTTCAACCAACTATATATATTATATTACTATATTATTATCCACAATACCCCACCAATATATTCAGAAAGTTTTCAATTAATCAATATGATCTGAATATATGAACTTATTTATATATATATATATATGGAAATATATATATTAGTTATGAAATTCATTAACAAATTTATAAATACTGCTAGAATCCACCATTGTTACAATGATTCATTGATTTTAAAATATATATTAATTGGATGAAAACACATAATAGTAAATCCAAAAAAAGAATATGACACATATCAAACTCTATTTAATGGTTCCTGGAGAATTATTTATTGTGATTCCATACAATTCATAGTATCATTATGACTTTTTTATTCATAAATAATTATATATACATGTTGGGTCCTGAAAATGCTAAAAAATAATTGATAAAATATTGATTTATACATGAAAATATATATGATTATGTAGATGTATTGAATCTATGAGTGTGATAATTCCTTTAGGTCACTTTATTATTACCGCATGACCCTTACATGAGCCATGTTATATTAATTTTACCCATACATGAGATATTAGAGACCATTACATAGGCTCTATATGGAGTAGAATTCCCTTACATTATAGGAAACAAGTTCTTTACTCTTGTATGAATCCTTTAATTTTCAGATTAAAAGATTAATTTGAGCCAAATAAATGTACCTAGTGAGTTGGTAAAGGTTACGATGGAGTTCAGGAATTTTTGGGGTTCTGACTCCATGTATTTAAAAAAACAGGTTTGGACCATAGTTTAATGTAAACTGGCCTAGAATTATGCACGGATTGAAAAACTGTGTTGATCATGTTATTCCAAATAGACCCACCTCACATGGTTGGAGAACAACCATTAGAACTAACCATGAAAATTTCCCTTTTAACCAGGTACCCATTCATGGCTTGCACAATGTTTTATCAAAACATGTGGAGGATGTTTTTTAGGCCTAACCATCTTGCATGGTTTTCGCATGGTTTGAAATGTGTGTGTACAAACCATGCAAAGGCTAATATGATGGGTAAAATAAATATAATTGAATTAATGATTTATATAACCCATATTCCTCTCTAATCCATGAACTATACATATTTTTCCATTTTACTCCCAATTTGGATCATATTGAAGGCATAATATAGGGATCAAGACATATCTATCATTCAACATCCAATCAATCTTTCGTTCATCACTTTGGATGCCCAATGATATGTACTCGAGTCTTTTTTATTCATTCTTATCATCTATTTTTCTCGACCAAGATATAAAAATGTGGGATTTTTTCATCTTTACAAATATCTACTCAGATTCGAGGAAAATCACATCAAATACTATAGGAGAAGTATCACACAACCCTACGGTGGGTGGTCAATATCTCATCCTTGAAGTTCAATGAATTTGGAATATATATGAGGGGGGAGCTCATATTTCATCGATAACCATTTCATAACATTATTTTCTGTGATTATAATTTTTATAATCATTTGGTTATGGTCATTTAAAAATATGTGTTTAGTTGATAGCGCTAACACCCACAACCCAATATGCACCATGTCGATGGCTATTTTATATTTGTATTTTAGTGTTTTGGTAGGTTTGAGCCACCGTTAGTGTGTGTATTCTCATGACCATCCTAATGGTGAGCCTTCCTATAATAAATGGTTTGATGATTATGAGAATTTTATAATGGAATTGACCTTGTATTTTAACGACTTTACCAACCTTTGATAAGTGTTTCAAATTGATTATTAAATGTGAAATTTGAAATATAAAATATACCAAGAATATATATCGCCCTTATGAAATGTGATGGGATAATGGTTACATGTCTCTAGAACCCCTTTCTATATCAATGGAAGGTAGAAGTGTGAACCTTAATAATTTAATATTCCATAGTGAATAATTAATACATGATTAAATGGTTGAAATGATGCATGTACAATCCACCCTAATAGAAGTCATGGATACATCCTAAGGAATGTTTCCATGATTACAATATAATATTTGAATGGAATTACTCATGAACACCTGTGATTCTAAGAGTAGAATATGTTGGGGCATAAGAAACATCATTCAGATTCAAGGACATGGTTTGTATAGGTTGACAACCACATAGACTCCCATTATTGACTATTCCTTGGATACCCATTATACTAAAATTGGGTCTTTTACAATACAAAATGATACATCAGAGACACTCCTTGGTTCCAACAATGGATAGTAAGTTACACAGTTAAATCACAAAGGTACTTATCCTTTCTTGGCACTAATTTAACTTATTTGACCAACATGGATTCTTTATACAACTAATTGTTGAATTACATGGATTGAACTCTTAACCCTTATCTATAATCAAATAAAACTGAGTAATCATTCCATGAGATCTATGTTACCTTGGTTATTACCCTATAACTCAATCAACAGATACCATTATCATGATTCTTTATTATTCCTTGGGAACATCACTACTAATACTATCACAAGGTGATGTCAGTGATGGATATTCCTCCCATGACATATTATCATTAAATGGTAATTAAATAATTAATGAACTAGTTAAATTTCCTGAAACCAACCTAGTTCTAAAGAAGGTACATTGGTATTTAGTTATATTTTACTATTTTAATTACATTATATATACATGACTCTAGACTGCTATATTCCATTACATGATTCATAGGTTTTGGACAGAGAAGGAGGTGGCCCAATGAGATTTAATACACACCCTCTCTGGGTGTCGTTTGGTACTCGGAGAAGATTACATGACTACAAGTCTTGACAAAAGGAAGTATACAGCCTCGAACACTAGATTATGTACTGATTGGATGGAGCATGATAACAAACGAATGAATTGAATTTTGGGATTTTGGTAGTAGCCTTGGTTTTATATTACATTTTGGAACATGTTATTCCTAATTTATTTTATCCTTGTTTTACATTGTTCTAGTAACATGACATGACATCATCATTGCTCTAGTTGATAAAGTTATTGTTATTCTCATTTACTTATTTCATCAGTTTTCTTCCACTACTTATTTATATTTATTTTGTTGTTTACTACTATTCAAATCCTTATACTATACTACACTCTGTTAATGAAGTCATAGTCTCCCCACTAACACATCCTAGGCCCTCACAGCTAGTCAGCAGCCTCTGATGTTTGGGGAGATGCGCTTGAGGCAATGTGGCCCACATGGCTTGGGGAACCCGTTAAGTGGCATCAGGGTTAGGGATTTCACAAAGTGCTATCAACAGTGGTTTCTTTTAATTATTTAATATTTGGAGACAACATGTTGGAGAATAGGTACACTCGGGACTTAGCCATAATCTAATATTAGGCATCATGAACCCTTGTTCAGGGTAAAGGTCATTCTGCCTAAATTATAATTATTGTACAAAATTTTCATATTATTGTTGATAACATTTCAATATAGGGGGATGCACATGTTGTGTGGTGTTTGTTAATTATTTCCTTATATGAGGATTTATTTTCATCCTTGGTCAGAATATACAAAGTGAAAGGTAATTGTTTCATGCATCATTATAGGCACATACAAATCACATGTCAAGCATATTTCCATGCCATATAGGTTTATTTTACTTCTTTTCACTACTTGATATGCCTGTGATCACTCAGTGAAATTGTGATATTTAGCATAAGCATGAAATAATCTTGGCTATGATTGAGTTATTTCCTATCGTAGTTCCAGATGATTATGGGCCCTCGTGGGTTGGGATGATTAATTTTACAAGTTGATCCATTATACTATAAATAACTAGGTATCATTTCTGCAGCTAAGTCTATGGGAACTGATACATCTGAAATGGATATCCATTTAATTGAGAACCATGAAATAAAAAATGAATTGGTCACATGTCATTATCATGCTTTTTCTTTTTTATAAAATGTAAATTAGTGAACCATTTCATTAACTATAAAATGACAAGAAACATATAATTGAGCACTTACCAATACCTGGTTGTCTTAATGGGTATGTAGGGTATTATCCATTGAGTAGTGAGTTTTCTTACCGCCATTATTTACTACTGCTGGTAGATCTAAGAAGTTATGTTTGTTATGAGGTGTGTACATGTAATTTGTATACCAATTCCACCATGATTTCCTTCTATCATTCATTAGTAAGGTGGTGGCGATCATGATCTAGAAATGGTGGGCCATGATCTGATAGTCTTACCCCCATGAGTTCCATTTGAGGCATCTTCTGTTGTACCTAATATGAGAACTAAGGCTCAATTCCATGATAGTTTCCTAAATATGGTCTATTCGATGCATGGTGCTCCATTGGATTCACCTACAATGGATGATCTGGCCTGTGAGTTCTAGAAATAGCATACTCATAATTTTTCAGGGGATGGAAGTTTTCAGGCTGCTGACTCTTGGCTAGAGGCCATGTTGTCTATCTTTGAGCATTTGGAAATGCCTCTAGAGTGGAGATTCAATTATGGTACATACATGAATCATGATTTGGAAATGAATTAGTGTGGTGTTGTTACCCTAGCTGGTCACCATCAAGGCAGGTCATGGATTGATTTATAGATTAACTTCAATTATTAGTTCATCCCTCAGACACTGAGAGATGATAGAGCCAAAGAGTTCATGCATCTCGAGTAGGGTTTTAAGTTAGCTATGGGATTTTCAGAATGATTAATTAATTTAATGTTCTTTGAAAAACATCTATCCAATGATGAGCTTTCGTGTGCTAGAAGTTTTGAGGATGGGTTATAGTATGACTTCTAAACTCAGATGAATCTATTTCTCCTACCTACCGTTTTTGCAATAGTTGACCAGGACCTTATCAATGCACATTTCCAAAGTGATGGAAAGGGTACTGGGATTAAAGGAATATGTACGCATAAATAAATTAGTTCTTATGGTGGTAGGGAACATTCCGTAGAGGCTTCTTCTCATGAAAATGGTAGCATGAGTATCCAGTTTGATAGCTCTGTGGTGTGTAATAATTATGGAAGACTGTGGAAAAAGAATACCAAATATTATAGATAACCTATGGAGTGTCAGCCTTGCTTCTGTATTGGTCATATTCATCATTTATATAGGGCCATTCCACTATCATCTAGTTGAAAAGGATCAGCATGAAAACCACCCTTAAGAGAGAGTTCATTTCACTACATCCGGTGGGGAGTTGGAATACCACCGACAACTCTTGACAAGGAAGGGGTTGGGGTTGTTGTAGTACGACCTCTGATCAGCAGCAGTGCTAGCATAGTAGTTATGGTCTAAGTAGTCAAACTGTTTCATAGGGTTTTGGATCAATTAATTTTCCTGATTTATAACAGATACACAAGGATCTGACTATAGGGCCTTCTACAGTACAAAGTACTATTCTAGTAGCCTCTATTATTTTCTCTACATTGTTTGATATAGGTTCTTGAAAATCTTTCATTTATGTATATATCATTGAAATCTCCAAACTAGTGATACAATATCACTATGTTGTAATGACCCTCATTACACTATTAGGTATATGAATAGAGGGTATACAACAACACAGGGACTGTCCCATTGAGATTGAAAATTACCCTTTATTTTGGAATATCCATGTTCTTGGAATGACTGTCTTTGATGTAATTATTAGGATGGATTGGTCAGTCTACTATCATGACATTCTATGTTGTTTTCTTAGGGTCCCTTTTACATCTCCAAAAGGAAACTGTTATCATTTAAAATTTGAGTGGATTGCCCAAGATGGGAGTGATAGACCAAATCATCAAGGGATATGTGGAGTGACCACCTAGAATTCACATCCTTTCATAGAGGATCAGTGTTTATGTCAAACTAATTTCCCTCTAGTAGTTGATCTTTTCAGGGATGTACTTACAAACAGTTCTTTTGGATTACCTCATGACACATAGGTAGTGTTTAATATCATGATTGTTCCAGGAGATGCTCTAGTGTCCACTCACCCTTACCAGATGGCACCTATAGTACTTAAGGAACTCAAGAGGATGTTAGAGGATCTAGTGGAAAATGGTTTTATATGGATGATAAAATACTCTTGGGGCTCACCCATGCTTTTTTCAAAGAAGGTATATGGAACTCTTCATTTATGTGTGGATTGTAGAAGGTTATTACCGAATACAATCAGGAACTGTTATGCAGTTCCTCGAATATATAATCTCTTTGACCAGATCCAATGATAAAAGGTATTCATTATGATCGACCTGAGGTTGGGTTTTAAATTTGTGTGGGATAGACAATTATAAATACCTTGTAAAGATTTCCATATAATAAATGGTCTTTATGAGTAACTTATAATGACTTTTGGACATAATAAAGTTATTATTATTTAAATTTATTAATTGAATATGGTTTTCCACCAAAATCGGTACTATTTTGTCGTGGTCTTTATGAAAAAAATCTAGGTGTATTCTTAAACATGTAGAGACAATTTCAAAAATCACTAGATCATTTTTAAAACACTTAGAGTGCATCAGGATTTCGTCAATCTTTCTAACTTCCACTTTAGGATCGACAAGGTCCACTTCATGGACTATACAATTTTAGAATAAGAGGTATGTGTTGACCCTTAAAAAGTTAGTTCTCTAGTTTTCTTGGAGAATCCAATGAACGTGTTTGATATACGAAGGGTCTTCGGGTAAGCTAGATATTAAATGGATTTTATACAATACTTTTCACGTCTTTCTTCACCAATTACTAGTATTACAAAAAATGGTGTCAAGTTCTCATGGTCAAGAGCATGTGAGAAATCCTTGAATGAGCCTAATGTGAGGCATGTATCGACACATATTCTAATTCTTCCAGATAACAGTATGTGATATACCGTTTTCTGTTATGCATCATAAATAGGCCTAGGATAAGTACTGATTCATGAAGACAATGTCATTGCATACATATCATAGTAGTTGAGGCCTTATGAGAGAAATTTACTAACACACGACATGGATCTAGCTACAGTTTTCCAAGACATACATTGTTGGAGACATTATCTGTTATGTGACCACATTTAAGTTTACAAGGGAAAAAAGAGCCTCAAAAAAATATATTTTGAGCATGAATTGAACATTAAACAGAGATTATGGGTTTAATATCTACAAAATTCGGATATTGAGCTTTCCTATACACCAAAAAGAGGTAATGTTGTCGCTGGTGCACTGAGGGAGAAAACATAAACATTGGCCATAATGGAAGCTAGTGATGAATGGATTTTAATGGACCTATTTTATGAGCATAATCTAGAGTTTCAAGATAGTCACAAGAAGTATTATTATTTTTCCATATAATTTACCTCATCCCTCTTTGATAAGGTTAATATTATGAATTTTTCAGATCCTGGTGTTTTTTTATTCTCCGTAAATGTATAAAAAAAGATAACCCACCACTAGAATGGTCTGTGGATAGAGATTTCGTCCTTTGTATATGTTGACACAACTAAGAACCCGATAATCATGAGAGATGAGTTCATGAAAGTTTCCCATGCCACATTGTGGGATGTTCATCCATGAATCTCAATGAAGTATCAAAATATGTGACACCAGTATTGGTGTCTTCGAAAGAAATGTTATATAGCCGACATTACCACTATGTGTTCAACCTATCAGTACGGTTAAGTGGATTTCCAGAGACCTGTAGGCTTGTTACAACCGTGTCTATTCCCATGATGGAAATGGGAAGATGTTATTATTTATTTTGTTGTCAACATACATAAGACACTGAGGGGTAGTCATTTTATCTGAGTAATCATTGACCGACTTATATATCATCCAACTTCATTTCTGTATGGGAGACGTTCTATGTAGATTATTTGGAACGAATGTATGTCTGTGAGATTGAAAAATTACACAATTTTCCTCAAACTATAAATTCATATCAGGACTCTCGTTTCAGTTCAGGGTTCTGGTATGGTTTTTAGGAATCCATGGTAACTCAGGTGATTTTAAGCACATCATTATACACTCAGACCAATGGAAAATCACAACATATGATACAGGTTCTAGAGGATATTCTCTAAGCATGTGGCCAAAAATTTTATGGTTATTGGAAAAATAATATCATTCTCAACGACTTCACCTACAATAATAGTTTTTAGGATATTTTTCAGATGGATCCTTATGAATCATTATATTTTTGTCCATGTCGTTCACCCTTGTGTTGGCTTGAGGCTGGTGAGAATGTCCTACTAGGTCCTTGTATCATTTATGTGACTTCAGATCATGTTCAGAAGATCAGAAACCGTATGACTACAACTCAATATATATAGAAATATTATGATAATAAATGTTGGTGACCTCTTGAGTTTTGGGTGAGGTATTATTTTTTTCATTGGGTATTAACCAGTCTACAGAATAGATGATTAAAGATGCCGGGAATGTTGTCACCCGATTATATAGAGTCATTAGATATCCTAGACCATATTATGATAATATTCTATCAGTTACTAAAATCTCATAGGCACCATGGCGTACACCACATTATTCATGTCTCAAATCATCACCAATATTTTACAGACCGAAAACAATTTTTTTATCCTGAGAATGTTGAGATTGATTTCGATCCTACATTTGAATAGAATTTAGTGTGTATCATTGACTGGAGGAGAAAGCCTCTTTATGATCGGTCAATCCAACTGGTATGGGTGATATGACAGCACGATCGAGTACTAGATGATATATGGGATTATTAATCCTACATACGTTCCCAATGACTAGTGATGTTCTCAAATAGTGATTCTATACCATTGGAAGGAGAACACATGGGTGATTTCTTATATGGGGGAGGAATTAATGAACCCGAGTATTCACTAAGGAATGGATCAATTAATTTTTAGACAAAATGTTTACATTGGACCAAATATGGATTCCAAACGAGTTAATAATTGTTTCAATGGTGTCTACTAGTACTTCGGAGCATGGATCCATTAATTTTCCAAGGTAATCATGAATGGATTGATCATGGTTTGATAATAATTTTCAGAAGATGTTATTTCACGTAGAAATAATGTGCACAATTTGTGCATAGTTGGTCAAACCATGTGGAGAAACTGTTATCATGCTAAAATTCTAGGTAAAATGTCAAAAATTTCCTTAATGATCTATTTACCCCCACTTCCTTTCAATTCCAATAACCAATGGGACTAATCCATTTTCAAATCTATTTGGAACTTCATGAGCGTCAAATCTATGGATCAAGCGATCTTTATTTTTCCGACATCTGATCTAGCTTCCATTGATCACATTCGATGCACAAATGAAAGTACTCAATTTATTTTTATCTATTCTTCTTCTATCTTCTTCTCGACCTAGCTATCGTCATGTGAGAATTTTTTCAAATTTTTTTATATATAATTTTATCTGAGGAAAATAAATGGCTAATAAAATAGGATAATAATCATAAAACCATATCATGGATGTCCTATAACTCATACATAATGTTAATTGATTTTGGAATTTTTCTATGGGTCTGGCTGATTTCATCGATATATTTTCCTTAAATATTCATACCATGATTATACTTTATTGAATCGTTTGGTTATACTTTTTCCAAATGTGTGTTTAGTTGTTAGTGATTACACCCACAATCCAATCTACGCCATGTTGAAGGTTATGTACTATTTGGGTTTTAGTGTTTTGGCACATTTGAGGCACTGTTAGGATGTGTCATCGCTTGATATTCCTAAAGGTGAGCCTTTATATAATAATTTTTTGTTGTTAATGGGAATTAAAAAATAGAATATCCCATTTTTGTTCCCTACATTTCCCACCTTAGGTAAGTGTTTCAAAATGATTATTTATAGTGAAATGTGAAATTGGAAATATACCAAAGATATATTGTGGCCTTATCAAAGTGGATAGAACAATTTTTACATGTTCATAGAACCCCATTCCATATTTATGGAAGGTAGCACATTGATCCTCAGTAAATAAATATGCCTTAACAGACATTTAAGCCATGATTAAATGGTTGTAACACTACATGGCCTATCTAGACTAATAAAGATCAGGATTGAACCTAATGAGTAACAGAATTATTACACTATCAAATAAGAATGTACTGACATGATCCCGCATTATATTATGATATGCGATTACCTTGGGACTCCGAAAACCCATTTTGATACAAGGATAAAATTTCCTTAGGTTGAAACCCACCTGAACTCTAGTTCATTTATATTCCATCGATACCTGGTATACAACTATCAGGTCCTTTTCTTTAAAACATTATACCTTGAATACACTCCTTGCTTCCTGTATTGACTAGTAGGTTTCATGATTAAATCACAGTGGGCCTATCCTTTTTTAGACCTATATTACCTTGTTCAATAACCTTGGAATCAGTAGGAACCTAATTATGGAATTCCCTGGATTACAGTATGACCCCTTAGATAGACTCAAATACTAATGAGTTAGTGTTCCATGCCATCTATGTTACCTTTGTTATTACCCAGGAACTCGCTCACGATATACACTTTTCATGATTCTTTGTTACATCTTGGGACCTTCACTACGTATAATATCATGATGTGATTTGGGTGTTGTATATGAATCATGTGACCTATTAACATTAAATGGTAAATTGATAATTAATTATCTGGTAACATTTCAGACATAAGAAAAGGGATAATAAATCTACATGGTTATTTAGTTATGTTGTACAATTTTCATTACATTATATTTCCATTCCTACACACTACTATATTACATTACACGATGATTATGATACAGACACCATTGGAAGTGGTCCAAGAGGATTTATCTCACAACCTCTATAGGTGTCATTTGGTACCCATAGTAGATTACATTTGTGCATGTTTTGACAAAGGGAAGCATATAGCCTAAAAAAAAGATTGTGTGCAGATTGGATGAGACTTTATAGAAAAATACGGACTATGATATTGGGATTCATGGAGTTTCCATTGTTTAATTTTATTTTTTTGGAACATGTTATGCATATTGGATTGAATCTATATTTTCCATTTTTCAGTTACCATGATATAACTTCATCATTTATCAAGTAGATATACTTATTTTATTCTCGTTTACTATTGCATACGTTTTATTATGCTGTTAATTTTTATTGCTTCCAATTTTTACTACTGTTAAAATCCATCCACTATTCTAAAATCTGCTAATAAGGTCATAGTATCCCCACAGACACACCCAAGGCCTTCACTACTAGTTGGATACCACTAGTGATTGGAGAGATGTGTTGGGTCCATGTGGACCATTGGGCTCAGGGAACTCATTAAGTGGCATCTAGGACTAGGATATCACAAACCAAAGTGTTCAAATACCAATATTTGATTTTCAGTTACATGTATGTTAGATTTTTGAACCATTAGATATGAATTTTTATGAAAATGTATTAAAAATAATAATTAATGTTATTGATTAATATATTTCATGGCTATGCAATACATATTAACATGATTTACATATATAAATTTTGATATATATTTCACAAATGAAATATTAATTTCCATACTCTATAGAATCATTTCATTAAATTATAAAAACATTAATATATAAATAAAAAAAAGTTTTAAATAAGTATTCATAAATAAATGAATTTAAAAATATATTCACCATAAAAATCTTTTTAAATTCATTAATGAAATAGTTTATCAAATATTTTATTACCTTAAAAATATGGTTTTATCATAGAATCCCAAAATATACAATAAAAATCGTATCCCATACCCCTAATATAACATCTTGGATGATGTCTTCCTTATGATAACATTACCAGAACTATAGTACTCTTTTAAATCTTTCCCACTTTAGAGATAATTTCAAATGAGTTTAGTATATGGAACTAAAATAAATTATTCCATTGGAAATTTGATTTCTAAAATAGCTGGTGTGTTTCACCAACGATCAAAAATTTTAAACAAATACATGGAAATTAATAAATGGTTAATCCTATGCATTTAAGGATTGATTTTACATTATGAAGATATATCTGTAACTCAAACAATGATTTTTTTTGGTTATAATATATTTTAAAAAATACATTAAATTGTATTTTCGATGAAATATATATACATTTGAATAATGTAATTTTACATTTATTTATCATCCTTATTTTCTATTCATCCAACTAAGAATTTTATATTACACTATTTTTACCATCTGTACCACAAAAAATATATAATAAAATTTAATTCATTCAACATATAGGATATTATTTTGAGAAATAAGTGTTATGTATATTTATTTATAAATTTTTTTTTTATGAAATTCATTACAAACAGTGTTTATACTAAGAGATTCCACCAATGAATGAGTTAATCCTTGAGTTTATATATATATATATATATAACTAAAGAAAACTCATCACAGTTAATTTGGGAAGAAGCTGATGACATTTATTAAATAATTTTTTATGGTTCCAAAACCAGCGTTCATTCAAGCATTAATAAAAATTTTATTATCAGTGCAACATTTGTCTATATAAAAAAATATACATAACATGTTCTATGAAAGTAATGAAAAATTGTTGAAAAATGAGGATTTTAAATTGAAAGAGGATGAAAATTATGTACAATGTTTAAATTTTAGTATTTTTACTTAATATTTCTATGAGTTATTATTTTCATAGAAACCTATTTTATACCATTGTAAGTTACTTGAAACCAGATATGTGGGGTTATAGACACATAGATAGGTTTGATTTGAATAATCGTACAATTAAATAAGTTTTTTTAAAACCCTTAAATGATTTTTGGTTAATCATAATTGTGTGTTTGGTACCCTTTTATATTATTTGGTATCATTTTTATACCCTTAAATAGGCCAAAGTTTACCTTAACATGATACAAGGGAACCCTTACATGAACCATAGTTTTCCCCTACGTATCATTAAAAAAAGCACAATTACCTTTTCTAAAATTCATATTTAATCACAGATTATACATTTAAAAATTAATTTTTATGAATTTTATCATATAAATTGTAATTAAAATTATAAATTATAATACTTAGAATAAATTATTATATTCACTAATAACATATATTTTAATGTGAATATATTACATTTAAAAATTTATATTTTATTTTATATTTTAAAAATTATATTAAAATTTATATTTATCAAATTGGTATCCATAAATAAGATTTATGTCATTAATTAACATATTTGAAATATGTTATAATTATCCTTTTCAGCTAAAAAATTTATGGTTAATTATTAAATTTTAATTTCTAACATGTTAAATGTGACTATGTTTTTTAAAAATCAATCAATTTTTTTTATTTAAAAAAAATAAAAGTATTGAAAAAGAATTTTTTTACTTGAATTTTTTTAATTAACATATAATGAAAATTATTATAATTATAGGAAATATATTAATTGCATAATAGAATCATTTTGTAAAAAATATATATTAAGTTATTTTAATTACAAGGAATTACATTTTATTAGTAATTTATTTAATTGTTATATGTCATTGAATTATCGGGTTGTTACGTAACCAATCTCAATGGCCGCTTCAATTACACTTAAAATCTAATTCATCTTTATTCGATGTTTTTATTTTATGTCATATTTAATTTATAACTTTGTTCATGGAACACTATACACTTCGTGTTTATGTTGAGGAAATTCATCTTATTCCTCGATTTATGAATTAAGAAATTTAATATTTCAATATCTTATTATACTCATAAGATTTATTTTAACTATATATAAAAAAGTATATTTCCACATTTCATTCATTTTGAATATATCTTTCCATATCTAAATTATTGGACACACAAGTCAATTGGTTCATCCCCATTTCATACTATCAATGAATGTCAGTTTCTATATGTGTAATTGGAGATCCCCAATTACAATAGAAGGTTATAATGGAGGTTATAATGAATATTTCATCTATCTAGTAAAACAATTAATTCAAGGAGAGTGAAATCGAGTGATATTTCACTTTATTAGAAGTAAAATAAGAGAATTTAAATTTCAATGATGGTTTTAAAGGGAAATGAAGGAGATATATGAGGTCATGAAACTATATCTGAATCTGTATTATAAAACCAATTCAATTATCTTCTATAAAAATTTTATAATATTGAACAAATAAAATAACACAAAAAACATCCATAACACATTATACTCTAGATAAAACACATGTAACTCTACAAATTAATTTTTATAGTGTTTATAAATTGATTTTCTATGAACCCTGAAATAAGTTTCCAAATATTGTATGGATATATAAAATACTCATTCTATAGTATAATATTAATATAAAACTCTTAATTGTAATCCACTATGTAATATATATCCTCTTTTCACCAATAAAAAATATGGTTGGGGTGACCAATATAATATGTGTCTTAAACATTAGAGTAGAGGTTTTCAAAGTTGATAACATTTACAAAATTTTAGTTTGATGCCTCATCTGACAATGATTTATCATTTATAGATAAGGGCCATACTACCATTTAGGGTGGTATTAAGTACATGAGTGTCTATAATGGTTTCTCCGTCAACATGACATTCTCAACTTATTCCATTTTATTATGTTAGTGAATTTAAAATATGCTTCTATAAAAGTTAACAAAGTTTCATCCTATTGATGGAATGCAATAGATATATTTTTAATAAGTTCTTCTAGTCGTGATAGTATTTTATTATCTTTATTAGGTCTTCCAAAAATTTTCAATCCTTATCAAGTTGGATAGAATATGGACATGTAAAATTTTCAGGAATTTTATATATTTATAAGACAATCAGTTACCATAATATAAATTTTGTATTTGAAGATGAAGCACTTCTATATTTTCTTCCTCATCATCCGATAGAAGGGGTAAAAATAAATATGACTATTGAGGGAAATAAAATTTTTTTTCCAACCCTCAAGTATCAAAAGAATTTTATCTACTATGATTGGGATGAGGAACACTAACACTTCATATTTTAATAATTAATTATTATTATTATTATTATTATTATTATCAAATGGTGGATACATAATCTAATTTTCCACTTTTTATTGGTATAATCTTGTCGTTTATTTCATTAAGGGTAAGTGTCATATCATATTGAATGTGGATGGATGATGGAGCAAGAGTTGATCTAGAATGAAGCACAACTGCCATTTAGTTTTAGTTCAAACCAATAATTACTCATGTTGATGACGATAATGGAGACTTGGAACTTGGGTATCATATCTCATTCTCTATAATACCCTGAGATTTTAAAATAACACTTATCTCAATATCATATTAAACACGAAAAATATATTTTAAATGAACCAAAATATTATTTTAAATTATTATTACATAAAACTCACCGATATAACATAGTAATTATATTAAAAGATATTAATTTAATTTATTTATTTATAAAATATATTTCATTTTCCTAATAAATATAAATATATCATAGCTTATTATTTAAGATGAACTTTACTGAAATAAATATTTCTATTTCTACAAATAATATTATTCCAAAAAATTGATTTAGAAAATATTTAAATAATTTTTTCTACATTTGGGAAGAAAATTGTAAAATAAACATTAATATTGAAATTCGTATATTTATATTAATATAGGATTAATATGGTGATTTTTTGGAATATATTTATTCTTCGTTGAATAAAAAAAATATCATATAAAAATGACATATTTTTTATAAATTATTAAACTTATAATTATAATGACACATTTAGATTATTTTTTAGTAAAATAAGTATTATTTGGATATATTTAATATATTTAATTTCATTTAAATCATCATTATATTAGGTATTAGTATGATACTATTTTTAGGCTTTAGAACACATTTTCATTGAAAATTATATTATAGTTCATAATATATTACAATTTTTACAAAATAATATGAATCATATAGAGAAATTATTTATTTTAAATATTTATATTATAAATCTATAAATGTTATTTGAAATTATATAAATTATTACTTCTATTCGTATAGTTATTACAATATCATCATATGCTCGAAAATGCATTTCAGGAATCGTTTTTTTAAAATCTTAGTAGGTTTCGTTTTATTGTATTTTTTTATAATAATTTTGATAAATATTGAAATAGATTAGTATGAAATATTAATAACATCAATTAATATAATATAATAATGACTATTTAATTTTTGGTCATAAAAAATAGTAAATAGAGAAAAAATGGTGACTATAATAAAAAAATTAAAAGGATGAAAGAGAGTATCCATAGATTTCAGGAAGATAATTTGTTTCAAACATGATTCAGTTTAAGGTTATATGTATGTATCAGAATTACCCCTCCTCTAGTAACCAATTTTTTAAATTTGGAGTTTCTTGTCTGGAAAGGTACTTCCCATTATTGAACATTTTTTTATTTATAAGAATGCCAATCCTCCTTTCATATAAAATGGAATCACATATCTTATATATTGAAAAATCATAATTCCCAGTTGATGGGAAAATACCAAACTAAATAAATTCGTTACATAAATTACCTCAACCTATAATTCTTGGTTTGATCACAATTCTAATTTAGAAATTCATTATCTATAATCCGAAAAATGTTTTTCAAAGAAGACTAAATCTCCTCATCCAGATCATTTTTTAATCAACATTCCAAAATTAAATAATTTATTAAAAACTATAAAATATTAAAAACACTATATTCATAGTTAAAAAATTTTATTGTGTTTAGGAAATGAAATGCATTCATCACTTCTTCTATCAAATGAGATATGAAACCATCATTTGTGTTAATAGTGGGAAGCTTCCACATGAACTAATTTATTTCATTTTCCATCATCACAAATAAATTAAATTTAGGATTATGGTCATTTTTTTTTATTATATTATGGAATAATTTATATTCTTTAGAAATTGATATATCATAAGCTTTCATACAAGACCATCCATTGATAAATTAGAACATTGTTCATGTGTACGACGGACTACCAGTTCGTTAAACTATTTCAATAATATATCTATTAAAACATCTCACGTATATTATATGTCTGTTAATTTAATGAAATAATAATATTTTTTTAATATTCTTATAGTTATGTAAATATAAAATAAATATTTCCTTTATTCCTTTGTGATTGTTGAAAATGGAAATGTTACACATGCTTTTGTGAGACCTTCTGTTAATATGATTGAAACATACATAATTTTCCATATCAAGGTTTCATTGATGGTTTTAAGAGTATAATTTCAATATTAATATGATAATTATTTCATGATTACTATTATTTTTACAATTGAAAGTGATTCGTTGACCATAATAAGTATACAAATGTCATTTTGATATTATGATCATAGAAACCTCGAAACACTATATTCGGAAATAACAGATTTTGTAATTTTATACTTCCTGAAAAAATGAAGTAAAATTATTAATTATAAGATAATAAATTTGTATAAGATTCAACAGAAATATAATAATTGATTTAATTTTTTTAATATTAGAGATAAAATAAATACACAACAAATTATATCCTCAATGTAAGGGTTTGAACTCAAAATATCCTTATTTGAAACACATGAACTTTTATCCTCATAATTTATTTTATATTGATCATATACTATCACATTAAGAATTATACCATAAATACAATATAATTAATTGAATTTTACGTTAAAATTATTTTAACAAATTCACATAGGTTTTGATTAAAAGGTTTCCAAGCTGGTAAAGGATTATGCTTAGATATCATTTTAATCATGATTTATTTGCATGGATATAAATTAAAAAATTTATTTTTTCATTGTATAATAAAATCCATAAATTTTATTCTTCAGTGGTTATTACGGAAAACTTTATGTAATAGTATATGTTTCTTCTCATTGGTACTTAAAATTAATTAGAGTTTCTTTTTTAATAACCAAAAATGATTTATATCTTATGTCATGAAACCATTTCCTTCTAAATACATTATTTATAAAAATGTTTTATGTAATTTTATTAAATTAATCTTGTGATTTAATAAATAAATTATAACAAGTTTTTTATTTTTTAATAAATGTAATATATATATTCATAAAATAGTTTCCCATATGAGTCTATTTTTGAATTTTTTTACTTAATTTTAAAGGAATGGTTTTTTATCCTATATGAGATGTTAATAATTAAAATAAATAATTTTATTTTGAAAAAAATTACATGATTTAATGTATTTTTTTTGAGAAAAACATAATTTAGTAATTTAGTTTTTCAAAAGTGATTTTCAAATTGTTAAAGACATTTTCCACATGTTTTTTAACCATTTTTATAGTATTTTATTCAATAATGACGAAAACCATTAATGTTATGTAATTATAATAAATATCATATATATTTCCCTTAAATATGGAAATTTATCACAATCATATAAAAGAATGGGTTCAAAGAATTACATAATATCACATCACAAATTAACTTTTCAAGAAATATCTTTTTATAATAATATTAGGTGGGAATATGATACCCATTTTATTTCCATTGGTATTCATTATATTTATACTTTATGATTGAATTTCTTATTTTTAACACATAAACATGTACATAAAATGCTTCAGGTTGGTGGGATTGCAGTTATATATCACTCCATTAAATTTTTTTAATTATTTAAACTCGTGAAACATCATTATGGTATTAGGGAATGAACGTAATGCATTATATGACTTTTTGAACAATTTAATATTGTATCTGTAGTTATCCGTGAATTATGTATGTGTCGTGATTTTGGTTTCTATATAATATACTATTATTCTATGATATTATAATAATAATTATTTAAATTAATTTTCCATTTTATTTATCATGGGCCTTAAAATTTAGGATATCATGTTATACTATTGACACACATGTTGTAATTCCTAATCATGTTTATATCCTTACCGATTTCTCAGAGCATCTTATTTTGGGTATGTATTTCCCTAGTTATTTCGTGAAAATTTAGGATCAAAAATGAATTTAGGATCTCATTTTTAATAATGAAATGGGGTATTAATATATTATCCTCACGTTAACATATTATGTAAATATCAAACAAAAACACTAGGCGTCATGATAATTGGGTGGTAAATAGTAAACTTTTATGATATGAATCCCAAAATAATTTTCATAAACGGTTTGGGTAACTACGATTGGTATTAGTGGAAGGGTTTAGTTATCCATTGGATACTAGAATGAGTAAAATATTATGATTACCATATAGATATGTCCTAGGATATCGCTATGTATATAAGAATATCTAGGTATATTGGTGATGTAGTAGATAGTGGTTTTTATGCAATTACATTCTTATTTTAATACTACAAGTGGATGTGGTTCTATAATAGATATACCAAGTAGTAATAACACTAAAAAATTCATGTCGTGATTTACTCACACATTAGATGGTACACAATGATAGAATTTATTGTTCAACTAGTCCGACTCTCCCAATTGATATTTTTTGGAACATAATAAACTCATTAGGAACCGTTATGAAGGACATGGATATATTGTTAATGTAAAGACCCGTAAATTTCAAGTAAATTTTTTTCTTAATTTTCTTTGAAATTTTACAAGAGCGCAGCTTCAGACGGCACCTGATTCCGAGGCCCGGTGTGCACGGAATCAATTTCCGAAGTTTGGCTCGGGTACGTTCAGTGAACGGACGAGCGGGTTTTTCTATCTTTTGAACCGGTGCCCGGAATCGAATTCTGAGGGCACCGATGAAATCGCAGCGCCGGTATTTGCTTAGAAACGCCTCTTCCGGAGTTGCGTTTGCTCAGACGTGGTTTTTAAATTTTGGGGCTTTAAGTCAGAAATAAAATAAAGTTTGTGCGACAACTTTATTTTATTTCACTTAAGCTGCTTGGAAGCCACTTGAAGCCACTTAAAGACGGCTTGAACTGTGTTGAACTGGATAGGATGCTATCCAGAAATATCCTACCCCCTTGGTAGGATATTTGTGAGGTGGGGCCCGCACGAGCCCCGCCGTTTCTTTCGCTAAGTAACGCACCCGCGAAAACCCGTCAAAGTAACTGAAACGTCAACCGACGCGTTTTCTTTAATTTCTTAACAGACCATTTAATTGGGCGGTTTATTTCGTGAATTAAATGGGCTGTTTCATTCGTTGAATTAATTCAACGAATTTAATGGGTCGTTACTTACGCGTTTTGCGTTTGTTGACAAAATAATAAAATAGACAAACTTGTCTATTTTTGAGGATTGCTATCGTTGTGCAATTCCTCTGAACCTCCACCCTCCCCGCGAAGAACGCGAAGAACGCGAAGAACGCGAAGAACGCGAAGAACGCGAAGAACGCCGGCGACCGGAATTCGGCGACGCACACCGAGATCTGTGACGTCGACGAGCTTTACCCGCGACGTTCTTCGGCGACGCCTCTTCTTCCGCGACTGATCCTCGTTCGGCAACTAAGGTGAGAATCGGATCGTTTAAATTCTCCCTTTTTAAATTTCATGGCAACGGATTTAATTAATTAAATCCGTTTGTTCTTGATCCGGAGATTGGCGACGCGACGCCGGATACCGCGACGACGCGTCGATCCCCTTCTTCCGCGACGAGCGATTCCGCGACGACCTCTCGTCCCACGACGACGACAAGGTAGGGGTTTATTTTTCTTGATGTTTCTTTCCCGTGTTTATTCTTTTGAAATAAAGAACCCGATCCCAGAACAATTTTAAATTATTTTAAAATTGTTGATTGGTTGTTTTTATTCCTCCTGATGTTTATGACTAACGCGGAGGGTACGGATCTAACAAACAAGACCCGGCAACCCTCCGCCGATCTTCCCTTTTTTGTGCGGATTTGGCGGACGACGACGAACCGTGCGGCAAGGGCGATCCGTTGATCCCGCAGTGAAGATCGGCCCCCGGGAGGAGCAACGGCGCAGACGGGAGGCAAAACGGGCCACCGGAGCAACTCCGGCGGCCCGCGGAAGGTGGTGGCGGCGCGGGTCGCAGGCGCGGCGGTGCCGGCGACCGGAGGCGGCGGCGCCCGGCGCGCCGCCGGAAGAGTCCGCCGTGGCCGAGCCGCGGAGGCGGCGAACCGCCGGACCGCGTCCGCTGTCCGGCCACCCAGCACGCGGGCCGCGTTTCTCCAAAGCCGCGGGTCAAACCCGCGGCGGCTCATTCGACCGCGCGGCCGAAGCCGAGCCGGCTGGTCCGGTCGGCCGGGCCGCGCCCAGGCCGGACCGGACCCGGCCTAGCCGGGTCGGGCCGGTTCGGCCGACCCAGGGGGGGTTCGGGCCGGGTCGCCCCGGGCCCAGAACCCCTGTTTCGGGCCCTCTTCGGTCTTTCACCCATATCTTGGGCCTGGGACCTCCGATTGACGAACCGTCAGCGGCTACGCGATCCTTGGTTCGAGACGGTCGTTTTGTTATATGACACTCAAGGTTTCGGAAGACTTTGGGTTCGGCCGGGTTGGTTCGTACACGAAACCAACTGGGCCCTCGGAGCGGAAACGCTCATAACTTGAGCTACGGACGTCCGATCGACGTACCGTCAGCTGTGGTAGTTTCCTCTAAGTGAGACGGAACTTTTGGCATACTCCGCCCGAGGATCGGATACAGGCGGAGTACAGTCGGGTTGGTTTTGCCCTAAAAACCAACCGGGCCCCTGGGACGAAAATGCCAATAACTCTCAGACCGGGCGTCCGATTGACGTGTCGTCTGTTGCGTTGAGATCCTGTTGTCGATACAGAACTTTTGGATACATCAACTTCGGACTACGTGTCAGTTGATGTATCAGCCTCTCGGCTCGTGGAGCGGACCCTCCTAAACGAGCTCGCTAAGTGCGGGAACCCTAGCGCTGGCTGTGACTTCGACGACAGAGCAGAGATCCTCCGTGGACTGCGACGACGGTAGAGCAGAGATCCTCAGTGGACTGCGACGACGGCAGAGAAGAGATCCTCAGTGGACTGCGATGACGGCAGAGCAGAGATCCTTCGTGGACTGCAGCGACGACTGTGCAGAGATCCTCAGTGGACTGCGTCGACTACTGCACTCAGCGATCCTACGTGGATCAGTGCTAGAGGTTCTGTGTGAGCCCGATCCTATGTGGGTCCTTACTACCGGTTCTGTGTGAGCCACTGCCTACAGGTTCTGTGTGAGCCCGATCCTACGTGGGTCTTTTGCGTGGGTTAGTACCTATCGATCCTTCGTGGGTCCGACGACTTAGATGGATCAGTGATCATCTTTGATGTCATCTGAAAAAGTATACCTGGTTGAGGTGAATCTTATGTTACTCTCCTTTGTGGATTGTGTTGAACTATCCTTTGTGGATTTACTGTTTACTCTCCTTGTGGATTTGAGTCTTGCTTTCCTTTGTGGATTGAGTTGTTCTTGAGCTCGTGAGCAGAGCTAGAATTGGGGACTTAGGTATATGTATGGGCATATACCTAAGTCGAGTTAGATGTTACTTCGTGATGGCATCTTTATTTTGTGCTATATCCTTTGTGGATTTCGGGAGACCTTCGGGGGTCTCGGGGTCCTTACTGAGTAGCTTATACTCACCCATGCACGGGCTATGCCCGCACTTCGTGGTGTTGGTTGCAGACGACGGACAGCGCTGATCGTGGAGGAGGCGCGTGGAGCAGGACGGTACCTGGAGGTGGACCACTGGGCGGGACGTGCTCGGAGCGGACGTGGGACCCGAGGAGCCTGGAGGCTATCTGTACCCAGCCTTCAGGTGGGTTTGCCAGTGGACTACACGAGGCCTCCGTCTTTTCTTCAGTTGCTGTACTTTACTTTTCAGTTGTACTTTACAGTTGGGATTGTATTTCCGGCCCCCTTTACTTTTCTGCACTCTGTAGTTACTTTCCGCTTGCTGACTCTGTGGTGGTTGTTACTTATAAAGGCAATGCCTTCCCTGTTTACCGGGAATTTACGCCTTGGTGCTAGTCGCCAGCCCCTGGCCTATGGAAGGTGGGCTTGGGGTAGTCACGGCACGAGCCCCGAGGACGGGTCGTGACAAATTGGTATCAAAGGTGGTCGGTTCTACCGCAGACTCTGATCGTCTTTTCTTTCTATGTGAAGCAATAGTGTTTAGTGTATTGAGTGTGGTTATCAGTTCAGGGAGCCCAGTGTTGGTGCGGCGGCCGACGTATCCGTACACCAGGACCCTGACTCCTGATTTCTGACTTAATGCATGAAAACATTGATTGCGTGTGTGTCCCAAGTTTCTTTGTGATCACTTGTGTCAGCTCACCGGGTATACTGATCTACTTCATGAAGGTCTCAAGTTTTCCTTGTGATTACTTGTGCCAGCTCACCAGGTATACTGTTCTGACTGTGGTGCTCTTGTTCTCCTTTTCAGGATGGCCCCGCAACGACAGCCAGCTAGGGTTCCGAGTGTAGGGCACGGCGACAGCCCACCGAGCAACGAGGCCTCGGTGCAGGGCCCTTTGCCAGCAGTGGCACCGGCGGTAGCCTTACCCGCCGAGCCACCGATGCTTCCAGTACCAGACGCTGATGATGCACGTCGCCTCAGGGCACTACATGAGTTTCAGAGCCAGCGACCGCCCAGGTTTCGCGGTGAGGCGGACCCCCAGGCCGCTGAGGACTGGCTAGAGGCAGTGGTACGGATCTTTAGGCTAGTGAGGACACCAGCGGATCTCATGGTGATTCTCGCGGCGAGCCTCCTGCAGGCGGCGGCAGGACGATGGTGGAGCTTGATGCTCCAGGTTCACGATGAGGCATCCTTGCTCTGGACGGACTTCGAGAGTCTCTTCCGCTCTGAGTTCGTCCCGGCCACCCTCCGAGCGGTGCGCATCCAGGAGCTTCTCCAGCTGCGCCAGGGCAGCATGACGGTCGCTCAGTACGCGGCGAGGTTCACTGACCTATCTCGCTACTCGACCGACATGGTACGGGACCCCTTCTTCCGGGCCCGGACCTTCGAGCAGGGATTGCGACAGGAGATTCGGGCGTCGCTGATCTCCCTCAGCATTCCGACCCAGGCGGGAGTGCTGGAGCAAGCCCTCCTGATCGAGAGCTTCCTGGCAGAGCCTTCTTCAGCGGCGAGACCTAGCGCAGGGCGGCAGGTAGCTGAGTCTTCGGCAGCAGGTATCCGACGGATGACTCTCGGGTCCAGGCAGACCAGACCCCCACGCAGACCAGACCCCCACGCAGACGGCCTCAGGACACCGGCTCAGCGGTGCGGGGCACACAGCGGAGTGCCAGCCTTCCGAGAGGCAGGCTGTGCTACTCCTGCGGCGGGCAGGGTCACATGGCTTGTGACTGCCCGACTCGCCGATCAGAGGAGCAGCAGACGGTGGAGGGGCCACCCAGGCAGAGGCAGAGGGTCGACCGTGGCGGTCCGCAGGGAGGAGGCGGACGAGGCAGAGGAGCTGGCCGAGCAGCGGGTGGTGGGCGACGCTTCCAGGCTCTACCCCCACCACCACCAGGAGGGCCACCTCGACCACAGGGAGCTGGCGGGCATGGACAGGCCCAGCTCCAGGCAGTGGAGGCCTACGACCCCGACTTGCCAGAGATGATTCGAGGTACGATCTGTGTCTATTCCACCCTTGCTGCAGTACTTATAGACACAGGAGCGAGTCACTCTTACATAGACTCTGCCCTTGTTCGGAGCTCGGAGATTCCGACTGAGCCGTTGGCTCGATCCTTACGGCTAGAGACTCCTACGGGAGCAGACTTGACGATTACGCACTGGTGCCGGCAGTGTGAGCTTACTCTAGGAGGCGAGAGCTTCGGCTGGGATCTCCTTGTAGCGGCGTCGAGGCATTACGACGTCATCTTGGGCATGGATTGGCTATCCACGGTTCATGCCCAGATCGACTGTTTTAGGCGCAAGGTGCGATGTGTTCGCACCGACGGGAGCAGGTTTACCTTCACCGGCGAGAAGGGAACCTTTGCAGCACAGGATGGACTTCCGCGGAGGAGAGTGCAGCCCATCTCTCATCATTTGGCTAGCCTCATCCTAGGAGCAGTGGACGTGCGGAGTCCAGTTTTTCCTGAAGTGGTGGACCAGTACGTGGACGTCTTTCCCGACGACGTTCCAGGGCTACCTCCTCGTAGAGAGGTAGACTTTTACATCGACTTGTACCCTGGGACAGCCCCGATATCTACTCCAGCATATCGGATGGCCCCCTCCGAGCTTCGGGAGCTGCGGGTACAGTTGGAGGACTTGCAGAGCAAGGGGTTTCTCCGACCCAGTGTTTCACCCTGGGCTTCCCCGATTTTGTTCGCCAAGAAGGCGGACGAGAGCTTGCGACTGTGTGTCGACTATCGTCGCCTGAACCAGGTGACAGTGAGAAACAAGTATCCGCTGCCACGGATTGATGACCTCTTCGATCAGCTCAAAGGAGCACGGTGGTTCTCGAAGATAGACCTCCGGTCAGGCTATCATCAGCTCAGAGTTCGAGACGAGGACGTGCAGAAGACGGCCTTCAGTTGTCGGTATGGCCATTATGAGTTCTTGGTTATGCCGTTCGGCGTAACCAATGCTCCCGCAGTGTTCATGAGCCTCATGAACAGGATCTTCCAGCCATACCTCGACCGATTTGTCGTGGTCTTCATTGACGACATTTTGGTATACTCGACGACTGAGGAGGAGCATGCCTACCACCTGCGAGTTGTGCTAGACACGCTCCGAGAGCACCAGCTTTATGGCAAGCTCTCAAAGTGCCAGTTCTGGTTACGTGAGGTCCATTTCTTTGGGCACGTCATCTCTGAGGCGGGAGTTGCAGTGGATCCCGCGAAGATCGAGGCAGTACTAGCTTGGGAGCCACCCAGGAGCGTGACAGAGGTGCGGAGCTTCTTGGGCCTAGCCGGATACTATCAGAGATTCGTTCCAGACTTCTCCAAAGTGGCGGCACCACTCTCAGCGTTGACATAGAAGGGGAAACCCTTCGTGTGGTCAGACAGATGTCAGCAGAGCTTCCAGGAGCTGAGACAGAGATTGACTAGCGCACCTATCTTGAGGTTGCCTGAGGAGGGAGTTGGATACGTAGTTAACTGCGATGCATCATGGACTGGACTCGGGTGCGTCCTGATGCAGGAGCGGGCCGTGATCGCCTACGGATCACGTCAGTTGAGGCCGCATGAGCAGAACTACGCCACTCATGAACTGGAGTTGGCAGCAGTGGTCTTCGCTCTGAAGACTTGGCGGCACTATCTGATGGGCGAGCGCTTCACAGTCTTTTCTGACCACCAGAGTCTCAGGTATATCTTCTCTCAGAAGGACCTGAACCTGAGACAGCGGAGATGGATTGAGTTCCTCCAGCACTATGACTTTGAGATAGTCTATACTCCTGGGAAGGGGAACGTGGTAGCCGATGCCCTCAGCAGGAGGACGGGCATTCAGCTACTTGAGGAGGCGACGGAGCAGCTAGCCTCCTTACAGATATCCTTCGTGGATAGAGACGGAGCAGCCTTTCTTCAGTCTCTCACAGTCTCTCCTCCACTTCTACAGCGGGTCAGAGAGGCTCAGCGTGGGGACGCTGACTGTGAGACCCGGCGTGCACTGATATCCTCAGGTCAGGCGCCTGATGGTTTCTCCCTTGGAGCAGAGCACGACATCCTTTTCAGAGGACGTACCTTCGTACCAGTCGCTTTACGAGAGGAGGTGCTGAGAGAGTTTCACACTTCTCCCTTGGCGGTGCATCCCGGAGTGGCGAAGATGTACCAGGATCTTAGACGACAGCACTGGTGGCCGGGCATGAAGAAAGTTGTGGCAGAGTTCGTTTCACGATGCCTCACCTGCCAGCAGGTGAAGGCAGAGCATCAGGTACCAGCAGGCTTGGTACAGCCCTTGGAGGTCCCGGAGTGGAAGTGGGATGGCATATCTATGGACTTCGTGACTGGACTTCCACGCACTTCCAGAGGTCACGACTCCATTTGGGTGATTGTCGACCGACTCACCAAGTCGGCACACTTCTTACCCATCAGAGAGCAGGGCTCAGTGGAGAGCTTGGGACGTCTTTACGTCCAGGAGATCGTACGGCTTCACGGTGTGCCATCGTCTATCGTCTCCGATCGAGATGCTCGTTTCACTTCCAGGATTTGGAAGGGGTTGCAGGAGGCGTTCGGGACGCGGCTCCATCTGAGCACAGCCTTCCACCCTCAGACGGATGGTCAGACGGAGAGGACCATACAGACACTCGAGGACATGCTCCGTGCATGTGTTATCGACTTTGGTCGCAGCTGGGAGGACCACCTACCCTTGGTGGAGTTCGCGTACAACAATAGCTACCACTCCACCATCGGGATGGCACCATACGAGGCGTTGTACGGCAGACCCTGCAGATCACCGTTGTGCTGGACAGACCCTGGGGAGTCAGCACTCGTGGGACCAGAGATGGTCCGAGCCACGACAGAGAAGGTCCAGATCATCCAGGAGATGATGAGGACAGCTCAGAGCCGGCAGAAGTCATATGCTGACAGGAGGCGGAGGCCACTGGAGTTCGAGGATGGCGACCACATATTTTTGCATGTCTCACCTCGACGTGGTTTACGGAGATTTGGCCGAGGCGGCAAGTTGTCTCCACGCTTCATCGGGCCTTTCCAGGTCCTCAGCAGGATAGGAGAGGTGGCTTATCGCCTGGCTCTACCACCTCAGTTGCACCGGGTGCACGACGTCTTCCACGTGTCTCAGCTGAGGAGATACGTGCACGACCCGACGCACATCATCGACTTTGGGGAGCTGGACGTGGACGATGGGGCGACTTTTGCAGAGGTCCGTGTGGAGATCGAGGATCGACAGGAGCGGGTCCTACGTGGGCGGTCGATTCCTCTTGTACGCGTCAGATGGCAGCACGGGAACCTCCAGGAGAGCACTTGGGAGCGGGAGGCTCAGATGCGTGCTCAGTACCCCCATTTGTTCCCCTAGTTTTTGATGTATCTTTACGGGGACGTAAAGCCCTGAGGTGGGAGTAATGTAAAGACCCGCAAATTTCAAGGAAATTTTTTTCTTAATTTTCTTTGGAATTTTACAAGAGCGCAGCTTCAGACGGCACCTGATTCCGAGGCCCGGTGTGCCCGGAATCAATTTCCGAAGTTTGGCTCGGGTACGTTCAGTGAACGGACGAGCGGGTTTTTCTATCTTTTGAACCGGTGCCCGGAATCGAATTCTGAGGGCACCGATGAAATCGCAGCTCCGGTATTTGCTTAGAAACGCCTCTTCCGGAGTTGCGTTTTCTCAGACGTGGTTTTTAAATTTTGGGGCTTTAAGTCAGAAATAAAATAAAGTTTGTGCGACAACTTTATTTTATTTCACTTAAGCTGCATGGAAGCCACTTGAAGCCACTTAAAGACGGCTTGAACTATGTTGAACTGGATAGGATGCTATCCAGAAATATCCTACCCCCTTGGTAGGATATTTGTGAGGTGGGGCCCGCACGAGCCTCGCCGTTTCTTTCGCTATGTAACGCACCCGCGAAAACCCGTCAAAGTAACTGAAAAGTCAACCGACGCGTTTTCTTTAATTTCTTAACAGACCATTTAATTGGGCGGTTTACTTCGTGAATTAAATGGTCTGTTTCATTCGTTGAATTAATTCAACGAATTTAATGGGTCGTTACTTACGCGTTTTGCGTTTGTTGACAAAATAATAAAATAGACAAACTTGTCTATTTTTGAGGATTGCTATCGTTGTGCAATTCCTCTGAACCTCCACCCTCCCCGCGAAGAACGCGAAAACGCGAAGAACGCGAAGAACGCGAAGAACGCCGGCGACCGGAATTCGACGACGTACACCGAGATCTGCGACGTCGATGAGCTTTACCCGCGACGTTCTTCGGCGACGCCTCTTCTTCCGCGGCTGATCCTCGTTCGGCAACTAAGGTGAGAATCAGATCGTTTAAATTCTCCCTTTTTAAATTTCATGGCAACAGATTTAATTAATTAAATCTGTTTGTTCTTGATCCGGAGATTGGCGACGCGACGCCGGATACCGCGACGACGCATCGATCCCCTTCTTCCGCGACGAGCGATTCCGCGACGACCTCTCGTCCGACGACGACGACAAGGTAGGGGTTTATTTTTCTTGATGTTTCTTTCCCGTGTTTATTCTTTTGAAATAAAGAACCCGATCCCAGAACAATTTTAAATTATTTTAAAATTGTTGATAGGTTGTTTTTATTCCTCCTGATGTTTATGACTAACGCGGAGGGTGCGGATCTAACAAACAAGACCCGACAACCCTCCGCCGATCTTCCCTTTTTTGTGCGGATTTGGCGGACGACGACGAACCGTGCGGCAAGGGCGATCCGTTGATCCCGCAGTGAAGATCGGCCCCCGGGAGGAGCAACGGCGCAGACGGGAGGCAAAACGGGCCACCGGAGCAACTCCGGCGGCCCGCGGAAGGGGGCGGCGGCGCGGGTCGCCGGCGCGGCGGCGGCGAACCGCCAGACCGCGTCCGCGGTCCGGCCACCCAGCACGCGGCCCGCGCGGGCCGCGTTTCTCCGAAGCCGCGGGTCAAACCCGCGGCGGCTCATTCGGCCGCTCGGCCGAAGCCGAGCCGGCCGGTCCGGTCGGCCGGGCCGCGCCCAGGCCGGACCGGTCCCGGCCGAGCCGGGTCGGGCCGACCCGGTTCGGGCCGACCCGGGGGGGGGGGGGGGGGTTCGGGCCGGGTCGCCCCGGGCCCAGAACCCCCGTTTCGGGCCCTCTTCGGTCTTTCACCCATATCTTGGGACTGGGACCTCCGATTGACGAACCGTCAGCGGCTACGCGATCCTTGGATCGAGACGGTCGTTTCGGTATATTACACTCAAGGTTTCGGAAGACTTTGGGTTCGGCCGGGTTGGTTCGTTCACGAAACCAACCGGGCCCTCGGAGCGGAAACGCTCATAACTTGAGCTACGGACGTCCGATCGACGTACCGTCAGCTGTGGTAGTTTCCTCTAAGTGAGACGGAACTTTTGGCATACTCCGCCCGAGGATCGGATACAGGCGGAGTACGGTCGGGTTGGTTTTGCCCTAAAAACCAACCGGGCCCTGGGACGAAAATGCCAATAACTCTCAGACCGGGCGTCCGATTGACGCGCCGTCTGTTGCGTTGAGATCCTGTTGTCGATACGGAACTTTTGGATACATCAACTTCGGACTACGTGTCAGTTGATGTATCAGCCTCTCGGCTCGTGGAGCGGACCCTCCTAAACGAGCTCGCTAAGTGCGGGAACCCTAGCGCTGGCTGTGACTTCGACGACAGAGCAGAGATCCTCAGTGGACTGCGACGACGGCAGTGCAGAGATCCTCAGTGGACTGTGACGACGGCAGAGCAGAGATCCTCAGTGGAATGCGACGACGACAGAGCAGAGATCCTTCGTGGACTGCGGCGACGACTGTGCAGAGATCCTCAGTGGACTGCGTCGACTACTGCACTCAGCGATCCTACGTGGATCAGTGCTACAGGTTCTGTGTGAGCCCGATCCTATGTGGGTCCTTACATCCGGTTCTGTGTGAGCCACTACCTACAGGTTCTGTGTGAGCCCGATCCTACGTGGGTCTTTTGCGGGGGTTAGTACCTATCGATCCTTCGTGGGTCCGACGACTTAGATGGATCAGTGATCATCTTTGACGTCATCTGAAAAAGTATACCTGGTTGAGCTGAATCTTATGTTACTCTCCTTTGTGGATTGTGTTGAACTATCCTTTGTGGATTTACTGTTTACTCTCCTTGTGGATTTGAGTCTTTCTTTCCTTTGTGGATTGAGTTGTTCTTGAGCTCGTGAGCAGAGCTAGAATTGGGGACTTAGGTATATGTATGGGAATATACCTAAGTCGAGTCAGATGTTACTTCGTGATTGCATATTTCTTTTGTGCTATATCCTTTGTGGATTTCGGGAGACCTTCGGGGGTCTCGGGGTCCTTACTGAGTAGCTTATACTCACCCCTGCACGGGCTATGCCCGCACTTCGTGGTGTTGGTTGCAGACGACGGACAGCGCTGATCGTGGAGGAGGCGCGTGGAGCAGGACGGTACCTGGAGGTGGACCACTGGGCGGGACGTGCTCGGAGCGGACGTGGGACCCGAGGAGCCTGGAGGCTATCTGTACCCACCCTTCAGGTGGGTTTGCCAGTGGACGACACGAGGCCTCCGTCTTTTCTTCAGTTGCTGTACTTTACTTTTCAGTTGTACTTTACAGTTGGGCTTGTATTTCCGGCCCCCTTTACTTTTCTGCACTCTGTAGTTACTTTCCGCTTGCTGACTCTGTGGTGGTTGTTACTTATAAAGGCAATGCCTTCCCTGTTTACCGGGAATTTATGCCTTGGTGCTAGTCGCTAGCCCCTGGCCTATGGAAGGCAGGCTTGGGGTAGTCACGGCATGTAAAGACCCATAAATTTCAAGGAAATTTTTTTCTTAATTTTCTTTGGAATTTTACAAGAACGCAGTTTCTGACGGCACCTGATTCCGAGGCCCGGTGTGCCCGGAATCATTTTCCGAAGTTTTGGCTCGGGTACGTTCAGTGAACAGACGAACGGGTTTGTCTAACTTTTGAACCGGTGCCCGGAATCGAATTCTGAGGGCACCGATGAAATCGCAGCGCCGGTATTCGCTTAGAAACGCCTCTTCCGGAGTTGCGTTTGCTCGGGTGTGGTTTTTAATTTTCGGGCTTAAAGTTAAGAAATAAAATAATTTTGCGACAACTTTATTTTATTTCGCTTAAGCCACTTGGAAGCCACTTGAAGCCACTTAAAGGCGGCTTGAACTGAGTTGAACTGGATAGGATGCTATCCAGAAATATCCTACCCCTTGGTAGGATATTTGTGAGGTGGGGCCCGCACGAGCCCCGCCGTTTCTTTCGCTAAGTAACGCACCCGCGAAAACCCGTCAAAGTAACTGAAAAGTCAACCGACGCGTTTTCTTTAATTCTTAACAGACCATTTAATTGGGCGGTTTATTTCGTGAATTAAATGGACTGTTTCTTTCGTGGATTTAATGGGTCGTTTCTTTCGAATTGATGGATCGTTTCTTAACCGGTTTCGTGTGTTGGCATGTTTATAAAATAAGACCAACCTAAAAATCCTTTGAAAGGATTTGAGAGGATCTTGTTTCTTCATCCCCCCGCGAAGAACGCGAAGAACGCGAAGAACGCCGGCGACCGAAATTCGACGACGCACACCGAGATCTGCGACGTCGACGAGCTTTACCCGCGACGTTCTTCGGCGACGCCTCTTCTTCCGCAGCCGATCCTCGTTCGGCAGCTAAGGTGAGAAACGAATCTTTGAAATTCTTTTGTGTTGTGTTAATAAAATAAGAGGTAGTCTTATTTTATTTGGAGTTCTTTGTTTGTCTTTGGAGAGCTTTCCCTTCATCTCCAAGCTCTGACGAAGAACGAAGAACGTCTTCATCCTCAAGGAAGAACGACAACACTTCGTCAAGGATCATCGACTCGGCGACCCGGTATCTTCGGACCTTTCCTTCCTCCCCGAACCTCCTTCGTCGGCGTACAAGGATTCGCCAACGACGTGCTTCTTCGGACGCGCCTCTTCGTCAACGGATTTGACGAACGACGACCGCGACGCCCGACTTCCGCGACGCCGTCTTCCGCGGACATAGTCGAATCCTCGATCTTGTACCCAAGGTAGGGGTTGTTGGTTCTTTATTTCTTTATTCTTTTCCTTGAACGTGGATCTAGCAAGTCTAACGTGTGGCTTATTTATTTAAGTCTCGTTATTATTTCTTTAACGTGAGGGGGGGCCGGACCGCACGAACACGGCCGAATCCCCCCTCCATCGTTCATGTTTGTTTATGCTGGTGGAAACAAGTAGCGTGGTGCCGTCGCACCACGCGGATGAACGTTCATTTATTTTGCGCAACACCGTCGCGCTTCGCCGAGGAGAGTCTTCAAGAACGCGACGCCGTCGCGCCGCGTTGGAAGGATTCATGGCACGGCGAAAGGGGCGCGGTGCCGTCGCACCGCGCCGGACGACGAAGACCGCGGCCGGTTCCGGGCCGCGGCGGGACGAGGAGACCGCGGCCGGTTCCGGGCCGCGGCGGAAGGAAAGACCGGCGGCCGGGCCGCCGGCGTCGGAAGTCGAGGGCGGGACCGGAAATTCCGGTCCCGTTGGTAAAAACCGGCCGGCCAGCGGGCCGGCCGGATGTCGTAAAACCGGGGGATTAAACCCCCGGCCGGATCTTCAAACCCCCCTCTTAATGAGGGGGGCGGTTCAATTAAAGGAGGGGGGGAAAAGCCCCCCCGGTTCGTTCCAGCCGGCCCCCATTTGTGGGGGGGGGCCGTTTTTTTTGGCAAAGGCACGGCTCAAAGCCGTGCCGCCCTGTTCAATCCGCGGGGGCAATCAAGCCCCCCGCGTGACCACCCCGTGCGGCGCCCGCCGCCGCCGGCGCGGCCCGCCGCCGCCGCCGGCGCGGCCCGCCGCCGCCGCCGGCGCGGCCGGCCGCCGCCGCCGCCGCGGCCCGCCGCGCCGCCGGCCTCCGCGCCACCCGGGGGGGGGGGGTCGGGCCGGGTCGGCCCGGACCCGGACCCCCCGTTTTCGAACCAGATTTGGTTTTTGGCTCATAACTTGAGCCTCGGACCTCCGAATGACGAACCGTCTGCGGCAACGCGATCCTTGGATCGAGACGGTCGTTTAGATATATCGCACTCAAGGTTTCGGGTTACTTTGAGTTCGGACGGGTTGGTTCGTTCACGAAACCAACCGGGCCCCTGGGACGAAAAGGCTAATAACTCACAGACCGGGCGTCCGATCGACGCGCCGTCTGTTGCGTTGAGACCCCTGTGCCGAGACGGACCTTTGAGACACTTCTTCGCGGGACCTTGTGATACTTGGAGTATCGACCAGTAGCTCGTGGATCGGACCCGTGGTACTTGACAGTGGTGGTGCGCTTGGATGCAGCAGCAGACCTTTGGCGGTGGAGAGCTTGGTTGTAGCGGCGGACCCGCGATACTCTACGGAGTGTGTGCGCTTGGTTGTAGCGACAGACCCGCGACGGTGGAGACGAGCGTGCAGAGTACGGAGACCGTGTAGCCGGCTGAGACCTGACGACTGCTTGACCGACTCGACTTGGAGTGAGTCGACTAGCCCAGTGGACGGAGCGCCCGGTATTTGGCGGCAGACCCACGGCGGACGGAGCGCCTGGTAGTTGGCAGCAGACCCGCGGTACTCGACAGGAGGAGTACCTCAGCAGGCTATCTGGGTAGCGCCCGGTATTTGGCGACAGACCCTCAGCGGACGGAGCGCTCGGTAGTTGGCCACAAACCCGCAGTACTCGACAGGAGGAGTACCTCAGCAGTCCTAGGTTAGTGAGCGGCAGCCTCGGAGTCGTGACAGGACCACTGTACACTCTAGAGACGGAGCTCTTCAGCAGTTACAGTTTCGATAATGAAAATCCTGGTTTGAGCTGAGACCTTTGACCTTTGTGTTTCCTCATGATTGAGATGGGTCGCTTGATAACTTAGGTACATGTATGGGCATATACCTGGGTGATGGTTATCCGTTGATTTCATGATTTTTGTGTATCCTTGAGATTGGATGGGTTACTTGATGACTTAGGTATATGTATGGGCGTATACCTAAGTAGAGTCTGATGTTACTTCGTGATTGCTGCCTTTACTTTGTGGATATCCATGTTGGATTTGGTGAGACCTTAAGGGTCTCGGGGTCCCTACTGAGTAGCTTATACTCACCCCTGCACGGGCTATGCCCGCACCTCGTTGTGTTGGTTGCAGACGACGGACAGCGCAGATCGCAGTTGAGACTTGCGGAGCAGGTCGGTACCCGGAGGTGGACCACTGGGCGGACGTACCCGGAGTAGACGACAGGACCTGTGGAGTAGAGGAGCTATCTGTACCTACCCTTCAGGTAGGATCCGTGGTGGACGATCCAGGAGCTGAGCCATCTGTACCTACCCTTCAGGTAGGAATCGAGGCGGACGACCCAGGAGCCGCTTCGTTCTTCCAGCTGCTGTTTTTCCCTTTCGAGTTGTACTTTACAGTTGGGCTTGTATTTCCGGCCCCCTTTACTTTTCTGCACTTGTAGTTACTTTCCGCTTGCTGACTCTGTGGTGGTTGTTACTTATAAAGGCAATGCCTTCCCTGTTATCGGGATTTACGCCTTTGGTGCTAGTCGCCAGCCCCTGGCCTATGGAAGGCGGGCTTGGGGTAGTCACGGCACGGGCCCCGAGGACGGGTCGTGACAAATTGGTATCAGAGGCGGTCGGTTCTACCGCAGACTCTGATCGTCTTTTCTTTCTATGTGAAGCAATAGTGTTAAGGGTACCGAGTGTGGTTTTCAGTTCAGGGAGTCCAGTGTTGGTGCGGGCGGCCGACGTATCCATACACCAGGACCCTGACAACTGATTTCCGACTTTGTGCGCGAAAACACTGATTGCGTGTGTGTTTTCAAAGGTTTCCCCCCTTAAAACAGCTCAAACCAGGTCAGCTCACCAGGTATAATCGTTTTATCGTGTTACGTTGTTTCTTTCAGGATGTCTTTTCTCGGACGACCAGCTAGAGCCCGGAGGGATGAGCGTGCTGACAGTCTGTCGAGCGACGAGGCTTCGGTACAGGGCCCTCTTGCAGTTGAGGCACCAGCGGAGGCACCAGCGGTACTACCATACGTTGGGCCACCGATGCCACCAGCCCCAGCAGTAGGCGATGCCCGCTACTTGCGCGCACTGCATGAGTTCCAGCGCCAGAGGCCACCCAGGTTCGGGGGAGAGATGGACCCGCAGGCGGCTGAGGATTGGCTGGAGGCCGTGGTGGGAGTCTTCAGGCTAGTGGGGACGCCGGCAGACTTCATGGTGATCTTTGCTACCAGCCTCCTTCAGGCAGCAGCAGGTAGGTGGTGGAGCCACTTGTTTCAGTTTTGCGATGAGATGGACTTCGCATGGGAAGACTTTGAGACCTTCTTCAGGGTGGAGTTTGTGCCAGTAGCTCTACACCCTGAGCGTGATCAGGAGCTGCTGCCTTTGCCACGTGTTTCTCGATCAGAAGCCGAGTCATCTGTGGGCAGTAGACAGATGATGCAGAGGTCCAGGAGGACCAGACCATCAGTTGGGCGATCTCGGGTTTTAGGACCGGTGGTGCAGGGCACCCGGAGTGGGAACAGAGTTAGCCGTGCAAGGAGCAGGTTGTGTTACTCATGCCGCGAAAAGGGACATCTGGCACGTGACTGTCCGACTCCCGATCCGCAGGCTTTGGGAGAGCCACCGAGATAGAGGCAGCGACAAATGCTTGAGCAACAGTAAAGCAGGTGGACAGGAGCGGAACTAGTGGATACGTCTCTTGTACTTCTAGTTCCATGTTGATGTTGCTTTTGTGTAGCGTCTTGTATTATGAGCTGCAATAATAAAAGACGCATCCTTTGTGATGTTTTCATTCCTGTCCTCTTTTGTGATGTTACTAAGAGGTTCCAGTTGACTGTTGACTTGACCCTCACTTGTGAGACATCTACTGGAGGAGACCAGTTACCACACACTGATGCCGACAGTGTGATTCAACCCTTGGAGGCGAGAGTAACGGTTGGATCTCTTAGTAGTAGCGTCGAGGCCTTACGACGTCATCCTTGGTATGGATTAGTATCATCCATGTTAGGATTGACTGTTTTAGGCAAAGAATGTGGTTCATCCAGGGGATGAGACCAGGTTTCTCTTATCGGCAAGGATGAAATCTCGCAGCTCTTGTGGGACCAGAGATGGTCCGGGCCACGTCAGAAGAGGTCCATGTCATCCAGGAGCGGATGAGGAAAACACAGAGCCGGCAGAAGTCATATGCTGACAGGAGGCGGAGGCCACTAGAGTTCGAGGATGGCGACCACGTCTTCTTGCGTGTCTCACCTCGACGTGGTTTGCGGAGATTTGGCCGAGGCGGCAAGTTGTCTCCCCGCTTCATCGGGCCTTTCCAGGTCCTCAGCAGGGTTGGCGAGGTGGCTTATCGCCTGGCTCTGCCACCTCAGTTGCACCGGGTGCACGACGTCCTCCACGTATCCCAGCTGAGGAGATACGTGCTCGACCCCCTTCGCATATCATCGACCATGAGGAGCTTGACGGTGGCGATGAGTGTCTTATACGGAGGTTCCTGTGGGGATCGAGGATCGACAGGAGCGGATCCTAGGAAGATGGTCGATTCCTCTTGTGCACTTTCTTTGGCAGCGCGGGAACCTCCAGGTGAGCACATGGGAGCGGAAGGCTCAGATGCGTGCTCAGTACCGCTTTGTTTCCCTAAGTTTGTGGTGAAGCTTTACGGGGACGTAAATCCCTGTGGTGGGAGTAATGTAAAGACCCGTAAATTTCAAGGAAATTTTTTTCTTAATTTTCTTTGGAATTTTACAAGAACGCAGTTTCTGACGGCACCTGATTCCGAGGCCCGGTGTGCCCGGAATCATTTTCCGAAGTTTTGGCTCGGGTACGTTCAGTGAACAGACGAACGGGTTTTTCTAACTTTTGAACCGGTGCCCGGAATCGAATTCTGAGGGCACCGATGAAATCGCAGCGCCGGTATTCGCTTAGAAACGCCTCTTCCGGAGTTGCGTTTGCTCGGGTGTGGTTTTTAATTTTCGGGCTTAAAGTTAAGAAATAAAATAATTTTGCGACAACTTTATTTTATTTCGCTTAAGCCACTTGGAAGCCACTTGAAGCCACTTAAAGGCGGCTTGAACTGAGTTGAACTGGATAGGATGCTATCCAGAAATATCCTACCCCTTGGTAGGATATTTGTGAGGTGGGGCCCGCACGAGCCCCGCCGTTTCTTTCGCTAAGTAACGCACCCGCGAAAACCCGTCAAAGTAACTGAAAAGTCAACCGACGCGTTTTCTTTAATTCTTAACAGACCATTTAATTGGGCGGTTTATTTCGTGAATTAAATGGACTGTTTCTTTCGTGGATTTAATGGGTCGTTTCTTTCGAATTGATGGATCGTTTCTTAACCGGTTTCGTGTGTTGGCATGTTTATAAAATAAGACCAACCTAAAAATCCTTTGAAAGGATTTGAGAGGATCTTGTTTCTTCATCCCCCCGCGAAGAACGCGAAGAACGCGAAGAACGCCGGCGACCGAAATTCGACGACGCACACCGAGATCTGCGACGTCGACGAGCTTTACCCGCGACGTTCTTCGGCGACGCCTCTTCTTCCGCAGCCGATCCTCGTTCGGCAGCTAAGGTGAGAAACGAATCTTTGAAATTCTTTTGTGTTGTGTTAATAAAATAAGAGGTAGTCTTATTTTATTTGGAGTTCTTTGTTTGTCTTTGGAGAGCTTTCCCTTCATCTCCAAGCTCTGACGAAGAACGAAGAACGTCTTCATCCTCAAGGAAGAACGACAACACTTCGTCAAGGATCATCGACTCGGCGACCCGGTATCTTCGGACCTTTCCTTCCTCCCCGAACCTCCTTCGTCGGCGTACAAGGATTCGCCAACGACGTGCTTCTTCGGACGCGCCTCTTCGTCAACGGATTTGACGAACGACGACCGCGACGCCCGACTTCCGCGACGCCGTCTTCCGCGGACATAGTCGAATCCTCGATCTTGTACCCAAGGTAGGGGTTGTTGGTTCTTTATTTCTTTATTCTTTTCCTTGAACGTGGATCTAGCAAGTCTAACGTGTGGCTTATTTATTTAAGTCTCGTTATTATTTCTTTAACGTGAGGGGGGGGCCGGACCGCACGAACACGGCCGAATCCCCCCTCCATCGTTCATGTTTGTTTATGCTGGTGGAAACAAGTAGCGTGGTGCCGTCGCACCACGCGGATGAACGTTCATTTATTTTGCGCAACACCGTCGCGCTTCGCCGAGGAGAGTCTTCAAGAACGCGACGCCGTCGCGCCGCGTTGGAAGGATTCATGGCACGGCGAAAGGGGCGCGGTGCCGTCGCACCGCGCCGGACGACGAAGACCGCGGCCGGTTCCGGGCCGCGGTGGGACGAGGAGACCGCGGCCGGTTCCGGGCCGCGGCGGAAGGAAAGACCGGCGGCCGGGCCGCCGGCGTCGGAAGTCGAGGGCGGGACCGGAAATTCCGGTCCCGTTGGTAAAAACCGGCCGGCCAGCGGGCCGGCCGGATGTCGTAAAACCGGGGGATTAAACCCCCGGCCGGATCTTCAAACCCCCCTCTTAATGAGGGGGGCGGTTCAATTAAAGGAGGGGGGGCAAAGCCCCCCCGGTTCGTTCCAGCCGGCCCCCATTTGTGGGGGGGGGCCGTTTTTTTTGGCAAAGGCACGGCTCAAAGCCGTGCCGCCCTGTTCAATCCGCGGGGGCAATCAAGCCCCCCGCGTGACCACCCCGTGCGGCGCCCGCCGCCGCCAGCGCGGCCCGCCGCCGCCGCCAGCGCGGCCCGCCGCCGCCGCCCGCGCGGCCGGCCGCCGCCGCCGCCGCGGCCCGCCGCGCCGCCGCCCGCCGTCGCCGCGCGCCGCCGCCGGCCACCGTGCCGCCGCCATCCGCCGCCGCCGGCCGCCGCCGCCGGCCACCGCGCCACCCGGGGGGGGGGGGGGTCGGGCCGGGTCGGCCCGGACCCGGACCCCCCGTTTTCGAACCAGATTTGGTTTTTGGCTCATAACTTGAGCCTCGGACCTCCGAATGACGAACCGTCTGCGGCAACGCGATCCTTGGATCGAGACGGTCGTTTAGATATATCGCACTCAAGGTTTCGGGTTACTTTGAGTTCGGACGGGTTGGTTCGTTCACGAAACCAACCGGGCCCCTGGGACGAAAAGGCTAATAACTCACAGACCGGGCGTCCGATCGACGCGCCGTCTGTTGCGTTGAGACCCCTGTGCCGAGACGGACCTTTGAGACACTTCTTCGCGGGACCTTGTGATACTTGGAGTATCGACCAGTAGCTCGTGGAGCGGACCCGTGGTACTTGACAGTGGTGGTGCGCTTGGATGCAGCAGCAGACCCTTGGCGGTGGAGAGCTTGGTTGTAGCGGCGGACCCGCGATACTCTACGGAGTGTGTGCGCTTGGTTGTAGCGACAGACCCGCGACGGTGGAGACGAGCGTGCAGAGTACGGAGACCGTGTAGCCGGCTGAGACCTGACGACTGCTTGACCGACTCGACTTGGAGTGAGTCGACTAGCCCAGTGGACGGAGCGCCCGGTATTTGGCGGCAGACCCACGGCAGACGGAGCGCCTGGTAGTTGGCAGCAGACCCGCGGTACTCGACAGGAGGAGTACCTCAGCAGGCTATCTGGGTAGCGCCCGGTATTTGGCGACAGACCCTCAGCGGACGGAGCGCCCGGTAGTTGGCCGCAAACCCGCAGTACTCGACAGGAGGAGTACCTCAGCAGTCCTAGGTTAGTGAGCGGCAGCCTCGGAGTCGTGACAGGACCACTGTACACTCTAGAGACGGAGCTCTTCAGCAGTTACGGTTTCGATAATGAAAATCCTGGTTTGAGCTGAGGCCTTTGACCTTTGTGTTTCCTCATGATTGAGATGGGTCGCTTGATAACTTAGGTACATGTATGGGCATATACCTGGGTGATGGTTATCCGTTGATTTCATGATTTTTGTGTATCCTTGAGATTGGATGGGTTACTTGATGACTTAGGTATATGTATGGGCGTATACCTAAGTAGAGTCTGATGTTACTTCGTGATTGCTGCCTTTACTTTGTGGATATCCATGTTGGATTTGGTGAGACCTTAAGGGTCTCGGGGTCCCTACTGAATAGCTTATACTCACCCCTGCACGGGCTATGCCCGCACCTCGTTGTGTTGGTTGCAGACGACGGACAGCGCAGATCGCAGTTGAGACTTGCGGAGCAGGTCGGTACCCGGAGGTGGACCACTGGGCGGACGTACCCGGAGTAGACGACAGGACCTGTGGAGTAGAGGAGCTATCTGTACCTACCCTTCAGGTAGGATCCGTGGTGGACGATCCAGGAGCTGAGCCATCTGTACCTACCCTTCAGGTAGGAATCGAGGCGGACGACCCAGGAGCCGCTTCGTTCTTCCAGCTGCTGTTTTTCCCTTTCGAGTTGTACTTTACAGTTGGGCTTGTATTTCCGGCCCCCTTTACTTTTCTGCACTTGTAGTTACTTTCCGCTTGCTGACTCTGTGGTGGTTGTTACTTATAAAGGCAATGCCTTCCCTGTTATCGGGATTTACGCCTTTGGTGCTAGTCGCCAGCCCCTGGCCTATGGAAGGCGGGCTTGGGGTAGTCACGGCACGGGCCCCGAGGACGGGTCGTGACACGGCACGGGCCCCGAGGACGGGTCGTGACAGTTAAGTTATATTACCTATAAGAATAATTATCATGGATAACCCTGATTTAAACATTAAGGAAAATTTTTCAATGTATAATTATCAATTATCATTTATTCATTTATTGTTTATAAGTTTCGCTATTATATGATAATGTATTCTCATCTTTTTTATGTTAATAATAAGATGAAATAGAAATAATGTCATAACCCAATGTGATAGAAAATTTAATGACTTCTATATCTACATTCCTAACCTAATGGTATTGTAAGTGACACATCCTGTGATCATTACAAATTCAATATATCAAAATATGATAATAAACTATAATATAGTTTAATTTCAAAACACATCAATGATGGTAATGAATTTCTATCATGGAAGTCCAACTAAAAAATATGGAAAATAAAAGAAGAATCAATTTCATGTGGGTCACAATTTTTGGAAGAGAGAGTTTTAGAAATTACATAGTAGAACTAGAAGATTAATTATATGTGGAAAAAGAGTTAACAATTGTAACAATATATGTTCTGAACTAGATGGAACTCTAGAGAAATTTGATCTATTTGTATAGAACATTTAATTACTAAAACTATGAATTGAAATGGAATTAATGGGAGTTTTAAAATTTCAATATTATGTTTTTGGACTTGGGTGATGGAAAACAAAAATGTCTTGGTGTCTCAAGGAGTCTCGAGTGTGCTGGACTATGAAAACCATGTTTTGAAGGACCTACAGTGGTAGCACAGTTTGTTTGAAATCAAGCATACCACGGAAGTAAACAGTGAAGATTAATAATGGTTGGTAAAGAATGTTCACATAGGCTACATATTGCTTTCCAATTAGATCACATAACCTACAAGGTCAGTGTCTTTGGAATTACCTATAAAATATTAACTAAATGGTTTTCAAACCATGTGACCATCCCATGGAGGGTGATACATGTTCCCAGGGGAGGGAACACTATTGGAGTATGGGTTTCTAAACCTATCAGCCCAAACCATGTGTGATACACTATATTATAATCTCAATTAAATTAAATGTATTTAAATTAAAATTAATACCCTAACATATCCTTTGCACCCTCTCAGTCAAGCTACATAGCTCCCCCTACTTACCAAATGGTGTCTGTCCCCTATCTATTGGCCTCCTTTTCATGTTCTATTTTCACCATAAACATTTGATAATTTGTGATCAGTTTGTGGATGTAAGAATCCATCAATATCCTCCCATTATTCAGCAGAATTACTTCCCATGGAACAATATTGTTTTGTTTCTAAACCTAAGAATGTGTTAACCTAGATTTTTTGGTTTTCCTTCGAAGCTAGGTTATATGAAGGGTCTCTTGGGACCCCTACTTTTGCATTCATACATCTTACACAAAATTTGAGTCAAATGGATTCGATTTGGGGTTCTTACATCATTTAAGGAATGATTTATATAGTCTCTTTGGTTTCTTTGGTATTATATTTTTTTGGGTTTCTAATTTGAATTTTCGAGTGTCTAGTGCCTCTCTGAAGTATTTCACAGACATTAAAAGGTGAATGTAGATATATGTATATATAAATACCCCTAGTACATTTTTGTTCATGGTGACAAAAATTTCTCCATGGTTTTAAAGGGATATATTTGTAGGAATGTATCTATGTTCAATAGTGAATCGATCATTGGCATCGTTAAATTTATCATGTATTGAGTGCTCAACATGGTTCTTCTTTGTGGTAGGGTTTCATTCCTTTTCTGATTAATTTAAATAATACATTATTTAAAATTTTACATATACATTTATTGATTTTGATTAATAAAGTAAGGCCTTTAGGTAAAATTTTAATTTAGTATGATTCCTGAATGATGTTTTAAATGTGATAAATGATAATTTGATATGAAATGTCATGATTTGATATTAAAAAAATCATCAATAGATGTTAGATGTCTTCATGATAATTGTGTCGATTATACTTCAACTAAATTCATTAAAAATTATATTTTTTTCATAATTTATTCATTGATTTTATGGTTTGGTAAATATCATGTTCATATCTGGCCTTCATTGATGTTGTGAAATGGGTTTCCCCTTATTCATTATAAATGTTCATGGAACCAATTCACATTAAAATGGAATAGCTTTGATTATTTTTTAAAAGATGTGGAACATGACCCATATGTGTTTCTCTAATACAAAAACACCCCATTGGTGATAGGTTTTCATTGACATGTAATTACCCAAGTCCGTAATTGAGTTATTTCCATAACACTTACCTAGAAATTTACCCTTGGGTTTTTATGCGTCATTAGTATATTACAAATAAACTAATGAATTAGTTATGGTAAACAGAATGGAATGAATTAATTATGCAATAAGGTATAATCCATTAAGGGTGACGAACATGATCAACTCCTTTGGTACATGAAACATATTAAAATTCCACGTTTTTTTAGATTGTGTTAGATAACCATTGATAAAATGACTCACACTAAATAGACTAAATTTATAAAATAGTTTAGTTTAATGAGTTTATTGACTTGTATTAAATTTCATGATGTCGAATATAATGTGATGTGTATAATGATAACTTTATTTATTTAATTATATACATAGATAGAGTTATTATCAATTTTAATTTAATGTTATTGGTGAATGTGATTCGAGACGGGATGATACCATTTCCTTTTTTTAGATTCAATTTCTAATGCAAGTGCATAATGATTATGTAATGTTATTAATGTAGTTTTTAAATTTTTTGAACATCGGTATGCTTGTTATCTTGGGATATGAAAATGATAATAATGACATGTAATCATTACATTCTATTCTTGAGTTAAATTCCATATTCCATATTTATGGGATGCCTTTTTTATTTGGAAATCTAGATAGACTGGGATCATTTCATTCCATTGATGGAAAGATATGTTTAATCAATGGATTAAAATTATAAATGCTTTATTTATGCTATTTTGATTGCTTTATTGGCTCAAATGATTTGGGATGAGAGTGAAAATGGATTTCTAAATAAGGATTCATGGATGGACTCACCATTATCATTTTGTAAGGATTCAACCTGCTAGGGGAGATGCTTTGGCCTACTAGGTAGGGGGTTCACGAGCGACTTATTAAACTCTTGAGTGGTAACAGTTTATAAGGGGAGAAACTGTCGATATAACTATGGAAATATGGCTACCCCATTCCTTGACTGATTCTAAATATTTAGTCTGAGATACCTTGGATGAACTCATTAGTTATCATATAGGGCAGTGATACAAGGGAATTTAAATGGATTTCCATTGATCGACCTAGTGTCGTTAAATTATTAGATGTTCTAGTTGTGATACTTGGTAGTCTTTTAGATCACCTTGGATTCACATGGGACTCTCCCTTTGGTTTTCACAATGAATATATTCAGATTTTATTTTCATATTAAATACATATCCTTCGATATTATTATTATCATTTCATGCACTTATATTGTCAATTCTTGGTTTACTAGCACATTTAAATGATTAATTCTGAGTAATACTCAATACGCAGTACAAGATCGGGGCTCTACCACTTCTTATGTTTCCATGTTCTCTGTGGCCCTTGTATACATATTATAGATCACACATGTACCCTTTTAAGATATCCAACATAGGATGATGTATGTTTTAAGGTACACATGTCTGTTTGGGTAAATGTATCATTTTATTATTATTAATTTTTTTTCAACACCCCAATCCTCCATTATTCGCTTCTCTTTGAATAATACAGTAGTGTGTGTTGTACGCAACTTCGAGTTCTTACAAACCACAACTAATCAAGCCAGCCATTAAGAATTGTAATACCCACATTTTGATTTTTTTTTAAATTTTATCCTTCAAATATGACTTCAATTTTTGATTCGTAATATTGAAATTAGCTTAGGGTAATTTTTTTTATTTCTTGGAAAACATTCAATTTTTGACGAATAGTAAAAAACACTGAGTTATAGTTTTAATACAAATTATTATTTAAACAATTATTTATTTTATTTAAATTTATTTTATTTAAATTTATTTTAGGTTAAAATAGATACATAATAACTATATATGTTCTATTTAATTCATTAGAATCCGTTTATAATAATTTTAGATAAATAAAAATTTTATGGAACTTTTTACCCACTTTTACCCACCTCGTTAGAGCCTTTGCAAATTTACATAAAACATAATTTTACCATTTTTGTGATTTGAATTTCAAAAATCTGATAGATATGGTTGATATCAGTTAGTTAAATGTGGTTCAATACGATGAAAATAATTTTTGGTGAATAGTAACTTTTTAATTTATTTACTACAATTAAAAGTAAATAGAGTAATTAAGGGTAAAAATGATATTATTAATACCATAAAAAATTTCCTAATTCTATTGGATAAGTTTATTTCAACCAAAAAAAACCTTAGTAATAAGATATTATCGTTTAGTTCCACTTGGATTAGATAAGGATATTTGTTATTATTTAATAAAAAGAAGAGTTAAATGGGTTAAATTCAATGTTTAATAAGAAAAAAATTTAATATGTGATAAAACATAAGATAAATTCAACTATAAGTATTTATTAGAAAGCTAAAAATATTTACTATATAATGGTATTTTATTTATAATTTTTATACATTATATAGTTTAATTTATTTACGAAACAATGATGATGTAGTAATTACCTAATTAAGGAAATATTGAAATAATTGATATTATAAATATCAAAATTTATGTAAATTTATAATTTTAATGAATTAAACTAATTTACTAGGTTAATATGACTTATTAGGGTTTTTTGGATGAATTTTTATTTGAAACAATAATGATATTATGAATTTAGAAAAAATGAAATACCAAATAGTGTCAACATTAACCTAAATAGTTATTAAAAAAATATTATGTAATTTGTTGATATTCTTTTCCTAAAAATCTATTTGTCAGAAAAAAAGACTTATAAAATGGTAGGTGTATCATTAATGGACTACTTGGGGTTCTCTTGGAAGTATATATTATGTTTATTAACAATATAATATAAAAATAAAAAGATACATGGTAAAAGTCAGACTATTTAACTAAGTGTTAAATTAAAATGAAAAGGTTAATATAGTGACCCAAATCGGTCTAAAACCTTTTTGTTTAGTGGGTTTTTACCCCTCCCCAATTTAAACATTAAATAATTTATTTTAGATCTATTAGAACCTGAAAAGTATAATATTATAAATTAATATTTCTAGCTTTTTCTAAGGTTCCCATCACCCCTCTAAAAAAAGGGAACTCCCTCTTGTCTCTAATTTGTATCTTCAAAGACATTTGGATCGGCCAAACCCTTCCCAAATACACTCTCAACTATCTTAACTTTATCCTAGAGGCCTTCATTAGTCAGAAAGCCTCCCTAATATTCCCTTTTTACCAAATCAAAAGGAAGAACCTGAAGAAGAGGTAAATATTTCATCATCTCTTTCAAGTTCATTTCCTCTTCCACTTCCTCTTTCTATGTTGTTTACATTATAAAATAATAACTCCAATATATTTTATATACAATTATGTTATTATAAATATGGTACAACTACATTCATTGTTATATCTATCCTTTGAATGACATGCCACCATACGTGGGTAGGTACGGCTTACCGTCTCCATTTCATGGTGTAATAGTTATTCAATACATTATAATTTGGATGAATATAATAATGATTTTTAGTTGATGTAAATAATAAATACAACATGAAAATTATTCTATAAATATTACATACCATCCAATTATATATTATTTTAATATCAAAATAATGATATTGTTGCTCGTGCGTACGTACGAATTACCATCTCCACGAACGCAATTAGATTCATTCCCCATCATAACCATTAAAGACTAATTATCAAAATATGATTAAAAATAAGTTTTAAATAATTAATATCATTATTAATATGAATAAGATACATACAATCCAAAACAAACATTACATACGTAACAAATCATATAAAGGAAAATGAATCAGTTAAAACCAGAAACGACGATAATACTAAGATATTATTAGAAAAGAAATGTTAAAAGATCATATATGTTATAATATTAATGCATCTTAATCTTTTATAATTTAATAACAATTATTTAACCATTATACTAGAGGTTAACCTACCCTCGACCATGGAAATGTTCAAGGTAATGGTAAATTTTACAATCTCTTTATTATCCGAGGTTGTTTTATGTAAGTATCTACCGGGACCTCTTTATCATCCACATCCATGTTTCAAAAAAATGTATTTCAAATAATTTTTACTATTTACTATATTATGGGTTAAATTCATTTATATGATTTTTTGAATTTTTAAAATTTTTTTTGAATGTAATCTTTTCATCGTTTTCCAAACAAGGTACCATATGATCTTTTTGACAAAATTATGGTAAGAATGTTTTTTAACTTATACGGTTGGTGTACCTATTTTACGCCATCATAAAAATGTCGAAGATTCCCATAAAAGGTTATAATAATATTTTCAAAATAAATGTTTTCATTTTTAATTATATTACTTTTAAATTATTTCAAAATATTATGAGATATTTCATAAAAAGGTTTTGATTTCATCTATGTCAACATCCTTTGATGGATTTTATAATTGTTTGATGTTGATTTATTATGAAACAGAACTGCTATATTTTATTGAAGTTTTTGATATATGTTTGAATGTGGATGTGTTCTATCATACCATTCATGGTTTATGGATAAAGTATTGACATTTCGTATGTTAGTTTTAATACAAATGATTATGTTTTTTAAACCTTTTCATATGATGATTGGACATAGTAAGTGACCGGTGGAGCTCGCTATAGTTCCTCAATTCATCATTAGGTCTCATGAGAAAATCTATTGTCTTGGAATAAGTCCTTGATGAAAATATTATTTTGAATTCTTGGCACAAGGCCTTGACTATGTGGTTATGAATGTCTGGAATTATTCATTCCATTATTATTAAAGTATCTATTGATATTTCATGTGATTATTCGACTAGTATAATATCAATGTGAATAAGTAAATGGAATTATTTGTTTTTATTTTTCCATATTATGCTGAAGTTATATTTTAAAATTATTTTGTTTTAGTGTTATACATTTCCTTAATTTTTTTTGATTATTTATAAAAGTTTCCAATATATTGTTATCCTTACTGATCATATGAGCTCATCCATTTCTTTGTTTTTTTTCAAGGATGAGATGAAGCATATTATGACTGACCTGCTGGCATAGTATATGGGATCTCAAGGTTATATCTAGAAATAATATTTTTTTAGTTTTCCATTTTATAATGTAATTTAAACCTTAGGAATGTATCTACTATATCCAAGGCTACTAAACTAATCAGTCTTTCGAGACACAATCTTTTGTGATCATACAAATGATACGTAATAATGCACCGACTATAGGCTTCTCGGTTCGGGGAATCACAGTTGGTATCAGAAAATTTTTTGTACAAACCTTTGAAACTAGATTTAGATAATAACTGATTAGAGCACATAGCCCTAATATTGACTTTGAGGATTAGTATAAAAGAACTTCATATAATTTTTCTATTGTATAGATTTTGTGATTTTTCCAGGCAATACATCCCTATCGTGATACAGTCAGGTAGAGGCGGCTCTGGCACAGATGTACCTAGGGGTAAAATCAGAAAACACTATTTTATTTTAGACTCAAATGGGAACTGGTTCACAACAACGGGCCTTGCAACACTCTTGGTTACGACACTCCTAGGCGATATGTTTTGGATAATTCTCATTTTCTTTACAAAACATTATTAATGGTTTATGAGTATATAATTCCTCAAATAAAATATTTTTTTATGATTTTTTTTTATATTCATAGACTGTTCAATTTTTGTTAAGTTTTTTAAAATATTGGAATTATGTATTTCAGTTTATAGAATAATCTAATTTATGCCATCGTTTAAAAATGGTGCCTAGTGGAAAAAATGGAAATTGTATCAATGAAGGCACTCCAAGTCGGTATTGCTCGCCTGCTCATGAAAATTATAGTGTAGCTAGTGATGGAACCAGTGCTGATCTTCTAATCACCATACTAGGACAACTCACCTAGGTTATAAATAACAACTTTACCCGTATAGAGCACCCTGATCCGCAGTGTGGAGGATCAGTGTTAGATAACATAATGACGCAACAACCACTAACATTCAATGGGGGTAAAAGTCCACTATTAGATGAGAAATTGATATATTCTTTATATAAAATTTTCCACACCTTCGGGAGTAGTGAAAGATAAAAAGATGTCATGGATGTTTACTGCCTCACTGGAGAAGTTGACCAATGGTGGTAATTGATTCAAAACACAAAGATGATGAACGATAAAATATAGAATATAGAGAGTTTAAAGAAATTCTCATAGAAAAATACATTCTTCATGACCATCGAGCTAGTATGGAAAGGAAATTTTTGAGTCTAAGGCAAAAGGAGTATGAGAATGTCACAAAGTATGAAGTTAACATTACAAGGTTAGTGAGGCATGCTACATATTATATACATAACCCAAGAAATAATATTGATCATTTATTTGATGGGTTAAAACCATTTCTCCATCGAGCATTAGTCATATAATCCTTTTCTTGGTACGAAGATATTGTCTCCGGTTCTATCAAGACAGAAAAAGAAATCCCTATGTCTTACGACTGTAAAGAAAAGATTGAGAAGAAGATGTCTACTGAACACTCTGGAAATAGAAATAATGGGAAGAAGGGAAAAGTTTAATATACATCCTATAGAAAATGTTGGAAGACACACCCGGGTACTTTCTTAAAGGGAATGGATGTCTATTACATGTGTGGTGAAAAAGGCCATCATGCTCGTGATTTCAAGGGGTAGAAAGAGGTTGTCGATGTTGAATGATGAAATTTTAGAGAAAGGGGGAATTATGGAATTAAATTTCATAAGCGTCTGGGGAAATTACCTCAGAAGAGGCCAAGGGATCAAGGCCATGCATATGCTATCACTACTGCTAAGGTTGAAGCTCAGAAAGACGTAGTGGCAGGTAATATAATGTAATCCTCAAGTTTAGCTAGTGCTTTATTTTATTCCGGATCATCACATTATTTTATATCTTACCAGTTTGATAATAAAATTATATATTTCAAATTTTAATTAACATGGGAGTTGATAGTCAAAAATCATAAGGGAAGTATCATTGCAGTAAAGTATTGTTAATCTGTCCTCGTTAGGGTATATGAATGTTCTTTATCTACTGATCTCATCGTCATACCCATGATGCATAAATTTATTGTAAGAAGAAGGAGGTTACTATTTTTGATGACGATGACAAAGAACACCTTATCTTTAGAGCAGAATCATCACCACTTAATTCTTATCTAGATCTACCCCCAATAGCTCAACTAAATTCAATTATTGGGGAGGCAGAGAATGAAATAAATGTAGGTGAGGAAAGGAATGTTGAAATAGAGAATGTAACTATTGTGATGGAATATGGTTATGTGTTTTGAAGAGATTTAAATGGACATACTCCAGAATGTGAAATTAAGTTTTACATTAATTTAATTCCTAGATCAAGGCCCATATCAAATACCACTTATAGAATGGCCATTGTGGAATTTGTGGAACTAAATAAAAAACTAGAGTAATTGAGTAATAAGGAATTTATTCTCCCTAGAATTTCTCCATTGTGATCCCGTGTCCTTCTTGTTAAGTAGAAATATGTATCTATGAGGTTGTGCATTGACAATAGGGAGATCAATGATATAAAAATAAAGGATAAGTATCCATTACCTCGCATTGATAATTTATTTGACCAAATTCATGGAACTCAATAGTTTTCAAATATTGACCTTTGATCTGGATATCCTCCGTTGTGTATGAAGAAGGATGAAATTATGAAAACAACATTTTGAACCAGGTACGGGCATTACGAGTTTATAGTAATGCCTTTTGGATTGACTAATGCACCATCTGTCTTCATGGATCTAATGAATATAGTTTTCAAGGAATATCTTAATGAATTTGTAGTGATATTACTTTATGATATCATGGTGTACTCCCAAACCACCAAATATCATGGAAAACACTTGCGCATTATTCTAAAGACTCATAGAAGACATGAATTATATTAGAAAGTTTAGCACATGTGAATTCAGGCTTTAGGAGATTTCATTTCTTAGTTATATTGTCTCTAAGGATGGAATCACTATTGATCATTCAAAGAAAAAATCAATCCATGAATGGACAAAAATAATGACTATAACTGAGGTACATAGTGTTTTTCAGAATTTTTCCAGGTTGGCTAACATTTAACAAAGCCCACATGAAAAGGGGTTAATTTTTTTTTCACAAAAGAGTGCGAATAATGTTTTAATGAATTGAAGTGAAGATTTTTCAATTCTTTTATCATGAATTTACCACCAGGGAATGATGGGTTTTTTATTTATACTGATGCTTCAAAGAATGTACATGGTTGTGTTCTTATGAATAATGATAGGGTTATTTCTTATGTATCACGACTGCTAAAAATTCACGAGAAAAACTATCCTACTCATGATCTTGAGTTAGCAGTTTTAATCTTTTCTTTGAAGATTTGTAAACACTATATATATGGTATAATATGTGAGATAAATACCGATCACAAGAGTTTGATGTATATTTTCTCATAGAAAGAACTCATTATGAGGAAAAAGATATGGTTTGAACTATTAAAGGATTATGATTTCACTATACACTAACACCTGGGGAAGTCAAAAAAGGTGGCAGATGCTTTGAGTAGAAAAGATCATGTAGTTTTGAAAAAGATGAGAGTTGAAAAGGATCTTATATACATGGATCTAGTAATGATGGATATGGAAATCACCAAGGAAGGAGAAACATCAATACTTTTTAAAATGGTGGCCAAACCATATTCACTAGAGAGGATAAAGAGTTCTCTGACCGATGATGATGAGTTTCAGAATAAGATTAAAGCTATGAATAATGGGAGATTGGGTGAGTTTGTGTATGAATATTGAGTTTTGATATTTGGGAAGAGACTATGTGTTCCCGATATACCTGATCTAAAAAGGGAATTGTTGGATGATGTTCATAGATACAATTTTTCTATACACCTTGGTAGCACCAATATGTATAGATATTTGAAGGAAAATTTTTGGAGGGACAACATGAAGAGGGATATTGTTGATTTTGTGTCAAGATGTTTGATTTGAAAACAATTAAAAGATAGAAGGAAACAACCTAAAGGAGTCATGAAACCTCATCCCATACCGGAGTGGAAATAGGGTAATATTATAATGGACTTTGTTATGGGACTACCAAAGACTACAAGAAGGAACAATGAAATATGGGTCCTTGTTGATCGTCTTACCAAGTCAGCAAATTTTGATGCTATAAGGGATGATTTACCACTTGAACGTTTAACAAGACTATATATTAATGATGTTTTATGACTTCATGGAGTAACACGTTTTATTATTTCTGATTGTGATCCCCATTTTACATCAAGATTCTGGAAAAGTCGTCAAAAAGCCCTGGATACTGAACTTCATTTCAGCACTACCTACCACCCCCAAACGGATGGACAATCCAAATGGAGTATTCATACCATATAAGACATTTTGGGATCATGATCACTTTACTTTCAAGGTATGTGGGATCAATATTTACCTCTGGTAGAATTTTCCAATAATAATAGCTTCCATTTGAGTATTCAGATGGAACCATATGAAGCGTTATATGGAAATTGATGTCACACACCAACCTATTGGGATAATGTTGGTGAATGAAAAATTGTAGGCCTAGAACATGTGGAGGAAACAATGTAAAAGGTGAATTTAATCCAAAACCACACCTATGAATCTCAATGTTGGCAGATGATCTATGTTGATAACCGAAGGACAGATTTGGAATTTCAGGTAGGATATCATGTTTTCTTGAAGGTATCTCCATGGAAGGGTGTTATACATTTCAGTAAGAAGGGAAAATCGAGTCACAGGTACATCATACCTTTCGATATTCTAGAACAAATTGGGGTTGTAGATTACCATTTCAAAATAGTACCATGTCATTCCAAAGTTCACGATGCATTATACATATCATAGTTGAGAAATTACATGCCTAACCCAAAGCATGTACTCACATTAGAGGAATTAGAACTTGAACCCGATATGTCTTATTGAGAAGAGCCTATAATGGTTCTTGATACAAGAGAACAAGTGTTGAGAAACCAGAAGACTTGTCTGGTAATAGTTCTTTTGAGAAACCAAAAGTTTGAAGAAGAAACATGCGAACCCGAAGAACTTATGATGAAGAAATACCAGAGTATTTTAATGCAATAATATTCTAGAAATTTCGAGGATGAAATTATTTGAAGGAGGGGATAATGTATCACCCCAATCTTACACAGTACACTTCTCTTTGAATAAAATAGTAGTGTGTGCTGTATGCAAGTTTGAGTTCTAACAAACCACAACAAATCAAAATAGCTGTTATTAATAGTAATATCCAAATTTTGAAATTTCATAAATTTTATCATTCACAATGGACCCCATTTTTGGATTTGGAATATCAAAATTAGCTTAGGGTGAATTTTTGGTATTTTTCGGAAAACATTAAATTTTTTATGAATAGTGATAAACAATCAGTTTTAGTTTAAAACCATATTTTTATTCATATAATTGTTAATTTTATATAAATTTATTTATGGTCAAAATAGATACATAATATCTATATATGATCAATGTAATTCATTGATGTCAGTTTATAATAATTATAGATATATAATAATATTATTGAACTTTTTATCGTCTTTTACCCATCTCCTAGGAGTATTTCCAAATATACATAAAAAATAATTTTATCGCTTCTGTGAGTTGAATTTCAAAAATCTGAGAGACACTGTTGATATCAGTAAGTAAAATGTGGTTAAAAAAGATGAAAATAATTTTTGGTGAATAGAAACGTTTTCCTTTATTTACCAAGCTATAAATTAAATAGGGTAATTAATGGTAACAATTATATTATTATAACCCTAAAACATGTCATAAATCTATTTTATAAGTGTAATTCGACCAAAAAAAATCTTAGGAATAAAATATGATCCTTTAGGTCCACTTGGATTTGATTAGGACATTTATTATTATTTAATTTAAATAAGAGCTAAAACTTTTAAATTCTATGTTTAATAACTAAAACATTTTTAATATAAGGATAAACATAAGATAAATTCGACTATAAATATTCATTAGAAAAATAAAAATATTTCCTAAATATTGGTTATTTATTTATAATTTTTAATTTTTAAATAATTATATTTATTTATGACACAATGATGATGTAGTAATAACAAAATTAATGAAATATTAAAATAATTGATATTATAAATATCCAAATAAATTTAATTTGAAACTTTTTATGAATTAAACTAATTTTATAGGTTAGGGTGACATATTAGGGTTTGATAAATGAATTTTCTTCTAATTAATGATTATTTTATAAATATATAAAAAACAAAATACCAAATAGTTTGAAAATTGACACAAAAGAGTATTTAAATCAAATATTATATTATTAATTGATATTCTATTCCTAAAAATATTTGGATCAGAAAAAAGACTTATATAATAATATTTGTGTCATTAATAAAACTCTTGGGGTTCTCTTAGAAGTATATATTATGTTTGTTAACCATATACTATAAAAATACATTGAGACATGGTATCTGTCAAACTATATAACTAAGAGATAAATCTATAAGATAAGGTTAATATAGTGACCCAAACATGTATAAAACCAATTGGTTGGGTGGTTTTGTATCTATAGCCACATTAACCGTTAAATAAATAATTTTGGATCCATTATTAACAGAAAATGATTTTATTATAAAATAATTATTCTATCTTTTCTTAAGGTTCCCCTCACCCCTCTTATAAAAGAGAACTCCCCCTTCTCTCAAATTCATGGCTTCAAAGCCTTTTGACTCGGCCAACCACTGCTCAAATACCCTCTCAACTATCCTCCCTTCATTTTAAAGGCCTTACTTTAGTCAGAAATCCATCCTATGGATCCATTCTGATCAAATCAAAAGGAAGAACCCGAAGAGGAGGTAAATATATCATCACCTATTTCAAGTTCCTTTCTTCTTTGGCATCCTCATTCTTTGTTTTTTCCATTATAAAATAATAAATCTATTATCTTTTATATATAGTGATTCTATTATAAATATTGTAAAAACCTATTCATTAGTATATCCATCCATTAAATGACATGTCACCATACGTGCATACGTATGGCTTACCGTCTCCACATCGTGGTGTAATTGTTATTCAATACATTATTATTTATATAGGTATAATAATGATTTGTAATTGATGTAAATAATAAATATAAATGATAATTATTATTATATATGATATAACTTCCATTTATATATTATTTTAATATCAAAAGAATGAAATTGTCGCTCATGCGTACGTACGGATTATCGTCTCTATGAATGCGATGAGATTCATTCCCCATCGTATCCATTGAAGACTAATTTTCATTATATGATTAAAAATAATGTTTTAAGGCATTTTATAATTTTTAATATGAATTATATAAATCTTATCTATGACAAACATTAGTTTTGTAACAAATTATATAAAGGAAAATGAATCAGTTAACACCCTAAATGACGATAATACTAAGATATTATTAAAAATGCAATGTTAAAATATCATATATGATATCATATTAATGTATATGATTCTTATACAATTTAATAAAAATTATTTCACCATTATATAGTATGTTATCCTACCCTAGAACAAGGAAAAGTACATGGTAAGGGTTAATTTCACAATCTCTTTATTATCTGAGGTTGTTTTTTACGTATGTATCTACTGGGACCTCCATATCATCCACATCCATGTTTCTTAAAAATTTATTCCAAAACATTTGTACAATTTACTATACTATGGGTTAAAGTAATTTATACCCTTTTTTTATTTTTTTATAAAATTGTTAGAAATGAATATTTTCTTCAATTTCAAAAAAAGGTACCTTATTACCTTTTCGACAAAACTAAGGTAATAATGTTATGTTATCTTTTACGGTGGGTGTGGCTATTTTATAACATTATAACAATGTTGAAGCATCCCTTACAATTTTATAAGAATATTTTAAAAATAAATTTTATCTTTTAAAATTATTTAACTTTTAAATTATTTCAAATTAGTAAGATATATTTGTCAAAAAAAGGTTTTGATTTCATCTATGTAAACATTCTATCATGAATTTTAAGTTTTTTTTTGAAGTTGATTTATTGTGATACAAAAATTCCATATTGTATTGATGGTTGTGTAATATGTTTGAATGTGGATGTGTTATTTGATACCATTAATGGTTTATTGAGAATGTATTGACATTTCGTATGATAGTTTTAATACAAATGTTTATGTTATGTTTAAACCTTTTCAAATGAAGAATGAATCGGACATAGTAAGTGATGGGTGGATCCTGTTATAGCTCTTCAATGCATCGGTAGGTCTAATGAGAGAAACAAGTGTCTTGGAAAAAGGCCATGAGAATCTTATTTTTAGTCTTGGTACAAGGCCTTGAATATGTAGATATGAAAGTATGGCATTATGCATTCCATCATTATGAAAGTATCTATTGATATTTCATGTAATTATTCGAGTTGTAGAATATCCATGTGAATAAGTAAATTCAATTATATTATTTTATCTTTTCTTTATTATGCTGAAGTACATGTTTAAAAGGCTTTTTTTATACTTATAAATTTCCTTAAAAGTTTTTTCATATTTACGAAAGTTTCTTCAATATTTTTATCCTTACTGAGAATCTAAGATCACCCCTTTTTATGTTTTATGTTTCCCAGGATGTGAAGATGTATATTATGACTGACCTGCATGGATAGTCTATAGGATCATAGAGCTGTCTATGAGAACAATTTTTGTTGTAGGTTACGATTTTATGATGTAATTTAAACCTTATGAATTTATCTAGCACATACGAGGCAACTAAACTAATCGGTCATTCGAGACTTGATCTATTTTGATCATGCCAATGATACGTAATAATGCACAGACTCTAGGATTCTAGTGTTGGGAAATTACATGATTCATAAACTAAATTGATACATATTGTCGTCTTCCTATTTTTTTATTTCATGGAATCGAATGGGAATGACAATATGGGATCCAGACTACTAATAATTCAATCTAACACCCAGATCAAACCTCGTTTTCACCGGATTAGATGTTCTTTCTCATAGTTCTTGGTATTGATTGCTTGCATTGTTTTATGTACATTGGATCTAAAGAGAACATCACGGGGATCATGCTCAGGATGTTTGAGGAGTTGGCTATTGGGTTTTTAATTTCTTTTGTTATATTGTACTGCATGTACTAGATTGTAACAACATACATTACATGCATCATTATATGGAATTATCAATGGCCATTGTATATTTATTTAGTTAATACATTTATTCTTCAACTATTGTTCTCTATTATTATGTTTTCTTCTGCTATTACCTTATGATTTTCAATAGTTATACCACTGTGCATACCCTGATTTATGGGGGTATTGTCTCTACATGGACACACCCTAGGACCTTTCTATTGGTTGGAAACCCCTACCCTTTGGGATATGCATATGAGGTCATCTGCTGACCAATCTAGCTATCATTTTTGTGGTATGTTAGGTTGGGATGTTATAATGTGTAGTTAGAGTAAATTTTTCTATAGAATTACAATTTTGGTTAGGTAGAAAATATAATAATAATGTGTAGGTGCATGGTTAATTGCCCTGATTTGAAATGATCACCCCATATATGGGAAATGATCATGTGGATAGAAATGTAATTTTTTTTCATTGATGTTCGTTATTATAGCTTGATTGGATTTCACCAAGAGTGATTAGTGAACTTTTTGCTCCATATTAGTATATGGAATATCTAGTATTTTACCCTTTGATTGTTTCAACATGGATGGACAATGCATGAATCGTATTATGAACATATAAATTGGCATTTCAAACATATTACCTTCCATGTATTTTGATTTTATTTAATTCCATTTTATTTGATTATGTTCCTTGAACGATATTACATTTGGTGGAGTTTATAAGTATGTATATTATATCTCATTCTCCCTTTTGACCATACATATATAAATATTAGAATACCTATATAAATAACATTTTTGGGTGTTTTTTGAGATTTCCAAATTGCTTCTATGATAATTTTTCATTCTTTTGTGTTTTCAACTTACAGTGAAATGTTTTTATACATATTTTTAGTTCTAATGCTGATGATATCATAGTATTGAATAAACATGAACCAAATTTTTATTCAATGGTGTATGGTATCATTAATACTAGGAATGTGTAACACATATATTCAAACCACATCGAGTAATAAATAGGTATAAATTTTAAAGATAATAATTTATGATCTGAAATCAAATGGTTAAGAGCTAAATGAAAAAGTTGGTCTATGTAGGTCATTTGGGGCATGTTTCATGTGTGTAAAACGGTTTGGGTGTTTTTAATTTTAATAAATAATAATATGTGGTTGGGTTTCTTTCTAAAGAACCCATATTGGAATCATGGAACCATCGTATGATTCCAATTATGTTAAAAACGATTTTGCTAATAAATTTATTAATAATGTTGGGATTTATGAAGATTATTAATTTTTTAAAATTGATATTATAAATCCTTACATTCTTTCCATTTGGTAATTATCTATATCATGTTCGATTTTTATTACTTTTATAAAATGGATCTTGACGTTTCGATTTAAACTATTTAGATTTTTAATAATTTAAATGTGATTATTAGAAAAGATCTTTGAAATGGAACTAGTTGTGGTGTCCTATGATAGAACCCCATTTGTATGGGTAGTGAATCATTTCATTTGAGTTTCCTTGGATTTTAACTATAGGGATTTTCAATAGGATTCCTATTTTTTAGAAACATCTTGATGTTCGTCTCTTTTTACTAATTATTTTTCTCTTAGTGGAAACTTGGGAAAAGGTCGACACTTCTGCTTTCATACATGCCTAGCATGTGGTAGGAAGAACACTTAGTGATTTAATTCCCAACTAATGTTGCGAGATATATGATGCATGCTTTCATTTGGATTTTGCTTATGCTTAGTTTTTAGTGACACCCTGGTTCGGATGGTTGGTCATGGTATCCTTGACCTTGTTGTGGTCTTGAGCATCAAGTAATGCACATTTTCTAGTTGGTTAGCCATGCAATTTTCTTGGTCTGCAAGTATTTAAGTCACTTCAACCTTTATATTCCTCAGATATGAAGCAACTAATATTTCTTCTTATCGATTAATGGTCGTATGAGGTAATATGAAATTGAGTTAAATCAATTATTTTGTTTTGTATTGACTCAGTTCATCTAGATATTGAGTGAATTGATTGTTAATGAATAAATTTCTTCTCAGTGATCAAATAATGTTTTTAGAGGCTCATTTGTTTTGACACGTTAATCGGTTATATGATATTTTTCTTTTTGAATGCATTAATGTTTGTGTTATGGTGAATTTGGACCTTGCACGCTTTTGGGAGGATAGTTTATTTCTCATTTATTTCATCATCTAGGACCGACCTAGGTTATGTACATCACCTTGGTTCTAGAGGGTATGACCCCTTATAAGTATTTGGATCACACCCAGAGGGACCATTACAAATTTTATATCTTTTTATTTTTCTTTTTGGCTGGTGAGTATTGAATCATGTTGGTACATTGATAAAAGTATGTCATGCTGGTGGTTGGATGTGTTTGAAACCCTTGATAAACATAGTTGACTTATAAAGTGTTCTAGTGGTAAAACATGAACGATCAAAGAAATACACAGCTGTGATTGTCTATGGGATCAATTGTAATGATGTGTTGGGAGGTCAAGAAAGGGTTCTTCCTTTTGTCAATTAGTAGTGGCATGACTAATCTCTTGAATTTTTCAGTCCTCTTTGTGTACTCGTCATAAGAGATGTGCATATCCTATATTGTGACATTGTCCAAGATTTAATAATACATCATCAATGTAACACCATGATGAGGATATGAAGTTCATTTATAATAGTTGGGTGGTTCACTATTATTTATACTTGGAAAAATACCCTGAGAGGGGGGGGGGGTGAATCGGGGTATGACAGATTAAAATGACTACCCCTTTTGATCTTCTTTTGATGTTAGACAAAACCCTATTCTCTCTTCTTCCCGATGCAGAGTATGAAAAAACCATAAAGCATGCATTGGACTCAACGATTTTTTACATGGTTCACCCTCACTGAGCTACGAACAAGGAGCATACACCATTAGTGTGCCAATGCACAAATTATATTATAGGCGCATGGCTGTTTACAAATCGAAGCGAACTCACTATCCCTCATGATTTACAACCACTCACAATGTGAAATCTCACTACTTTCTCAACTGAAGTGTTATCACTACTTCTTCAGAAGATCCACTAACAATTTTTAGACCGGTAGGTCTCTTCATTATCTATAATGATATCTAAATCATTAATTTTTGAATGATGCTCTATTGACGTCCAACTTTCACCGGCAGATGATTCTTTCTTTGCACAGGGTGTACCGGGCAACACCAATTTTTACGCGGAGCCCATACGACACCTTGTGAGTAATTCCCTTTCCTTGAGCGAAATACAATTTTCGAACAACACCAATTTTACACACCACCACCAAATTTTACACAGATATTCTACAATTCCTTTCACGTAATTTTCGGCTTTTTCACAAAATCCCCTTTTCTCTCAACATCCATTTTACGCACAACGAATTATTTTACGTGAAACAGTTTTTGTGCGAAAACTTGTTGTTTTCGCAAAACTCCCTTGTGCACTCCAATTTTGCGCACCAGCGCTTGGATAAACTCTATTTATTATGATCATATATAATGAGGGGGGACACTTCATATTTATTGGAAAAATCAACCCCGCAAGAAAAACAACGCTTTGAGCGCATAATTCTCTTCAAGGGCGAAAAACACATCTTCTGCGCAACAAAATTTTTCATGCATGAAATCAATATTTGGCGCCCCTCATTCCTTTGCCAATTTTCATGCTTTGGATACTGAAAAACCTCTTGCACGAAAACACCATCCCTTTATTTCACGAATCATGCAAATATTTCACGCACCACTCTCCTTTTTCATGTAGGATGCAAATATTTTGCACAACACTTGATTTTTCCTCTCACCGCACTGATATTTCGCAGTCCCCACATATTTTTCATGTGCCACTATATTGTTCGCGCACCACGCTGATTTTTTCTCTCAACACATTATTTTTTCGTGCACCACACAGATTTTTTGAGCTCCTCCCTTTTCCAAAAACGCATCTCTCAATTTTATGATTTTCATTCCCAAAAATTTGGCGAACAGTTGAAATCAGTGCCACCTTCTATCTACCCTTTTTGTACCACCTCCAGATCGTCCGTCCCTTTGTCGAGGCTTGAAAAAAACCTTGAACCCGAAAAATCACTATTTAATCCTCCTTTGTCAACACACTCGTACACCGTGTTCTTATTTTTCAAAAAACAAAACATGGATACCAACATTGTCAACAAACACAACCACCTCAAAAATGCTTCAATGATCCCATGAGGGGATTATTCCCAGTATTCTCCCCTTTTGGGTTTGTTGACAAATCTTCACAAAAGAATTCTCTACACATGATATCTCATTAAGGATCCAACCAGCCGATACCACCATTCGCCTCATTAGATTATAAAGCATTCAAGGATTCACATAACACGTACTCTAACTCTGCGTGAGCAATGATCGATGAGAGAAACAAGAGTAAATGAGAATTTCATAAATGAAACCCTTCATTTCTGACAAAAAATTTTGATACCAAACTGATACCCATTACTAAACCAATAACAATTGTGGATCTCTGGAATCCTTTTCTCACTATCACTCTTTTGCTTTTATCACGATCTGTAGCTATCGTCTCGTGATATATATTATCTGATTGATCACTTCTATCATTGTAAAATTTAAAACTCCCCTTGTCTTCTTAAAGTTTAACCTCCTCTACATCCTTTCAAACTCCCTCTATCTCTCTGCTCTATTTGTATGCTTCTCCCCGTGTCTTTGATTAATACATTTTCTCCCTTAGCAACAGTTTATCCCATATTAGGAGTCACTATATCTCCCCCCTTTTCAACGAACCCAATGGTCACTCCTTTTTTATATGGAAAACTGTAAATAATAATAATTAAAACATTATATAAAAACAAACCATCCCTTAGAGAGGGGGGGGGGTCCACATCCACACTTTTTCAAGTGCAAGGAGTCAACTGAACTCCCAGAGCCAGTCGATTCCTTTCAAATTCTTCCTTGGGTAAGGCCTTTGTCAGAATGTATGTAACCTGTAGTTCTGTAGGCACATACTCCAACTTCACGTTTCACTGCTCAACCTTTTCATTTATAAAATGATAAATTATTTCGATGTGATTTTTCGTTGAGTGAAGGACATGATTTTTGCTGAGATTTATAGAACTTTAGTTATCGAACTAGATTCTGATCGAAGACTTCACTTCAATGCCAATATAATCAAGTTGCTTCTTCATCCAGAATAACTGTGTGCAAGCTTGAGTGGAGGTAATATATTTAACTTCTATGGTTCTCAATGAAATTAAATCTTGCTTCATGCTTAGCCAAGAAATACACAATCCAACAAGATAGGAAGCACCTCTTGACGTTGGTTTACTATCATCCGCTGAACCGGCCCTGTCTACATCAGTATATACCTCTAATTCTGACTAAGATTTGTCACTATATATCAAGCCAAAATATATTGTTCCCTTGATATAATTACGTATTATTTTCACTACGAGCATCTGGATTTCCATTATATTACTCTGATATCTCGCTTCTTGGAATGTGGCAAAGACAATGTGATGTTTTTCCATAGTTTAATACAACATACATCCAATGATTTTCTTGTATTCTGTGATATTAACTACCTTACCAACCTCGTTTTGAACAGTTTAATCCAGGTAGCAATTGGAGTCTTCATCTCCTTGTAATTTTCCATTCCAAATCTTTTTAGAACCTCCTTGGAATATTTGGATTGAGAAATGAATGTTTCATTCCTTCTTTGTGTCACATGTAGTCCAAGGAAAAAATGTTTTCTCTCCAATCATAGACATTTCGAACCCACTTTTCATGATTTCGGAAAACTGTTTGCACTGAGATTCATCTAATCCACCAAATATTATGTCATCTACATAAACCAATACCATCATCCTTTGATTATTGTTGTTCTTAGAATAGAGATTTTAACCAACTCCGCCATGCTGAAAACCAAGCTTCATCAAGTACTGATCAAGCCTTGAGTACCATGCTCTTTGGGGATTGTTTCATCCCATATAATACCTTCTTTAGTCTGCAAACCTTGTTCTCATCCTCTTGAATATGAAAACCATTTGGTTTCTCAATATACACCTCTTACTCCAGAACCCCATTAAAAAATGCAGATTTGATGTCCATCTAGGAAGCATTGATGTTATGTTGCACTGAAATGGCTTGGAATAATATGATCGTCTCTAGTCTCGCAATTGGGGAAAATTTCTAATCAACATCTATTCCATCTATTTGGGAGTATCCATTTTACAGTAGTTGTTCTTTGTTCCGAATCACTATTCCATCTTCATTCATCGTGTTGCGATAGACCCATTTTGTCCATATGACACTTTTATCTGCGGGCCTCGAAACAATCTTCCATGTCTGATTCTTCTCAATCTTTTATAGCTCTTCATTCATGGCATTAACCCAGTTTTGATCTTCAGCTGCATCAACAATGCATTTAGGCTCAACTTGAGATATGGATGATATCTTGTAGAGACCCGAAGCATATCGTACATGGACATTACATTACTTTTGCGGAATACTTAGTACATAACAAAAACACACACACAAGGATCGTAATAGTTTAGTGTCTTTGGAAACTCGGAACGTAATCTTCTAATCGTGGTGAAAGATCTTCAATATCTCCCATAAATATCTTCCCTTTTTTTTACCTAAAAACCTTTCTTTATATCCTAGGGAAAAGAAAACATAAAAGGGTGAGCTCAAATGCTCAGTAAGGGTAAACAAAAGAAATATCAATCACATCATATACATAAGAACGTAACTTTTGGAAATCTTAACCTGCAAAAGAGCTCATAATATCATAACATGGGATAAATCATAGAAGTGAAAATGAGATCCCCATAATCATAACATAAAACTTGAAACTTTGTGGCATGCACACATAATCACGGAAAATCATTTCTTGTTAGTCATGACTCATTGCCAAGACTATCTTAGTGGACGAAGTCCCTTTCTGAACCGAGTTCACTCCTCGTTTCAGTCCTGTATCACTGAACCGAAATAACCTTCCGTTCCAGCCATGTCTATCTCATGAGATATAAAATCTTTACCCAATGAATTGGAGGGAGATATAGGTCCCACCCATCTTATAATTAATCCTTTCTTATGTGTGCCACATAATCATAAAACATACATCATCGCATAACACATGTAACAAAAATGGGATTCTTGAAACATCATGACATCATAAATCAATTCATATAAGATAAAGGAATTCATAAAAATAATTTCATCACAACATGAACAAATCAATTTAATAATAGGGATAAAAACAGAACCCTTTATTATCTTAGATGGAAAATCATTTTGATAAAACACTTGAACTCCATTCTTGAGGAAAATATCCTTTCTTCTTCAAAAACATTTTTCCTTTCATAACATGTCATACGACATTAAAATAAAAGAAGTTGATTAAAAATAAACTTGAAAACTTGTAAAGGAAGCTTCTTGGATTTAATGTTTTAAAAATCCATTCATGCCATATAAGTTAAAAAAAACATTCTTTGTACTTTTGTCGGAAAAGTCAAAAAGTACCTTGTATGAAAAACGACAAAAGATTCCTTTCATACATATTACTAAAAACTCACCGAAGGGTAAAAATGGATTTAAACAATTTTAGGTGGATGGAAATAATATTACATATTGATGAAACATGGATGTGGATGATAAAATACACCCCAATAAATACTTACGAATAAACAATCTCGGATAAAAATGAGATTGTGATATTTCCCTTACCTTTGGTCCGACTTGCTTTGTAAGTGTCCGAACCTCCTGTATAATGATTTAAATCATGTTATTGACTTATTAAAAAATCATATTTATTGTTATGATATCATATATGGTTCACTTATGACATTATATTACCTGTTATTTTTTAAATTCCATGTTAAAGAAGCGTTTTGGGTAAAATCGTTTCATTTATCGTAGGTGTTTTGACTTGTTGTTCTTGACATCATTATTACTTATATCATGATTTACTCACTTACAGAATATAAAATATGATTTATATATCATATATATTCAGTATATATATATATATAACAGGTAGATAAATAAAATGAAAAACACCGTTCATGGAGACGGTAGTCCGTACGTACGCATGAACGCTGTTTTCCTTTCCTTATTGTCTTGAAATGGAAGTAAGTAGATGAAATACATATGTATATATATACATAAATCCAGTAGCTTTATAATGTCATATATTTCATTATTATTTCTTATATATACATTATAATCATTCTTAAATGGTTAACATGGAGAATGAATCTCATCGCGTCGTGGAGACGGTAGTCCGTACGTACGCACGCGCGGTGATTTCTTTTTCCGTAGGATGGATAGATGGTGAAATAGGGTTGTTTCATACATATAATAACATATCAGTATATGAGTGATACTTATGTTATTACTTCATAATGAAACAACCTAAGAAGAAGAAGTGGAAGAAGAAATAAAGATGAAAGAATTGGTAACGGTAATTACCTCTTCTTTGAAGCGCCTCTTTGAGACCTCCTCTTAGGGCACTAAAATTGGTCTTTGAGGAAGACCAGAACCTCTAGGATGTTTCTAGGGAAGTGGAGAAGGGATTTTGGCAGGGGTTGGCCGAGCTTGAGTGCTCAAATTGGTGTGAGGAGGAGGGGGAGGAGGTGTCCTTTTATAAGGGAGGAGAGGGGCACCTTAGGAATATCTCAAAATATTATTTTATATTAAAGTCAAAATCGGTTTATAATGGTTCCAAAGGGTCTTATTTCAAAGCTAAAGTGGGGATGGGTCGAAATCCTATCAACCAATAGAATTTAGACCAGTTTAGGATATTATTTTAACCTTATCAATTAGATTTAACTCTAAGTTAAATAATTTAACTTTTACCATGTCTTTTTGTTTTCTTTCACTATATGGTTAATAAACATACTATAACATGCCAAACGAACCCCAAGTTGTTTATTATTAATATATATATCCTTATCTAAGTCATTTGGCCGAACCTTAGATTTTTAGGAATACAATAACAATTAATAATATAATATTTTATTTAAAAACTATTTTGTGTCAATTTTGACACTATTTAATATATGATTTTTGTGAAAGTCATAACAGAATTAAATGTTCTAACCAAGTTTATTAAATCAACATTAATATATCATAGTAACCTATAAAATTAGTGTAATTCATAAAAAATCTCAAATTACATTTATTTTGGTGTTTATAACATCAATTATGTCAATATTTCATTAAAAAGATAATTACTGCATCATCGTTGTGTCATAAATAAATTAAATTATTTTATGTCAAAAAATTACAAATAAAATACCATCATGTAGGAAATCTTTTTAGATTTCTAATGAATATTTAAAATCGAATTTATCTTATGTATAACCCCATATTAAAAATGATTTACTTATTAAACTTTGATTTTAACTATTTTAACCCTTCTTTAAATAAATTAATAATAAATGTCCTAATCTAATCCAAGTGGGCCTAAATGGTCATATTTTATTCCTAAGTTTGTTTTTGGTCGAATTACACTTTTCCAATAGAATTAGGACATGTGTTAGGGTAATATTAATATCATATTTACCCTTAGTTACCCAATTTACTATTAACCGCGGTAAAAAAAGTAAAAAGTTACTATTCACCAAAAAATTATTTTCATCTCATTGAACCACATTTTAGTCCTTGATATTAACCGTGTCTCTCGGATTTTCGAAATTCTATTCACAGAAGCGGCAAAATTATGTTTTATGAAAAATTCAGTTTTTTTAACTCCCACTTAGTAGTTTCACTATTCATCAAAAATTGATGTTTTTCAGAACAATGCCAAAATTTCATCCTAAGCTATATTTCATATTCCGAATTCAAAAATGAAATCTATTTTACCAAATTCATAACATAGAAGTTGCATTAATTAATTTTATAATTAAATCCCACTGTTAAAATAAATAACGTGTTTTTAGGAAACAATATATATCAAAAGATTGACACTTGATTATGTCTGGTTTAAATGTGAAATTACAACCAATGACCAACATTTTATTAAATTGTAAAAATATATTCTAAATATACTTTAAAACCACTCAAATTAATGATTTATCACTACTAATTATTTCGATTAAAAAAGTTGTTTTTAATTATAATTTAGTAATTTTCACTATTCATCAGAATATGAAAGTTATCCGAAAAGTACCAAATTTTCACCTTAGGCTAAATTCGATACTCCGAATCCAAAAATAAAGTCCATTTTGAGAGTTAAAATTTCCAAAATTTTAAAAGTGGTTATTACTATTCATAACGGCTAGTTTTAATAATATTTTAATAGCATATCATTGTTTTGTAAAACTCAGTATTACGTACCACACACGCTATCGAGGAAGGTTGCGATTGCGTGTAATGCAAGGCAAGTCAAGGATGCGTGTTGTGCAAGCTCCTTTTGGTGTAGTGTACAACACAAGACATTAGTGAAATAAAAAAGAATATTTTTCATAAAATCTCGGGCTGTTATATTCTACCCCCCTTAAAATGAATTTCGCCCTCGAAATTCGTCGGGGTTATAAATGGTTTACTATTCGAAAGTTTCTTTAATAGAAACCCACATCGTAAAAGGGAATACCAAAACTTGGCTTTAAAAACTAATGTATGAAATGTAACGATTACCCAAATAAACTAATCACTGGGTTTCCACATAGGTGAAAATATGGATATGGAGGGGAAATCTAACCATCATGTTCTGATGGAGAGTGGTAGAGAACATGTCTATGGAAAAGCCAGTAATCACAAATCCATAGATTTGGGATGATATAAGGTACCATCTGATTCATCAGGTATAAGATCACTAGGACAACATTTTTTTTTTCAAGATCATTTCCCTAAAGTTGAAAATTTGCTTAGAATAAATACTTACTTTATTTTGGTACAATCTCACTTTTGTTCGTGCCTTGAACAATTTCTACTTCATCTCTTAAATAAATGAAGTTGAATTTGTTATTCGTGAAGTGCTAGCAGATCATGTGATAGAATGACGGGTCATTCCATATGTTTCAAACAAAATGTTAGCAAAATTATATACATAAGTCGATCTACAGTGAGATTAATCACATATGGTTTCTAAAATGGACTTATACTTCATATATAATGCTGCTTAATATAATAAAACTAGTTTCTACTAAACAGGGACTTCCTGTAGGTCAGTGGTAGGCGATAAAGGCCAGTCGCACTTCGGTTGTGGGTTCGATTCCTACAGCCTTGTCCGAAGCGATGGGCTGTCGCCCGTCCTGCAGGTTGTCCCTTTTTCTAAAACTACGTTACTATAACATCCCATCAATAATATCAAAAATCTTCTATCCTTAAACAATACTAACTTATGTCCAACATAATCCAGTCTAATCTTTAGGCTTATACATAATACTGCAGTCCACTCTCATAATATAGTGACATCGATTACCAGAGATTTAATACTTTCGTTGATCCCCACATATCATAAGATATGTCTTGTTGGTCACATTCCAAACATTCAAAGTCCTTAATCATGTATTCTCTTGAATACCTTAGTGAAAACATGAGTGCAGTTAAAAGTTAACACTTTCCACATACCAAAATCCTGAAAATTCTATATACTCAAACCATGATATCACTTAGTCCTTATATCAATCATGAGCTCATGAATACTATCAAACATTTAATTTTCTCCTTATCCCTTCATTATGCGCATATCATCTTCATTCCAAAAATATATGAATAACCTTTCATGGATACTGGTAACATTAATCATACACTTTCAAAACACAAGGAAAGACAACAGTGTAACAATCCATAGATGTCTCTTTATTCCAAAATTACACATGATAAACATGTAATCATTCCACTACATTCTCAAACCATTGATCGAGCTTCAAAAATTCGTTCATCTCACATATCATTTGTAGTCTCTTCATCATCATCCACATAAATACTACCCATATGACCATACTGATTCTCTTCATGAGTCTTTCCCTTAGGGCATTTGTTTGCATAATGCCCATACATTCCACATTTAAAACACTTAACCATTTTTGATGTCGTAGCAATACCATTATCCTCATCCATGGTGTTAACCGACCCTTTTCCTTTTCACTTACTTGCTTTGTGTCTTTCTTTTCCACACCCAAAGCATCTTCTAGTTCCCTTGAAACATTCTCCTTGATGCCTCTTGCCACATGATTTACATAGGGGAAATTGAACTTTCTTTCCTCTATGATCATCATGGAACTCCATCTTTCTCTTATTAGTCGAGTCAGGAAACTTACCAAATTTTACTTTATTGATCATGTTGTGAGATTGCTGATTCGGCATAATAATGATGTTTGGACATCCAAATCCCATTTCATTTGGTTGATCATGAATAATATCATTCCATTGTCCATCATATCCTCCATTATTGTGAATCATCTTGTTTCCAGCCATTTTCTAAAACCCAAACAGAATAGTGTTAGATGCAAAAGTCGTAATAAAGGGGGAGTAACTTAAATATCTATCATCTTTGGTTTAATCTAATATCGTTACCATAGTTCTAGAACTATATCCTATACGTATACTTATCCTTAGGGGCATCCCTAGACATACCTTAGAAATATCTCTAGGGATCTCACTAACGTTTTTGCATCCTAGTTTCCAAAGGTTGACTAAACCTTTCCTCTGATACCAACTATAACGGTCTGGAATTACTTCAAGTGGACTATAGTTGATACCTATCAGGGCACTCCATGGGCGGCTACACCCCCTGGGCGGGACACACCACCATCCCCAGTGGCAGCCATTTCCGCATGAAGCCCTTGGGCGGAGAGCCATGCTTCGTCCAACGCTCACATGTGAGAGTTCCCAAGGATTGGATACATTCCTACCTCCTTTGCCTCAGATACCAACTGTAGAGACCCGAAGCTTATCGTACATGGACATTACATTACTTTTGCAGAATACTTAGTACATAACAAAAACACACACACAAGGATCGTAATAGTTTAGTGTCTTTGGAAACTCGGAACGTAATCTTCTAATCGTGGTGAAAGATCTTCAATATCTCCCATAAATATCTTCCCTTTTTTTTACCTAAAAACCTTTCTTTATATCCTGGGGAAAAGAAAACATAAAAGGGTGAGCTCAAATGCTCAGTAAGGGTAAACAAAAGAAATATCAATCACATCATATACATAAGAACATAGCTTTTGGAAATCTTAACCTGCAAAAGAGCTCATAATATCATAACATGGGATAAATCATAGAAGTGAAAATGAGATCCCCATAATCATAACATAAAACTTGAAACTTTGTGGCATTCACACATAATCATGGAAAATCATTTCTTGTTAGTCATGACTCATTGCCAAGACTATCTTAGTGGACGAAGTCCCTTTCTTAACCGAGTTCACTCCTCGTTTCAGTCCTGTATCACTGAACCGAAATAACCTTCCGTTCCAGCCATGTCTATCTCATGAGATATAAAATCTTTACCCAATGCATTGGAGGGAGATATAGGTCCCACCCATCTTATAATGAATCCTTTCTTATGTGTGCCACATAATCATAAAACATACATCATCGCATAACACATGTAACAAAAATGGGATTCTTGAAACATCATGACATCATAAATCAATTCATATAAGATAAAGGAATTCATAAAAATAATTTCATCACAACATGATCATATCAATTTCATAATAGGGATAAAAACAGAACCCTTTATTATCTTAGATGGAAAATCATTTTGATAAAACACTTGAACTCCATTCTTGAGGAAAATATCCTTTCTTCTTCAAAAACATTTTTCCTTTCATAACATGTCATACGACTTTAAAATAAAAGAAGTTGATTAAAAATAAACTTGAAAACTTGTAAAGGAAGCTTCTTGGATTTAATGTTTTAAAAATCCATTCATGCCGTATAAGTTAAAAAAAAACATTCTTCGTACTTTTGTCGGAAAAGTCAAAAAGTACCTCGTATGAAAAACGACAAAAGATTCCTTTCATACATATTACTAAAAACTCACCGAAGGGTAAAAATGGATTTAAACAATTTTAGGTGGATGGAAATAATATTACATATTGATGAAACATGGATGTGGATGATAAAATACACCCCAATAAATACTTACGAATAAACAATCTCGGATAAAAATGAGATTGTGATATTTCCCTTACCTTTGGTCCGACTTGCTTTGTAAGTGTCCAAACCTCCTATATAATGATTTAAATCATGTTATTGACTTATTACAAAATCATATTTATTGTTATGATATCATATATGGTTCACTTATGACATTATATTACCCGTTCTTTTATAAATTCCATGTTAAAGAAGCGTTTTGGGTAAAATCGTTTCATTTATCGTAGGTGTTTTGACTTGTTGTTCTTGACATCATTATTACTTATATCATGATTTACTCACTTCCAGAATATAAAATATTATTTATATATCATATATATTCAGTATATATATATATATAACAGGTAGATAAATAAAATGAAAAACACCGTTCATGGAGACGGTAGTCCGTACGTACGCATGAACGATGTTTTCCTTTCCTTATTGTCTTGAAATGGAAGTAAGTAGATGAAATACATATGTATATATATACATAAATACAGTAGCTTTGTAATGTCATATATTTCATTATTATTTTTTATATATACATTATAATCATTCTTAAATGGTTAACATGGAGAATGAATCTCATCGCGTCGTGGAGACGGTAGTCCGTACGTACGCACGCGCGGTGATTTCTTTTTCCGTAGGATGGATAGATGGTGAAATAGGGTTGTTTGATACTTATAATAACATATCAGTATATGAGTGATACTTATGTTATTACTTCATAATGAAACAACCTAAGCAGAAGAAGTGGAAGAAGAAATAAAGATGAAAGAATTGGTAACGGTAATTACCTCTTCTTTGAAGCGCCTCTTTGAGACCGCCTCTTAGGGCACTAAAATTGGTCTTTGAGGAAGACCAGAACCTCTAGGATGTTGCTAGGGAAGTGTAGAAGAGATTTTGGCAGGGGTTGGCCGAGCTTGAGTGCTCAAATTGGTGTGAGGAGGAGGGGGAGGAGGTATCCTTTTATAAGGGAGGAGAGGGGCACCTTAGGAATATCTCAAAATATTATTTTATATTAAAGTCAAAATCGGTTTATAATGGTTCCAAAGGGTCTTATTTCGAAGCTAAAGTGGGGATGGGTCGAAATCCTATCAACCAATATAATTTAGACAAGTTTATGATATTATTTTAACCTTATCAATTAGATTTAACTCTAAGTTAAATAATTTACCTTTTACCATGTCTTTTTGTTTTCTTTCACTATATGGTTAATAAACTTACTATAACATGACAAACGAACCCCAAATTGTTTATTATTAATATATATATCCTTATCTAAGTCATTTGGCCGAACCTTAGATTTTTAGGAATACAATAACAATTAATAATATAATATTTGATTTAAAAACTATTTTGTGTCAATTTTGACACTATTTGATATATGATTTTTGTGAAAGTCATAACAGAATTAAATGGTCGAACCAAGTTGATTAAATCAACATTAATATATCATAGTAACCTAGAAAAGTAGTGGAATTCATAGAAAATCTCAAATTACATTTATTTTGGTGTTTATAAAATCAATTATGTCAATATTTCATTAATAAGATAATTACTGCATCATCGTTGTGTCATAAATAAATTAAATTATTTTATGTCTAAAAATTACAAATAAAATACCATCATGTAGGAAATCTTTTTATCTTTCTAATGAATATTTACAATAGAATTTATCTTATGTATAACCCCATATTAAAAATGATTTACTTATTAAACATTGATTTTAACTATTTTAACCCTTCTTTAAATAAATTAATAATAAATGTCCTACTCTAATCCAAGTGGGCCTAAATGGTCATATTTTATTCCTAAGTTTGTTTTTGGTCGAATTACACTTGTCCAATAGAATTAGGACATGTGTTAGGGTAATATTAATATCATATTTACCCTTAGTTACCCAATTTACTATTAACAGCGGTAAAAAAAGTAAAAAGTTACTATTCACCAAAAAATTATTTTCATCTCATTGAACCACATTTTAGTCCTTGATATTAACCGTGTCTCTCGGATTTTCGAAATTCCATTCACAGAAGCGGCAAAATTAAGGTTTATGAAAAATTCAGTTTTTTTAACTCCCACATAGTAGTTTCACTATTCATCAAAAATTGATGTTTTTCAGAACAATGCCAAAATTTCATCCTAAGCTATATTTCATATTCCGAATTCAAAAATGAAATCTATTTTACCAAATTCATAACATAGAAGTTGCATTAATTAATTTTATAATTAAATCACACTGTTAAAATAAATAACGTGTTTTTAGGAAACAATATATATCAAAAGATTGACACTTGATTATGTCTGGTTTAAATGTGAAATTACAACCAATGACCAACATTGTATTAAATTGTAAAAATATATTCTAAATATACTTTAAAACCACTCAAATTAATGATTTATCACTACTAATTATTTCGATTAAAAAAGTTGTTTTTAATTATAATTTAGTAATTGTCACTATTCATCAGAATATGAAAGTTATCCGAAAAGTACCAAAATTTCACCTTAGGCTAAATTCGATACTCCGAATCCAAAAATAAAGTCCATTTTGAGAGTTAAAATTTCCAAAATGTAAAAAGTGGTTATTACTATTCATAACAGCTAGTTTTAATAATATTTTAATAGCATATCATTGTTTCGTAAAACTCAGTATTACGTACCACACACGCTATCGAGGAAGGTTGCGATTGCGTGTAATGCAAGGCAAGTCATGGATGCGTGTTGTGCAAGCTCCTTTTGGTGTAGTGTACAACACAAGACATTAGTGAAATAAAAAAGAATATTTTTCATAAAATCTCGGGCTGTTACATATCTACTATAGTGAATTTATTCTTCATATTTGAACTGGAGCTGACTAACCGCCAATGATATTTTTCTTGTCAATTTGACCTCGACTCAATGGATTTTTTTGTAGATAATGATTTTTATTCTTCATGACCATCATCAGTATCTTCTTCTAAATCAGCATCAACCACTTCTACTACTCCTACGTTACTTTCTTTCTCATAATTTTCATCTGTAAGTTGTTCATTGTGGTCTTGAATACTCGCTTAATTCTATACAATAGTGACATCATTGCTCTCCACTACATTTCCAAGCCTTTTCTTAAAACATTTGTATGCTTTTCTTTTTCCTGAATATCCAAGTAATATCACCTCATCTCCACGCGACTCAAATTTCCTATTTTTCTACATGTTGAGGATGAAGCACTTACTTCCATGTATTTGAAAGTATTTTACTGTTGTCTTCTTTCCATAGCACATCTCATACAGAGTCTTTCCTTCCTTCGGACACAATAGAGAACTATTAGAAATGTAGACCGATGTCCAAACTGCTTCCATCCAAAATTTATCTAGTAGGTATTTTTCTATGAACATCGTTATTGTCATGTTGTTGATGATCCTATTTCTCCTTTCATCTGCACCATTATGTTTTGGAGTTCTCTCTGATGAAACATGATGCATTATCCTGTGTTTCTCAAGATAGTCTTCCAGCTAACTGTTTGTGAATTCTGTACCATTATTAGTACGAAACTTCAGAATTTTCTTTCTATGAATCCTTTCGCTCTCACTCCGGTACTGTTTTAGGTAGCTGAACACATCGGTCTTATGGGAAATAACAAATACCCATGCCATTATACTACAGTTATCAATGAGAAGAACATAGTACCTCTTTTTGTAAATTTCACATGGTGTGATAGGCCCACATACATCGGTATACACCAATTCAAGCACCATTGTTGACTTCTTTTCCTTTTCATTATACGTCTTTATGATGAGCTTACCTTGTTGGAATGAATCGCACATGTGAGTATGATCATGTGATAGCTTAGGGAGGTCTATTGCGATATCAAACATTACCATATCTTCCAAGGATGGTTGGCATAGATGACCAAGTCATTTATTCCACAACATGTTTTCTTCCACTCTAGACAGAAACCAGATATCTACTTCACCATTTACCATGTAGAGATTTCCCTTTTTACTTTTTCCTTGTAGAACCACTGACCAATCTCATTCTTTGACGATACACACCTTATTTGTAAAACAAATAGAATGTGCTGAGTCACATAGTTGACTGAGACTTAACAAATTGTGACTGAGACCTTCTACTACTAAGACATCAGTACATCTCATATCATTACCCCAAAACATGGCATTTCCTAAGACATTTATCTTCAGGCCATCATCGTTTCCAGATATGAAAATTCTTTCTTTGTCATATTTTATGCCTATAACAAGATCCTTATTACCTGTCATATGAGATGTGAAACCGCTATCAAGGATCCACACACTACAGTGATCTGATGCTTTACTAGAAATTTCTGCCACCACGAAATTCTCATTATTTTTCTTATTGGTCCATATGTTTTCCTTCATACTTGACATGTATTGATACTTCTGATCTTTCTAAGAGTTTAATGGACAAGATTCATATTGCAATGCTACAAATATTTTTTCATTTTCATCTTGAATGTTGGTTCATTGATCTGCTGCTTGCGACCATTTTGATTATCCTTTGGCACATTCCATGGTATGGTCGAAGTACAATACCTATCCATGTTCCCAAATCCTCCACACATAAAATAGTTTCCTTCAAAATATGTTCTAGAAAACCATTCCTTGTTTTTCTGCCACCTTTGTTCTTATGCACTTCGATATCTCTTGGTTATGGAACACACACACTATGAATGTCCTACCGTTCCTAATCATTAACACCTGATATGAGGTTCATTACTTTTTTTTGACTTCTACACATCTCGTTTCCCCTTGGGATCTCTGAATATTCAGATTCTTCCTTGTGCCCAAATCAAACTTCAATCTAAGAGTGGGTGCTTGCGGTCTAACCTCAATTTTCATAGCTTTCTATTTTTGATCGAGCCCCCCATCGATCATTGCATCTGAACTTAATTGATTCTTCTTTTCTGTTGCACCACTATTCCCCACTTTTAGCTTCTCAGACTTCTGAGTGATCTGCTTTCAGGATGAACCAACATAAGTCTAGATTTTATCTTTATATTTATCCTTTTTCGGCAAACCAACAACTTCTCATTCATTTTCTTTAATAAACTTGATTTGATATTTCCTTGTGCTATTCAAGCTATCGATCTCCCATTTCTGTTCTTCAAATTTTATTTTATAATGACTAACTGATTCTAATTCCTATGGTGTTGATTACTTGAGTTTCTCAATTTCTTCCATCAACTCAGACTTCTCTTCTCCCTGCTGCTGCATATAGTGTTTGGAATCATGAACACATTGTTGGTTTTATTTGTTTTGTCTCTCCAATCATCTATATCCTCAAGAGTAGTGTCTAACTCAGCATCCATATCAACTCTTCCCTCAACTTATTCTTCATCTTCAAATGCTTCAGTTTCATTCTTATTCTGAGAACTACTGACAATTGACAACATAACATTTTCTCCATAATCATTGCAGTTCTCTATCTCATAAACCTCCTCAACATTAGACTCTTATGAACATTCATATTTTTTCAAAAGAAGGTTCTTCTTTTTAAATAAATTACTCTTGAACTCTATCTTTCATTTCCTATAGGCTAGAGACTTCTTCTTGGGAATTTCGATTTCATCGACATCATCATCCTTTGGATCTTTTTGGGGTACCTTTCTGCAATATTTCCAACATTTCCAACTCAAAAACAAGAAAGTGGAATATTAACTTTAAAATTTCATTTTCCTCTTTGAAGGTTTGAGGAGATAAATGAGATCACCTCATATGTATCTTCTACTTCCTGAGAGTCTTCAATGAGGAGCTTTTTCATGGACTTGAATGCCACCTATTTGGATTTCCACTTTTCCACAACATCATTATCATCATTACTCATTTCATATGCAACAAGGGTACTGTGTAGGTAATCCAATGTCAGCTATTTCACATCTTTATCTTCCAAAACTAAATATTTTTTGGATTTTACCGAGGTGGACGTTTCCTCAAGATGTGCTTCACGATCTTTATGTCCTCAATAACTTCTCCAACACCTCGTATGTCTTCCACCACAACATTTACTTTATCGAAGAATGCATCAACAGACTCATTCGGGTTCATTCTCAGAACTTCATACTTTTTTCACAACACTTGCATCATTTCCCCTCTAACCATTGTATCCCCCTCATATATATTCAATAGCTTTTCCCACATAGAACATGATGTTTTGAATGAAATCACCATTGTATTGATAGGATTGGATAAAGATCATTCTAAGGAATTAATTCCTTTTGCATTAGAATCCAACACTCTACCCTCAGATTTTGATAAATCCCCACTATTAATATCAGTTTTTATTCCATAAACTACTGTTGTGAACACATCCATTCTTAATTATTAGAAGTAGTTTTGCATCTGATTCTTCCATAGCTGGAAATTGTTCCCATCGATGATCAGAATCCCATTATGATTAGTGACCTGCATTTGAGAGAGAAACACTAATATTAATCTTTCCCTATGATACCAATTTTAGGTCCACTAATCTAGATATCTTGATAGGGTGGGTGAATCATGGTTTGACAGATTAAAATGACTGCCCCTTTTGATCATATTTTTCTGATAGACAAAACCCTCTTCAATCTCCTTCCCGATGCAGAGTATGAACAAACCTTAAAGCATGAACATGACACAAAATTTTTTACATTGTTCACCCCTACTGGGCTACATCCATGGAGCATACACTGGCACTTTGATGATGTACCAATTAAACTATATACGCAATGCAGTTTACAAGTTCTAAGAGGACTCATTGTCCCTCCTGGTTTACTACCACTCACAATATGAAAGCTCACTACTCTATCATCTGAAGTGTGCTCGCTGTTTGTTCCGAAGAGACACTCACATTTTATAGAACTATAAGTCTCTTCATTATATCTCATGAAATTTGTATCCTTAACTATTGACAGATGCTTTGTTGATGTCCAACTTTCACCCGCAAATGAATCTCTCTTTACATCGGGTGTACGGGGCAACCCCAATTTTTACTCACAGCCTTTACGACACCTTGTTTGTAATTACCTTTCCTTTCAGAAAATACAATTATCACGCAACTCCTCTTTTACGCACCACCACCAAATTTTATGCACAACCTATCCACTAAATTGCGTGAAATTGTCTACTTTTTCACAAAATCCCCTTTTATCACAACCCCCATTTTACGAGCAACAAATTATTCTACGCACAATTGTTTTTGCATGCAAACTTTTTTTTCGCGCAACTCCCTTTTGCACTACAATTTATCATGCCAGAGTTTAAATACACTCTATGTATTAAGCTTTTATCAAATTTGGGGAGTCACTTCATATTTATAGGAAATATAGACACCGCGCGAAAAAAATCTCCTTGAGCACATAATTCTCTACGAGCGTGAAAAAATCATCTTCCGCGCAACACCATTTTTTGGGCACAACTCCAATATTTCATGCCACTCATGCCTTTTCCAATTTTGAAGCTTTGGACTTCGAAACACCTCTTTCTCGAAAAACATCATCCCTCTATTTCACGAATTTCAGAAAATATATCATGCACTACTCTCATTTTTCATACAGGACGCAAATATTCCCCGCAACACTTGATTTTTCCATGCACGGGGCTAATATTTTGTGCACCCCACTGATTTTTAGTGCGCCACTCTATTTTTCATGAACCATGCTGATTTTTTCATGAAAAAAATTATTTTTTTGAGCACCACTCATATTTTGTGCGCTCCTCCCTCTTCCAAAAACATATGTCTCAATTTTCGGATTTTCAGGCTCAAATTTTTTTGAACACTTGAAAATAGCGCCCCGTTATTTCTACAATTTTTTACAATTGTGAGATCATCCGTTCCTTTTTCGAGGTTTGAATGAATCCCTTGAACTCGATAAATCTCCATTTAATTCCCCTTTCTCAACACACTCATACATCATGGTCTGCTTTGTCAACAAACAAAACATTGAGGCCGACTTTGTCAACAAACACAATCACCTCAAAAATTATCCAATGATGCCTTGAGAGATTTTTTCCAAACATTAACCATTTTAGTGATGCTTGTTGGAGGCATGGTACATAAAAAGTCCTGGTGGTTATGACTGATCATTGGGTTCCAATGTAGAAACTAAATGGAAGTACTCTTGGAAACCCCCCTTTTTGACATGACATCTTATGGAATTCCACAATGATTATAGTTTGGGATCTTATATAGAAATTATTTCCATGGTTAAATTGTTCTCTTATACTTATGGTTCATGGCCTATCGTCTTTAATCGATAGGACTGTAGTTTTTTGAATTTTGATGTTACTCAGGACTTTTTGACAGGATCAGAGTTAATGCTAAGAGAGTGACAATTAATGGGGTTTAGATATGGGTTACTAAAATAGCTGTGCTGATGGGTTCTAGTTTAATGGATTAGTTGGGGGTCGTACCTCAGGAGACCACTGAATTTCATGTATAATCATATTTAAATTTTCATGTGGTAAATGAGAGGTTCCCTAGAGGAAGGCAATACAATTATGTTGAAATACACTAGTCATCGAAGCCAGGGGTTTTGAGAATGGTACTTCTTATTGAGTTGACCAACTCATTAACCCCATTTATAATGGTTAAAATTGGTGAATTACCATATCTAGAATATTTTCAGTTAGATATGAGTGTGTTTTGTGTCATATGATTCATTTCACGAAATTCTTTCCCAACATGGGATTTGATGTCCATGGGGAATCAACTATTTCAACCGTTTTAGATATCACATGATAAACATAACTTCAAATCATTAGGATATAACTTTTTAAAAATTCCATTGGACTAAGGTTCCACAATATGGTTATTTCCACTTTCTAATGTTAATTCCTATGGTGAGATTTAACATTTGATAGATTCCTGATGAGACAAAAACAAGACTGTTTCTCTATATAAGCAGGATCAGGTGGGCACTATCTCGATTTTTTGGTTGGAAATCGAGAATTATATCAATTTTATTTTCTATATGAATTTTGGTAGCATCAAAAAAGGAAAAATATGTTTTGACGTTCATGTAGACAGTCAACAGATTTCTTGAATCTATGGTGCCCATAATAAGAAATTGTGATGTTTAATGTATGTAGGAAGATGTTGTTAACATGGGATATGCAATGATTTCCAAAACAATGTTACTAACATGCATGGTAACAGGAATAGGTATTACATAAACACTATTCCCCTATTGGTTGGAACATGTTTTCCAAACCATGTGGCCATCCTGTGCGGGGCACTCCAGGTGCCCTATATAGGGTACATAATTGGCGCACAATTTTCTAAATAGTGTGACCAAAAGAGTACATGGTCCACCATTTTTTAATTTAAATTCAAATAAAATAATTTAAAATAAAATAAAATTGAAATCCTAACATGTCATATCCTTCCTCTCACTCAGGTGACATGGATCCCCCTCCCACTACTATGGTGGACAACCCTCTCTACCAGCCTCCTCATCATATGTTTTATTCACATGAACCACTTCTAGATTAATGGTAAGGTTTTGTAGATATTCCTATATCCCTCCAGCTTATAATTTTCCTCCAATAATTTTCTTATCCTATGGCCCAATTTATTTTCAAACAACCCATATGTATGGGTTAACCTGGATATTAATATTTCCTATCGATGTTAGTGTATATGATGGGTCTCAGGGGACACCGTCTTGTGAATTTTTGCATCCTCCACCACAGACATGGTGGATCAGTTTGATTAGGTTTGCCTACATCATTCAAGGTAATGTTTATACATTGTTCATTGTTTTTCCATTATTATATTATGTTGTTGTTGTGTTTTAACTTTTTAGTTTCCTTTGTAGAGTGTTTGGTGGATCTAAAATGTCTTTTTCACTCATACACATTTACTTGTAGATATATGTATATATGTATATACCTTTCTCATTTTACATCATGGAGAGGGGAACATGTACAATGGGTTTAAATGGTATATTTATAGTAATATATTTTAGTGAAAGGGAAAATAAATCGTTGTTGTCATCATATTTGTTATGTGGCTAGTTCATGGAATCGTTACACGTTAAGGTACGGTCCCACACTTTTGTCCATTTAATATAATGAATGCATTAATAATTTTTTTACAACACCTTTCATAGATTTTTATTAATGATGTATGACCTATAGAATAAATTTGAAATTTTTGTTATTCATGAATGATGTGTTAAATTTTAAAAATTATTATTTATAAGAAAAATCAATACTTTATAAAAAACCCATCCAACAAAGGTGAGAAGTATTAAAAAAGTAATTTTTATATAATTTCACTACATTCATTCTATATTACATTAGTTCATTATTTATTCCTTGATGTTATGGTTTGGTAAATAGCATATTGAGACATGTCCTTCATTGAAGTCATGAAATTCATTTTCTCATTTTATTTATAAATGTTCTTGTAACTAATTCCTATTATAGGGGAATATCATGGAATAAATTTTAAATGATGTGACCACAATCTCATGTGTATTTCAATTCACCCAAGACACCCATTGGTGTTTGGTATGCATTGAGTTAGAATCACTCATGTGGGAAATTGAGATGTTTCCAAAACCATTTCCTTGAACATGTATTGTGGGTTTGTATGTATCATTTGTAGGTGATAAATCTGATAATGATTTAGATAACATTAATAGAATGGTAGTGATGGAAAATTCCAGATCATAGAATCTTAAAAGGGAAATCAACATTATCCTTCCCGTTGCTATTTGATCATTAAATAAATATTCCATATTTTGTCAGATTGATTTAGATGACCTTGAGCAGGATGGTTAATAGAAAATGGACTTCAATGATTGAATGATTTTGTAAAAATGGAATTATTTCCTTATATTAAATTGTTTAGTGTAGACTTAAATTTTAAGGGTTGCATGAGCAACCTATTTATATAATTCTATGCACAGAAAATCTTGTAAGCATGTTTAATTTTATGTTATTAGTGACATGTATTCCATGGAATGATGATTCCATATTACATTGTTTATATTCCATTTCTTAGGAAATTTCTTAATGATGATCACATATTTTAGTGGCATTTTTAGGTTATAAATTTTTTTAGCCCTATTATATTGAGATATTAAAATTCTAATAATGACATGTGATTGCTATTTTCCTTTCTTGTGATAAAAAACATATGTCACGATGATGGTGTAATATTCATCCTTTGTTATCTTGGTTTCTTGGGATACTTCCATGCCCTTGATGGAAGGGGATGCCTAATTGATGCATTGATATTATAAATGATTCCTTTGTGCTATGTTCTTTTCTTGATTGGTTCAATTTTCATGGTATAAGAGAGAAAATGGATTCCACATTAAGGATTTTGGGATGGACTCACCGTGCACATTTGGTTATGACTCGTTGTTCGATGGGTGATGATTTGGATTCCTAGGAATGGTCGTATTATGTGGTTTATTATACTCCGAAGCGGTACTAGTTCCCCAAGGTAGCAATTGAGCAAATACCATTAGGAAAATATAGAATGACGTGCCTTGGGTTATACTTGGTCTCATATGTGAGATACATAGGACAAACTCAATAGTTACGATACCTCATAGTGACAAAAGGGAATATATATGGATCTTCTTGTACATACATGGTGGTATTCTATTATCAAATGTTCTCATTACGATACATGGGATTATTTTAGGTATCTATAGATGGGGATGAGGCTCTAACTCTATTTTGGAAGGTTATTTGATCACATGACTTTTTTTATGAGATTCATATTCTTCATTATTATTATAAGAATTGTTATGCATGTGGGGTGTTTCTTCTTAGATTACTATCACATTTATAAAATGTATTGGTAGTTAGACCCGAGGGAAAAGTATAATCTCTATGGAATAAATCGTCTAGGATTTCATTATTCTATTTGAAGCTTTTATATATATTATATATTGCACATGAACTCAATTTATACTTCTGTCTTAGGCTGAGGTCGTTGATATGGGATCTGTGTTCAATTGGGAACTTGGACCATGTTTTTGTTATTTTATTTTTTAATACATTGCATTAACACATATTGTCACAGTGATTATATTTTATTACATAGAGAGGATTTTGAATGACACTGTGGATGATGGTATACTTAGATTTATATCTCACTCCATTCATGAGGGATATTTATAGACTGAGTATAACTTCTTTCTCAAAACCATTTGGAATCATATCTTATGATGTTGTATGTATATGGGAGCTAGGGATTACAATTACACTGTTAATGCTCAGGATGTTCGAGGAGTTGAACAATGGGTTTGTCTTTACTTTTATTATATTTTACTAATTTTACCTTGTAGTAACACCTGACATAGTAATCATCTTTCTATTAAAATGGAATTGTCCATATTGATTTTATTTTGTTATTAATTTTATTCATCTATTTTTGTTACCTTTTATTACATATGGTTCTACTATTGACTAATAATTTTGAAATGTTATACTGTTGTGCATACTATGATCTATGAATGTATAGTCTCCCCATTGACACACTCTAAGCCCTCACTACTAGTATCCAGCCTATGGAATTTGGGGAGACATGCTTTAGGTCATGTGTGGACTGGTATAACTACCAGTTTTGTGCTATATTTAGATGGGACATTACACTAATGATGATTTAAAAAAATTGTTTTGATAACAATATGTTGGAAAATAATGTTATTCTTAAGGAACCACTAATAGTTCAATGTCATATATATGGGTTACTGCTTCATTATATAAATCAATACTATAACCCAATGATAAATTCTTATGGTCCAATATTATAACAAATAGGGATGTGTAATTATCGAATGTGTTATGTGTCAGATCATGGGATTCATGTTGTTGTATTTTTTATCATTAGTATTCTCATAACATGAAAAAACTAAGTCATTTTTTGAAATGGTTTTTCATTAAGGATTCACATGAATATTTAGAATAGAAATAATGAAATCAAAATGTGATTTTATAGTAATGGGATATTCTATGAAAAAAAATACATGAATTAGGAACTGATAATCATTGATCAGTGATTCATATTGTGTTAATTATGTCAATAAAAATTAGATGATTTTATGGGTATGAAATAGATGGATATAAAACCATAGAGGCTAAAATATTGAATTGATTAAAACTTTTATTTTTAAGGATGTTCATAATATCCTTTAGAATTGTATATGATCATGTTATAGTATAAATATTTAAATTAGATATGTCACACATAGATTCAAAAAAGGCACAAACCATATGTTGGGTGTCCATTCGTCATATCTGAAAAGTCATGATAGGGAATAAGGGTGAAATTCCTACTATTGTCCTATTTGATAACAAGGTCCAACAACAACTACTAGCCTATATGATTTACTAGTAATAATGAAATTATTTTTTCATTATTGCCTTTTTATATATGTATGAATTTATTTTTGGGAATGATTTTAGAGGATCAAATATTTCATATTTTTTTAGATTTTATGATGGTACATTATATTTTTGGAAACATTTTATTTGGATCAGATATATAAAACATGTAAATTTAACATAATGGATTATTTAGGGTGTATTTTATTCTATATATGTATTTGGAGAATGATTATTGTGGGATAACCTTCTTTATTATAATAATCATACATGTTGGGGTTATTGATGTTATTTGGGAAATAGGTTTTTTAATTTACTAAATGATCTATGTAAAACCCCTCATTTTATTAATCAAATTTTGAGGATAAAATAATAATATTATAATTTTTAAAATTATAAAATATGATAACCATTATTGTTATTATTAATTTATAAGGAATAACTTTTTACTATTTTGTGGATATATGATCCATTAATTATTATTTTCTATAATTTAAGAATAAAAATAAAAATATTAAGTATTAATTACCTAGGATAAGTAATGAAGTGGGAATTGATTAAATAAAAATGTAAGGATGAAATGTTATTAAAAATTTAAAAAATATCAAGTATGTATATTTTTTGGTGTTATCGATCATGATAGAAAAAGAATCCAAAAACAATAGGAATAGGATCTTGAAACAAAAATGTTATCTCATGACAATCAAATTTGAGGAGTAAATATTTTATTAATTCATCAATGATTTATGGTTTTCGTATTACTGTAGTTGGGTTTTGGATTAGTGGTCATCACCCTGTAATACCACATAAAAAATAGGGGTTCAAACCCCCTTTGGGAGAAAGGAATTGTAGCAGTACTGTAGCGCATTGAAGCGGTGGTGGCACTATAGCGGCGGAAAATCACTATAGCGGCAGCAGGGTACTGAAGCAGTGGTAGATACTGTGTTGTACTATAGTAGGCATAGTACTATAGCAGTTCTATTCATATATTGGGCCTTGCGCAAAACAATTTGTCCTACGGGCAATGTAATAAGCTAAATGACCACCGGGCCATCGGGCTATGTAATGGGTCTCCATCTACCAAGTTAAAAGAGGTCATTTTTTGAATTAAATAATAAATGAAAATTTGGCCCAAACCTTTAAAAAATGGTTTTCCTATTATTAACATTCTCTTGATCATTAAATATCATGTGACCAATGATCTCTATCACTTCAAAATATTATTTACACTTTTTATAAATGTACTGAATTCAATGATTCTCTAATTTTCTTATATTCGGAAACAATTAAATGAACATCATTATCAATTTCATTTTCAGAATGCAACAATGGGTTTATTCGAACAATGAGATAATAATAAGATATTATTATTTAAATGTGAACAATAGAAGTTAGTAATTAAATTTATAGTTATTAATATAATTAATTAATTTATGAATTATATATATATAGGTCCAAACCAATTTTAATTTATTTATAATTCTAAATAAATACAACCTCAACTTAAATAATTATATCTTATTTGGAAAATAAATATGTTTCCATAAAATTTGTATATTATTAATATTTTTGATAAAATATTTTCTTTAATTTTTGGAATATTTAAAATTTATATTTATTAATTAAATAAATATTTTGATATAATAATAACTATTGTAAATTATAATAAATCATTCATATTTTAAGGAAAATATTGAATTTTTTCCCGTTAATAGTAAAACATTCTGATTTTCTTTAAAACATCCATTTTTAATAAATTATTTAATTTAAAAGATACATTGATAATTTAATAAGATTTAAAGGTAAAATAATTTTTATTTTACTTTATTTAATCCAATTAATAAAATTTAAATCAAATATATAATATATATTATTATTAGATTATTTTTTGGAAGAAAAATAATTTTTTTAATTGTTTTAATGTTCATAAAGTTTCTCCATTTGAACTAATTAATATATATACTAATGAAGAATTATTTTAGTCAAATTTATGGAATATATATCTATAAATATGAATTTATATGCATTTAATTATGATTACATGTCATATATTTACTATAATATCTTATTATACTTGACACATACATATCATGAAAGACTTTTTGTCTACATGTCTATGGGATTCACATTAAATTAAACTCACCTAATTATGTGTATCTAATTTGATAAAATAAATTCCATATTTTTATTCAATAAAATTAATATTTTATAATAATTTTATCTTATTTTTTATATTGTATAGAAACAAAAAAAATATTGTTGTTAAAAAAATAAAATGGTAAAATTTTGTTAACATATACATATAGAAGATAACATATTAAAATAATATTTTTAAAGGTAGAGGAGTTTCTAGGATTTTGTATCTCATAAAATACATTATTATTCAAATTTGGAGTAATTATTATGTTGAGTTACATCACATTATTTAATCGTTTTTGGTACCCAAAAGAATTTCACTCATAATCCTCTATAAAACGACACGCCATCTAATCTACTTTCAACATTTAAAAAACCAATAGGATAATAAAAAACCTACCAAAATACCTTCCTTGATTTTATTCGCTCATTTTAGGAGCCATTTATTCCTGTGAAATCCAATCTATGATGTAATTTTATATTATCATAAATAATTTTTATGAATAATAGGTAATCATCTTTACCGAGTTCCTTCTTTATTAGTATTATTTTTCCACCTTCAATTATGTAATTTATAATAAAATATAATTATATTATTACATCATATATAGTGATATATTATTGTTTTCGTGGAATAATATTTATTCATTTCATTTTCAGCTAAATGCGAATCAAATACAATCATTTATCTGTACTGATTACTACCGCCCAAGAATCTAAAAAAATTTGATTTCCAAAATAAATTATAATTGATTTCAAAAATGACATATTTAAAATTTATATACTATTTAAATGGAAAATTTAAAATTATGTAATGGTAATATATAATTTAATTTGTTGCATTTCAATACATTTATAAATGATAACATCATTATTCTATACAATAGACTACTACCCCATGATGTTATGTAATTCAATTTTATAATTACAAATTAACCAATAATGAATATGAATGGATATTTAAAAAACCATATGAAATTTATTATATTAATTTCATTATTTATAAATAAAAAATATCTTATTTTATTCACGCTAATTGAAATTGGAAATACTACACATGTATACATATAACCTACCGTCTCCATGACTGTATCATACTTCATTTTTCATAACTACGATTCATGGTTTAAATTAAAAATAATATTTATTAATATAAATTAGAATTATTTAATGATTATTATTATAGGGATAATGTAAAAATGACCATTTTAACCATAGTCAACATATCAATTTTGTTTTGATTTTAGGAACTGTGTATCCTCCAAACACCTAATGTGGACATAAATGAAAAATGAATTAGATCCATTATTAAAAAATTAAATATATTTATCATGTATATGGTATTAAACTGGTATAATTTTTTTATTAAAACAAATAATTTTAATAATTTTAATATACATGAGTTAAAATAAATACATGATAATGTCAGGACTCGAGGTAAGGGTTTCGTCTAAAAATTTAATTCATTGAGAGAAATGTTATTTTGTGAATCTAGTTTCTTTTATATGGTGTATATAACACCACATTAAATATTACACAATGAAACCTTCATATATCATGGTATATCATGATAAAATCATTTTAATTTGTTCGCATGTTTTTTATTCAAATGTTACTAACACAATCCTTTCATGGGGCACACAAAGGAAATATTATATTTTTATTAATACATCATAGTTTATTACTAGGGTCATCTCACATGAGGAGTGTAGAACACACATTTTCTAGTATTAAACCCATTATTTTTATTTTTGTGTATTTAAAGAATACGAGTAATGTTTTGGGAGTGTTTATAAAAGTTTTGGAATGTTTTTTTGGATTTTCTACGTGTACATGATCGGTTCATGGTTTGGGAAAACTACGAAACACCTACATAAAATAGTGTGTGGTGTAGTAGAGGCAAAAGGGAATGTTCTTGGGCTATTCATGGTTTTCCAAGTCATGCGACATCCTATGAGAAACAATGACGTGTTGAGTATATGTTGGATAATGTGGTTTGTCATGATTGGTGCACAGTTTGGTAAACATGTGATGTATCCAATATGGTAGAGGCATGAGCATGTTCAGAGCATTGTTTACTTAATTGTGTGACTAAAACGTTTTTGGGAAAAATTTTAGATCCTTAAATATATTATTTAACACATTTCCACCTCTAAAGGCTTCTATTTTTTTACAAAAATTCCCATAACAATGTAATTTTCACTCTAAAAGGTTGTATAAACACTCTCCAATGAATTGGAAGTGATCTAGAGCTGTTTTACGGTGCGTTGATTCTCAATTATTCCGATATGTTATCTTTAATAGTTATTCATGGAATTTTTATTATATTTATTTCACCCCTCTCTCAGATTCATAGATCAATTGCTACCTCGACAGATCTCAGGTTGTGGATTCCCCATATGTTTAGATTCGGTATTTTTATTGATAGGGAAACATACATTAGGCAGGTTTATGAAGCATACGATCAATATAATCATAAGTATTATTCATATATACCTTCTATCATATAATATGTAACCAATATAATTTAGGGAGTTGAATGTGATGTAGGAAGAAAATGAAATAAAAGGTTATATTCAGTCGATCACGTAACATTGGGAAACAACAGTATTGTTTGTCAAGATAGAAAATAGATCATTATAGCTTTGTGACAATTATAATAATATCTTCCATAATGTAATAAAGAGAATGTTTCCAATACCACTCATTGATTATATTTTCTATTAAATGAGGGGATCACAGTTGTTCTCCCAAATTGACATATGATCAGGATATCACCAACTGTGAGCTTGGGAGGAGGATATTCCAAAAATATCTTCCGAAAGAATACATGACCATTACGAGTATATGGTTATTCCTTTCAGTTTTATGAATACAAAAAATATCCTTACGGAGTTGAGAATTGGATATTTTTAGGTATATAAATTTTTTGTGGTGTTTGTGAATGTCATGTTGGATAATTCATGGATAAGGTATGAGAATGAGCAACACATGGAGACATTGTTAGGAATTCTAGGTGATCAATGTTTGTATGTCGAATTATCAATGTGTGATTTATTGATATAAGAGGTATTACTTCATCACCATTTAATTTTTGAAAGAGGTGTTTCAGTGGATACAATGATGATACAGTTTTTAATAACATGACAACCTCCAAATAATTTCTTCAAGATAAAAATTTTTCTTGGTCTATATGGTAATTATCAAAACTTTATCATGATTTATCATGAATAAGTTAAAATATAAAAGATTTGAAAGAGAATAATGTTCCATTCTTGTGAAATCAATAATAACGGAAGTCTTTTCAAGAGAGGCATATTTTCCTTACATAAACAGAAATTGTGATATTGCATTAATCAGAAAAAGGGTATATTGGGTATTGTGGTACATTTGGATAAGGGGTGAGTAGTTTTCTCATGTAATGAGATAATTTTGTTTCTTATGGAACATGGAAGTTACAAGTGGGTGATAAAAACAACCAAAACCATGATCTACATTTATTTTTAATAGTCTATAACTTGAAGGAATGGACTCATTATCCCTTCAGCAAGAAATTCACAGTGTTCACTGATCATAACAGTCTAAAGAATGTGTTCCCATAAGGAGATTAAATGTTTTGGAAAATGATATCGATAGAATATCTCTAAGATTTAAACTTGATTTATAAATCGAGAAATAAAATGTGGTGGCGGATTCAGTAAGCATAAAATAATTTGATCTGTTGAAAAAATATGCTTCAAATAAAAAGAAGTTTTTTCGGTCATAGAAAAAAAAGGGCTATGAAAGTGAAGATTAATGTGAATTTGTTTTTTTCTTCCAAGTTTTTATGGTTCTTTGTTTTTTATAGATAGTTAAATACATGCATACATATAATTCAGAATCTGTGGTGGTGAGTTTGAAACTCGCTAGTGGGGAGACAATTGAGGGATGGAAGATGGATGAGAGTTCGATATTGTGGTTCCGAAATCGAATGGTAATACCAAGGTCACATTAGGAACTACTCTTTAATTTGTACCACAATTCAGGATGGAATATAATCCATAAAATATATATGATTTATAAGTCATTGGAGGAACAATTATACCAGAGAAGCATGGAATAGAAAGTGGATGAGTTTTTTTGGAGATTATAAACTTGTAAGAAATATGAGGTAGATCATCAACAACCAGTTGGTATGTTCCCATCATTAACAATTATAGTTTTTAAATTGGAAAATATAGCTTTGTATTTTTAAATATAACTCCATTAATTGGTACAAAAACATGATTTCCTATGTGAGATAATGCACCATCTCACAAATTTAGTCTATTTCATCCCTATCTGTGAATCTAATATGGTGGGGGAGTCTATCCCAAACCTATATCCTAGAAGTGGAAAAGATGAATATTGTACCCATTTCAATAATTTCTAATAGATATATGAGGATTACCTCTTATTTCAGGACTAAATTTTTAATGATTATGGTGTATGATCATTAGGTGAATTGCCAGTCCAAAAGGATGAAAAAATATTAGAATATATGTCATAGGCCTATGATATATATATTTATGTCTTGTGGGAGGATAACATGTATTTTTTGGTGTTCTAATATAACAACAACTATTACGACTCAATACAAATGGCTCTGTTTGAATCATTGTCGGGGAGTCCTAAACATTATCCACATTTTTGGGTGGAAACATGTGGGAGATTACTAGTCCAGTAGAGTCTTGTCCAATAACAAACTGATAAGATTTAGGTGATTAAGAAATTGTTGGAGTCAGCTTATAGTCCTCAAAAATTGTATACAAAACATATTAAATGATAGTTTTCATTATCTATGAGGGATAACGTTTTTAAAGGATTTCTCTATGTCATGGACATCATTGTTATGAGATGAATGGAATATTATTTCCTCTCTAAATAATCCCTTTTGTGACATTGGAATGGGTTAATTAGTCCTTGTATTTATTGCAATTAACACCATAAAATAGTGTGGTGCATAATTTTATCATGTATCTCAGTTGAAAACATGTCAACTTGATCATGAACATATGACTCGACAGGATCATGTTGAAATAGATGTAGATTCTTCATTGGTACATATCTTAGTGAAAACTATGGATAGTTAGTAGAATGTCATGCATGAAAAAATCATCAATCTAGTGTGGAATTTGTGGAAATGTGATCAGATATAGTAAGAGACATGGGAAAATTAATAGTAAATAATAAAGGTATGGTCAGAATATATTCAGAGAAATTATTTTTTACATTACAGGGATGGAAAGACCAATGGGGGGAGAATGTAGAACCCCCAGTTTCTAGTTAGTATCCTTTTTTGTATTTTATGATTGTAAACTATATGGGTTATGTTTAGGAGTGTATTGAGGATTTCTTTTTGATTTTCTGGGGATTTTCTATAGGTGAAAGGTTTGGGAAAACCATGAAACAAATACAAAAAATTATGAATAGTGAATCAAAGGATATGGGAATGCGCACAGGCGGAAAATGTTTTGTCCAAACTGGGTGACATCTGGGGAGAAACAGTGATGTGATGAGAATTTATTGTTTTTTAATCTTTTCAATGGTTGGAACATGGTTTATTAAATGTGATAGACAATATTTAGAGGTCTCCCTTAAGGTAGGTTCACGAGCATGGTTAGCACATTATTTATGTAACTGTGCAACTAAACCAAGTGCGAGTCAAATGATAGATACATAAATTGTGGATCTAATGTGTTTTAACATCTAAGTGCATCATTTTTTCCCAAATGGATGTAAGTAAATATTTTCCCATTTCAAATGTTTTAAAACTTCTCCCTATCTTATTAGAATTGATCCAGATCCCTTTTCATGTGCATTGAAGCTCGATTCATTCGGTAAGAAATAGTTTTTTGTATTACTTGGTAGTTTTGTTGGTTCTAATTTTTCTTATGTCTCTCATTATTATATCTATGACATATATGGGTATATAAATGGATTTGGAAGAAAAATATGTTTATATTTTGTCTTGTTGTTGATAGTCAAAGAGATGTAAGGTAGGTTCATCGATATTTAACCCTGTTTCGTGGGATTTTATTTGATATTCATCATTTTCCGAATAAAACCCGAGGTATGATGCTTCACTATTGAATAATCTATTTAAAACATGAAGCCTATGTTTAATGTTGATTAAATTTATTATATTTATTATATTTATTGTGATATATGTGAAATGAGAATTCAAGATACCATCATTGATGATAGATTTTTGATTTGTGAGAAATTATAGATAATTTTACAATGTGATTTGATAAATGATTTTTAAATGATGATATGAAAATAGTTGATTCATTCTGATTTTGGAAAAAGTTTTTCAATAAAAGTTTTTTCATAAAATGGGCTAGTAATTATTAAATTGGCATGGTTATTGGTCATTCTTGGTGTTTGTGATCATATTACATTATGATGCTTGTTTGAAATATGGCCTTATGCTCGGTGCCAAATGTGTTATGGCTTTTGTGATTTAATAATGTTGTAAAGAATTGGTAGATCAAAAAGAAACCACTAATGAGTACAAAACTATCATAACAAAGCATTCATGTTTAGATTTTTAGATGTGTGGACTAAAATGGCCTATGCCAAATTGTAAATAATGAAATGGTTTTAGACCATTATTTGGAATATTTTCATAAAAATTGTAGTTGTTTGGGAATTTTTTTACACCATAAATGGATTATATTTTGATATAAACTATTATAGAAAGTTATTTATACAAACAATTTCATATATATTTTCTAACATGTTCTATCCTAGTGTCGTCGGTAGGATATTAATTGGTTAAAATATAAAATGTTTCATTACTCACCCCTTCATTGTCACTATGTTTCTTTTTTATATAATGATTTTTGACACACGTGAAAAGGTAATTAATCACACATATTTACTAGAAAATTATGATTTTTGGATATTTATGTTGTTGGAAAATGGTACATGTTTGGACCATGAAGTTTACATTGAAATCATTGAGTTTTTCCTTCAATTTATAACACTTATATTCTAGTCATCTACTGAGATAAATATTTTTAGATTGATTTTGATAAATGAATTTTTGAGTAGTCCTTGTCTGCTATCATGAATCATATGGTGGGTTTTAGTTATGGTTTTTTTTCATAGTTTCTTTATTCTTAAAGTGTAAATCCTCCACACTTATATTGAATCCCTTCATCATTTAGTTCCATGATAGGTTTCTTGGTAATTTCACTTAATCCCATGAAACATTATTTCAACTATATCAATCTAATGATGAGGTGAAGAATGTTACAATGAGACTTCTTATTTGGTACACATAGTTATTTTTAATCAACTGAACTAATTTTTTTTATTTTGTTTAATTTATGAAAAAAATAAAAATTGTTTTGGTTTTTTTATTAATTTTTTAATGAAATGAAAAATGAATAATTATACTAACATGAAGTTCTAATTTGGATGAGTTTTGAATGAAATGAATTTGCTTTAGGGTTTGATGTATGGCTCAATCATCACTATCCACTAATTGTATTGTATTTTTTTTAAATCCAACCATGAAATCTCATGATTGAATTAATATTTTTTAATAAGAAATTGTTGAATTTTATATAATCTAAACAATCTCAATTAAACATCCTTCAATAAAAACGGTTGACGACACACCATCATCTAGGGATTTCCATCTTCCATAACCTAGTTCTATCGATTTTATTTAATCCATTGATTAACCCAAATCTATCGTTTAATGATATAACCAAGGGAGAGAAGTAAATTTGATAAAATAAAATAATAGAGATATATTGAGTTTCATGATATAGGAGGAATTCACCACATCATGAACATTTATCTCACCCATGAATTCAACTCAATTCTACATTAAATGAAAAGAATAAACATCAAATAAAATTCATGGAAAACCTGGCCTACCCTCGGGCCTATCCTTAGGGTCATCTTCTCATTTATCAGAGTAAGAGATCATTTTTAGGACCCCGGGACACCCTGAGAGGGGAGGGGTGAATCAGGGTGGAAACTTTTTCTTCTTAAAGTTGTGGATCTTGTTCCCACGTTGGTAGGAACTACTTAAACCTATATGATGGATATGATCAGCAATTAAACATTCACATGCAGAGACAGATGACACAACAATTTTTACTTGGTTCACCACTGAGGGCTACGTCCAAGGAGTATACGCCGACAGGTTTCCGGTCGTACCTAAATCCACTATGCTTCACTAGCTGCAGATACAAATGTTCGGGTACAGACACTCTGTCCCAGGCTCACTGCCTTTACAATTGTTCAGGGATAGCTCACTGCGTCCCTCGGGTCACTCCCGTTGACTCCCCCTGGCTCACTGCCGTTGGTGAAGTCTCACTCAGTTTATAGACGTGAAGGTCTCTTCAATAGATATGCATTGAAGTCTTTGTCTCATGTTCAGCATGAGACTTTGCTTGCATCAGAGTCCTGAGTTGATGCTCTTTTGAAATCAATATTCTACTTCAGTGCAATACCTGAATGCACTAAATCTCCTTCTCTTCCTTCAATTCTCGGTTCTGACACCTGAGTGTATCGACATATTTCTCTCTCTGTGCAGATCAGATTTTGGTTGCACGATCGTTCTTCTTCTCTTCGCAAAGCAGATTTGAGAGTGCTAAGCACCTGTCAAAAGGCCTGCGGGACCCCCAAATTTTCCGCGCACCCTTCCTGGGGGCTTGCGCATATAATTCAAACCTTGCGCGTAACAATAACTTTTGTCGCGTAAAAGGCTTTTCGCGCTACTCTTCTTTTTCGCGCAAAACTTCCCTTTTTCGCGCAACGCCTTCTATTTCGCGCAACCCTCTGCACCTTAATTTTTCCGCGCGCCGGAGCTCAGGATTTTTCTAAGTGTCGAGCCTCTCTAAATGAGAGGGGTTCACCTCATATTTATAGACGTTTGTGATCCTGCGCGTAAAACCCCCCTTCTTGCGCACAGCTAACTTTACGCGCACCAGTTCGATTTTCCGCGCACATGGTGCGAACATCTCTGATTTTTCGCACGCCTCTTGCCTTTGCCGATTTTCTGTATTTCTGATTCGATACGCTGATTGCGCGAAAAATTCACCCAGCTTTTCTGCGCACAACATTTTTCGCGCACATTTCTGGTTTTTCGCCCACAGCTCTAGTTTTTCGCGCAGCCCATGCCTTTACCATTTTACAGCGTTCTGATTCTGAAACACTGTTTGCGCGAAAAACATCACTCCACTCATTTCGCGCATCCCGCTGTTTTTCGCGCCTAGCTTATGTATTTCGCGCAAGCCTCTTATATTTCGCGCACCACTTCCTTTTTGTGCGAACCTCCTTTTGCAGACAATCCATGTCTTCATTTTCCGATTTTGAGGCCCAAAAATTTGGCAAACACCGGAAAACAGCGCCACCTTGTATCTGCTCTTTTTGTACCGCCTCCAGATCATCCATTCCTCTGTCGAAGTTCATGAATCAAACATAGATCGTTGACCACAACTCTTGAACTCGACATGTCACCATGGAATCTCCTTTGTCAACAAATTTGTATGTCGTTTGTTTGCTTTGTCAACAAGCACGATCACCTAAACTGCACTTCTTCTTGTTGATCTGTATCCTTCAGCAACTCTTTGGCTTTAATCACAAACTCCACTATTGTGATATGTATTCATTGAAGGAACAACTTTAGTACCAATATCTTCTGATACAATGTGATGTGCATGGCCATCTCATAATTGAAATCTCCGCATGGCCATCTCAGAAGTCAACTCATTGGCACATTGTCTTCTTCATCAACTGTCATGATCAACTTCATGCAAAGCATGTGATTCTATCCGTCAAGAAGTCTCTAGCATGGTTCTCGTGCAATCATGAGTAATTGCATGGTCTTCATCCAAAAACCTCATTCTTCTTTAATCATCCTCGAATGGCTTACTCCTCACATTCTTCATTGTTGTAAACAATATATCACCTTTGACACATGTTCATTGAACTTAAGATCAGCACAACAATCATCTGAATCACCACTCCTCTACTTCATCGGAGTATTTCATGATCACCTTCATTTTGATCTGCATTGACAACTATTGACAACAAATACAACCTTATACACAAAGTGGTTCCAACAATCTCCCCCTTTGTATTTTGTTGTCAATACCTTAAACATCTTCTGAAATGAATCCGTCAATGTCAAAATGAGAATCTTCTGCATTTCACTTTCTCTCCCCCTTATTGACAAGAAATACAAAGCTCATGGTAGGGAGGGTATCAATCCTCACTTAAGCAAAGTTTTATTAATCATTTCACTCTAAGTCTACTTGAGCAGTGCTCGATGTAGAAAACAAGAGGATTTGATTAAGTCAACAAGGCTGTCCATTATCCACAGATCATGATACCAACATGAGATGAGAACTCATGTATCTTGTCTTCAAGGGTTTACCACATTTATTTCAAGATTAAGAAAAATTACTATGATAGAGAAAAACCAACCTGAAACTCCTGCACTCACAACAGCATGTGGATCAAAAATATTCATGTGCAATCGGCAGGAAAAATGACCTTGGGGCACTTCCAATTTTTTGTTATGTCACTGATCAATTCAGTTACTCCCCCTTTGTAGAATGATCATTGATTTGAGTAACCATGGGATAGAGATTAAGAAATGACATACCTTATCCATTGGTGTGTTCTTCAAGAAATTCACAGAATAACTGCTTTTGAGTCCACCTGGAGTTGATATTGATTGAAACAGTGATTATGGAAGCTTCTTCATTTTTCTCCCCCTCAAGGGAAACACTCCTCATAATCTTCATCAAGAGTGATCCTTCATCATCATAATCCTTGAATATCAATTGAAGAATCCACTAAGGATGGAAACTTCTTCAGCTTCTCTATCAAGAGTTGACAGCATTCACTACTTCTCAGGTTCTCCCCCTGAGAGCATGCTTCACCTTCAATTCCCTGCATTATTAGTACAAATACAATACAGAAATGATTACGGGAATAAGGTGGTTCCTTCATGCTTCATCAAGAAGACATGCTTGGTTGAGGTTCTTTTCTCAACCAAGTTCCTCTATTCACTCCAGTCTTCATGCCTGCACATTTGAACATGTGTTCTGACATCTGTCGGTGTGGCATGGCTCTATTCACATTCTCTTCTGCTTTGTGTGGAGAATTGTTTTTCTTAGCAGCCATCATGAATGATACATTCTTACTCCTCTTAAGGACTGCTTCTTGCTCTGGTATTAAGGTTAGGCAACCTTTTTCAATGTGACCATATTTCTTTCATCTCTCACACAGAACTTCTTTGACACGTGTGTTTCTCTTTGTTTGCAATCTCTCCTCCACTGTGTCTTCATCATGTGAAAGTTTTCCTTTTCCTTTGTCACCAGCCTTGGCCTTCTCATCTTCAAATTTCCTTATTCTTTTCAAATCTTCTGGCCAGATGACCAATATGTCATGTGGAACTTTTTCAGCTGGTTTAGGTCTTCCACATGGGTTCATCCGAGATTCATCCCACTTAGTGTTTCTTTTGGATGAATAACCCTTCAATTTCATGGATCTAAAATCCTAGGTCTTCTCAGCTTGCCTACTTGATATCTTCTTGGGGAGTGATGTGTTCGCCATATTTTTCTGATTTCTTCCCAAGGTACTATCTTCATACTTAGATGGATTGTGTGGTCTTCTGTTCTTATCAGCTCTGGATATCTGTTGACCTAGGCATGCACCATTCTTATGACCACTGCCGTTGTATACATCACAGATGTTATCAAGCATTCCAAATCTGTTTGCTGTAAATAGATGCTTCTGAACCTGTGGATGTTGCTTCTTCTTCTCTGCCTTCCTCCCCTTTGATATAGGCTTTCCATGTGCTTTTCCATGAAAGGGATTATAAAAACAATCCAGTGCACAGTGCCCAAATCTATTGCAGCACCAACATTGGCCCACAAATCTTTTCTTCTTTGTTTCTTCAGTATTAAGTTGTTGGGCCATCTGATTAATCGTTTGTGCTCTATTTGAGGAAGAAGCTTCCTCCTTTTTCTTCCTATCCACCCTAGTCATGGTGGTAGGTTTATTCTTCTCACCTATCCTCATCCATGCTTGTTTAGAGCTTTTCTTCCCACCTGCACTGATTGTCGGAGTGTATTTAGAAACATGAGTACAAGATGGTCTGGATGGTACCTTCACATTCTCAGTTGCCTGTGATAGATCAATGAGCGAAGTCATGATCTTCTTATCACATGTTGGAGGTCTTTTGACAAATAATCCTCCATTGAGCATTGAGTACCGGCAGCAACTGATTCTTGATGTGGATAATCAAGAGTTGTCATAATCTTCTTGTCACATGTTGGAGGCATTTCAGCTTTAGACTCCTCCAACGAACATTGAGTGCAAGCATCACTCATTTCATTCTTTTGTGAAGTCTCAATATGTGTGTTCTCAATCTTGGTCAATTGAGCTTCCAATTTTTGACCCACAATATTGAGGATGATCTTCTGATCTTCAATCGTGATCATCTTCTCTTCACAATTCTTCTTCAACCTTTCAACCTCATCTTCATGCATCTTAACATTGTTTTGTAACAAAGAGTCAAGTTCCCTGAATTTAATGGACGTTTCTTCCAGAAAAAAATTCGTGACTTCATTGTTCTTCTTCAGCTGAGCTTCAAGTGCATGGATCCGTTCTTCTAGAGTATTGTTGACTTCACCTTTTTCTTCAAGGGATTTCACCCATTTGGTGAGCTTCATACTTTCCATAATTTTTCCTTCCAGCCCCTTTTCCATATTGTCCGCTTCCCTTTCAAGTCTAGTGATCTCAACCTGCATAGATTGAAATAGGCTACAGATAATAACAACCCTTTCTACTGGAATATCATGCAGATATGTTTTGAGTTTTTCTTGAAAGCATGAATTGGGGGTGTCATCCTTTCCTCTGGAAGAATTCTGAGTCACCTGCTCGATACTTTCCATGCCTAATGATTCTCCATTATTGGAATGGCATGGAGAACAAGACACTATATCTTCTTTGGATGTGGGGGACTTTTCATCATCTTCTTCTCTTTCTTTTTCCTATTTGTCAAAGTCTTGGTGGATATAGATTTCTGCTCAGAAATGACTGCGTCATTATCAAGACTGCTCTTCATTGTTGACTCTAGGAAAGAAACTCAAATCCTTTTCCCAATAGAATTACTGGAGAATATCCAACATACGTTAACCTTTCCCTCTGATACCACTTGTAGGAACCCGGGACACCCTGAGAGGGGAGGGGTGAATCAGGGTGGCAACTTTTTCTTCTTAAAGTTGTGGATCTTGTTCCCACGTTGGTAGGAACTACTTAAACCTATATGATGGATATGATCAGCAATTAAACATTCACATGCAGAGACAGATGACACGACAATTTTTACTTGGTTCACCACTGAGGGCTACATCCAAGGAGTATACGCCGACAGGTTTCCGGTCGTACCTAAATCCACTATGCTTCACTAGCTGCGGATACAAATGTTCGGGTACAGACACTCTGTCCCAGGCTCACTGCCTTTACAATTGTTCAGGGATAGCTCACTGCGTCCCTCGGGTCACTCCCGTTGACTCCCCCTGGCTCACTGCCGTTGGTGAAGTCTCACTCAGTTTATAGATGTGAAGGTCTCTTCAATAGATATGCATTGAAGTCTTTGTCTCCTGTTCAGCATGAGACTTTGCTTGCATCAGAGTCCTGAGTTGATGCTCTTTTGAAATCAATATTCTACTTCAGTGCAATACCTGAATGCACTAAATCTCCTTCTCTTCCTTCAATTCCCGGTTCTGACACCTGAGTGTATCGACATATTTCTCTCTCTGTGCAGATCAGATTTTGGTTGCACGATCGTTCTTCTTCTCTTCGCAAAGAAGATTTGAGAGTGCTAAGCACCTGTCAAAAGGCCTGCGGGACCCCCAAATTTTCCGCACACCCTTCCTGGGGGCTTGCGCCTATAATTCAAACCTTGCGCGTAACAATAACTTTTGTCGCGTAAAAGGCTTTTCGCGCTACTCTTCTTTTTCGCGCAAAACTTCCCTTTTTCGCGCAACGCCTTCTTTTTCGCGCAACCCTCTTCACCTTAATTTTTCCGCGCGCTGGAGCTCAGGATTTGTCTAAGTGTCGAGCCTCTCCAAATGAGAGGGGTTCAACTCATATTTATATACGTTTTTGATCCTGCACGTAAAACCCCCCTTCTTGCGCACAGCTAACTTTACGCGCACCAGTTCGATTTTCCGCGCACATGGTGCGAACATCTCGGATTTTTCGCGCGCCTCTTGCCTTTGCCGATTTTCTGTATTTCTGATTCGATACGCTGATTGCGCGAAAAATTCACCCAGCTTTTCTGTGCACAACATTTTTCGCGCACATTTCTGGTTTTTCGCGCACAGCTCTAGTTTTTCGCGCAGCCCATGCCTTTACCATTTTACAGCGTTCTGATTCTGAAACACTGTTTGCGCGAAAAACATCGCTCCACTCATTTCGCGCATCCCGCTGTTTTTCGCGCCTAGCTTATGTATTTCGCGCAAGCCTCTTATATTTCGCGCACCACTTCCTTTTTGTGCGAACCTCCTTTTGCAGACAATCCATGTCTTCATTTTCCGATTTTGAGGCCCAAAAATTTGGCAAACACCGGAAAACAGCGCCACCTTGTATCTTCTCTTTTTGTACCGCCTCCAGATCATCCATTCCTCTGTCGAAGTTCATGAATCAAACATAGATCGTTGACCAAAACTCTTGAACTCGACATGTCACCATGGAATCTCCTTTGTCAACAAATTTGTATGTCGTTTGTTTGCTTTGTCAACAAGCACGATCACCTAAACTGCACTTCTTCTTGTTGATCTGTATCCTTCAGCAACTCTTTGGCTTTAATCACAAACTCCACTATTGTGATATGTATTCTTTGAAGGAACAACTTTAGTACGAATATCTTCTGATACAATGTGATGTGCATGGACATCTCATAATTGCAATCTCCGCATGGCCATCTCAGAAGTCAAATCATTGGCACATTGTCTTCTTCATCAACTGTCATGATCAACTTCATGCAAAGCATGTGATTCAATCCGTCAAGAAGTATCTAGCATGGTTCTCGTGCAATCATGAGTAATTGCATGGTCTTCATCCAAAAACCTCATTCTTCTTTAATCATCCTCGAATGGCTTACTCCTCGCATTCTTTATTGTTGTAAACAATGTATCACCTTTGACACATGTTCATTGAACTTAAGATCAGCACAACAATCATCTGAATCACCACTCCTCTACTTCATCGGAGTATTTCATGATCACCTTCATTTTGATCTGCATTGACAACTATTGACAACAAATACAACCTTATACACAAAGTGGTTCCAACACATTTGGTGGATTGGGTGGAAGAGAAACTGATGTAATATAAAAAAATAAATGATTTTTCTAAAAATAATGGTGATGAGAGAATTGATTATTAATGAAAAATATAATTAATATGAGATAGGAAGAGAGAAAATAAAATTTAATTTAATTTATTTTAATTTAATTAAAAATAATTTTTCAATATATATAAATTATAATGAATGTTTTAATAATAATAATATTTAATATTATATATATGAAAAAAATAAAAAATAATATTACGAATGAAATAATGAAAAGAATATAAATTTTAAAATAATAATATTAAAAGGATATGATTATTTATTATTATAATATAATAATAATAATAATAATAATAATCAAATTAATATGAATAAAAATAATTATTTTCATTATATTTATTATTATGTGAAGAGTGTTTAAGGTATGAAAACATATATGCTGAATCTATTTAAAAAATAAATGAACTTATTAAATTAATTCAAAATGAAAATTCTAATTACAATTAAATGTAAAAATGACAAATAAAACACAAATGAAAAAAAAATTTAAGAAAAAATAATAAATTAGGGAGGAAGAAAATAGGATAATATAGCTTCTTGGTGGAGATGTCCTCTTTGGTGATCATCTAATGATATTAGTTGGAGGAAACAATCATATATATATACAAGGGAGATTATATCCACATCAATAGTATTCAAAAATCCCTAAAACCATGGATGAATGCTTGAAGAACATAAATCATCCTAGTAACTATGGTGACTAATGATTCAATGTAGAATGAATGAAAATTTAAATCAGCAGAAGCAATCATGTTAATAATTTTTCTACACGAAATAATTTATGCATGAATCCACGATGACATGATAGTAGTGAACATGTAATAAATGGAATATTAGCGATGATTGAGGGATCTCGAGAAGTAGTGGAGAATGAGGGCTTTCATGGGATGCCACACGTGAAATGAGACATTAATGGATTTTTCCAAGCAGTGGGGAATGGTAAGGGATTAGTAAAAGCATGCATGACATGGCACTTGATGGAGCTAGAGAGTGGAGTGGCAATGTGAAATTGGAGAGGGGTGGTTCCCTGTAGGGTAATTCATTGGGGAATGTATTTTCATAAATTTTTCTCGTGAAACAACACTCGATAGTACATGGCCATGGTGGGAGTGGTTTCATAGTAGTAGGAGGCGGTGTGTAGTGAGTGGTGGTGGATGTCTGGGGTGGCAGTGAGCAGTGGTGCCTTCATTTGGTGGTGATGAGTGGAAAGTGTCAGTGCATGCATGTGGGGATATCCAAAGGATGATCATTGTTGCATTAATGGTGTTCTGGTGAGAATTGGAGAAAGCATGGGGTGGTGGTGAGTGATGGTCGACGGTGCATGCATAGGGTGTTGGTGAGCGATGGTCGATGGTGAATGCATACGGTGGTGGCAAGAGGGAAGCATCGATGAATTCTTGGAGTGGTTGTGAGCGGATGTTGGTGGCCAAAGCATCAGGTGGTGGTGAGCAAAGAGCGACGATGCATGCCAAGAGTGATGACATGTTGTGAGCGGCGGTGCGTGAATAGGGTGGAGGGAAAGCCTACAGGCTTTCTTTTTACACAAAACCCATTAAAAGAGTCATAAAAATTCAAAATGCTAATTGAGATTTCCTCAAAATTTCATAAATAAATATAAAATATAAAACCAACATCTTTATACTCTTTGTAAAACAATTTGTATTCTTATCATCATAAATTCACACATTTAATTAAAACATTGAAATTCAAGAGTGTTAACATTAAAAGTCATCCAAAAATAAATGGTCTTTGAATAAAACGTTTCAATTTATATTTTTCTGTCAAATACCCCCACACATAAACCATGTTTTTCGTTAAGAATAAAATATCAACATGAAGTTAGAGAGGGACCCATTTTTTTGAATATTAAAATTTCAATGAAATAAAATCAAATGATTATACATTTTAAATAAAATACCCAAAATTCACAAAAAATATCAATTCAATTTACCATTTTTAGATGAAATATTCCCTTAATGTATTTTAGATTTTATATTTAAATAATGATGGATCTTATTCTTTCATTTATTTATTCCCCTCAGTTAATTATTATTAATCATTCTGACTCGTAATTTAACTCACCTGAATCATTTCAATCATATCTAAAGATAAAAATAAAGTATATATACACCCATATCATGATATATTTATCCTTATCCATAATCATGTAAAATAAATAATTTATAAAATTTGTAATGATATATTACACATAAACTCCGGTGGGCTTACAATTAAAGTTCAAATATCTCTAAGTCAAAAAGTTTATAAGAATTGATTTTAAAAAAATAATGCTATGGGAAGAATTTTAATAATTACATCATAAATCATGATATTAAAATTTAAAAAGTTTATTGAAATTATCCACATCAAATTTTATCAACTTCCATGATCCTCCAAAGTCAATGTTAGTATCAAGATCATATTAAGAATAACTAATTATTTGTAACCTATCTTAAATATTGTTTTCCATTTTTATACCACTTATTTACTTTTCTGATGAAACTGTTAATTGTTTATTTTCTATTTCAAATTTTATGCATAATACAAACCCCACATCCACCAGTTATCCATTTATGATAGATGTTATAGGTTATGTAATGGTAATTTTTTTATTTCCAAAATCATAAAATATTTTTAACATTTTGTTTCATTTTCATTTTTTAATATTCAAATTGGGAAAACATTAGAGTTCAATTAGTGATTAAAAAACCACCCACAATTCCCATAATAATATCCACCATGCATATTTATTACAATATAAATCATCCCAGATATTAAAATTATATTCAACCCCTAATTTAACTTTAATATAATATGCTCTAACGATGAGTTAGGTAGGAATGGATAATAATTACTTAAAACAAGGGTACCTCTTAACATGTTTATTCATTGTCTCTACAGGATAAAGAAGAATTATTGTATCGTTTTTATGTTTAGTATATGTATATTTTCATTGTATTCCTCCACATTTTTTAATGAATTTTTGGGAAAAAATATGAAAAGTTATAATTCATGATCGAGTAGGTTGTATGACCCGTGACCACTAATGAAATATGCTAAAGAATAAAATATAAAGAACATTGTCTAGAAATCATATCAGTTAAGGGAGACATGATTTGAAAAAATCACTCAAGTCATGATTAGTGATAATAAATAAATTCAAAAGAATTTGAAAATTTTAAATGCATGTAAAATAGTTGTGCAATTTTATTTACTAGAATAAATTAATTTCCTTAAATATTGATTCCTATTTTTAATATCCATGATTCACATTAATAATTTAGTATTTCATTTTACTCATTCAGTTTTATTAATATTGAAATCTAAAAGATGGTATAACAGGATTCATAAGAAACATATGTCTCCTAAATTATTCAGTTAAATGAATATTCTTGAATACGCATGGAATTTTTTACTTTAAGGCTCAAAACATGATTTCTAAAAAAATGTATAGAATTTATAAGATAAAAACTAAATGTGAAATCCAATTCCCATAAATATTGATCCTTCCCCATTATTGTGTGACGATGACATTGACCATTAAAATCCTATAAAATTTAATTTCACAAATGAGAATTAGTAGAATGACATTAAATCTCAAAAATAATAGGTTGGGGTGGACTGCATTATTCACTACATCAATGAAAAGAATGACATCTATATTCATTAAATGCAATTGATATGGATAAATAATTGTTTTTTCCACAAAGTGGGACCTGAATTTTGTCTTCCTATAGAGAGATTTACTAGCTGCAATCCTAAATCAGATGGTGGATGAAGCTACATTTTCTTGAACCACCGCATGTGGCTATTCACAACATTAACATTCTCCAAATTCTTGAGGAATGACACCTAGACAGAGTACACAAGATCCTCCCCCTTCACAATGATATATAATTTCATGGAGGGGTAGAAATAAGTATTAATTATCCTATTTCATGGTTACTACTATTAAAAAATATATATATTATTTCAGTTTTCAATTCATTGAGGTTTCATGTATTAAATGATCAAAGGGAGAATAATAATTTAATTATACATGAATAAATTTGGAATTAGAATTTATTATATAAAATTTATCCCATTCAAAATGAGTGGCATTTAGTCATATTTCCATAGGATCAGTTACATAGATATTTTGATGGGGATCCAAAAATGTATTTTATTGAATTAGGGTGCTACATGTGTTCCTCTACAGGTGCATGGCTAGGTTATTCATCCTCATATAAATAATAGAATATTTTTAATGAATCTAAAAATTCAAATCGGAGGGAGTGATGAACTAATTTTTTTCAAAAAATCTGAAGAGACGGATTATGATAAAATATATTCTCCCTGCCTTGGTTTAGATTCATCAAATTCTCCATTGTATGTTCCTCCCAAATAAGATTATGAGGTGATGGAGGTAGGTATTCGGGCTCCTATATCTGTCCTCCAAATTCAACAACTAGGGTGTTGTCTTCCTCTTCAAATGATGTATCTTCTTCTTTGCATCATATGGGGATATCTAGCATTTCCAAATATTCATTCCAAATGTTGTCATGTTATTCAAGATATCCATCATATATCTCGGTAGGACTATATTTATCCTTTACCATCTTATGTAAGTCAAGTGTCTCATATTTTCTAATAGGTTCATTCTCTGGTTCAGGTTCCTCTAATGATTCATAAAGGTATGAAATTATCCAATTAATTTTCATAGATATTATCCACATTTTCACCATTCTCTGGAGTATTGTACTTGTGTTTTGTATCATGGAACATTCTCTATGAAATATTCAATATATACTTCTTAAAACGTGTTAGAGGAAATAAGAAGAAATATTCTAGTTTTTTGGCCACATCTTAATAGAATAATGGGATGTACTCCCATAATTCAATGAATTATCTAGTAAATCATTCTACCACTAGTTTCATGAGCTATGCATGAGTTCCTGGATGAGGTCCTTCAATTCCAACTATTTTTGAATTTACATCTAATCACCCCTGATTTCTCTTGGCCATACTACAACAGCATCATCTATAGACTATGGTTATTCAGCTGATAACTCATTCACCTGATATTAATTGTTCCATTATTTGAACAAATTATCATATGAAAACTTCATGGATTATTTATTTTTTAATGAATGAAATAAAATATATATAAATTGTGAAAGTAGAAAAAGTAAACAAAAAATATGATTGGATCCCTGGAAAAAACACTAGTTTTGAAAAAATCTTATCATGGGGTATATAAAATGAAATATTTTATTTTACCAATTATAGAATAGTGGAGAACAATGGTCATCTCACTGAAGGATCCTTTCAGTTTTGTTCACATACTTCTTCCAAATCAACTAAACTATTTATTTTTATAGATTTGAATAATTTATGAAAACAATAACAATGTTTTTAAATTTTTGGGTAATTTAATAATGAAATAAAATATGGAAATGTAAACTAATATGAAATTGTAAATAGGATGAGTTAAGGAAGAATGTAATTATCATTGGGGTTTTATTTAATGATCAATCATGATTTTCCATTAATATTAGGGATTTGGATTGATATATCAATCCTAAAATCTCATATTTTTATTGATATTATTTATTTAGAAAATTTATAATCTTTATGGTTCTAATAAATCATAATTTTACATCCTTATAAAATAAAAATTGAAAACAAACCTTGGTATAGGGTGTTCCATCATCCCAGAACAAGATCTATCAAGGCAATCATATATTGATTATAATAACTCCAACCTATGAAGAAATAATAATATAGAAAGTTAAATGTGATTAAATAAAATAATAGATATAGATTTAAAACCTGTTCATTAGGGGAAGTGACCAAATCTGTGTCATTAAACTCAGACATGATGGTTATTGAATTTATTCTACAAAATTAAAATTAAAATTTAAAAACAATTCATGAAAATGTTGATCTACCCCCCCCCTGAATGAATCATCGAGATTATCCTCTCGTATTCAAGAGTAATATATGACATGGTAGAGTGGTTGGAAGAGAAGAAGAATAAATATAATTGAATAAAATAAATAAAATAAAAAAACATTGGTGACAATATAATAAAATATTAATGTAAAATATAAGTGAGATGAAAGAGAGAGAGAGAAAAAACTTAAAAAAAATTTAATATATCTATATAAATTATAAATAATTTTACAACAATGACAATATTAATTATTATTATTATGATTATTAAATAGAAAAGAAGTGTTTTTTTTAAATAATTTGGGGAATGGAAATAAGAAATGGAAATAAATTTAAAAATAATAATTTTAAAATTAAATGGGTAATTATAATAATAATAATTATTATTATATTATTAATACCAATACAAGAAATAATAACATTTATAAGAGAATGTTTAACGATGAATAAAATAGATGGTGAAACAATTCAAAAAAATTAATTAATTTATTTGTTTTAGAATAATTGAAAAATATAATTACAATTGAAAATAATAATAATAAAATTAAACATTAATATATTTATTGAAAATAGAAAATTAAAGAAAAGACAGAAGTAATGAGGGATAAATAAGATGGTGCAGTGTGACTTATCGGTGGATATATCATCCTCGAAGGTTGAATGATGGTATAGGGTAGAGGTAAGGCTCCTTTATATAGGAATGGGGGGAGTGGCTTAAAATTAATTGAATTCATGTATCCCTAATATCAAGGGGTGAATCATCCAAAATTTAAATCACCAATAGACCTATTGTTAATAAATATTTTCTGACGAATGAATGTAGATTTATATCAATAGATAGACTTTAGTAAATTAATCTTCAATTTTGTGGAATTCACGCACCCTTCCATGATGAGGTGGCAACAGTAATCCGCTCACCGGTGGGAGAGTAGTGATTAAAAGTGTATGTCAAATAGTGACAGAGAACGAGGCTCATCGTGGGATGTTCCACAAGATAATTTGTAGAAATGGAGTTGCCCATACTGTAGACAATGGCAGGCCACTGGTGTCTGCATGCATGTAGTAGTGCTCGACTAGGGTGTAGAGTAGAGGTGTGATGTTGGAATATATCGGGGAGGATCCTAGGATAGTGATCCACATAGGCATAAAAGTCAGAAAATGGAGGCCCAAACAACATAACATATATGTTTGTGGCTATGGAAGATGTTTTTTGGTATGGTAAAAGATGTTAGTGTGCAGCAAGTGGTGATGCATGAATCAGGTGATGGCGAGTGGTGGTGAATTCATGTGGTGGATGTGTGTGCAGATGCATTCATTGGGTTTTGGAAAGTAGTGACTGGCGTTTCATGCCTAAGGTGATGGCGTGTGACGAGCAGCTGTTTATGCATGGGGTAGCGGCAATTGGCCAGTGAAAAGTTATGGTGCATTAATGGAGTGGTGGCCAGAGGTGAGTGAAAGTTCTTGCATGTGGTAGAGGTGAGTTGAGATACATGAATTGGGTGGTGGGGAGTGGAGAGAAGTGGTGCATGCATTGGGTAGTTTTGAGAATCTATAGATGAATGACATGGACGCGAGCGTCGAGCAGCGGTGCATGCATGGGGTGAAAGTGAGAGATGACTGGAGGTGCATTTATGGGCTAGAGGCCAATCGTTAGAGGTGGTGAATTCTTCAGGTGGATGTGAGGAGGATGTAGTTGTGCATGACTTGGGTGATAGAGAGTGGTGGGTGATTTTGAATGGATGGGATGGTGGTCCCGCCTATGGGGAAATTTTTTAGACAAAAAATCATTTAGAGAGTAATAAAAACTCAAAACGATAACCAATATGTCATAAAAAATTCATAAATAAATTCCAAATATAAAATAAATATATTTTTACACATCGTAAAATTCTATTAATTCCTATCAACATAAACTTCCACATTTAATAAAATATTATTTTCAAGGGATTATACTTTTAAAGTCACCTCTAATAGATTTTAATTTGAATAAAACATTGCACATTTTTACATATCTCAGTTACCAATATATTAAGGGTTTATGATTTATTCTCATTTTATTCATGATTTTTTAAACATTAATCTCTATTATGTTAAACCATTTTATAATTTTCAAATAAAACCATCTATGTATTTTAAATTATATATTTTCAAGTTATTTTTCATGTAGTATTTCTCTTTTCATCTCTTTAGTATTTAATAAGATTGTGAAAATATTGTTTAAAAATAATACATAATTTCACTACAATCAAAAAAACATTTCCATCGAAATCCATGATATAAAAAACATGTTTTAATTTACTTAAATACTAATCAATAATTTATTAGATAAATCAAGACCTATGTTTTACTTTTAATAAAATTTATCCAATGGAGTACTCTCGTATTTTTTTGAATGATGAACTTTATTAATTTTCACATATAATTTGAATGCAAGGTATTTATTAAAATTAAACATCATGTAAAGGATTATAATTCATCAATTACAAGATATATTATATTAAAAGTATAAATAAATTTTTTAATAAATGGTATCCTCACTATATTTATTGAATTTTAGTCCTTCAAATGTTATTTTAAGTACGGAATATTTCATTAACTAAAGAATGTTTTATTTATATATTTAACTGTATTTCAATTCATCAATGAAACCATTCATTAAATACAATAACATTTATAACTAGTATTTATTTTTCTCTAACATATAAACATTTATCACACTCCCTTGATTTTATTGGTAATACTTTCCATATTATCACTTCTCAAATTCCTTACTGAAGAAATATCTTTTGAATATGAAATGATGTAAGATTATAAAACCTATTTAAATTCCCTTCGTAATTAATATGTTTATGTATAATGGTCTGTTTATTTATAGAACACATATTCTTATAAATTATATAAATTTTACTAGAGGAAAAAAATTATATATCCCACTTATTAATTGGATTATTTTTTAGTGTCATAAGATTTTATGTATGGGATTTTGGAGTGAACCTACTCCATTATGGGTTTTTTCCACTGTGTGATGTTTTTTCAGTAGTTTCCCTTTACTTATGCTTATTTAATGATTTACATTGCTATAAAATTTCTTATAGTTTCATGATATTATGATTCCATGTTATGTATGTTATTATTACATTATATTACTTTTTTTCCTTGTCTTTTATGATATCATGATATTCCATGACTCACATGTTGGGATTCATTGTTTTTTTATTTCCATAAAGTCCATTTTAGATCACCCTTCTTAAATTTTTATTCATAATGTTATTTGATACAATTCATGGAGGTAAAATAGATATTGTTGGTAATTATAGAGAATACTGTTATCTAATCTAGTATTAATGACAATGTATTGAATATTATCTGTCTAGTACGCTTAATAATTCCCATAAAAAAAATAGGTGGTCTAGATGGGTTTAAATTGTCAATTGGTGCAATATTCATTTCTTCCATCATATAAAATCACACTTTTCCACAACACATGTTATTTTTGTATGTAAATATAAACAAAAGAATTTTAATAGAAACAAAATTTTCTTACTGAAATAAATAATCCATGTAAAACAAATTAGTAGAAGCCTTGAGGATACAAGACATGAACTAATTTTTCCTCATTATTTCATTTTATTAATTTCTTTTTATTTATTTGTGTGACCAATAGTTGTGATAATGATTGAGGGATTTTGAGAATATTAAGACAGTGTTGTTGATCATTGTATCGAGGGATATCAATTTTTTGAAAGATATAGGTTCCAATTACCTTCTTAATCAAGGGATTTCAAGGATATGAAGATATAAGTGTTGATCATCACATCAAGGGCTTACCCGGGTGGTGGTAAGACATAACTATAATCCTAGGAGAAAGGATACCCTAATCATTGAGATAAAATAATTGAAATATATTTTTTATTCTATTACCTTTGTAATAAAATGGAAATCATTTTGTTTCTTCATTCGATTTAAATTGTTTTCCGTTGTAATTGTTTCAATTACAAAATATTCATTACGAATTGAATCAAAATATTCTAACATTGTTTGATAGAATCATTTACATATGTTTTACTCTGATAAATGTATTAAATTAAAATATTTTTTTAATCACTGATCATATCATATCCATCACATGCAGGACCCATATGGTAATCTGTATTTGTTGGTAATTGTATTAGTTAAAGACCACTTAAACTATGTTCATTCTTAAGAGTTCACATAAAATGTTTTTAAAAATTCAATTCACCCCCAATTGTTTTGTTCCTTCTCATTAACACATACATCTATATTTCTATCCAAAATCTAAACCCTTTCACATGGTATAGAATATTGAGACCTTCTTACTAACTTTTATATAGATATTTAGTATATTTATGTTATTGATAAAATATGGGTGTCATGGGATATATAGAAGACAAAAATTCTAATTTTCATAATGTTCTTGAAAAAAAATCTCAAAATCCACAAAAGAGGATAGATTCAAGAATGTCCACAACATCATGAATGGTTGTACCTCACGGAAGACCCCAGTGACTTCCATTATTTATTGAATCATCTGTGAAGTTTAAATATCATTTATTGTGATATGTTTCACAAAACACTCTGACTACATAGAGATATGACATTATAATTCATGTAATGTTACTATAGTTTGTAAAACCCCATCTATTTTTAAAACCATATCATTCCCTCATGCGGACCAATAAATTCCACCCTATTTTATAAACAATCACAGTTTGAACTTCCATCTTCCAAGAAAAGAAATGGATTCTTGATACATTGAAGACTCGTGAGTGAGAGAGATTATGGGTTTCATAAAAATGCTATATTTAATTAAAAAACCTCTTATGGGTTTCTGATAACCTCGTACCAAGTTGGAGATTTCGTTCATTATGGTACATTGACATTTCATATTAAAAAATCATGTTTTCACACTTAGGGATTTATAAGATAATTATACATCATGAAACCAACCACAATTGAAAAAATACATTACTCCATGCTAAAGTAACCCCATTTCATGAAACATACATTATCCTAACACCCCTGACCTTTTTTTGACACTCGGCCTTCATGAAGCCAAAAATATTTTATGAATCCGTAAATTTTATGAAACACATATTCCAAGACTCTAAATAGTTCCTAAATTCAGTAAATTACCTTTCATAATAGTTTGGGGTCCCTGTCCCCTATTTTCATCCCTGATAGATTCCACTGCACCCCAAATCTTTTTCTATATAGTAAAAACATCTCTCACCGAGTCTCTTAAGTATAGGTACCATAATTAAATTTTCTCCAAATCATAAGAACTATAAAACTGGGACCTCGTATTGAGAATCCACCAAAATGTTGTCTACACCATGACCCTCAGAGAGGCAAATGTGTAGTGAAAACATTTTCTTTAAATGATGCGTTTGTGAGGAAAATAGTTTAACGTTATTGGTACAAAATAATTAACAATGATATCCCATAACAATGGCAAGCCCCACCCCCCATGGGTGTGTAAACCCAATCACTTTAAAATCTACATGATGTTAATGTATTTAGATCCATCTCTTAGACACTTGATGATAATACAAACAACAATGTCATTAATAAATTTCGTTACCCAATTTCATTAACATATAATTCTATGACAACCCTGCTTTTGATTACAACTTAAACATGCTTTATTACATAAAACATCACTTGATACAACGAAGAACATCGAGAGGTTTAGTTTATTTGGGGCTTAGTATCATTACATAAAAACTTTAAACTTGAAATACAACATCCTTATTGAAAACATCCTTTACATGACCACTACATTCCTTCGTACTTAGCATTGCATGGGATAACCTGAGGACATGCATAAGAAAAGGGTTAGCTATAAAGCCTAGTAAGGGAGTACATAATGAATAACATGAGGAGTACAATACATGTTAGGCAATAGGCATATCAATAGAGCATAAGAGATACATGAACATAAAGGCATGATAAAGCATGATAATCATAACATGGAAATGTGGCAACAACACTTAACATTGAATTAGCATGAGCCAAGGCTCATTGCACATGGAGCATGAGTAAACCCTCATTGCACTTGAAGCACGAGTAAACCCTCGTTGCACTTGAATTATCATGAGTAAACAATCATTGCACATGACGTATCATGATACTATACTTTACCCAATGCATTGGAGCGCTATAAAGGGCGCACCCTTCTTAAACATTTCATTTCATGCATAAGTGTGCCACATGGATCATAAAACATGGATTCATAAAACATAATCATTTCTTCCACGATAAAGGAATGTGGAATTCATACATGAAACTTTACAATCAATAAGTATATGTGCATAAAGATGAATACCCTTGATGGAGAAATGGGCATGGTATTCACTACACAAAGACATTGGCTTAGAAAATCGGTGCGATTTCGGCAGCGTAACGCCGTGACATAAGAATTCATAAAAAATGTTGATGAGATAGAAAGGGGTTCCTCATCATATTTACATGTAATGGACAGTAAGAAGATCATATATATACATGTCCCAACAATAGAAATGGAATTTATATTCATGATACAAAAGTATTGCTTGAATGTAAAAGAAGAGAGAGAAGTTCCTTTCGGAATTTCGGCATAGTAACAGGTGTACATGGGAGGCATTTAATGAGAGAGAAAGGGTTCTCCCATCAATCAAACAATAAGAGGGCAGTATTGGGGAGGTGCGAAACCATACCCCAAAATTCATATTTGAAATAAAAAGGGAAATACAACTTAAAGAAAATTGACAAAAAAAAAGAGAAAGGAAGAAAACCCCTTACTTGGAAGTGTGCTTCCAAAGGCTAGAGAGAGGCTTGTGAAAGGCTTCTTGGGAGCTTGGGGCACCTTGAGAGGATTCTAGAGAGAGTAGGGCAGAGGTTGGACGAACTTCAAGGGATTTGGGTGAGGAGGAAGTGGGAGCTTGGGTGGGTTTATATAGGAAAGGTGAGAGAATTCTTTATTATTTAGGTTTGGGACCCCTTATATTAAAATAATCCAAACCACAAACCATCCCATAGTATTTTCCCATGGTTTCTGGAAAAGGAAATAGGAAAACAATATTTTACAAGTCTAAGGTCCGAACGTATTAAAAAATTAGGGTTGCTTATGTGGAGGTGAGTCACACTCCCATGGAAATTAATTTAAAAAGGCAAAGTGTTGAATAAGTCTTGAGGGCTCCATTAATGCTTTGAAAAGTGAGTCAAACAAACCCAAAACCTCATTATTTTAATGATAAAACACATATTGGCCGAACATAAGGATTATGGTATTTTATTACATCACCATTGGGTCATTATGATGTCATAAAACACATTATATATTTAAATGGTATTTAATTTTTACCCAAAAATTTGACTGTCTCAGAAAATTATGAAAAATTCACCGTTGGATAATTTCGACGTCCTGATTCCAAAAATAATATTTATTTTAACTAAATAATTTTTTAAATATGTGAATTTTCACTTTTAAAATAAAAACCGACATTTATAAAAAATTCACGGGTTTTGAGAGAAATGGCTTTCAAACCTTAATAAAAATTTTAATTGCATTCATAAAATTATAAGATCATTTATATTTAATAAAAAATAATTTAATATTAATAATAATATTTTATAAAAATATTATTTAATTCAAAAATCCTTTAATTTTAGAAAATATAATTCTTAATTAAATAATAACTAAAAACATCATTTGTACTTTAAAAACTAATTACAATGCATCAAAAATGACTAGAAATTATATTCATTATTATATAAAAAAATAATATACATGAACATGGTGCTACTTATTTGTTACATAACCCCTTAAAATAGCCGCATAAGACCTAAGGGTATGTTGTGCGATGGTGACAGACTCTTGGGGTTGCTCGGATAACATCGCTCGAGTGGTAATCTCTATCAACTTCCATTTTTCCCGTAGACGATCACGTTCGAGCTTGACTTGATGAAGCTCAGCTTGGGCTTGGTCAAGGGCAAAGCCCAAAGACGCCACCTCTTTTCCAAGCTCCGACAAATGGGCTTCGTAAGGGGAAATTCTACTGGATGAGGCCATCACTTCCTTTGTCTGAGTAGAAAATTGGTTCGTTAAAGCCTTATATTTAAACTACACAGATGATCACTGTTCAACAGCTATAAAAGTAACGGTCACAAATCTTAAAGTAAAACTAAAAAAATTTTGATATCTTATAAAAACATTTTTCATAATGAAACATTTAACTGGATCAAGAGGGATTTTCCATTAATGAAACTTCGGGTCGTTACAACATTCCCCCCTTAAGAAATTTCTCCCTCGAAATTTTTCCTTTTCCCACACTAAAACAAATGTGGGTAACTTAGCTTCATCATATCCTCTGACTCCCAAGTTGCTTCTTCAAACTTGTGGTTTCTCCACAACACCTTGACGAGGGGCATTGTCTTATTTCGTAGAACTTTTTCTCTACGATCCAAGATCTTCACTGGTTGCTCCTCATAAGAAAGATCGTCTTCTAATTGTACCACCTCAGAAGAGAGTACATGTGAAGGGTCTGGTATGTACTTCCTTAAGAGGGATACATGGAAGACATCATGCACCTTGGCCATAGTAGGTGGAAGTGCTAGTCGATAGGCCACAGCCCCAACACGATCAAGAATCTCGAAGGGGCCGATGTACCTTGGACTTAACTTCCCTTTCTTTCCAAACCTCATGACCTTCTTCCACGGAGATATGCGTAAAAACACCATGTCTCCGACTATAAACTCAAGGTCTCGTCGACGATTATCTGCATAACTCTTCTGTCGACTTTGGGCTGCCTTGATATGCTGCTGAATGGTTTTCACCTTCTCCACCATTTCTTCGACCATTTCTGGTCCAAGCAGCTTACGTTCACCGACCTCATCCCAACATGTCGGTGTTCTACACCTTTTCCCATACATGGCTTCATATGGTGCCATTTGAATGCTCGAGTGGAAACTATTATTATAAGAGAACTCAACTAGAGGAAGATGTTGATCCCATCCTCCTTTAAAGTCCATTGAGCACGCTCTCAACATATCCTCAAGTGTTTGGATAGTCCACTTGGATTGGCCATCAGTTTGAGGATGATAGGCCATACTGAAGTTTAGTTCAGTATTCAGAGTATGTTGAAGACTCTTCCAAAACTTAGAGGTAAATCTTGGATCTCGGTCAGACACAATAGATAGTGGTACTCCATGCAACCGTACCACTTCCCTGATATATATATGTGCCAGTTGATCCAAAGAGAAATCCTCTCGAATAGCAATGAATTGTGCAGTCATTGTAAGACGATCCACAATAACCCATATTGCATTGTTGCTTTTGGATGTCCTTGGAAGTCCAGTGACGAAGTCCATGGTGATGTTCTCCCATTTCCATTCTGGTATGGGCAATGGTTGCATCATCCCCTTAGACTTCTGCCTCTCTGCCTTCACTTGCTGACACACCAGGCACTTTGATGTATATTCGGCGATCTCCTTCTTCATATTATCCCACCAAAAGTTTTCTCGGAGATCTCGATACATCTTTGTGCTCCCTGGGTGAATAGAGAAATTTGAACTATGTGCATCATCCCAAAGTTCCTTCTTCAGCTCCGAACTTGATGGGACACATAGTCTTTTCCCAAACCGCACAATTCCTTCTTCATTAACATTAAACTCTGAGGATTTTCCCTTTTTGATAGCTTCCACTTTTTCTTGGATTCCTGCATCATCCTTTTGAGCATCCTTTATCCTTTCCAAAAGAGATGGTTGAGAAATCATTTGTGAAAGGATTGATGATGTTCCCTTCTTTATGATTCCCACGTCCATCTTCATCAAGTCTAAGAAGATTGGATCCTTCTCAATTCTCATCATTGATAGAATTGCTGGATCCTTTCTACTTAGGGAATCTGCCACCTTGTTCGCCTTCCCAAGGTGGTAATGTATTGAACAGTCATAATCCTTTATGAGCTCTATCCATCTTCTCTGGCACATATTAAGCTCTTTCTGTGTGAATATATATTTAAGACTCTTGTGGTCAGTATATATCTCACATTTCTCTCCATAGAGATAATGCCGCCAGATTTTCAAGGCAAAGATCACCGCCGCCAACTCCAGATCATGCGTTGGATAGTTTCGCTCATGGATTTTCAACTGTCTTAAGGCATAGGATATCACTTTATCATTCTGCATCAGCACACATCCTAAGCCCTTCTTCGAAGAATCACTGAATACCACAAAAGCTCCCCACTTGTGGGTAAAGTGAGCACAGGTGCAGTGATAAGCCTCCTTTTCAACTCCTTGAAGCTTTCTTCGCATTCATCACTCCAAGAAAACTTTAATCCCTTTCCAGTTAGCTTGGTAAGATGGTTGGACAATCGTGAGAAGTTTCTCACAAATCGTCGATAATATCCAGCTAACCCCAAGAAGCTACGAATATCAGTTACCGATGTTGGGCTCGGCCATCCCTCAATTGCATCTGTTTTGGAGGGGTCCACAGATATCCCATTTCTTGTGATGATATGGCCCAAGAATGAGAACTCCTTCAACCAGAACTCACACTTGCTGTACATGGCATAGAGCTTCTCCTTGCGCAAAGTCTCCAGTACAGTTCTTAAATGCTCCTCATGGTCCTCCTTGGTTTTGGAGTATATTAGAATATCATCTATAAAGACTACAACAAATTTATCTAGGTAATCTCTAAAGACTCTATTCATCAAGTCCATGAATATTTCCGGAGCATTGGTGAGTCCAAAAGGCATTACTATGAATTCATAGTGCTCGTACCTTGTGCGAAAAGCAGTCTTGGGGATATCTTCCTTCTTCACCCTTACTTGATAATATCCCGACCGCAAGTCGACCTTGGAGAAGTATTGTGCTCCACACAGCTGATCAAACAAGTCATCGATTCTTGGGAGAGGATACTTTTTCTTTATCGTGATTTTTTTAAGTTCACGATAATCGATGCAAAGCCGCATTTACCCATCCTTCTTCTTGACGAAGAGGACTGGTGCACCCCATGGTGATGCACTTGGGCGTATAAACCCTTTATCCAGATTCTCCTGTAGTTGTTTCTTCAGCTCTTCAAGCTCAACAACAGCAATTCTATATGGAGTCTTGGATATTGGTAGCGCCCCAGGTATAAGTTCAATTGAGAACTCAACATCTCTTCTCGGAGGAAGACCAGGAAGTTCCTTGAGAAATACTTCAGCGAATTCCCTCACAATAGGCATTTCTTCAAGGGTGGTTTCTTCCTTGGACTCAATCATCTGAGCCAGATATGCATGCTCATAAGGCAGTAATATCCATGCTTGAGATGATGGAGCTAAAGGAGATTCATCTTCCTCCTAACACTTGTAAAGAATCGGGGGTCGATTCTCCATATGGAGTGTGATTTCCCTCTCCCGACAATTTATGTTGGCTCTATATAAGGAAAGCCAATCCATGCCAAGAATTGAATCAAATTCCACCGAAGGGAGTATGACGAGGTTCGCCGGGAAATTCAATCCACAGATTATAACAGGGGAGGACTTATACTCATGGGATGCAATGATTTCCCCATTTTCCGTACTCACCGACATCTTTACTTCCATGATTTGTGGTGGTGCATGGATTATTCTACTAAACTTTTGAGATATAAAACAATGCGTAGAACCTGAATAAAAAAGTACGTTCTCTATTCTTGAATGAATAACTAGCGTACCTGTCACCACTTCGTTGTCGGGGTTCACTTCGGCAGAAGTGATGGAAAAAGCTCTTCCTTGCTGTCTTGGAGGTTGTTGATTGCCTCCAATAACCCTTGGATTAGGGCACTGATTCGCACAATGACCCGGTTCTTTGCATTTGAAGCATTGAACAACGCGTTGAGGTTTTAACAGAGCATTCCTTCCCTCCGTCTCAGCCGCGGGTCCTTCTTGCTGACAGTTAACAGCTAGGTGCCCTTCTCTTCCACACTTGAAGCATTTTCTTGTCCCCCTAAGGCAATTTCCAGGGTGCTTTTTTCCACACTTTTGGCAAGTGGGGTGCTGGAATTTCTTAGCGCCGTTGGATTTATCCATCAGACCACCAGCATTGAAGTCCACCTTCCGCTTCTTGTCCCCATGATACCCCTGTGATTCTCCAATCTCCATTTCAACCTTGAGGGCACATCGGACAATTTCCTCATAGCTGTCGAAGTCACGGATCGCTAATGCTTTCCGCAAGCTAGGCTTCAGCCCACCAAAGAAGCGGTCAACCTTGCATTCGGGGGTAACGACAAAGCCGGAAGCGTATCGTGCAAGCCTGGTGAAGTTTTCCTCGTACGCTCCCACAGATTCCTCATCTTTCTGCTTGAGGGAAAGGAAGTCCCTTTCCATCTTAAGACGGAGGGTGCATGGAAAATATTTATCGAAAAACATCTTCCAGAATACCTTCCATTCCAAAGCCTCGATCTCCTCCTCAGGCTTCGTATTTTTTATCAACGTCCACCATTGATCAGCTTCACCCTCCATACGATAAGCCGCCAGGAGAACCTTCTCTTTTTCAGAGCATTGGAGGATGGAGAATATCTTTTCAATGGAGTTGATCCATTGTTCAGCAATCGTGGGATCGGATGATCCACTAAAAGTATGAGGCCTTTGTCTCATGAAGCTTTCAATAGCGACTTGTTCTTTCTTGGGGGGGTGGAACGTTCCTCTTGACCAGTGTTTCTATTCAAAACTTCAGTTAGCTGAGAGAGAAGCTTGACAAAGTTCGCGATTCCCGCTCCCATTGGATTGGGCATCTCATAAGTACAATCATCACACTGATCTTCAAAACGGTTGTTAGCCCGAGTTCTCCTATTACCGGCCATTGGCTGGAATAAAAGGAAAGTTAGGGGTAACACATAAAGGGTATTCCAAAGACAGAATTTGATGACTTAAAAATAAACTTTAATCTCTTTAACTCATGAGTCTATAGGATTCAATCCAGGCTTTTCATGATCTTCCTTCTAACATATATTCTTAGGGGCATTTTTCCCTTAATAAGGGTTCATACTAAGATTGTGAATTTATCAAAACATATCCCCCGGGAGTGTCGTAACCAAGAGTGCAGCAAGGCCCGTTGTCGTGCACCAGTTCCCGTTCGAGTCTAGCTCAAAGCGGTGTTTTCGGGTTTTACCCCTAGGATACATCTGTGCCAGAGCCGCCTCTACCTGCTCGTATCCAGACAGGGATGTATTTGTTTGATAAAACACTTACTTAGTATTTACCAAAACTTAGGGATGTTTTTATTATGCTTAGTCTTGTATCTAAGGCTTTACTAGGGTTTCCTAATCCCAAAAATAACTAAACCTATCCTCTGATACCAACTATAACAACCCTGCTTATGATTACAACTTAAACATGCTTTATTACATAAAACTTCACTTGATACAACAAAGAAGATCGAGAGGTTTAGTGTCTTTGGGGCATAGGATCATTACATAAAAACTTTAAAGTTGAAATACAACATCCTTTTGAAAACTTCCTTTACATGACCACTACATTCCTTCGTACTTAGCATTGCATGAGATAACCTGAGGACATGCATAAGAAAAGGGTGAGCTATAAAGCCCAGTAAGGGAGTACATAATGAATAACAGGAGGAGTAAAATACATGTTAGTCAATAGGCATATCAATAGAGCATAAGAGAGACATGAACATAAAGGCATGATAAAGCATGATAATCATAACATGGAAATGTGTCAACAACACTTAACATTGAATTAGCATGAGCCAAGGCTCATTGCAAATGGAGCATGAGTAAACCCTCATTGCACTTGAAGCACGAGTAAACCCTCGTTTCACTTGAATTAGCATGAGTAAACACTCATTGCACATGAAGTATCATGATACTATACTTTACCCAATGCATTGGAGCGCTATAAAGGGCGCACCGTTCTTAATCATTTCATTTCATGCATAAGTGTGCCACATGGATCAAAAACATGGATTCATAAAACATAATCATTTCTTCCACGATAAAGGAATGTGGAATTAATACATGAAACTTTACAATTAATAAGTATATGTGCATAAAGGTGAATACCCTTGATGGAGAAATGGGCATGGTATTCACTACACAAAGACATTGGCTTAGAAAATCGGTGCGATTTCGGCAGCGTAACGGCGTGACATAAGAATTCATAAAAAAAGGTTGATGAGAGAGAAAGGGGTTCCTCATCATATTTACATGTAATGGAAAGTAAGGAGATCATATATATACATGTCCCAACAATATAAATGGAATTTAGATTCATGATACAAAAGTATTGCTTGAATGTAAAAGAAGAGAGAGAAGTTCCTTTCGGAATTTCGGCATAGTAACGGGTGTACATGGGAGGCATTTAATGAGAGAGAAAGGGTTCTCCCATCATTAAAACAATAAGAGGGCAGTATTGGGGAGGTGCGAAACCATACCCTAACATTCATAATTGAAATAAAAAGGGAAATACAACTTAAAGAAAATTGACAAAAAAAAGAGAAAGGAAGAAAACCCCTTACTTGGAAGTGTGCTTCCAAAGGCTAGAGAGAGGCTTGTGAAAGGCTTCTTGGGAGCTTGGGGCACCTTGAGAGGATTATAGAGAGAGTAGGGCAGAGGTTGGACGATCTTAAAGGGCTTTGGGTGAGGAGGAAGTGGGAGCTTGGGTGGGTTTATATAGGAAAGGTGAGAGAATTCTTTATTATTTAGGTTTGGGACCCCTTATATTAAAATAATCCAAACCACAAACCATCCCATGGTATTTGACCATGGTTTCTGGAAAAGGAAAGAGGAAAACAATATTTTACAAGTCCAAGGTCCGAACTTATTAAAAAATTAGGGTTGCTTATGTGGAGGTGAGTCACACTCCAATGGAAATTAATTTAAAAAGGCAAAGTGTTGAATAAGTCTTGAGGGCTCCATTAATGCTTTGAAAAGTGAGTCAAAAAAACCCAAAACCTCATTATTTTAATGATAAAGCACATATTGGCCGAACATACGGATTATGGTATTTTATTACATCACCATTGGGTCATTATGATGTCATAAAACACATTATATATTTAAATGGTATTTAATTTTTACCCAAAAATTTGACTGTCTCAGAAAATTATGAAAAATTTACCGTTGGATAATTTCGACGTCCTGATTCCAAAAATAATATTTATTTTAACTAAATAATTTTCTAAATACGTGAATTTTAACTTTTAAAATAAAAACCGACATTTATAAAAAATTCACGGGTTTTGAGAGAAATGGCTTTCAAACCTTAATAAAAATTTTAATTACATTTATAAAATTATAAGATCATTTATATTTAATAAAAAATAATTTAATATTAATAATAATATTTTACTAAAATATTATTTAATTCAAAAATCCTTTAATTTAATAAAATATAATTCTTAATTAAATAATAACTGAAAACATCATTTGTACTTTAAAAACTAATTACAATGCATCAAAAATGACTAGAAATTATATTCATTATTATATAAATAAATAATGTACATGAACATGGTGCTACTTATTTGTTACATAACCCCTTAAAATATCCGCATAAGACCTAAGGGTAAGGTGTGCGATGGTGAAAGACTCTTGGGGTTGCTCGGATAACATCGCTCGAGTGGTAATCTCTATCAACTTCCATTTTTCCCGTAGACGATCACGTTCGAGCTTGACTTGATGAAGCTCAGCTTGGGCTTGGTCAAGGGCAAAGCCCAAAGACGCCACCTCTTTTCCGAGCTCCGACAAATGGGCTTCGTAAGGGGCAATTCTACTAGATGAGGCCATCGCTTCCTTTGTCTGAGTAGAAAATTGGTTCGTTAAAGCCTTATATTTAAACTACCAAGATGATCACTGTTCAACGACTATAAAATTAATGGTCACAAATCGTAAAGTAAAACTAAAAAATTTTTGATGTCTTATAAAAACATTTTTCATAAAGAAACATTTAACTGGATCAAGAGGGATTTTCCATTAATGAAACTTCGGGTCGTTACAAATTCCCCATGTATGATCATCCTTAGATGGCACTCCAATCCATAACAAGGGATTAAACACCCCCAATTGAAAGATTCTATGTGTCATCCCCATAATTTCCTCCCCTTCAATGGTATGAGACTCATTCCAGGGGAGGATTTAGTGTATAACTCCCACAACATGACTCATTGATGCTCTTATTGAGACATGAGCATCTTTAACACATTATTTTAAATAGTATATACATATCCCATCACAAGAGCTTAAATTGTAGCATCGAACTACGTGTGCATTGATCCTTGTAACATAAATAGGTCATATAGGACAACACCCTGAGTGTGAATTCTGAAAACATCTTTCTGTGAAATCATTCTCCCATTGGAGATATATTTCGAGAAATCCCCGCATGAAATATTCTTCCAAAGTTGTACACACCATCAATTTTCATTTTATATCATTCCCCCTTTGTGGGGAACACTTTAATAAATCCTAGGGTAAAATTTCCCACCATTGGGGGAAAAACTAAAACATAAATGTGTGAAATCATCCAATTTTGGGACACACTCAACCCCATGGGTAAAATAATCACTCGTTGTGGGGGGGGGGGGCAATGATCAACTTTTCATTTATAAATCATCCCCCAATGGGAGACAGTTAAAAATAAATGACTGAAACCACATTCTTGGGGGGACAACCTAAACTATTAATGTGTAAAAATCCCACACCATGGGGAGAAACTAAAAATTCCAATTGTGATATCATCCCCCATGAGGGGACACACTCCATTTTTCAAGTGTGAAATATTACACCCTAGGTACACAATTCACCGTCCATCCTCACATGAAATTTGAGATATGAATCCCTAAAAATGATTTTAAACATGTAAAAATGTCCATAATTTCTACCGCATACAATAAATATGGTATTTTTAAGGTAAATATCATCGAGAAACGTACAACCACAGACTCAATTACCTCATTACCATCAAAATATTCCTAGTGTTCCACACCCAATATTCTAAAAAAATGAAGTTTCATCCAAAAATGGAAGAATATACAGTCACTAAACCTACCCAACATCATGACATTCCCAATGTACCCAATGATACTGTCTCCAATGAAAAAAGGATATTGACTTGTTAATATAGAATCTATGTAGATAACCCTCATCTTCCTTGATATTTATCCAAGAGTTAGTTTCATTACCATGATTTAAATCTATTAGGGTTACCCCGAACAAGATCCAATATCCTATGAGGAATCCATGGAATGATTAACTGACATCCCTTCATCCATTTTCAATAAAGGTTCCATCTTCACTGATAAAAGTGATGGAATACTTTGGACTTTGCAATGTATTAATTAGACGAAACAAATGGTTCACATCACACCAATGTGAATGGTTGGAATTGGCCTTAGTATAAGGCATTAAAAATAATAATGGGAACCAAATGTGAAATTGGTAGCCTTTGATTATATGGAATCATATTATTCGGGAACAATCGTATATTCATGTCACTGAATATTATTATTTGTTTCTTGGTCCCAACAAGAAAATCGTGCTCCCATAACGAAACTCCCATAATCTTTGGGGCTAAAACATTGGTAATCCTATATTTGCAACATTATCAGTGTGTATCCCTCCTATGTTTCGAAAAAATAGGCAACATTTTGATATTAGAAATATGTTTCCCTATATATATGTACTGATGGGTGGTCCCACATGAGTGACATGACTCGATATAAATGAATAAGATGTCCTAGTTCCAACAGAGGAATTGAAACAGGATTATTTGGTGGGATAATATCACACGCCTATTTTCCTCCCAAGATAGCCACTACACCTTTAGTTGTTGGGTAACCACACCCCATGTCACCATATAAGATCACAAAAGGTGGGTGATGAATGCCCATATTTTTTTTATTAGTTGGAAGAGGTGATTATGAATATGGATATATCCCTACAGTATATTGAGTCATAGAAACTATGCTGACACTGCTGCACCTAAGGTTTATGAAAGGTGAATCTCATATTCTGATGAAAAATAACATTAGGAGACTCTACCTAGAGATCACTTATTTCTCACTGCACTGTAAATAGTAGGTAAGTTATGTTACATCCACGAATTAAGTTACCACCACTCAGGATAGTCCTAGGAGGACTCCCACAATTCTTCTTCAGCACAAACCTCAATCAGTTCCACTTGCTAATGGGTGGGTTCAATTCATCCTCAATCCTTAGGCCCTAGTCTCAAGCACTTGAGGATGAAACTAGGGGATATCCTAGATAATTTACCACATGGAATCATTCTCATCCACAATTTTGGACCTTATAAAAAATAGAATATGCACCAAGATTATTGTATTAGTCGAATCGGGGTCTATCTTCACCAACTTATAATAGAGACCCTAGCCACCACATAGTAAGGATTAGTTGACTCTTTATTCTCTGATAGCACCAATAGACATTTTTATTGATATATTTATGATGAATGAATGTTTAGTTCTTATCCTCACCAACATAATAATATGTCGAGGTCTTCCCATTTATTTGGAGATGCCATTTCCTAAGGTACCATCCCATGGAAGGATGGATAATAACCACTATAGAGGGAGTTCCTGCAGTGTCGATTGCAACCCACATAGAGAAAACTTAATAAAATTATATAAATACTCAAATATAAATGCCCCACACTTTCATAGGAGGCTCCCTATAATTCATCATGTCATCAGAAACCCTCCGTGCTCTGAATTGAAAGATAAATCATTGAGTGCACCTTCACCACCACTGCTTGAGTATGGGTCAGAATTAGGGAAATTATGTCTTACGATAATATATTTTAGATTCTAAAAGATCTAAAAATCCCTTAATTGTTACCTAAAGGTGGAGAATTTTCATTCCTTATTTCATGGACATGTAGTGAAACCACCACCATCCATTTCAAATTCTCGCATCTCCACCTCCACATAAGAATTTGGGGAGATATCAGGGTCAGGGTAATGGTCATCGCAGATGGTGAGAGCTATGATGATCCTTAAATTTATTATTCAACTATTGAAAACCTAGAATTGGTAAACAACACATTCTACATGGACATGAACATTATTATATCTCTGTCTCCAACAGACAACCCAACATGTAGTGGATATTTAATCTATGTCGTTCCCACTATTTTTGTAGATCTGCCTTGATGTATAACTACATCAGTGATCCCACCATTATCTATGGATGTTATAGAAATTTATTTGGTGGACCAAGGGAATGAACCTTCACTTGGTAGTGAGAAAGGTGTCCTCTATGTCAATTTTGATCCTGAACAACAATTATTTGTGTTATGGTTTCCCAAAAATCTATGATTCATTATCATGGAGTCCATAAAAAAAAGAATAGGTTCATTCCATTAATAGGTTATCTAGGAGACACTTCTATATCTATTGGAACATTTTCTATCTTAACTAGGAATCCATGATCACCACAATGAAATTCACCAATACTAAAAGAGGATCGAGATAAAGTATCTTATGGTATTTTTAAATTTGGTGGCATATAACTACAAAAGATCCTTCATAATAAAAACATTAAAATAGTTAATTTTTTTAGTAGAGTAATTTAATAGGTATCTCAAAATGTTTACATAAAAAAGTGGTTGAAATATGTCTCCATTAATTTCATCACTGGTCAATTGTAGTGAAAAAACATTCATTCTAGCCTATCTAAAGAAAATAAAAGTTCTCCATTGAATATCTCCAAGGTGAATGTAGTCACCACCATACCAATATAGAAATAAAGGTCTAAGGATGCTGACATAGTAAATGAAAATGGGTACACCATAATGGGTGAAACAGTAATTGGAGGACCACTAGGTATGTGTCTTCACTCTTCTGCGAAGAGTAGCACTATTCCTCAAGGTACCCTAAATAAAAAAGATTCTACAATCTAGTTGTTATGTTCAAAATGTCAAGAGAGGTTATAAACCCTCAACCCAATTAAGGGAATTTATCATATTGTAATCACACACCATTGTAGCCATGATGCACTTGGATCTGAAGGATTATAAGGGGGTCACCAATAATATCATTCTTTTGTAGCAGATGGACCGTAAACTTTTTATATTGTATCTTGACCATCCTCAAGTGGGGAACCCAATCCCCAATGGTATGACACCACAATTTGAACTTGTTGGCCTTGTGAACCTAATATGTTTTTATCTTGAGGGATAAAACAATATTAGCAGATATGATTCAACACCCTGACAAAACTACATGATAATTTGACTCGGTATCAAAGATATAATTCTCATTGAGATAGTTATCTAATCAATAAATTGGAGGAAAAAATCCACTCTAGGATGATTTTATGACCTGTCTAATTTCCCATGTTGAGGCTCTAGAATCATGATACGTGTATGTCCCACTAGGAGGAATGTTGTTCATGTCTTGGGTATACAATTTTGGAGTGCCCATAGAGATTATTATTTTTAGTTGTACACTATTTGATGAAATATGTGACTTGATACAACAAATATCCCACTTCACCTCAAGGATTCGTCGAATGCTATGGACTCCAATGAGAGAATTGTTTAATATGAACCTTGTCAGGAGCATCCTCACGATTTTTAGCCCCAATATTTATAGTCCGGACAAGATTAGCTTCCACAATGAGAGAATTGTTCCTCCACCCCCATGAAGAAAATACATGTATTATGTCTTTCCCAGAAATAATGAAAATTATGTAATCATTCAGTGATTTCATTATCCCACGTTATTTCAACTGAATGCTATAATATGTAATCATAATGTTTCTAGAATACATGATATGCAAAAAGGTTAGACTCTCTATATTCACTGACCATTTCCTATCTAAATGGATCATCAAACACACCATCAGTCATTGATTTAAATTTAATGATTAAATTTTTAACTTATTATATCGTGGTTTTTTTAAATTGGGTGATGTTACACCACATCTGACACATGTCCCTTTTAATCTATATTGTTATGGAGAACAATTTGATGAGGGGAAACTAGTTCCCAACTATTTAATAAAAATTTAAAATGACTGGTCGGATAATATTTATATCAATCACAACCATTGAATTGTTTTCTAAATCTTGAATAGTTTAGATCCTCTTGTTTTTTCCATTCCTCCTTGGATTACAATCCCCATATATGTGTCAATGAATTTCAAAACATGATAGGATTGGGGTCAGTGATTTAAGTGAAATTGAAGTCCGATAATTTTTTTGAAACTTTATTTCTCTATTGGTGACTTCATGCCTACCAAATTGAGATATGTTCCAAGGTTCTACACCTCCGTAGATTATTCCCTATATTTGAAGAAGTAAAAGGGAACTATTAATACCATTGAGCATGTGAACTTCTCTAAATCACATTAATGAGAGGAATGTCATAAATCATCCCATTGAGATTATATCCAATTCAATAAATGTATAGGTATAATAAATTCAAATAGAAAAAAATTTCATGTAATATCTCAAAACTAAGTCATTCATATTTTTAAGACAATGTAGTATGCCTTACGTATGGATCAACAAGCACTACCCACATGATCATGCTATAATGTATTCCTCCACAACCAACATTATTAGCTAACAATTTAGATTAGTTTACAACATACCATGATTAGAAATGTTCTTCAAGGGCCTGAAATAATCAAATTGTTACATGACTAACATTTTATTAGAGATGTTCATCATGAATGTAGTAGAATTCTACTTATACTATCCAAGTCCTGACAGTTCATATAATGAAATTCACTATAAATGTACCAAATATAAACCCTTTGTTAGAATATAATTCCCTAACCATGAAAGTGAGTTTTTATGAATAACATATCTAAAAAACCTGTGAGGCACTTCATCATTGAGGCTCTCTCCTTATCAAAGGAAAATGGAAAGGCTATTAATTAAATAATGAAATGACCTCTTCAATTTTAGGATAAGGTAGATTCAACTAATTCTTTCTATGTAGAGTATGATATGAGAGATTAATTTCATTCTATTATCACAATTTATGGACAAAATTAGGTTCCTAGAATTTTTGGGCACATACGCCCACTGTAAATCTCAGTTTATTTTATTGGTGTAGAAATCCCCGACTCCTTGGTGGATATGTTTACTAGGACCAACCACATCCTAACCGATATTCCCAATACGATAAGGATTATAGAATAATTCTGGACAACTATAAACCTATAGATTCGTGTGTAAGATAAGAGTGAGGATAACATGGATGAAATAATTCAACTATTGACTCAGATCATCGACATTCTATGAGAAACTGAACTTAATGTACTCTCAAGAGATACTAACTACAACTTGCAACCTTGAAAATTTTACATTATTTTAATGAAAAACTCCATTATATATATCATCATTGCCTCAGATACACCATTGAAGGTTGATTAGGGGTACTACAGGGTAATGCGTCCCACTATTACTCTTTTGAGGCCCAATAATGGGACGCATGTTACTTCAAATAGGAAGGAAAGTAGTTTTTCACTAATGGGGTTAATCTAATCAATGCCCCCTAATCTATCAACTATTAAATTCAGTCCATGGGCTGACCTGAAAGACAGTTTTCTTCTATCTATTATTCAATTAGATCCTGTTATTCTAGACATGTCAGGAAATTATTTATGTCCATGAAAAAATATTGTTGGTAGATTACCTTGTACTCTTATAGAGGAAATTCCCAACTGATACTAGAATACCACACTCCTATGAAGTACCAAGTTGTTCTTCCCATTTCCAATGATCCATTTATTTCACTCATGTTTGAAAAATAATTGTTGGATTAATAAAGGTAAAATTATCTCCATTACATTGATATAGTGATCGATCCTCATTGATGTAAACTAGATAATATTGGCTTTGTCTATTTTGTCGACATTGTCTCAACAGAGTGGGCACCAATTAAATGACATGTATGAACTACCTCATCCCTTGGATCCTCCACTATCAGGACAAGAATATAATTTAGATGACTCCCCTTCTACATTTGATGAGGGTGTCTCCACCACTATTTATGTGTTATACTAATTGAACCCTGGTACTTATGATGATAAATGGATAAAACTAATCTATCAATCCATTTATTTTGAATAGAAGCAACAATATGTGGCCATGATGAATTAACATCGATCCATATTTTCCTAGAGTTATAATGAGATTTTTAGGGTGGAACTTCTTTGCACCATTAATTGCCTCATCTATTAGTAATTGTGTGTTGAAGCTAACTTACAGAAAGTTTAACCCCTTTCATGGTGAACTGTACTAAGTTTAAGATGAAATGTTATCAGAGACATCTTTTTTATGGTTGTCATGTGACCATGTTGATTGGACAAAATTTTCAATATAATGAAGAAGAATGCAAATTTCTAGGTATACATTGACTTTTAGGACCTCAACATTCGTTTTATATATGATGTTTTTTCAAATAAGAGATATAAATTTTATTGGTTCTATAATTGGGTTTTAATTACTCTACGTCATGCATTGATACTGCAGGGAAAATTAGACATAAATGGACAATGGGGATGAAGATTAAACCACTTATAGGGCTCCCCACATGAACATTATTATAACTGGTAATGCCTTTTGTCTTCATGAATACCATATCATCTTACCTATTGGTGATCAAAATAATCATAAATAAAATTTTCAATATATTAGTGGAATTTTATGAGGATGATATGGTTGTAAAATACATCCAGTTTAAAGTCCATGTTAAGGACATTGATATAATGTTATTCCATATATGGTCTCAACACATTATGGTTAGTCCCCTTAAGTGGAAATTATATTTAAATTTATATAAATTTATTTGTATAATTTTATGATAAATAAATATAAATATTGACCTATATAAATTATATTTCACCAACCAAATTCGTCCCTTGAATAGATGATTTGGGGATTCTATGGCCACGTATACTATATGCATCGATTTATTGAAATTTTTTCTATCATGTGTTATCCCTTTTAAATGATCAAGAAAAAATAATATGTTTATGTATCATATGAGGAATTATTTTTTTTCCTTTCACGATGTAATTCATTACCTATTATTTCCTCCATTTTATATGCCACTCATCGTAGGGGAGCCTATAGTACATTAGGTGACCACTCCAGAATGGTCCACTAGAACTCTTATAAAATATAAACAATGAGGATTAGAAAAATAATGTATCATCTATCAACCACATTCATATCATCAATTAAAATAGATACTCCCACATAAATAAGATTTACCTCGTGTTAGTTTTTCCTATGCCAAAGCTGCAAAATTATTCACAACATCATGAGATAATAATGGTCTCTTTAGTATTCCTATAAATGTATATTATAAATCAACCCCATGATAAAGGTATTATTTGAATTCATGGTGGTGATCTCATAGTTGTTTGAAATCACGTTTCTCAAATACAAGGTCATCGATGTCCAACTGTAGGTAGAATTTTTACCGCACATACAACCCATGAACAGCAATCTCTAGACATAGATTTCAAGGATGAAAGTATTCACTAAGTGTATTAGGTTGTACAAGGTTAGTAGATGAATTTTTATTGGTCCAACCAGTACTCAAACATTTGGTGGTTTAATGAACCCATGATCAATAGGGTAGGCATTGGGAACATATACATCTCCCAAGAATATTGTGTCAAACAATAGTAATTCATTTTGTTAGAAGGATACACTAATGATGAAGAAGGGTTCCGGGTTCTTTTTACCAGACTCAACATGGCGCGCAATATTATTTTTCCAAATATATATTTGAATGGATACTATACTTTATTCATCTAGAAGTTAATATGATACATTGTTTTTAGAAATCAAGTGCTCGTTCCCCTACTAGAATATTGAATCCAGTTGATGGAATAGTTCCCTTCCTAGACAAATATAACTAACATACCTCTTGCTGAGAATGGAAAAATCCATGAATCAACTAAATCGGAATCAACCCTTACAGAAAATGACAAGGATGATCTGGTCATTCAGTTAATATAATGTATGTCCATCACCAACCCACATAAAAATATTGAATCGAATAAGTAATCAATCAGGATACTATAATCTTTTTTCTAGGATCCTAAAATCACACCATAGTTAAGGAAATGACTGATTTAAGGACTAAAGTAATCGTGTCTATCTACAGTGGTATTCTATAATGATATCAAGCTTATTTTGAGTGAATCTATTGGTATGAAACACAATTTACCCTCTTGAGTGTTTTTAACATAATGAAAACCCAATATTTGTACCCGTTAAATGGAATAATCCTCTATTTCATCCATGGAGATGATATAATTATCTTTATTCAATAGGTCATGTTGAATACTATGTATCCCAACAAGTGGTATTGAACCTCTCACACTAAAATTGGGGATTGGGATACTTCTATGACACCATGTCCCATGACAGCAACGATTTCTCTAAGAGTTTTCATGAATGTCATATATGTTCTATCTTGGTAAATAAACCCATGGAAGATCCCCACACTACTGAATATTTCTATCATTTTGTAGTATGGAGACTTGAAATTTTAGGGACTTACCCAAATGTGAATACTAGATAGTACAAGTTCATGATGAACAAAATAAACATAATTTTCAAATGGTAAAAAGTGGTTCCCATATGGTATGTCAAATCTCTATTCATGATCATTTTTTATCTCCCACATCATCCATCAGTTTGGTGGGACCATTCATATTCTCATAGAAAATGGAAACAACATTTGGGATACCTAACTAATGATATTTTAGTCCAAGTACAACATTGGGATTGATCCTACTTCTCACTACAACTCATAGTGAAATATATATATTGAGGGGTTCAACAACACCCTCTATATCATCTTGTAGAAAATGGAATTCCAGAATAAATAGATTTTTCCCAACATGGTCTTAAATACCCTCTAGGCCTATCAAATAAAAACATGTCACTCAACTTAAGTAGTCCCAATCCCTCTTGTATATAGAACAATAGTGTTTTTTCCATTAATGTCCAGATTCTATCATAGTCTTTAGACCTTACATGACCTTCTGAGGAACTATAATAGGATACAGAAATCATTCAATAATAATAATTCCTCCCACTCCTTCCTCCAAGGAGACATGGTATTGGAACATAAAATGTTGATGATATGCAAAAAATGATATGTATGTTGCTGACCATGTGGGAAGACCCTATATTATCTATAATTTTTATTCCAATATATTATACTCTTTGATCCCTATGGATAGAGATAATATTACACCTCCAACTAGCACTATGTTTTGTTGGTATTGTTTTTCATAGAATCATTGAGACTAGGTAATATGAATTTAAAATATTCATATTTGGTCCATACTCCACGATAATAAACATGATTTCATGGTCCTAAATTTTTATATAAAACTATTTTAATCCCCCATAATTTGATTTCAATGAAACAAAACTAGTAGAAACCAGAATCTATATTCTCCTAGTTTAATAATAAAATCCCAAATGCTTTAGTACACAACATTAAACAATGGTGTAACCTTATAAAATGGACAAAAAATTCATCATGTTCCAAGTGTTTGATGACCAAAAAAGATTTCTTTTAGACATTATGATAAACTATATCCAAAACACATGTCATAGGAATATTATTCCGTAGGACTATGGGATGCTTTAATTCCCATGTGAACGATGTTTTCCCCCAATTCAGGAATCAGTCACCTACTTTTTCATGTCCTAGAATCACATTTTTTTTATCCCCATTTCCATGGGCTGCGTAGAGATCCCTAGTCACCCTATCTTCGGTCCTAGCCCCCAATTTATCATAATTTAATCCCATTGGGGGGGGAATATCATTCAACAAAAAAATTTTATTGCCCCACTGATGGTCTATGAATTATGATATTAATCTCTACATAGTTTATTTCAAGGTATTTCTAGGTTACATGGTCTAACATTAACTCCTTTCATAATAGTATCTACATCTGTTGTTCTATAAAAATATCCATAAAACAAAAACATCCTTAGTCCATGAATCATGAAAAAATAGTTATCATTTTCCAATTTTCAAATTATTATGACCATAATCTATGTGAAACCGTCTCTAGGATCACATCATGTGGTGCCTAGCCTCCATGGAATAAATCATGTTGGGTATTAACGTTTTGAATCCACCCGAACACCCTTGAATTTCATACCATTGGTCCATGCTCTACGAACTCAAACTAGGAATCCAGGTCCAAAACATTTGTCCTAAAAAATGTTCATATGGAATCCTTGGCCTCTCATTCACATGGTTTTCCCCATCACTATTATTTTATCATACCACCCCCCCACTAATTTCCAAAACTACACTTGGAATTACTGTAAATCCCATGGGATAGGTAATGATGCATATAGATATTTTTTAGTCACAAATATGAATTAACATCATAAAAACGAATTTACCATGTCACTATCACCAAAAAATATTGTTACAATCCTCTAGGTGCAATCATATTACTTTACCCATTATTGGGATAAGATGCCCTTTTGACCTAAAATGAGAAATGAACAAATTTGAGTGTCAGTTTACAATCCCTGAAAACATCATCATCACATGAAAATAAACTGTATTCATACCCCATAAAAATATGGATGTATACTATCATAATATATTATTACTCAATATCCTTACTCGGGAGGAGAACCCCCTACCAGCATCAGTCCCCTACATGGACAACTTCGAGAACTACATGCAGCTTGATTACAATTCCCATAGGATACACAATGAAAACCAAATTTGATATCATGTGTCAATCCCCCATTATCGATCACAATGTGGTATTTCATTCCCTATCATCATAATTTAAACATACTTATAGGTTTTAATGTTTTGTGTGGAAGAGGATCGATTTGGCACTCCATACATGTTTTTTATTAGCCACTCATTCTTCACATGCCTTAATAATATATTGAAGCCCATTGGAGCCCATATAAATGTCCTTAATCTTGAATCATTTTCTATGCATTGAGATCCATTAATTTAAAATAGGTAAAACCATAGTCCATGTTCTAGGATATTAGACTGAAAAAACAACATCCACATCACATTACGATAAAGTGTATCCTTAAACTATATAAAATCTTGATTCCTCATATGATAAATACTAGTTGACCAAAACCAATATCCTTATAACATTACATTAACATTATAATTAGCACATATAAAATAAAGATGTGTCATACAATTTGTTTGATAAAACCTAAAAGGCACAACCTTAATGATATCATGATTCATAATATGATGAATATGAGATAAACCAAAAACAACATCCTCATCACATGATGTTAAAATTTTTCCAAACCTCATTTAAAAATAGGATGACACACAATACGAGATTTTTCGATAACCTATAAAACTAGAATTTCAACCCCCAAAATCAGTCCCCTACACTCCACCTTTAATACTTTTTTGGGATATGATTCCAATTTCAATAGGAAATGTAGTGATTCCTAAATATTTCATTCTAGTCCTAGCCCAACCATTGACTCATTTCAAGGACTTTCCCCATTAGGAAGGGAATTATTCTCAGCAGTTGGATGATTTATTTATCACATTTTTTCAAATGGATGAATACCTCACATGGAAAAAATATTTTCATCAGGACTTTCCCCATTTACACATCCACAATTTCCACTTTCATTGATTTTGAAAATCATCATCCCTTTTTGAAAATGTTTCCAAATGGAATTGGATCATAGTGAAAGTGGATCACTTATCGACGTAGGCTCAAGCCATGAAGGTTCTACACTGAAAATGATGGCTCCCTTGTTTTGTAATCATTTAATCGTAGATCCGGAATTTGTCTTCCCCATCCTAAATAAGTTCCGATGTAGAAACTGTCTACCAAACATGATCGATTGTTTTTCCCAACTCATCGATTATTACTATTTTTCTATTATGTTCTTGAATTCATTCTCACCCTTGTGGTATTATTTGGTAACCATAACACCACATTGTGTTTTTTATTGAAAACACGAAATCTATACCACTTATTATTTCTCTCATCAATGATGAATAACACATGATTTGGAGTGGGGAACCTTTCATCATGAATGGTTGACACACATTGGTTCCCCGATAAACAAAACAATATGACCATAAAGTCATTTCCCAAGTCTAGTAATAATCATTTTAATCTATTTGAAGGTATCCTTATGAGTGTTTTTTTGGGAGTAAGGAATCATTTTCCCCCAATTAATGTCCATTTTCAACCCTTTTAGTCAACACATGTCCTTTTGCGGGGTTGACATGATGGTTTGAACCATACAATCATAAACATGTAGCCCTTGTTTAAGCATCATGGACTTAATCTATGTGTGTGATATCTTTATGATGTTCTACATGGAAGTTACAACTAGGATTTTCATTCACATAAGGTTTTATATCCCATATAACACACACATGTGTTAGTAAAAAAATACTATTGCCTATGAATCATGACACTGAACTATGTTTGAATTTCCCTTGACTATTTTTCATGATGTAGGGAATCCTAGGAACACCAATTCCATCAGTTCATAGGCAACCAATATCATAAGAAAATTTATAATATGTTTCCCACTTAGGTATATTAATTTGGCCCATAAAATAGTTTCAACCATTTACTCTAATATCTCTGACCTCTACTAAGGTGTCATGGTCAGTGAATTATGATCCTAAACTATTTTCAAATTCTTATTCCAAATATTATGACCTTAAAATATCGAATTCAAGAGAAACATATGTCTGCTATGTTGAAAACCTATATGGTAACCCAATAATATATTTATACTCAACCCATCCTATCGCTCGAACAACATGGCAAAAAAGAAGGAGACAAAACGGAAGAGATTCAAATCTAGAAGGGACCCACTACGATCACAAAAAACATGGAGGTTCACTTTGAACCCATTATTTCAGACATATGTTGGAGACAAATAATAATATCAAATATCTTTTTGAGACCATCTATGGAGTACCCCCATTGTTTTACCCTTTTATTCCATCACCTCCTTTGTTGGGTGGGTTCCATTTATATTTTTTCACATTTTCTTGGTCATAAGACATTAATTTAAATAATTGGATTCCCCAACCACCTAATGTTATGCTATGCAATACATTATACTTAACATAAGAAGTTAAACTACATGTAAACTGTCCTCAATGTATGATGTAATATAATGTGTCCATAATCCATTTCACATGATATAAATATATAAACAAAAATGTTTCCTCACAAATAATCCTTTATTCCTTTCTGATGTTCGCCACCAACTACATCGCCATGTTCATTGAACATATCCTAGAATATTTTGTTTTTCTAGAAATGGAAGATGATTCTGACATTTATTCAGACTGACATGCCTACGCATTGTTCCTGGGACCATGTGGTCTAATTCTCAGAGCATAAAGATCAATTCAAACATATCTTCACTTCATCCCCAGGATTCACATCTCCATTTAATGGGATCCCCATCTTCCTCCACATCTAAATGAATCACCATGATGGTTCAGTCCTATGCCACTCTCTCTCAATAATTATCCTAGGAACAATCCTTGATCACATGTAATGGAATTTAATGAAATATATTTTGTATCAAACATGGTATGTATCCAACCCTTATTTTTTTCATAATCATTTACAAAATAAAAATGGATTTGATATTTAGAACATGGTAATCAATTATACTCTATCATCAGATCACCCCATTTCTATTCCTAATCCTAGGTAACTTGATTCGTACTATTCATAGCCGTAGAGTTTGGGTTGAATTAAAATCCACTTCCATTACCCAACTCTTGAAATAGAGTACATCAGGAAGGAAATTTGGTTGTGTAGAGAGTCTGATGATCCATCCAAAACATTCTCATTCAGGATAATCATGTTTGTCGATCAATATATAAATACCTTGAGTGCTAGACCCATTATTTGTACTCTTATAATATTTAGAAATATATTCTATTTCATTATTTTTTCCACACCAACAAGGACTCACAATGTCTAGGGATTCAATGATGTGTTTATGGTCAATGTTATCTAGATAGAGTCAAAAAGAAAATACTTTTATGAAGATGAATATTTAATACAAACCATACCACGATTAGAAGGGTCATCCAAATGTTATAGCCTCTTATTTATTATAGGGTAAACTAAATTTTAATTAGGGTATTACCCATAAATTTGAAAATTGATATCAGATATACCTTTATGAGTATCCTCCAAAATCTGTTATCATTCTTCTATATGGGATGAGACCTTCTTAGTGATGGTGAAAAATTTTACAGGCATGATTCACAACTGATCATAGTAATATCAAAACTCACCCCCCCTGTGATTCTACCTCCACTGAATTTTCCTATACAACCACGAAATGTGCTGAAAATTGTCTTGGGATCAATTATTTTGTAGTGAAGAGAGTTACATTCTCTTTCACCAACCTTTATATATACGCCATCTCATCTTTATATATCTAAAGAACTAGAGTTGCCTCCATCCATATTATTGTTCTATTAGTGTCAAACATTATCCACTATGCATGGATATGTTTGACGATAAATCCACTATATAGTTTATGTAGGCCATTAGAGAACACTGCAGTTGTCCCTATGATTACCAAGAAATTGCAGATAGATCAAACATAGTTTGGAAAATCATCCAATGGGGAGTAGGTAATGAAAATTTTCATTCCCCTCCACAATCATACATCAGGCGAATTGGTTCACGTTAGCAATGTTTGAGTGGGAATATTTGATGTACTTAGGTGGTGTGGGTTCATATTGATGGAAATCCACCCAACCAACAACGAATAGATAATTCATATGCATTTTTTAGGTGGAATGTAGTTGAGTACACGAGGAAACACATTACTTATAGAAATCTCATTTATAGTAGGAGCCTTTTTTTCCATATATAGTAGCTATGAGGTAGGATTTCCCCTAAAATACTTTTCAATCACCTCTGTTAAGGGATCCTTATCAACCACCATCACTAATGACTCATCTCCATCATATTTCATCGATGTTTATTATTATATAGGAAAGCTCATCGTATCTTTCTCAATCACCCCCATTGGTATCAATCTTTCAACTTCCATGATATATGCTTTGACAAAAGTAGGAACCACCTATGGTGCCTCTAAATCTTTTTTATCCTTTACATCCTTCTTGACCACCTTATTCATAGTAATAACCTCAAATACCACTACATCCATAGGCTAATGCAACAACCCTACTGGATTAGCTAAAAATATGGTTTGAACTACAATTTAGATAAAAAGGGTGTCCTAGAATGTATTATATGTTTAATGATCTAAAAGGAATGTGAAAGAGAAAATATATTAAATGAATAGTACCTCCTAATTATTAGATCGAAGTTATTCATAAGAAATTCCACTAACAAGGAAATTCCCTCAGTGGTTGTTTACTCGGTTATGAGTGCTATGTTAGCTTATATTTGGAAATATTTAGAAGAAAAATCAAGGAGATTTCCTATGATGAACTCGCCATTGTTAAGGGATACCTCTCTATATATTGGAGGATCTTCATAAACCCCCCATATTTATGATCATCGGTTGGAACACAAGTGAAAATGGAGTTAGGAATCCATTCTGAATAATTTTTTATAGTCATGGTACATATGATAATAGGACTCGCATGATTGATGATAATAATTCCACACGTAGAAGTATGTTGATAAGCATCACATACCTAGGAATCATGAAATGAAACCTATTAAAGAGGTTTTCAAAACACCGAATCACTTGAATAGAGATACAGAGAAGAGGTCATTCCCAGGAAAACCTTAAAATAGATGTTCAAGGTTTGTACGATGCATGGAGAGTATATTATTTATGGAATCCCAAATTTAAATTAATTCCATTCATAGTAGAAAACATGTATTCCTTACCTCACTTATACTATCCTAGGGAGGAATATATTTTCATCATGAAGACACTTCTATATACCTTGAAGATAGGATATCTACTTGGTAATTCCATAACTCTCCATCAATTTGGAGAAAATATGATCATTAAGGATATATGGGAAGTATTATCATGTCCCAATGACATTGAAATTGACCATTGGGAGAGAAATATATGGTCTAAATTTCTGCCACAAAATATTTCCCTAAATAATTGATCCTATCACCACTCCTCTCCCACTATTTTATTCTTGTGGAGGGATAGGAATTACAGACTATACAGATGATGATCTACCCACTTTACTGACCATTACCCAATAGTGTTACATAAAATATTATTATCCTACAACCCATTGAGGTGAATCACATATATTATCATCCCGAGTGGTGTGATGCTTCAACATGTTCCCTGGGTATGAACTCTTATTACATAGTGTGTAGTGTTGTGTTAGGCCATATGCAGTAGCAGGTGATGGAATCTCATTTCGACCCCTATAATATTGACGAATAACCATACACCATTTCCTTCAAAGTAATAGGTGTTATATTGAACATGTAAATCAATTTAACATCCATATGTTTATCCAATAGATGAATTAGAACATCCCAAACTGATGTGGCATGTATAGCTTCTAGATCACATTATAGTTGACCCTCCCTACCAATACCATGACACAAAAGGCCAGGAGGTTTGACCACTACTCAATAGACCATGTGTCATCACTATGTATTGTCCCCGTTACATTTCTGTATGGATATTAAATAATGTGATATGATAACCTAGTCCTCACCTGCACATCTAATAATCCTAGGTTGAGAGGACATATCATTGAAATGTAGACAATCAGTGGATATAAACTTTTAACAGGGGAGAAATGGGGACCAAATTTTCATATTTCCTAATATATGTTGAAAACAAACCATATGAAATGTGGAAGTTCCTAGACACACCGTGGGGAATTTTTTTGGATGATATAGTGGAGAACCTTGTACATCATCACCAATAATTAAACACTTTGGTTGATTCACATCGCACTCGCAAGAATTTCCTCCTTGATAAGGGTTCTTTACCGCACCCCCATGTCCGCATACCTCATGGGGAGAATCAACATGCAGTTATCTATAGACCTAAACTCTCCATGACTAGCCACATGATCCTAAATCATGACAATATATCCCCACAAATACCACATGTTTTCCTCCAATATCTTATAGTCTGAGTGCTCCTTACCTCACTAGGGAATTGATATGGCCTCCTAAGTATCATTTTCACTTGTTCAATCATAATGTACCAAAACCACCAATAGATTTGAATTTCCTTCATCCAAAATTATTTTTCCTATCCCCTTCACCGATTTTATAAATATCATTAGAAATATTATAAGTTCTCCTGGTACTCCCATACATTTTATATGGGGTGGAACTCTCCGTACATGTATCCTTAGATTATGATACTAGAAATTAGGTACCCATAAGGCGATCCAAACCTCTCCATGATACATATGGAATGTGTTAGGCCCTAGTGCCTATATTCTCAATAACTATGAAATGGTGTATATATGTATGTAGGTGGGGATCTATGATAACTTTGTCACCACGTAATGACCACCATGCTTCATCTCCACCAAAAAAAAATCATTTCATGAATTGTATTCCCAGTAGACCAATCACTATCAATCCATGAAACATCCAACCTAGTGTTGGTTCCATCCTTCTATCCCCCTTTTATGTGGGATTTCTTAGACTACCTTGAGAATAGTCTCATTCTGAGGGGGAGATTCCTACTTCTCCTATGTCCTCCCATTTACATTTATAGGATGGTTCCGGATAGTTTTCATTATGAGAGATGACTGATTCTATAGGATGTGTCATATAATATGCATATTTCACATATATAGTCTATGTGTATTGTTAAATAGTTGGCATGATCTTCCTGATCATCATTAGACATTAACACATCATCCCTTATCAGGAAACCATAATGTATAATCCTCTCAAATATATGGTATTCCTACTGAGCCTTTATGAACAATATATTGATATTTTCAAAATTCTGCACAGTTATGTTGCCCCTCCAATCATAAGGTCCCCAACAAACTTCTCTAGAAAGGTTGAAGAAACATATATACCCCCTGCATCCATTGATCATGGACATATATTTTCATCAAGTATGTCATGATTGATTTATCATGAAGGTTTATATGTGATGGACATGTTCATAGGAGTTTCATGTTAAAATAAGTGTCATTATGGTAGTCTGATTCAAAGAAAAAGATTCATAGAGGATTTAAGCTTCATGATAGGTGTATATCGAGATCAAAAAAAGCTCGAGAAGGTGTTGTGTCTCATAGAGGCATAAAAATTCCTAAATTTTGTTAAATTATGATTCTTCACTAAGGGACCCCACAAATATTAATAAGCATATAGTTGGATCATGTTTCATGAAAAGGGATTTAAAATCACTAATTTTTAGGGGAATTCCCTCAAAACGTGACCCTATATTAATTCAACAGATCCAATTATGTTGGGGGAGAAGTTTATTTTTCCAATATTAAAATTCATGGAATAGGTAGGGAATCCATGGCCAATTTGAGAAACATTCAATCCAAAATGAAAAAAACCAACAAAGGGACCAAAATCAAGAAGATATAGGCCATCAAAAATATCCATGTCTCATTAAATCATCGGGTCACGTGACACATCGATAGTGACCCTCACACCTCTTAAATTTTATTCATTGTGATTATTTTTTTTCGTTCCCATTCACATAGACCCTTTATGGTAACCTTCATATAACAAAAAATTGGTTTTATTAATCCTATATATTCATGAACACCATGATGTTTCAAAAATTCCAATGTGATTTTGAGAACAAGTATCATTTCCCCTGTTGAGACTATAAATACACACTATGTGAAACTATTATTTGTATGATAACATTAGCTTCCTAAAAATGCTCTCGAATAGAAATAATCAGATGCTTTATAAGTGAGAGAGAACATAGATTTAAAAAGGTATCCATATTTTCCTGAAACCACATCCCATAGGTTTTTAAGATCCTCAAATGATCTGGATAGACATTTCAAAAAGGCCCACGACCATCTCTTAATAGAAAATACTTTTGTGGATCTTTTGGTTTTGCGAGAAAATTTTCATTCATGCGACCAACACCATGGTAAATTGGTATCCATTTTGAGGAAGGGTGATCCCATTTTTTGAAACATACTCATTTTTAGAACAATGTTCTATACAATAAAACCAGTTTTTTTTAATCCCCAATCATTCAGAAAACCTTATCCTTCAGGAATCCCATCCTCTTTTCCTCTCACTGGTTCATGTGTTCAGCCAATTCCATTTCATGAAAACTGATTTCCATAGTCCCATTTTCTAGTCAAATATCATTTAAATAGATCCCCAAATATCCATATTATTGGTAGCACTAGCTCAACCATCAGATTCTAATTAGAGGTTCCATAATTCCATTATCACCTAAGTATATAAACCCTAATGTAGGGACCCTTTATTTCCACTCCTCCAAAACATTGTTTAAACCATGTCTCAGATATAGATGCATGAGTAGTGGAAATATATCCCATATAGGTGGTGTCACAAAGGTGAATGACTTATCTATATCAATATATATTGCTTATGATATATCTAACTCTCACCATGAAATTATCTCTATTGAGGTTTTACCCCCCATCAATGTCAAATATTCATGATGTAAAACCTCCTATATTTACAACCTATTCATATGAAATTTCACTGGAAAATAATATTTAGTCACCTTATGTTAAAATATAGCCTCAAATATTGTGGTTAACAAATGATTTTCCCTCTAAAATTATAATGGGATTCCACTCCCTTACCCAACATGGGATGAACCACCAGTGATAGGTAGATTCCATGCATAATCCCCACATTATTTCCCCCATCCATGGGATGAAACACCTACCCCTAGAAGATTTGATGAATAATCCCATCACCATCCATTTTGGACACAGAATCTACCACATAAATGTCCTAAATAAATAAAGTTAAACGTCTTGGACTGATACTATCACATGGACATAAATTATGACATCGTACTATCGGTGTTTAGATTCTGGTATCATAAACAAGGTACGTAAGATACCTCATTGAGGATAAATCCTTAAAACATAAATTTTTGAAATATTTCCCCTGTGTATGAAAATCACAATCAAATCCATGTGTGAAACCTTCCACTATGGTGGGTAAAACTACATCAAATACATTGGTGGATTCTTCCACAATTTTTGGACACAATACATCAACTTGAATTGTGAAATAATCACCCTTTCGGTGACAAACTCAACCACCCAATTGAGAAATCATCCCTATTGGGTGGACACACTCAAATATCATTATGTGAATTCATCCCCCTTAGGGTACACAATCAAGAATCATTGTGTGTATTCATTGCACTTGGGAGACACACTCAACCATCCAAGTGTAAAATCTACCCCATTTGGTGGACACACTCAACTATACAAGTATGAAATCATCCTACCTGGGAGATGAAATCAATATTATATGTGTGGAATCAATCCCAATCAGGGACACAATCAATCATATATATTTTAAATCTTCCCCTTAGGTAAATGTTCTCCATATTCCCCTATATAATATTAAAACTATTACTATCTCTATAAGAAGATAATCATTTATCTAGATCTAGATTATTTATCCCATATATTAAACAAGGGTTGTGTGAGAAAAAATTCATCATATGAGTTACAAACCTAAGTAAATTACTATTTTATCAAAATGATATGATATGGGTTTCATGCCAAACATGTCACAAAAATTATTTGCCCTCTAGAAGACGATTTCATTATAAGTTCCCAAACAACCCAACATCGAGAAATTCCACACAATCTCAATGCTATTACCTCCCCTAATCAAATTGTTTCAACCCTATTGAGAGAGAAGCTTCATTATTAACTGGAATCCACCTCAAAATGGCATAAAAAATAGCTTCATCAACATGAAATAAATCTATGAGGAAGTCCAAATCTAAAAGAAGAGATCCCAGCTTCAATTCCTGGAATGATGAACCAATATTCCATCATCCTATTTAAATAAAGTATCTGACATCACTAACCAATGTGACTTAATCCACCAACCACTAGAAAGAATTAATGTGTCGAAATAATGGAATTCATTGCCACCAGGGTGTAGGATGGAACATGACCTTGAAAATCCTTCATAGAGAATCCATTATTTTATAATTTTCATCATTGTGATAAATTGATATTGGAATCTTTTATTATGAAATTATTATCCGTTAGTAGACCTAATATATTGATTTATATAACCTAATAATGGAGGCCTTTCATGATCATACATGTAGTATATATGTCTTGAATCATCTTGTTGTTAGATACTTTCCAATATGCGTGAAAACCAAAAAAACAATGTTTGTATGAATTCACTATGGGTATCCTTTAATATATAATTTCAAAAGAAATGTTTTTTAAATTATGAGAGAGGTTGGAGAATCATTCATTTCTTTTGTGTAAGTATTTAATTCCATATGCACTGGTTATTTCATTATTCTATGGATTCTATTCATGTAGATGATAAATTATGTAATTTAGATGGTCTTGAAGGATGTGTGGATTAGATAACAATTAATTGGAGGTAATAGGTGTAGCATGAAAAGGTCAAATCAAATGTCTCTTCTATGGGTATCCAATAGAATATTTCCTCGAGAAGCTGACTAGACACAAAATTGGTTATTGTTCTAGTGGAAGGTAATCCTAATATTTTCTATTCCTCATTGGTTTAGTATAGAAATTAGGTTATGTAAAATCTATAAAAAAGGAAACCATGGTATATTCATAGAAATTATCCTTAGATTGAATATTTACAATGAGTAATTCATAATTGAGTCACCTTAATTCCAAAAAATTAGATTCATGATGGGATAACTTATACAAAATAGTATGATCCTCATATTCCACATCTGGTAGGTGGGAAATAGACCTTATAATTACATTTTATTATGTAAAATATCATCTATAATATGGGAGATGTGTTTTCAAATGAACTCCTTTTCATTGAACCTATCTATAACAGTTGTTATGAACTCATTATTAATTTGTTTTGGGTATTGAACAGTTTAGAGATAGATAATTACTCATCATTCATTTCAATTTTAATACAATTCTTCAGGTAGTTTGTAGAATTGTTGTTGATTCCATTCAATTTTTCATAATATGATTCAAGAATTATGTCTTCAAAGGAATGTCATGGGTATAAATTTTTTTTCATGAGTTTCATAATATATGAATTGCAATCATACAGAGTGTTTTCATTTTTAAGGAGTATCTTTTTATTGTTTCCACTAAGTAAATTTACATTATTCACATGATAGTTCAGTTAAAGTGATTTTAGATGAAAAATAAAATGATCATTCTAGACCACCTTCATCAAGAACTTGCCAAATAGGGTGGATGGGTGATGTGGTTGGTAAATTCCTAAAGGCTCCATAAATGATTTATTCCTCATTCTCTAGAAGAATAATATGTATTGATGCGGAAGAGGAGGTTATATAATTCCCTAAGTCTCTAAGGATATGATATACATGATTTATCCACCATAACATCATAGACCAATTGGGTTTTGATTATCATAAGGGTGGTGGTGGTAGTAAATAATCATTTTTACTTATGGGTAACGAATGATGTCATATTGCAACTATTGAAGCTATGAAAACCTAATTATTAAAATTTATTTATTTCAACTAAACATGAACTAGATTCAGATTACATTATTAACATGACGTAGTAGATATTGTGGGGTTTTCTATAATTTAAGGATTCACTTTTTGTATATTGGACTGTTATCAAACATTCATTTTTAATAGTGAAAGAGCCTTCCAATTTTCTTATATCTCAACGTATTTTATATATATTATTTAGATATGATGGTATTTATTATGATGGACCAGTTGGAATATAATGATCCTAGAACTAATACGTGACACAATTCAATGAAATTTCATGAACTATTTCTATGTGTATTCTACTTTTGGTTATATTTAATGGAAAAATTACAGAGTAAATGTTCTCTCCAACTATTAATGCGTACATTATTTTCATATCAGTAGTAAACATTGGAAATTTATACTGCCTATATATGTACTATCAAACTAACATTTATTGACACATTGTTAAAAGAGAAGAGAATTATTTTTTACTAATAGATTAATCATCTCCATGATGTGGTTGGTATAACCCCTGTAAGAACAATATTTACTATTAAGATGGTGGATACTTGTCCATAGATTAGTGGGCACATAATGTATTCATTCCTTACCCAAGGATTCCAAAATTTCATACAAATATTCCCATATAACCAACAATATCAGCACATTATTTACATTATCTATTTTGATCATCATAAAAATTTCATTTACATATTCTTCTAAGAGGGATTCACCAACATTATTCTACAAAATATGTCATTTCCCAACTTCTATATCAAGGGGAGAATGATTTTTTTGAATCATTCTTATTTAATAAAATGGTATAAAATATGAAGTTGAAATAGATGATGGTCCATTCTTCAAATCATCCCTCAATTTAAAAAATGAAATTTCATCCAATGAATGTTATGATTGGTATGGATTACCTCATTCCCTTGAGATCCTATCAATATTACACTGTTCTCTATGTATTTTCGAAAAGTAGTGGACCATAGATATTAATTAAGATCATATAATGTGTTGGACTATCATATTAAATTCTATTAAGAGGGAATCAATAATCATCTTCATATTCTTCATCATGGGGATGACATCCATTCTGTTAGAATTTCCTATTGTTGGGATAAAATCAATAGTATATACCATCTATATAATTTAATGATTAATGGAATATTTTCCATATGGAGGCCACCATTTTAACTTGTGCTTGAGATATTTGAAAATGATTAACTAACATGTACATTTATCTTCCTGGTTTGAGGATAATATTCAATGATAAATGAATGGGATGAGTTTTTAATATAAGTCACAATGATTACATGGGGAGTACCTTCATGGATGTCACTCAATGTATAAATTTTTGATCTGGTGATCCTAGTACTATTGGGATGTCATCTCTGGCTATAGCTACTTCCTATATCTAATAATGAGTTAGAAGATTAATAGATTGTGATTGTGAGATTTTTAGTCCTCAAGAACACTAAATATAATTAAATAATGGTAATTATTCCCCAACTGGGACATACTCTACCCATAAGGGAAATTCATCATTTTTATCTTTATCAGGTGGTTAGGGTCATACACTTTTCATAATAATTGTTATAGGGAGGGACCCACCGTAGCAACTCCCTTATTTCCATTAGAACATAAGGAAATGATTCATAATATTTTCCTCCAATATGAGAATTCATTAAAGTGGACCCCATGATATTTTAGTGGGTTTTATAAGGGATGAGGATATGATAGTGATAATTCTCATTAATATTCATTAAGAAAAAGCCAATGATCCTCTTGAATTGGAGTTAGAATTTGGGATTCCATCATAGCTATCACTAAAACATTAGGGAAAATGATATAAATTTTAGTGGGAGTAGGGATATATAATTACCCCTAGTTGCCACTTGAAAATGTCAATGATCATATTCCACTACTTCTAAAATATGTGAGTAGAATTGTAAAACATTGTAGGGGATATAATTTTACCCTTCTATTACTTGAAGGATTTGTTTATAGGAATCAATAAAATGAGTGATGGTGTAATCCCACACAAAAATTTACGTGTGGATATGATCATACATATTTCCAATAGTTTCCATTTATATATGCAGAAGAACTACATGAATGGTATCAATAACATGGGATTTCACCCTTTATATCGTCAAATTATACCAAAAATTCCTTTTATATGATGAAAAAAGCGTATAGGCATGTTTAACATTAGAATAATATGAGACTCAATATAAAATACTTCAATTGTTTATGTATGGTCTTATTTCAGAAAAATATACAAATAGATTGTATCCTCTAGTGTCCTTGTTGCTCATTATTGTAACAGCCCGAGATTTTATGAAAAATATTCTTTTTAATTTTATTGATGTCTTGTGTCGTACGCTACACCAAAAGGATCTTTCACTACACACATCCCTGACTTGGCTTGCATTACACGCAATTACGACCTTCCACGATAGCATGTGTATAATTTCACTAAATGAGATATTATTATAATATTATTATGAATTAGCCATTATGAATAGTAATACCCACTTTTTGAAATTTTATAAATTCTATCTTTCAAAACTGACTTCATTTTTGTATTCGGAATATCTAAATTAGCTCAGGGTGAAATTTTGGTACTTTTCTGATAACTTTCATATTCTGATGAATAGTGAAAATTACTAAATTTTAATTAAAAACAACTTTTTAATCGAAATAATTAATAGTGATAAATTATCAATTTGAGTGGTTTTAAAGTATATTTAGAATATATTTTTACTATTTAATACAATGTTGGTCATTGGATGTAATTTCACATTTAAACCAGATATAAATAAGTGTCAATCTTTTGATAGTTATTATCTCTTAAAAACACGATATTTGTTTTGACAACGGGAATTAATTTTTAAATTAGTTAATGTAATTGATATGTTTTTAATTTGATAAAATAGACATAATTTTTTAATACATAATATAAAATGTAGCTTAGCCCTAATTTTTGGTATTTTTCTGGAAACCTTCATTTTTTTGATGAATAGTGAAACCACTAAGTGGTAGTTAAAAAAACTGAATTTTTCAGAAAACGTAATTTTACCTCTTATGTGAGTGGAATTTTGAAAATCCGAGAGACACAGTTAATATCAAGGACTAAAATGTGGTTCAATGAGATAAAATAATTTTTGGTGAATAGTAACTATTTACTTTTTTTACCACTGTTAAATGTAAATAGGGTAATTAAGGGTAAAAGTGTTATTATTATTACCCTAACACATGTCCTAATTCTATTGGATAAGTGTAATTCGACCAAAAACAACCTTAGTAATAAAATATGACCATTTGGGCCCACAAGGATTAGATTAGGACATTTATTATGAATTTATTTAAAGAAGGGGTAAAATAGTTATAATCAATGTTTAATAACTAAATAATTTTTAATATAGGGTTATGCATAAGATAAATTAGACTATAAATATTTATTAGAAAGATAAAAATATTTCCAACATAATGGTACTTTATTTGTAATTTTTATACTTAAAATAATTTAATTTATTTATGATACAATGATGATGAAGTAATTATCCTATTAAGGAAATGGTGACATTATTGATGATATAAATACCCAAATAAATGTAATTTGAAACTTTTTATGAATTACAATAATTTTATATGTTAATATGACATGTTAGTTAATATTTTTCAAACTAATCATTCTTTTATGATTTTCACAAAAATCAATTACCAAATAGGGTCAAAATTGACATAAAATAGTTTTTAAAACAAATTGTATATTATTAATTGTTATTATATTCATAAAAATCTAAGGATCGTCCAAGATACTTATATAATGAAATTTGTATAATTAATGGACCACTTGGGGGTCGCTTGGATGTATATGGTGAGTTTATAAACTATATAATATAAAAATATAAATTGACATGGTAAATGTCAATCTAATTAACTAAGAGTTAAAACTAAAAGATAAGGTTAATACAATGAGCTAAACTTGTCTAAATTATATTGGATGAGAAGATTTCGACCCATCCAGACTTTAGCTTTGAAATATATCAATTTGGAGCTATTAAAAACCGAATTTGACTTTATAATAAAATAATATTTTTAGTTATTCCAAAGGTGCCCCTCTCCTCCCTTATAAAAGGGAACCTCCTCCCTCTCTTTATCACACACATTGAGCCTTCAAGATCGGCCAACCCCTGCCAAATTCTCTTCTCTAGTACCCTAGATACATACTAGAGGACTTGGTCTTCTTCAAAGACCAATTTTAGTGCCCTAAGAGGAGGTCTCAAAGATGCACTTCAAAGAAGAGGATGTTCGGACACTTACGAAGCAAATCAGACCTAAGGTAAGGGGTATTTTTGCAAATCTCATTTTTATCTGAGATTTCATATTCGTAAGTATTTACTGCGGATATTTCAATCATGTACATGTTTTATAAAAGTGTTTTCATGTATGTTTAAAGGCATTTTTACCCATTTTTACTTTTAATACATGGTATGTATGGAATCTTTCTTTTATTTACGTTACGAGGTATTTTTTGACCTTTCTGACAAAATTACGAGGAGAATGTTATTTTTAACTTATACGGAGTGAACAGATTTTTACGGTTTTATAAAGACTTATTTTCATGAAGCTTCCTCCAAAATATTTCATGACTATTTTCAACAAAATCCAATTCTTTTAAAATTTCATGACATTTTGTGAAAAGAAAATGATTTTGAATAAGAACTGATATTTTCCTCAAGAATTCATTTCAAGTGTTTTATCAAAACCATTTTCCTTCTAAGATGAAATTATTTCATATGTTTATGATTCATGTATAATGTCTCTATTATTTACATGGTTTCACTTTTCTGATTATGAAATGATATCCATTTCCTTTATATGGATTATGTGATGATGGGATGATGTTTATGAAACCCATTTTATTTGTTGGGTTATTATGAATGATGTATGTTTATTTTGTGGTATAAGTATGAATGATTTCATTATGAGATGGGTGGGACCTATATCTACCTCCAATGCATTAGGTAAAGACTTATATCTCATGAGATAAACATGGCTGGAACGGCAGGTTCAACGGGTTCAGTAAAACGGGACTGAAATGAGGAGTGAACTCAATTCAGAAAGGGACTTTGTCCACTAAGATGGTTTTGGCAGAAATGCCTTGGCTACTATGGAAATCATTACATGTTCTTAATGGATTCCACAATTACATTTTTTATTCCCATGCTATTTTATCATGATTTATGTTCTATTATGATCTATGCCTTATGTACTTCTATGTTTTATGTCGTTGCTCAATTTTTTTAATGTTCATTTTTTAAGTTCAAATGTATATGTTATGATTTATTTTATCCATTCTTACCCATACTGAGCATTTGATCTCACTTTTTTTATGTTTTATTTTCCCCTAGGATTAAAAGAAAGAATTTAGGTAAGGAAAAAAATGGGAAGATCTTTATTAGGAGATGTTGAAGATCTTTGACCACGATTAGAAGATTTTATTCCAAGTTTCCAAATACAATAAACTATTACGGTCCTTGTGTGCCTGTTTTTTATGTATTAAGTATTCCACAAAAGAAAAGTAATGTCCATGTACGTCAAGCTTTGGGTCTCTACAGTTGGTATCAGAGCAATGGTTTAGTCAACCTTTGGAAACTAGGATGCGAGAACTTTAGTGAGATCCCTAGAGATATTTCTAAGGTATGTATATGGATGTCCCTAAGGTTAAGTATAAGTATAGGTTATTTTCCTAGAATTGTGCTAACTATCTTACAATTAAACCTAAGATGTTAGACATTGAAGGTACTCCCCCTTTATTATGTTGTTTTCCCTAGCTTGATTTGTGCCTCTCACACTATTCTTTTTGTATATTAGACAATGGATGGAACTCGAAGGAACCATGTTGATCAATGAAAAGGACAATGAAATGATTGTACTCTTGAACAAACAAATGTTATGGGAGTTGGAGTGCAAAATCGTATTGCTATACTTACACAATCTATGAATCATTCTGGACTTCCAAATGAGCAACGAAGCGAACAATATTCTATTGAGTCCTTCATGAGGCAACGTCCACCTTCTTTCAGTGGGTCTTCTGATCCACTTGTTGCTGAACAATGGATCAGTACCACTGAAAAGATATTTTCAGTTCTTCAATGTTCTGAACATGATAAAGTCATCTTAGCAGTATATCGTTTGGAAGGTGAAGCTGATCAATGATGGAATCTTATCAAGAATATGAGGCCAAGAGATGAAATTGAGTCCATGGAATGGGACGAGTTCAAGAACATATTTTTCAAAAAGTACTTCCCTCGTATTCTTCGTACAAACATGGAGAAGGAGTTTCTTGAACTAAAGCAAAAGGATGATGAATCTGTTGGTGTATACGAAGCGAATTTTACAAGACTTGCATGGTATGCATCTGGCTTTATCATCCAACCTGAAAGTAAAGTTGATCGATTCTTAAGTGGCTTAAAACCAAGTCTTAGAAGGGCGTTAGTTATAAGAGACTTCAGTAGCTATGAAGAAATTGTGTGCTATGCTATCAAGGTAGAAATGGAAGTTGGTATTACATATCCATATCATGGTTTTTATGAGAAACGAAAATTGGAGTTCAAGGAGAAATATCAGAATAATGGTGAAAAGAATATGGATGTTTCCTTATGCCTAAAGTGTGGAAAGAATCATGGTGGAGATTGTATTAAAGGGACTAGAAAATGTTATAGGTGTGGAAAATAAGGTCATCGAGCAGCTGAGTGTCGATGTAATGGAAATAGGGTTTCTAATGATGTGAATAATGAAAAGACTGCAAAGAACGCACCACCAACACTTCAATGCTTCAAGTGCAAGGAAATGTGGCATTATGCTAATAAATGCCCTAATACAAGGGTTAGTGATGATTGGCATGAGAAACCAGTTAAGGAAAATGAGAAAGGGAAGTCACTTGCGATCACTATTGGTGATGTTGAATATGACAAAGATGTGGTGGAATGATTAAGTGTTTATGTAATGGGATTCCAAAATAATGTTTTATATAGTATCGGGGAATATTGGAATATTTATGTATTGGTATATCGTGGATTTCAATAATTTTATGGTACCGGTAACCATGGAAAGTGAATGATATATTTTTGGAAAAAAGATGATAGGCGCATAATGAAGGGATAAGGAGAAAATGAAATGGTTGACTGTATTCATGAGCTCATGACGGATATAAATAGAAGGTTATATCATGGTATGAGTATATAGATTTTTTGAATTAAGGTATCATTCATTTTTCACTAATGTTTAATGAGAATACATGATTAAGGTATTCATATGATTGTAATGTGACCAACAAGATATATGGGGGATAAATGATGGTATTCACATGCTTGGTTGATGACATTTCAAGTAATCATTTTCTATATACTATGAGCTTGGACTGCAGTATTTTAGATAATCATAATGATTGGAATGGATTATGTTGGACATATGTTAGTATTGTTTAAGGATAGAACATTTTTCTATACTATTGAGGGATTTTGTAGTAATGTAGTTTTAGAAAAATGACAACCTGCAGGACGGGCGACAACCCATCGCGTCAGACAAGGCTGTGGGAATCGAACCCACAACCGACATGTGACTGGCCTTTATCGCCTACCACTGGCCTACAGAAGTCCTTGTTTAGTAGAAACTAGATTTATTATATTAAGAAGTATGATATATGAAGTATAAGTCCCTTTTAGGAACCATATATGATTAATCTCACTATAGATCGACTTATGTATATTTAATAAATTTTGATAACATTTTGTTTGAGACAGATGGAATGACATGTCATCCTATCACATGATCTTCTAACACTTCACGAATAACAAATTCGACTTCATTTATTTAAGAGATGAAGTTGAAATTTTTGAAGTCACGAACAATAGTGAGATTGTACCAAAATAAAGTTAGTATTTATTCTAATTCAAATTCTTCAACTTTAGGGAAATGATCTTGAATACCAAAAATGATGTCCTAGTGCCCTTATATCAGATGAATCAGATGGTACCCTAGATCATCACAAATTTATGGCTTTGTGTTTTTTGCTTTTTTCTTAGCCATTTTCTCTACCACTCTCCATCAAAACATGACGGTTAGATTTCTCTTCCATATCCATTTTTTCACCTATGTCCTCCTATGTAGAAACCCAGTGATTAGTTAATTTGGGTTACCGTTATGTTTCATACGTTAGTTTTTAAAACCATGTTTTGGTATTACTTTTTACGATGTGGGTTTCTATTAAAGAATCTTTCGAGTAGTAAACCATTTATAACCCCGACGAATTTCGAGGGTGAAAATCATTTTAAGGGGGGTAGAATGTAACACCCTGAGATTTTATGAAAAATATTCTTTTCATTTATATTGATGTCTTGTTTTGTATGCTACACCAAAAAGAGCTTTCAATGCACACATCCCTGACTTAGCTTGCATTACACGCAATTACGACCTTCCACGATAGCGTGTGTAGAGTTTCACTAAATGAGATATTATTATAATATTATTATGAACTAGCCGTTATGAATAGTGATACCCACTTTTTGAAATTTTATAAATTTTATCTTTCATAACGGACTTCATTTTTGGATTCGGAATATCGAAATTATCTTAGGGTGAAATTTTGGTACTTTTCGGATAACTTTCATATTCTGATGTATAATGAAAATTACAAAATTTTAATTAAAAACAACATGTTTAATCGAAATAATTAGTTCTTATAAATTACTAATTTGAGTGGTTTTAAAGTATATTGAGAATATATTTTTTCAATATAATACAATTTTGGTCATTGGAAGTAATTTCACATTTAAACCAGATATAAACAAGTGTCAATCTTTTGATAGTTATTATCTCTTAAAAACACGCTATTTGTTTTGACGACGAGAATTAATTTTTAAATTAGTTAATATAACTGTATGTTTTTAATTTGATAAAATAGACATCATTTTTGAATTCATAATATCAAATATATATTAGGCCTAATTTTTGGTATTTTTCTGGAAACTTTCATTTTTTGATGAATAGTGAAACCACTAAGTGGTAGTTAAAAAAACTTAATTTTTCATAAAACTTAATTTTACCGCTTCTGTGAGTGGAATTTCGAAAATTTGAGAGAAACGGTTAATATCAAGGACTAAAATATGGTTCAATGAGATGAAAGTAATTTTTGGTGAAGAGTAACTTTTTACTTTTTTTACCACGGTTAAAAGTAAATAAGGTAATTAAGGGTAAAAGTGTTATTATTATTATCCTAACACATGTCATAATTCTATTGGATAAGTGTAATTCGACCAAAAACAACCTTAGGAATAAAATATGACAATTTACGCCCACATGGATTAGATTAGGACATTTATTATCAATTTAATTAAAGAAGGGTTAAAATAGTTAAAATCAAAGATTAATAACTAAATCATTTTTAATATAGGGTTATCCATAAGATAAATTGGACTATAAATATTCATTAGAAAGCTAAAAATATTTCAACATAATGATATTTTATTTTTAATTTTTATACTTAAAATAATTTAATTTATTTATGATAAAATGATGATGCTGTAATTATCCTATTAATGAAATATTGACATAATTGATGTTATAAATACCCAACTAAATTAAATTTGAGACATTTTATGAATTAAAATAATTTTATATGTTAATATGACATGTTAGATAATTTTTTTCGAACTAATTATTCTGTTATGATTTTCACAGAAATCAATTACCAAATAGTGTCAAAATTGACATAAAATAGTTTTTAAAACAAATATTATATTATTAATTGTTATTATATTAAAAAAAATCTAAGGTTTAGCCAAGATACTTATATCATGATAGTTGTATCATTAATGGACCACTTGGGGTCTCTTTGATGTATATGGTGAGTTTATTAACTATATAATATAAAAATACAAATTGACATGGTAAATGTGAATCTAATTAAATAAACGTTAAAACTAAAAGATAAGGTTAATATAACGACATAAACTTGTCTAAATTCTATTGGATGAGAGGATTTCGACCCATCCACACCTTATCTTCAAAATATATCAATTTTGAGCTATTAAAAACCGAATATGACTTTATAATAAAATAATATTTTTAGTTATTCCAAAGGTTCCCCTCTCCTCCCATATAAAAGGGAACCTCCTCCCTCTCTTCCTCACACCACATTGAGCCTTCAAGCTCGGCCAACCACTGCCAAATTATCTTCTCCACTTCCCTAGAAACATACTAGAGGTCCTGTAATTTTTCAAAGACCAATTTTAGTGCCCTAAGAGGTGGTCTCAAAGAGGCGCTTCAAAGAAGAGGAGGTTCGGATACTTACGAAGCAAATCAGACCTAAGGTAAGGGATAATTTTGCAAATCTCATTTTTATCCGAGATTGTTTATTTGTAAGTATTTAATGGGTCTATTTCTATCATGTCCATGTTTTATAAAAGTGTTTTCATGTATTTTTAAAGTCATTTTTACCCATTTTTGACTTTTAATACATGGTATGTAAGGAATCTTTCTTTTATTAACGTTATGAGGTACTTTTATGACTTTTCTGACAAAAGTACGAGGAGAATGTTATTTTTAACTTATATGGTGTGAACAGATTTTTACGGTTTTATAAAGACTTATTTTCATGAAGCTTCCTCCAAAATATTTCAGGACTATTTTTAACAAAATCCTATTCTTTTAAAATTTCATGACATTTTGTGAAAAGAAAATGATTTTCAATAAGAAAGGATATGTTCCTCAAGAATTCATTTCAAGTCTTTTATCAAAACCATTTTCCATCTAAGATGACATTATTTCATATGTGTAAGTTTCATGTATAATGTCTCTATGATTTACATGGTTTCACTTTTCTGATAATGAAATGATATCCATTTCTTTTATATGGATTATGTGATGATGGGATGGTGTTTATGAAACCCATTTTATTTATTGGGTTATTATGAATGATGTTTGTTTATTTTGTGGCATAAGTAAGAATGATTTCATTATGAGATGGGTGGGACCTATATCTCCCTCCAATTCATTGGGTAAAGATTTATATCTCATGAGATAGACATGCCTGGAACCGCAGGATAAACCGGTTCAGTAAAATAGGACTGAAACTAGGGGTGAACTCGATTCAGAAAGGGACTTTGTCCTCTAAGATGGTCTTGGCAGCAATTCCTTGGCTACTATAGAAATCATTACATGTTCTTAATGGATGCCACAATTACATGTTTTATTCCCATGCAATTTTATCATGATTTATGTTCCATTATGATCTATGCCTTATGTACTTCTATGTTTTATGTCGTTGCTCAAGATTTTTAATGTTCAATTTTTTATGTTCAAATGTATATGATATGTTTTATTTTATCCATGCTTACCCTTACTAAGAATTTGAGCTCACATTTTTTATGTTTTCTTTTCCCCCAGGATTAAAAAAGGTTTTAGGTAAGGAAACAAAAATAGGAAGATCTTTATTGGGAGATGTTGAAGATCCTTCACCACGATTAGAAGCTTTTATTCCGATTTTCCAAAGACACTACACTATTACGGTCATTGTGTGTCTATTTTTGTTATGTATTAAGTATTCCACAAAATAAATGTAATTTCCATGTATGTCAAGCTTCAGGTCTCTACAATTATAGATTGTTGATGCAGATTTATTCTTGGATTTCTTCATTCAAATTATTAATTTTTTAAATTTCTTAAGTAGTAATAATTGGATTTTTATAGATTGTGATATTTTTTATTGTTATCTTTGGTGTGTCTAATTCTTAATACTGATGGAATCTCCCATGTGTATTTGGATAGTTGGATATGAGGTCCAGTCATGAAGGAACATTCTTCCTATAGATTAAAATATTATTGAGTATTCTTGCAGTTAATCCATTTTTTTTAATCAATTAAAGATCGTCCTATATTATTTCAACATGTTTCATATATTATCCTAAATTACATCATTGGGCACCCACTAGAGAGGGTGGTGGAGTCCATGATTGATTTATTGTAGGGTTTTCAACTTATATTAATACCCTCTTATAACACAGAGCAGTTGGTGTGAAACATATAAATATTTCCTTAGATGATAGAATGGAGAATGTTTATTTCACTCTAATGTATCACCATTTTCATCCCTAGTTCTCATCGAAAATTTATTTGATAGGTCACTTCATATGTTCATCGACTATCAGAATTCAAACTCGGTGACATTTAATAATTATTATCTTTTCCCCAACATGGATGAATGGTTTTATCAGTTAAATGTGGAAATTTTATATTTAATGATCGATCATCATTCAAGTAATCTATAATGACTCAAAACATCAATATAATATTTTAAAAAATTATTTCGGATTATTATGAGTCTACAAAATCTGACGGTACATGATTCCGTGGCTAGAAGTTCCTAGAATGATTCGTTAATTTCTTTTAAACGTTATATAGCGTGCGAGAGTGGTTTTCCAAAAATGGTTGAATTACTCATAAACAGGTGACAGGATATGAAATCTGAGGTCACTATTGTGTTTAGGATGGCGAGTTTATCATTGGGGGGACTTAAATTTAGTCGGTGCATGCCTTTGGTAAGAAAACCAACAAATTGAATAACCATAAATAAAATAATTAAATAAAATTATTTTATTTCTCAAATTCTTATAACTCACAAACAGAGACTCAAATTAAAAATCTGGGACCAACCCTGAAGTCATGAGGGTATTATTTCCTTATGTATATCCTTACATTGGTTGGCACATGCCAAAAGTGAATCTCATTTTTTGGCTGTAAATAGAATAATTAAGTACAAATTATTTTATTTTTAAGTTATATATCTATTAAAAGTTACATGGATTGGAAATCTGAGTGTACTATTGATATCTAGAGGGAATGTTCCCCATAGGCAGAGCCTAACCTTGACTGGCACTGGATGATGGTGACTGTTAATAATTCTTGGACATTTTTTAATGTATGTTTAGAAAAGTTGGGGTGACTATTTCCATCATTTGAACTGGGGATCAGAATAAAAATATGATGGAACCATTGAATTCAAAGAATTAGGATTCTCTTAGGAGAATCTTGACATTGACCGATAAGGGGCAGATAAAAAAGTTATTTTTTGGACATTACAAAAAATAATATAAAAAAAATCCATCTGACATTTTATATTTTTTTATAACCGTTGAGTAATGTGGAGGGACTGAAAAGTTATTATGTCATGCAATGACCTCACCATTGGGTTGCGTAACCTTGTCATTTTTTTAATGGAACACTAAATTTCCTTCATTAATGAATGATATTAATGTTATGAAATGTGGTTGGTTCCTCACATCTATTAAAACATTTCTCAGGCCTGATTGTTGGTCACTCAATAAAAGAAACTCAGACGAAGCACCAATGACTTTCTACTCCGACAAAAAACGTGATCATGTGATGGTCGTTGGGGGAGACATAGAGCGACGTTGAATGATACATAACACCTTTGGATGTGGAATCTCCTTCCTCTTATACAATGCCTTCTAAAAAAACTCTTATGTAGGGGTTCTTTATGTTTAAATTAATGAGAATTTGTTTCTTTTCTGTGTTCTTTAAAGGCATATTGAATCGCAGATGATTTGAATGGGTTATTGATTATCTGTGATGATTTAATTATTAATTTCTTAATATGATGCTAATGCAGAGTTCGTGGGATAGATGAAAAATGCCCAGAACGCCCCCCCCCCACCCCCCCCCCCCCCCCCACACACATCGATATTTTTCATGTTCTTCATGGTCAATGTTTGAAATTGTTGGAAAAATTAATCTGGGAACCACGCAGTGACAACAGCATCACTGAAGGCCAGTAGGCACATTCTAATGGGATACCAGACCACCAGAGGTAACCATGTGGCCCGCGAAATCCCTTCAAAAGTGACACTGGTGTGGCGGCATCAGCGTAAGATAAAAGCGACAGGCTGTCTCTAGCCGCATTGATGAGGCTTTTCCCGAAGGCTGTATAACGGATCAGTAGGGGCAACAGGCATCACTCTGTTGTGTTGGAAGCAGGGTGGTGTGCTATAGAAGAAAGCCACAGCTTCAAAGCTACGAAAAAGGGGAAATGTTCCCCATGCCCCACAGTCGAAGATGCAGCACCACGTCATGTCACCGTTCAGGAAGGGAAAGAGTCACCCCCACCCCACACGGGCCACCCAGATGGGTGCCACACCTTCTAATGGGGAAGACCGCTTGACAGGCTGTGCCCAGCCGAGGCTGGCTGGGTGAATCCGCAACTGAGCCGGTTTGGCCTATGTTGGGTTGGACCCAAGTTAGACCAAGAAGGGGTATTCAAGGTTGAGGCAGGCCGGGACGGTTCGACCAGGTTAGACCAGACCCGAACCCTTTTGGGCCCTGATACGCTTAAGTTGATGTATCTCACAAACCATGAATTAGTTTGACAAGCCATTAACAGTGGTTGAATAATCGGAATGAGACTATAAATTTGAAATACTCCACCTATGTTTTGGCTAATGGTGGAGTATGGCTGGGTTGAATCGAACACGAATCAAACCGGTCCCTCGGTACAAAAATGCTTATACCTCAAAGACTGGTCGTCCAATTGACGCTCCGTCTGTCGCGTTGGGACCCTTACGACATGGTTTTCCACTAAGTAACTCATTATTGGAATGTATTGGTATTTGAGTAATGACCGAAATTTAGATAAGAAGACACTATGAAACTCATGGGAACCGAGTGAGGGGAATCTTGTGGCTAGCTATCAGTATTATAGTGACCCTTTCTAGATCAACATCATAGCGACCCTATGTGGATAAAAATCATAGAGACCGATTGTTGATTATCATCATAGAGACCCAATAAGGATCATAATTATAATGAACTTGTGTGTTTCAACATTATAGACACCCTGTGTGGATCAAAATTATAAGGACCCTCTGTGGATCAACATTTTAGCGACCCTTTGTGGATCAACAATATAGTTACCCAATGTGGATCATCATTATTGCAACCCAGATTGGATCAGCATTCTAGAGAACCTCTGTGGATCATTAGTGCATTGCCCAATGATGACCACCATTACAGCGTCCCCTCGTGGATCCACAACATACGACAATGTGTGGATAAAAAATTGACAAATCCTTTGTGGATTTGTTGTGAAAACATCCCAATGGAATTGAATGATATAGTTTAAGAGTAATAATATTTATTTATGAACATTGAGTTGTATATCTGGTTTGATATGGGTCTTTTTTGTGCATTGTCACTAAGATCATGCTTTCTGGTTTTACTATGTGGAATTATGAGAGACCTTCAGGGGTATCAGGGTCCCTGCTGTGAATTGTTTTACACACCCATGAACGAGATTTTCCCACAGATTTTTGTGTCTTGTGAAGATGAAAGGATTATATTACCAAGTCTCAAGGAGCCAGGACTTGATGGTGTATGAAGGTGACCGGTAGGCATAGAGAGCCGCAATAACGAGTTGTAACTACCCATCAGGTAGGATCATTGAAGGATTACCTCAATTGATGTTTTAACATTTTTTTGTCTTTCCATTTCAGTTAATATTCTATTCTATCCCCCTTTACATTAGTAATTACTTTTACAATATATGGTGTCTTTTGGTTGCAGTTTCACCTTTCGTCATCTGTTTTGTTTCACATGTGCGTAGAGTACCATGTCTATGTGTGTACACCATTTGAGGAAATTCCTTCAAATTTTAAGAAAATGTATTTTCGTTGCTAGTCGGAATCCCCTGTATTATAGATGGCCAGCTTGGATTAATCACTACATTGGCACTGAGGGACGAGTCATGATAAAGTGGTATAAAAGAGTCGGTTCTACTAAATGAACTAAGAGTCTATGATATCAATGGAGACATAGTGTTCATTGACTTTAGTTCAGGTTTCAGAATATGGAGTCTGATGTTGTTGTAGAGGTCGATGTATCCATACATCAGGACCCTGAATCATGTTATCCGACTCTGTATACGAAAACAATGATTGTGTGTGTTCATGAAATTTTTTATTTTGATCTATTTTGAGTTAGCTCACCAGGTATAACTTATTTACCATGGTTCACCTTGATCCACATTCTTGTTTCTTCCATGAAGATAGACATTGATGATTCTAATGTGTGACCAAGAGGATGATCCACACATTGATGATGCATTAGTACAAGGACAATTTTTTTAGATGGTACCCTCAAGAGGTGTCCTTGTGATACCACCTCCCATTGTACACCAATTACATCCAGCGCTATTGTTATAGGACACATATTGGATCCGTTCCTTACACAAGTTTTAGTGAAACATACCAATAGGTTCTGATCTGAGATGAAGTCATAGGAGGTTAAGGATTGGGTTGAGGTGGTGACCTAGTTTCCATATAGATAGGGAACCATTAGATCAGATGGTGGTCCAGGAAGTGAGAATTTTATGTTGATCAGCCGGGAGATGTAAGTATTTAGATTAATCTGATCTTATGATGAGGTGACTTTTCTACCAACATGGCATGAGAACTTTCCTAAGAGAATGGGTCTCATACAATAAAAATCTAAGGGGTATGTGTTCCCAAGATCTTCTAGAGCTATGGTAGGACTAAATGTCTGTATCTATGTATTCTTCGAGGCGTACTGACCATTCCTGGTACTCGATGAATACAATACGAATAATTTTTCAATCCTCGAGCCTCTGAGATAGATGCGTTTATGGACATCCGAGCTGACACTATTCCTATATTCATTTCTACTTATGTTACAGTGTTAGGGAGAACATTTTTGGTTTAAGGTTATTTGGCTGAGCCGATATAGTTAGCGAATGTTAGTAGTAGGAATAAAGGAAACTGATGTTAGTCTCAGAGACATGGACGAGTAAAATATTTGTGAAAAGGATGTGATAGGGACATATGAATATGTAGGGAAGCAGACATGGAAGATGATCTTGGATAGTAGCATGAGGTGGTATACATTTTGACATCTTACAACCACCACCCCAATATGGCCCCCACCAGTCTCATGGATCTAGAGGAAAGGAGAAGGGAGTAGCTTCATGTGGTCATGGAGTGTGACCAAAGGTCTCCAAGAATGATTTGAAGTACAATATGTGTCATGTATTAGTTGATGTATTAATAGGCATAGATAATAACCCTTCCTTTTAACTAATCTTATTCAAAGAAAATATTTTTATCTTAATCATTTAACATAACCCTTATGTCTAGAGATACTTGTGGAAAGAGACTTGATAATCACACTTATGTCGATGGTGGGATCTGACCCTTGAGGCGATTGTTTCGATTGGTACCTCTTCCTGGTAGTGACAAGGGATTACGATGTTAATTAGGGTATGGACTGGTCATCCACAGATCACACCCAAATTGTCTTTTTAGGCATAGAGGTTGTAGTATGTCTACAATGTTGGAATTGGGTTTTTCTTGTTCAGTGAAAAAGTAATCCCAAGAAACACATGATAATGTCATGAATACGAGGGAGCAACTGATCGCTCTTAAGTTGTATAGCCTTACCCTCATGGAAGATGGTGTTTTGGGTTTTCAGTTTCCAACAGTAGTGGTAGATTCTGGGAACACCCATTCAAATGATGATTCAAGGATTACATCCCCATTGGAAGAGGGACTTCTACATTGGATTCTACCTGAGGACGACTCCAATATCTACAACTGCATATCGGATGGATCATGATGAGCTCCAGAACCTAAGAGTATAGTCGAAATAATGGTTTAGTTGTCTACTCTGATAACAAGAGTCTTAGTTATATGTTCTCTTAGAGGGACCAAAACCTAAGACAACAATGAACGATGATGTTCCTCAAAGAATATGAATTTGAGATAGTCTACACTCCTAGGAAAAAACTTACTAGTACAATCACCCTATAAGAGGTCGGGTCTACACCTACTGAGTGATTCGACAAAGTAATTATTCATGTAATAGATATCCTTTGTGGATAATGATGGAGTAGCTTACCTCTGTTCTATGACTGTTACTACCCCAGTCCTTCAACATGATTGGGAGGCATAGCTTGGGGACGTGGACTATGAGACCAAGTGTGCCCAGATATCTTCAGGTCAAGCTCCAAAATGATTTTTTGAAGGTGGGGAGCACAACATGATTTTCATAAGATGCTCTATGGTACCAGTGATGCTACGAGAGGAGGTTTTGGTGGAGGTCCCAAAATTCACGTTAGTGGTAAATCCTTATGTCGTGAAGATGTACCAGGACCTACAACATCAGTACTGGTGGCCAGCAATGATGAATGTAGTGGTGGAGTTCATATCACGATGCCTCACTAATCATCTAGTAAAAGCTGACAATTGGGTTATTTCATGTTTGGGCACATCTTTTAACCCTAGAAAGATGGTCAGATGTAGTGAATAATACAGACTGTGCGGGACATGATTCGTGCTGCTGTCCAAGATTTTAGTAATAGTTGGGAGGACCACTACCACTACTAGAGTTTTCATTCAACAATGGATATCACTACACTGTTGGCATGGTACTATTTTAATCCTTGTACGAGAGACCATTCATATAACATCTATATTGCACAGACCTAGAGGAGTCAGCACATATAGTCCCAGAGTTGTTATGGGCTACCACTGAGAAGGTGCAGATAATCTAGGAGTGAATGATGATAATGTAGATGCCATGATCTATCCCTCAGGGTATGTGCCGCGACTACCCCATGCCCACCTTCTATAGGCCATGGGCTAACAGCTTGCACTGAAAGGCATATTCCTTAAAAACAAGGAAGGCATTGCCTTTTTAACCAATAAACACATAAAACCAAGCACACAGAAATATATGAACTCATGTAAAAATTATTGTGAAAAGAGCATGTACAGTAAGAAATAGGTGCCGGAATACAATCCCAACATGAAAGTACAAGAAAAATCAAAATTACAAGTAAACTGAACAGCTCATTTGATCTCCCTCCAAGGACCCTACCCGAACAGTAGGTACAGATCTCGAGTGGTCATCTCTGATGCAGGCCTCATCTAATGTCCACCTCTGAGCTACCACTAGTCATGGTACTCTAGTCCTCAGTTAGCGATGCCTTTCTTCTGAATCAAAGAGAACAAGGTATGGGAATAGCCCGTGTAGGGGTGAGCATAACGATAAATAGTAAGGACCTTGAGACCCTCGATGGTATCACGAAACCCAAAATGGATAACCAAAATTCATGAAAACATCTGACAACCAAACATAGGTATATGCCCATATATATACCCATGTTATCAAGTATACCCATCTCATTAAAGCGGAATCTCAAGGACCAACTCCTTAGCCAACGTACATCTATTCCATGAAGAAATGATTACCACGATGATAAGTACCACACGGGTAAACCACATAGAAGAATACCAAAAAGGAATCACCATGAAGGTATGTACCACACAGGTATGCCACACAGACAAATACCGCAAAGTTAGAGACTCAGATCACATGAGGTATAAATTAGGTACATTAGTTGAGATAATTAGATGTAACTATGGAATCAAATTACTCTATTAATAGGAATACCCACGTAGGATCCTAAATTATCAAACCCACACAGGATCCTAGTACATAATTAGACTCACATAGGATCCTAGTAAATCGTCAGAACCATACATGATCCTAGTACAACGTCAGACCCACACATGATCCTAGTACATCGTCAGACCGACATAGGATCCTAGCACATCGTTAAACCCACAAATGATCCCTTAATCATGTTTCATCTAGCTACATGGTTTTCGCACTTAGCTCGCTTGAATATATGGCCGGAAGAGTGAAAACGGTCGAAGTTGGTATGTATATTATTGGCAATTTAGTTTGGAGGGCCCAGTTGGATTTGTGTCCGATCCAACCAGGCTATAACCCAACATTATCCAAAACTCATGTGGGGTATACCAAAAGGAAGGTCTCAATTTATGGTTTCTAGTTCCATAGAGGGTTTGTCAAACAAACTCTCATAGCTGCTGATATGGTCGGAAGAGTAAAAACGGTCGAAGTTGGTATGGGTGTGTTTCGACCTGGTCCACACGGCCCGACCCGGTGTGGGCTGACCCATCCTAGTTCGGGTCCACCCAGCCCTGCACAGATCTGGCCCTGGGTCAGACCCATCCCATGGTATCCGACGTGGCCCACTATGTCAGGCCCGACCCATAGAGTGGCCTGTCGGGTGGTCCACGCGGGGCGGCCCCCAGCCGGCCGGATGGCCAACCCTCCTTCGTGGTGTGGTCATGCACTGCACCCCCACCGACGACCATCTCGGCTAGCCACCCCTCCATCGCTTTAGTGGCCTTTTTCCATGTCCCTTGCAAGCTGGGCTGCGCGGACGCGCACCGGCACTGGTTTCATGCGTCTGGCCGCTCCATCGACCACCACCCTCACTCCGTAGTGGCTGATGGGATGCGTCCTTCCCATCATGTGGAGGGACGGATCTGTGACACCCTTCCTTCCTCGTGGCCATCCCAGTGTCGGTCCCGACCTCATTTCAGGAGTCATTGTGTATTCGTTCTAAGGCTGAAATATTTAATGAACTCATTTTTTTTATCCTTGCATCGAGGGCTTCACATTCATATGTTGTGCTTAGTAAAACTCTATGTTTCCAGTGCCAATATATTATTTGGCCACCTCCTTCCACAAGACATTGTGGCTTCGTTCTTAGCCTGAAAAATTAAACGATCGCATGTTTGTGATCCTTGCGTCAATGGCTTCGTGTCCATATATTGTTCTTAATGAAACTCTATATTTCTATCACCAATAAATATTTTGCATTGGATAAAGGATGAAGAACGTGTAAAAAACCACAAAGGTTGCAGAGAGATTGGGCTATGTTTGTTCGGACCGAACCCTCTATGTTAGAATGGTAGAAAGAAGCTTATTTGTTCTTAAACGAAAAAGAATATAAATATTCATAAACCATGATGAATATCATGAATGGGGAAAGAAAAAATAAAACAACAATCCTGACCTTGATTTTTCTGTTGGATGTGGCACAAGGAAGTTGACGAAGATGTCAATGTTTGTCGTTCCTACCACACGCCTTCGACCTCATGCTCGTTCATTAGATAATCGCTCTACGATATAAGTTGTTCTTCTTTGGAAGGATGTTCTCCAAGCTCTCTCATTATCTTTCTCCAATAAAATCCTCTCAAAGGAAAGAGGTTTCAAAATAATTTAAATTTGTTAGATTAATTATGTTGGCACATTGGAATAATTAATTGGCACAATTAATTGACTCAATTAAATGATATATGTTGTAATAATTAAATTTAGAGGGAGTCCAAGGTTTAAATCTTCATTAATGAGGGAGTTCAATGGGTTTCTCCTATTTAATGGGTTAGGGTGGTCCCCACCACTAGAAATTCAAAATTGGGGTTTTAGGCTCGGTTGTCCACATCTAAATAACATAAATATGGGAGGTTTTAGCAATGGTGGTCCCTATATTTATAACATCTACATTAGATGATTCAATAATAAAAAATCATAAAAAAATTTCATTTATTTTATTCTTTCATGAAAAACACACAAACTAACTTTCACCCTCGACCAACTGCCATCGAGGTGAAAGTCTCTGTAAGAAAATACTATGGATGTGAGATAAATAGTTTCCCCATATTTCATTTCCGATAATTGGTTCAAAAGTAACAAAACACACTTGCAGTTTTACTGAATGTACAAAATAAAGTTTAATAATTCATCCTTGGCACACTGGGTCTCTGAATCACTTGCCGTCAATTTTCACAGTCTCATAACATTCCCATATAATTAAAAAATATTACATGGTAATTTTGCGTCATTAAAACAGAGTAGGTAGAAGTCCTATTCCAATAGAAAAAGGAGACCCTTGTAGTTCTATGAGGGATGCCATGTCTTCCTACAGGTATCAACCCGATGAGGATTGTGGATATTTGGCTAGGGCGGGAAGCTATATTTTAGTTTTTTCAGACCATTCTAGATCTTTATCAGAGTAGGCGGGGTGGCATACCATCTAGATCTTCTCCCATAGATACACTAGGTGCATAATGTTTTCCATGTGTCCTAGTTGAGAAGGTACATGCTTGATCCATCCCATGATATTGGATAAGGTGAGCTGGGTATCGATGATGGGTGGACGTTTGAAGAGTTCTCAGCTGAGATAGTGGATAAAACCGAGCGAGTCCTTCATGGACAATCAATCCCTCTGGTAAGAGTTCAGTGGAATCACGTTAACCTCCAAGAGAGCACATGGGAGTAGGAGGCTCAGATTCATACACAATACCCCAATATGTTTGATTTTACATTTTTTTGACTTTCGAGGACTTAAAGACCAATGGTAGGGACAATGTAAAGACATTGAATTTCTATATATATATGTTAAATTATTTTTGATATTTACGAGTTTGAAAAATATGAATGCACATGATTCGGAGGCCTAGAGTGCCATGAATTTTCCATAATAAGTTTCTTAGGAATCAAATAACATGCATGAGTGGATTTCTGGAAAATGTGGAATAACATATAAATGGGTGCCTAGATCAGAATTATGAGGGAACCATTTCAAACAGGACGATGGGTTTACCCTAAGAGAGACTTAATTTTAGCTGGTGAAGGCCTCCGTTAAAAAACCCCAAATATGGAATAACCATAAAAAATAATTATATAAAATTAATTTTATTTTTCAAATACATCTAACTCACTAATAGAGACTCTGATTAAATATCTGAGACCACCACTAAAATCATGAGGTTATTCATTCCTTAGGCAGATTCTAACATTGGCATGCATTGGAAAATATTGAAAGTTATTTTTTGGCTGTAAATAAAATAATTAATTAACAATTATTTTATTGTTAAAATTTATAAATCCAAAATGGTATCTTAGATAGGAAATCAGAGAGTATTTTTGAGCTCTCGATGGCATGTTTCCTTTCGAAAGAGCCTGACCTCTACTAGCACTGGTCGGGGGTGACTGTTAAAAATATATGATTTTTTATGGTTCATTAAGTAAATGTGCAGGCAAAAATTTCTCTCTTTTCAACCGGTGCTCAGATTATAAATATGAGGGCACCGTTTAATTTTCAGCGTTGAGTTTCTCTTAGTGAAGCATAACCTTGACTAGCATGGGTCCGAAGAAAAATCTATTTTTTTGAACATTTTAAAAAAACAATAAAATATAATTAGAAGTTATTTTGTCTTTTCTTTTTGTAACTATTGAGTGATGTGGAGAGACTAATGATTTAATGGGTCATGTAGTGGCATGACACTTGGGGTTTGTAATCGCGATGTTGGTTGTTTTAATGGAACACTAAATGTGGTTCATTAATAAACTACACTAATGTTATGCAATGTGGTTGGATCCTCACATATATTTAAACAATGATTAGGTAAGAGTTTTCATATCTAAAGATATGATCATCTAACAAAGCACTATCAAATTTATACTCTGATGAAGAACGTGTTGGAGTGACGGTCATTGAGGGAGACAACAAGCGACAATGAATGTTGAAAAACGCATTTTGGACGAAGACACTCCTACCACTTCTGCAATTCCTTCAAACAAATTATAAGGTAGGGGTTGTGTATGTCTAAATTCAAGAGAATTTGTTTCTTTTCCACATTCTTAAAAAAAATACTGAATCAGAGATGTTTTCAACATGTTTTTGGTTATCTTTGATGATTTAATCATTACCAGCTTGACATGATTCTAACACGAAGGGCGTGGGCCCAACAAACAAGGACCAGACCCTCTGCTGCTTTATTTTTTCTCGTGTACTTTGTGGGGGAACTTTGAACTCGACCGAAAATTGATACCGGGAGTGACGCATTGAAAACATTATTTTGGGAGGTCTGTAGGGGCATTCGGAAGGGAAAATGGACCACGAGAGCTCACCTGGTGGCCTACAGAAGCCCCACTGGTGCGGCAAAGACGCTGCGGCGCCGTCAGGGAATGGCGGTGACAGGATGTCACAGACAATGGAGGAGAGGATGCTCCTGGAGGCACCATGATGTATTCCTAAGGGCGGCCGGTATTGTACGACAAAGATTGAAGTAGGGCGACCCCCTTCGTGCACCACAGAATGGATTCGGGGCTTCAAAGTGGCGGAAAAGGGGAAAAAATGCCCCGCAGGTCCCACTGACAGAGAGGAAGCACCATGTGGTTCCCCCATTGCAAAAACAAACTGGTTTCAGATGAGTATTTTCCTTTGTGCTTTCTGATTAAGATCAGGAATTATGTATTTCCATTATGGAATTATGAGAGGCCTTTAGGGGTCTCAGGGTCCCTACTGGGTATTGTTAAACTCACCCTGCATGGTCTTTTCTTGCACATTGTTGTGTCTTGTGTAGACGATGGGAATCATTGACTGAGTCTTGAAGAGCCAGGGCTTGACGGTGTATAGATGTGACCTGTTTGTGTGGAGAGTCGCAATGATGGGTTATACGTACCCATCAGGTAGGATACTTGGAGGATGACCTAATAATCAATTTTTCTTTTTTGTGTGTGGTATTTACAGTTTCTTTTTTCTTGTATTCCGGTCACCTTTACTTCAGTATGAACTTTTACACTCTGTGGTGATTTTTAGTTGTGGTTTCACCTTTCTTCTTCTGTTTTTTTCACTTGTGTGCAGTGTGCCTTGTCTGTGCGTGTATATATTTTTAGGAAATGCCTTCCCATATTAGGGAAAATATTTTCTAGTGCTAGTCTCCGACCCCTGGACTATGGAAAAAAGGCTTAGGGTTGTCACAACATGGATCCTGGGGGGAAAATTCTTGACATTATCATCATATCAGGGGTAGGGAGTATGATATAATTAATATTTAATTCAAGGATATATTTGGGAATTATGAATATCTTATTTTTCCTTTTGGACTTAATAATTACCTTTTAGTTGGTACAGTGATGATGAACATGACATTAAATCAATATCATCACATTTTATTATAGTTTAACTGTTTGATATTTTTGAATATCCAAAATTCATGTGTGAACATTAACACAATCTCAATTTTTTTTATAAGTTAAAATGATACACCATTTTTACGAAAATCATTTTAAATGTAGTTTTTTTGTTATATGAAGACTCCTTATTATTTGTGACTCGAAAACATTGATTGTTAGTAAATATAATAAACCTATAGGTTGTATTATCATGGGAAGATATATGTCATTTATTATAGATCTGTATATTCCAAAGACTTTCTAGATACTATCTATGATTCCCATATAATTATATTTTTTTTCATCTCCTTTATCCGCTCTTACGTTAAAATTTTTGATGTTAAAAATGGAAAAAAATTGTTATCAATCTTTCCATGAACTAAAAAATCATATAGTAGTGGTTCCTATTATGATATTCATAATGCTCAATAAAGGGTATATTGAATACTATGATTCTTCTAATATTGTTGTAGGATGTTTTCTCAAACATGTTTATCATGTTTTAGGTTTTGGTCCTTGGTATCATTAGAGATAGTAAATGAATTACACCACTATTGATTATGATAATAGTGCAATAAGGTATAATGTTAAATGTTTTTGATAATATCTCATAAGGGGTAGTATCAAAATCTAATCTAATCATATGATTTTCAGCTATATCATATCATATAAATATTAAATCTCAAATATAGAGAATTTTAGGAATACCATTAGACTTTCAACATCAATATCAATTATAAAATGAAAATGGGGATTGAAATTTCAGATAATATTAAACGGAAAGTGCCAAAGTTGGAATCTTGGTAGAAAAAGGAAGGGTAACCCATAATGTAAATCTTCACTCTATTGTAACTAAATGATTAAAATAATGTTTTTGGAATGGTTCTGACTAGTGATCAACAATTTTCATCTGTCATTGAGTATATATTATTGGCTCAAGATTAGAATTATGATTTCATAGGACTTTAAAAAACTATATATGGAAGGGATACCTTTTATTGTTGGTCTATCCCTTTATATGATAATCTATATATTGGTGATTTGTTATTCATCCCAAAATCTAAGAGTATCTTGGTATTTTGTACTCTAATAGTTATTGTTATATCATTAATTTAGGAAAAATGGAAATTTATTCCTACATAAGATGATGATTTTGGTTCTATGGGTATGAAGCATGATATAAATGATTTCCCCCATGGTTACACGTATTAGAAAATATAATAAAAGCATTTAGAACAACATGCATTAATCCATCCTTATCATCTTTTGGTTTGGAATGGGATGAGGTGTCCATGGAATTTTTGTTCGATTACAAGTGACTTTATATGGAAAGAATGTTGTCTTCTTGGTGACTATCAACTGATAAAATATTCTCAAATTAATTCTAATTAGGGAAGTATCTAAACTTTATGATCATGGAGAGCAATATGGGTCGGATGTGGTAAGGTGAAAAGTGTTACATTTTACTTTTTTTAGATATATACTATATTGTCACCTCATGGTTCTTGAAGAGTCTATTAGAGGTGATGTGGACATAGACCTTATCTAGTAAAACATATCATCCATAAAAAATGGTAATATAGAGTGAACTATTTAGATCATTTATGATATTATATATTCCTAAATCATAGAGTTTATTTAATATTCGGATATCCATATCAGAGTGGTAAATTTACAGATTGAATTTATTATAAATGATTGATATGTATGGATCCATATGAGGATTTTTATGGTCACATGTGCATATCACCACTTTAATAGGAATAGGTGGGAGATGCCTCTCTTATGGTATTTCCTATCATTCACGAAATATAAATTAGAACTTATTACATACATTAGTATCTAAAAAAAATATTGATTTGGTAGGAATATTATATTTATTGTTAACATCATTTTTGGAGTTTTCCATTGTTCATTGGGTTTTCATCAATGATTCTACTCAGTTAGGTAACAGCCATCTTAGAAGATAGGGAAATATATATCAATGATATATTGGTTTATTTTGGGTCACATAGTGACTTGGTATGCATTTTTATCCATTTCCATTACAATATCTATTGAGGGGTATTCATAAGGTACTTGTAGGATCAAAATATGAATTTAGATGCTCAATTTCATGTGGTGGGGGGAGGGGTTGAATTTTATGTTTAAAAACATTTGTTTGTTTCGATAAAGAAAACAAATGTTTAACAAGGTAAATTTAAAAGACATATTTTAATTATGAAAACTTTATAGGTTCTGAAAATAAGGTTCTGGAAATGAGACATAAGAATAGTTTTCAAGAAAATGATTCAACCATAATGCGTATAAAATATTACTTATCATAGTATAAAAAAGTATAATAACATATAAAAAAGTTTTACTATCATCCTTTATCAAAATAGAGTAGAAAAAAACATGAAAAAAATATGTAACATGTATGAAATCCTTTATCCCAATGAGAAAAGAATCCAATAACCATGGATAATGGTCCCATTATTTATCATTTCATAAAAGTAAATCTTACCCACAACAGGGTAAGCCCTCGATATTTATATCAAAATCTTTCTTGATAACCCTGGATGACCTGAATCATTATGGATATCAGAAACACTATCTTCCTATCCACAGAAGTCCTCGATGATTAAGGTAGTCAGTACCTCTGTCTTCCTAGCCCTGAAATTCCTCGATTGTACACTAAAAAAATCAGAGTCACATGATGCAATCTGAACAAGATATTCAGTACACCCAAGGAATTAGAGTCTCTCTATCTCTAGAAATCTCTTCAATTGCATGAAATATCTAGATAATTATCAATGTAATTCTGTGTAGTGAGCTCGTTTAAATGAGATCCTATTTATAGGCACTTCTTCAACGATCGGCTCCTTCCTCCAACAGTCATATTATTCCATGAATTTTAGAAGGTCCTGTACACATGTAACTTAGTCAACAGTTAGTTAGAATAAGAATGTATGACATCATTTCATTACTATAACATGTGTATGAAAAATATGGTTTCATAATAAAATCTATTTTTTTAGAGTATAAAAAAAAATAATGTTCATAATATAACCAATGAAACATTAAGAAATTATAACTCATGGATATTATGATTATATTTTTCAAAGAATTTGGAGTACGAATTATGAGGAATTTAGTTTCTGAAATATGAGTAATTATGAGTAATTCAAATTCTGAATTTTTGAGAATTTGGAGCCTAAATTTTAGTGAACTTGCAGTCTGAATTTTAGATAAATCAGGTTCTGAATTTCAAGGAATTTGGAATCTAAATTTCATAGAATTTGGATCCTAAAATTATAATAAATTATAAGAAATGATTTATAGGATTCTGAGGTTTTAGATGTGAAACTGAATATTAGACATAGAAATAAAATGTCTTATATGTAGAGAAAACTATAAAATGAAAAATGAAAACACATGTAAGGATAAATTTCCTTAGAAGTGGAAAATTTTCCTCATTAAAATAATTTAATGGAAAATATAAATTTCTTAAAGATACAATGTTTGTTATTTAAAAAAAATAGAAAAGAAAAAGTTATATGGAAATCATATTGACTCCACAATCACCCCCTTTTGGGAAGTGGAAACATCCTTACAATGAATAATATAAGGACATATAGTTTTTCAATATGGACTTGAAAAAAATAAAAACATATCTCCCTTTACTTTTTAATCATGTTGAATACGACTAACTCTCCATTAGGTTTTGAAATCCCTAATGATCTTATTCTTGAATTAAATATATTTTTTTTCTTAATATGAAAGTCATCTTTGATGTAATTACCCCTTAGATAGACACCCCCCTTTGTAGGGAATTATCTTCTTTACATTTTATTTTTTTTATCATTCATATCTCTCCCTTTGAGATTTTCAAAAAAGAATAAAGAGAATGAACCAAAATTTTGTACCTGAATAATTAATACTATACAAAAAAACACAAGATGATCATCCAAAATTTTATTACGATGGAAATAATATATACAATGAATGAAATACAACAAATTATTGGATTGGGAAAAAAATTATCCTTTCTTCATCATTGATACTATCTTATTTATGATGGTTTCCATCTTTTTTATCTCCTTGTGGTCTTATTTCACATGCTTGAGTAGCTGATCCGGATAATTATTTTTCTTCTCTAAGTCTTTGCTCTTTTCTTAATATGCCTTAATAATATCATTCTAAATGTTTGAATGATCTTCTTTCTTAGAAATATTTTCTTCAATTCCTATTATAATATCCCTTTACCTCTTCTCATTAATGGCTGCTGAATTAAGCTTCTCATTCAGATCCTTGAAATTATTACTTCCAAGTTGTTTTAATGAGACTTAGCCTTTCAAAAAAAACACTTAGTAATATCATTAAAAATCACATATTTGGGGTCAAAAGAATACTTCATACGTTCATAAAAATCATTAAGGATTCCAATATCATCAAATTTTTTCCATGACCAATTTTCCATTTCCTTGCAAAATATTTTTTGGGTTCATATTCAATGAATAATGTTTTGAAATCAGCTTCAAGCTTGAAAAACATATACATAAGCTTGGTGACGAAATATGCTTTCTGATTAAATGAATATTGATGCAACTAACACCATGAGTATATACTATGAATTAATGGAATAGTATCAACTACATTTTTCAATGACTGAAATACAAAATCATGTCCACGAGTGGAGTAATCAGAATCAAAATGATTAGTTAGTGAGGATTCTTTTTATATATCATCGACTATCCTTTTCAACGAACCAACATCATCTTTCTTTTTCACTGCAGATTTCCTAGGTGTACCAACCTACACCTGTTTTCCATTATCAGCTCTCATAATGATCTCTTCAGCTATGGGGGATTCATGTTCACTATTTGATAATTGAAATATCATATCTTCCACTAGATTTAATTTCATGTCACATGCAAGAAGATCCTATGGTTGAATAAAGTCATGGTTTCTACAATCTTATTCCGATAGTTTGTTGACTTCTTCTTAACCCTTTTCTTATTTTCCTAGGGTAGCATGTTTTGATGATTCTATTTCAAAATTTCTGATTGGCAGTTCCTCAGAAGTACTATCCTTCTCATGATATTCCTCCACTTGTCTTATCATATCATCAGTATCACTACTTCCTTCTTCTTATTCTTATTCTTCTTTCACATCTCCCTCTTTAACTATTTATTCATCTTGTTCTGGTTCCATAATAACCATCATCTTTCCTCGAGTCATAGGAAGTGATTTTTTAAAAAAAGATTCAAGTACCTGAATTTGTTCTGAAGCATTCTCAGAATCATTGATAAGGGATTGAATGATTTCAGCCTCTAAAATCGTTTTCCTCTTCTTATTTCATTTATCTTGCTTCGTATGATTCTCAGCCGCCTACAAATTTAATGATTTTTCCTCTGCAAGGTCCAACCCAAAACTAGGGTCCCATTTTATCTTAATGTTTTTGTCTTATCTTCAATTAGCAACCACTTCATCTGGATAATAATTTTTTTCTTTGGGTTTGTAGGTTCTCATTTAGTTTCCTAAAGAGAAAAAGTTTTTTGTTTCTCTTCTAGTTCCTTCACCTTCCACTTCTATCCACCCTTATTGGACGTTTCATCCACTTCTGGTTTCTTTCATAAATCATAGATTTCTGATTCAGTCAAATTAGATAAACCATTGGATTTACTATTGATAACAACATTCATTCTTATTAGAGTATGAACACTCAACAACATCAATTTGAAATTTTTTGTCGTAAAACTACAAGGTATTTTGAACAACTCAAGACAATGAACTATAATCGTGGAGAGAATAGATGGATTTATGATGATTTGATATTTCACAGTTCCATTCTTTATATTCTCAGTTGCAATCAATACATTCTTCACTAAATTTATCTTCAGGAGGTTGACCATGATATCCCAGATATAAATGTCACTTTTCTTCAAGGCATCCTTATCTACTTTTCTCAGAATGTTAAAACCATGAACCCATAACTCAAGAATATAGTGGTTGTAGATTTTTGAATAATCCTGAGAGTCTTCAATGTTGATAGGCCAAGTCATTCTAAAGACTTTTCTTTATCAAATGAGCATAAAAAATCTTGTAACTTGTTGGTGAAAAATTATTTTCACCCTCATACAAAATTCCGATTAAGCGTACTGACTTATCGTATGAAAGGGGGTAAGTATTTCCATAACTCTTGAAGGATGAAATATCTCCCCATCCTTCAATGATGAGACATACTGATTCATAGAATTCAAAAAACAACTCCGGATAAACTGGATCTTGTGCCTTCAGTTTGGATATACATAGGCTCTCCCAGCCATTTTGCTTGATATTCAATGAAATAATAGAATCATACATAGAAGATAATTTCAGATCAAGTAACAATTTTCTGTGTATCTTCCATTCGGAAATTAACATTACAGATAACATTTCATTCTAAGGAGAATATTTTACAAACATTTGGAATTGAGGAAAACATAATGATTTTGAACGACAATAAGTAGAGGAGTATAACTTCTTCACATAATGTCTTTGATGGCCGATGTGGGAAAACCATTGGGTGGTCCTTATATAGGTGTTTGAGGTGACTAATCATCTACCTTGATCGATCTAATGGTTGAAATAATATTTATCAAATCTGACAGTTGAGATGATAGCCGATGACTGAATTTGGTAGGTTCTGATCTTTCTAGGCTTTTATGATAAAAATTCAAATTTAAGGAAAATTGAATCTGTATAATTTAAGACAAAATTTATATTCCAACAAGTTAAAATATGAAGATCAAAATTTTATGAAAGGAAACATACCTTGTGGATTATAATGAAATGTATCTTTCATGAGAATGTTTCTTCGTGAAGAACTTTTAGCATAGAAAAAATATTATTTTTTTAAAAAATATGTTACAATAATTTTGTTTTCGAATAAAATTGTTTACAAATATTTTGACTATGAAATTTTTTATTATGTAAATTTTGATTACAAAAATTTTGTTTACAAAATTTTGTTTACAAAATTTTGTTATAAATAAAAAATGATTATGAAAAATATTGATTACAAAAATTATGAATAGGAAAAATTTTGATTATGAAAAATTTTGATTAAGTTAAAATTTGAGGAAAGAAATATTTTTAAAAGGAAAAACAATAAATAACAAGCAATTGTACCCCCCCCCCCCCCATGAAAATGAGATTTTAACTGTAAAGAGAGAGGTTTAAAAATAATATTAATATGAAATATTTCCTTATGTTTATCATTCTTAGATTTTGTTTTATGTATTAAATTCTATTGTAGGGTAATGATTTTGGAAAAATATCAGCATGTTGATCTTGTGTTTTGATAAATTGATGAATGATATATCTTTTTTATGTGTGATCCCTAAGAAAGTTAGGTATAATATATATTTGTTTTACACAAGAGTGATCTGTATGGTTTTTACTTAAGGCAATGACACTAGTATTATAAAAAATTATTATTTTTTGGTTAAACTCATACCATAGTCGATGAGTGTGTGTTGCATTCACAATACATGGGCACATCAACTTCCATCTGGTACATATTCAAATGCAGTAGTTGAAGTTGCTACTGAGTGTTTTTTTTGCATAACTATGAAACTAATGAATCTATTAAGAAATTAAAAGTTGATGATGTACATTTTATATCAATTCTTCATCCATAAAAATATTCATCTAAATTTTTTTTTTTAAAAAAAAATTTCTCAAAGTATAAATGAGTCATAATTATATGGTTCCCATTAAATTGAAAAAAATTTCACATCCTTTAAATGTAATAACTTATGATTAGATTGATATCTTACATACAAACATACAGAAAATATTATGTTTGGATGACTAGTTGTTAAGTATAGTACACTTCATTTCATACATCTAAATGATGTTTCATCTACTGCTTTTCTAGCATCATCAAGATAAAGAGGATTTGAGGTACCAATGGGAGTACTAATACTGTTATTGTTGTGATATCAATATTTTTTTATAACATCATTAATATACTTATGTTGTGATATATAAGTTCCATTTGAGTTTTATGAAATTGAAAATCCTAGGAAAAATGTTAACTCAACCATCATACTCATTTCAATCTCATATTTCATTAGACGTGAAAATGAATCTGTTAATGATTTTTATGTTGAACCATACATAATTTCATAAACATAAATATGAACCATAAAATTTTTTGTGTCGTTATTTATAAAGAGGGTTGGATCATAATTTTCCTTAACATAATTGTATTGTAACAAAAATATTGTAAGTCTATCATACTAGGCTCTAGGGACATGGTTATGTCCATATGAAGCTTTTATCTGTTTGAAAACATGTTCAAGATGTTTTGTGTCTTCAATAATAGGAGGTTGTTTAACAAAAACATCCTGTTGAACTTATCAATTAAAAATGAACATTTAACATCCATTAAAAAATGTATAAAGTTGAAGAATTCTGCAAAATCAGGTAGAATACAGATTGATTCAAGTCTAGCTACTAGAGCATATGTTTCTTCATAGTCGATTACATCTTGTTGATTAAAGACATTAGCAACTAATATAGCCTTGTTTTTTATAGTGATTCCATTTTCATCACACATTTTTATGAAGACCCATTTTACTCCAATCACAAAAGTATCCTTACCTATTTCAACAAAGGTCCGAATTTATTCCTTTCGAAATCATTTATCTCATCCTGCATGGCTTTCATCCAATTTCCATCTCCTAAAGCTTCATCAGTTCTTTTTTGTTCTAATTTGGAATGAAATGATAGATATTCTACTTCATTTATTATGTATCTTATAGTACATACAGGTTTATTTCCATCGCTAATGATACTATAACTGGGATGATTCTTAAGAAACAAATGGTTTAGGTTTTTTAAAACATGTTCATCAACATATGGTAGGAAGTAATCTTGGGTAAATGATTCTTAAATATTTTCTTGAAACCATTCCTCATCAGAAGATGCTTCTATCAATGGATGATAATCAATTTTTTAAAACATATCCAAGGTTGTAGATAGAGGTTCTTTAAAAACAATAGAATATGTTTCGTCAAATTTAACATGTACTATTTTATCAACAGTTTCAGTATTTTTATTTAAAACCATGTAATCCATAGAAGTTATGGAGTAGCCTATGAAAATTCCATCCTCAGATTTGGGTGATAATTTAATTAAATTATCTTTATTATTCAGAATGAATACATTCAAACTGAATACTATGATTTAAGAAAGTCTAGGTTATCTAAAATTCCTCAATTCATAGAGATTTTTGCTAAGAAAATGTCTAATCATAACTCGATTTATAGTATTACAAGCATTAAATACAGCATCAACCCACAAATGATTATCTATATAATATTCAATCAGCATGAATCTAGTTATCTCTTGAAGAATTCAAATTCTTCTTTCAAAAACACCACTTTTTGTGGAGTTCATGGTGATGAGAAGTTATGAGTAATTCTTTTTTATGAAAAAAAGTTTCAAAATTAGAATATTGAATTTTCTTCCATGACCACTATGAATAGTTATCAATTGAAGGTTTTTCACATTTTTAACATGGGATCTAAAAATTTTGAAATAAGAAAATATTCAGATTTCTTTTCTAGAAAATATACCCACATAAATATTGTGTAATAATCATCTTGGACAAATAAATAATATTTCCCTCCAATTCATCCAATTTGTGTTGGACAAAATAGACCCATATGAAACAACTATATTTCATCAGTAGTTTGTAATTCACTGATTGATTTATAACATTATTTATGTTTCTTTCCATATTTACAAGGATGGTAAACTTTTGAATAATCATATCAAGGATCTAATAGATCTTTAACAAGTCTTTTCGTAGAGAGTTTATATAGGTTCTTAATATTACATTGTCCTATCCATCTATGACATAACCAAGATTAGTCATCCATTTCACTAAGATAAGGTGGATCATTACATTTAAGGTCTTCTACGTTTATTGTGTATACATTATCATTCCTATGGGTAGAAATAATAAACTCTTCTTTGGAATTGTGCACTAAGCACTTATCATTCCTAAAATTCACAAGGTAACCTTCATCACATAATTGAATTATTCTAGTGAAATTGTTCTTAAGACCATTAACAAATATAATATTTGAAATCAATGTTTTTCTAATAATAAAAAGGTTACCTATACCAAGAATTTTTTTGAGCATTATCACTGAATGATATTTTTCCTCATTTCATATACATAATCCTGTCAAAGTTATATTTGTTACCTATAATATGCCGAAAAAAACCCACTATCCTTGTACCATGTATTGTAGTTGGTAAATTCATTCTTTTTAGTAAAAAATAATTCTAGACATTTTGAAATAGAACATTCTTGGATATGGAAATTTCATAAATCAAGATTTTAGGAATCCGCATTTTTATAGAAAAAAATGCTTTATGAAAACCGAAAGACTGAGTTTTATTTAAAGAATAATTTTACCCATTTTATAATACACTGACATTTAGTACAGAATGGAGCAGTTTTATGACCAAAATAGCAATTACTAAAAACTGGATTATAATGATTATAAGAAAATCCAAAACTATTCCTTAGATGTCAAATTTGGGATTCCATGTTATCAATGTTTTTCTAACTAGAGGTAATGTTTAAAGAACACTTCCCCAATGAAAATATTTCTTACATTTGTTTGATAACCATTTTTTATCCTAAAAAAATTATATTTTGAACAACAGTTAGTTTCTAAAATATTTTTCATAGAAATTAAATTTTTAAGATCGTTAGAATGTTTATCCTTCTTAAAAATATCTACATCACTATTTTTGGAAATAAATTAAAAATAATAAATTTTCATATAAAGTTATTTAAAAAGATTTTATACCTCGTTAGTAAAAATATGCATTCTAGAATTTTCATTATCATGCTTTTTCATGAGTTTAGAATTTTTATTCTGAGAAGTTTACTAAACATAGATACTTCTTCATAAGTAGGTAATATATTATCTTTATCAAAAGAAGATTTTTCTTTTGAAGAATGATAGTAATTATATTTAATATAATTTTTATTCAACAATACATTTTTGATAGATTCAACATTGTTTACCATGCCCATTAGAGAATGATTTTTAATGGGTAGTCTGTCTAGTAAACTAAAATTCATCTGATTAGACGATTCATACTCTATGGATGAATAAAATGTGTCATCACCACTGGCACTCCAGGTGTAATTGGATTTCAAAACATTATTATCTTTTTGTAATACGTCTTTCTATTCCTCTCAGAATTATTTTCCTTTCTATCATTTATCATAAGAACAGGACAATCTGGCCTAATATTACCTATTCTTTTACATTCATAACAAGTGACATCTAAGTCTTTCTTGTATTTTATTTCATTATTCTTATATTTATACTAAAAGTGTCTCTTTCCAACTATATTGTACAACCCTCGAGCAATATTAGATAGTTCATTTTCAATATGTTCGATATCACTTGATTCTGATTAAACAATTACTCTCTTAGACATAGATCTTGTAAGCCTTTCAAGAGTTGTTGATTTAGTAGTAGTAAAGGGTACACTTCAATTACCATTTTTCTTCTTATTAATATCACAATCTCTTTTCATTATTGTCTCATGTTGAAGAAGAGTTCCAAAAATCTCATCAAGAGTTATTGGACCTACATTCATATTCTCATCAATAACTTTTCTCTTAGATTCCCACTCATTAGGCATGATATCTATAATTTTTTCTACAAGTGCCTCATCATCTAAACTGTCCTCACCCATAGATTATAGGCTATTAATAATAGTTATAATCCTTTGTTGTACTTTAAAAACTGGCTCCCTATAAGGAATTATAAATCCGTGATATTCATCTCTATTTATATCTCTTCTAGTTTCAATAACATAACATGTACCAAAATTACTAACCTCCAATTTCTTCTAGATATTATTAGAAAATTCACAAGAAGAAATATGACCATATAAATTCCTTTTCATGGAACACACCAATGTATTGCATTCCTTGTAGTGCAGTTGATATTCTGACTTTTCATGGTTGGTGAATATCCTGACGTCCTTATCAAGAATCTTGTAATCTCCAGTGAGAATAAAAAAATTTCCACTCCAGTAATCAAAAAATGTATTAATATGATCTCACCAATATTCATAATAATTCCTATAAAATATATGCGGTCTAGTTGGATTTGTATTTTTAATCGAACCAATATTCATTCCTTCCATCTTGGGAGAAAAATACTTCTACAAAAAAATGTTAATTTCAAAATTTTCTAAACAAGGATAAAAATCCCAAAAAAAACTATTTAGAATACTGAAAACATGTGGAAGAAAACATATATGGGTATACAAGTATTTCAAAAAAAACTTTTATTACTAATTATAGGATAGAAATATAAATGTATATGGTCAATTACAATGGGGGTGGAATTTTTGTTTTAAAACGTTCATTTCAAACATTCAGAAAAACAATGTTTAACATGTTTAATCAAGGTAAATTAACAAGACCTCTTTTAGTTCTACAAACTTGCTAGGTTCCATAATAATGGTTCTAAAAATGAAACAAAAGAATTATTTATAGGAAAATGATTATACCTTAAAGAATATAAAATCTTATTATCAGTGTATACCAAAGAACAAGAAATTATATGAAGGTTACAATTGATTGCTTTATCCAAATAAAGAAGGAATAAACTTGAAACAAAACAAGTAAAAAGTATGAAATCATTTAAATCAAATAGATGGGAATCCAAAAACATGGATAAAGGTCCCTTTAATTATACATTAAATAATTTCTGGCTTACCCACACCCGGGTATGCCCTCAATATGAATATTGGAATCTGCCTTGATATCCCCATATGACCTCGAACTTTATGTTAATCAGAACATCTATCTTCTTATACCCAGTTTTCCTCGATCTTTTTGTTAGTTGGAACCTCTATATTTCTATCCCCAGATGTCCAAGATTGTACACATCAATAATCGGATTCGTGTGATGAAATCTGAAGAAGATGTTTTGTACACACAAGGCTTGAGAGTATCTCTCTCTAAAAATCCCTTCAGTAGCATGCAATATCTTGATAATTCTCAATGATATTGTGTGTTGTGAACTCATTCAAATGAGATCCAATTTATAGGCACCACTCCAATGGTCGGATCTCTCCTAAAACGACCAGTTTTTTCCTCGAATTCTTGAGGGACATGTACACATGTCTCTCAAACAACAGTTAGTTGGAAACAAAATGTATGAAATCATTTCATTAATATAACAAGTGTAAGAAAAAAATAGTTCATAACAAAATATAATTTTTTAAAGTCTGAGGAAAAATAATGTTGGAAATCTATATAAAAATCATTCAGATACTACAACTCATGGATATTTGAATTCAAATTTTCAATGAATACGTAGTCTGAATTCAGTGGAATTTGAAGTCAGATATTGAATTAATTCAGAGTCTAAATTCTGAGGAATTTGGAGACTTAAATATGAAGAATTTTGGAGACTAAATTTGGAGGAATTCAAAGGCTGAATTTCAGAGATTTGGGAGTTTGAATTTCAGTGAATTTGGAGTCTGAAATTCATAGAATTTGGAGTCTAAATTTCTGTGAATTCATTCTATGAATTTAAAGGAATTCAGATTCTAAATTTCATAGAATATGGCGTATGTATTTCTGAGAATTATGATCCTGAGAATAGAATACGTATAGCCATGTATTTATATTATTATTTAGTATTATATGTTAAACTAAATTTTAGACAATGAAACAAAATGTGTTAGATTATGAGAAACTATAAAAAGAAAAATAAAAACACAGGTAATGATAAATTTCCATAAGGAAGGAAAATTTTCCATATTAAGATAATTCATAGGGAAAATATAACTTTCCTTTAGATATAGTGTTTGTGATTTTCAAAACAGAGAGGAATGAAAATGTTAAAGTGAAGCCTTATTGACTCAATAGTTTTATTGAAATATAATCTTATAAAAAATAATCATATTCACTCTCATATTATTAATTTTGAAGGGAACGAGTTAGATCTATATGTATTAGTTTTAGAGAAACCAATATAAATCATTGAATCTAAGGTGACTGATTTATTAGGGAAATATATTTCGTTTTATAATTTTATTCCAACACAAATACTTTTATCTTAAGAATTAGGAGCATGAAATTATATAGAGGGAGTTGTGGCCTCAAAAATTTTTACATAATCAATTTTCAACATGACATCCCATGATAGGAATATTTTATGCTAGGGATATTATAATATCCTATTATAGAAATTTAGGTACTTCTTGTTTCCCTCCTCATTAGGGTGTGTTTTAGGCCCTGTAAAAATGTAGAGTATTTACTATGAAAATGATCTAATGTTTCGAGTTATATTTTTCTTTTAAATAATGTGGTTATGGTAGTAAATTTGATAATGTATTTGCATTTAATATGAATTTTTATATTATTTTTCAAAAGAATCTAGTTTTACTACTTTATATAAGACCATCACATGTCATAATAAACATATATAACATAAAAATTTCACTAGGAACACGTTTTAATGTCATTATAGAGAAAAATAATCCCTTAATATTTAAAATACTTTATATTACATAAATTCATTTTATATTCATAGAACCAATTTTTAACCTTAGGAACATTTCTTGAGAAAATTTATAAAATCCATGGTGATGTGTTTTTCAGCAGCACAGAATAGATGTTATTGTTATTATGTAAATTAGTTGTTTTTAGTGTAATCCCAATGGGCTTGTTGGTTTAACCTAGTAGAAAATAAGTATTTTTTATTTAAATAACATTCTCTTATATCCATATTTCCATTGGTTTTCTACTATGTTGTTTGATTATCTATGATACTACTAAATCATGTCATTTGATGCTTGATATTAAGGGTGGATATGCTACATCATTCTTGGTAAGTAAACATTTTTTACTTCTTAATTATCATCATTCTTTGTATTTTCATTTCACTATGTGTCATATCATTTGATCTTATAGTTATTTTGTTCATGAATTTTTTTTTGATTCATGTTATAATATTTTGGTAGAGAATAATCCTCGTGTATCATGTCGTTCAATATATGGGTTCTCTGAGGTGGTGTTGTCTTTTCTTTTCAATTGACCATTTGTGTTGTTGGATCAATTCAATGAAGATTAAATTTATTCTAGGGCCTACATTGATGTATTTTAATTCTTATAATGGAATTTGGATATCAGTGTGGTCATTTCAAATCTGATTTTTATTTAGGTAACTCTGATTATAACTAATATTAGATAATACATTAATGATTTGGTTTTGAAAATTTTCAAAAGTAAATGTTCTTTATATTTTTATTTCTGTTTGTGGAATTTTTATTTTGGATTTTTATCTTTTCCCCATGTTCTGATAAAATAAAATTTATTAACAAGTCATTGTGATATTGAATTATGAAATGGTTTTCAGTGCATGGTTTTGTAGAAATGGTTTGGAAAATGTATCACTTCATATGATGTGGGTAATTAGGTCGAATGTATATTAATATGACTTGTTTAATTTTTCCATCATGGTGTTCAATGGAAGGGGTTACCTCTACATCGTTGGCCTATTGTTCTAGGTAAATGTTATAAATTATGGGGACGATCACTTCCTTGGGTGTTTATCTCAACTCTAGATTTCTTGAATATGTTTAGAGATTCAATGTGATCGATTTTAAATGATTGTTTATTAATTTTCTAGCTATCTTACACTATAGTGAATCATGGGGTGATGATTCCATTGTTTTTTCTGATATAATTAGTGGATATGATTACCTTATTGATATTTGTGATATGATGTGAAACTATATTACACATATTATTTAAAACCATAGGAAAAGTGAAATTTTTTAAAATTCATATTGATATAAATAAAATTAAACTAATTATCTTCAATTTTTCATTAATGTATAGAATTATAAGATTTCTATGTAGATACTTATTATGGAAGAATGTTGTGGGATCCTATTGAAACTTTTATCACACACCATGGACACCCCTTCAGTGGTGTGTAGTATTATTAATATTTATTATATAGTGAATGTAAATGAATAGCTGTTAGGTGGTCTTAGTTATGTCAGTTTTATTTGGGTAGATGGTGGTGATATTTTGGGAGGTTTTCTATTTGTTCGCAAGATGTAATGATATTATATTATATTTTTTCATTTCTAATATACTTTTACTTTGGGTTTTTTTAACGATTAATTTGTATCATCTTTATGGATTCATTTTTGTGTTATGGAATATATTTCCCTACATTATCATCAACTATTTCTCTATAATGTTTATATATTGGTGTGATTTTATTGTCATTATATTTGGGGAAATTATTTCATATGGTTTATATGAAGTAATAATTCCACTTTCCTACCCATGGGGGTCAGTAAATCCCTTTAAAATGAGAAAGAAAGGGCCACGTCATAGGTTTGAGGTGAACCTAGTTCATTTCATAACAAATTACGCCTTTTAAAATTATGGTACAATGGTCACTATAACACCTTTCAATGACTTAAAATCTTGATAAGGTGGATTTTATTTTAATTTCACACATCCATCACCTATTCCAAGAAATTAACAGTCATGTGGATTTAAACAGTATGAAAAGGTGGCTATGAAATGTATCATTTTTAAGACATAGGCATGATTGGACCTTTCTGAATTTTCTATTAGTGAACAAGGATCCCTGTGGAGGGTTTGGATTTCCACTATATCATATCCCCCTGAGAAATTTGGCTTTTTTTTCTCATGTGGATATCAACAACAAATATGGGGATGGTAATATGTAGAATATGAGCTATTTATCACCTGGTACATATAGAATATGGCCTAAGTGGGGTTGAATAATGTCTTTATAGGGTATAGGGCCATATGAGTAGGGTTGTTCTGGATAATGGGGAATACAACTTGAAGAGGAAATAAAAACATTGTTGTGATATTGGGAATAAAAATCATATAGTTATCCTATGATTCCTTAAAAAAATTAATAAAATAAAACATAGATCAATTATATAATTTTTTGATCTATAATAAAAATTGGACCATGTACATTAATATATAGATGAATATATGTGTTCATGATTATTGAATAAATGTAATAAAGATGTTGTCATGATGTTTTAAATCATGTTACATGATCATCAATGCAACATATGTGCTTAAAATATTGTATTGAGTGTAGATTATTATTGAGGATACGTTTATCTATTTCATCTTGTAGAGAATATATCCCATTGTTGAATTTGTTAGGGGTGACACTTGGTCAAACAATATGTGCATGGTTCATTAATATATAATCAAGAAAACTTAATTAATAATTGAATTATTTATATATACACCAATGATTAAAGCCTTTATTTTTAGTCATCAATCTCATATATGATGGAAATGGAATATGGATGGTTGATTGGTAGCATTATGAGTGTGACCCTCACTGTTTACAAATTACACATGAATATATTCATTAATGATATGGGTATCCTTGGATCATTAATCTAACATAGTGATGAAATCAACAATGGGAACTTTTCGATGGATAACACCATGTGAGGAATTCTATTACCATATAGCTCAATATATTGAAAAATATGATAATGGTGATAAATTTTTATTCAAAATAAATTGTACTATCTCTAAGAGTCGAACATAGTATACACATGGTAAAACACCTCATTGGAATGGGAATAAATGGTTTTTATCACCTTATTATCCTATATATCCATGAATATAATTTTATTGAATCCATTTATCAAGAGAATAAATAATCTAAAGAAGTCACTCTGTAATGAAATACAACATGATCAAATACATGTAATGGTTTTAGAGGAATCCATAATGGATATGTTTCAGTATAGGGGGAATGGATACATGAATGATCTATAATTTTAATAGTTGTAGACATGTAACCCAAATATAGATGAATATAAAGTATCATTATTGGGTTAAAAAAGGAGTAGCTTCAACCCATCACATAGTTAATGAAAATTAATTTCTAAATTGTGGTGTGCGGATATAAGGGAATAAGAGACCCGAGACCCAAACTACATGAGCCTTTACTAACAAATATTTTATTAATACCATATGTGATACAATGTTAGTTGACTAAATATAATCATTCATATATTTCACATCATTTACGTGAATTTAAAATATACTTCCCAACAATCTCATAATCTCAGGAAGGAATGGTTGACAAATTTTTGGGTAGGCTACATAAGTGTAATATTTTATGATAATTTTTAACATTATCTATAAATGAAATACACTAGATACAATTCCTGAAATAACCTATGTTATAATCATCTTCATAATCCAGGGAATAGGAAAATAATAACGGGGAGTGCTCAAACACAATGTCTTTAAAAAATTTCTCTATATGAGATTTATCATAATCCAATGCAAAAAAAATTGTTGAATGTAATATTTATTGTTTTTGAATATGGAATAATTAGTGTTTTTACAATTTCTTAATAGAAAGTAATTTCTTCACAAATGATCAATCACAATACCTAAATAATCATGTGGATGTGTGAGACAATAAACCTTATTTAGGGATCATAATATATGCATATATAGTTGTTTAAAAAATAATAATATAATTAATAATATACTGGATCAGGAATAACTAATTCTTTCCATTAGTAGATTGGCCATAACATATGTATCCCCTTCATGGGATATGAATAAGAAAATATTAATTTTTGTTTTGACACATAATCCGAATATGGCCAGAACCTACAACATATACATTATTGATTATGTAAGAAAAAAATAAATTATTAATATGTGAAATAAAAAATTTATAAAATGAATAAGGATTTAAAAAAATTATTTAATTAAAAAATATTAATATCTATGATGATAGAGAAATTTCATGAAAAATTAGAATCAAGGTAACAGATTTATTAACACTATTTCTATTAATTGGGTTAAACTTCCATTGAATTGGTAATATTTTTCTAAGAATAAGTATCTAATACCCACAAATTGTATTATATTTCAATTCCAATATTATTGTGATGATTTATATTTTTCCTATATAATTTATTCATTGATATAATCATACTCCAAATATACAATATTTGTAATGAATTTTCATCTCTCTTATTTACATTAGTGAGATAAATTTCAGAATCCACGTTTGAATCTTTTATACAGTGTATATTTTTAAATTTTAATATATTATATCATTAATTAATTTATCTTAATGATATTTAAATTATTTATTTGATGTTTTTTTAATTTTTTGGTTTCTAATTCCATAGTTACTCATGTAGTAATTGATCATTATCTATCATTTTACATACTTGATATAAATGTAGTATTCACCCCTGACATATTTTTTATATTTTATCTACTACCTCTCTTGATATATAAAATAAAAAATTATTTTATATTATTTGAATTTAATATTTTATTATGATTAATATTACTCTTGGTACTTCCGATTAATTTTTTTTCAGAGTTGTAAGGGGACTTCTAGTCTAACATTTATTTCAGTGAGACTTATTCCATATTCAAATCAAATTTTTTAACATTTTATATATATATAATGAATTTTTTTATCAATATTATATTTAAAATTTTGTGTTTACCTATAAATTTTACTACCAATCATTCACACGTATTATGTTTTCAATGTTACCTATGTTGTATGGGAGTGTTGTCACAATTTTCTTTTTTTTGAGATTTATATTAATTTGTACACCTAACTTAATATATAGGTTGTATATACTTCACTTTTAACATGATATATCATGAATATACTTATTATCATGATATTACAAGTTTCCTTTTATATTATTTATTTATGCGGTTAATGATTCAAATGTTATGTGTCATGAGGCACTTTGGATTGTTTAATGATTATTTTCTTCAAGAATGTTTCTTACGATTTTTTAATGGTAGAAGCATTCAAGAAATGTCATCAGTCCATTTTTTACTTATCCTAAAATAGGGATATTTATTATTTATATCATTAATATTATTTTTTTTATGGATTAGTATAGTATCATATCGATTTTTATGTATCACATTTCTTCTCTATGAGATAAAAATCATTCAACGAGATTATTATGGAATCTAATTTTTTTTCTATAGGTTATTCATGTAAAAAAGATACTGTTATAAATACTTTTTTATTTTCATCAAGTTGATTATTTATTAAAGTCATTGTTGTGGGAACTATTTAATTTCCATAGGTTTATAATCATTCAATGAGGTTGTATTGTAACATATTTATTCTCTAGGAGATTATCAGGTTTCAAGGAGATTTTATGGAACACATTTCATTTCGATAGGTTAATGATGATTCAATGAGACTTTTTTTGGAACTCATTTCTTCTCCACAGGAAAACCATTTTATAAGTAGATTGTTAATGATTATTTTTCATTACCATGGTTTAATCTAGTTATAATGAGTACAGAGGTTATTCCTATGAGTTTATGAAAAAATGAATGCTTTTTGGCATTATGTTTTTAATGGTACATGGATGGTTGATAGGTGGTTTCATGATTAACAATTTATGTGTGGTTATTTGATAAACAAATGATTATTGGTTACATTATAAACTAATTATGGTTGGTTTTATGATAATACAATGATTGGATTGTCTACGATCGTCATCCATTTCACTGGGTATTAATGTCAATTATATGGTTATTCCATTTGTAAGAGTGGGTGTAAGAGATAAATAAATATGATATATATATATATATATTAAATATTATTTCTATGATTTTAAATGCTACTAATGATAGATATTTAAATTTCATGGTTTTTGGTTATTAGTTATGATAACTATTTACTTTTCCATATATTAATATTTTGATTATCCAATAATTGAATGAAATGGGTTTCTATACACGCTCATATAATTTGATTATGTTTTCATACCCTTATTTACAATTATTCTCTTTATTGAAATTCGATTCATAATTATTAGGTTTACTCTTACTAAGAATTTGAGATCTACCTTATTCTGTTTCCTTTATCCAGCATTTAATGAATGATGTTGAAACAAGTGATTTATATAAGGGATTTCATAAAGATGATGGTGAAGTATTAATGTGAAAAAGAAACGTTTGAATAAGTAATAGAACTGGTAAATTTATATCCAATGATTTAGTTATATTATATTTTTTTCTAATTCATTAGAACTATAATATTAAATAACCATAAAAATATAGGTGATCCATTTTTTCCTTTTTATGGTTAAATTATTAGGTGAAATATTTAGGTCATAGTTTTTAGCACCAATGCTGAGAATGTAATGATATGGATTTCAAAATATGATATATGTGTGTGGGTTATGGGTTATTATAGTTAGTATAAATGGGATTTTTTGATAACTATGGATATTAATATGATTTAATTTGAGGTTATATTAATAGAAATATATATAGTAATAAGACTATAAGCTTAATGTTAATCATAAGTTCAGTGTATTATGTAACCCCATTAAAGAATAAGACGTAGTATAAATTTTGTGGTTATACATGCACTTTTGGGAATCATTTTTGTGTTTATTTATTTTTAAGACATATGATCAACATGGATTTTTTTTGAGGATATATTTTTTAGGATTATAAAATCGGGGCAACCCATATGATTAGTGAACACCCTCTACATCCAGCAAGGCTCTGGAGATTGAACCCATGACCGGAGTATGATATGAATTTAGCACACTAACACTTCTCTACATTATAACCTACTTAACATGTAATTTTATTATACCTAAATACTATGTTTTTTGTAGAAACATATGTGATTTGTTTTATAAATAATTCTTGATTTATCTTGGATGAATATGTGATCAAATCCTTATAATATATTCATATGAAACATAGTTAAGAAATTTCTGAATACCATCATTTATTTTAATTTATGGAATGATTTAGTTGGAATATTTGTATCAATATGGTATTTTTCTATTTAATATATAATATGAAGGTTTGATCATTTTGGTACATATAATAAACTTTTATAACAAGTTGGGTTTGTTTAAAGTTTAAATATAAGTGGAATAGATTAAATATCCCTTTTGTAGATACATGGTCATTAAAAAATGATTTTTGTTATTTAAGAGTTAAAAATTATCGTGAATAATCATAAATTGGTGGAAAATGTGTTATTTTCATAGAAACATACTAATGGACTAAATTCAACTCAGGAAGTATGTATATATCATTTTCACCTATACTAATTTGTAAGATAATTATTTATTCTTAGAAAATTACTATTAAACAAAAGTATTTTCCATGCACCATAAATTATAATGAATTGGTAGTATTTTAAATAATAATATATTTGTATTTTTAGTCCATTAACATTATATTTATCATTTACCTCTTTTTTATCAATGACCTCAATCAGTCTTTATAATTATTTACGCTTTTCGCAACTTTTTTCTATATATAGGGAATACAAGTTGTAAAAAACTTATGGTGACTTTATGTTTCCAACATTCCAATTTAAGAGGATTTTTATCAAACTATTATAAGATGTCTGTTTCAATAAATGAATTATATGGATGAAAATAATTTTACAAAAAGATGTATTTATAAGGAGAAATTCAGTTTTATTAGGTTGGGAAGTTACATCCATATATTTTTTTGAAATATTTTATATCAACTAAATTTAAAATATATAATAGATTTAATTACCTGAAATATATATTTTATCTGGAATCACACTTGACACCATGTTTATATTGTGTTTCATGAAATATCTACTTCCATTTATGACTTATGTTACACACATTCCTGATTCACAACAAAAATATATATATTATTAATGTTATTATGATATTAATGACCATGTAGTTGGAAAGAATGTATTTAATGAGATTATGTATAATCTTAAATTATTGTAAAAAAATGCTTATAAAATTTATTCATTGATATCCTATTAATTAGAAATGAATATAAATATATAATAAATATAATGTGTTTGTGTTTATAAAAAAACTATTTTTAAGACACAAATATAATTTTTTATTTATAAATTAGTGTTTTTACTATTATAGAATGGTATTAATGAAATTTAAAAGTTATATATCTAATCAACTTCATTGAAATTCATAGGTTAATTTAAATTGGATTATGATAAGAATCAATGAAATTTTAATCATAAAAGGTGTTATATTTTTTAGAAGATTTTTTCCCTCATTTTATTAGATAACTTGTTTGAAAAATAAAATTTTACACTATTATAAATTCTATTTAAATGTAAATATAATTTTTGAAAGTGTAATATCAAATAAAAATATGGGTGTTTTTTTCATATTTTTTTAAAACATTATTTTCTTGAAGAAAAATGGATAATTCTGGTTTTTAATTCAAACAATTAATTTAGTCTAAATATTTTATTATCTAAACAATTTTTTCAATTTTTTATAGTATAAATAAATAAATTTTATGTAATTTAATAAAATTTTGGTAATTTGTATCAATTTACATTGAAATTTGAAATATAAAAATTTTAAACATTTAAACATGTTATATTATAAACCCACTTTCTCATTCCTTATTAAAGATGTATATTAAATGAAATTATACAACAAAATATATTGGAATTTGAAAAAATTGATATTTATTTTGTAATGATAATTTTTTATTATTTCTGTTATATTTAAAATTGTATTTTTCCAATAATAATATTCATATCTATTAAAATTAGTTACAATGATTAATGTAAAAATCAGTTTTCTTGTTAGTTAAACAATAATCTTAAATAGAAAAATGTCATATACGCATCTCCAAAACCCATTTTATAGAAACATTATGAACACATACCCACTTTTATTGATTTTTTTAGAATTTGAGGCTTATTATTTAAATGAAAAATCCCATTATTTTTTACCTTTTTCTATTCAAAAGAATTCCATGTGTACTCCACTACAAATTGGTCATCACCTCCTCTCTTATTCACACCTATCAATCCATTTTTCTCATCTACATAATTAAATAATAATCAGCCAACATACCTCCACACATACTAGAATCCTTCCTTTGGGAATAAATCGATCCAAAGAAGTCCTTTGGTGAAAACAAAAAGCAGTTACATAAACAAGATGTAACATTAATCTACATGTACATTTTTTAATTCTCCACCCATTCAGGGGTTCTTATTATAGGATTATATAATGACCACCAAATCATTAAAATAATGAGAAGTTTTTTTCTTATGTGTTATTCTTAATTCTGAACACACATCCACCAAATATGCATCGAAATCACATTTCATTGGTATGATGGAATACCACCTCGAAAAATGATGTCATCTATTTATTCTTTTACCACCTATAATTGTATGGAATTATGATGGAAATTTTATTTATATGATATTTATGATATTTAGAATTTACTTATACTTATATTATTTTTATATAACACATACCATCATTATTTTCATATTTTGGGAATACTGTAACATCGATTGTGGACATGTGGCCTACCACCTCCTCATAGTGAAGTGATACATTTATACTCTACATAGTGTACATTAAGAACAAGTTAAATAAATATTTTTGATATAAATGAAATATAAATTATATTCAATAAGTAATTAAAATTCATTAAATATAATAAATTATTTTCTTCTTTTCATTTAACACACAGAAATAGTGATAACGTTCTTCATGGATGTGTGGATACCACCTACTCGAAGTGATGGGATTCTATATTTTTCATCACTACATCACAATAATGATATATATACCTATATATAATTATAAAAATAAGTTATTTATGCCAAAATATAAATTCTATAATGTTAAATATTTTAAACCTTCTTACTATAATTATCATTGACAAATGGGAATGTTATTCATGAGATCCTACGATGAACCATCTTTGTGATCATAATTTTGGTTCATTTGACCTAACCTTATACCATGATTGATTTAAAAATTATAATTTATTTTAAAATATGACAATTATTTCATGATTATTTTTCTATATAAGGTCATATAATTACCACATATACCATAATCGACCTATGAATGGTTTGACACAAATGATGAAATGGATAAAACATCCATCTTAAACAATATTGATTATGTAATCAAATGAAACATTTTTATCATAAAACAAAGTAATAATAAAAATTTTAAAGTCATGAATAATATAAATAATTAAAATCAGTTTATTATTTTTGATGTTAGAGGAAACTCAAGGAAAATCAGTCTCATGGTATGGTATTTCTTAACACTATTTTCCATTTACTGGGTAAAAATTAGATTTCATTGGTCATGTTATTCCAAGAATATGTTTTAAATGGACTGTTATTTTATTATTATATATCTTTAAATTTATATTTTATATTTCATTTTTTTACACATAATTATTTCATCAATTTATTATCACTCCAATGAAATGATCTTCGAAACTGATTTTCATTGTACATTTTTACACAAGTATGTCAAATGTCATATTCATCACTTATTTATTTTGTGTGATGAATGTACACAATTTTTGATATATTTTATAAAAAATTCTTTTAAAATAATGTTATTTTAGTTTTTCATTTGATGAATATTATGTTTTGGTTTCCAATTCAAACATTACTCAAGTAGTAAGGGTTTTAATCTAATGGTTTACATCTAGGAGATAAATGTAATATCAACCCATTACCTGATATGTGATCTGTATGTAATGCCCATTTTGATATATTTAATTAATATTTATTTTATCTTAATCGTATTATAATGTTTAATTTTATGAATAATACATTCAAGGATTGAGGTTTATTTGTTTCCAAAGTCGTAAGGGAAATTTTATTAACACAATTATTTATTATATACTTTTCACATATTTACATAATATTTTTTATGTGGTGTATATTGTTAAAATAAATTTCTTTGATTATTTTTATGTTTAAATATATTTCGTTTAACCTATCCATTTTATTATCTCTCTTTTATGTGGTTTACGGTTTCAATTTTACCAAAGCATTAATGGATTTTTTATAGATATCCTCTCATAGAGACATTTGTTTTTTAATACACCAAACTTATCTTATGAGATATATATAATAATATTTTTTCATGATATAACATTTTTCACTTTATTATCATTATATTATACATTAATTTATGTTATTCAAACATGGGGTTAATGACTCGAATCGTTCAATGTGGTACGGGAAACACTGGAATTTTGCAATAGTATTCTCCATAAGAATATTTCTAATGATATTTTAATGATATTTACATTCATCAAAGTCAAGAACCCAATTTTTTACTTTTCCTATACTAAAGAATTTTTTTATTATTATAATCCACATAATATTATGGATGTACTATGAATATATGAATGTGATTATTATAGAACTTGTTTCTTCTCCACTAGGTAACAATTTATTAATGGGATTATTGTAGAAACCATTTCATTGAAAATATGTAATCAGGGTTAAACGATATTGTGTGTAATCTAACTTCCCATCCATGGGTTGATTAAGAACTATATATATGTTTTTGGAACTCATTACTTTTCGATGGGTTATTTTTGTACCAATGAGATTTTTATGGAACTCATTTCTTCTCTATGATATAACCATGTTTCAAATAGATTGTTATGGAACATGTTTCATTTACATGGTTTAACAATTATTCAAAGATATTTTTATAGAACCCATTTAAAAAATATGGTAAATGCATATATCAATGAGACTTTAATAGAATGTGTTTCTATTGAATATGATAATAATGTTATAAGAGGGATAAAGGTTATTCCTATGTGTTTATGATGGAATGTAATATTTTATGTGTTATAATTTGTAATGGTAGTAGTATATTTGAAATGTGGATACATGAAAATATATAAATTTGGTAATGTGATAAACCAATTATGCTTAAATCCATTATAATACAATGAATGTTTGTTAAGTCATAAACTAATGGAAGATTGTTCAGTGATAACCCACCAATGAATTAGGTACGAAGGTCATTAATATAGTAATTTCATTTTTTAGAATGAATGTAAGAGTGAAGTTAAAAGACTTTTACAAGTAGTTATAGGTTATATTTATGAATAAAATTGTTTTATAACGTTTCTAATGATTGAGATTGATATCCCATTGCTTCTGATTATTAATTTTGATGAATCATTATTTTCTACGTTTAAATATTTGATGATCCAGTAATTGATTGAAATTGGTTCTTTTATGACTTGCTCATGAAAAATGATTATGTTATCTTAACAATGATATTTTATAAGATAAATTAATGTGAATAGTTCATAAAGGATATTTTTCTAATTCTTTAAAAATATAAATCTAAAATTTCTTCTAGAATGTTAGTGATATATTATTTCCTTTGGATCCTGAATGTTTTATATGAAAAAGTAAGGTCACAATTATCAAAATCAGTGATGGAATGTGAATATATTGATATTATCATACGATCATTCATACGGGTTCTAAGTAGTCATATTATCGATTATCTACAAATTTTTTTTCAGTGGTAACTATATTTAATCTTTGGATTTTAACATTAGTTCATAAAAATGAATTTATTGCATAATTTTTAAAACAATTATTTAAATAATTAAATACATTTTTTCAAAAATAACATTTTTTCAAATTAGTAAGTTTTAATATTATCAAACATATCATGTAAAGAATAATTTTTCGGAAATTATTTTATAAATTTATTTTATTTTGATAAAATTATTTTTATTTTCATTTATCAATCATTACTTTTCTTATTATTAACTATATAATAGATATATGAAACTCAAAATAATCCAAAACAAAAGTTATCCTTGATGATACATTTTTAAATGTAACTAACCACACCAAGTTATTTTAATATAAAATATTACATAAGCTTCCAAAAATTTAAACATGGGTTTAATAAATTTGAATTTATATTTTTAAATGAATAAATTTAGTACTTATCAATTTTTTGATCTAGGAACTTTTTAAAAAATGTTATTAATTCATATATCCTTCATGAAAAGGATATAAAATCTATGTTATAGTTGAAAATAATTTTTTACTATTCATATACTTATCAACTATTTTTAAAAAACCCAAAAAAATTAATCCTATGATAATTTTAATATTATTAAATGAAAAACTAAATAAATATAATTAAAAAATTATAAAATATAATATTATAGTTTTTAAATGAAAATTTAAAAAAATAATGAAAAAATAATTTTACGAAAAAATGAGTTTGTTATGGGATATTAACATTATTCCATAATAATTTATAATATATATATATATATATATATATTACTATATCTGATATAGTAAAATTTACTTTCCTTTTTTTCAATTTATTGTCAATGAATATACAACAATTTCGATAATATTAATTGTGAAAGAATAGTTTTTTCATATTGATCCATATTGATATTATATCCTCAAAAGTTAAAAAAAATTAGTTGTATAATATAATTTTTATATACTATAGGATATATTATTTTCATAATATATTTAATGTTATTCAATATATATTACATGCCTCATTTTAATTCATTTTTTCTTTCACATAACGTTATCAAACATAGATTGAATTAATTGAAAAAATATATTGAAAAATATCAGAGTTTTATATTATCCCATATTAAATAATTTTTTTCCTCAAAATATTATTTATTATTCACTAATGATTGAATATTATGGATCATTGAAAAAAAAAATATTTTATACAGATATTTCAACCAAACAATCATTGAATCTAGGAAACTCATCTTTTCCCACATAGTAGGAATCTATTTTGTTTTCATATTATCTCAAAAATTTGTAACATATATGGTAATGTAATTGGATATATTTTTTTCAAGGGACATATATTTCACTTACCGTTTTCTTGATCAAATTTTCAACCAAGAAAGGAAATTAAAATGCCTTTTATAATGTCAAATAAAAGAAGTTTATGTGGTAAAATTATACCACCATGAGTTTTATTGATGCTTTTTTCCAAATAAATTAATTCTCATTGACATATTTCATTGAAAAAAATAAAATATTCTATTTACATGGCACTGACTTGGCTTGCACAACATGAAACATAGAGATGGAATATGTTACACGTAATATTAATTTTCCCTAAAACATTATTTTATTGGTATAAATATTTAAAAAGAATGTTATAAACTAGCCATTAAATATATTAATATGAGTTGTAATAAATTCATCTAAAATATTAATTACAATTTTTTTATATACATAAATTTGTTTGATAATGAAAAAACATGACTTTTTTCTAATTTATTTATATTTTTATGAAAATTATTTTCTCAAATGAACATATTTTAATGACATTCAATGAAAAATTATATAATTAATTTTATACAATATTATAATTTTAATCCTATAAAATAATCTTATTTTATATTTTTAATTTCATATTAACATAGAGGGTATTTTCAGTATTTTGTTGAGAAGTTTTATTTTATGATAATTAGTTAAAAATACTATATTATAGTTAAAAATACTATATTATAGTTAAAAACTAAATATTAAAATAACTATTATAAATTAAATAGATTTTTAAATTAAAAATTGATCAATTATAAATATATTAATGCAATTTAGGTCATTGGAATCAATTTTATATTGAAATTTTATATAACAACTTATTGTTCTTTTGAATGTTGTTTTTACCCAACTTCTCACCACATCTGAATCATTATTGTTATAAATAATATTTCTACTACATTTAATTGAATCTAAATTGACAGACATAAATGGTTTTAATCAGAATTTTATTTATATTCTAACAGGATTAAAACAAATTTTTTTTATATTTTGAAATATTACATTTGTATATTTTTATTTACTATGGATAAGTTGAAATTAGTTAATTAAAGGTAAAAATAATTTTATAATATTATAAATTTACAAAATGTGTTTTCCTAATTATATTGTATTACTAGGTTTATACCAAAATAAAACATAGGGTAAAAATATATATTTTTTATTTCATTTGGATATGAATATGAAATTTATTATATTTTATATAATGATAAGATAAAAATGACATATACATAATTTTAATAACTATGTCATTTGTAATATAGGGTTATAAAAAAAATAAAAACTTAAATAAAACTTAATTTGAAAGAAATTATATTTACCATAATTGTGATTGTTTAGTATTATTTTTTAGAGAAGAAATAATTTATTTTATTTCTTTCTCAATGATGCTCTAGTAAATGATCACTTAATGGAGAAATCAAATAAATGATATTTAAAATATTAAAAAAATATAATATTATATAATTAATTAAATCCAATGAATTTAATGATTACATTTGTCCAGACCCCTCCCCACAATGTGTACCCCTCCTGGATCGGCAATGTGAGAAGGGAGATAATGACCCCTGAATCCCGCCTCGACTAGGCCACGAGTTGGTGACTAACACCAAGGGTATAGTGAACACACAAATGGGAGGAATTACCCTCTAAGAGAACACATGCGGAAGAGAGAGATAAGATAGACACCAACCAACTACAACTCAACCTGTAAGATTAATGAAATGCCAAGTGCACATATGTACTCTCATGAAAAATTACTTCAAAGGAAAGGGGAGAACCGCAAGTACACAAATGAAAGTAAAAACAGCAGCAACCACAAGCTCGAGCAACTCTTGCAACCGCAAGTTAGTAAACACCAGCATGATCTACAACCTTCTCCAAGTGACCTAAAAAACAGTTTATATATACATATGGTGTTCATAACAGTACACTAAGTAGGATCCTCCACAAATACTCTCGTGAAAAAGTTAAGAAATAATGCTAAAGCACATTGAACAACAAGTGTATCTAACTATTCACCTAATCATGCATACTATGTTCTCACCCTCACCATGGATACTCTAACCAAGTAATGAAAACAAGAATATATCATATAATAAAAAATATCAAGGGTACCCCGATACTACTTCCCCAATAGTTTTCTGTTTTTCCCCAACGTCGCGCATCCATAGCATCTCTCTCCAAAAAGGCTAGCCCGCAGATACCTCGGCGAAGCACCACAATATGCACCCCAGGAAATGAAACAACCATGTTCACACACCAAAGTAACCATGTAGTTTCTGGGCACCACCAAATCTCGCATAACGTGTATCATAAATTAGGAATTATACCTTAAGCCATTACAACCCATACACCGTGTAAGGATCGTCAAGCCATCACAGCCTATACACGTTACACCTTTAGTAGTACAAAGAAAACAATATCCAAAATATATTTGTGTGAATAACCACAAGACATTACATCCCTCTACACACATATATAGGGAAAAATAACCAATGTTCCTACCAGCACAATTAATTACCAGAGAAAAGTGTGTGGCCAAAGGGGTAGTCAGCCATCCATCGTCCCACCAAAATGTTGGGGAAAACACCCCCAGGTCTCAGAATCCCCGGTGTGTCAGTTTCCCTTACTAATAGGGTGGAGTAGCGAATAGAAACACAAAAGTGCAGAATATACTATATTTCACAACCACACTATGGGAATAACCTAGTATTAGACACAACTGTAGGTAAAGTCTCTCAGACTTCGAGATGCTACTTCTAAGAGTAGGTATCCTATAAGCATACAACCATTTAAAGAGATTTATTCGATTACTACATTCCCTTTTTATCAATTCCACTTCACAATAAGTATTTCTTTAAAAATTAATTAACCATGAAAAATTCAACATTAAATTTCATTACCATCTCACCCAAAGTCAACCGTTCCTTCAAAATTACAACCTCGTCATTATGTTCCAGCAACTCCATCCCCCTAGGATAACACCATTTATTCAATTATTCATTATAGAGTTACTTTCCCACCTTACCAGGAATTATAGAAAAACATTCTATACTACTATGCACAAGGGGAGTCAAAACTGTGAGTAGATGTTATAACCATCGACTCTTTTCCAATTATAGAAAAATTATATACCCATCTTTCCATGAGAAGCTAAACATGGAAAGCACATGGAATACCCCGCGTGTCTTCACCTATTTCGGTAGAAGGGTTAGTAAGACCAACTACCTTGAGCAGTGGGAAAAAGTAATGCAGATTAAGAACCGATAAAAAATCAGCAAGCATCAAACAATCAAATCCATCCCATTCCATCATCCATAGTGTCCTCCTAGACACCCACATGAATAAACTGATGCATCTTGCCACCCTAGGTGTCATCTTCAGCCACAACCCAAAGGTCCCCATGCCTCCACATATCACCACAACCATCCAGACAGACATCAAAATAGAAGCATCAGTAAAACAAACATCACATTAATTGGGCTATTAGCTCATTAACAATCAATAGGGTAACACAGAACCCTTGAAGGAATTATCAAACAATCTTTTCTTTAATCCATCTTGAATTAACATATTTTATTCGTAGGATCCAAATTCAGGAAACCTAACCAGTAAGCTATCACAAATAAATAAACATGATTACTGTACCTATTTGATTAAAATCAAATTAATACATGAAGAACTAGATTAATTTACATGTCTCTTTATCCATATACATAAATTTTAAATTAATTCCATTTTATGTTATTTACCATTTTTCATGAAGAATGATTAGCTAATCAATTCAAGAATCAATATCACACTATCTATCAAAACAAGAGGCAATAATAAAAAATTGGTATCAATTTATTTATCTGGTTTAAATATTTATTATGTTAATTCCATTGTAATCCAGTGGAGTTAAACATGATAACAATACAGTTTCTCCTAAATTAAAAGAGAATCAACGAATCACCTACCTCAAACAGTTCCTCAAGCACATTATCCACAAAACATGTCATGATCCTCCTCTAATGACAACTGCATCCACCGGAGGATGCCACAGTATGAGCGCACTAACCAAACCCCAAGAAAAACCCCATTAGAAGCATGTTGATTACATTATATAACATGGAAAGGAGAATCACGAGATGATGATCCTCAAAGAAACGACGATAAAACATACCTTATATCGATGTCTGGTCGATACAACTTTGTTGCATCAAAATAGATCAAAACCATTCCGAGGAGTAAAGTTGGATATTGCAACTCTTACGGGAAGTATTGAAAGGTTGTAGCATCTCAGAGCCGAGAACAAAGAGGAATAAAAAATGAGGAAGATATTTTGTCCCTTTTGAAGATATAAGGGGGCGACAGTTTAAGATACGCTTAATTCCCCATTAAAAGAGGATCACATTAACCCATGCGGTTTGACCAAATAAAAACATTCTGAGCCATAGGAATAATTAATATAGGATTTATGGCCATTAAATTGTCCTTAAGAGTCCTTAAAATAAGGCTTTAAATGTTTTTTACGTCAAAGGAAATGTCAAAGGGGTGAAACTGTATGAAGCAGGAAACACTGTACACCTACCGTTAATGTACACATACTATTTTCATACACCTACCGATAGAGGTTACCGATAGTCCTCACTGTTATGGAAACATTTTACACCTACCGTTATTGTACACCGACCATTATTGTACACCTACCGATAGAGGTTACAGATAGACCTCACCGTTCTGGAAACACTTTACAGTTACCGTTACTATACACCTACCGTTATTGTACACCTACTGATAGAGGTTATCGATAGACCTCACCATTCTGGAAACACGGTACAGCAACCATAACTATACACCCACCCTTACTGTACACCTACCATTAGAGGTTACCGATATAGGTTACCGATAGACGTCATAGTTCTAGAAACTTTGTACACCTACCCTTACTGTACACCTACCGTTACTGTACACCTTCTGATAGAGGTTACTAATATACCTCACCATTATGGAAATAGTGTACACATACCGTTACTATACACATACCATTACTGTACACCAACCATTACTATACAGATACCGTTACTGTACACCTACCGTTACTGTACACCTACCGTTATTGTACACCTACCGTTAGAACATTTTACAGATCCTCTCTGATAGAACTATTCACATTACCTCATCGATAGAACTGTTCATAGAACCTCACTGATAGAACTGTTCACTGAATTGGAAATTTTGTCAATGTGTTGGGGATAAGTCACCTTGACCTATGGGAACATCTCAAGACCACATTTTTACAAAGTAATGGACCAGAGAGGTCTGACCCATTACATCTGAAAACTCTCAAAACATTATCTTCCTCGAGAATTCAAAACCCACCTAAAGAGAAAACAAATTGGGGTCCGAACAAACACCCATCGAGATACCTCTCAAAATATAGCAAGCCATAAAAGCAAAAAAATAAAAAAGTACTAAATAAAACCCGAAAGGTCTAACCACAAAGGGATCATCGTTACATGAAAAGAGTTAAACATAAATCAATAATAGGTACTGAGCACGTATCTGTGACTCAAATTCCTAGGTACTGTCCTCCATGCCACCATGTCACCACAAGACACAAACTAAGGGAAAATATGCCCACAAAACACCTTCTCCTTAAGATCTATGAAGATCCACTGGTCGCTCATCAAAGGTTGCATCATCATCAACATCGATCTCTCGCCAATCGATGATGTGAGAGTCATCATGAAGATAACGACAGAGCTGTGATACATGTAAAACATCATGTATCTAACTCATCAGTGGGGGAAGCTCTACTCGATACGCCACAACTCCAACATTAGCTAACACCTCGAACGACCAAATAAACTGTGGAGAAATCTTACTTCCACGAACAAAATTTCACTACCCATTAATGGGAGTCACCGTCTGAAAAACATGATCCCCGACATTAAACTTAAAGGGTCTCCTCCTTTAATCAGCATAAGATTTATGATGATCTTGCGCTGTCTCCATCCTCTCATGAATCACCAAGACCATCTCTATTGTATTTTACACTAGTTCCAGTCTGAGAATTGATGACTCTCCGACCCCAGTCCATCACAATGGAGAACGACAAGGCCGGTCATACAAGGCTTCAAACGACACCATACCGATAGTGGAGTGGAAACTATTTTTGTAAGAGAACTCCACAATGGGGTGGTTCCTTATCCATGGGCCTCAAAAATCAAGAACACAATAGAGTAACATGTCTTCAAGTGTCTGGATGGTTAGCTCTGTCTGAACATCCGTTTGAGGATGAAAAGAAGTGCTACGGCATAGTTGGGAACCAAAATCATGTTGGATACCTCTCCACATTCTACAGGTAAAATGAGTATCTCGATCAGAAATGATCGTCCCAAGAACACCATGAAGTATCACGACCTCCTCTCGATACTGACTCAACAAAACTTCCACTATGATCCACTATTTGATCACTATAAAGTGGTCCAATTTTGTTAAACGATAATCTAACACCCAAATAGCATCATGCCCTCCCGGAGCATGAGGTAAACCAGTAAAAAAGTCCATTGAGATGTCCTAACACATCCACTGAGGAATCTTTAATGGCTGGAGAGGACCACCAGTAACACGGTGTTCTGCCTTCACCTTTTGGCAGGCTAAACATCGAGACACAATCTCCGTAATGGCACGCTTCAGCCCAGGCCACCAAAACTGACTCCTCAAGGATGAGAACATCATTTTCACGTAGGATGTACTTATAAAGGAAAACTATGGAACTCACTGAGAACCGTCTCACACATCTTCAAGGGAACAAAAAGCCTTCCATGATACAACACTTGATGTTGTTCATCCTCCAAACAACCATAAGGGGCTTCACAACAAACAACTCAGTCTCTCCAGACCTCCACCTCTAGATATCCCATGAGGGACCCTTCCACCTTCTACATCAGGGATGAATGTACCATCATCTCAAAGAGACAAATAATACCCCCATCTTCTCCCATATCAAGATGTAATTCTGGATATTCATCCATTACTCTCTAGGAATCACTAGATTCACACACATCATCACTACTTGACTTTAGGCTCAGCGCATCAGCTATAACAATCCATTTTCTAGGTGTATATGATATTTTGAAGTAGTATTCATGTAAGAACTCCATCCACTGACGCTGTCATAAGTTCAATTCACGTTGAGCGAAAACATACCTCAAACTCTTATGATCGGTGAAAACCAAAAAACGCTCCCCAATGAGGTAATGTCTCCTCAACTTCAGAGAAAAACACACAGCTGCCAACTCAAGGTCACGGGTGGCACAATTGCATTCATGGGGACATAACTACAAAACCCATAAGAAACAACTGACCTATGATGTATGAGAACTCTTCATGACCCCATATGTGAAACATCGAAAAAAAACATCAAATTGAACTCCCTCAGCTGGAAGACAACAGACTGGATCACATACTATCTTTTCCTTTAGATAATCAATATTTTCCTGACACTAATCAGTCTATATGAATGCTCGATCCTTCCTGGTCAAAGCCATCAGAGTTTTCGCAACTCATGATAAATTGGCTATGAACCTCTTGTAGTAGCCTGTGATACCCAGGAAACATTGCACCTCTGAAACTATATTGGGGGCTGCCAAAAACACAACTGCTTCAATATTTGATGGATCCAAAACTAATCCCTACTAGGACACAACATTTTCCAAGAATCAGACTTCTCGAGCCTAAAACTAACACTTTGACAACTTCCCAAACAGATGATGTCGACAAAGAACTCCCAAAACAACTTGTAGATGCTCTGTATACTCCTCTTCATATGTAGAGTACACAAGGATTTCGTCGATGAAAACTACCACGAACAAGTCCAAGAACTCACATAACAAATCATTCATTAATCCCCAGAATACAGCTGGAGCATTCATCACACCAAATGACATTACAACAAACTCATGATGCCCATGACGACAACGAAAAGAAGTCTTCAGGATATCCACATCCTTCACACGCATCTGATGATATCCTGACAGCAAGTCGATCATTGAGAACCAAATTTCACCCATCAGTTGATTGAATAAATAATCAATACATGGAAGAGGATAACGATTCATTATTGTCACTTTTTTTAAGTGACGATAATCGACACACAACTGCAAACTGCCATCGGCCTTCTTCATGAACATAACTGGGGCACCCCATGGTGACACACATGGCCGAACAAAACAGCACTGTGATAGACCATCAATTTTTATACGTATCTCTTGTAACTCAGAAGAGGACATCATATATGGAGACATAGAGATACGAGACGCTCCTGGTTGTAGCACGATCCCAAACTCGATCTCTCGTCGAGGGGGTAATGATACAACCTCTTCTGGAAAGACATCAGGGTACTCCCTTATGACCCTAGGGAACTCCAACTACTGAACCACTGAATAACTCAGCATCATCTCAACCATCATGGATGATAATGATGGAACACACCTTTGACCCATCTGAGGGTCTCACTCACCAACACACACCATATTCTCTCCATCCGCACCAATGAATACAACATTCTTCCTGATGAAATACATGATAGCCAACACTGATAACAACCAATCCATGCCGAGTATGACATCATATGGTTTTATTATTAAACAATGGAAATCTCCCCAAGAGCAGTGTTTCCCCAAAACTAACTCACAGTCTCTACATACTTGAAACAAGTTAGGTCGAACTCTAACTAGCGTAGTCAACGATAAGGGAACTAGAAGCCTCTATACCTCAATTACGAAAGCATGGTCAAGGGTAGGTGATATGAAGGAGTGTGTAACTCTTGAATCAAACAAGGCATACAACAAGGTAGAAAACAAGAAAAGGGTACCTCAAACGATGTATGGCTCGTGTGGAGCTGGTAACGCTAGGGCCTGAAGCTAACCACAACATCCTCCATGACCTCTCTTACCCGGATGATGACCACCAGCATGACCACACGCTACACTCTGAGGACGAGGAGCATCATGGGGTTATCCTCTGTCTTCCCTATCTACCCTCTGCTGATTTAAATCTGCTGCAACTGGATGCTACTAACTTGGCTAGAACTGCCTCAACGGAGGAACTTGAAGTGTATCGCCAGGTGCACGATGACCACTCTGAATTGTTGGGCACTCCCACTACTGATGGCCATGACCACCGTAAGAAAAAAAGCGCATGATCCCATGGCATAGGCCAGAGTGTTGCTACCTCTAGAGAAACGAGATTTGAAGGGCGGGGACCTACTGCCAGCTTAACAAAAACCCTTATTCCTTGAAAAACGGGAACCCCAGACCATAGATCTCCTTCATGAGGAATCATGTTGATTCCCCTCTCATGATGATCTGGTCCTGTCCAAACTCCTCTCAAAGAACCTCTTCCCTTCCCAGCACCTGAAGATATATTTACAACATTAATGGGGTGACCTGGCGCTGGATCTCTGGATGAAAATCCTCTTCGAAATGTCTCGCCCTAGCCTCCTCATCAAGAAACAAGTTCGAAGAATACAGTAAAAGGATCCGGAAATGGCTCCCAAACTCTCAAACACTGGAGCTCCCCGGTCGAAGGGTAATAATATCTTGGTGACTTGATGCCTTCACAGTCGAAGAAAGAAACTCGAATCTAAACCTGTCTCAGAACTCCTCCCATGAGAACGTTGACTCCTCACTATTCCCGAGGAACATGAACCACCACTTCCTCGCTGCCCTACGAAGCATCGTCACAACCATGAACACCGAGTGTTCCTTCTGATCATGAATTGAACTGAAGCCAATCTCGACCTCATCTAACAAGTCTTCCGTGACTACATCTTAAACGGATCCCTCATACTTTTTCTGACTCTAGTGATAAAATTCTCTGACTGTCTTCCTCCAAGTGTCGTCATCGTGAACCTGTACCCAGGAATGATCTGCTGGAACAGCTTGCTGGACATATTGTGTGCAAACCTGATGAGGACATCGGCCTGGATCCATACCTGTAAAATAAGAAACTGTTGGAGCTCCTAAACCTGGAATATAGAATACTCAACATTAATTAATTAATTAATTTCTTTTATTCATTTTAGGTTAACCAATCCCAAGTTCTACCCATTCAAACACAAGCACAAAGAAGAATTATTTGTGAACCTTTCCAAGGTCTCTACCCTGCAATTATTATAACCTTTCTTAGTAGCCATTGTCAGAATAAATGACTGTACATCAGATCAAAGGGGGCCATAAACACCTATGTCTCAGCCGATCAGCAGTGTTTACCTTACTTTCTAAACATGAATTACATTGTTTCCCTATCATCCCATGCATCCACACTTCTGCGAACTCTAAAATCCATCCTATTCGTCAACATGCCTTTGATTCCACTCTCTCACGACCCCCTCCCCACAATTTGTGCCCCTCCTATGTCGGCAATGTGAGAAGTGAGAAAATGACCCCCCCCCCCCCCGAGTCCCACCTCTAGTAGGCCCCTTGTTGGTGACTAGCACTAAGGGTATAATAAACACACAAATGGTAGGCATTACCCTCTAAGAAAACACATGCAGAAGATAATGATAATATAGACACCAACCATGTCCAACTCAACCAGTAAGATGAAAGAAATCAAATGTGCACATTTGTAATTTCATGAAAATGTACTACAACTAAAAGGGGAGAACCGGAAGTACCTAAAATAAAGTAAAAACAACAAAAACCACAAGCCTGAACAACTCTTGAAACCCCATGCTATTAAACACCAACTTGATCTAAAACCTTCTCCAAGTGACCAGAAAAACAATTTATATATACATAGGGTGAGTATAACAGTATACACAGTAGAATCCTACCCAAATCCTCTCATGAAAAATTAATTAAAGCATGCTAAAGCACAGTGAACAACAAGTGAATGTTACTCGTCACATATACATGTGTACTATGTTCTGAACCTTACCATGGCTACTCGCACCAAGTAACGCTTACAAGAATATATCATATAATAATGAATATCAAGTGTACCCCGCTACTACTTCCCCACTAGTTTTCCACTTTTCCCCAACGTCGCATGTCCTGAGCATCTCTCTACAAAAGAGCTTTCCCACTGACACCTGGGTGAAGCACCACAGTATGCACCTCCTGCAACGAAACAACCACGTCTATATAACAAAGTATGCAGGTAGTTTCTGGGATCCACCATAGCTCGCATAACATGTATCAAACATCATGTATTATACCTCAAGCCATTACATCCCATACACTGAGAAAGGATCCTCAAGCCCTCACATCCTATACACGTCACACCTATAGTAGTCTATAAAAAACGATATCCAGAAATATGTGTGTGAATAACCAAATTACATTACATCCCTCTACACGCATATATGGGGAAAACATTCCAATGTCCCTGCCAGCACAAGTAACAACGAAGAGAAGAGAGTGGGGCCAAATGGGGTAGTCAGCCATCCATCAACCCACTAGAATGTTGGGGAAAACACCCCATGGGCTCAGAATCCCTGGGGTCTTTGTTGACCTTACTGACAGGGTGGAGTAGGGAATAGAAACACAAAAAGTATAGAATATACTATATCTCACAATCACACTATGGGCATAACCGATTCTTAGACACAATAGTAGCTAACTTCTCTCAGACTCCGGGTTTCTACTTCTACGACTATGTATCGTATATACATACAACCATTTAAAGAGATTTATTATATTTCATCATTAAATTTTTATCAGTTCCACATTACGTTAATTAATTATTTAAACATTAATTAACCATGAACAATTTCACATTAAATTTCATTTGAATCACACCCAGAGTCAGCCATTCCTTCAAAATTACGATCTCAACATTATGTTCCAGAAACTCCATTCCCATCGGTTAAAACCATTTATTCAATTATTCAATAGAGATTTACTTTCCCACATTCCCAGGAATTCTAGAAAATCATTCTATGCTACTAAACACAAGGGGACTCAACATGGTGAGTATATGTACTACCCGTTGAGGCTTTTCCACTTATAAAAATATAATATAACCATCCTTCCTTGAGAAGCTAAACCCAGAAAGTATGTGGCATACACTGTGTGTCTTCACCTATTTCAGAAGAATGGTAAGTAAGACCAGCTGCCTTGAGCAGTGGAAAAAATAATGTAGATAAACAACCAATCTAAAATTAGAAAGCATCCAACAATCACATACATCCCATTCCATCATCCCATGTGTCATCCCCGACACCCACATTCATAAAACTATGCATCTTGCCACTCTAGGAGTCATCTTCTGCCACAACCCGAAGGCCCCCATGCCTCCACATGTCACCACAACCATCTAGGCTCACATCAAATCACAAGTTGCAGTAAATCAAACATCACATCAATTGGGCTCTTGGACCTTTAACAATCAACAGGGTAACTCAGAACCCTTTAAGGAATTATCAAACAATCAGTTTCTTAATCCATCTTGAATTAACAGATTTTATTCTTAGGTTCCAAATTCGAGAAACCTAACCAGTATGATGTCACAAAAAATAAACATGATTACCACACAAATTTTATTAACAAAAAATTAAAACATGAAAACCAGATTAATTTACATGCCTCTTTATCTGTAGAAAACAATTTTCAATTAATTCTGATTTACATTATTTTCTATTTCCCATCAAGAACAAATAGCTAATCAAAGCAAGCATATATATCAAACTATCTAGGGAAAAAAAGACAATAACATACGATAGATATAAAATTTTATCCAGTTAAAATATTTATTATGTCAATTTCATTATCATCCAGTGGGGTTAAACATGAGAACAATACAGTTTCATGTAAATGATAATAGATGAAATGAATCCCCTACCTCAAATAGTTCCTCACACTCTTTATCCACACGACGGGTCACAATCCTCCTCTCGTGACAACTGTATCCACCCAAGGATGCCACGGTACTAGAACAACAATCATACCCAAAGAAAAACCCCAATAAAATCATGGAGATTGCATGTTATAACATGGAAAGGATAAATAGGAGAATATGATCACCAAATTAACGATGATAAAACATACCTTATCTCGATGATTGACCGATACAGCTTGGTTGCATCATAATAGAGCAGAACCAATCTGAGGAGTAATGTTTGATTCTGAAACTCTTACGGGAAGGATTGAAAGATTATAGAGTCTCATAGCCAAGAACAAGGAGAATGAATGAGGTATGAAGATATCTTGTCCCTTTTGAAGATTTAATGGGCTGATGTTTTAAAATACGCTTAATTCCCCATTAAAAGTGGATTGCATTAACCCATGTGGTTTGACCAAGTAAAAACATCCCAAGCCATAGGAATAATTAATATATGATTTATAGCCTTTTAATCGGCCTTAAGAGTCCTTAAAACAAGGCTTTCAATGTATTTTACGTCAAAGGAAATGTCAAAGGGGTGAAACTGTAGGAAGCTATAAACATTGTACATCTACTGTTATTGTACAACTACCGTTACTGTATACCTACCGATAGAGGTTAACTATAGACCACACCATTATGGAAACACTATACCCTTAGCATTACTGTACACTTAGCATTACTGTACACCTAATGATAGATGTTACTGATAGACCTCACCATTATAGAAACATTGTACATCTACCGTTACTCTACACCTACCATTTCTATAAACCTACCGATAGTGGATACTGATAGACCTCACCATTATAGAATCATTGTACACCGACCATTACTGTATACCTACTGTTACTGTACACCTACCGTTATTGTACACTTAATGTTAATATACACCTAACATTAGAACAGTTCACATAACCTCTCCGATATAACTGATCATAGAACCTCACCAATAGAACTATTCACAGAACCTCACCTATAGAAATGTTCACCGAATTGTAAATTTGGAAATGTGTTGTGGATAAGTCACCCTGACCTCTTGGAACACCTCAACACCACATTTTCACAATGTAATGGACTGGAGAGGTCCGAGCCATTTCAAAATTGGTATGTTACTAATATATTTTAATTTTTGTTTCAAAATTTTCATGTTGCTAGGATATTTTTAAAAAGACAGATACAGACTAGTATAAAAATTTACATAAATGATAATTTAAAATAAATAATTTTTTATTAAATAATATAATAAAAAGGAAATCATTATTTCATCTAAATCACTAAAATATGTTTAAAAAAATCATCAATGTTCAATTTTTTGTTCTTTTACCATTTAGTAGTAACTATATTAACCCTGAAGAGTAAAAAATCCATGTTTTCATGGTAAAGGTAAAAGGGTTTAACCAAGGGTTAATGAAAAATTATATATTTAATATTGTGACATAAAAATGTCTAAAAATTAATTATTGAGATTATTTTGACACATTATAATAAATTATTTTTAATAACTCACTTTGGAGATATTTAATGTCGAAAAAATTTTATATAAATTAAATGTATTGAGAACTTTAATGAGTGACCCTTCCCTCTCTTATAAAAAGGAATATCTTCCCTCACTTCCTCACACTACATTGAGTCATGTATCTCGACCGAACCATACCCATTTTAACATGTAACCATAATAAGTTTTTTATTTATGTTCTCACATTCTCATATAATAAAATCTATTATCCATAAGAGAATATCTGGAGGAAGCTCACCGAGGAAGAGGGAATCTCCTTTACCAACTCTATTATGATTATAACTTCTTTAACATCATATTCATGTATATATTACATTATAAATTAAAAACTATTGTATAAAATATATTATTAGATTCTATTATTATCTTGTAAAAATTATATTCTACCTTTTATCCATCCTATGAATAATGATATTATCATGTGTGCATACGTACGACCTACTATTTCCACACTATGATGTAATCTGTTTTCTCATCAACACGTTATTAGGATGTCTATAATAATGTAGATAATTAATATATTTGTAATTATAACATGTTAATAATTCTATGAACGAAAACTATACCACAACATTGCATATAATTTCAAAATTAATTGAATAATATCATCGCTCATGTGTACATACGACTTATAGCCTCTACGAAATGATGTGATTCATTTTCCATGATCACCAATAATTTTTTTTATAAAAATGTATATAAAAAATAAATATGTTATATATTTCTATAGTATTACTTTTTATATGACATAACTATATCTTTCCCACAAAAAATGGGACTTATAAATCAAAACATCCATAAAGAAAAAGAATCAGTTAACACCAAAAAAAAAGACAAATAATGATTTATTGTTAACAAATGATGGATAATATGTTCATATGTGATATTATATTAATATGGTTCTAGAAAATATTAATAACATTTTATAATTAATTATACATGATTTTTAGATACATACGATGGAAATTTTTACTAATGTAAGGGATAATTTTAAAATCTCATTATTTTTTGAGATTGTCGATACATAAGTACTTATTGAAATATATTTATCATCCATGTCCATGTTTATTAAAAAAATCCATAATATTTATAAAATGAATCTACAATTTGTTATATTCATTTTAAACCATGTATTATTCTCCAAAATTATTTGAGATAAATGTTTTTTCATTTACATAATGAGGTACATTTTGACATTTATTTTTAATGTTCAAGAAGAATATTTCGTAACATATACATAATGAAACGATTATAGTGATTTCATGGAGAATTATTTTAATGATTCATCCCTTAAAAAATTAAAATATTATTTTCAATGAAAATTATTTATTTTAAAATGTTTTTAAATTTCATGAAAATAAAATATATTTAAAGAATAAAATTTATTTCCATCAATAATTATTTTAGAGTTCTCTCAAATTTATTTTCTATATATAATATAAAAAAATTTATGTTACTTATGTTTTACTGGGGATATTCATCAATGATTTCATTATTATTCTTTCTATGAATGTTTCCTTTAATTGTTGAATGGTTTTAATGATTCTAATTTCTTTTCCAGAGGTTATTTTAAGATTTTATGATGTTTTTTAATCCCATTTTATTCCATGGGTTCTGATACGATAAATTATTTATGTTCTTTTTCCACAAAAATTTATGATATAACTTTCGTGATGGGTGTCAGTTATAACTCAGTACATTGATTTGAGTAATGATTTAGATCTCATGAGATAAATATAAAGGACATTGTCCACTAACATGGTACCATCATGGGAGTGAACCGTGACTAGAAAGATGAAATTGGATGTTAACCCATACTGCGATGATGGATGTGACAGTAATGCCTTGAATATGATGTAAATAACTATTATATGATTATGTGATGGTGTGTGATCCATGTTTTAATCGTATGACCTACTATTATGGATCATGTTCTTTATTTACTAATGATTCATGTCTTATGAAATATAAATATTTATACCATGATTCCTTTTTTATGGTCATTGATATAATGTTAATGTTCATCTATTTTCATGATATGTTTTTATACAATTATTTTAATGATTATGTTTACATGACTCCCTTGTTTGTAATTATTGACCATCTCAAATCACACCTTTTTTTGTTTCATTTCACCCAGGTTATGAAGATATGTATTATGTTTAACAAGTAAAAAATTTATGTCGTTATAGAATAACCTAGTGAGAGATAATGTATCTCAATTATGTACCAGTGTTAATGATTCCATGATTCCAATGGCAGTAGACTAATATGGTATTTGGTAATTTAATATTGTAATTTATTGAGTATTACAAATATGTAATGTAATATTAATGTATGAAAATTGAGTGTCATTAAAATTTTAAATAAGAAAGATCATACAACATCCTGTCTTTTTATTACATTACTATAAAGAGTTTTTTAAAAACAGACAATCTTTTAAAGTTAAGTATCTTAGAAAAAATGTACATAATAAATGATAAAGTGATGAAATTTTCTATTCCAATTGACATGATTCATTAAGAATATAATATGTTTATTTATTTAATTTTTTAAGATGGGGACATATATAAAAGTACATGGTGTGTATAAGTCCCTGTGAGGAAAAAAATTAGAGAAATAATTTACATCTGATATTGATATGAACATGGAGATTATCAATATATCATAAAAAAGAGAAAATTTGGCATGTAATAAATATAATAACATGAATAATAACATTTAAATTTGGATAAAAAATTTAATTTAGACATTAATAATCATATAACAGAGGTATATCCCTACGGTGTCATAAATATTACTAAGGTTATTCACCAAATAATAATGAAACATATCATCTTAAGAGATTAAATTGTCTACCCAATATTTGGGAACATAATCAAGTGTTACCCCTAATTTTTTTTTATTTTCATGTGATTCATAGATATCATCATGAAAAAAGTTGTTATGTAACTCATGGATAATAAAATAAAGGGGTTTCATTTAAAAATCACGGTGTCTTAGAATTTTCTTAAAAACAAGAACCTGTAGTCATTTGAAAAAGGAAGGTGTGATTCATGTTTGTTAATACAATAATTTAAATACGTAATTTATATATATATGTGTGTGTGAATAAAATGGTAAAATATAGAGGTTTTGTTATTCACAGAATAAAATAATATAATTTCTTGATAAATTGATAGAATGTTTTTTGATGAAAAATCCAACAGCATAATGTTTATAAAACATGGTCATGGAAAATATTAAAAAGGGAGGGGAAATTGACATCCCATTCAAAAATAAATTATAATAAATTAAAGGTATTGAATAAAATTGATAGAATAACATGATATATAACTTTTAAATACAAAAACATATAAAATAGAATGTAAAAGGAAAAGAAATGTTTGATATTTTCATTATGAAATTTTGATAGCCTAACAGTGTCACATTAAAAAATCATAAAATTTTATGATGATAAGAAATGGGGAATATAATAATTTCTATATAATATGGAATTTATGGTGGATATGGAGTGATATAACCCATCATAATTAAATATATATAATAAGGTGTAACTTAAAAGGAGTTCTTGGAAAACGATATGGGTGGTAGATTCCCTTTCCTGGAAGAGTGACTTTTAAAACCCAATGATCATAAACTTGGGGGATTGAGAAAACCTTTTGAGGATTAATTTGGACTTAATAATATAATTTATTTTAGTAGTTTTAATTTGTATTAAATTAAAATAGAGGAATGGGTGGATATTTCTAGAAAAATTGGGGGAGTTTTTTGTTAGTTTTTAAGGACACAATAATAGTGGTATTTCAAAAACCATGGACTTGACCATGGTATTTAACCATGGTATTGGAAACATTGGAGACCATATATCCTATTTACATTTTATAGGGTTATCCCCAATATTTAATAACATATTACATCTATATGATCTCATTAAACTCAACGAAAACTCAAAACTAAATTTTTACTACTCACCAAAATCAAAATAATTTCTAAAAATATCATTAATTCACCTTATCCTAATATAAACCATTTCAATTAAAAAATGACATTTATTTTATCATAATAATTATATGTTTATGTTACATATAACTTTTAACTATAAAAATAATTTATTATAAAAAATAATTGTGGAATGAAAATGCTTAGTAAACTACATAGTTAAATTTTAGACAGATGAAAAAAATAAAATTATATTATCATTTGTAATTAAAAATTAGTGTTTTTATATCCCTATATAATTATATTAAAAATTATTTTTAAAACATTACTTTAATATACTAATTTTTATCTTCTTGAATTCTACAATTTTTAACTGAAATTTTAGTTTATCAAGATTCATATCAATTTTAAAAAAAATAAATTCATAAAATAAAAAAGTTGAAATTACAATATTATTTAAACAACAGATTACATTTAAAGAAAATGTTGAATTGACACATGAACCCTTAAAACATGCACACAATACCTAAGGGTATAATGTGTGATTATTATAGGCACTTTGGGAAGATCAGATAATATATCCCCCCACTATCATGAACTTATCCTGTATGAGATTTTGTTCAAGAAAAAAATTTTAAAGATCAATTTTTGATTAGCCAATATAGAAGCACAGTGATGATATCTTCTTCCCAATAATTGACAAATGGGGTTTTTATTGATCTAGTATAGTATTTGAGACTATATATTAATCTTTATACATTAAAAAACCATTAGAATTTCTATTTATATAAACTAATAATAATATTAAGAGTTTATTTGCAAGGGTCCTATTTCTCAATGGTCATATTGAACAACGATCATTTAAAAGCCAAGTCGTTATTATCACATTTAAATATAATCACATTATTATTATTGTTATATAGGTTTGTCGTAATAAAAATATTAAAAAAAAATTTGAGGAAACATTTATATTTTAAAATGTTTGGGTCATTGAATTATTCCCCCTTAAAATAATTTACTCCTAAAATTTCATCTCAATTTCTCAGTTGAGAAAATTTGTGGGTACAGAAGCCCCATTTTTCCACTATCTCCCACATATCTTATTCATAGACATGGTTCTTCCATAAAACATTGATGATGTGGGTAGTCTTTTTGTGTAGAACCTTGTCCCTATGGTCCAATATATCAATCTTCTACTCCTCATATGAGAGATCAATTTCTAGTTATACCACCTTCATGTTCAATATATATGAAGGATCAGGTCTGTACATCCTCAGGTGAAATGTGTGTAGAAAATCTTGAACATGACATAGATTTTTGGATGTTCTATTTGATACTCCCTTGATCTTATACGATCAAGGACTTTATAGGGACTAATGCACTTGGAGCTGATAATTACTTTGTTCCCAAATTGTATGACTCTCTTACATGGTGAAATTCAGTAGAATACATTAACACTATCATCAATCTACAAGCCCCTTTAATAGTTGTCAGTATAACTATTTTTCTAACTCTAAGAGGCCATAATATGTTGTAATATGGAACAGACTTTATCCCTCATATGGCACACAATATCAAGCCCGTGGAAAATTCACTCATCTGAATCATCCCATCAAGTATGAGTTCTACATTAATTATCATATAGAGCTTAATAGGGAACCATTTCAATATAGTAATGGAAGCTATTATTGTACAAGAACTCAACTAATGAAACCAGAAGATCCCATCCACCATCAAACTTCATTGATCATGTTGAAAATTTTCCTCGAGGGTTGGAAATGTCCATTAAAATTGTCATTTAGTTTTTGGGTGATTGGCCATATTAAATATAAATTCGTTACCCAGAGCATGTTAAAATCATTTCTAGAATGTTGATGTGAACCATTTATCATGATTATATACAAAATAAAGTGTAACGCCACCCAACCTCAATACATCCTTCATGAATATCATGGCAAGATGGTCAAGAAGTAAATCATCCAAAATAGAGATAAAATGGGTAGTATTGGTTAGATGGTCCACTATAACACATATTACAATAATTCCCATGGGGTCCTCAGGAGACCAGTGACAATGTCCATAGTGATATTCTCCATCATCTGTGTTGGTATGGGAAGTGGTTCTAATACCCCTTTTGAATGTTTTCACTCGACCTTCAACTGTTGACATAAGATACACATTGCATTATAGTCGGTCATCTCCATATTCATGTTATCCCACCAATAATGATCATTATAGTCCCTATACCTTTTAGTACTTCCTGGATGTATAGAGAATTTAGAGATCTGAGCCTCATCCATCAACCCCATCTTTGTTTCCCGAATAGATGGATGTCATAGTCTTGAATGTAATTTTAGAACACCTTAAGGATCAATATTGACCTAAAGAATCTTCTAATCCATCATAACATCAAGAATCTTCTACAATAACTGATGATATCTTTTGGATTTCTATAAATTCTATAGAAATGATGGTTGTGAAATCATTTGGTATAGGGTTGATGATTTCCCTTCCCTAAAAATTAAAATGTCTATCTTTACTAGGACATTGATCAATGGATCACCATGAAATGAAATTAATAGTATTTATTAAGTTCCAACCATCTTGTCAGTCTGAGGATCAAATCATTTTTCATGAAAATTTGCATCAATCATTGGTGGTCTATGTATATATCACACGACTTCCAATAATGATAGTGAAACTATATCATCAGAGAAAAAACAACCACAAGTAGATCCAGGTCATTCGTAGGATATTTATCCTCATAAAGCATAAACTGTGGTGATTCATAAGAAATCACGTTGCCATTTTTCATGAGGAAAAACTCAATACCTTTCATATATTCATCACTAAAAATAATGAATTATTCATCAATATAAGTTATATTTAATACAAGTTCAGTAACCAATCTCTTCTTCAGTTCCTTGAAACCTTCTTTACAATCATTTGACAAGATGAACATAACCACTATTTGAGTTTAAATGGTTAGGGGAAGACAAATCCATGAATTGTTTTAACAATCCTCCTATAATATCCTAATATATCATGTAAATTATGAATCTCATTTATTTTTATAAGCTCAGGGAACTCATTCAAAAATATTACCTTCATGGAGTAAACAAATATTCCTCCATATGATATGATATTCACTAAAAAATATTCTTATTATAACCAAAATCCACATTCTGTAAACATTCAAAAAAATACACTTATTCCATAGTTTTTTTAAAACAACACTCATATGATCCCCTTGATCATCACAAATTTTTTATTATTTCAATATCACCTTAAGAAAAATTACCACAATGTAATGAAGGTAGTCCTTGGTTACCCTATTAATAAAATATATTAACATATATGTATCATTAATTAATATAATGGGAATTAAGAAAAACTCATAATGCCCATATCTTGATCAAAAGGTGGAATTTTGAGTGTCTTTTTTCTTCACCATTAATTGATGATAACTAGATCGATGATCAGTTTGGTTGAATAACAGTGGCACATGAATCTAGTTTAATAAATCCACAATTCTGGGTAGTGGGTGATGTTCTCCACTATAACCCCATTATGTTTTATACAATAATAGAATATCCACATTGATCAATCCTTCTTATCTGCAATGAGAATAGGTTCTATGAAAGGATGAAAAATTGGTTGGACAAACCCTTTCAAAAAAATATCATGAAGATGTATCATTAAATCCTCAAACTTCACATTTTCCATTCTATATGATGTTTTTGATATCGACTTGTATCCATGAATGATCTTAAAGTATAAATCTAAATCTCTATTTGGGGAGGACCATGAAAATCCATAGGAAATACATCAATGTATTCTTGAATGACGAAGTCCAATTTATATGTATTATATCATTTCAATATTCATCTTCACTGATAAAATCCATAAAGATTGCTTAATGTCATTATTATAGGCAATGATCAGGTCTAGGTATCAATCATTTGAAGAAAACTAGAGGTTTTCCATTAAATACTACTGATATTTCCTTACTTATACAATTGATCTATAAATTATTCATTGAGAGCCAATCCATCCCTATTATAATGTGAAATTTCATAATAGGAATAACTACTTGTATTGTTATTAGACTAGGTTCATAAAAATAGATACTAGAGTGACTAGACACTATTAATTCTAGAATAATCTATTCATGATCCTTGATTGATAACTATACATTTAGATGTTAAGGATTGATTCTAAATTAATTAAAAACATGGACAAAATAATGGATTTTGTAGAACCAGAATCAAACAGTGTACTTGCTAGATTTCATATAACAATTAGTGTACCTAAAACAAAATCATTTGGTGAATTAATATTATCCATCATGATAGAAAAATAAAAACCTTGATCACTTGGCTGATGTTGTGGTTGATGTTGACTCCCCTTCACTTCCCTAAAATGTGGACTGTGAGTGGAAAATTTGTCCAAGTTATCAATATTTGAATAATTGGAATTATGTTAGGGAAATAACTATCATAACATTATATTTAATGTTAAGAAGTTTATGCTTCAACTAACAAATGAAAATTCTAAGCAATATGGACTTCACATCAACATTGGTAGCATTTCCGACACTTGAAAAGGCAATTCACGAATGGTTATTTCCACATTTGATGAATCTAGAATGTTTCACTTTCATTCATCTACTTCCCTGGTCAACGCTCCTCAGTATATGTGGATATATAGATCTATTCTTTTCATTATATTTGTGATACCATTGCATCTCCACAAACTCCAGTTCGAACTTCTTTGAACTCATTATGACATCCTCATAGATTTCACGGTCTTTGTTGGCTAGATTTTTCTATAGATGAGGTATTAGTCTACATATGAGTCTATCAACCTTCCCATTAGGATCCATGAAAATGATAAAAACATCAAATACTTGTGATGTTCATCTCATATATCAAAAAATATTCATTATTCTTCTACTACAGCTTAAGGAATTACTTCTCCATTTTTATTCTCATCGAATGAGGGAAATAGTTATTGATGTAGATTCCCATGAAGTCTTCCACAACAATGCATGAATCTCTTATATTGGCCTCATGTTTTAAATTAGTTACCACCGTTGATAATATTTTCCTTCAATGTGGTAAATAGGTATGTTAACATTCTCTTGTTCTGATTTATTAAATACAAAAATGATCTTTTCTATAGAGATTGTCCACTATTCCTCAATCAATGAGTTGGTAGATCTTTTAAACATTAGTGGGTTTTGATGCATAAAATACTCAAGATATTGTTTTCAATTTAGGTTAAATCGGTCTCCCATATTGATTCAATTTATTTCCCATAAATTTTTTTAATTGATTCATAATTCTCATGAAAGTTTCAATTTTTAATTCCATTATAGGGTCATCAACACATGGTCCGTTTTGATCACCATTCACATGGTTCATCTTATTTCCAACCAGTTTCTAAAAAAACATATAAATAAATGTGTTTCAATTAATAATATTATAATTATAAATTAATATTATGCCATCAAACATCATTCATAAATATTTTATTCTTCAACTATAATTAAATTTAATAAAATAAATTATAATGGTTCATAAAATGCTTGTTTTTAACCAAATATATCTATATTTAGTGTCAAACTAGGAGTAAAGAACGTCCAATTATCATTCAATAGTTATTTTTCAATTCTATATCAATGATTTTATTTCAGGTTTTACCTTTAGAGACATTTAATCTAGAGCCTCATCTTTTTTTCGTACGCATACATGGATTTCCTTATTCAGAAACTACCTATTAAATGATTCACAAAAATAATAGGATGTTGACCTATATTTAATATTTATTATAAGGTTAATCATATCATTTTCAAATATTAATTTCTAAAAATAACTAAACCATGATTTGATAACAAATATAGAATCCGGTAATTTTATTAAATAACATTAAATAGTATTTTACAAATAGAACATATTTTATGGTTTAGTGTCTTAAAAAATGTACATAATACATGAAAAATTCAATAATTATTTTATTCCATTTTAAATTATTCTTCAATGTTCATCCAAAGTAAATATATTTCTTCTAATAACATGGGGACATAAAATAATGGATCTTGAGAAGAAGGCCCAGTAAAAAGAAAAACACGTGAAACAATTTACATGTGATATTGATAAGAACAGAAGAATATCAATTTAAAAAGAAAAAGATATCATAAAACATGTTAGAAATATATGAAAATGAATAAAAATTGTAAACATGGCTCAAATTGTTTATTAATACATTTATAAGAATATCACTAAGGACCATTCCAAAGGTGTGATAAAAAATACCACGGTTATTCACCATACTATCATAAAACTTTTCGTCCCAATATATTACATTCATTACCCAATGCATTGGAGAAATATAAGAAAAAAAACAGAATATGTCTTTATTTTCATTTGATCCAAATATATCATCATAAATCATTTCATAAATAAACCATGGAAAATAAAATAAATGGTTTTCATTTCTAAATCATGATGTTTTAGAAAGTGCTTAAAAACAATAACATTTTTCCCTTTTAAACACATGAAAAATGAAGTTAGGTTTCATTTATGATAATCCCAACATTTGAATAGATAATTTTTAAATATATGTGAATAAACATAGAGAATATAATGTCTTAGAAATTCATAAATTAATGTAAAATAATTTTTTGATAAAAATAATGAATTTTTGAGAAGAAAAAATTGGCATCATAACGTTTATAAATCTTGGTTTTATAAAACATAAAAGTGAAGAGTGTAAATTATTCAAATATTCATTAATTAATATTATTTAAGTAAATGGATAGAATAAAATGGATAGAATAAATAATTTGAATATTGGAATTACATACCACCTAAAATAATAAATGAATGGAAATCAAAAGTTTATGATTTCCCTAATAAAATTTTTGCAGCCTCACGACGTCACATTAATATTTCATAAAGCGTATTGATAATATGAAAAATGGTACTCTAATAATTTTTATTTAATATTTAATGTAATTGGTTTTTGTAATGACATATTCCATTATTATTAAATTTATATTAAAATTTTCATTTACTAAATAGAGTGTGTGAAAATAGAGAATGGTTGTATTTTCTTACTTTAAAGAGTGACTTCTAAAATATGAATATCAAGACATTCAGGGATAATGGAAACTTTTGGAGGTACATGATTGTTAATACTCTTATATATTTTATTATATTTATTTGGGAATGAAATATAATCAACGAATGGGTGGGTATATATAGCAAAATTTAGGGAGTTTTTTATTAATTTCCTAGGACACCTCAGTAATTTTATTTTCAATCTCATGGTCAATCCAATGGTATTTGCCCATTTTATAGGACACCTAGGATAAATAAAATTTTATTTTAATTCTTTTGAGTCTAAATATATTTTAAATTAATTATTATGTCCTTGTGATGTCATTAAACTCACCACAACTCAAAACTATATTTTTACTATTCATGGAAAAACATAATATTTAATAATAATATCATTAATTCAACACAACCTAATATTTTCCTTTAGAATTAAAAATATAAGATTATTTTTATATTAATAATTATATTAATATGATAAATATAATTTTCAAATCTAAAAATTCATAATTATTAAAAATAATAGTAGATAGAAAGTCCATAATAAATTGTGTAGTAAAATTTTAGACACTTCTGAAAAAATAAAGTTATTTTATAAATTGTAATTATAGAGGAGTGTTTTTATTACACTACATCATTATATAAAACATTATTAATAATGCAATATTTTAATCTAATAATTTCTGTCACTCTGGAAACTTTTTTTTACCAAAATTTGTTTTTATCAATTTATATCTCAAATTTTATGAAAAACTTTTCCAATAAAAATGATGAAATAAAAATATAATTTTAAATAAATATTACATTTTAACTAACTAGTAATTTAACACAAAACCCTTAAAAATCTTACATATGATACAATGTTATGGTTTGTGACAATCATTGCCTCTTGGGGAGTCTCAGATAACATACGTCATGTGGTAATCTCCAATAACATGAACCTATCTCATAGGTGATTTCGTTGAAGCGTACAATATTGATGCACCATTGGGGTTTGGTCATGAGTGAATCCTAGTGGAGAAACATCCTTCCCAATATCAGAAAAATGGGCTACGTATGAACTTGATTCTTCTAGATGTGTCAATTAACTATTAATTCTACACCAACTAAAAATTATAATTTCTTTTATAAACAATAATAATAATGTTATGAGTACATTTTCCATTGAAATATTGACCAATAATAATTATTCACTAATGGTAATATAATGGTCATAACCCTATGTTCGCATTAAAATATACCCACATAATTGTTAAGGGGATATAGTTTTGTTTTGTTAAAAAATAATATAACACTCATTTTGAGGAAACATTTATTGTTCAAAAAAGTAAGGGTTGTTATATAGCAGCACACAAATACATCCATTCAAGAATCCTTATTTTTAAAATAAGATAATTTTTGTTTAACTATGTCATAATTTGATCGTCCAACAACTCCATTATTTTTACCTTGGTTGTCTATGTTTATTTCCATATTAGGTTCATAGAATTAAATAAATTCAATCCTTTATAATTATTTATAAAGTTGTTTTGAATACCCAAATCATATCACTATGCAGTGTCATAAATGGTTTGTAGTTATTCCTCCTTTACATGCACCGATTGATGATTGTTTTAATACCAAATACATCTCATTTAGAGTTGCTACCCAATTCGTATTTACTCAAGAGCCTGTATCAAAATTTAGATTCTAGACACAAATATCAATTATAGGAAAACCCCACAATCTCTAGTATACCAATTTCCCAGGATGTTATCGTATAGATAATGATATTTCTATGGTTTTCACTAATTTTCTATAATCTTAGACACTAATAATAAATAAATAAATTCTAAATTATAACAAAATCCAATCTCTATTACCAACTGCTATGTCCTAGAGACACTGTCTATGGTCTTGTGAAAATAACCTATTTTAAAATACTATATTTGATAAAAAGTAAAATAACACAATGGAGGAAAACATATATTTCCAACAAAATTTCAAATATAAATAATATATCTCTAAAATTTCACTAAATATAACTAAAGAATGGTTTTGGTTATTTGGGGATTAAATATATAGTATAATTTTTATAATAATTCTTAAAATTTTTATATAATTGAACAATAAAATAATAATATCTATAATCCTTAAAGGCCATTATATTATTTATTAAAAATTTAAATAGAGAATATTAATGAGGTATGATCAAACACATAGTATGGGAAAAAATTCATCTCATGTTAGCTCACGAGAATATGGGAAAATATAGGCATTCCAGAAATATCATATAAAAATAAAATTTTAATATTAAGATCTGTCTATTAAGCATAAAATACTGTCATTTAATGTTATATTATTACACATATACTATGTAACATGTGTGAAAATCCAAATAATAACAAAAATATAATTAAAATTATGTATGTATAGAAAAGTATTAAAAGAATAATCATAGAAAAAAATAACATAGTCTATCTAATGTCACATAATAATTTTCTTAGTGGGTCATGAAACACAATAATATTACAATAGTTGATAAGGAACCACATATTTTTTACCACAAATTATTTAGAATGATAATTTTTTCCATATTTTATGCGACATCATATCATTATGCCTATATTTTATTATGCCTATATATTCCTTTCAATTTATTTTATCATGAAATGTAACATATTATACAATGAATTGGTTCGTTATATAGGACCCTCTTATCAAATAATAATGATATGTAAATATATGTTCCATTGGAACATGAAAATATTTCAACATAAAATATCAAATAATTAAAATTAGAAAAAGAGTGTGATTTCCTAAAAGAAAAGACCCAAAAAATACCATAAGCCTTATAGAGTGTGAGGATGGATATTGGTATTGAAATATACTCCATTGTAATATATGGATAATGATGGAAATTTATATAAAATAAAATAATTTTTTTTGATAATTAAATAAATCTCATAAAAATACCCCCTTATGTTTGAAAGTAACAAAAAAACATGGTTTATTTATAAAAACTATTTTGGAACGTGGAAATAATAATTTTTCCAAATTAATGGTAGTAATAATTAATGAACGTGTTCAAATAGGGAAACATTGAAAATATGTTTTAGAAATAAATTATAACATTATCATAAAATAATAATGTTATGGGTCATATTAATCTCATATTTTTTAAAATATCAACAGAAAAAATTTGGATACATCTATCTGTAAAAATATTCCATCAATTTGGTTCCATGAAAATTATATAATTAAAATTTCAATTTAATATTGTCCAATTGGTAATAAATAATGAAATACTTATAAAAATTTAAAAATACATTAATAATAATAATTTAATTTAAAAAGTGTTTTAATTTATCAATTTAAAAATCTTTATTTATATTTTTAAATATTACATAAAATATATTGTTTTTTATTTGAAATAATAATTACTAATATTATTGACATTAGTGAATAAAAATATTATTGAAGAAATGATAATTTTTAGAGAATGATAATTATCAAAGAATTATAATTTTTAATGAAATAGATCCATAAATATTTTTTAATATTGGGGGATAGAATTATATATCATAAAAAATTTAAGATTTCCATCTTGCAAAACTATAATAAAAAAAGTTTTATTTTGATGGAAGAGAATAATGTGACTCAAGATAGAATACTTAGTCTTAAAAAAAGTTTTATTAAGTTCCCCTTGTTTGAAAAATCATGAAATTAATCGTAAAATACCATAAATATAATAAAATTTAAATATTGTATATAAATTATTTAGTAATGAACATATTTTATAAATATAGTTCTATATAAAACATCACACAAATAATGGACATTGAGATGAAATTTCATTGTATGTATTGTAATCATTAATGTAAAAATCCTTTCGAAAGTATAAAAGGAGAATGAATGGTAAATATATATATGAATGACTAATTACAATTTTATACAATCATTGTATAATATAATTCAATATAAAACAATGGTGTTTAAAACCTAATCATCAGAAGTCCAAGGAATTAAATTAATTCATGGAAAACACATACCTTTAATATTACTTAGTCAAAAAATATCTAACTATACTATTTAACAAAAAAAATTAGTCACTAATTTATAAACATTACTCCAATATATAAAATTCATTTACAATAAATTTTTACAAATATTTATTTTATTATTTATTATTTTTATTATAGGATTTAATTGGATATGTTTTTTTTCATAGAATAGTTTTAAAATGGAGATGTCGATTATTCTTAATATATTTTTTGTTAATTATTATATTGTAATTATTGGTATTTTATGTGATTTTTTGTAAATATATATACTTTTATAATATAATTTTTTAATTTCATTATTTATAATTCATTATAATGGAATTGGGGATGAACTTGTATCTATATTTCTTAATGAACAAATGTTTATTATTTTTATATTATGGAGAATATTAATATGTTTATTAATGAACCATAAACTAAAAATTATGTTTTCATCAATGTATAAGGACCAAATTATTTATTCTTCCATAGTATTCTATGATATATATTTATATCTCTGTACAAGAAGGTGACTGAACCGACCCAAATGAAATTAATTTGTAATCTATCTATGGGTATGGTTATGAAAGTGATTATTATTGAATAATATCATTATAAAATAGAATAATTATATAATTTAAATTTTAATGCTGTTGAATCTTTTATAACGTGTGCTAGATGATGAATAAAATATTATATATCAAATAAAATACATTACATTTTTAGATGTTGTAATCATCATGTAAACACAAGTCCGAGGAACGTTTTCATATAAAACGATGAAGATAAAAATTGGTTTATAAAAATAAGATCTTAAATATTTTATAAACTTAAATATTATTGATGGAGTAATACTATAGAACAATAAATAATATGTGGTTATGAAAAGAAGATCATGTAGCCTATGGAGTATTTAATCCACACTTAACATAATATACATTTTTGTTTTTCGAATGGTTGTGGGGGAAGCAAGAAAAGGAAATAAAATAAATAAAATATAATAATATTATACAGATAACCCTGATGTAATAACATAATCATGAGTAGATTATATACGTTGGAGGTAGAAGAAAAATAATAGAAAAAAATGTGTAATTGAGAATTATATCATTCTCCTTAAAAGAGCTCTATTGTATATATGATTTACTATTTGAGATGTGAACTACTAAGAATAGAAAAAACCCTATGATGTTTATAATAGAAATAGAGAGTAATATAGAAATATTATTATCAGATAATAGAGTCTTGTGGTGTAGGATAAGAGTGGTGGTGATATACACATTAAAAGGGAGATGTTTCACATTTTTATAACATTATAAATGTAAAAGTCACTTTTCAAAAGTTAAGATGATACAATAAAAGACAATAATGAATTTTGGGTTGGGTTATGGTCATGAAATTCCCAACCATTTATTTTCAAACATTTTTTAATATCTTATATGGCATTTTTTATAAGATATTTTTTTACAATTTTTAACCTTGATAAAAATATTTACCTTAGTAAAATACTTTTAATGCCACAAAATTAAATTATGTTATTATAAAATTTATACCTAATTTTAAAAATATAAATCTCAATGATCAAATAAATTTTTTTGATGAATATTTATTTTAAATTTAAAATATATAATACTAAAAAAATCATTTTATTGAACAATTTATTTTTATCCATTAAAATAAATTAATTTTTTAATTTTTATCAAAATATTTATTTGATGATTTCAAAATATTCAAATTATAATTAGACCATTTTTATTATTATTTAAAATTAATAAACCCAAAATAGTTTTTATAAAAAAATAATTATTTATTCTTCAAAAAATGCTAAACAAGTGTTTTAAAAATTCATAAGTTAATTTTATAAAGAATAATTTTACCCCTTAAAAAGGGTTTGATGATGAAAAATGTTTTCCATGTTAATAATGCATACGAACATCATGAATAAATTATAATCATTTTTGTATAAGTGAATACTATATTTCTAATTTTTAACCTAAAAATAAAATACATAATGAAAATAAATTACATAATATTAAAAGAAAATTTCCATGATGAATTGATAATAAATATTATTTTTATATAAGAAATACTAAAAATTATAAATTCCTTTTTGAAATAAAATTTAGTAATATAAAGAAAACATATTTTATTAAAGAATGATGTTTTATGTTTTCATAATATAATTTCATACCAATTAAAATTCTAATGATGTTTAATATATCAATTAATATATAATAATAAATTATAATTATTTAATTAATTTATTTAGGAAAAATTATAATAATTGTTAAATTTTTGTGAGAATAAATAATTATTTTTAATATTAAATCATATATACCATATATCCACTAAATATAGATAATCATAGTTTAATATATTATTTTCAAGATGTTTCATTACTTATATATTATTATTAAAAATACTCATCTATAATTTTTTGAATTATTATATTTCTGTTTTTATGTGATATATGATGTTTAAAAAATTATAGCTTCGATAAAAATAATATTCCAAATTATTAGCATTATGCAAGCATCCAATAATCATTATCTGTTGATGTGGTCACCATAGTAATGTTATGGTTAAAGATTCTCACAAAATATGATATGAAAGAGGGTTCTCCCTAGTTATTCTTGGGTGAAGGGGTCACCAATTGTTTCATGGGAAAATATTTCTTCATAGTGATTCATAGGGAAAGTGATTTTTCTTCAAATTATTTAGAAAAATGATTCACCATAGTCATGAGACCATGAAAATGAATAACCCAAAGTTCATGTGCTCTCTATGTATAAAAATAATTGAATGGTGCATTATGTTGTAGATTTTTATAGTTCCTCCACCATTGTGTTTAACTACAGGGGATAATGTTGTCTCTGATGATGGGTTTTTAATTTTATAATACTATTGGTAAAAAAATTATTAAATATTTTCTCACAATCCATAGGTTTAATACTAAATTAATCAATAGAATGTGTGTTGGATACTATAAGAATCAGAGATATATTATGATTCATTGTCTTCCAAGAGAAGCAATTGATGACTTTATATGCTTCTATTTATAATTTTTTTTAGATTTGGGATCAATAGAGATATGTGAGAAAGGATAAGTATTATTAGTGGTCTTAAGACTATAATATAGATAGTTATGTTTACTTAGGATTGACCGGATTTTTATACATGTTGACATTGACATAACTCCTTATGTTTATTCCAATGGTCTGGATGAATTGGTCAATGAAAACATCATTGTACCTATGTGAACTTATAGTTCATTCAGTAGGATTCCATCTCTATCAACAAAACTTTTCCCCTATTTCAAAAATGAATCTCCAAAAAATCCCAAGATAAATGGAAGAGTACAACAATTTAAAACTCCTTGAGAAAAACTAAAAAATATTGTTGGAACCCTAAACAAGATTATTAGAAATCATATAAATCCTATTTAAACATTGTGTCTATATTATCTATTATATATTGATAAATATTTTAAAAGGAATAATTATATTTTCATTAAATTAATAAATCAATACAACATTTCATATCACAAATAATATATGGTTATTGATTTATTTTTTTATTCATACGACATGTGAATATCAATATAAAAAGAATATATATATCATTTTATAACATAATATAGTAATACAGTATGAAATGATCATATTTTCATGGTCACATACATTATCATACACCCGGATTCACCATATCTAAGGAATAATATATCATAAATTCTTATTCATTAGAAGATATCAATTTACATATGAAAATATTAGATTACTTAGTGGTTTATAAATGATGTTTTGTGTGTCTAATCAAAAAATTTAAATAATAAATCATTGATTAAAAATATATATATTTCAAATATATGATGTATATATATTTAATATTATATTGTGACTTTGGAATCGTGTAATGTACTTATAATAATCCATCCAAGGATTACATCAAAATCTGCACCTGACCCAGCCCGGAACATAGACTGAAGGGATTTCTCGATCACCCAGAAAAGGGATATATTATTTGGGTATCAATAATTCTCATTTGTAGTGATTTTATGACACGATAACAAAACAAAAGATAGTGTAGAAGATACCGATAAAATAAATAACCAAACATTTAATGACTGGAAAACATATATCGAATGCTCAGTAGTTTTAATAAAAATTTACTGTAATAAAAAAATCAACAATTTTTTTCAAAATTTGGATAAAAAATGGAATTAAAAAATAAGAAAATAGACCCATATAGGTTCGAGTGATTAATAATCGACCCCAATTCACTCATTAGGTCCCACTCGTCTGTCCAGGGATGAACTAAAACAAAATTTTAGAAATAGAGCAGGGGTACCAAAAAAATATAAGATCTATATGAGAGTGATAGAAATATCACAATAGAGGTCTAATAAAAAATACTATATATAATCACTCAATAAAATATTTCATGAAATTATACATTGAATATAGGATATAGATTAATGTTTTCACATTTATTATTAAAAAATCCCATATTAATGATACTTGTTATTTTTCTTAGAACAAATATTTTTATAAAATTGAATAATATTGGATCCTCAATTTTATTAAATAAATTCAAGAAAAATAAGGAACTTATAACATCATATACAATATAATCCAATATAATGAACTCCATTATTTCATGAGAAACAATAAAAAACCCATTTACATTGATAGAAAATAAAAAATTCTAGAAATGAAATATTATTTTGAACCCTTGACGACCCACAACCATTTTTGGAACATGTTGATTACAAGTTGTTTTAGGAAATTGGATTATTTTTTGGTGTTTTCATTTGTTTTCATAGAAGATAAAGAAGAAAATAAATAACCTTATATTTTATTTTTTTGTGATCAAAATCACATTCATATTCAAGATTGCAGTTTCACAATTCATAAGAAAGTCCATTGGTCAGGAGAGGTATTTTATTGATGAAAAGGTTTATCAGGCTCTCCATGGGGATGGTATGGAATGAATAATGTAATGAGGAAGGTAATATGATTATTCATGAATATTATATTAACCTAATGTATCATTATTTATGTTTGGGTTCCCACACATCAAAATTTTTATGAAATCAATTAATATAAGTTTTATTATAGAATGGGTAGTTCTGCCAATTAAATTGAGGTCTTTTTGAAAAAAATAATGGATGTTTGAATGAATGGGAAGTAACAAATACATTCCATTATATTTTTGATGATGTTTTATCTAATCATAAACCTATTCAAAGACACGATGATGTTATTATACTAGAAGATGTTTTTGAGAAAAAAAATTGATGATGAGGTGAATATTTCAGGTAGCAGTCTATCAGCATGAGATCACAATGTTCATGAAGTAAGAAGACAATAATGTGTTGGTAAAAATGTGAATTTATGAAGATGATGGTTTTTAGATAGAACAATAATTCATGAGAAAAAAGCTTCAGATATGGAATCTATTCCAATCATAATCAGAGAAGCAATGTAATTTTTGAAGTAAATGCTACTTGAACGAGTCGATGAGGAGTAGTGTGACACCTACTATCAAAGACATTATGACACCAATCATAGTGTTAAAATCAGAGGAATGACTAATTTGAGGTGGATCTTTCGGGAAAAATAAAAATAATATAAATTATTTTTGGGATTTATTGGTAGAAATGTATATATATATAAGGATAAATGGTCTTTTTGGATAATAGAGATAAAAAAATAAGTGATAAATCAGTCATTTAGTCAATAATTTGTATTAGGATAAATTATTTGTTGTTTTCCATTATTATTGGGTCATGATAAATAAGAACAATTTTTTCCTTTGGGAATGAGATAAATAATCTTTTTTCTTGAACCATTTGGGATAATATCCATCGGACTAGTTATGACATTAAAATATGAGAGTTATGTAGAGACAAATCCATATGACATAGGATATAACATTTGAAAATTTATTTATGAATCATATTTAGTCTAATTAATTGAATATTCCATGAATATTTTTAGATGTCAATAATAGATATATCATGGGTGTTCTTAAAAGCATTTTTGAACAAGTTGATGGTGTTTTTTTCAATAGAGACATTAGAATGGGTAGTTCATTCTAAGGATCGTAATGGGAAGATATTTTTTATATGATTTCATGTTCATTTTCCAATTATTATTGTGCATCATAATGAAAATTACATGTCTTCATCATTATGATGATTTCGTTATTTTGAATCAAAATATAAGATAATTTTATGATTAATGGTTCAATAGAGATGAATTTGTGATATGATTTGAGAAGTTTCGAGAAGAGTTGAGAAGTTATGAAGAATTCAATATTCCCCTAAAATGAATTTTTTTTGGGAACTTTTATATAGTAATAATTCATTTTAGAAATACTTGCACACTATGTTAGGATCTCCTTTAGATAATAGATGTACTTTGGAATTACTGGACATCGAAGTACTCCCCATGGGAGAAGGCAGAGTCCGGAAGATTATAAAGGGAATATGTTTCTGAATTGAGAATTATTGAGGTGGTTTTATATGGATAAAAAGAAAGGATAACAAATAATATTTAATTTAAACGATCACCTTATTATGATAAATAAATAAATAAATTGGTAATTAAAATAGGATTTCTAGACTCATAAAAAATAATTCAATATTTTTTTGGTATTCTTAGAGAATTAATATGTGACAGAACAATTAGACTGGGTATATCATAGTGTGAATTGGAGTATGTATTGTTTGGAAGTAAGATATGTTGTAGTCTACTACTAGATGTGATAGAGAATAATTATTTCTGATGAACATATTTGTGAAGGTTGACATGGTATCACAATAACATGATGATTAATGTTTTATAAATAAAATTATATCTTTTGTTTTAAAGGACCACACAAAGTTATATATTGAACATAGTTCTACACGTGTGTATGGGAGTATCATACTAATTTTATTACACACACAATTATTGTTTTTAGTGTATTTTTTGTATTTAATTGTTTACAAACCATATGAAGAACTTAGCTACTCTTGTTTATCAGTGAACCGTGAAAATTTTTATATTCCTATAGCTGTGTGATTTTTTTTAATAAAATGAAATAAATATTTAATAAAACGTAAAGGATTATTCTTCCTTAAGGAATAAAAAAAGATAAATTTATCAACAATTCACTCATCCCCCTTTTCATGATATTGAATCCAAACTAGGCACAAATATACCCCTAATTTGAACATCTTTGAATCCTAATATACAAAAAAATGGGATGTGTTCCTGATAATTATAAAAAATGGGAAATAATGGAATTTGACAATGAGGTATAATAATTGGTAATAATATAGTAAACAACTTATTGAAATCTATAAGAAGGATCTATTCCAAAAGAGAAATAGAGATTGAAGCCCCACCTATTCACATCATGATTTTGCTAAAATTGAGGATATGTTAAGGGTAAAAATACATAAAATATATGGGAGAGGTCACTAATTATTTTTTTTGAAATATCTATAGGCTATCTGTTTTCATTACAGAATTTTCCAGAATATTATATGATAATGTGGTGAGAACTACCTATAAAAACCATCATCATATGACTAGACTATAGCATTAGTAATTTGTCTGAAAATTATGGAATAACCCTAAGTCAAAACTATTCATCAACTCACATATTTTCCACCCATTTCCTTTAATAATAATCATTATGTTCTCAATTATAAAAACATTATGATAAGTCACAGGGCTTACCCATGACCTTACAAGATCTGGACTGAATCATGATCCAGTTGTGGAGACCAGTCATTTGTATAATGAAAAAAAACTATCAATGTCCTTATATAAATATAGACACACTATTTCTAATTAATATTTTTTGTAAACCATTCCCCTAGAGAAGATTTACTTAGTACTAATATTTCTAGTTAAAACCTATAAATAATTAACCAATTATAAATAATTATATTATAAAATAAAAGATAACATTCACATGTGGATGTTATAATTATCACCACCATACCATTATATATAAAATTATTACTTCCCAAATTATATAGTAAATTTATTAGATTTAGTTTTAATACAACCAATTTTTTTTTTAAAATATGTAATCCAACCATGTTTCTTACATCTCATTCCCATAAATATTTATAAACAATTTATCAAATTAATTTTATAAAAAATAACCTCTTTCAAAATAACACCATAGTGATCAAAATGATAAAACAATTAATAAATAATATGAAATAGATCTAGATCACAATTATGACATAAAAAATATTTCTATCTATTTTAAAATATAGTGTGATCTAAACATTTCTAGAAAAAAAAACATACTATTCAAATAATCATGGAGTCTTAACAAACATTTTTTTTATAATCCAATGCAAATAAATCATTTCAATCGATAACAGAATTCATGAAGTAATTCATTTTATAAAGACCTCATTTTCAATATCCACCTGAGGAAAAATTATTCAAATAAAATAATATAGTAAACATCATCCACTTATCCCAATATTTTCCATGGAATATGCCTTATAATTTGTGATCTTTACTAATTACTTTTAATAAATGTTCAAATAGGATTTCAAATCATGCTCATATTTTCTATTTATTTTGGTGGACCATCTTCTAGTAATGAAACTATTTCAGTAAAGTAACTATAATTGATCTCTTGGTCACAAAAATATTTATTATATTTTTTAATTCAACCTCATGCATTGATAGAATATTCATTCATGAGCCAAAAAAGTCATTTAGAACTATAAGAACAAAAATAAAATTCCATGTATTATCATAAAAAAAAGAAATTTAAACGCAATGAATGTTGGAATTCAATTTACAAAAAACCCTACCCATGGTTCCCTAGATATCATCGTAATGGATGGTAATGAAACAACCACTCATAAACAAAAAGATAATTACCAATGGAAATAAAAAATATATCTGAATTGAATATCAAAAATTTGAAGAGTATGTCTCAACAACCTATAACACTATAGAGATGCATGGTCCCTGTTTCCATTTTGTAATGAATCAATATGAAAAACCATCAGAACTGAAACATGTGATAGCTCTCCACATCGCTTGAAGGGAGTACAATTTCCCCATGGGATGAGAAATACTCATTTGGATTCAATAATGATCATTTAGAACATCTTCAACCTCATGTAATAAAATGAATGATCAATTATCATATATAGATAATATATCTAACCAAATAAGTGATTACTAAATAAAATATATTCAATGATACAAAATTATAATAAAAAGTTTGTAGATGAAAAAATATTAATATAATATACCTAAAGTCTGCTATAATATCTTAACATAATGATAATGTAATAAAAACACGAAAATATCAAAATTCACAAATTGGGAGCCATGATCACTCACCACACCCCATAAATCCATCTATCATTGATCAATAACAATGAAATTGATGAAATTTTGGGACCCACAAAATTTATAAGTGGTATATATATAGTGTTGATCCAAGAAGCCTTATAGGTCTCTACCTATATTGACTACCAAAAAGAACATAGTAAAATAATTTGTAAAAAGAATGATGGAATTGAAGATATAAAATACTGGGTTCACATTATTTATAATATAATTTTAATAATATTAACATATAGACGTTTTTAAAAAATTTCACTTCATTCAAAAAAGCAAATATGGCACAACAACATAAATAAATAATTTCTAAAAATGAAAATGGGGAATCCCAAAAAAGTGTAAACTATCTAAAATTCTCATTACAAATTTTACAAAAAAAAATAAGGGAAATAAGCTTTCATAAACATTATTACAGAGAATCCTTTTCAGAAAAAACATTTATGAATGAGGAAAAGTCAATTTCACTTTAAAAACATCATTTTATACAATTTTAAAATAACATTTATGCATGTCTTCAGAAATATACTCAGGTTGATCCGTGATCACTCTAAGTATCTAGGTAAAGATACAAACATTGTACAAGAATAATATCCAAATTAAGTATCTAAAAAAATAAAAAAATGTTGGAATGGAAAACGAATCACGTGAAAATTTAACTAGAAGAAAACATCACAAAAGGGACCTAGTTTCAATGGAATTTCATCTAATATATATAAATGAATATATTAATAGTTTGTAAAGATGAAAATATAGTAATACTAATCATATGAACAACCTCATGAGTCTCATTGAATAATCTGAAAATAAATATCACGTAATCTCCCTCTCTAAAATGTACAATTAAGTCTCTCTCTATCAACCCCTGATATCCCTGTGCGTCTAATATTATGGATATAGAATAGAAAAAAACATTCCCTTAAATTATCTATCTATAATACGGTTTTAAATCAAACACTTCAGCTAAAAATTATATATTACAACCAATATATGTTAATGGAGGTTGCTACAAATGAACTATCCAGATAGAAAAAATATAAATTTTTCTAATTTTCCAAACACAACCTCTTACACAATAGAAAGAGTAACCCCATGGACATTATGTTACATATATTATAAATATTATCCATCAATAAAAAACATCCACTCATGGGAATACAATCCACCGCAGTAATAATAATTTTCACATGGTACACAATCATGGTCCTAAGCATTTATAAAACTGAAATGGATAATTTTCCACTTTGAATTTAAATAAAATACCCAAAAATTGATTCATTTTAAATCCACTTAAAAAACACATTTAAAATTTTATTTTAGGACCATTTAAAAGAAATAATATTAAAATTAAACTTCTAAACACATCAATTTATATCAAATATCATTAGACAGAAAACATGCCCCATTTTAAAAGGAAGAAAATATGATCTAATCCTCCTTTAAAAAATACATCCCTCTAACATACAAAGTATCTAAGGACACTATAAGGAGACACAACCCCATTATCATTTAACTTTAACCAATTAATGATTTCAATGACTTAAAAATACGCGTTTAAAAAATCTCACATGCTTTAATGATAAAACCTGTGTAAAAGACAACAATCAATTCAAATAAATTCAATTTGGAAATCCATTAATTAATTTTATCAATCACATATCCTATATCTTGGTTCAATGGAAAAAATTAATAAAATATAAAATACATATAAGGACCCATAAGGAATCTTAATTAAAATAATATATTTTATGAAATCATTTCAAAGAAATTATCCATTTTTAAGAAATCCATTTGGCCATTAAAATAATTTTTGGGAATTAGATAATGTGGTAATACCATCATTTCCTTGTGGGATATTATCCCTGCGGTATTGGGATAAATTTATTGGTTTGGTGCTTAAATTTTAAATAGGTTTAGGGGATCATGTCTCACACATGTTATATATCCCTGTCATAAGGTAATAGATGACTACCAAGACTCATAATGTCATGGTTGTCTTGGTCTAGGTATTTCCACCATATATAGTATCATCTATGTGGGGAAAGGTACAATACAATTACTACACTATTTTATCTATTTATTGGGAAAGTATGTACATTGGTTGTACACTTCGTTTATATAGTACATGGATTTATATCCATATTGGATCTTAATAGATATGAATTCATTAATATACTAGCACTCCTCTGTAGAATTAGTTACCATTTTTTGATTCAAGATTCTATATCTCTATATAACACCATTAATTAATTGAACACATATTTACTACTATATTTAGTTATTATTTAATTTATAGAATCTACTATAAATTTATTCTATCAATAAATTATAGAAATCTCTTAAAAAACATGGATCATATAGTCTATATATCACATGTTCATCAATAAAATTTTAATGATTTCCTTTTATATATCCTTATTATTTTTATAACATCTGACTTCTGTTATCAAGGAATAAAAATATCAATCACATCGCATATTGTATTATATAAAAAAATCTTGGTAATATTTCATATGAAAATGTAATAACAATTTCAATAACTCCTAATTAGAGTTACAAAATCATCCTATAGGTAAAAATTCCATGTGATATATTTAACGACTCATTAATTATACTATGTAATCTTTTCATTATAAAGAAAATATAGTGTAATAAAAAAATTATTCATGAATACGAATAATCAAAAAATAAAAAGACATATAAATGGAATATTATGAAATTATATTTTAAAATTTAAAATTTCCAAATTTATTTGGTATATTAATTTGATTTTTCTAAAATAGTTCAATTTTTTTGTGAATAGTGGAAAATAATGTCTTAATTAAAAACCTCCATTTTATGAAATTATAAATATATAATAATAACGTGAACGTTTATAAAAATATTATCTTCCAAAAATATATTAAATAGTTAATATTATTCATATAACAATATAATTTCAAACATTGAAATTAGTGATTAAAATTTTTGAAACCTAAGTAATACCTTTAATAAAGATAATGCGTTTTTAGTTATTCTATATTAGGATTATATTAAAAGAATAGTTTTTTAATTTGGATAATTTTTAATGAAAAATTAATCCTATTTTACAAAAACAATTTATTAACCCATTGGAATCGACATCCAATATGATTTTTCTTTTAAATAATACACATTTTTAAAAAACATTTCTATGAATACCGTTTTAGTTACAACATTCACATTCAAATTAAATTAAATTCCTAAAAAATAGGAGTTTATTCATGAAAATATTATTTCATATTTTGAATCACGATAACTTATAAAAAGTAATAATTTCAATGAAATTATTAGTCAAAATCAATTGTATCCATGGTGAATATTTTTCAATTCTGTTAGGGTTAGTATGTTTATAAGGGTAAGAATATAGATAAAAATTAATGATAAAATAGAACCCATGATCAAAAAAAAACATTTTTTGTTTTTATTTATACTATAACTATATCACTTTGATTATATAAATCTTTGGACCCACATTACACGGATAATTCATATATTTTATAATATAGATTCAGTTATATATATGTTTTCATCCAAGCTCACCTATATAATGAAAACTAGTCTCCATTATTTTCAACATTACATGAACCTTTTATCAGGTAAAATATTGAAAAAACAGCGAACAGATCCCACGCTAGGTACTACAGGTCTTGGTTTCACCAAAATATGCCATCAATAGAGATGATGGTCTATGATAATGGAGGTTACCAAAAGAGTAGGTGTATGTTCACACTGAGAAATTTCGAAGTAATTAATTATTAATCATAATAATAATATTAAATAACCATTTTAATATAATGGATCCTAAATATTAAAAAAAATATGATTTTTTTGTTAATAATATATCTTTTATATATGCACATTACAGTTGTTAGTAATCAAAAACATATCTTATGAATACTAGTGGCCTTATGTCCCCAGATAGCGGTGTAATTAGTTGTAATTAATTAATTACATGGAATATAATAAATATTTAATTATAGAATATTAAATATAATTCTTAAAATATTATGATTCATTAAATAAAATATATCATATTGTTTTTTATAATATCACCCAATGAAAATAAATAATTTCACACTTCTGTATGTATAGACAACCACCTCTATGTAGGGAAGAAATTTTTTTCAATTACCACCATGAGTAGATTATTATAAAAATTTAAATAATTAATGAAAATTAAATTCATTGAATTATTAAAATTATGGACTTGTTGGAAAATTTTCAAAACTCTTTTATCCATATACACAATGTCAAATTTATTTTATTTCAATTTATCATTCTACATTAAGAGATCAATATAATAACTATCAATTGAATTAATGGAATTACAATTATTAAAAAAAGATAGTAAAAATAAAATATAAATGAAAAATTTTCTTATGAAATTAGTAAATAATTTAAATTTCATTATTTTGGAGGGTCAATCACATGGATCTAAGAAGATTCCCATTTTATGTGACATCATTTAAAATATCATTATATATTATGTTTTTTTATAATAATATTTCCTATAATAAAATTATATGAAATTAATCTCATAAACCACCGCAAAAAATATGATCTTTTATTGGTTTTAGAAATTAAATTTATATTTTCCAATTATACTTATTTTGGGTAATGATTCAACACGTATGTTCCTTATTAGTTGTCATCGTTTTAAAATATTTTACCAATATATTCCATCCAATACTTTTTCGTCAATGTGAATGCACATTAAAATTGTTTGGGGAATGTTTTAATTTTTTATTCAAATTGTTTTAAAAGTCATTAATTTTTTATTTGTTCCATTATTTAACATGTATGGAAAATAAATGATTTTAATGTTTTGAATATATTAATTTTTGTTCAATAATTGTGAAACAAGTATATTTTTTAAAATTATAGAAAGTCCATATAATATTTCCATCATGATAATTCATTTCTTCAATGATTCAATTATATAATTCCATGCGTATATTCAATAAAAATTTTGATCAAAATATTCTTGGAATATTTTTTTAATGATACCAAATAAAATGGTATTAGTTTCTTAGAGGAATGAAATTATTTTATAAACTATTTTAGGTATTAATCATTATATATAGTTAAACAGGATATATTTTAAATTTTAAATTTTCTTTTCTTTTTTTAATTGGATATGTATTACAAAATTAAACATCATTTCTATTGAAACGAGGGTTTTGTATCGATTATAAATTCAGGGATATGTATTTAACATATGTAAAATGATCACATTATATATCACATTCCATTATATCTTTGGATGTTAATTTTATTATATATCTATATAATAAGATTCATGATTTGTAAGAGAATCATTTCTAGCACATTTATATTCTCTATATCATATATCATTCATATATATAATATATGTTAATGGGTGATGATTAATAATGTTATTTCATTTACTTGGGTAATATTCTATAGTATTTATTCATTAAGGATAATTATGTATTTTTATGGAATCTAGAGATTGAATTTTATTTATCATTCAATATATTTGGAACAAAAAGACATGACATGAATGGTGGGTCCCTACTGTGTATAGAAACTGCATTCATTGATGAGTATTTTTATATAAAATATTAGACATTCCATATTACGAGGGTATCTAATTTACCCATATGTATTTATTAGGAATGATGTATTGGTCATGGATTTTATGGAAATATTTAGGATAATATAGCCATGTCCATGACTGAAATATCATGAATTTATGGATTTATGAATTCATTTTTTTTTGATAATTATCATTAATATATCTATGGGATATATATGTTTATTTTTGCTATGAATATATATTGAACTCAGGTTATCATGTGAATGAAGATTTTTATTGTCCACTTCCATATTGATTATTTGTTACATTTTTATAATAGTGTTCATCATATACACCAATTACCGAATATTTTTTTATCACCATTTTTTTTCCAAATGATATAATCTAATATTTTTTTAATTATTTAAAGGGATAAATAATATTTCATATTATATGTTTTTTATATATCTAATGTAATATTGTTATCACAGAATTATATAGATTTCAACGACATGAATCATAACCATTCCCACTTGGTGAGATCCATTGTATCATGTACCAAGGTAAAAATTTAATCATTGACTCATAGTTATAGTGGTTGGGATTTCATATGTAGTATAATAGGATGTTTAGTAGAAACATCAGAAACTTTATTTTATGTTAATAATGATAATACAAGAATTATGGTAATCCCATTGGGTATTTTAGAAATTATATTATCATAGATATTTTTTATGTCCCAATATTAAAAATTATTATGATCTAAATTAGCTTATACAGTTATTATCAACTTTACAAAGCTAATAAAAATTGAATCCACAAAAAATTGGCAATACATGAATTTCCCTATTCAGTATGCCCATATAGATAGCATTGGAAGAGAGTTGATCTTTTCCATATTAGGTAAATTGACTCTGCTTACGAAAAAATAACATCTCCCTTATATATAAATGAATTTTTCCACATAGGGCTTAACCTATGATTCATTATTTTATGTTATATAAGACATTTGGTTTTAATTAAATAATAATCAACTGATATATGAAGAATTTAAAATGACCCCAAAATTGATATTTCTAGCAATAAAATGTAATGAAAGTTAAAATTTCATTCTGGAAGGGTATTTTTGAAAAGGGAGATGATGATCAAAAGTGTCTATTAAAATACAACACTAAAGAGTTTGATAAAGTAGAAATTATAGAATAGATATCATTTAAATTAGATATTTACATAAGATACATTCCATTAATGAAATAAGATAAAGTGGAGAGGTTTATGGTCAATATAATGAAGGTAGATGATGAAATTATTATGGAGTATGTGGATAAATTTACAATATTATCCAATAATGATTAAGATTACATAAATTTTCCTAAAATAAATAGTATCCATTTATTTCATGGTTGTAATGGGAGTCTCTGAACGGTATGTGGTTCACAGAAATTCTAATAATATGATTATATAGTATCATGTTCAATTAAAAATATATAATTACCTAGAAATTATAGCTTCTAGGTAAATCATGAAAATAAATTAACTAATAAGTACCAAGAAAAAATATATAAATCATAGACGAGTAAAGTGAGTATGTGAATTTTCAAAATGTATTAATTATGGAATAAAACACCCAATTACTTACATAATGGGAACATGTGTCTGTTTCATGTATTGATAAAGGGGTCATAATTATCATGAATGTAAGGGAAGGAATAAACCCACTATTATCATGTATATCATTATTAATTATTATGGTCATTATCTAAACAAATTTCCCAAGTATTAGGGTAACCTCTTTTATAAGAGGCCTAAGGAAAAATTCCATGAGTATTCAAATGAAACATGTGAAGGCGATGTTCATAAATATAGTATTATATTATTTGATTTTATCCTAAATTTTTTAAATATTATTCTTTGTTTTTTGTATAATTTCAATATTTTATACCATCTATATCTTCAAAGAAAATATGATATTTCCCATACACCTTCTAATGGGAGTTGTCAATCACAACACCATGTGCATATATTATTTCACTATGGTTGTGTTAGTTTGTTCTTGTTATGACCCATAAAAAGAACCTTTTAGATATCTTGATTATTATACCTATGAATTTAATTTATATAATACATTCGATGGGTTGGTTTTGAAATTGTTATGTCAAAATTTATTTCCATGACTATGTGATTACAATTATAGGTAGAGCTATAGAATAACACCTATTTAGAGGAGATACATCATCAATAGAATCATTTGTAGTCTAATATTTAGTTTATATCCTTCATGAAATTATTTTTGAATAAGTGAATTATCATCCTATGAATTGGAATGATATTCCTTAATAGAGGATGAAATTACTGTGTAGTAATACATTTATGTATTTTTTTAAAGAATTACATGGGTAACCAATTGAGTTACATGTTTAAATTTTAATTGATCTCGTACCAAATATGAGTCCTATATCTATGAATACAAACAGTATGAACAAAATTGAAATATTTTAAGTCAATAAATAATATTAGGAGTTTTGTGATTAGGATGGTATAATATCAATTGTTTTATTATGGGGATCCCTTATTCTATTTGTAAAGAAGAAATATATTTTATGAGGTTGTATTTTTATTATTTGTAAATAAATTCAATTACTATAATTAAAAATTATAATCATCCTCGCATATAAAAATTGTGTGATTAACATTACATGGGTAAACATTTTGTAATGATTGACATTAATTTAACATATCACGAATTATGAATACATAAGGATTATATTATAATGAAGGCATTTTGTATGAGCTATGGACATTAAAAATTAAAATTATTTCCCATTGGAATGAATAATTCACCCACTAATTTTATGCATCTAATGGATATATTATTAATGTATTATCTCATAATTTCATTGTGATGTTCCCGGATTAAATCTTGATATATTTTAAATGTTGTTATGAGAATAAGAATCATTTTCACATCATTATTAAGGTTATTATGTAAAATGATTTATATTTAATATTTATAAAATGTGAATTATATCTTTAATATGATTATAATCATTATCATATTGTCTCTATAGATGAAATAACATGTGATCCATTAAAGACAAAGGCTGTGATGAAATGTCTAATTCCATAAAATATATTTGAGGTATATAGTTTTCTTGTATTAAAGAGTTATTGTTAGGGATTTCTCAAGAATTGTATTGATTGGATGACCACATAACATAGATGAAATGTAATGGGGTAATGTTAATATGGTTAGAATATTATAAATAATGTTGTGACTAATTTCAAAGAAAATTTCTAAATGCCCTTATTTTGACTTTTCATTTGGGAGGGCTGTATTTTTTATGAATGTTGATGAATCAACGAGGAGACATAAATGTATCATATAAAATATAATAGAGTTATTTCTTATGAATTAATACAAATAAAAAACTATGAAAATAAATATCTAAACCACATTTTTGACCAAGATCTAATAATAATTATATATATCAAATTAAGTAATAATATTAATGGTGAATAATATAAAATATATACAGATCATATAATCATTGAATTCATAATATGAAAAAAATAATCAACCTGAGGAAATTTAAATGGATAAAACCACACAATTATTATGATTGATCATCACACTACAACCCTATGAGGGTTGAAATGATTATTAATACATTGAGTACTAAAGAATATAGATTTTTGAGAAAAATGTGGACTGAAATAAATCATATGTAAATGTATTTAGTAATATTCGATAGGAAAATCATCCTAAAATAAGAAACATAAAATCTATTCTTAATGATTACCAAATAGTTATTTTTATATAAAATTTAATGAACCTAGACATATTATGAAAATATTCATACGAAAATAACTGTTGATAAAGAGGGAAGTTTATATACATCAATTATGAAAATTGTATATTGAAATGTTGAATGAGGATGTGTTTTACACCCATCACTAGGGAAAAAGTATTATTATTTAATTGGTATTATATATCAAATTTCTTTGTACACCTTGTTATCATTAAAATGAATTGGGATTTGGAAGGACATTTCTTGTGGGACAATATTAATGTGTAATTGTTTTACTATATATCAATATTCACCATTTTCTAATACATAATTGTTGTGGGACTACCTCTTGAAGGAGTCCAAAAAAACTGGATATTCATATTAGGAAATTAGATAATATTAATATTTATATATTTTCTATATTACAAAACACTCTGAGGTTGAATGATTCTATTATGTTTATCTCGAATTTATCAAATAGTTTTCAGAAGGATATTTACGCTATACTATATTTGAGAATCACTTATTGTCATGAAGATATGGATAATCTTACAAGACTATACAAAAACTTTGGGACTATTTAGGTCATAATCATAATACATTATATTTAAGTGGATTCAATATTAATTTTCTTTATTTTTCTTACAATTATAGATTTCAAATATTCATTCATATGAAACCATATTATGCATTAATTGGGATAAAATTTCAGAAGAAAATATGTTAGGATGAAGTTAGTGAAAGGAATATATAGCAACTATAACTTGTTATAGGGACATCGATGACACTGATAAGTATTTGGGGTTATTATATAGCTGATAAATGTAGTCATCTAATCTCTGAATATAAAAATATTATGGGATTCCAATTTCATGCGGGGGATCATATGTTATCAAAGAAATATCTGTAGAATAGTTTCATATTGTTTGGATTGAAATAGAAACCATTTTCTACTCACATATATCCTTTTGATATTCTTGAATAAATTAGTTTTCTGTATTTTCATTTGTAAATGATGTGTATCCTCTATAATGGTAATGATGCATTCCGTATCTCATTTTTGAAAAAGTTCGTGCCAGACCAATTATAAATGCTCACATAAATGGGAATATAATTAGAAATTGGTTTATCTTATTATTAATATGTTATACTATTTCTGGAAACCATAGAACATGGTTTTTATAATTAGATCGATGGATTGGTAATAATACATTATAAAAATCATGAAATTGAAAAGGAAACATGGGAACCTAAATTTTTTTTTTAAATAACTACCCATATATATTTCGAGGTAAAATTTTAAAAAAAATTATGATTTTATTTCTAATACAGGGATGAATGAAACATTAGAGCATAAATTATTTTCAATATAATTTTATTTCTAAAGAAAAAATATCTTAATACTGAATGATTTATTCAAAAACATGATTAAAAAAATAATATTAAAAATTATATAAATTTTTTTTAAAAAAATTTATTTTATTAAATTCATCATGAAAAAAATATCTTGATATTTTTTTATAAAATTTTCCTAAAATAAATGAATTTTGGGTAGAACAGTGAAACTATAAATAAAATATCAATTTTATAAAATTATAATGATTTTATAATTACATAAATGTTAATAAATTATTTTTATATAAAAAATATAAATTAAATATATAATATAATTTAGCTATAAATATAATTATGAACTTTTAATTCAATGAAAAACATTTTGGATTAAAAATAAAATATTATGTTAAAATAAAAAAATTAATTATTAATTATTTATTAAGTATTTAAAAAGAAACATTCATATTTGGTTTTATTTTAATGAAAAATAAATCTCAGTTTATATTAAATAATCCAACTAAAAAAACAAGAATCGATATTTTTCAATATTGTTTTATAAAATAATTTTTATTTCTAAATAAAAATTTGTCTAAAAATTGTTTTGTATTACATTAATGAAATTTTATTTTAAGTAATCTATTAAAAATATTAGAGTTCAATAAATTTAAATGGATTCAATATATAGAATAATATTAATTAATATTACTTAATAATATCCACTTATTTCTTTTCTCATAATGAATATTAATCGTGGTAAGTATTTTTCACTCGGTTATAGTAAAACAAGCTAAATGTTTTAATATAAGGGGAAAAATATTATAGAGAAAATTAAACTATACCTTAAATCACATCGTTGTTTAGAATCATGAAAATATAATAATCTTATTATTACATATTTCAATTTAGATTCACATTATTTGGGTAATTAAAATATTATATAATAACATTTTATTTATTTATAACTATTCCCTCCCGAACTCACTAATAATAGGGAAGCCATTATAATTTCTTCTTTGAATTATAGATTCTAATTGGAATAACGAATTGATGATTTAAAAGCTTCCATACATCCCTAAAACTTGCATAATGGTCTTGGGATCCTCAATATATCAGCTTATTAATGATAAATAGGTATGCCAAATGTAGTTACTGAATCCAATAGTTTACGTTCTAATAGATATTTTCCAAGTTCATACTTCTAAAAAATCCTCAAAATCATAGTGATCCATTTTAAAATAATTAAATACACATATTTAGATAATAATATGTAACATGTTAATAAGAAATCTATTTTATAATTTATTTATATCATATGTAAGGAAAAAATACTTTATCATACATACGACCAACCATTTCCACATAGCGATGTATTTGGTTTCTCATAACTGATTTTTATTGATGGTTATACATATGTAAATAATGAATATATTATATTTTTATATAACATTATTGATTATAGAATTATTTTATATCATAAATCATTTTATATCATAAATTATTTTATCCTTGCATCCATTAGGAAATGACAGTGTTAGTCACACATATGTGCAGACTACAACCTCAAGAAAGGGATATGATTAATTTCATATATATACAGCATGCATAGATGATTCAAAAATTTTACATAATGATTAAAAATTTCATTCATTAAATTATTAATATTATCTTTATTGTGGAACTATTTAATAAATCTTTTAACAGTGTAAAATATATATATAATTAATTTTGGATAAATATATCGAACAACCTTTAGTGGCTGATATAAGACATATATACACAATTAATGGAATTAATATACTTATTAAATTAAAATTAATATGAAATATATAATAAACTGATTCATAATAATTTAGTAAAAAAATTAAATTCATTATATTATCATATTAAACACATAAGAATTAACGAAGACCTAGTATAATGAATTTGTATTATAATCATATTTTAGTCTGGAGGGTTTTTTTATTTTTAGTTAATTTATGTAATATTAATCTGTTTAACCCTATCCATTTCATACTATACTAGTTATATTTGGTGTATAAAAATTTATTTTCCACTTCATCAATTTTTCATCAAGAATCAAAAAGTATGTTATTTTTATTGGACTTTGATTTTAAACCATTATTTTAAAATATTATACCCCTCTCATTTTAGTAATTATCATGATTATTTAAGTGTTTTCAATAATTTTCACATTTATTCATAAATGGTTGAAAAAATAATTTGATATTATATATAATTTAATTTATAAACATATAAAAACGAATCATTTCAATGTTTTTCTTATGAGTATGTTTTGATTTTGTTTTCTGACATGTGAAATGAATCATTTTCTTAGAAATACTCCAATAACCCTCTTTTTACACTATCTTTACCATTCATTAATTTGATGCATCCATTACATATTTTCATGGTATTTTCAAAGAAAATAGTTTTCTAAATTTTATATTAATATCTTGTTTTAAATGATAAAAAATGAAAGGTTATTACATTCAAAAAAAAGTTAAAATGGTGATTATTTTTAAAAAAATTACTAAAAGTTACAAGGTAGTTATTTTACATGTTTTTCATCTTATTTTGAATTCGTAAAATAATTGGTTTTACTCGAATCCTTATTTTCCTACTAATTAATGGTGTTTTCATCCTATAATAATAAATTAATTTTTTTCCATTAACTTTCTCATTAAAAAATTCCTTGTCACGTTCCATTATTTCTTTGTACCATATTAACTCATTTATATCAATAAATTAATTATAATTTGTTTAAATAGGAAAATTTATAACACATTCTACTTATCTCAAATATAAAAAAATTAAATATATGACATAAATATAAGTATATATTATTATAAGTATATTTAATTGATTAGTAAAATATTTATTAATTGTGTTTCAATAAAAAAAATTACTAATTTATAATGAATTTAGATAATGAACATTACATAAAAATTAATATATTATGAATTAATAATATATTTAATTTATAAAAACCACTACCTTTAATGGAACCCCTCTTATAGTAGATATAAATGATAAAGGATAATATCCTATGAGTATCACCCCATGATGTCCCGAGGGTGATACTAAATAGTGAGGTTATAAAAATATCACCGTTGGATTCCATCAACTTCTATAGAAAAGATGGATTTTGATATATGATCTCATTTATAAAAAACCATCAGGAAATAACATAATTTAATTTAACAAAAAAACTTCCCACAATGAACGAATAATGTAAAAAATACAATATCGTCTTAATAAATACCCAAAATGAAAATTCCAATAGTAGTGACTCAATTACATCTCATTAGGTCCGAGCTGGTAATTTCCATCAAGATTCATGTAATCATTCTAGAATCCAAAAAAATAATTTGTAGATGTGTGGAATAATCATACAAGTATTATTAATTTGATACCCAAAGTTTCTTATGTACATGTGAATCAATAATACTTAATCACCAGTGACGTAATGAAGAAACCAACATCACCTAAAGTTGTAAACTAACCAAACCCATCCTCGCCAGAAATAATTCAAAAAATAATTATTCCAGATATACATTCATAAAATGAATCATGTAGATAAAATCATACATTTCACCACTTTTCCAATTAGTTTTCACATAAACAACAAAACATTGAATATACTCTTTCTCCCATCACATCTGTATAACATCATGTGATATCTTACCCATAGAAATGTAGTGCTTTACATCACAAAAATTCCCTTAGATACTTGGCTTATCATAGAAAGACACATCACATCTCAGAAATAAATCATGGTCTAACACATCACATCAATTATCACTCGATGATAAAGAGGACATCATGTCACCAACGCAACTATAATTATAACAATTTGGTATCAGGAATATAAATTAAATGAACCTCTTATACCCTCCTACCATGAACAAAAACTACAAACATCCACCTCCTCAACCCTCAACTTAATTCACAATTGACATCATGTATTCTAATACCATGAACTTTATTATTGGCTAGAAGAGAGATCATTGAATAATATGTGTTGTTAGTACATCATCACCATTGAGATGTTGTAAAAACACACTAATTTGTTTCCCTTCAATATATTGCTCGACATGGGCGGGGTGCATATATAAATCAGAATGAACACATACGTTATATAAAAATAAATACAATATCCTAACCTATTGCTCATAATATACCACAAAACTAACTCAAAACATCCTCTCCAACCCTTAAAACATCCGCCAATTTTTTTACCACTTATACACTCACAATAACACGGAAGATGTAGAAAATCAACGAGATACATTCCTATTTTCATTAAAAGATATTAAAATGTCAATATTTTATTTCGATAACCATATTTATTTATTAATACCTTTAATTTAATTATTCATGTTTTTTAATTCATATTTTTCTACAACCATCTAACCAATACTTCCTACACCAATTCAATATTCATTATCCATTCCAAAAAATTCAATCCAATACATCATTTTCATTTAAATCCATAAATAAATTGTAAACATGAACAACTAAACATATCTCTAAAAGTATATTACTACATGCTTTATTTCACCACCGTACCACCATTTCACAACATCAACCACCTCCTCATCACATATGAGACAAATCATGACACAACATGGGAAATCCGCCCAAAATCTCACCACCACATAACATACACACATCAGTACCACACATGACAAAAAATCATCAAACCCACGCATCATAACAACATCATTGATATAAACCCACATATCATAACCAAACATTAGAACACATTTCACATCATTCACATATTTTATAGATTTGAAAATGGTCTTTTCAAAACATTCACTTATTTATTTCAAGGGTATTCTAAATCAATCCATAATTTCCATTGGAATCCAATTTAATAATAATATATATGTAGTTATACATTTTTAATCAACATGATAAAACATCAAATAATATTTTTTCCCTAATAACAACAATATTAGTACAAACATAGCCCCTAATGACCTTGTTTTTAATCAAGGTATTAAGCTCGTATGATATCAATTTCAATAATATTAGATATACATAAACCATGTGAATTAATTCTCATTACCTTATAAATTCCAATGTAACAATTCATCAAATTTCATAGGATATTGAAAAATATCTTCCAAAATACAAACAATAACATAACCACTTTTTCTATTACAAATGAATTATAATGAATGATCATGTATGTCAAATAAATTATTTTTATTCAATACACAAGGATTAATCATGTATAAAGACACCACATGACAATACAATGAAGAAAAACATAAAAATAAATCTATTCACTATACCCAATTACCTATTATCATAAAAAATCACACAACATAAATGGTTTTTTTGACTGATGAAATTATTAGATGAGGAATTAAAAGAAAATTAATAATCTGTAAGATCTAAAAAAACCTAAATATACCATAAAATGAACTCCCATGATTGGAGATGAAATACCTTAATTAGAGTGATAATTTAAACTAAAGGTTATACTTAGGTATCCTATGAAACCAGAGAATTGATTAAAAAAAGTGTCCAAGTTCAAATGGTTTTATAATTTTTAGGTGGTATATAAAACATAAGGCCTTAATGAATACTCTATGATGATGTGTCATAACTACTAAATATACAACAGAACATGTAGTAGTGTAATCTAGTATGATATAACGAGGTTTATTAAATAATCAGTCATGATCTGCAGAATTCTCCAAATCACATAACAATAAAATAGTCGAAAAAATAATTACACATGAAGGGAAACCACACTACATTCCCCCAAAAATGATTTTATGGATACCCCACATTCCACATTGAAATGCCCCAAAATGGAAGAATAACAACACTCCTACTTTGAGACCCTCTACACAAGTTATAGGCACTCTATTACACAAAAATTACTTATATGGTACAACACATTGATCCACACCATAGTTAGGCTAAGATTTGATAGAGATCAGTATAAGCTCCTCTCAGATCCCTATGCTATAATTGACACATCCACACTATATCCAATAACCCCAATAGTAAATCACACCCATGTATTCTATATATCCCCACCTAGATTAAAACTCATATCTCCCTATACCTACCTTATAGCCACATCCGGACACCTCTAACACCATTATTAAATAAAATTAATATGCATGATGATCTAGTTAATTATATTAGATACATGTCAATGTATATTTTCCCTCGATTATAAGAACAATCCTAAAATAGAAATTGGATATAAGGTAAGGAAAACCATACCATTATATACCTCTCAAGGATATCATTAAAACCAAAAAATCACTATCCAAACAAACCTTTCATTTAGAAAAGGGAATAAAAACCATAAACAACTACACCCTCACACCGACATCAATTTTATTTTCCCCTAAATCCATCTGTGTCACCATTAAAACACCACACAACATTACAGCATCCTCAAACCAACTCCCTTCAAAAAAACCAATCACATAACCATCATGACCTCCACACATCCAAAGCCTATAATTACCATAACCACCACACAACAAATCCCAATGAAAAAATAATGATATTTAACATCCCGTGTCAACATATTATCCACATTGGGTGTCACTTACTCATCCACATTGTTTTAATCGTGTCAAAATATAATGAATCTTGATTAAGAAATAGTTTTATTCATATTTTTATAATTTAATTTTTAATAAAAATATATCTATACATAGTAAATGAACATTTCATAACTAATAGAATCATAAAAACACATCATCAAATAAAAATAGTGTAATGGAAAACAAGAAACAACTCAGGTTACTAGGTACACATATGCATCTCATACTCCCGTGTACTATCCAACATGCCACCATATCGCTACAAAACATGGTCTGGAGGAATGTTATATACACACAACACATTATCCTAATGTTCCATGTTCTCCACTGGATGCTCCATTAATGTCACATCATCCTTAATATCAAACACTTCATAATCAACGGCTTAGGATTTTTCAATCATATATCGAAAAAGATGATAGATGTTGATGTTTTATTGAATTCAATGTAGTCATTGTAAGAATTTTAACTAATAACCCACCTTTCCAACACCACCAAAAACCTCAAAAGGCCCAAAAAACTGGCATGAGGGTTTACACCCCCTTACAATATTCCAATTCCCATTCCATGGGAGATATTTAAGAATAATTTTCCTTCAACCATTAACTATAATGATGACATCTTATAATTAGCATAAGTCATTGCAGTTATTTTTCTACATTAACACTGTCACAAAAAACCAAAAACATATAGGCCCCTCTCTTCACAACATTAGGATTGAAATCTCATGAACACATATCCATGGAAATGAAAAATTTATGTGAAATGATCATTCAAAAAAATAATAAATAGGAACATGACAATGGATGAATCGTAGCTGTTTTATATTAAAATTCCAAAAATGAAAATTTTCAACCAAATATCCAACCGAATCTATTATACTAAAGCATCATATCTCTTCTAGTGCAAGGATTGTCTAATCCATATTCATAATATTTTAAGGGTTGAAATATGTTATGAGGTTTAACTATGTTCCAATAAAATGATGCAATACCCTTTTATATGATGATATAAATTGGAGATCGTTATTCAAGATAACAGAGCTTAGGACTGCTAACGTCCACACCACCTCAAACACATACATCCATTTCAAATCATCCACGACTCCTTGATCGCAAGGGTGTGCACATATTTCATCAACTGATACATAATTACACAAATATCATCACAAACTCCTTGACCTCAATTAAAACCCATTAAACAAAAATCAATATTTCAACCAACATCCACATGGTAATACATAAATTCTTCAAAAAACCACAAAGGACATGATGTTATTCATTTAAGTTCAAGAAATCAAAACATCATGTCACAAATTATAACTCCACATATTTCACCACATTCCACCAGAAACGATCCCTTAATCGATGCTTTATATTCGATACTCTGATGTGTATAACCAAAGGGGATAGAGTAAACTAATCACTAATTCATTCATTCAACTACAACATATCGAACAGAATCCCCTAGAAGAACAACCAGTTTCAATAATCTTCTAACCAACCCACCAAAAACGTCATGACGACCATAAGACCACACATCACCTCATGTGGCAAGTGTCCCTACTAATAATCCTCCACCTATAGTATTAAAGAAAAATATTTTGTTATCTCAAAAAGGAAACCTACAAGATCATTCTCCATGACATCAATGTTTAGGGTGGCCAATAGTTCAATCATACTATATGATTCTTTGGACTCCTTAAAATTTTCCTTCCCAAAATTTCATCATAAAACATTTCCCAAAACATTCAATTTTATTATGGTTTAGGATAACTTGATGTGATATATCCAAGGAAAATCCACCCACATAAATTTCCACATATTCAAATCATGCCGAGAAATTAAATACCATAATCTATTTTGATCCACGAATACCCCAATTATATCCCAAATGAGTTACTAGGACTATAAATTAAACAAAAACACTACTACTACTACCTCTGGATCATGGGTTGAATACTTATTCTCATGGTGTAATAAATTCCTAGAATCATAAGTGATAAATTAATTCATATATATCATGATATACCCAAACCCAGATATTAAGTGGCATAAAAATCCTGAAACACGAACCCTTACTCCTATAAACGATATAATCACTAACTCATAAATCTCCCCTACATGTTGTGAAATGCTGCCCAACACTAATCTGTATAGATAAAATCATGTTCCTTACTCATAAATGATTTCAACATGTCTTTAATAAGTGAGATATTACGTAAAATTATATAGTAATAGTTTCTATAACATGAGAATCTATTCACCCAAGACACATTCATGGGGTATAACCATAAAATACATCATCAATCTTTGATAGGTCTACGTCTACACAAAAATGATACATTTATTTCAAAATGAAAATCACCTCTCATTTCATGAAGATGTCATTGGACAACATTTCATAGATATAGTGGTGTAAATGACCCTATAATACGACACTTAAATGATCAATATGATCCTCATATGCATTGGAGTAGAAAAATATGTTGATTATGAGATTAAATACAAACTCTTCTGACTTTTCATGAAACATGTATTTCATGAGACCCAAGGAATGATTTTGTTCAATCATGGCACTGGATATTAATATTATGAACTCAATGATCCCAAAAATTCATTTTAAGGATGTACTCATAAAATCAGCCTCCTTCAAACTAAGCTGATTATATCATTATCATCTCTCAATAATTGTAATTCCGAAATATCCCCTCAACTAGTCAAAAAGGTCATCAATGCCATGAATGGGTTAAATATTATTGATGATCACCTGATTTAACCTCTAATTGAATACATAATTCCTCAAACTATTGTTTTAATTCATAGTGAATGAAACTACTTCATCACACGATGACACACTAGGCCAAACCAAGCACTTCTTCCCAATATCATAAATAGAAAACAACATCTCTCATAAAATATATGGTATCATTTGATAAGGGATACTTGAAAATAACTTCACACTAAGTTATATCTCTATAATATTGTAAATATATTGTTTTGGTTGGAACATTACAAAAAAACTCATGTAAAACATCAAGAATCTCTATAAAAACCATATATCCTCCACTATATTAAAACACACTGATTCTATAGAGTAATAAACTGTAAAAAATTAATGGGAATTAGGATTATATTGTTTACATGAGAAATATAATGACCAGAAAATTCATCATGGAGACCATTCATTTGCATGAACATGATTCTCTTCTTAATGAAGTTGATAAAATAATGCACATAATAAACAGGTCAACAACAAGAATGGAATCTTATGACAACATCTATAAAATGAATATATACTGAAATGATTGGTTAGGGGCTGTTATCACTCTACCCACATAAAACATATAAAAAATATCAAATATACTATAAATAAATTATTAAACAGCATGTGAAGAAGAATATTATTTACATCAACATCTAGAGAATGAAATTGATTTTGTTTTATGAAGGAGTGAGAATCTCTTGAATCAATCAATGAAAACATGTTAGATGACAGACTTGAAATATATTTAATGATCTTTGGCCCCTCAAGTTAGTCCACCTCCCCACATGAAACTGACCACACCTAGATTCATTGTCCCTTTTCTGATGGTTACCTCCGTAAAAAACAAGGGTCAATGATATAAAATATGTGAAACATTCTAAGGGTGAACACATCTTTTCTGATCCCATATTTGTTGAGAAAAGGCATAGCACACATTTCATAGAAATATTATCCATGTAAACTGTTAATTAGGATGATTTTAAACATATCCAAAACCATGGTATGATGATCAATGAACCACAAGGAACATAAATGGATTATTACCATGAGTCCATCAATTTCATAATAGTAAAATAATCTATCCATGAAATGTAATATAACCATTGACCCAAATTTCTAGAATTAATGTTTTTTGATGAATCTGTGTAGGTTGAAACCATAATGGACTTGTGTAACATCCCCAAATGATAAAGGGTTAAATGACTAAATGATATGACTCATGTCAACAAGGTGCACCTTCCTTTTCGGGAGCCTATCTGATTAGAACTCCACAGTTAAGCGTTCTTGTCTTGGAGTAGTGATCAGGATGGGTGACCCTCTGGAATGTTTCCCAGGGTGTGTGTGAGTGAGGAAAAAGCACACTGGAAAGGACATGTGTTGGCCTGTTGGGAATGTCATTAGTCACATGACCCGTTCGGGCACGTGGGTGGACCCTAGGATGGGCCCCACGTGTCAGCGGGGGCAACTGGTGGTACCTGGTAGGCCAGGACCCGACGGCCATGTTAAGGCGGGGTGGTTGTGCTGTCACTGGGACCCGGTTGTCACATTTGGTATCAGAGGAGGAACCCAGCCTTAAGTGCGGTGCACTGCCTGGGTTGACATGTATGGCCCACAACGAGGGCGTTGTGCCCTATAGGGGGGTGTGATTGTAACATCCCAAAATGATAAAGGGTTAAATGACTAAATGATATGACTCATGTCAACAAGGTACACCTTCTTTTTCAGGAGCCTGTCTGATTAGAACTCTACAGTTAAGCGTTCTTGGCTTGGAGTAGTGATCAGGATGGGTGACCCTCTGGGAAGTTTCCCAGGGTGTGTGTGAGTGAGGAAAAAGCACACTGGAAAGGACATGTGTTGGCCTGTGGAGAATTCCATTAGTCATATGACCCGTTCGGGCACGTGGGTGGACCCTAGGGTGCGCCCCACGTGTCTGCGGGGGCAACTGGTGGTACCTGGTAGGCCAGGACTCGGCGGCCATGTTAAGGCGGGGTGGTTGTGCTGTCACTCGGACCCAGTTGTCACATTTTTAAGATGCCAAAAGGGATTAATTACATAAAGGGAACACTTTTTACAATCAAATGGCCAAAAGGCCAAAAACCTTTGGAAATACACCTTACCAATTCAAAACCACTTAAGAAATCAATTTTCATGAAAATTCACTTAAGACCAACGTCGTTTGAAATGCATTTCAATTTCCAAAACAATGGAATAATAGTTTCTAGTAACTGCAAACAGATTCCATAGCATGTGTATATAGCATATAGTGTAAAAAATATTTTTAAAACAATCAAGCAATTTAAAATTTCAAATTAAAAGCATAGGCATAGGGGACCTACCTCAAACGTGTCGTTATTTGTCGACGACCACTCGAACCCACGTATGATGCATACACGCACATGCATTTATACATATATATATACACACCTAGCTGTATTGCACATATTCCCCGCACCATGAGGTAATATGTACAAAGAGGGCATATATATATATTTGCCATACCCTATACATGTACATGTAGGATACCTCGATCCCGCGGCCCAAAACCACCGTAGGGAGGCCCAACACAATACACAAATAATTTAATAAAACAAATCAAACACTTAAACAATCTATAAAACACTTCAAAATAACACATCAAAGACTCGGGCCAACGACAAACTCAACTTCAAGTTGGGAAGCCACTTTGAAACCAAATTTACAACAAATAGACATTAAAACATACCTTACATAATTTAAAAGAATTTACAATACATGTTGAGGGATGCACAACAAGACACACACAAACCCCAATTCCATTTTGAAAAATGACACACAATAAAAACCTTTGAAAACTCTATCTGTATCACCCACATAATTAAAATAACCAACTACAAATTGGGAAATTTAATAAACAGTTTTCAAAATGCATCGAATGACTCAAAATGACAGACTTAATCAAAATTTATTTTATTACTACATGCACATAGACGCTACACTAAAACAAAAACTGCACCCTCTGCACATACTAACAAATTAACTTCACAATTTGTAAAGAACTATTTAAACAGTTCAAAATGGGTTTTCGTAGAAACAAAACATTCATATTAAATAAACACACTACGAAACACATCAAAATCATATTAAACCTTATGTGAAACTATATTCGCACCATGAAAACTAATCAATGAGTATAATATATTAATTAAATAAGAAAATTATTTCGTCAAACAACACATATATACAGAAACACATACCTTCGGTATCGAAACTTCGCAAACGCGGTGCGCAAACATCGCCGCATGACAACCACACCTCAAACAATGCAATTAAGATCGTTTGGAATCTTCAAAATGTTTTATGAAAAAGGAAAACCTCTATTGAGGCACGCCCCCCCCCCCCCCCCCCCTTGGTTTTAGAAAAATGATTTTTTTAAGTTCAATGTGTTATCATGTGCCTAATTTGATGCTTATGCACTGGGTGACATGAAAGAGGGGGAATGCGCTCAAAGAGGGAGAGCAGTGGTGAGATGTTGAATGAGTTTTAGAAAAAGAAAGTGTTATGTACATATATGTTTGCTTGATAAAGAAAACTCGCCACCACTTGAAATAGGGAACAATGGAAAACCTGGGTATCTAGGTGGGTGACCAGGACTCGTACGCTAGATGACATGGCAGGGGTTCATCCCGGTTTATCTAGCAGGATTGACGCAACAACACTATCTAAACTTATGAATTTTTGAGGGTCGTGGTCTTCTAAGCCACGTTTTCTGAGGGTCGTGGCCTTTTATGCCACGTTTTCTGAGGGTCATGGTCTTCTAAGCAACGCTTCACTGAGGTACGAGGTCTCTAGGATCCCACTTGTTCTAGCTACCTATAGAGATTACCCATGGTGCTCATTTGTGACATGCTTCTAGAGATGTAACTTTCATTTTAGTTGTTTCATACATGATGTCTTTTTTGTGAAAACCATATTTTAATCCAAACCGGTTTCTTTTCATTTTGAAATGTTAATGCACGCTTGAAACCTATTTTGAAAATTTAGTGGGAGTAAAATTCTTTACCTGAAAATGCAAACGCGTTACTTGAATTTGAAAAGGAGAAATATTATTTTATTATATCTTATTTTTAAAATGGCATAATTGGATTTCTTACTAAAGGCGGGGACATAGGACGTGGTTATATTTTGGCATTCTTACTGAGCATTTCGGTGCTCACGTCTACTTTACTTTTTAGTTGCAGGTTTCAGTCTTGGATCGCTTATGGAAGCGAGTGTAGTTAACGTACTGTGGTGATCTACGGGGTCACCTGAGGTATGTCACGTTGCTTTGTTTATTCCTTTTTCTGCTGTCAAGTTGTTTAGTTTATTTTCCTTTATTGATCTGCTTGTCCAGTTTATGTTCATTTATCTTGTTATGGGTCAAACCGTTCCCAACTGGTTCATTTTGATGCCCGACACTAGTTTCCAGCCCGTGGGGATCGGGAACGCCCTTCGGGCCATATCACGGACCGGGTCGGGCGTTGGGTCGGATTATGACCTGGCCTCGTTCGTGACAACTTGACACCTAAAAATACGACTAGTATAATCCTCTAGTTACACTATTGTTTCCCTAGTCCTGGTGAACCATGTCATGACTATATATAATTGATCACCTCTTCCTTCTTCTGAACCATGAAAATCATTTTTAACATCAATGGAGTAACCACATGTTGATAAAAATAGAATATAACCTCTTTTTGATATCATACATGAGAATCATCATTTGGTTATCATCCGTCAAAATATCAAAAGGCCTTTGAATTTTATTTCCAACTCTCATATATAAACATTTCCCTACTAAAGATATAGTATATCCTTCCTCTTCGCTTCCTTCACAGTTTATAAAGTGATCTATAACCATAAATATTTCTTAATTTTAAACAATAAAACATATTTCTTTTTCCATTACCCATTATACATTATCCACTACTAACAGGTAGCTCCCAATATCTCACTAAATGATAGTAGGACCTAGTACACCCCCTGATCTTAAATCACACTAAATTTTATCTGAATCTCTTCTAATCAATATTATATCTCTAGATCATATACTCTAACCACATAAATGAAACAATAATTCTACTAAAAAGTATATAATTTTATATTCCATTGAAAATTTTCATCCAGTAGATGAAATCTATGGTGACATAATAAATCAAACTCTAGTAACATCACTACCTAGACCACACACATCAGATTACTAGAAAACATAGCTGATAAGGGAATCAATTATTTATTATGACTGGTATAATGAAATTTTTTAATTTTTTATTTAATTCATTTAATCTATCCCAAAACCACACATTCTAAAAAGAGAATGAGTAAATCCTGACTCATGTACCTCTCTTAGGTCTCAAAAATAAAATTAATTCAACCTCACATGGTTGTTTTGATGGGTGAGATTCATTATGTCAGATCAAGGGAGGCCCTAAAATTCAATTACCTAGTCAGTATTCTCTATTCTATTTCACTTAACAATAAAATATTATGTTACTTCATAACTAACCAATACAATCCATGTTGTTATTAACACCAAAATCTATCTTATACATCATCCAAATAAATCGATACTAATTTGTTAAATGTAACAATAAAAAATACCAAGAAAAAACTAATTTCAATAAATCCATGAGTCTCAAAATAAATATAATAATGATATGTGATTTAATAGTGACTCAACAAAACCCCCAAAATGAATTTTCACTTTTTGAATATCATGATCCTTGTATACCCCATAAAAACATGTAAATAGTTTTTAAATTCATAGTGTGACCATAAATTTATACACAGTAGAAAACCCAAACTCACTCATATAGAAGGGGAAGAATCATAGTAACGAACCATTGATAAAAAACACAATCAAAACGAACCCACATAGTTAAACTAAAAAACCCATCCACACTAGGTATCAAAAAACCAAATAACACAAACAAGTATAGTCACATAATGAGTAAGAATAACTATATAAATGGATCCCATGCCACTATCCCATTGTTTTTTTACTCTCATATCCCAATGTCGTATGCCATGGTTATTCCATGAATTTTATGTATCATCACATCATAACTCTCTGATATACACCTAGTCAACACATCACCTCACTTCACAAAATTCCTACAACCACATAGGTCTATCAAATCATATCAAATAAAATATATTCCGTAGAAAAACTGACCATGAAATTAAATCACATCTCTCTCAAATACAAGTAGTCCAAAAAGAAAACATTACATCTCATGGTAGGAATATTGGGACATCACATCACAACCAATAAAATAAAATAATAGTAGTGTATTTACAACATTAAATATATCATCATTGATAACTACTCCTTCCATGAAGGGCCCACATCTTATGAAACCTCATCAATTATCATTGTTGTATCCATTTAGCATCATTGAACCATTTATTGTTCATATCAAAATCATATGAAAGAGGGAGTGGGGATGAGTAAGAATCTTTCCATCAATCCTCACTACTAGGATTTTGAAAAAATCACTCAAAAATCAATTCATTTCTAAAAAATCATTCTCGAAATTAGTGGGGTTAATGAATAAATTATAAAAATTTACAATGCATGTATAAATACACATAAAATACTAGCATATAGGTTACCAATAAATCACTATCCCAATTAGAAAAATCACCAATAGACCTCATAATATCTTCCACATTCACTACCACCTATAAATGAACAACATCACTAAATAAATCCGCAATCCACATTCCTCCTTTTATTACAAGTGAATCCAAACTCTAAATTTTCCCTTTCTCCCCAAATTAATTCATTAAACCTATTGAGTTTATAGCCCATTCACTTTTTTATTTAGGCATCTTTATTTACCATATAACCAAAACCATCTCAGACAATGATTTAATTTTAATTCAACATCAATTTTCTATTTAAAACCATTATTTGTCAATTAATCCTCTCACTTTTATTCCATTACAATAGAAGAAAATGTCCCAACAAAAGACCTTACTGCAAGAATCATTCTAATGCCACCTTCCTCGCATTTAATTTTTTTAACCAAGGTGGTTATTTGGGAAAGACCAAAGTTCAATAATTATAAATATAAAAAGGCTACAAGACTCTATAATACATAATTGTATGACATTATTTATCATGAAGTAGTTGTATATCAATAGGAAGATCAACAAGATATATAATAATTTGATTTAATCCATTATTAGTGATGTTATCTACAACCATTTTTGCATCATGTAAAATACATGTGATGATGTAGTTGATGGTGAGAAGTGAGTGAGAGAAATCAAAAATGGGTTGTAATCTATAACAAAATACGAGTCACATCAATCTATGTTTCTTGAACATTGGTAGTCTAATCACCATCAATCTAAATTTTTTTAAACCATAGTGTTTTTGGACATAAATAGAATTAATAAAACTCTTTATTTCAGCCACCAGAGAAGAGGCAATACCATAGCATCAAAAAGAATGAATCAAGGGATCTGACAAAGATGATTCTTAAAGATAATGCCATAACCCGCAAGACCCATATTGCCTTTGGAGACACCATAAAAATTTTCCTTAATCCTACCATAAAACTCATATCTTTAGAAAAATTAAAAAGGTGATTCAATGATGGTACAAAACCCATCAATACAAAGACGCCATATAATCTAAAAGTCATATATAGTGTTCCTAGAAAAACCCTTTTGCAATGATACTACTCTATGTATGCCAATAAAGATCTACATCTTACCTTCATTAATGCTGATTGATAAATTATTATGAAGGATAAAAGTGATGATTAAAGTCTTCTATATGTTGATTATAGAGGTGATAGTTATATCCTTGTTGAATTCCAAAATATTGAAGGTGCCTATCTATAGGAACCCTTTTCTATGTGGGACTGTAAGTAAATGTGAATCTTGAAGGCTATATAGATGGTTTTTAAAAAAAGGATATCTTTACAAAATCTTTTTCCGAGATTCCCAAAAAATGATTATAAAAAAAATTATTTATGCATGAAATTATGAGTAGGAACCTCAATTAAAAAGTAATATATGTTATAAAAGAGGTAGTCTTCAATAAAATTCATTATATTGTCAAAGAGTTGTACATTTTTAGAATTTTTAATATATCTAACTAAATTATTAGACTCGTAGGAAATTGATCAAATATAATAATAGATAATAAGGGAGTAAAAGTCCATCTATCCAACCAGAATTTCATGGAGGAATCTATGGAAACAATCCATCTACAGTTGGTCGTAATACTAAATTTTGAATATTTAATGGATGGTGGTATAGAAAAGCAATATAAAATTAGAGTTACATTTCAGTATTATATCAAAATATCTATTTTTTAGAATAATGATAGGGTCAAATTCATTATAAAGAAGATTCTAAGGGATCCTAACTTGAGGGGTTTAATTAAGAAACATATAAATTTTTATTCCATTATCACCTTTATCGATAGGTTTTCAGCATATCGACCAAGGGATGGTTAGAAATTTCATTTCTAGTGTGCTATTTGTATAGAATTTTTTTTTGTTGAAATATAGATTTTTTATGTAAGACAAGGGAGACATTTATAGACCAACATATAATAAAGCATTTATAAATAAAAATAGATTTATGAAGATAGATTCATCCATCCATAGAGAGTGGATAACCTTTCCAATATGAGAGATGATTAAGAAAATGTTCAACTATCGTTGAAAAGTTACAAGAAATGGGTATATCCCCAAAAAGTGAGGACACCAATATATATAAAAGGAAAGGAACCATATTTTATTACTAAACTACTGAAAATATTACATTTCTTATTAAGAAAAATGTGTCTCCCAAAATAACGCTCTAATGAAATCCTTAATAACCCGCAGAACCTGTCGAATCCACCCATTGATAGCCACCACATACCATAACCACAAATCACCACCACACATCAATAATTTGAATCAAAGACACATATCATAATCACATCCCATAAAATCATCTCCATTTTTTAACTACAACTCATTACATAGTTGACATCATTCAAATATTTTCTATACTTTGTGAACGGATTTTCATCACCTTCACTTCTATATTTCATGGAAAATCAATCACAATCAATAATTTCAATGTGAAACCAATTAAATATCTAGATATAAGTGGTTATCCATTTTAATTAATGGTAAAAACATAAAATTAAACTATACATTTTTTATATAAACTATAATAATAGTGCATAAAAACTAACTAAAGAACATGATTTTATGTATGTAATAAAGACCATTAAATCAATGTATAAATAATATCAGTGGGTTACACTGAATAGTTTTTCATTGTACATACCCGTTCAATTTCAAATTACTGGTTTGTAACGTTCATTTGGATTGTGAAAAATATATTTTGATATACAAACAAGAGAATAATCCAAATATCATGATATAAATAAATGAGAAAATTAGAATCTACTACCTAAAATAAAGGATTCTAATTCAATAAACTAGGTTGAATCAAAAAAAAGTCCACCACTAGACACCACAATGATGAATGACGCATTTATCACATAAGAATCACAACATTACCACTCTACATTAAGATAAATACAGAAATAATTAGTTACCAATAAGGAACCCAATATCATGCGATGAAAAAGAAGAAAAATATGGATGGAAATGAAAAAAAAATATCTAATGAATCATTCGATAGATCATACAATATTGGGGTTGAAATCCACTGATTATGCGATAAAAGGCCTCCAATGGTTCCACTTTGACCACCCATGAAATAAATTTTCTTTTGAAAAGTAATAAATAATGAATTGATTTAATAAATTATAGTTGGTATATAAAACATATGAACATGACACAACCTATACCCAATACCACTGAACTCCTATAAATATCCCAACCTAGGAAACAAATCTACTCCTCCAAACTATTGTTCTGTCTGAAAATTCATACTAAAATATATGAATCTATATATGTGAAAAAAATATGAAAATACAGGGGGAAATGGTTATATTTTTGGATAAACCAACGATTGAGTGTATATATACACAACATCCCCTGCTCCACAAAACTCTTTCCCCCCAAATGGGAGGACACCCAAAATCCACCTCTGATCCCCTTTAGAGAATATCCATATACTCAACAACTTAGATTCGTATCCTATGAAAAAAACAAAAACTCTAAATAAAAAATTGAAAACATGATTTTATCTCAAAAACCTCATTTAGGCTCGCTAGGATACAACTCATACAACCACACTAGAGAAAGTACCCCATATATCGTAACGAACCATTACATGACTATGTGATCCTCTTAATTTCAACATCATATCTCCCTCAAACTACAATGGTACATTTTTTGGAACCTCCACCTCATTAATTTATTATATGTAATGGGATGGTGGGTTGGTCCATTACATATGTGATGGGTGGAGCCCTATTATAGTTATACTCACAATGCATCGATGGGTCTCATGAGACCTAAAAATAGTCATGCCATTTTATATTGGTATATAATTAATAGTAACCTATTTATTAATAATGATATATTGGTTGATTACTTGATGTTAAGATTCCTGATATATTAGTCATGGTGATAATATAATTATCATGAATGTCCAAATTTATTCATTTTATTTATTAATAATTCAGTTTCCATTATCAACATGATTTATTTATTAATCGTAGATTTATATGTATACTAAAATAAAGTTATTCATTGAATCATATGTGTTTTGATTATCCACACATTTTTATTAATTATGCCTTATATTTTAATGATATATCCTGCTATCTAGAACCCTTACTGAGGATATGAGCTTAAAATTAATTTCTTTTCCATTCCCAAAGAAATGAAAAATAATAATTGGAATTATTTCATTGGAGAAATAATTTTTAATATTAATTTTTATATATCTATGGTAATATGATAATCATATATTCAAATATGTTTCTAATAATTCTAATATAGTTGACCACAGATGGTTTGATCCATTGTATTTTATTCCCAAACAATAATGTAAATGTCTACGTCAGGTTAATAATGTCTGGTTATTAAAATATTTTTAGTTATCTACTCATGTATTATTCAATATTATATATATTGAGTTCATTATCATTATATATACACCTACAATGATCTATAATCATCTCATATTTATCTTAATAGATCATAATACCTAGAATACAACATATTCTGCCTACTTTTTAAGGTAAATCATATAAATGTCCAATTAAAAAAATCTACAAGATATAAATTCCTTTTATAATTAATAAATTTCTATCAACAATGAAAACTAAAATAATCATTTCACTAATAAAAACCATATGTTACAAAAAATAACAAACTACTGTTAATAATTTTACATAATTCAATTATAGATTCATCAATGTTAGAACTACAAAACATTTATTCCCACATTAAATTATAAATAATGAATTTCATTTTTAATACATTATTTTAATTATTTAATATCATAAATCATTATAATTTTTTTTATATCTATATTAAACAACTATTTCATTTGTATATGTCTTTTTGAAATCCATTCAGAAAATTTCACAATAATGAATTTTTTTATGAAAATAATTGTGGTAATGAATTGCAATGTTATAAATAATAAAAGTATCACTATAGTCTTGTCCATTTCACTGATGTCCTTAGAAACCAATAATGATTTATTGGAATGTAATTTTCCATTATTGAATATGAAATTTTGCAACTCCTATTTAAACAAAATGGGTCACACATTTGATAAAGGGTTTAACAAAGGCCAAGCATGATTTTTTTACTAGCAATCCATTCTAAAATGCATGGTCTCTTTCCAGATGATAACTTCATTATTATATGTAATATTCTTTTAGGTAATATATTCTGTGTCGTAAATAATAAATATATTACCTAACTCTATAAAAAAGAAATATTTCATTTATTTTATAACAAATATATTATAATTACAATGAATTATTCTCACTAGACTATTTTAGCTAATTCTTATATTAAACTATCCCTAGATAAATAAATAGTGTTTAAATTTTTTTACTTTATTTATATATTTTTTCATAATATAACTCCCATCATAGTTTTACATTTCTCGATAAATATTTTTTATTTCAATTTCTAAAATAAAATTTTCTATTTTATTATTTTATGTAATTATCATTAAATATTTTAAGAAATTTTATAATAATTAAATTGTGCTTCAGGAAATTATTTTTTAACCAAAAAGGTATTGATGAACACTTTTCATGATATTACTTATATATATTGAATGCTATGTTTCATTATATGTTTCAATTTATAAGGTATGTAATCATCAATATTTTTTAGAACTCAGTTCACCATACACATCGCTAAATAAAAATCATTATCTAAAAATAAAAATGGAAGATTTACATGATTAATCATCAATATCATCATGTTTTACAAGGTGAAAATCATCCTTCCATAAACCCCATAATATTATATTTAAAAAACCTGGGTAATTTATAAAATATTCCACACTACTTTAAGGGATTCCTGAATAATAAGTTAATACATTATCTTCCACAGTATGAGACAAGAAAGATTATACTCTTAATAATTTAATTCTATATATTATATTAATATTATAAAAAACAAAACAACAAATATAATATATACAAAATCGATGTTTATCAGAAATAATCACCAAACCCAATCTTCGCAACCAAGATCTGGTGCCTTCTACCTTTACATTTGCATAATAAACAAGGAATCACTTCCAAATAAAACGAAATATTTAGTATTATTTGTTAACCTAATAAATACATTATCCATATATTATATTTGGATACCAAATGTTTAAAAAAAAATTTCTAGAATAATTTTATTCTATTTAATATATCACACCTCATTAGTCACAGTAAATATCATTAAATCTTGTAGAATGGAAAAAAATATTTGTGAGCACAAATTACAATTAAAGATTTTGTAAAATGGAATAAATCATGAATCAATAAAAATAATAAACATGGAATGGTAAATAATTGATAACACATTCCATTTAAATAGATGTATAATCAATAATAAATATAAAAGAAGGAAATTTAATAAAACAAACGAAATATAATTAATAAAATAAAAAATGGAATACATACAGGGATAATGTCATAGTGAACATTTCTTGGATAATATTAACACTTAATTAATCAAATTTTTAATTATCAGACATCATGTTTCGAAGGAACATGATACATTTACTATAAAGATATATATACCAGACATTATAAAACATATTAGGTGGAACCCCACATAGTTTAGGATATCCAAAAGATTCATCTCATGAGAATAATTATTCATTTAAGGGTATACATTAACTAGTACCTACCCATATATCGCATTCCCAAATATTTTCCCATATATATAATAATGAATTTAATACATGAAAAATGTTCCTTATCATTAAATATCCATCGTCAGTGAAGCAAACTAATTTATAAATATTTCATTGGATACAATATAACTATCAATGAAAATACTATATGTAAAAAGTGTGTAAAATTTAAAGCACCAATATATCCATGATAAATATTATTGACCTCTAGGGTATATTTAATGTTCATATGAATGTGAATAAATCATGAAAATTTTAATGAATATAAAATTGTATCAAGAAGGGAATTTTCATACATTATTCAGAAAGAATAACCATAAACCATCTAGAAGATGTATATGGATTTTAACGAAATATTTCTATTATAGAATATATAAATTTATATTTTCATTGATTATTACCATAAAAAATATCTTTAAAACAATTCTAAGGAACATATCCATTTTATTCTAAAAAACATATAGAAAATTATTTTCATTCAATGTCACATTTCAGAAAATTTTATTCAAAAATATCCTTATAAACATTCAATTGATAGTTTAGTTAATTGATAGTCATGCTTATGAGAAGTTCTATATATTTCATAAAGAAGATATCTTTTTCACTATAAAAATTTTATAAAATTCATTGTATAGGAAGTAAAAAAGAAACTATTAAAAAATTTAAAAAAGTATGGGTAATTTTTTTGGAAAATATTTCTAATGATTAATGAAAAGATGAAATTTTTTCATAGAAAAATTGGTTTCTTAATAAAATTGATTTCTGAACAAAGAGATAAATAAAGTCTAACATTATTGAATAATTTTATAAATTTTTCTTTAACAATGAGTGAAATATTAGTGATATCACATGAAAAATATGATGAATAACAACGGGATAGTAAAATGAAATGATTTACAAAACAATGATTGTTTAATATTTTTAATGGAAATTCTATAAAAAATTATCATTTCTAGAATGAGAATGTGAAATAAACCCTTAAAATATTAACATCATGGAAGAGATAATTAACCTAGGAATTGATATGTTTATTATCACGAACTTAATCTAGTCACCAAAAAAACCGGCACCAAACCCAGACTGTGACATGGCCCGATGGGTGTTCCTGATCCCTATGGGCTGGCAGAAGTTCCCAGGTATCATAAACAAAAAAATTTGGAATTATTTACCCAAGATTATAAACATAAGAAAATGAATCCAATAAAACAAATATGTATTTATCTATCATAACAATCATTTTCAGAAATTTAGAACTGAAATACATAGTTTAAAACAACTCACAAAGACAATAACAAAGGTACAAAAACAAATAGAAATAGCCAACCAACATCATCAAAAAAACCAAGTCTACTTGCAACCAAATGGGTAAGATGGGGGTGAGACACTACCTAGTTGGATACCAACACTAGGAGATTCCATGTGAAAACATTCAAAGACGAAAAGCAATCATGTTTTAAAAAACATGGAATTTCATGTCATTAATTCTAAAAGATACAACTTAAAAAATATCTGTTTTCATGTGGGATAACATAAAGAATAAACACTTTTAAAATAAATTCCAACTATACTGAATTTTCAAGACAAATATATCGTGTGTTGATGGTATGTATAAAGGATCTAATGATTACAAGCAATATTAAATAACCCTTATGCACTAGCAAGATGTGGGTCCCAGGTACCTCATATCATAGTGAACGTTACAATCACAAATATTTTTTCTCATGCACTATCCACTAGTAGGGAACATTACCATAAAAATGTGGTCCCCAATCATCATCATCATAGTATATTTATATTTTTAAGCATAAATCATACTCTGTGAAACTGAGGCCGAACCCCACGAATTCACTAGCCTACTAGTAAACGTCCACCAACCAAGATACCCATATTTTCCCCTTGTTCTCAAATAAGGTCAACAAGTAAAAAAATATTATTTTCAAATGAAAATATCATTTCCACATAAAAAATTCACAAAATAGCCCACATGTATACCACACAAGTCACAAAAGTCCACATTTCAGTAAAATTGATTTGGAAATACGACTCACAAAAAAATAGCCCACAAAACTATTCACATTTCATTTACCCTTCCACAAATCCATTAAATAATTTTATAAAACCATTCAAAGATATTCCAACTCACATAACAGACCACTCATATGTTTCATAATACCCTTTTCATAACCAAAATCAATTTATGACATCACACTCACACAATCATCCCACATTACTTTCTTATCTCTTAGACACTTTATTAAATCTTTCAATCATTTTTATAAAATAGTTCCATGATAGTTCACATAACAAAACATCCCCTTTAATATTTAAAATGTTCCATTTCAAAATATACACACTCAAAAATAGTTTTTTAATGTGGTTTCACCTCTTACATAAATCATTAACTCATTCAAATATATCATTAAATAATTCAAAAGTGTATACCCAATGTTTTCCCATTAAACCCATTTCAAAACCATATTTCAATGACAAAACCACAACAAAACACAACCAATTTGAAATTAAAAGCTATATAGTAATTTATAGAACCACTATCAAGTGTTATAAAATCACCTTGAATAACACCACGAAGGATAAAATTGAAAACACCAATTTTCATAAAATGCACTTAAAAAGTATAAAATTTTTTCACACACCAATCATATTGTAAAAACCCTCTTAAAAGGCCCAACCTGACACTATGTCATTTAATAAACACAATTTTTATCCCCTTTTAGCAACTAATAAATAAATTTCATATTTTATAATAGTACCACAAAAGATACCACATGTGTTACAATGGAAAAGATCAAAAAATCAACCAAAATGGAATTATAAAATTAAATTCATAACCAACTATCTCAAAATGGGGTTTTCACCACACACATCATATAGGGAACATGAAAAAACAGTAAAACTAGAAAACTAACTCATCAAGGAATCTTTAACCATGGAATTACCTACCTTTTTAGTAGAAACCCTCAAATCTTGGTGTGAAACATCAAGCGCACCACTGCCGCACAACATGGAAATGAAAAGTATCCTAAAATATCAAAATTACAAAAAATAGATACCATATCAAACCCTAGGTTCTAACCCTAAATTCTAGAAACTTTGGAACGTCAATAAAGAGGAATGAAACCCTAATGAAATGGATGAAATGGAATGGAAGAACACTTACTCGATAGAATCTTGGAGAAATCGCCTTAAATCCACAAGTATATGAATTTTAAAATAGCCAAACATTCCAGGTATGTTTGAACAAGTATGAGGTGATCATGTAGGAATTATAATGGGGGAAATAGATAGAAATGAAGAAGTTATTAAGGAATCAATTTACCTCTTCAAATCTGGGTGATTTGAGAAATTCAAAAAAACTTCACCTATATTCACAATGTAAATGATCTTTAAAGAAGGGGAGGAGGGAATTTAAGTATTCCATGGTTACATAGGATCAGGTGAAATCTGGAATCACCGATGAAATAAAAAAATTGAATGAGATATTAAATAATTAGTAAATATATTTAATGGAGGAAATGGGCTTCCGGGCTAGCCCAACATCTTAATAAAAAAACCAAAATACATCATTATTATGGATTTCTAGGGATTCCAAATTGATATGGTGGTTTAAATATACCCGATAATCCATTTCAGAAGTGTAATGGGTGTAAAATATTGAAAAATTAATTATTTATAAAAGAAACCAACATTATTTTTTAAATCTGGAAATGGGCTTACAGTTTGGCCCAAATTTCAAAAACCCACTATTTCCACCAAAATGTTTGGTAAAACCCTAAAAAAATCACAGATGGATATTAAATTAAAATTTAATAATAAATAAGTCATTTATATGACTATTCCCCCCACCATAAATATTAATAACCTTGAAAAATGACAACAAGGCCAAAAGAAAAAACCAAACCCAACTGAAAGGCCAAAATGGGGCCTTTGCCAAGCTTCCCCCTAAAGGCCAAAAAACATCTACTTATCAATTGAAGATGAAATACTTCACAACCAAAACATAAACCACATTCCTAAAACAATAATTAAAATTATTGTTTAAGCCAAAATAAAACTCCTCAATCCCTATACAAACAAGGCTTAGGAAATTTACCCATTTAAACAACAACATCGAACAGGGCTACACATACCTTGATATATCAAAACCATCAGGCACTCTCCAATCCCAAATTTTAATCATGGAAGATATAGGTAGATATTTTTCTCAAAATGAGACTACCCACATCCAATCCATGAACAAGAACAGAAGTAAGTTACTAGTACAAGGAGACACAAATGGGCTCCCCATGATAACAGGCAACTTAAATTTTTCCGGTGACAAATCGGGACACTAACAGGGGGAGGCCCAAATGGACACCCTGGTACAAGGTGTATACATACATTATATATGTCCAAAAGAACATACATGATACCAATCGTGGGCATCCCCACCATATGAAACAACCATCTTAACCGACTAGCATGGGCCAACACAAAAAGACCCCAAAACTCAAAGAGTTGGTTAGACCGCATGGTTAGTCTGCACCGTTTGGGAAACCGTGGGATAACCATGTGGATCCTTATATTTTCATGGTTTTCAAGGGCATATATACAAATAAGCTTGTGAAAACCATGCACTCAACCCGTGTAGAAAAATTTTAATCTTTTCATCAAATACTCAATAAAATCCAAAGTGGTAAGGAAAGACATTATGCGAAAAACATAGGCATGAGGCCCTCCACCTCCTTCCATCAAATGTGAATAACCAAATAAAGATGAAGGCATCAGATGATTAAACACTTAAAATCAATCATACTAAATTTAGGACTTGTACTATGGTATAATCTACCTTGGGATTTCCCCTATCTACATGTCAGCTTCTCTCATGGACATATGGCTGGAGCTCAAATGATTGAAGCATATTCGGCCATGCATTTAGGCTTTGGAAACCCCTATATGGAACTTCTTATTTCAGTTCCAAAAACAACTACACCGTATAACCTGATGGGTTCCCCAAGACATAACACACTTTATATCTCACTTTACAGAAACCTGGCCTTTCACTAATACAAGGGATCAAGAAATACACACACATCACACCTTGTTTCATCGGGTGAAAAACAACCAAAGGGGTGGAAATATATAAGCATCTTCCAATAAGAAAGGGAATTTGATGGTTTTCCCCGAGGGAGATATACTCTCGACATAATAGAGACCCTAAAAGGATTACACAACCTTCACCATTACATTCAAATGAGCACATGACATCACAAGGCATCATCAAACATGACCATTGCGATTGATAGAGAAAATACATGGAAAGAGACCTTATACCAAGCCCCAAACCATAAAGAATTTCATAAGCTGTCCATAATGGCCTCTGATGACTAGATTTCCTACAGTAGTGGTTTAACATGAAATACTACATCAAAGAGAATATGAAGGACCCATAGTCCCTTTAGACACCATCTATTCACTCATCCACACTAACAAAACCCAGACCACATCCACCTTCGATGAATGAGGCAACATAAGAAACTATGGTCTCTTTAATACTTCCAAAAAAAATCTCCCACTACAATAGTATCCTCAAACCCAAAAATAATGGTTGTAGACTCCATCTACAAAATCTCGATAAAAGATTCCATACATTGATCAACTGGAGGATTTTCCAAAGGCAATACAATCTTTTTTTTTGTATAGTTCTGCAATAACCCTTAATGGAGGCATACCTTATTCAATTAGAGAACCCATGGACCCAACCAACCTTGTCCATTGGTTATAAAATACCACAAACAGATCCAATAATATTATGGGAACAACTATAAAGGCATGAAAAACATTTCATAGAAGTGGCCACTAAACAACCCTTCATCCCATCATACCAACCAAACAAAAACCCAAAACACCGTTCAATCAAGAGGTGTTCTCATAATCAAAACATTCCACAACGTCACCATTTCCCAAAAAATTAAACACACCCATTCCCGAAACACTCATCAAGACATAATGTTATCCTTTTAATAATATTTCTTTGAAAGCATATGGTTAAGGAGTGAGATTATCCACCAATGGTAACCCATAGGCACCACACATGCAGTTTTAGTGCCACACCAGACACCCTCCTCATATCATTCCCAGCACTCATCCAATTGTGTCATTAACCATCCATCATCCCATATAACCCGATGCGTTTGGTCGTCCTTGAAAATACCAATGTTTTAAACAAAACCTCTTTGCACTTTTCAAAAACTATATAATCAAACAATACTTCATTTTTCTCATACCACATACTATGAAATTGAACCCAACTTACCACTTACAAAACATTTCATAATGTCACAAGCATTCAAATTAAATATCACTTTCAAGTCATACACACTAATATGGAATACATCTTATCCCATTTAAAAAACATTCTACAGTTTAGAAAAATCTATGGGAAAAACTTTTTCAAAACAAACATTAATGTAAATTTTGGTTTCATAAGATGTGTAAACACACAATATTCAAAAATCAAAAAAAATTGTGAAATTTTAGTTCTACCATTTCAAAAATTTATCCCTGACCTTTTTCTTTGAAAATTATTTCACAAAAACCATATGATTTTTAAAACCAAGTCATTTTTACATTAAAACCGAACTTCTATGATTTCAATACTAAAGTACAGAAGACAATTCAAGGGGAACCAGCTTCGGTGGGTGACTTGGACATATGGTAGGTGGCCATACGATAATCACTTCACCATTACCTAGAGTGTTATAGAAAAATATTTCCAGCTCTATATGGTTTTCCAGGACCTACGAGCTCATTGATACCATTACCCATATATCATTCAATTTCAATTAATCAATATCAAATGAATAAAAACATTAAATAGATATATCATGACCTCTTATGGTAACTTTAATCCCATAACGAGGTGTGGTGATCACACACACTACACGTAACTGGAATTCCATGTCCTAAAAATACTAACTATATACTATCTCGATCATTCCCCAAATAACATGACTCAAACAATTAACATAAACCTCCTTTAATACCATTTTGTCACAAACTAAATATGGTCCCCACGAAATTTGGAACAGATCCCTACTTGCAGCATGACCTGAAGGGCATTCTCGATTCCCACGGGCTAGCACAATTGATCGGGTATCCTAAAATAAAAATTGGGAGAGATTTAACCATGTTTATAAACATAAGAAAAAAAATCAATCTAATAAAAGAAATCGGGATTTTTCAAACCATCCAATCTTTTACAGAAATTTAGAACAGAATTACATAGTTTAAAACAACTCACAAAGACTACAACAAAGGAAAAAAACCAAAAATAAATAGCCAACCTATGATATCAAAAAAAACCAAGTCTACATACACCCAAAGGTGTATGTACGGTGTTATCTAAAGCAATGTATAATACCACCACAAAGATATTCTATGGGATAATCATACAAAGATTAAAAGCATGCATGTTTTCGATAACATTAAATATCTAGTCACAATTTCTAAAATATGAAACTAAAAAAATATTTTTCAAGTTGGATAATTTAAATAATCAACACAATTAAAATAAACTCCAAATATTCTAAATTTAACAGGAAAATATATCATATATTGACAGTAAGTATAATGGATCTAATGAGCACAATAAATAGGAAATAACCCATAGGCACTAGCTATATATGGGTTTAAGGTACCTCGTATCTCAGTGAGAGTAACCATTATAAATATGTAATCTCATCCATGAACCACTAGTTGGAAACATACACATAACCTAGTGGACCCAATCATCTTCATCATAGTTTAGATAGAGTAGTAAGCATCATTCGTGATATGTAAAACTAAGGGAAACCTCCATGGATTCACTAGCATACTAGTACATGTCCACCCACCTAGATACCCGAGTTTCCCCTTGTGCTAAATCAATTTCAACAAGTCAACAAAATATACTTTTCACATGAAAATAACATTTCCGCAACACAAATTCACAAAACAGTCCTCATGTATACCAAAAAAGTCTCAAAAGTACACTTCTCATTCAAATTGATTTTGAAACCCGACCCACGCCAAAATAGCCCACAACACTTTTCACATTTCATTAACACTTAGAAAAATCCATCAAACATTTTATAACACAATTCCAAGATATTACAACTGAAATAACATCACAATCACATGTTAAATAATACCTTTTTCATAATTAAAATCCATATTTCACATCAAAATCACACAAAAAATCCCACATAACTTTCACATCTCATACACACTTTATTAAACCCTTCAAAAAAATTTATAAAAAATTCAATGATGAGAAACATCCCAAAATATCCCCATTCACATTTAAAATGTATCATTTAAAAATATAAACTCTTCAAAATGGTTTTACAATATGGTTTCACATCTTATATAAATCATTAAATCATTCAAATATTTCATAAAACAATTATAAAGAGTATACCCAATCATTGATTATAAAACACATTTCAAAACCATATATCATGGAAAAATCCAAAAAAACACTAAAAAAGTAGAATTGGTAGCCCTTGAGACATTTTTAAAACCACTTTCAAGTGTTATAAAATCAACTTGAGTAATACCACCAATGATACAAATGAAAACACCGATTTTCATAAAATGCTCATATGAATTATAAAAATGTTTTACACACCAAAACTATTCCAGAAAACCCCTTTTTAGGACCATATGACACTATGAAATTATAAAAACAAAATTTTACACCCCTTTACACAACTAATAAATCAATTTCATGTTTTATTGAACTACCACAAAAGATAACACGTGTGTTACATTTGAAAAGATCCCAACATCAACAAAAAAACAATTATAATATTATGTGTTTATAAAAATCCATGAAAAACATTTTTTAACCACCCCAAACATATAGGGAACATTCAAAACTAGTAGAAAAAGAAAAATAACTCATCATGTAATGGTTATCCATGGAATCACCTCCCTTTTGAGTCCAAACCCTCAAATTTAGGTGTGAAACTTCAAGAGCACCTCCGCCACACCATAAGGAAGTGAAAAGAATCATTAAATCTCAAGATTACACAAAAAAGTCTCAATATAAAACCCCATGTTCGAACCCTATATTATATAAAATTCCGAACAACAATAAGTAGAGATTAAACCCTAAAGATATTGAAAAATTGAAGGAACACTTACTTGAATGAGTCAAGAAGATATTTCCCTAACTCCACCAGTATCTGAATTTTCAAATAGCCAGACATTGAAGGTAGGTTCTAATGTAATTCCCTGACCCCAGTGACCCAGATTCGGTGAATTATTTTAATACATTAGCATGATTACAAGGAACCATGTCCCGAAGAACCGATCAGTTTAGCAGTATTGGAAAATAGATTACATACATGACTGTTTCATGACACTTCATAACATACATAACAACACAAATAATACTTTATGAATTCCATTATTCCCTTGTCTTAACCCTGCATATCAATCACATTACACTTCTTGGAATCCTGGGAAAAATAAAACATGGAAAGGGGTGAGCTCAAATGCTCAGTTAGGGTAAGCAATACAACCGAAACATTCAAAAATAAGCATAAACATATAAGGGAATGTATAAAACTAAAACAAAAACTTTTTAAACTTGGACTTCAGCATAATATGGAAGAAATAAAATGAAATAATTCCATTTAATTATTCACATGGATATTATACTAATCGAATAATCACATGAAATATCAGTAACCACTTTCATAATGATGGAATGCATAACGCTGAAATTTAATTTCTTTATCAAGGCCTCGTTCCAAGGCCTAGGGGATAACTATAACTGGAACCCAACTTGGAGTGCATCTAATAACCGGACACCAACTTGGAGTTCCTCTAATAACCGGACACCAACCCGGTGTTCCTCTAATAGCCGGACACCAACCCGGAGTGCCTCTAATAACCAGACACCAACCCGGAGGGCTTACTTTTACCGGTCCCCAACCCGGAACATACTAGTCCAACACATTAATCTTAAGAAGAGGATGAAATATAACATAAAAATTTGTATTAAATCTAGCATGAGAAATGTCAATACTTTACCCATAAACCATGAATGGTATAAAAAGAACACATCCACAATCAAATATATCATAGAACCTTCAACAAAATATGGAAGGTTTGTATAATGATTAATTAACTTTAAAACAAGTTTAAAATCCATTATAGAATTTTGACATAGATGAGATTGATTTTTAAAACTCTTTCACAGAAATACCCTTTTTTCATGAAAACATTTAAAAGTAACACAATTTAGAAAATAAGTCATTTAAATACATTTTTTAATCAAAGTGTCCCATACCACTTTGAAACATTTTAAAGTAATTAACATTTTAATAACATTCATGTCAATATAAATAAATCCTTAAAAACCATTTTGGAGACATAGTCATTAATGAGAAAGATTTAGAAGAATAAATATTTAAAACATTTGAAATGATGTTTTAGTAAAAAGTCCCTAAAAATAATCCCTTTGAAAACTCTTTCATAAAACATGTGCATGGATAATAAATATCTCCAGTATATACTAACGTAAAAACAACAACCTTGGATAATAAAGAGATTGTGAAATTAACCATTACCAATTTGGTAACTTACGAAACATACACCCTGTGAAAGCGGTATCATACAATGAATATGTAAATACACATAAATTAGAGTGTATTAAATAAATAATACAATTATGGTCAGTACATACACCACACAAAAGGTAATAGTGGCAATATGGCATGAATCTCACGGGAGTAAGGAGTGAGAGGAAAACCCCTTACATTGCACTTTCCTTTAGTTGAGGGTACGTTTAACCTCCTGTAAGAAGATCGTAGTATGTTATTAAATTATAACTGAACCATATTAATATTTATGATATCATACCTGATTGATTTATGACTTTATATTAACCATTTAATAAAAATTTCCATGTTAAGATAACATTTTGGGTAATATTCACTTTTTTTAGTGTACGTGTTTTAACTTGACCCTCTTGGTTGTATCACATAGATCATGATTTAAATACTTCCAGAATATAAAAAATGATAAATATATCATATATATTTAGAATAGAAATATGTATAATAGACATATATATGAAATGGAAAACACCGTTTATTGAGACGGTAGTCCGTACGTACGCATAATCGCTATTTCTATTTTCATATAGTATTGAACGGAAGTAAATGAATAAGATATATGTAACTACATAAATCCTTATATATATATATATATATCCAGTAGCATTATTATGTCATATATTACATACTTATTAGTAATATATATTTGTATAATCGTCGATGAATGGTGAACATGGAAATGAATCTTATCGCGTCGTGGAGACGGTAATCCATACGTACGCACGAGCGAAAATATAATTCTTTTGATATATATAATTGGATGGTATATCATATATACAAAATAATTATCATGTTTTATTTATTATTTACATGAATTAAAAATAATTATTATACCCATCCAAATAATAATATATTGAATAACAATTACACCACGACGTGGAGACGGTAAGCCATACGTACGCAAGTATGGTGACATGTCATTCAAAGGATGGATAGAATACTGAATATGGTTGTACCATATTTATAATAATATTACAGTATATAATAGATACTGGATTCGTTATTTTAGAATGGTAATAACAAAGAAAAAAGAAGTGGAAGAAGAATGGAACTTGAAAAAGGGTGGTGAAATCATTACCTCTTTTTCAGGTTCTTTCTTTTGATTTGATCAAAAGGGCTCCTTAAGTTGACTTTATAACTAAAGAAAGGAATCTAGGATTAACTGAGGGAAGTTTAGAGAGTATATTGGAAGAGGTTGGCCGAACCAAATGGATTTGATGGTGTGAGTTAATGAAAAGGGAGAGTTCCCTTTTATAAGAGGGGTGAGGGGCACCTTTGGAAAAGCTAGAAATATTATTTTATAATAAATTCATATTCGGTTTCTAATGGCTCCAAAGTGGATTATTTAAAGGTTAAGGTGGGGATGGGTCTAAAACCACTCAACCAATAGAATTTATACAGGTTTGGGTCATTATATTAACCTTATCATTAAGTATTATCTCTTAGTTAATTAGTTTCACTTTTACACTTTCTCTTTGTATTTTTATATTATATGGTTAATAAACTTACTATATACATCCAAGAGACCCCCAAGTGGTCCGTTAATGATACCCATATCATGATATAAGTCTCTTGGTCGTACCTTAGATTTTTAGGAATTTAATATCAATTAATAATATAATATTTATTTTAACAACTCTTTTATGTCAATTTTGAAACTATTCAATAATTAATTTTTGTCAAAATCATAACCGAATTATTACTTAGAAAAAAGATAAATAAATCAATCCTAACATGTCATATTATCCTATAAAATTATTGGTATTTATAAAAAGTCTCAAATTACATTAATTTGGGAATGTATAATATCAATTATTCCAATTTTTCATTAATTAGGTAATTACTGCATCATCATTGTGTCATAAATAAATCGAATTTTTTAATGTATAAAAATTATAAATAAAATATTATTATGTAGAAAATATTTTTATATTTCTAATGAATATTTACAATCTAATTTATCTTATTTAAAACCCAATATAAAAAATGTTTTAGTAAATAAATGTTGATTTTGACTCTTTTAACTCTTCTTTGAATTAAATAATAATAAATGTCCTAATATAATCCAAGTGGACCTAAATCATAATATTTTATTCCTAAGGTTGTTTTGGGTCGAGATAAACTTGTCCAATTGAATTAGTACATGTGTTAGGGTAATATTAATATCAATTTTACTCTTAATTACCCTATTTACTTTCAACCATGGTAAATAAAAGTAAAATGTTACTATTCACCAAAAAAATATCATCTCATTGAACAAAATTTACTCCTTCATATTAACTGTGTCTCTCGGTTTTTCGAAATTCCAATCACAGAAGTGGTAAAATTAAGATTTATGAAAAATTCAGTTTTATAACTACCACTTAGTAGTTTCACTATTCATCGAAAATTGAAGTTTTTCAGAACAAAGCCGAAATTTCACCCTAAGCTATAATTGATATTCGGAATTCAAAAATGATGTCTAGTTTACAAAATTCCAAACATATATGTTTCATTAATTTATTTTATAATTAATTCCCGATGTTACAACAAATAGCGTGTTTTTAAGAAACAATATATATCAAAAGATTGACAATTGTTTATGTCCAATTTCAAAGTGAAATTAATTCTAATGAACACCAATGGATAAAATGGTAAAAATATATTCGAATTATATTTTAAAACCACTCAAATTCATAATTTCTCACTATTAATTAATTTGATTAAAATGTTGTTTTTAATTAAAATTCAGTAATTTTCACTATTCATCAAAATATTACAGTTATCCGAAAAGTACCAAAATATCACCTTAGGCTAAATTCGATACTAAGAATCCAAAAATTAAGTCCATTTTGAGAGGTAAAATTTATATAATTTTAAAAAGTAGGTATTAATATTCATTAAGGCTATTTTGATTGGTTGTAGTGTGTGTTAGAACTCGAAGTTGCGTACAACACAAGCTACTGTATTATTCAAAGAGAAGCGTATCGTGGAAGCTTGGGGTGTTACATTTTATATTATTTTTATGTCCCCATTCTAAAGATTAAATTTATTTAGTCAAATTGAATATATAAATGTTTATAATACTGGATTTAAAAAGGGTTCACTATTCATGTTGGTAAATGTGCATTTTTGAAAAATACTTCTTTTATCCGAAAAAAAGGAATTTGTTCTTACATTATGTCTAAGAAACTCATAATATGGATTCTAAAATTATAAGGATTATATAATGTTTAAAATTTAGTTAATACTATTCATAACCTCTTTTGAACGGCTTGTTTCGTAAGTCATGGTGCACTTTAACTCGGTGTTGCGTGTAGTGCATGTAATTGAATTATTTTGAAGAAATAACACACTATAAAATCTTGGGGAGTTACATTCTCCCCTCCTTCAATAAATTGCATCCTCACAATTTGAAATTGGTCTTTTAAAATAAAAGGTTGAAAATAGAAAATATCTTTGTGGGAAAACACACATCAGAAATTGGGTTACTAAAATTTAGTCTTAATATGATGAAAAGATAAATGAAAGGGTCACCACCATATTATGATTTCGATTAGGAGAACGTTGGCGGAAATTAGAGACATATATTTGGATGAAAAACGTAAATATTTATATGCAGTGATTGAGGTCATCAATCACAAACAAGTGTAAAATTGAGGTCTTGAAATTCATAAATCAATGATGATTTTAAATACCATCGGTTCAACAAAACATAGGGTGTTAGGATAAAACATTTTCGGTTTTAGGATTCCTTAAATAAATTATAATAATTAATTTCTTCATAGAATAAGAGAATAAGAAAAATATATTCTTGACATGTAGAGTTCCATCCTTTAACTAATTTCTACCACACACTCATCTTTCACTCTAAAAGATAATAGAACATAAAAAATATATTCTATTTATCCTATTCGTATAGGGTTAAAAAACGAATTTATAATTCATATACAAGAAATTTAAAAAAAACAACATTATATAATCCCGAACATTACGTGGGCCAGTGGTAGGTGATACTCCCTTGTCGCCCTTCGGTTGTGGGTTCAAGTCTTGCGGCCTTGCCGGACGTGACAGGTTGCCACCAAACCTCCGAGTTGTCCTTTTATGGAAATCCAAAAATAATACAAACTAGAACTATCACAAATGCTTTAGTCCAAAAATTAAGATCCTTTTTGTTGCGTAATAACATGAGAACACCTTCATCATGTATTCTTTTAAAACACTACAACATCCTGAATTACCATAAAACCTTATTGATTACATTCATAATCCCTTATTCCTTAATTAATAATGGATAGACTCCTTCAATAAAAAAATGTTGTAAACTCCAACAATGATGGAATATACAAATCATTAATCAGTTTCAAGGTATTCAAGAATATCCAATATTATTTATCCAAATCAATCATGTATTATTCTAAAATCACTACCACGGTATCAGAACTATATTATGGTTTATCATTCTCTCAACTATATATTTTTGAAAATGTTATCCGGCTATTGAGTCAATTTTCTATGTTCCACATAATCTCTTGTCCTTAATGAAATAGTACTGCAGTACAATCCACATATACTCCGTAATTATTATAACAAGTACATTTTTGATACAAAACTCAAATGACATAATCAACATAAGAACTTTAATCATTCCTCTTCATATGTGGTAGTATCATAACTTGATTATTATCCAATAGAGTCATTTGTGGAATAGTCTGATGATTGGGACATAGGTTCGAGTAGTGTCCAAAATCCTTGCAAATGAAGCATTGTACATTTGAAACCATTTTCTTACCCTTGTAGTCACGTAACATGTGCCCTTTTTCTCCACACTTATAACAAACTCTAATTCCTTTCTGGAAAGTTTCAGGGTGTTTATTCCCACAGTTATCACATATGGGGAAATTCTTCTTTTCCATCTTCACTTTATCCATCTTTCTCTATTCCATCATTTTCTTCTCTTTCTTCCCTTCAAGGTCGTAGGACTCAGTAAACTCTTTAGTTAACTTATCCACACATTATACTATTTCTTTATATGATGATAATACGTGGGATACTATTTTACCTTCTAAATGATTTCTTAATACCATGAATGATATGATCCTTCTTACTCTTTGGATCATACGTATTACTGGAGTTCACATTCCTTCTACTGGCCGCCATTTCTATACAATAGAATAAACTAGGTCTGTTTATGAATTGCAATAAATAATATCTAATGAAAATTTAACAGTTTATTGATATAATCCATAATCATAAAAAATGTTTTCATTGAGTAAGTATATACTCATGAGCCCTTCATAATGGTTTTCAAATAAAATGAGAATTATCCTAAGCTTATCCCCCAGGAGTGTCATCACCAAGAGTGCAACAAGGCCCGTTGTCGTGCACCAGTTCCAGTTTGAGACTAGCTCAAAGCGGTGTTTTCGGGCTTTACCCCTAGGTACATCTATGCCACAGCTGCCTCTATCTGCTCGTATCCAGATGGGGATGTATTGCTCGGAAAACTCACAAAATCTCTACAATACCAGAATTCAAGGAATTTATTCTTTACAAATCCTAAAAGTTTATCTTTGGGCTATGTGATCTAATCAGAGTTTATCCAAATCTAGTTTCCAAGGTTATTGCTAAACTTCCTCTGATACCAACTGTAACGCCCCGACCCCAGTGACCCAGAGTCAGTTCAATATTTTAATACAATTGCATGATTACAAGGAACCATGTCCCGAAGAACCGATTAGTTTAGCAGTCTTGGAAAATATATTACATACATGAATGTTACATTACACTTCATAACATACAAAACAACATAAATAATACTTTATGAATTCCATTATTCCCTTGTCTTAACCCTGTATATCAATCACATTACACTTCTTGGAATCCTGGGAAAAATAAAACATAGAAAGGGGTGAGCTCAAATTCTCAGTAAGGGTAAGAAATACAATGGAAACATTCAAAAATAAGCATAAACATTTAAGGCAGTGTATAAAACTAAAACAAAATCCTTTTAGACTTCAACTTCAGCATAATATGGCCGAAATAAAATGAAATAATGCCATTTACTCATTCACAAGGATATTCTACTAATCTAATAATCACATGCAATATCACTAAGCGATTTCATAATTATGGAATGCATAATGCTGGACTTTAATTTCTTTATCAAGGCCTAGTGCCAAGGCCTAGGGGCTAACTATAACCGTAACCCAACCCGGAGTGCATCTAATAACCGGACACCAACCTAGAGTGCCTCTAACAACCGGACACGAACCCAGAGTGCCTCTAATAACTGGACACCAACCTAGAGTGCCTCTAATAACCGGACACCAACCCGGAGGGCTTACTTTTACCGGTCCCCAACCCAGAACATACTAGTCTAACACATTCATCTTAAGAAGAGGATGAAATATAACATAAAAAATTGTATTAAAACTAGCATGAGAAATGTCAATACTTTACCCATAAACCATGAATGGTATAAAAATAACATATCCACAGTAAAATATATCACAAAACCTTCAACACAATATGGATGATTTGTATCCTGATAAATTAACTTCAAAACAAGTTTAAAATCCATTAAAGAATTTTGACATAGATGAGATTGATTTGTAAAACTCATTGAGAGAAATACCCCTTTTATGAAAACATTTAAAAGTCACACAATTTAGAAAAGAAGTCATTTAAAGAAATTTTTGAATCAAAGTGTACCATACCACTTTGAAACTTTTGAAAGGACATAACATTTTAAAAACATTCATGTCCATATAAATAAATCCTTAAAAACCATTTTGAATACATGGACATTAATGAGAAAGATTTAGAAAAATAAATATTTAAAACATTTGAAATGATGTTTTATTAAAAAGTCCCTTAAAATAATCCATTTAAAAACTCTTCCATAAAACATTTTCATTGATAATAAATATGTCCCAGTAAATACTAACATAAAAACAACAACCCCAGATAATAAAGAGATTGTGAAATTAACCATTACCAATTTAGTAACTTACGAAACATACACCCCGTGAAAGAGGTATCATACAATGAATATTTAAATAAACATAATTTAAACGGTATTAAATAAATATTACAATTATGGGCAGTACATACACCACACAAAAGGTAATAGTGGAAATATGGCATGAATCTAACGGGAATAAGGAGTGAGAGGAAAACCACTTACCTGCACTTTCCTTTAGTCGAGGGTATGTTTAACCTCCTATACGAAGATCGTAGTATGTTATTAAATTATACCAGAACCATATTAATATTTATGATATCATACCTGATTCATTTATGACTTTATATTACCCATTTAATAATAATTTCCATGTTAATTTAACATTTTGGGTAATAATCACTTTCTTTATTGTACGTGTTTTAACTTTTCACTCTTGGTTGTATCACATAGATAATGATTTAAATACATCCAGAATATAAAACATGATAAATATATCATATATATTTAGAATATAAATATCTATAATAGGCATATATATGAAATGGAAAACACCATTTATGGAGACGGTAGTCCTTACGTACGCATAAATGCTATTTCTGTTTTCATATAGTATTGAATGGAAGTAAATGAATAAGATATATGTAAGTAAATAAATCCTTATATATATATATATCCAGTAGCATTATTATTTAATATATTACATACTTATTAGTAATTTATATTTTTATAATCGTCGATGAATGGTTAACTTGGAAATGAATCTCATCGCGCCGTGGAGACGGCAATCCTTACGTATGCACTGAAGAAAATATCATTCTTTGGATATATATAATTGGATGGTATATCATATATAAAAAATCATTATCATGTTATATTTATTATTTACATGAATTAAAAATCATTATTATACCCATCCAAATAATAATATATTGAATAACAATTACACCACGACGTGGAGACGGTAAGCCGTACGTACGCACGTATGGTGACATGTCATTCAAGGGATGGATAGAATACTGAATATGGTTGTAACATATTTATAATAATATTATAGTATATAGTAGATACTGGATTAGTTATTTTAGAATAGTAATAATAATGAAAGAATAAATGGAAGAAGAAAGGAACTTGAAAAAGGGTGGTGAAATCATTACCTCTTATTCAGGTTCTTCCTTTTGATTTGATCAAAAGGGATCATTATGTTGTCATTATGACTAAAGTAATGCCTCTAGGATGAATTGAGGGAAGTTTAGAGTGTATTTGGGAAGATTATGGCCGAACCAAAAGGCTTTGAAGGTGTGATTTAATGAGAAGGGAGAGTTCCCTTTTATAAGAGGGGTGAGGGGCACCTTTGGAAAAGCTAGAAATATTATTTTATAATAAATTCATATTCGATTTCTAATGTCTCCAAAGTGGATTATTTAAAGTTTAAGGTTGGTATGGGTCTAAAACCACTCAACCAATAGGATTTATACAGGTTTGTGTCATAATATTAACCTTATCTTTAAGAATTAACTCTTAGTTAATTAGTTTCACTTTTACACTTTCTCTTGTATTTTTATATTATATGGTTAATAAACTTACTATATACATACAAGAGACCCCCAAGTGGTCCGTTAATGATACCCATATCATGATAAAAGTCCCTTGGCCGATCCTTAGATTTTTAGGATTTTAATATCAATTAATAATATAATATTTGTTTTAAAAACTCTTTTATGTCAATTTTGAAACTATTCAATAATTCATTTTTGTCAAAATCATAACAGAATGATTACTATGAAAAATGTTAATTACATCAATCCTAAAATCTCATATTATCCTAGAAAATTATTGGTATTTATAAAAAGTCTCAAATTACATTTATATGGGTATGTATAATACCAATTATTCTAATTTTTCATTAATTATGTAATTACTACATCATCATTGTGTCATAAAAAAATTAAACTTTTATGTCTAAAAATTATAAATAAAATATAATTATGTAGGAGATCCTTTTAGCTTTATAATGAATATTTAAAATCTAATTTATCTTATGTATAACACTATATTAAAAATGATTTAGTAAATAAACTCTGATTTTGACACTTTTAACTCTTCTTTGAATTAAATAATAATAAATGTCCTAATCTAATCCAAGTGGACCTAAATGATAATATGTTATTCCTAAGGTTGTTTTTGGTCGAGATAAACTTGTAGAATAGAATTAAGACATGTGTTAGGGTAATATTAATATCAATTTTACCCTTAATTACCCTATTTACTTTTAACCGTGGTAAATAAAAGTAAAAAGGTATTATTCACCAAACATTATTCTCATCTCATTGAAACAAATTTGAATCCTTGATACTAACCGTTTCTCTCGGATTTTCAAAATTCCAAACACAGAAGTGGTAAAATTATGTTTTATGAAAAATTCAGTTTTTTAACTTCCACTTAGTAGTTTCACTATTCATCAAAAATTGATGTTTTTCAGAACAAAACCAAAATTTCACCGTATGATATAATTGATATTATGAATTCAAAAATGATGTCTATTTTAAAAAATTCCAAACATATAAGTTTCATTAATTAATTTTATAATTAATTCCCAATGTCACAACTAATAGCGTGTTTTTAAGAAAAAATATATATCAAAAGATTGACAATTGTTTATGTCCAATTTCAAAGTGAAATTAATTCTAATGAACACCATTGGATAAAATAGTGAAAATATATTCTAATTATACTTTAAAACCAATCGAATTCATAATTTCTCACTATTAATTTTTTTGATTAAAAAAATTGTTTTTAATTAAAATTTAGTAATTTTCACTATTCATAAAAATATTAAAGTTATCTGAAAAGTACCAAAATTTCACCTTAGGATAAATTCGAAACTCATAATAAAAAAATGAAGTCCATTTTTAGAGTTAAAATTTATAAAATTTTAAAAAGTAGGTATTAATATTCATTACGGCTAGTTTGATTGGTTGTAATGTGTGTTAGAACTCAAAGTTGCGTACAACACACTCTACTGTATTATTCAAAGAGGAGTGTACCGTGGAAGCTTGGGGTGTTACATTGTAAATTTTTCTTATTTCCCCATTCTAAAGAATAAATTTATTTAGTCAAATTGAATATATAAAAGTTTAAAATATTGGATTTAAAAAGGGTTTTCTATTAAAGTTGGTAAAAGTGCATTTTTGAAAAATACTTCTTTTATCAGAAAAAACATTATTTGTTCTTACATTATGTCTATGAAACTCATAATATGGATTCTAAAATTATAAGGATTATATAATGTTTATAATTTTGTTAATGTTATTCATAACCTCTTTTGAATGGCTTGTTTGGTAAGTCATGGTGCGCTTTAACTCAGTGTTGCATTTAGTGCAAGTTATTGAATTATTTTGAAGAAATAAAACACTATTAAATCTTGGGGTGTTACATCTAATATTGACTAGGAGATAATGTAGGGACTAGAATAGGGGAATAGAGTGACAAAAGAAAATTTTATGAATGAATCAATTTACTAATTCAAATCGGGGTGATTTGAGAAATCAAGAAAATTTTCACCAAAAATCCCAACGCAACTGATCTCCAACGAAGGGGAGGAGAGCATCGAAGAGTGCCTTGCGTATGTGGGATTGGGTGAGAGTTAGAATCACAGATAAAATGTAATAATTTAATGATATATTTAGGAATTAATAAATTTAATCCAGGAAATGGGCTTTCCAGCTCGCCCAACACCTTAATAAAAAACTCAAATCTATCATTATTAAGTATTTTTATGGATTTCAAATTGATATGGTGATTTTAATATAGTTGGGGATTCAATTTGGGAGGTGTAATGGGTGTAAAATGATGAATAAATAATGAGTTATACATGAAAACAAAATTTATTTTTAAATATTTAAATGTGATTATGGTTTGGCCCAAAATTGATAACCCTCCATTTCCACCAAAATGTGTGGTAAACCCCCAAATAAAAATTGTGGTGGAAATTAGACTAAAAATGTAAATTAAAGATGTCATGGATGTGTCATTTATCATCTGAAAATCCACATAATACATGTTGAAATAGAATAATATATATTTATATGTCATTATACACATAATCACTGAATATCAATGACTATGAAAAAGTAATCTTAACCAATAAAAAGAAATTGAGTTATGGACTTTATTTACCTATCAAAAAAATAAATTCAAATACACAAATATAAAATAATTAAAATTGAAAAATATAATACCAGGGGTAAACCTTTAATAATTCAATTACATATAAAAGTGGAATTATTCACATGATTAAATTTAACTAGGTGTATAACATTATAATATGACATAATAAAATAAAATTGATGTGAAATTTCATACCTTATGATACCATTGGTTAAAAATGATTTATCCACTTTTATAGTGGTTTGAAACAATTTGTTTACTTAATATAGATAAATATTAATATTTTAATATTATTTATGATACTTTCATAAAATATTATTACTCATTCATTAATAATATTTAATTATTTAAAATGTCTTGGCAGTTACTTGCATTGTTGTATATTGATTGTTTTGTTATGAACATTCAGATTCATGATCGTATTAACTAGATTATTGTCCTCTAAATTAATAATCATGTCTAAATTATCATATTTTTACATCAATTATACTGTTCAAACTAATCATGAATGGTGTTGATGAAAAATAAATAATGTTATTCCTAATGATATGGTAGGTTGTATGTAAGCATGAATAAAGTCACCAGTTTTCAAAAATTATACCATATAGGGGTAATGTATTATATTGAATTTATGTAATTATAAATATATAATAAATACAATATTATTACATTATTATAAAAATATATGTCTTCTATTTTTGAGTGGTGATGAAATGAGAGCCAAGTCTCTTCGTGGAGATGGTAGTCCACACATACACAAATGATCTTATCATCTTTACATGAGTAAAATGAAATTAATAAATTGATGGGTATTAAAATCGAATAATGATATAAATTTCATAAATATTAAAATGATTACAATAATATAACATATAATAAATAAAATTATATTTATCCAAACCCATGTTGTGCTTTACTTAATTATGAATCCCATTTCTTTGTAAAATGGTATCCCATTATGCACTGAAGATAAAGTATAATATCTCTCAAATAATTCAAGGTTAAAATATATACATGATACAATTACAAAATAGGCATAAACAAGTTTTCAATATCATATATTTACACTAGATCCATCATCTTACCCATACCTAAGTGTTGGAAATGAAAAACCCAATGGCATCGGTTTGCTACATAATAGTCCATAGTGAAAATGAATGATAATTTAGTAACACATATAAAAGAAGGAGATATGGTTTCGGTAATTAATTTATATTAAACAAATCTTGGTATATACATGATACCGAGTTCATTATATAATAATGTATTAAAAATAATAGATGAAGGTGTATAATGATGTAAAATAATGATGCTCATTGAAGAAAAGAATATCTTATTTTGGAATACTCCAAGGATTTGCACGAAATACATAATATGGATGGATGTTTAGCAAAACTAATTATTATAAGATGAGGGGAGAGATTTTGGGGAGCATATTGGAAAGGGATAGAAATAACCAATGTTCTATTTTTGTGCGAAGTGGAGTGGAGAAAATGTGGAATTTTATAAGTCAGTTTGGTGGATCACATGTAATTGTTTTTTAAAAGTGATGATACTACAAGGGGAATTTCTCACTATTAGAATCAAATGGGTTTTGGAAATATTTTGATTCAATCCCACAAGGTATAATTTATAAATAATTATTAAATTTTTACTAATCATTATGGCCAAAAATTTAGTTAAACATATGAATTTACATAAAATTTGTTGATTAAAAATTTTGAAATCATTTTTCAAAAATATTTTATAAATTTTTTTGAAATATAATTTCTATTTAATATCATAGGCATAATTACAAATATCATTTTTAATGTGAAATTGTTAAAAAAATACAATGATTTTAAATCTAAATTCCGAAAGAATATGATTCGAATAGAATAAAATGAATTAACAAATGTATAAATTAACTAATAAGTATTTAAATTAAAATTCAATATATAATTGAAAAATATTAATTATTTATATGAACATATAGTTTATAGTTACAATTTAGTAATTTTCTTGTATTCATTAAATAATGAATCTTTTCATAAAAAATAGAAAAACCACCCTGAGAATGTTTTTGAGTTACATACAAATAAAAATATTTTAATTCTGATTTATATAATTGTAGAAGTAATTTTATATTATTTATGAAAAGTGAAACTAAATCATGATTTTTAAAAGATGTTGTTTCTCTAAAAAAAATCATTATCCTATAAACAATTATTTTTATTATTTATCACAAATAGATAATGAAAATATATTTGTAAAATAAATATTTTAATATTTTACTCAATGTTTTTCATATGATCCATTAAAATTGTTATACAACTACTATCACATTAAATAATAATATTAACAATGTATTTCTTCTCATTAAAACATGGTATTTCATATAACACAAGCCATCAGAGAAAAAAGTGGTTGCATGTAACAAAATCTAAAATCAATATTCCATGAATATATATATATATATAATATGAAATTTATATGAAATATTAAATATATCACAATTTCCATTCTTTAATAATCTTTATATGCTTTTTCTAGTGTTTCATACAAGCAATTGAATATGATGTTCATATTTTTATATTTTAGTGTGTTAAATTACCCCACCTCAAATTAATTGTTTCCTCAATATTTAAAATTGAACTCAATAATAAAGGTGTAAAATATAAAAAATTAATCTATTAATAATTAACACTATAAAATTTGTGATTAAATATTTCGTTAATAAGAGATAAATGTAAGTAAAATAGTGAAATAGAATAACAAATATCAGGGTTTCTATAAAAGAGATAATTTGTATCCATAATGATTTATACATCGAAAAAAATTTAAATATTTATATAGATTTAATGATGTAATTGATAAAATGTAATAGATTGGTAAATGTAATTTCAATGGCCTCAAAACTATAAATCAATATTCATTTAAAATACTTTCTGATTCATCAAATATTAATGCAATAAGCTATAATTTTTTTAAAGATCAATTTCATAATTCTCATGGAATATTTTATTATCTATGAACATAAGGAATATAATTCCTTGATATCGAACTAATTCAAAAGATATAATTTATCCTTTGGGTTCCCTTCAATAAATTTTTTAATTTATCACTTCTACATAGAAATTATTAATCCAAAATAAAAATGTTATTACAGAATCACTAAAATTTACTTTTAATGGATCATAAGATCCATAAGGTTTCATCAATGGTGTGTATTTCAAGGAAGTACAACATAATTTATATATTATCTAAACATTTTTATGTTTTTCTCTTCCTATCCTCAAATTATATCATAGGTTTATGTTCCATAATATATTATTTCATAATTATAGTTAAAAAGGATTCTAATAAAACTCATTTGACAACATAAATAGTGATTCTTATCCTATTAAACTACAGATCATGCCTTCCACCATTTAAATGGCCTATAATACAAGGAATCACATCCTAACGGACTAAATATTTTAGTATTCATAGTAAATTGGATAGATATATGATTCATATATTACATTGATTTCAAAAATTAAAATAAATTTTTTAAAATTATTATTCAATAAAGAATAACCATACATATCAGTCCAAATAAACATCATGGAACCTGGGTAATAGAAATAAATTATGGTGGTATCAAAGTATTAAGAAGTTTTATGTAAAGTGGAAGATATCATGAATAAATAAAAGTAAAAAACATGATGAGGTAAAAAACTAATAACAAGTCTAATTTAATTAACTACATAACAAATAATTATTATATAATAGTATATATCTAAAAACACATGTTTTAAAATAAATAAACTAAAAAATAAATGAATATAGAGATAATTTCATAGTGAAAATATCCAATATAATAATAAATCAAAATAAATGAAATTCATAATTATTTGATTTCATGTTTCCCATGAATATGATACCCTTACAATTATGATCTATCCTCAAGAAAGCATAAATCATACTGAGTGAAAACCCATTTATATGAGTATATCCAATTAGTTCATGCCATTAGAAAGAAAATATATCCAGGGTATTTTATTTACCATTCCAAAACACGTGTACATCATTTCAAAATATCTCATAATCTATCAAATAATACCATTTATTTATGAAAAATGCAAATTATCGTTAAATATCAATATTTAATATAGGATATGGATTCCTCAATATTTACCTATTTAATCATATAATAGACAAGAAAAAAATAAGTTGTCAAAATTTTATGTGGTTTAAGAATTAAATATATCCAAGATAAATAATATTTACATTTTTGGTAGATTTAATGTCCAATGAAAAGTGAAAATTTTAATGAAAATATAATGACTAAAAAATTAAATCAAGGAAGTGAATATCAATTAATTATTAGGTAAAAAGAATCACAAACCATCTATAGGAGGAATATCGATTTTCTTAACACATTCCCATTTGATTAATAATATATGGATTTTTTTAATTATAAAAACCATTAAAATGCCTTTAAAATAATTATCCAAGAAAATAGCCTTTTTATATTTGAATAAAATTTTAAAAAATATTTTATTTTAAAAATTCATATAAAAATAGTTAAAAATTATCTTCATTAATATAGAATTTATGTTCAACGAAATGATTCTCATTTCATTTTCTAGTTTTATAAATGTTGTAAATAATAGTTCTTTCTCATGATAGAATGGTTTGAATAATTCCTTGAACAAAAAAAGAACAAGAATACTACATTGAATTTTTTCCCTAGGTATATAAAATTTCAAAAAAAAATTCTTATTAATTAATTTGGATATCATTATAGCGAATATCATTTTAATTAATTTTCATAAAACATTGTTTGTATGAAATGAGATTTCTGATCAATGAGTGAAATAATGTTGGATTATATTGAAATATTATTTCGATAATTTTTAGTAAAAAATATTGAATAATTAGAACAATTACTCGAATAGGATCATTAATTAAAAATTGATATGATAATTAAATAGTTTATTAAATATTTATCATATAATTTATATTCTTCAATAAAAAATCTTCATTCAAATGAGACTATGAAATTAACTGTATAAATGATCAAAACATTGAATTGATAATTATCTAACTAATTAAATATGTTTATCAACTATAAATTAATTGAAAATATCAATAATTAATAAAAAAATATATAAATTCATTATTCATATAATTATATAATATCAATGATACTGAAGAATCATTATAAACCATTGAAAATAAATTTAGTTATGAAAATTCTGTACCACATGGAAAAATTAAGATGAAGTCCCCTTAGAAGAAAGAATTCAAAATAAGACATAAAATATTACGAGGAGTGGTGTATTCATGGTATTTTATTTCAAATGGTAATTATATAAATCATATAAAATTAATTATGTTCATAACAATAAAATATGCCTCAATAAAAAGTAATTGAGATGAAATCCCTTACCTTAATATTTATTTTTGTTGAACAAGATTTAACCTTCTATATAGAGGTTTTAAACAATTTGTTAACTTATTAATAACCCATGTTAATATCTATTATATCATTTTGAATCCTGTTATAAAATATTATAGTCTATTCAACAATAATATTTTATTATTTTCATTTTTGGAGTATTTATTTCTTTGTTTATAATTTAGGTTTTTTTGTGAATTTTCTGTTGCTCTACCATGTTATATAGCTCTATATTCTCTAGAATATTAATAAGGAAATAATTATCATATCTTTACCTAATTTTTACATTTGAATTACTAATTAATGATCGTTACAGATAATAAAATATTTTAATATCATAGAGACAATATCCCATGTGAATGGATGAGCAACACATCAAATTTTCAATGATCATTATGGAAATGATGTATGTAATATATTAAATTTATCTAATTATATTTATATGTTAAATAACATTTTTTTAGTTATATATATATATAAATATCAACATGGTGCAGTGATGAAAATGGATTCTAATCAATTCGTGAAGGTGGTAGTCCACATGTACAGAAATGATATTAACATCTTTATGTGAGTGAAAATGAAGGAATACAAATGATATATATTGATTTTCATAATGATAACTTTATCATTAATATCATAATTATTTCATTCATATCACAAATAATCCATAATATTATCTTCATTATCTTCCATGTCAAGTGTTTGGGAATGAATAATTAAATCACTATGTGATGCATTAGTTTTCCGTACATAGGAGAGATGTTATTGTATATCTATTTAAATTAATGTTAAATACATATATATGATATAGTGTTTACATATGAATATATATTATATACAAATATATATAATATATATAATGTATATACTTTATATCTATCATTATATTTGTCCTTGAGAGTTTCAAATGAAAAAATGAAGGACATTGATTCACAAAGCAGTAGTCCACCGTATACATGAATGATGATTTCAAAAGAATTTGAAATTATTGGAGATAGTTTTAGGTTATAAAATTATTATAATAACATCCTTTTATAAGGAATATTTTTTTATTTACATCATCATGGTTTAATAAATATATAAGGAGGTGGATAAAGAGGTAAATTAAATATACATGTTCATGATCATTGCAACTTCTTCGGGTATCCTGAATAGGTTTTCCCTATTGATTTCATATGATGATATTTTGTTAAAATTAATTCTTTTAGTATGAGGGGAGGTAAATTTTGGGTTTATTTTTGTTTATATGTCTAAAAAAAATTTGTTTTTAGTTGTTAATTTCATAGGATAAGGGATGAGCATTTATAAGTGGGGTGAGTGGCACCATTTTAGTTTTTTTAAAATAGTTTATTACACCAATGTTTTTCTCATATGGAAAGGAACAAATAATTCATAATTATTGATAATATAAGGGATATGGTCTAAATTTTGGGATAAATATATAATTTGTACAAGTTATAGTTCATTCATACACCTTATACTCTGTGTTTATCCTCTATGTATGACCATTGTATATTAATAACTATATTAAATTTTAACCATATTCACTAATCAATATGATAATAATTAAATTTTAACATAAATGAAAATATGAATTAATAAAATTTAATATATAAATTTCTTTTATCCAAATTGAAGTCAAATATGTGGAACAATTTAATTTAAAATTAATCTCATAGATTTGAAGACCAAGAATTTTTTTAAAGTGAAAATGATCAAAAGAATTCAATATTTTTTTCTATAAATTATATATAAAAATTATTTCAATGAATTATATTTTATTAACAAAGTATAATTGATCTATTTTTACATTAAATAAAATTTAAAATATAATATCATTATAAATAATTGATTTAAAATTGATGTTTTCAACTAAAATCATAATTTTTTTATCAAAACATAAAACTTATTATAAATATCATAAAAATTAACCAAAATATATTTTGAGTGTTATAATTTCAAAAATTTTCTATTCATAAAAATGAATTTATGTAAGTTTAAATAATTAATTTAAAATTATTCTTGCCAAGCATTACTAAATTTATTCTCGGAAGATATAAAATATATTAGAAAATATTTATTTATCTTTTAAATTATTTTTATTATTTGTAATAAATAGATTACAGATAAATATATCTAAAATGTATATTTTAATAATTTTAATAAATCTTATTGATATCCTCTATTCAAATGGCTTAGGGATGACTATTTTATTGATTAATAATATTAATAGTATGCTGTTATTTGGTAAAACATAGTATTACATGGAAAAAAATCAATAAAGAATACTATTTTTATCTATGTAATGTCATATTAATATAGTGATATGAGAATTTAATGATGTAAAGACCTGTAATTTCCATGTAATTTTTTTAATTAAATGAGAATTTTATGAGTCCATGAAATCTGATGGTGCGCAATTCTGAGGCCTACAATGCCCAGAATTATCCGTCGAAGTTTTTGTTAATCTTAAGTTAACGCATCTAAGAAGTTTTCCTAAAACGTGGAATAAATCTTAAACGGTAACTCAGATCAGAAATCTAAGAGCACCATTACACTCAAGATGGAATATTTACCCATGGAGTGATTTATGATTAGTCATAATAGGCCTCCTGTGAGGAAACCCAATAATGAAATAATTGTAAATAAAATAATTAAATACATTATTTTATTTATCAAATGTTTATAACTCAAAAATGGTAACTCAGATTAAAAATATGAGACCACTACTGAACTCGTGAGTGTGTGCTTTCTTTAAGTAGATACTAAATTTGTCCTATGCGGGCCACCAAAGAATGTTATTTTTTGGATGCAAAAAATATATTTATGTGAAACTTATTTTAGTGTAAAAATCATAACTTCTAAATGGTAACTCAGATTGAAAACACAAGAGTAAAATTGTGTTCCATGAGGTTTTCTTCACCTAGGAAGATCCTAACCTTAACCAGGGCAAGTCGAGGATGACTGATAATAATTTTAAGATATTTTTATCAGGTACGTTTAGTAAACGCCTGAGTGGCGTTTTGTAACATTTGAACTGTTTCTCGGAATTTAAATCCATGTGCACCGTTGAATTTCTAGCACCGGTATTCTCTTAAGGATACTTTCACCTCGATGGCAGTTGGTCGAGAGTGAAAGATAGATTTTGGGTTTTTATAAAAAATTTAATAAAATAAAGTGATCTAACACTTTATTTTATTTTTTAGCTATCATGTGGAGTGATTGTTGGTTAGAACCTCCACTTGGGATTTTGAGGTGGGACCGCCACACCCTAACCTCCCATGAGAGGTTATGGTGGTGGGGGCCACCTGAGCATAAACTCGTGTGAGATGTTATGACGTGGGACCACACGATACAAAACCCACCAATTAATGGGGAGGGAGAGTAAACCTCTCTTCCCCGTCAATTAATATTATTTGTCGACGTAAAATTAATTGCTTTCATTTTAATTTTAAGTGTCAACTAAAAATTAATTGCTGTCAAATTAATTTTAATTGTCAATGAGAAATTGAATGCTTCCAGTTAATTTTATGTGTCAACATAAAATTAAATCCAATATTTTGTTTTGATGTAGGCTAAGTGGGGGAAGCCTATTGTAATATTCCCAATAAATAAGCCAACACACCTATTAAATTGCACCAACACTTTTTAATTTTCTTGACCCCATTTTTAAAATAAGTAACTGCATCGTTGAAATTTAATAAGGTTCCTAATAAATGAATCGTCAGAAATTCCATGATAGTTACATACCTCTACACCTTATATATATATATATATATATATATATATATATATATATTGGGTTCTTGGAAGGAGGTTTTGGGACGGCTTCACCATGCGAGAAAATGCTAGAAAAATGACGTGACGACCAAAACTTGGAGGATTACTCCTTCTCCAACGGAGAATGAAGAACGTTGACATTCATCGACTTCTTCCTCGAACACCTACTGAAGTGGAGTTCCTTTAATGAGCTGACACAACTCGGGTTTAGAAGTGCTTGGAAGATGTGACAAATGACGATCCTTTATGTCTTCTTTCGCAACTCCGTCAACGAACGACGTCCGCCTTTTTGCACCAACGTCAACCAACTACGAGCAAGGTAGGGGATTTATTGCATTAAATTATTATAACCTCTTCTTATATTATTCATCGGATAAAAAGAGATTTTTTTGGACGTTTTATTGATCATTGAATTTTCATGATTAATCAAATGATACCTCCCTAATCGCAGAAAGTGTAGGCCAACCTAACATGGCATGACACCCTCTGTCGGTTGCCTTCCTTGTGGTGATGTTCTACGGAAAGGCGATGAAGCAACGACGATGAAGATGGAGAACAAAGTTCGCACAACCCGTGGACTACGTGAATCACGCTACCCATGCGATGCATCGGTGCTTCCGACCAATGACCACCGTGCCCGGCGCTGGCCTGCCCACGCACCGCCACACCCTATGCATGCCTGCCCATGTGCCCCGCGCACTGCCTGTCCCTACCGACCCATTACATACATTGGCCATGGATTTGGCACCAGATGCATGTTTGATAAACCTTCATCCGTGCTGGTAATCTCGATAATATACGGTTCATTGAGTATACCCCACTAGAATTCGGGGTACAGTGGACTAACAGACCGAGCGTCCGATTGACGCACCGTCTCTTGCATTGAGACCCCTATGACATGTTAGTCTATTGAGATACTTCTATGTGGGATTTAGTGACACTTGGTGTATCAAATTGTAGCTTGTGGAGCGGACCCTCTTGATGACGAGCGTGCAGATTGCGGTGACCTAGTAGCTGGATGAGACTTGGTGACTGTTGACCGATCGAATCAGAGTGATTCGGATGGCCCAGTGGGGAGCGATTGGTTGTAGCAGCAGACTCCTAACAGAGGAGTGCTTGGTTGTAGCAGCAGACACATGGTGGGGACCGCCTCTGTGTGAGCGCGACAGAAAAACAGTTGTCAATAGGTGGAGTACTTCAGCAGTCCAAGGTTAATGGGAAATGATTGGTTGTAGCGGCATGCCCACTGTACTCAACAAAGGAAGAGTTTTCCAGCAGCCATGGTTTCGACATCGCGATTAAAAATCCAGGTTGAGATATTTCATTGAAATTTCTGTTCACTCATGATTGAATTGTGTTAATAGATAACTTAGGTATATGTATGGGTATATACCTAAGTAATGGATATCCATTGATTTCATAATTTGTGGTTTATCCTTGTTGGGTTTTGTGATACCTTGAGGGTATCGAGGTCCCTACTGAGTATCGTTATACTCACCCCTGCATGGGATATGCTCGCTCCTCGTTGTGTAGGTTGCAGACGATGGACATCGCTGATGGAGCTTCAAAGTAGCAGGACTAGACGGTACCCAGAGGTGTACAACTCGGTGTGACAGTACATGGAGGAGACAGATATACGAGAGTGCTTAGGTGGCCATCAGTACCTACCCTTTAGGCAGGAACCCCAGAGGATGACCCAGTATCTAGTTTAATTTTCTTCAGTTGTGCTTGCTTTCAGTTGTACTTGTACCTTCCTGTTGGGATTGTATTTCTGTCCCCTTTTACCTTCTTGCACACACTTTGTATACAATTTTTACATTGTGTTTTGATTCCAATTATTTACTCTGATGTGTTTGTTTTTCAGTTATAAAGGCAATTCCTTACCAATTTAAGGATATACGCCTTTGGTACTAGTCCCTTTCCCCTGGCCGATGGAATGCGGGCTTGGGGTAGTCACGATACGAGACATGGGGGACCGGTTGTAACAAATTGGTATCAGAGGAGTTGGTCCTACTTAAGAACATACAACTCTAATCTTTCTGTTCTGTGAAGCAATATTGTTTAGAGTATCGAGTGTGGTTTTCAGTTTAGGGATTCCATTGTTGGTTCAGCGGCCAACATATCCATACACCAGGACCCTGACTACTGATCTCCGACTTAGTGTATGAAAACACTGATTGACTATGTGTTTTCAAACGTTTTATTTAAGTCATCTCAACAAGGTCAGGTCACCAGGTATAATCTTTTGACTGTGTCGCATCTTTTCAAGATTCCTCCACGCATACAGTATGTTAGAGTTACGAAAGAGTACATGATGACAGCCCACCGAGCGAAGAGGCTCCGGTGTAGGTCCCTGTTACTATCTTGGAACCTTCTGGTGGTGTACCAGCACCACCACCACTCGTTGTGCAGAAGATGCCACCTGCCGCACTGGCGGATAGTGCACACCGACTGAGCATGTTGCATGAGTTCCAGTGCCAGTGGCCTCCGAGGATATGAGTTGAGATAAATCCCCAGGAAACAGAAGATGGTCTAGAGGTGATTGATAGAGCTCTCCGCCTAGTTAAGACACTCTTCGAGCGGATAGTTATCTTAGCTACTAGTGTTTTTTAGTGAGTGACCATGATGTTGGTCCACATTGTGATGAGGCTTCGGTATGTGGATTTTTTCCCGATATTGTACCTTCAGTTAGTGTGTCAGCTATATCAATGCTTGTTGGTCAGCAGTTACAACCATCAGTAACGGTAGAAAACACATGATGTCTTATTTCCTTACACGTGTTTCAGCATTAGCTACCTCTCAGGTTCATGGCCGAGCCCGACTCACAGGCGGCTGAGTAGTGGCCTGAGGAGGCTGTTGACAGTTCTCTAGACCTTGTACAGCTTCGTCAGGACGTCATGTTGGTAATTTAATATTCATCGAGGCGTATTGATAATTCATGTTACTCTATGAATACGAAATGATCAGTGATATGGGGCTCAGACTACCGAGTGAGGTGTGTTTTAGGTCATCCGAGCCAGCACCTTATCTCAAGATTCTAGATAAAACCTTTTCGGTTGAATCTTCTTTTGCTGAGTAGATACAACCATTGGATGTTAGTAGTGGGAAATCATGAAAATTGCGCCAGTCTCAGAGACTTGAGCGTGTAAAATGTTTCGAGAAGAAGAAGTTTTAAGGACATATGAATCTATTGGGCAGTAGACGTGGAAGTAAAGAAGCATGAGGTGGTGTAAATTTTGACATGTTACAACCTCCCGCCTTTGTAGTCCCCACCAGGCCCAGGGATCTGGAGGGTAGGGGAAGAGAGTAGCTACATGTGGTCATAGCGTGTGACCAAAGTGCTCTAGGAATGATTTGAGGTATGGTATGTGTCTACTAGTATCTGCTGAATCAGTAGGCATATGTACCTATCATTTCATTCTTCCACTAATCTTGTCCCAGACCTAGAGTTTCCGATTAAACAGCTGAATTGACCCTCACGTCTGGAGATAACTTTGGGAGGAGACTCCATAATCACACTGACACCGAAGATGTAATCTGACCCTTGATGTTAGTGTTTCGGTTGGAACCCCTTGGTGGCAGCGTCGAGTCCTTATGACGTTTGTTTGGGTATGGACTAAGAAACCACAGTTCATACACATATTGACTGTATTATGCAAAGAGGTTGTGGTTTATATACAATTTTGGGATGAAATTTTCATTAGTCGATGAAAAAGGAAACCCAGACAGCACAGGTTAAACTCATGAATAGGAGGTGCAGCCGATCACTGTTGAGTCAGCTTGACTTACCCACGTGGCAGTAGGTGTATTGAGTTTTCAGTTCCAAACATGAGTGACAGAACATGGGGACATCTTTTCAAAAGACGTTTCCAAGATTACTCCCCCAAAGAGGGTGGGACGTCTGATTTGGAATGATACTATAGGAGGATATTACTAGACTTCTCTAGAGTTGTAGCACCACTATGAGCCTTGATAAAGAAGGGGAAACGCTTCGTTTGGTCATAGAGATTCTAGCAGAGCTTTCAGGAGCTGAGGAAGAGGCTGACCCGTGCCCCATAATTAGGATTCCAAAGGAAGGCGTAAGTTATGTATTTTACTACGATACCTTAGGGACCGGATTTGGGTGTGTCCTGACGCAAGAGCGAGCAATGATCGCGTTTGGTTCTTGGCAGCTGAGACAACACAGGAATAAATATGTTACCCATGGCCTGGAGTTAGCATCAGTGGTCATCACCTTGAAGATGTGGTGACACTATCTGATGGGTGAATGTTTTATCGGGTACTTAGATCATTAGAGTCTCAGGTGTATCTTCTCTTAGAAGGACCTGAATCTGAGACAATGACGATGGCTTGAGTTCCTCCGGTACTATGACATCGAGATAGTCTATACTCTTTGGAAGGGGAATGTTGTTGTAGATGCACTCACTAGGAGGTCTTGTATACAGGTGGTAGGAGAGGTGATAGAGTAGCCGTCTGCTTTACTGTTATCCTTTATGGATAGAGATGAAGCAGCATTCCACCATTCTATTACGGTCACTCCCCCACTTATTCAACGAGTTAGGGAGGCCCGTCTTGGGGACACTAACTATGAGACATGATGTGATCAGATATCCCTAGGTCAGGAACCTAATGGACTTTCTGAAGATGGGGAGCACACCATTATCTTCATATGATGTACCATGGTACTAGTAGCACTTCAGGAGGAAGTTTTGATGTTATTCCCCACATCCCCCTTAGTAGTACATCTAGGTGTGGCGATGATGTGCCAAGACCTTCAACGACAGCACTGGTGGCCAGGTATGAAGAAGGCGATAGCAGATTTTGTCTCTAGATTCCTCACATTTCAGCAAGTTAAAGAATAGAATCAGGTACCAGTAGGCTTGGTTATACCTTTAGAGGTCCCAAAGTGGAATAGGGATGAGATATCCATGGACTTCATGATGGGTCTTCCACGTACGTCTAGAGTACATGACTCTATTTGGGTGATCGTAGACCGACTCACCATGTCGGACCACTTCATATGGACCAGAGATGGTAAGAGCAACCATGGATATGGTGAAGGTCATCCAGGAGTGGATGAAGACTGTACAGAGCATCCCGAAGTCATATGCTAATAAAAGATGGAGACCTCTGGTGTTTGAGGATGGCGACCACGTCTTTCTAGGGGTCTCTCCACGATGAGGTCTATAGATAATTGGTAGAGGGGTGATGTTATTTCTGAGGATCATTGGACCTTTTTAGGTCCTCAACAGAGTTGGTGAGGTGGCATACTACTTATCTCCTCTGCCTCAGTGGCACTGGGTGCACGACGTCTTCCCCTTATCCTAGATGAAGAGATACGTGCACGACCCATCCCACATCATCGACCATGACGAGCTAGACGTTGACTATGGAGCAACATTAATGGAGGTTTCAGTAGAGATTGAGAATTGATAGGAGAGGCTCTTTCATGGATGGTTGATACATCTGGTGCATGTTCGCTGGCAGCACGGTAACCTCCATGAGACCACATGGGGAGAGAGATGCTCAGATACATGCTCAGTACCCCCATCTGATCCTATAGTTGTGAGATGTGGCTTACGGGGATGTAGAGAACTGAGGTGGGGAGAATGTAAAGACCTGTAATTTCCATGTATTTTTTTAATTTAATGAGAATTTTATGAGTCCGTGAAATTGTACGACAAACCACTATGAGGCCCGGAGTGGCTGGAATGATCCGTCGAAGTTTTTGTTAAGATTATTTTAATGCATGTAAGTACTTTTTCTGAAAATATAGAATAACTCATAAAGGGTATCTCAGATCAGAAATATGAGGTCACCTTTTCGCTCAGAATGACGAATTTACCCTTGGCGCGACTTAAGATTAGTCGGTGCGGGCCTCCTGTGGGGAAACCCAATAATGGAACAATCATAAATAAAATTTTTATATAAATTATTTTATTTTTTATGTATCCACATAAAATTAAATCCTATCTTTTGTTTTGATGCCTGATATGTTGGAGAAGCCACTTGGAATCCTCCCGATAATGAAGCCGATGCACCTTTTAAATTGCGCCAACACTTTTTAATTCATGTGACCCCATTTTTAAATTAAGTAACATAATCATTGGAATTTAGGTAGGTTTCTAATAAATGAACCATTATGAATTGATTGATGGTTACATACCTCTCTCCCTCTTCTATATATAGGGAGCTTTGGAGGATGTTTTGGGACAACTTCACTATGAGACGAAATGCTGGCAACGTGACGTGACACCCAACACAGAGATGATTACACCTTCTCCAATAATGAACGAAGAACGTCGACATTCTTCTTCTTCTTTCTTGGACACCTACCAAAGTGGGGCATCATCAACGAGCTGATGCAACTCGGGTTTGGAATTTGCATGGCAGACACGATGAACGATGATCCTCAACATCTTCTTCCATGACTCCGTCAACGAAGAACGTCCGCATTTTTGCACCAATGTCAACCAAATACGAGAAAGGTAGGGGGTTTATTTCTTGATATTATTATAAAATATTCTTGTATTCTTCATCGGATAAAAATATATTTTGGAGGAAGTTTTATTGATCATCTACTTTTCTTGATGATTCATATGATACCTCCCTTGACGCGGAGGGTGTGGGCCAACCTAACATGGCCTGACACCCTCTATCGGTTTTCTTCCTTGTGGTGACGTTCTATGGAAAGGTGATGAATCAAATGCGAGGAAGATGACGAAAGAAGGCCATGGTACCCATGACCTTCGCGAATCTCGCCGCACACGAGGCGCACTAGTGCTTCCGGCCGAAAATTATTGTGCCCCGCGCCAGCCTGCCCGCGCGCCGCTGCTCCCCATGCTGCCCTGCCCTCATGCCCCGCACGCTACCCCGCCCCGCCGGCGCCCTGCTCGGTGGCCCCTCGCCCTACCGTGCCATGTCACGCCCTTCTCAGCGTCCCTACGTCCTACCGGTGGCCAGCCCGGTGCCCCCGCACTCTGCCGGTATCCCACAAGGAGCCGCCGCACCCTATCGGCTGCCTGACCGGTATGCGGCCTGCCTACTGGGCCCCTACTGCGCCCTTACTGGCGCCCCCATGGCATGCCTCGCCCTACCCGGTGCTCCAGCGGCCTGTCCATCATCCTGCCGGACTACCCACACCCCTCACAGCACTGGATGAACCGGCCTCGACCTTGGGTCCAAGTCGCTTGTGTGGCGGCATCCGGGCCGAACCGACCTCGCAGTCTGTCGGGTCGGGCACAATGGAAGGGTCCAGACATAGCGGGCCGACCCATACAACAGGCTGGGTCAGACACATCGAGTCTGTCCAGGTAGAACCAGACCGGGTCGGCCCAGAATGGGTTGGGTCGAGTCGGTCTGATCGGGTGAGACCGGACTTGGGCCCACTACCGACCCTTTACTTACTTTGGCTATAACATTGGTACCAGAAGTCTGTTTGACGAACCGTCAGCAGCGTTAGTATTATCGGTGATAAACGATCCATTGAGTATACCCCACTAGTGTTTGGGGGTATATTTGAGTTATGATCAGGTTGGATCGTACATGAATCCAACCGGGGCCCTGAGACTAAAAGGATAATAACTAATAGACCAGACATTCGATTGATGTGCCATTTGTTGTGTTGAGACCCATCAATAAAGAGAACATTTAAGTAACATAAGAGGTGTGGAATGACCCATAAAACCCCAATACCACATGAGTCTAAATAATTTTGAATAAAGTGAAATTTTGTAGATTAGATTAATATATTAATTAAAAATAAAAATATTAATAAATTCATGCTATGGTAATTAAAATTTACTCCAGAAAAAATAGTAACAATGGTAAATAAAATGTAACATATTTAAAAGAGAATAATTTAAGATGAAAACCCTTACCGATTTAATTTTTTAGTGAAACCCCAAGTGAGAAAGAAATATTAATTGATACAATTTTATGATGAAATATAATAAAATCATTTTTTTGAAAAAAAATATAGTTGAATTATTGAAACCATTACAAGGAAATAATTTTTTGTAATAAGAAACATATATCAATGGGTAAAAATTGGGACAATAAACCGTTAACCATTACAGCTAATGAAACATTCTTATTAATATACAATATATTAGAGGGAGATATTGGAATTTATGTTAAAAGGAAATTATTTAATATAATTCATGTTAATAAACACCTAATTGGTATTATAATCAATATCTTAAATAATTTATTTCCATAAAATAAAATGTGTCTTAAAGAAGGAAATTTTGATTATTAACACTTATGATAATAACAATCTTTGAATCAAAAGTGATTTGAATCATAAAAATAATTTTGTTGTATAAATATTAGGAATTAAATTTTATATTATTTTTAATTTTATTATTGGATAGTATATACCCCATAGGGATATTACATTGGTGAAAAACAATAAAATATGTATCAATGAAGATAAATTTAGATGAATCAATTACATGTGTTCGAAATCAATCTTCCCTAGAAATAGTATTCATAAATAATTAAATTAGTATCATTAGATATATACCCATGAAAATTGTTTTTCTATATTTAAAATTGACAGGTCCTTCAACTATCATCAATAATTTATTTATTATATTATTTTTTTACTTATATAATTTACAAACAACTCTTTTATTATTTTCTCTATAACTAATTCTGTATCTTAAACAATGAGGAAATAATTTTAAAATATTTTCATAATATTAATAGATTTAATGGTGTTATGGAAATATTTATAATATATTAAATAATTTTTATAGACAATAATGTTTGGTGGTGATGTAAATTATACTCATTTCATGTTATAGTGATCGTTCGTATATACATCTGATTAATGTTTCCATTTCTACATTTTTTATATTGAATGAAGGTAAATTATAAATTGATATTTTTGATTGGGTTATATTATAGATATTATGTTTATCCATTCATTTTATCATTTCGATCATCCATGGTAGTTGGTGATTAAAAATGATAGACATCTCTTTATGGTAGATGTAGTCTGAAAAACACACTAATGATGATTTTTTCATAGTGGTTGGAGAGAAATTGATAATGGGTATTGAAAAACATTAATAACATCATACGGTAATTGTGATACTAATATAATTATTTTTTTAATATAATATATTTTTACCAATAATATTATAGATGAAAAATCATGAAAAAAATCTATTTTTAGAGACTTCATCTTTATAATGCCCCAGCCATAAACCTTACTTAATCTTGAGTTATTACAAGATTACACCTTGATGATCTTTTCAGGTTTAGATTTTTAGAGAATTAGAACATAAAACTTGAATTACATTCCACATTTAAACAAAGTGGTTACATAAAAGATAGTATTCATTTTTTCCCATCAATGGAAACATATTTAAAATAAAACATGGATTCTTTCTTGACACTTCGTTGAAACTATAATCATATCATGTACCTTTCCCTTGACCTGTGAAAAACATTTCAAAAACTTGGGATGAGCATAAAAAGTTGAGTAAGGGATATAAAAATATGGAAAGGAAACATGGGTACATATACACATAAGAATGAAATCATACTTTACCCATAAAACATAAGCACTTTAACATACCTCATAAAATCAAGAATAAATCATAGAAATCATAAGACATAAATGTAACTTGAGGCATTCATAACATTCTTACGTAGGGAGTAACCCTCTTGATTACGTTTGGAATACCCATCACAGTATATTCCCTAAATCTCTTCAGAGAAACCTTAACTTTTCAATCCTTCATGTTACCCAATGCATTGGAGAGGTATATCGGGCTCACCCACCCTTAGTTTATCACGGAACCACCCATCTCCATAATAATGCCCAAGAACCATAACATAATCGTATCAAATAAAACATGCATAATGGAAACATAACATTTCAACATTTCAATCACAAGATATCAATACAACACATTGATATAATAAAAAAATTATGATAACCATTTTAAATACCCCAAAAAAAGTGAAACATGGTATTTATTTTTCTTTTAAAAAGAATGTATGGCTTGTAGAGGAAGCCAAAAATAAAATAATGGTCACTGCGGCGGAGAAGTCGTTGTCGCTGCATACGTACGACAAAAACACTCCCTTTTTTCGTTTAGTAAAATGCTTCGTAAAAAATATTCCTTTTGGATAAACGTAAAAGTCAAATGGTTTTATACACTGTATAAAAGAAGGTTGTGTATCAAATAAAATATGCCTCAATGAAACGAGATTGAGACGAAGTCCCATACCTTGGGTCCGACTTGGCTCGATCGTTCTGTAACCTCCTTAATAATAAAATTGATTTAATTTATACTTTCTTAAGAACGTTTCTCAAGTTCATTATTTCATTTATATCACTTATTACCATGTCATGAACACTATGTAATTATTTATGTTATTAACGGTCGTTTTAACGATCATTGGTACTTGAGTCAAAATATGCTCTTTATAATTACAATTTGTTCATGTATCCATTATATCTAGAGTTATATTCATGATTTAGATATCATATATATCATATATATCCATTATATACATGCATTTACAATATTACATAACGTTTAGAGGTAAGAAATGAAATGCATCGTTCATGGAGAGGGTAAGCCGTACGTACGCATAAACGCTGCTTTCATTTCAATTTCGTAATTTATGGAATGAAATCATAATGATATAATGGTGTATTATAATCCCAGTATAATATCATATATAAAATCATTAATGACATCCTTTATACATCCCACATATGGCATTAACAAATCAAATCACTTTGAGGGGGCGGTAGTCCGCACTTCCTTAAATGAAGATATCGCGTTTACCCAAAATGGAAACCATAAAGGTATGCCCAAAATGAAAAAATAAATAAGCTTAAAGAAAAAATAAACATATTATATATCATATATAAATATAGTTTCATCTTAATGGCCACCTTTGAAGGTGTTAAAATAATGTTGAACAATCATCGTTTCGGGAGGCAGAAATTCTCCATCCACAGAAACAGTATGATCTTTAACCATTTGATGTATGTGTGTGTAAGTGTAGCTCGAATAATTCATATAAAAACATCCTATTATATTGAATATACTGTATTTTTTACAAAAGAAAAGAATAAATAAGAGTTTAGGTGGTTGGTGAAGCAAAATAAAACAAAAGGACTCAAAATAAGACATTACCTTAAAATCGGGTAACTCCCTTTGGTTTGAGCTCAAAGGATTACTTGGGAAGACTTCTGCCCAAATTGAGGCTTCAAGGAGTAAGAGAGGGATGTGGAGAGACAAAGTGGGTAGGGGTTGGCCGAGCCAAAGGCTTTGGAAGTGTGGGTAAGGAGTTATAGGTGGGGGCCTTTTATAAGAGGAGAGGAGGGGCACTCTTGGAAAGTAAAGATATGTTACTTTATTTGAAAATGATTTTCGGTTTCAAAAGGTCCCACATTGATATAATTAGAGGGTATGGTGATAAGGGTTCTAAATCCACCCATCCAATTGGTTTTGGACATTTGTAGGTAATAGATTTTACATTATCTTTTCATTTTATTTAAATCTTTTATTAATGAGGTAATCGATGCATCATCATGATGTCATAAATAATTTATGTTATTTAATGTCTAAAATTATAAAAAAAATATCATGATGTTGGAAATATTTTTATATTTCGAATTATTATTTATAGTCAAAAATCTGACTTGTATAACCCCATTTAAAAATTGTTTTAGTAAAACATCTCATGTTTGTGTCATTTTTACTTTAACATTAAATAAAAAGTTATTTACGTCATTCCACAACCAATGTGGCTCCATGGGGTCCCCAAGTTGACCCATGTATTTTCTTGGTCTCCCATGACACATCCAATGAGAGTAGGACATTTTTCAAGCTCATCTCATATTATTAAAACATTATTTTTACCTTAAACTACACTAATTACCTTTAATCGCGATTGAAAACATAAAAGTTACTATTCACCAATAAATTATTTTAATTTAATTGAACCACATTTTACTTCTAAATGACAACCATGTATGTCAGATTTTTGAAATTCAAAACACAGAGGTGGTAAAATTTCATTTAAATCAAAAATCAGTTTTATAAGTACCACTTAGTGGTTTCACTATTCATAAAAAATTAAAGTTTTTCAGAAAAATACCAAAACTTCACCCCATGCTATATTTGATATTCTGAATTCAATTTTTTTTTCTATTTTACAAAATTCAAAACATATAAGTTTCATTAATTAATTTAATAATTAATTCCCACTGTCAGAGCAAATAGCGTGTTTTTATGAAACAATAAATATCAAAAGATTGACACTTGTTTGAGTCCAATTTCAAAGTGAAATTAATTCCAATGACCAATATTGGATTAAATGGTAAAAATATATTCTAATTTCACTTTAAAACCAATTCAAAATATAATCTAATCATATAAATAAATTAGATTAAAAAGCAGTTTTGATGTAAAATGCAGTATTTTTCACTATTCATTAAAAAATGAACATTGTCAGAAAAATACCAAAAATTCCCAAAAAGTAAATTGTGATGTCACAATCATAAAGATTAAGTTTATTTTGACAAACATAGATTATAAAATTATCCAAAGATAGATTTAAAAATAATTTTCCATCAAAAGGCAGTAAAACAATCTTTTAAAAATATTACTGTATTCTATGCTTATGATTGGATTTATATTCATTTTAAGCCTCTAAAACACTATCTAATTCATTAATAGATAGGTAAAAATATCTATTATTAATTAAATACTTGGGATGTTACATCCTTCTCCCCTTTAGAATATTGTGTCCCCGCAATTTATTTACTTATCAAATAAATGGGGGTACTTATCCCTCATTGCATTTTCAGATTCCCATGTTGCCTCTTCCATCATGTGGTTTTTACACAAATCCTTTACCTGATTAATCACCTAATTCTATAACACTTTCTCCCTGTGGTCAAGAATCTGGACTAGTTGTTCCTCATAACATAGGTTCTCTTCCATCTGAACTACCTATGGACTCAAAACATGAGATGGATCTGGCATATACTTTCTCAACATCGAAACGTGAAAAACATTGTGTACATGAGATAAAATCGAAGGTAAAGCCACCCGGTATTCAACTGATCCAAATCTCTCCATAATTTCATATGGTCCAATGATCCTTGGACTAAGCTTTCCTTTCTTACCAAATCGCATCACACTTTTCCATGGTGAGACTTTGAGAAAAACATGATCATCTACCTCAAAAGATAGATCCTTCCTCCTGTTGTCTGCATAACTCTTCTGCCTTCTCTGAGCTGTTCTCATGTGTTTCTGAATCAACAGAACTTTTTCTGCCATCTCTTCTACCAATTATGGTCCCATCAGCTACCTTTCACCCACTTCATCCCAAAATACTGGAGTTCGACACTGCATCCCATATAATGCGTCAAATGGTGCGATATGTATACTAGAATGAAAACTGTTATTATAAGAAAACTCAACCAAAGAAAGATGTTGGTCCCAACTTCCCTGATAATCTATAGAGAAAGAACATAGCATATCCTCCAATTTCTGAATTGTTCGTTCTGAATGCCCATCTGATTGAGGATGAAAATCTATACTAAAATTTAATTCAGTACCCAACGACTTCTGAAGGCCTTTCCTTAAGTTAGAAGTGAACCTGGGATCACGGTCAGATACAATGGAGAGAGGAACTCCATGTAACCTGGATATCTCTTTAATATACAAACGGGAAAGTTGATCTAGGGAAAAAGTATCTCGTATAGCAAGGAAATGAGCAGATTTAATAAAGCGATCAACAATAAACCAGATTGCATTATTACCTCGAGATGTCTTCGGTAATCCCACAACAAAGTCCATGGATATATTCTCCCATTTCCAATATGGCACTGGTAAAGGCTGAAGCATCCCTTTCGGTAACTTCCACCCTGCTTTAACCTATTGACAAGTCAAACCCTTAACAGTAAAATCAGCAATATCTTTTTTCATTCCATCCCACCAGTAATACTCCCGCTGATCTCTATACATCTTAGTACTGCTAGGATGAACTGAAAATGGAGAACTATAATCATCACATAACAACTCTCTCTTCAACTGTGAATCACAAGGCACACACAATCTCTTCCCAAATCTCAAAACATAATCATTATCAATATTGAATTCAGGCAACTTACCTTTCTGAACAAGCTCTACCTTTTTATGTAACTCATTTTCTTGCTTCTATGCTTTCTTTATTCTGTCTGATAGAGAAGATTTCACTGATACCTAAAACAAAACAGAAGAACATCCTGCACCAACAACTTCTATGCCAATGTTCATCAAATCGTTAACCAAAGGATCACGTTCCAAACACAACATTGCTAATGAAGCATTACTCTTTCGACTCAAAACAGCATCCACTTTATTTTCTTTTCCCAGATGGTAAAGAATTGTACAATCATCATCCTTGATTAATTCAAGCCATCTCCTCTCTCTCATGTTCAATTATTTCTGAGTGAATATATACTTTAAACTATTGTGATCACTATATATTTCACACTTTACTCCATACAAATTATGCCTCCAAATTTTTAATGCAAAAACAACAGCAGCTAATTCCAAATCATGTGTAGTGTAATTTACCTCATGTGTTTTCAACTGATGTGAAGCATATGCAATTACCTGATCATTCTGCATAAGGAAACAACCAAGTGCTTTCAATGAAGCATCACTGTAGATAACAAACTCACCATTCCTGGAAGGAAGTGCCAAAACTGGAGCATTCACCAATCTTTTTTTCAACTCCTGGAAACAATCATCACATTCTTTTGTCCAGATGAACTTAACTCCCTTCCGAGTAAGCTTAGTCATTGGACTAGATAACCGTGAAAAATTTTCAACAAACCTTCGGTAGTAACCTGCCAAACCAAGAAAACTACGGATCTCGGTTACATTTGTGGGTCTTGTCCATTCATCAACAACTTATTTTTAGCAGGATAAATAGTTATGCCATCCTTTGAAACAATTTGACCCAGGAAAGAAATTTTTTGTATCCAAAACTCAAACTTTCTGAATTTCCCATATAGTTTCTTTTCTTTTAAGGTTTGAAAAATAACCGTTAAATGTCTTTCATGATCCTCTTTACTTTTATAAAACACCAAAATATCATCAATAAAAACATCCAACATTTTTCAACTTAGTCAACTGATCCATCACTGCAAAAAACTGTTTAGTTATGATTCTGACCATCTCAGGATACTGATTTGAAAAGTCATTTCCCTATGTATGCCTTCCCCGAAAAGCTGCTCTGTTTCCTCTATGGAAAACCATTCTTATCACATAAATACCTTAGGTGAAGCAACATGGTAATATTTAAATGCTATATCATTTCAATCATACCATAAATTAACTTATAATTTTACACTTTCCTAACTCCTAAAGTTGTCTAAACCGACCATTGATACCAACTATAAGGCCCCAGCCTTAAACCTTACTTAATCTTGAGTTATTACAAGATTACACCTTGAGGATCTTTTCAGGTTTAGAGTTTTAGATAATTTGAACATAAAACATTCATTACATTCCACATTTAAACAAAGTGGTAACATAAAAGATAGTATTCATTTTTCCCATCAATGGAAACATATTTAAAATAAAACATGGATTCTTTCTTGACACTTCCTTGACACTATCATCATATCATGTACCATTCCCTTGACCTGTGAAAAACATTTCAATAACTTGGGATGAGCATAAAAATATCAGTAAGGGATATAAAAATATGGAAAGGAAATATGGGTACATATACACATAAGAATGAAATCATACTTTACCCATAAAACATAAGCACATTAACATACCTCATCAAATCATGAATAAATCATAGAAATCATAATACATAAAGGTAACTTGAGGAATTCATAACATTCTTACGTAGGCAGTAACCCTCTTGGTTACGTTTGGAATACCCATCACAATATATTACCTAAATCTCTTTGGAGAAACCTTAATGTTTCACTCCTTCGCGTTACCCAATGCATTGGGGAGATATATCGGGCTCACCTGCCCTTAGTTTATCACGGAACCACCCATCTTCATAATAATTCCCAAGAACCATAACATAATTGTATCACATAAAACATGCATAAAGGAAACATATCATTTCCACATTTCAATTACAAGATATCAATATAACACATTGATATAATAAAAACATTATGAAAACCATTTTCAATACCAAAAAAAAGTAAAACATGTTATTTATTTTTCTTTTAAAAAGAAGGTATGGCTTGTAGAGAAAGCCGAAACTCAAATAATGGTCACAGTGGCGGAGAAGTTTTTGTCGCCGCATACATACGACAAAAACATCCCCTTTTGTCGTTTAGTACAACGCTTTGTAAAAAATATTCCTTTTGGATACACGTAAAAATCAAAGGGATTTATACACCGTATAAAAAAAGGTTGTGTATAAAATAAAATATTCCTCAATGAATGGAGATTGAGACGAAGTCCCATACCTTGGGTCCGACTTGACTCGATCGTTCTTTAACCTCCTGAATAATAAAATTGAGTTAATTTCTAATTTTTTAAGAACCTTTTTCAAGTCCATTATTCCTTTTATATCACTTATTACCATGTCACGAACACTATGTAATTATTTAAGTTATTAACGGTCGTTTTAACGATCATTGGTACTTGAGTCAAAATATGCTCTTTATAATTACAAGTTGTTCATGTATCCATTATATCCAGAGTTATAATCAGTATGTAGATATCATATATATCATATATATCTATTATATACATGAATTTATAATATTACATAACGTTTAGAGGTAAGAAATGAAATGCACCGTTCATGGAGACGGTAAGCCGTACGTACGCATGGGCGCTGCTTTCATTTATATTTCGTATTTTATGGAATGTAATCATAATGATATAATGTTATATTATAATCCCAGTATAATATCATATATAAAATCATTAATTACATCCTTTATACATCCCACATATGGAATTAACGAATCAAATCACTTTGAGGGGGCGGTGGTCCGCACTTCCTTAAATGAAGATATCACGTTTACCCATAATGGAAACCATAAAGGTATGCCCAAAATGAAAAAATACAGAAGCATAAGGAAAACATAAACATATTATATATCATATATAAATATAGTGTCATCTTAATGGCCACCTTTGAAGGTGTTAAAATAATGTTGAACAATCATCGTTTCGGGAGGCAGAAATTCGCCATCCACGGAAACAGTATGTTCTTTAGCAATTAGATGTAGGTGTGTGTAAGTGTAGCTCGAATACTTCTTATAAAAACATCCTAGTATATTTTATATACTGTATTTGTTACAAAAGAAAATAATAAAAAGAGTTTAGGGGTTTGGAGAAGCAAAATAAAACAAAAGGACTCAAAAGAAGACATTACCTTAAAATCGGGTAACTCCATTTGTTTTGAGCTCAAAGGCTTCCTTGGGAAGACTTCTGCCCAATGTGTGGCTTCAAGGAGTAAGATAGGGATGTGTAGAGAAATAATGGGCAGGGTTTTGCCGAGCCAAAGGCTTTGGAAGTGTGGGTAAAGAGGTAGAGGTGGGGACCTTTTATAAGAGGAGAGGAGGGGCACTCATGGAAAGTAATGAAATGTTACTTTATTTGAAAATGATTTTCAGATTCAAAAGGTCCCACATTGATATAATTCTAGGTAAAGGTTATAAGTGTTCGAAATCCACCCATCCAATAGGTTTTGGACATTTTTAGCTCATAGATTTTATATTATCTTTTCGTTTTATTTAAATACTTTATTAATACGGTAATCGCTGCATCATCATGATGTCATACATAATTTAATTTATTTAATGTCTAAAAATTATAAAAAAACTATCATGATGTAGGAAATCATTTTATCTTTTTAATTATTATTTATAGACAAAAATATGACTTGTATAAACCCATTTAAAATTTGTTTTAGTAAAACATCTCATGTTTGAGTCATTTTTACTTTAACATTAAATAAAAAGTTATTTATGTAATTTCCCAACCAAAGTGGCTCCATGGGGTCCCCAAGTTGACCCATGGATTGTATTGGTCGGCCATGAAACATCCAATGAGATTAGGACATGTTTCAAGTTCATATCATATTATTAAGACATTATTTTTACCTTAACTACACTAATTACCTCTAATCGCGATTAAAAACATAAAAGTTACTTTTCACCAAAAAATTATTTTAATCTCACTGAACCACATTTTACTTCTTAATGACAACCATGTATGTCGGATTTTTGAAATTCAAAACACAGAGGTGGTAAATTTTCTTTTAAACGAAAAATCAGTTTTTTAAGTACCACTTTGTGGTTTCACTATTCATCAAAAATTGAAGTTTTTCAAAAAAATACCAAAACATCACCCCAAGATATATTTGATATTCTGAATTCAAAAATGTTGTCCATTTTACAAAATTCAAAACATATAATTTGCATTAATTAATTAAATAATTAATTCCCACTGTCAGAGCAAATAGCGTGTTTTTATGAAACAATAAATATCAAAAGATTGACACTAGTTTAAGTCCAATTTCAAAGTGAAATTAATTCTGATGACCACTATTGGATTAAATGGTAAAAATATATTCTAATTTAACTTTAATAACAATACAAAATTTAATCTAATCTTATAAATAAATTAGATTAAAAAGCAGTTTTGATGTAAAATGCAGTATTTTCACTATTCATTAAAAAAAATGAACATTGTCAGAAAAATACCAAAAATTCACACAAAGTAAATTTCGATGTCCCAATCATAAATAATAAGTTTATTTTGACTATAAATGATTATAAAATTTTCAAAATATAGATTTAAAAATGGTCTTCCATCAAAAGGCAGTAAAACAATCTTTTAAAAATATTAGTGTATTCCATGCTTAAGATAAGATTTATTTTCATTTTAAGCCTCTAAAACACTATCTAATTCATTAATAGACACAGATAAAAATATCTATCATTTATTACTTACTTGGGATGTTACAATTTTATCTTGTAAAACACCCTAGAATTGAAGGGACTAGACTAAATCAGTGTCGTAATGGGATTATTAGAGAAATAAGGAATTATAAGATAGGAAATTTGGTCAATTTTTATCGAAATTGTAATTAATATTAATATGATTTAAAGGGTTTAAGTGACCCAATTTTATAATAGTGGAATGTGATATTTGTTGAAACATCTTAAATATTTTAATAATGGAATCAATATTTTAAATGTTCATGTTGGATCGAATATGTAGATGTATATGTATATTAGATGTAACTGTACAATAGGGGGGGGGGGGTGAATTGTAGGTTAAAAAACATTGTGTTTAAACACTTAAGATATAAGTTTAAAAGATATTAAACTAATACAATTAACAATAGAAACAACCACAATTGTATTTAATATAAAGGTATGATATGAAGCAATACTATAAGAAAAAGAAAGAAATTGTATTCAAGATGAATAAAATAATCAGAGTAATAAAATAGTGAAGGATTCTACCATAATGCGTATAGATTCAATTGATACAATATGTAAAGGTATGATTTTTATTGAAACAATTACAAAAGAATATGTAATGAAAAAAGGAATACAATACAATTATATTTCTTAAAACACAGCAGTAAAAATGTAAATGTATTACACTTCTTTTGACCCAAAGAGAAGGGTTATCCTTTCAACTAGAATAACAGGTCTATCTTACCACCGCCTTGGTTAGTCCTTGATATGATGATTGGAAAGTTTTTCTGCCTATCCCTGGAAACCCTCTATACGATGATCGGTTCGTCTGTCTGCCTATCCCCGACATCCCTTGATACAATGATTGGTTCGTCTGTTTGACTATCCCTAACAGCCCTCAATTTTGTAGGTAATCAGCACCTCTGTCTTTCAATCACTTGATATCCCTCGATACGATGATCGGTCGCACAAAGAAAAAACAAAGCACTTATATAAATACAAAAACTAAGAACGAGTCATTCACGTTTTGTAGTATCAAGGAATTCACATGAAGCAGGAGAGAAGTCACAGTATCTCTCACTTGAACATGATAACACAAAATGATCAATCTCATACACATGTATCTTTCCTTAAAATGACCTCTTATTTATAGGCCTAAGGTTCCAACGGTCACATTGCCTCTAATAGTCATATTTCTCCAGAAAAATCAGAGGGACTTGGACACCTGGCATTATAACAGTCATATTGAGACTGAAAACACTACATTGTTTTGATTAGATTATAACTAACACCACGACATTTTTTTCGTTAAAACAAAAGATATATGATGATGATAAGAATGAGTACGATTAATATGAAACGTATTTTTGACTAACAACAAAAAAAAGCACGTAATGAAAGCAAAGTATGAATAATATAAGTATTACTGTGTATTGTTTTGAAATGATACAAAGTGACTTGATTTATAAGACTTATTATGATTAAAAGAGTCAAAACAATTTCCTATCAGTACAAAAATTATAGTCACTATGATTAGCATGGTCGGTACTATCAGCATGGTCAGTACTATCAACATGGTCAGCACGATCAGAATAGTCAGTACGATCAACATGGTTAGTATGATCACCATGGTCAGTACGATCAGTATGGTCAGTACGATCAGAATGGTCAGTATGATCAGAATGGTCAGTACGATCAGCATGGTTGAAGACATTTCTGATTTCCAAAACAAGATATAAAAGTCAAAATATAACTTTTGACTCAACAATCACCCCCTTTTGTATAACACAAAACACAAAGTAAAAAAAATACTTATCTCCCCCTGAGTTATTGGAAACTCATGTAAATATGAAATTGAATAAAACTAATTCTCCCTTAGGTATGTACTTTTCTATGTATTTTATTCGTTGATTTCCTTGATTTAGAAGTATTTTTTTAACACACTTCCCCTTTAGAGAACATTCTCCCCCTTTTTAAAACATTCTACCCCTATGTGATTTACAAAAATAATGGTGTAATCATTAGTAGCTTGAAAGAGTTAGAGAAAAGAAATGTAGTAAAGGAGTATCATAAATGTCATTATAATAATAGACTTATAGGGTTCACCAAAAAAACAAGTCATTTTTTTCTCTTTCCTTTTTCTTCTTTATCAATTCATGAAGAACAAATTTCATATTTTTGATTTCATTCTTATCTTCAGAAATTGAATCCCCTTGAGATTTGGGAAGCTCTTGTTGATCAACAAAAAGCTGATATTGATTCATGATGGTCTCCTTCTAGACTCTGATTATTTCTCAAGAGTATCAATTCTATCTTGAAAATTCTTGTTATATTTTGATAACATAGAATTTTGTTTCTTCAACAAAACTATTTCATCTTTGAAAGATGAAACCTTCCAAAACTCAGACTGAAAAGCATTCATTATTTCTTATTACTCATTCAATGAAGGGATATCGGCTCCATTGTTTACCTAATTTAGTCTTTCAATAGATTCTTTGTCATGTTTTTTGAAAGCAATAGCAAGATCATTTGACAACCTCCTATTTCTTCAATTGTTATCTCATGGTCATTTACTGAGCTCTCTGTTTTGTATGACCACTTTTTCATTATTTTTAAAGCCTTCTTATGAGCGGCCAATATTTCAGATAGAACATTCAAATAGGCTTCAACTGAAAAAACTTTCTTTCTCAATTCTATTACCGAGCCGAAATTCTTTTTCTGATTGTCAGTGATAAAATCAATTTTCCCTTCAGGTCTGGGGATATAGGGAATAGTCTTTTCAACCCTTCTTAAAACTTGATCAATGTTATCACTCCTTTTGAGATATATTTTTTGTTCCTAATTAGTATCTTCATCGTACAAATTTAGTTCATTTGATCGGCTTGAGTCGATAACTGGCTGTTTTCTTTTTTCTTTTTCAATCCCCTTTCATTATTTTTCTACTTTATCAGTGATAACAACTATTCTCTCAATATGAAAATATTGAGGACGTTTATTTCCTTGGGAAATAATTCTTTCTGAAGTTTCAAAAGAATCATATGGTTCTTAATTTTCATGAGGAACTTGTTGAATACCTTCGCTCTATTTTTGATCCTATTCTTATATACTTTTCTTTGAGCTCTGAATAAATTCTAAAAGAAAATCTCCTTCCACTTCTTTAACTTCATGTATTTATTACAACATGTGTTTCCCTTTTTCATTCTCTGGAAGACTCTATACAATAGGTTCCTGATGTAATTCTTCGTTTAGTTGAGCACTAGCATCCTCGTCAATTTTCTGGACTTTAATGATATCAAAGTTCTGAGCCTTTTTTTTTCAAAAGAGTCTTCTTTTTATTTTCAGCATGAAGGGTTTCCTCTACCCTTATTCTTTCTGCAAAGGCTTCAGCTAGGTCAAGACCGAACTTCGGTTCACCTTATTTTCTCTGTTCTCAATCTTTTCTCCACCTTTCCACAACCTCTATAATGTACTTAGGTTTCATCTTTGGATTTGAACTAGTTTGCGGATCTGACTTTTGAGGAGCACCAATGGATGGATTGTCTTTGGCTGGGATAGGTGCCTATATATTTTGATCTAAATAAGCTTATAAATCCTTTACAAAAAGATTTGAATTCTGATGAAAAAACATTTAACTTCTTCAATGTACTCTTAGTAATCCAGGATGGATTCAGATCTATCAAAAAAAAATTCACAGGTATATTACAAGACATCATGATCTCGAGAATGAACATTGTATAAATAACTAGATACATAATCAAATGGGATTTGATTTCTCCTGACTAGACATTCTTAATTGTTCCAAAAACCTGTCCCATGAGATTTACTTTTCTCATATTGAAAATATAGTCATGCATAAAAATATCTGAAACTTTCTAATTTTCGCTATCCCCTTTCCTTGGGATAGGAAGACTTTGCATCCAAAGAGCCACAAATTGATTGTCTTGAGAAAGATGAGCCACTTTACTCTTTTCTTCATTTATAAGAAACAATGACATTTTAGAACTTTCTATGTTAAACATACAAACTTTCTCTGGTAGTTTATGAGATGGATAGAATGAATCACCTTCTTTTAGAACATTTAGAAAATGGTCTTCTTGTTTCATAGACATTGATAAATTTCTATCGTACACAACAAAATTGATAGTCATGTTTTTGTCGAATGACATAGTTTGGATGAACTGGCTGAATTCATCAATAAGGACCAGATCTTGAGACACTGGTTTTTCAACACACAAACGCTCCCAACCTTGAAAAAAAATAATTCTTTTGATTATAGAATCATATGAATTAATGATTCCCCGATAAAATAACCTTTCTCTGAAAAATTATTTCTCTGAAAAAGTCTTTGAAGACATTTTTTCAGGAGTATTGGCAGAGGACTGAGACATATAGGTGAAGTTGCTGAAAGATCGTACGATGTCTTTAATCGTTGGAGCAGATCTTCTACACATATCCTGAAAAACCGGTGTGAGTTTGGGGAAGGGGGGTCAATTTATAGGAGATAAAATAAAGACAATTGGTTTTCTACGATTGAGATTAGAAGAAAATAAATCAATGGATTGGATTAAAATGAATAATTTGTTTTTAAAAAAAATAGGAAAGTATGTACCTGGAGAATATCCTATGGTAATTGTTGGTTTAGATAGTATTAATAATGAAAGAAAACACAAGATTATAAAGAAAAAGAATACAATTAATTGTCATGATGATGGAAAACAAAGTCATAACCATTGACTAACATACTGATGGAAAAGAAATTCATTACCATGAAGGGACGTGCTGATGGAAAAGAAATTCATTACCATGAACTGACGTGCCGATGGAAAATAAATTCATTACCATGAACGAGAGTGCCGATGGAAAGGAAATTCATTACCATGATCGGACGTGCTGATGGAAAATAAGTTCATTTCCATGAATGGGCGTGCCAATGGAAGAGAAATTCATTACCATGAACGGACGAGCCGATGAAAAACAAATTCATTACCATGAACGGACAAGCCGATGGAAAACAAACTTATTATGGTAATCAGTCAATAAGATAAATAGAAATGTAAATAATATGATAAAATAGTCAATAATATAAACAGAAAACTAAATAATACAAACCTAAAGAATAAGAAAATAAAGATTATAAGAAAATAAGAAACACAATAAGTAAAAAATTGTTCTCCCCCTTTTTAAGAGGAGTTGTATAATGTAAGGAGAAGTGTAAAACATGAAGTAGACATGAATGATTATTTTAATGTAATCATTAGTAGCTTCTATTTTATAAACTCAAATCTATCGGAAGGTAATGGTTTTGTAAAAATGTCAACAAGTTGTTCTTGCGTTTCGATGAATTGTAAAATAATATCTCTTTTTTGTGTGTGATCCCTAACAATGTGATGCCTAATATCTATGTGTTCCACACGAGAGTGATGTGATGGGTTTTTACTAAGAGATATGGCACTAGTATTATCACATAGAATTTGAGTTTTGGAAAAACCCAATCCATAGTCAGTGAGTGTGTGTTGCATCAACAACACTTTAGCACAACAACTTCAAGCTGCTACATATTTAGCTTCAGTAGTGGAAAGTGCTACTGAGTGTTGTTTCTTGTAAGACCAAAAACCAGAGAATCTACTAAGAAATGACATGTTCCGGATGCACTTTTTCTATCCATTCTATAACCACAAAGTCAGCACCTGTAAAACTTTTTAATAAAAAATCATTCCCAGAAGAGTAAAAGAGTCCTAAATCCATAGTGCCTTTTAAATACCGAAATATTCTCTTCACAACTTTTAAATGAGAGTCTTTTGGAGTAGATTGGTATCGTGAACATAAGCATTAAGAAAACATTATGTCTGGTTGACTAGCTGTCAAGAATAGAAAGCTTCATATCATACCTCTAAAAATTGTTTGATCTACTAGTTTCCCAGTATCATCAAGATAAAGTATATTTGAGGTACCAATTGGATTTCTAATACTTTTATCATTGTCGTATCCATACTTTTTGAGTAAGTTATTAATATACATATGTTGAGATATATATGTTCCTTCTGGTTTTTGAGAAATTTTAAAACCTAAAAAGAATGTTAACTCACCCATCATACTCATTTCAAACTCATATTTCATTAAGTTAGTAAATTAATCAGTTAAAGATTGCTGAGTTGATCCAAATATGTTGTCATGAACATAAATTTTAACAATCCGAACTTTTTTATTTTCCATTTTTATAAAAAGGGTTGGATCCGCTGTACCTTTTTCATTATTGGTTTGTAAAAGAAATCATGTAAGTCTATCATACCATGCTGTAGGGGCTTGTTTAAGGCCATATGGAGATTTATTAAGTTTAAAAACACGATTAATATATTTTTACTCAAGAAAGCCAGGGGGTTGATCGAAAAACACTTCTTCTTGAACAAAACCATTTAGAAAATTTCATTTAACATCCATTTGAAATAGTTTAAATTTAAAGTATGCTGCAAAGGCTAATCGAATACGAGTAGATTCAAATCCAGCTACCGGAGCATATGTTTCTTCATAGTCTATTCCATATTATTGATTATAGCCCTTAGCAAAAAGTCTTGCTTTATTTTGTACAATGATTCCATTTTCATCACATTTGTTTTTGAAAACCCACATTACACCAATTATAGTTGTCTCTTTGGGTCTTTCAACTAAATTCCAGACTTGATTCCATTCAAATTCATTTAGTTCATCTTGAATTGCTTTAATCCAATCGTCATAAACTAAGGCCTCACATGGGCCTTTAGGTTCGAATTGAGAAAGAAATGCAAGATTTTATATTTCATTTCTTAAGGAATTTATGTTCCTCAGAGGTTTATTTACATCACCAATGATATTATCACTGGTATGATTCCTAAGAAACAAATGATTTGGGTTTTGTAAAACCTGTTCATCGACATTTGGTAGAAATTCTTCTGAGGTAAATTTTTCAAAAACACTTTCTTGAACATTTTCCTTATCAGAAGAATCTTCTAACAGAGTTTGATAATCATCTTTAGAAAACAAATCTGAGGATGTAGGTTGGGGTTGGTTGAAACTAAAAGGGTTGGTTTCATCAAATTTAACATGTACAGTTTCTTCAACAGTAAAAGTGTTTTTATTGAAAACTCTATATGCTTTAGAAGTTGTAGAATACCCTAGAAATATTCCTTCATCAGATTTTGGTGCGAATTTTGGGTAGATTATCTTTAGTATTCAGGATGAATACTTTGCACCCAAAAACATTAAAGTATGAAACATTAGGTTTACGCCTAGTACACAATTCATAAGGTGTTTTATAAAGAAAAGGTCTGGTTAAAACACGATTTATAGTATAATAAGCAGTACATACAGATTTGGCCCAAAAGTTCTTAGCAATTGAGTATTCACTCAACATTGTTCTTTTCATTTACTGAAGAATACAATTTCTTCTCTAAACAACACCATTTTACTGAGGAGTTCATGGAGCTGAGAAATTGTGAGTAATACCTTTCTTACTACATAAAGTTTCAAAATCTGAATTTTGAAATTCACCACCATGATCCCTATGAAATAGTTATTAATGATAGGTTTTTCTCATTTTTAACATGGGATCTAATAGTTTTGAAATATAAAATGATTAAGATTTATTTGTTATTAAATAGACCAATATAAATCTAGTAATGTCATCAACTAAAATAAATAGATAGTATTTTCCTCCAATGCTTCCAGTTTGTGAAAACTAAAACGATCCGTATGCACTAGCAGTAATGCATCAGAAGATGAAACATCACTAATTGATTTAAAGATAATTTTATGTTTCATACCAAATTGACAAGAATCAATGATTTTTGAAGAATCATATCTATGATCTGGTAGTCCCTTTACAATTCTTTTCATTGAGAGTTTACAATGGTTTCTTAGGATACAATGTACTAGTCTTCTATGCCATTGTAATTATTGGTCTTATATTGCACTTAATCAGGGTATGTTTTGACTCCTATGGTCTTATAAGTTAATACTGTATACATTCTCTTGCCTATGGGAAGATAGAATGAGCTCATCCTTGGAATTGTAAACTAGACACTTATCATTTCTAAAATTCACAAGGTAACCTTCATCACATAATTGGATTATGTTGATGAGATTGTGATTAAGAACTTTAATAAACAAAAAATATCATATATGAACTTTTCCAATAAAAACAATATTACATATCCAAACAATATTTCCTTGAGAAATATCTCCAAAGGTAACCTTTAAACATTTTGTGTTGATAATATTTTCCAAGAAATATTTTTTTCTGGTCATGTATCGAGAACAACCACTATCCATGCACCAAATATTATTATTGGTACACTTCATATTTTCTTGAAAAAAGAAATCAATTAGTTTTTTGGAATCCAAACATGATTGGATCCAGAAGTGTCAGATAAAAGAATTTTAGGAATCCACATTTGTTTTTCAAAATGAGATTTATGAAATCCTAATGACTGGGTTATATTAAGATAACACTCTCTTTTCCAGTGTCCACCACATTGACACTTGGTACAAAAAGGGTTATTTTGAGGAACAAAATAATTATTACTAAAAACTGGTTTGGAATGAGTATAACCATGTCCAGAATGATTTTTCAAAGGCCGGATTTGGGAATACATTTTGTCAAAGTTCTCTTTTCCATAAGTAAAGTTAGACAAACATTTTTTTATTGAAAAAATTTCCGACATTAGTATTAAAACTAAAATTTTATCCTCCAAAACATTTGATTTTGAACTAGAGTTACCCTCAAAAACATTTTTCATAGAAATTATATTTTCTAGATTTATAGAATGTTTATCCTTATCATATTTGACTTTTTCAAGGGGTTTTAAAATACATTCAAAATCAGACATTTTCATATCAATATCATTAGAATGATATGATACTTCTTTATTTAAAATTAAAATTCTAGAATTTTCTTTATCACACTTTTTCTTGAGTTTAGAATTTTCGTTCTCAAATAATTTATCAAACCAAGATACTTCTTCAAATGAAGGTAATGTATTATCTTCTGATGACGAAGAATAATCATTTAAAGATTCATAATAATTATTATCAGTATAATTTCCATTCAATGAAACATTTGAAATATCTTCAGCATTGTGTACCTTTTCCATGAAACAATGATCTTCAATTGGTAGTCTGGCTATAAGTCCAATATATCTATGTCATGAGGACTCATATTCCAAAAAATTATCTGATGAATCGCTACCACTTTCACTCCAAGTATCATTTTCCTTCAAAAATTTCATTGTCTTTTCCTTGTAATACTTTTTCATATTTTTATCAGAATATTTCTCCTTTCTGTCTCTTTTCTTCAGTAAAGGACAATCAGGCCTTATGTGTCCCACCTTCTTACATTCATAACATGTTACTTCTCAATCTTTCTTATCCTTCATATCATTCTTTTTGAATCTGTATTGGATTTAATTCATTCCAAAAATCTTGTTCACCATTCGAGCAAGATTGGATTACTCATTATCCGAGTGATCACTATCACTGGATTCTAATATAACAACATTCTTGGATTTGGACCTTGTTATCCTTTCAGGTGTTTTATCTTTAGATGCAGTAGTAAAAGCTATAATTCCATTCCCATTATTCTTTTTATTGAACTCAGCATCTCTCTTCATTCATGTCTCGTTCTCTAGAAGAGTTACAAAAAGTTCATCAAGTGTAATCTGGGAAACTTTTCTGTTTTCATCAATAGCCGTCCTTTTTTATTCCCATTCATTTAGAATTATGTCAATAATCATATCTACTAGTGCTTAATTATCAAGTCCTTTTTCTGCCATAGATTGTAAACTATTAACAATTTTCATAAATCATTGTTTCACTTTACACACTAGCTCTCCATAAGGAAAAATAAATCCATGATAATCTTCTCGATGAAATGAACTTCTTGTTTCTATAACCTTGGATTTACTAAAATGTGTGACTTCCAACTTCTTCCAAACACTGTTGGCTGCTTCACAAGAAGATATCTGAATATATATATTCCAGGTCATAGAGCATAATAAATTATTGCATACCTTGTAATTTGGTTGATATTATTGCTTCTCTTGGTTATTGAATTTACTACCTTCTTTGTCAAGAATTTTGTATCCTCCAGTAAGCATAATAAAATTGTCTACACAAGTATTGATCATGAATGTCTTCATTCGATCTCTCCAGTACTAATAATTATTCCCATCAAAGATAGGTGGTCTAGAAGAATTTAGGTTGTCAATTGCCCAAATATTCATTCCTACCATCTAATAAAACAATGTCTTTTCCACTCCACACGTTAGCGTAGAAAATAGTTAAAATAAAAGTTTGAAATAAATAGAGCAAGTAATGCAAAAAAGTGGAAACCTTCTCTGATACCAATTGTCAGATCGAATATGTAGATGTATATGTATATTAGATGGAACAATACAAGAGGAGGTGAATTGTAGGTTTAAAAACATTGTGTTTAAACACATAAGAGATACATTTAAAAGATCTTAAACTAATACAATTCACAATAGAAACAACCACAATTGTATTGAATATAAAGGTATGATATGATGTAATACTATAAGAAAAATATAGAAATTGTATTCAAGATGAATACAGTAATCAGAGTAATACAATAGTGAAGGATTTTACCATAAAGCATATAGAATCAATTGATACAATATGTAACAGTATGATTGTAATTGAAACAATTACAAATGAATATGGAATGAAGAATAGAAAACAATGCAATTCCCTTCCGTAAAACAAAAAAGCAGAAATGTAAAAGGATTACAATTCTTTTGACCCAAAGAGAAGTGTTATCCTTTCACCTTGGATAACGGGTCTTTCTTACCACCACCTTGGTAAGCCCTCGATACGATGATCAGTATGTCTGTCTGCCTATCCCCGGCATCCCTCGATTCGATGATCAGTTTGTATGTCTCCCTATCCCCAACATCCCTCGATACAATGATCGGTTCGTCTGTCTGCCTATCCCAGGAAGCCCTCGATTTTGTAGGTAATCGACACCTCTTTCTTTCAGTCACAGGAAATCCCTCAATACGATGATCAGTCGTACAAAGCACAAACAAAGCACATATAGAAATAAAAAAACTAAGAACAAGTCGTTCGCATTTTGTATTTTCAAGGCTTTAGCACGAAGCATGAGAGAAGTCACAGTATCTCTCTCTATAACTTGATTTTACAAAATGATCAGCCTCATACACACGTATCATGCCTTCAAATGACCTCCTATTTATAGGACTTAGGTTTCAACAGTCTCATTGCCTCCAATGGTAATATTTCTCTGGAAAACTCGGAGGGACTTGGACACCTGGCATTATAACGGTCATATTGAAACTAAAAACATGACATCGTATTGATTAGTTTATAACTAACTCAACGTCATCGTTTTTGTTAAAACAAAATATATATGAAGATGATAAGCATGAGTACGATTAAAATGAAATGTATTTTTAACTAAGAACCAAAACAAGAAAGTAATGAAAGTAATGTATGAATACTATAATTATTACTGTCTAATGTTTTGTAATGATAAAATGTGTGTAGATTTATAAGACATAGTATGATTAACAGAGTCAAAACAACTTCCATTCAATATGAAAATTATAGTCAGTACGATCAGCATGGTCAGTACGATCACCATGGTCAGTACGATCAGAATGGTCAGTATGATCATCATGGTCAGTACGATCAGCATGGTCAGTATGATCATCATGGTCAGTACAATCAGGATGGTCAGTACGATCAGCATGCTCAGTATGATCAGCATGGTAAAAGACATTTGTGATTTCCAAAACAAGATATAAAAGTCAAAAGAGAACTTTTGACTCAATAGTTCAATGAACGAAATATTTCCAAATAATGGATCGTAGATTTATATTGGTAGATAAAGTCTGAAAAATGTCTTTCCACACATGAATTATAAATTTTATTGTGATTTACAATAAATATTTACACGTTATTATATTACATATAATATTGGTAAACAGTTTAAAGTATGTGATGTTATATTGTATTTAAAAAATTAAAAACCCATAACCAAAAAAGTTTATATATAAATAAATGAATCAATAATTTAGTCTTATAAGTTTCTAAATATTTTTAAATTAGTGTGAAATATATAATGGGTAATGTATTGAAAAAATATTTTAGTAGACACTCTCACTTTTACCGTTATGGAATGTTAGAATTATTCATTTTTCAATAACGATTGCATTTTTAAAAATATATTATATAGGTATTTATTAATAATAATATGTTAATTATTTAAAATAATATATTATAATTATTTGGAATATATTTGGTGATAATAGAAAAACAAAAAATTTAAATTATTTGTATCACCTTTACCATGGTATTAAGAATTAATAGTTTTAATCTAAATTGTAAAATTAAAAAATAAATAATCTATATTAAATAACATGAAGATTGTTATCTATAAAATGAAGAATATTTTATAATATTAACTTTTTATGTGCTGCAAAATTATTCTTAATTCTAGCTTTTGTAACAGGTCAAATATTGTTTTGAACAAAAAAAATTATTTTTGAATACATATATTATGTATAGGAAAAAAATTAAATTCTATTTATTATCATGATATTAATATGACTATTATTATTCAATGTAGAGTTATTTGTCATTGAAATAGAACCAAAAAATAATTTACCCATTTGTTTATTTAAGTAAATAAAGTTATGAATATTAGATTTCATAAAACATTACTGGATTTTAAAAAATGATATTTATTTGTTATATAAATTTTAATATTTTATTTCAAATAAGAATTTTACATTATAGATATATATATTTTTTACTAGAATTTTTCCAAGAAATTTATGTTTTATAAATTCATTGTTATTAAAAAAAATTATTTTAAAATATTCACTAAAAATCATTATTTTAGAAAAATATCATTAATTAATACTATTATAATATTGTTAAGTTGAATTAAAAAATTATGTACATATTAATGATTTAAAACACTAAAATTCATAAAATATTTTTTTAATATAAAATTACACGTAATGAAATAACTTTTTTTAGAAAAATATGTTTTAATTTATTATGTGAATTTCTTCTAATTTATTGTAAATAAATATATATGGGATGGGTGATAATGTTTTTCTATTTATGTTTAATTATATAAAATATGTGATATAATTTTATATTAAGATATAAACATTTAAATTCTAGAACAAATTTTATTTAGCATAAATTTATTTTTATATTGATACACTCACTCAATTATTCAGTGAATAATTTCATGTTGATATCAAAAAAATACATAGTTAAAACCCCTCATTACTTTCATATATGATATAAGGGTACGAAATCTAGGAGTTTATGATAATGTTTGTGACTTACCTAGCTTCGATTTTCCAATGAGTAATATAAGCATATACTATTTTTGAAACTGTTTTCAGTAATTCCATTATTGCTTGATTTTATTTTTGAATTGGATTACATAAAACCTTAAAAAAGATATATCCCTTTAGAACTGGGATAATTTTGTTTTCGTAAAAGAGAATTTATTTTCTTGATTCCATTTCCTCTTACATTAATTTTTAATTCTGTTTTATGGATATCTCATTGTATACGAGCTAATTTAATGAAAATGTTTAAACAGTTATATTTAATATTCAATATGTGTGAATGTTTTTTTGGATTAGTTTGTTATAATTTGTGAGCCACTCTATTTGGAATATTATTTATTAAATAAAATAAAAATTTTAAATAGACGGTTTCCACATTCTCCCTTTGAATGCATTCCTATCATAGGTCATGGGAAACTAAAATTATTTTATTAATGTAGAACATATAAAGAAAAGGGTTTTCTCAATTCTGACGATTTATCAGTTGTTAACTCAGATAATATAATTCTCCTAATCTAATTCATTATATATTATAAATTAATTGATAAAATAATGATATTTTTTCTTGGGTTTTGTAATATTGAATTGAACTAATTGAATTTAGAATTGTAACTACCATGAATATCTTAACCAAATGATTTATGGAATGAAAGGTAATTGATTCGTGTTTGGATATAGTATGAATCACTATTTTCCATTATATTATTGATATTAGTTTAATAATCCAAAAATGAAATATCCTGTTTGAAAAACATTTATTTATTTATATATATTTTTAATAATTTAGGGACTTGAAACTCAATTATACCTCTCCATTAATAATGGTGGACGACATACCTTGGTCTTGGATGTGACAAAATCTAGGACATGTATTTTTTGAATTTTTTAATTGATTGATTATATAAACTCCATCATTTGAATAACTAAACAATAGAGAGAGGGAAAATCAAATAAATAAAGTAAAATATGTAGATTTACTATAATGTCATTATTGGGGAAGTAACCACATCCGGATCATTTTCCCCACCAAATCATGCTATTTAATTCTAATAAAAATATAAAATAAACATTAATAAAAATTAAATAACACCTTGATCTCCCATCGGTCCAAGCCTCATAGAATCCCTCATTTATAAGGGTAAGAGAACAAAATTATAGAGAAACCAGATTTTTAATGTTATTATTACATTATTTTAAGCATAATTAAAAATAAAATTACAAGATATGGATAGTGAATTTTTGTTTCTTTGGAAGAATAGATACTCAATTAAAAATCATGAAAAAAATTATTTAACCTCTATAATGAGATCCTAAATTCCATTGAGCTCCTAAAACATGATAGAGTAACCTAAGGAATACATAAACAAAATGGGTGATCGAAAAAGCCTAGTGAAGGGAAACAATCCTATACCCATGTCGTAATAGAGTGTTCATGGAATCCAAAAGACCCATGATCGATTTTGGGTACTGATGAAATTACTAGTTACTGTAGGAACATGGAATCAATATAGTACATGAAATAGATATGAGTCAAGGCTAGCTGCCAAGACATGTTGGACATAGTCCCCTAAAAGATTTCGCTTCACTCATTGTCATAGCATGATGTATCATGAGATTAATCATTACCAAGTTAATTTGAAAAATATATAGGTGCAACCATTATATCATGTTCCTCAATATTTCTCCAACATTAATAAGATTAGATAATTAATCAAACTTGTTCTTAATGGTTACCCATGATAAAAATTGGGTATCATAATAATGTCATATGAAATAACATAATGGAATATCATAATGGTGTCCATGAAGGAATAAATGTGAAACATAAATTTAAAATGATAAGTGAAAATAATATTATATCATGATAAATTATGAAAAAATAATGTGAATTTATGTAAAAATACATTTTAATAATCTATAGAAATAAATCATTTTATTACGGTATAATGAAAATATTAAAAATTCCTTAAAAAAGAGTTCCTAATTTTGTGTATAAAATCATAAATGAACCAATATATATTTAAATTATAAAATGAGTTAATTATAAAAAAATAATAAGGTATTAAAATATATTTTTTAGTGCACATAAAATGGGTATGAAATAGGGATGTTCTATCGAATTGGATTTTATTTTCAGGACTATTTGAGAAGTGAACCTTGTTAAAAGATATATATCCCCATCAATGAAAGATGATACATCATGTATAAATTATTAAGAAACATAAAAACGTAATTAATAATCATTAAATGTAAATAAATAGAAATTTCATTGTTTTAAATAGAGATAAAGAGTAACCTAATGGAAAAAATAGATGTTCAGAATGGATCCCTTACCTTATGTCCGAAATAGTTATACACATGATCTTAATGTCCCTAATAATAAAATAAAAATAAATTAATTATTAATTTTATAAATTTCATACTATTAATTTATTTATTATATCTTTATTATGTTATTTTATAGCCTTTATGATTAGTTATATTGGTCAATTTCATCATTCGGGTGTGCTTGTTTTCCTCATTTTCATAATTGGTTCGCTTGTGTAACATAGTAGAAGTTCATGTACAATGGATAAATAAAATTATAATGTAAGCAAAATGTTATTAATGAAATAATATAAGGATGATTTATCATCTAATTAATTTGGATATTTTTTATGATCAATTATTAGGATATATGTTGGTGATACTATTTTGGGTTATTTTGGTTAGTTTTCACTCACAACGAACATGTTTCATTTTATAACTTTGAATATATATTATATAATGATTATTGAACAATACATAAGATTTAATACATATATTAGAAGTTATATTAGAAATAATATTTTTTATGACCATCCCTAATGGCATTAACGGAAAATTAAAATTTTTTATCCATAAAAGAGATAAATTAACTCCCCATGAATGATTTGGGAATTTTCATAATAAAAGAACGAATATATGGATAATATTATTAATTATTCCATTAGAATAATAAAATTATTCTATATTTTCTTTTCTACTATTTTTATACAATTATTAAGTGAGTGGGTGAGGATATAATATGAAAAGAACAAGATATAAAATTAGAGGAAAATTAATGGGGGGAATTTACCCCTTGAATTTCATCTCCTTGAAAACCTCTTTAGGGAAATGTTTTTGTTAATATGATGATAAAAAGAGCTACAGTACAAGTGTTAGATATTTTTCAAGAGTACTGGTAAAAATGTTGATATGTCTCAAGGCTTTCAATTTGTGAGGAGAAGAGGTGGTGATGGGTGGAATTTATAGTGGATTAGAGGGGTGTTTTCTCATTATTTTTTTAATTTATTTACTATTTAACTAAAGAGATGAAATATTGTTAATTATTTAGACTAAGTAAATTAATTAGATCAAATGGGTTCCAAAAAATGTTACATTGATCATCCATGACTCAAGGAATTGTGTATTTGTCTTATAATGTATATATACAAAATAATTATAGTTTTTTACTATTCCCTAAAAAATAATATATTTTAGTAATATCACAAAAAATAAACATAATTATTTTATGACTTGTATATATAAGAAATAAAATTCAATTTCTGTAATTAATTTTCTACATTTGATAAATTTATTTTTTAATTAAAATAATTATTTTCATGAAAATCATTGAATTTCTAATTATAACTGACATTATTGCACTCTGGGAAATTAATTAAGGACTCATAAAATTGTCATAAAATTGAAAGAGTAACATTATTAACATTAGAATTCATTTTTAGAAATTACATTTTCTTTTAAATTCTAAATAAGTCAAAAAAATTATTATTAAATTTTTATGAAATATAATATATCAACACTTAATTACCTTTTTAAATGTATTTACATTAACTATGTTATAAATATATCATATTATCATTTATAAGATAAAAAAACTTATTTATAATTTCATAGTTATGTATAAAATTCTATTTTCCAATTTTCTATTCATGAGGGTCACATTATAATTCCAATGGTCAAGTTACCACTTAATGAGTATAGGTTTTCTAACCACTAGAAATGCATCGTAATTCATTACTTCATAAATTATAATGTTTTTTATTGCGTTTTTAATTTGGTTTTTTATGATTTATACTATATAACATAATTATAAGAAGGTAATTTCCATTGATTTTTTTGAGTTGTTAGAACAATGGTGGAATGATGGAAGGTAATAATAAAAAAAGGAAAAAAATAATAATTTTTAATAAATATAAAATAATAATTTTGATTAAGATGCAATAAAATAAAAAAATGGAATGTTGAATTGGGATGATAGAGAGAGAGAAAAAAAAATAAAATGAAAAAAAATAAAATAAATTAAAAATATAAAATATAGTGAGTGCTAAAATAATAATAAAAATTTATTATAAATGTAATAAGTTTTATAATAATGATGAAAATAATAACAATTTAATAAATATAAGTTAATAAGAGAAGGGGCGTGTACTAAAACATTAAGAATATAAAAATACGATGTTAAATTAATTATTTAAATTTTCTAAATTGAAAATAAAAAAAAATTAAAAAAAATGAATAGAATGAAATAGGAAAATCAAGAATAAGGGGAGGGGGAAAGTGCAGTCAATTGGCCTCCATGATTATTTATCCACATAGGTGTCAAATGATACTTTTTTAAGGAAGATAACCACTATTTTTAAAAGCATTGATGACATGTTCACAATTGACAAATCAAACATAGATCCAATGGGTTCATAATCACCCAATGCCACATGAAAAAAATAGAAACACCCATATATAACATATTATTATGATGCACTTGGAATTTGATATATAAAGGGGAGACATATGTGTGGATTCATAGGGTTATCTAGTGTGGCTTCCGACTTCTTCTACATGAACAGAAGATGTGGAAGGGGCATGATGGGTGACAGGAACCAACGAACAGTGGCGACATGTGCATGGTAGTGGGAGTGGGGGATTTTCCACAGTAACCATCATGTGTGGAGTGTGTGCTTGAGTGTATAAAAATAAAGAAATGGTCCATGGAGATCATCATTCAAGCCATTATTCCAGAAACTAGATAAATAATTCTTGAAATGGATGAATGTGATTTGTCTGAGGATGTAATGTTGCTTCATAGTGATGGAATGCTGTTTAGAAGGTGGGGTATGCCCAGGGAGATCATTCATGAGATTATGTGTGGATCTGATGAATGATTTTGGTGCCTATATGTTGTTAGGTTCCATATCCATGATGGAGCGAAGCAAAGAGAAACGGTGGAGTGATAGTGAAAGTACTTCAGTGGACCACTGTAGAGCGGCGATGGGGCACAATGGTGAACCTATTGCTCCATAAAAAACAAGGCTGGTTCACTACAATTATGATGATGGATGATTCATTCTTGGTCCAAAAGAATATGTAAAGGTGGGATTTGGGAATAATTTTCACAGTATATGGCAGGAATTTCACCCACCCAGGCTTTCCGACCTCTAATACACACCCTGAGGATATCCACCCATGACCCACTACAATGGATTTGATCCCTCATGGCCACACCATACCGTGAGGTCCTTCCCTATGCCATGATGGTCCAGTTGGGCATATCGAGGTCTAGAAATATGGCCTACTGGCCAGGTTGAAGGAATGCATAGGGGTTGGCCATATTCTGTTAAAAAGGATCACAAATGTTTTTAAAAAACATTTATAACCTATAATAATTCAACAATGATTCATAAATGTGATTTCAAATTTTATCAATATTCAATTTTCAATGTAATAAAATAAAAAAACAAATTTTAATAACGTTTAATATGTTCCACAATTAAAATTAAATTAATCTATAAATTTTAATATAAATAATAATTTCATTCATTTTAATTTTTCCCATTATAAAATTATGGAACATCTCATTTCATTAATTCAGTTTCCAAAATTTATATTTATGATGATTTCAAAATCATGATTCTCCTCGCCTCTATCATTTCTCTCATCACTGATAATACATATTCAATTAAAATAATTTTAATATCATGAAAAAGTGGTCCTTATCCATTGGTTTTTATATAATAAACAATCTCTACTTTGTAATAAAAAGCCCCATATAAAATCATGAGGACTAGAAATTAATGTTCAAATGACTATGATGATTAAGGTTGGTTGGAATTTATGTGTGAAATGTAGTCTTATCGATGAGGTTGTTATTTTTAAATCCTAATTCATGACATTAAAATTAATTGTCTCATGAAATTCTCCCTTTTTGAATTTAGCAACTCACATATTACAAAAACTAAATGAAATTATAATGCTCAAATTAATCATACTAAATGATTAGTTCTTCAACATGAAATTTTCAGTGTATGTAAATATAATATGTCTTTTTCTAAAAACCATTTGATATTTCTATTTTCAATGGATATTCATAGTATAAAAATCATATACCACACACTCCTGTATGTGATAAAAATTATATCTTTAATCAAAGTGATTTTTTGGTTTACCGAAATCACAGCCCATTTTTCTCATTTATTCGGTTCTTTTATCCATTTTAATTTTTTTAATTAAACATGAGGAAAATAATAATGATTATAATAAAAAAATAGAAAAACATTATCATAACCAATTATAAGAACCCTTATAAACTTTTCTATCAATATAAATAATCCCTTATACAATGATTCCATTCTCCTCATCACATCAAATTTAAAATATCATCAAAATAATACGAGGGTTTTAGGAATAGAAAAAATTGGATTGAAACATTTCTCATAATTAAAATTTTCAAAAATGGGTTTTATGTGCTATAACACAGTGGATGTAAAGATGGTATTTTAAGTATAAATTTTTTTTAAATAATGCCTCAACCATTTCAGATTTTTTCTTTCATAGTAATATTATTGACTTGTTCAGATTTCTGTTCTTGATGGGGGAAAATAACCTGATCACTAATGAAATATACAAAAGATAAAAGATAAAAGACATAATATAAATATCCTCTTAAGAATAGATATATTATTTTGTAATATCAATGAAGACATGATTAATAATAACAAATTAATTCACATTGTTTTTAGAAATTCAATGATTGAAAAATTGTTGGGAAAATTCGTTTACATGATTCGAATAATTCCTTAAAATCATGAGTCAAAATTTTAATATCAGTGATTCATATCAATCATTCAATTTTATCATTTTACTCAATTAATTTTATTAACATTGAAATATAAAATGCGGAAGTATAAGATACTTAAAAAACTAATGACTCATATATATTTCAATAAAGTATTATTCTATTCTGGGAATTCTATTTGAACATTAAATATTGAAATATGCTGTTGGATAATATATTATATATTTTAGATGAAAATCCTTGAAATTTAAATCATTTTCCCATAAAATCCAGTCTAATTTCCACATTTATTATTAAAACATCCTTTTTCTATCATGAACCTATAAAATATAATTAATCAGATAAGAATAAGAACTATGTTATTTATGATCAAAAGGATAAGTTCGAGTTGGATTCATGTTGGTAAACATACTTAAACTAAAATTGTAGTTGAAATTACCAGAATGAAAATGAATGTGATAAGTCTTGGTATGATCCCTTATGTGAGGCCTACATTTTTTCTATCTCCAAAGGGAAGAACCAGATATTATCCAATATTAGTTTATGGATTAGTCTTATTTTATTTTAACCACCCCATCCATAATTATCTAACGTGTGATTCATCATTATTTGTGAGTAATGATCAATGAATATAGAATATGAAAAACATCCCCTAAATAATTAGGTATATCAATTCTAGTGGGGTAGGATGAATTTCAAACCACCACATTCTTTAGTTGAGACTTAAAAAAAATCCTCTTTCTCTTCCAGTGTTGGATTCTCATAGGATACATGAATTGATTAATTAAAGTTGATTTAAACATGTATTATGACAACAATAAAATTGTAATTTTAATTTTTAAATAGTATTTTTTCCCTTCCAGAAATTCAACATCTATTATAATTTATTCATTTTAAACTACATGTATCTCTTAATGGGGATCCTAAAATAGTTATTTACTGGAAAAATGGAGATCCATGTGTTCATTATTAGGTTCATGTATTATTCATCCTCATATAAAGAATAAAAAATATTGTCTGAATAAAAAAATCCAATGTAGTGGGAATTAATACTCAGTTAGGATAGAATAAAATAACATGAAAAAGGGTTTGAGGAAAGATCAAATCATTTAGTTGGTTCATCTATAAAATTTTCTATATTGGTCAGTTCATCTTGTAGTAGATTATCTAGGGATAGAGGTAGGTATTAAGGGTCCTATTTCCAAACATCAAATTCCACTAATTGGGTTATATATTATTTCAAATGTACAATCTCTTATTCTATAGGTGATTTGGGAAGATCATGTAGATACTCATATTAATTCCATAAGTCTTGTATTTATTATTGATCTCTTTCATGTATCTTAGTATGAAATAACACCTTGATATCCTCTGTTGAATATGGGGAAAAAATAGGTTCATCTTCCTGATTAGGTTCATATTTCTATAATGATACAATAAATATGTAGTTATCATATCCATTTGGTAATGGGGATCATGCACCATCTCTAAAAACTAATTAATATCATATTTTAGATTCTTTTTCCAAATTTATTCTTGATATGATATGGGAGAACATATTAAATTTTTTTCTAAGAAATCAAATATGACTCCTCCTCTATCTTGGCCACATTATGATAATCATTCTTAGTTACTTAGATAATTCAATAATCTCTATATGAAATCCTTCAACCAGTAGTTTCCCAAGAGTCTCTTTGATATGTTGGATGAGATCTTTCAATTCTTCGTCTTGGTTCATTTGTATTTGTGCTACCTTGATTCATCTAGCCCACATGGAAACACTATATTTGAGATATTATGATGATTTAGTGACTAGATCTTGTACTAATGAGTAATTAACAAACCAATGAAAATAATAACCAATCAAACTAATCATAGATTATTTGTATGTTTTTAATTTTTATGAAAATTATAAAATAATTATGATATTTTAATATAGAATATGTGAATGAAAAAATGATTAGATAATAGAAAACAATGCCCATTTGGATTACATGCCAATTTTATGGCATTTAAAAATATGATTATTTTCATAATGAAACTCTATGGATGACCAAGTCATTATCAGTTGAAAATATTCCTTAGATGTTATCACTCTTTGTATAAATCACCAAAAATATTTATTTTTTTATTAATTTATGAATAAAATATATTTTTATGGTTTTGATTAATTACATGAAAAAAATGGAATCTATAATTTCAATTACAATGGAAATATAAACAAAAAGAGTTGAGGAAAAAATGTACATCGTTTTTTGGTTCGTTTTTGTGTTCAATCATTATTTTCTCTTATATAATTGATTTTATACTGATAATAAAAATGTGAAATATCATGTTTGAACCACTATTATATATTTATCAGTTGTGAAAATCATTAAATGAATAAGAAATCCCAATTCCATCACCTCCTTTAATGAATGTTGATGACAGTACTTGGTCCATGATTTTCATTCATTTATGACCTTCCATTATCATTTCCATTTCATCCTTTTAATAGCATAACTCTATCATATAAATAACTAACTAATACAGAGGAAAAAATATTATAAATATAATAATAGAAATATATTTTGATTCATGTCATTGTAGGGGTGGGGTTAGTAATCATATCATAGACATTCACCTCACCCTTGCATGACACATAAATCTACTAAAATTCTAACGTAAAAATTATGAAAAAATCAAGAACACCTTGAACTCCCTTGAGCCATATCTCAGGGTCAACCTGTCATTTATAAGGTAAAGTTATCTCAATTGTGGAATGATGGAAGAGAATAAGGAGATTATATAAAAAAATATTGATTGAGAAGAAAAATATAATAGTAATTTTAGATGAGAGAAAATAAAATAAATAGAATAATTCAAAATAAGGTTAAGCTGAGGGAGTGGCTGAGAAAAAAATGAAAATAAAAGGGGAAATGGAAAAGAAATGAAATTCGAAATATAAAATATAAATAATGGTAAATTAATATTATGAATATAAAATATTATTATTTTTTAAATAAAGAGAGTGATATTAATTTAATAAATATAATATAATATTATATGGGGGATGTGTTGACACTTTAGGAAAATAAAATGAACGAATTTATTTAATTTTTTTAAGAAAAATAATTTTACAATTTAGGGTTAATATATGTACATAATGAATGTCATATAATAAAATTTAAATCAAAATAAAACCATGATGAATTTGGGGAAGGGATCAACTCATCCACTAGACCTCCAAGAGGAATTCTCCTCATCTATGTCAAATGATACATTCTCAGGGAACTATATTCATGTTTTTATATATAGAGATTAATGTTTATTAATGTTTCAATCAATGCTAGATCATAGGGGGTCATAATAACCCCATGACCTAGGGAAAAAAGGAATACCCATAGATAATGTGTCATTATTATTCACATGGAGTGAGATCTATATGGGGAAACATAAGTATGGATGCATGGGGTGTCTCAGAATGGAATCCAACTTATTTAGGTTGTACATTGGACATAGCAGTGGTATTCTTGGTGACAGGAACTGATGAGCAGTGGCTGCGGTGGAACATGCATTGTAGTGGGAGAATATTCTCAATAGTGGCCTCTTGTATAGAAGTTGAACTTGGGAGAAACAATGGTGACCAATGAAACAAATAAATCATAATTCATGTAATATGACATTCACATGGCATGTTGAATCCCGAAAATGGATAATGGGGTTCGAATGAGGTTCAAATGATGCTTCATGGTGATGGAATGTAGTGTACAAGGCATGACATACAGAGGGATCTTGACCCCATGCAGTATGGTGGCTCTAAAATAGGATTTTGGTGATGGGATATGTTATGCAGTGGAGCCATGGTGGCATGAGGTGGAGAGAGGAGGTGGAGCAATTGTAGCTGTGGGGGGAGTTGAAAACAGTGGTGGTAGTGGCATATATTTGGAGAAGCACACTGGTGAAGTTATACCACATCAAAATGGGATGGGGGATATTATCATTAATAAGGCTATATGTAAAATTAGTAGATAGGAAATCAACATCGGGGACTACTGCAGGACACACATACACACATCAAGGTGTACACCGCGACCACCTATGCCTTTGTTCCACTACTACTCACCCTAGGGTTCGCCTCCCACATCACACTACAATGGATTTTATCCCTAGCTAATATGTTATCCTATAAAGGTGTTCCCTACACCACGTCTAACCATCAGGGCCTCTAAAGTCTTGGTGATGTGTCATGTTATCGTAGATGAGGACCTCACTACTGTTTGGACCAAATTTTTGAACAGTGTTCATAAAAAGAGATACGGAAAATTAATAAATACTAATAACTCAACCAAGATTCAAAATTGATTTTTAAAATTTAAATATAATAATATTTTTTTACTTTCAATACATTTTCATAGTATCAATTACAAATTGATTTTTTTTTAATAAATCATACAAATTAATGTGTCTAAACACTGAAAAGAATCAATATTTTCCTTTATTTTGTTTAGAAATATAAATCATATTTCTAATTGTGAGTGGCCTTAATTAAAAATAATCCTCATAATTATAATTTATTATATAGAATGAAAATTTTTGATGGTAGACTTAACATATTCATCAATTTAGAGATCACATATAATATGAAATTTATATTTCAATATTATGATATTTCAAATTATTAGTATTTCCTAAATAATTATTGATGTATCAAAAAATAAAATACCAGAGTATGTGTATTCCACAATCATACATTTTTTATTACATACCTATCAAAACACCATTTAGATATATAATAAATTAAACAATATAAAATTTATATATTCCATAAAGAATTATCTCCATATTTAAGTGTAATATGTTATCAAGTAGTAGTTAATAAATTCACATATTAGTCTCTATATATATTTTAATCCCAAAAATGAGATAACTAATAGAAAAATTTCAATGAATAAATTATCAATCCAAAGTGTACATGTATAATATAACATAATTTTTGGAAGGAATTTAACACTTTATTACATAAACATCAAGCATACAATACACATTAGTGTTATCCATACAAAAATAATTAGTTTTTAATTAATTATACCAAATATTATAACATTGTAACAAAATAATTTTCTTGTTTATTGATATCATTTTGTCTATAAGTCATTACATTTGAAGCATAAACAGTAATGAAAAATATTTTTTATGATTCAAATAACCAAATTTTTTTATGTTACTTTTGATTATTTAAAACCACCAATCACATTAGATCTAACTAATATGTGGAGGAAAACAAAATATAGCAAAGGACTAAATTGAACAATTTATTTTTTAAATCAAATTACGGAAAAGGATAATGTGCAACACCCTGGAAAATATATGAGATACATTTATTTTAGTTATTTCTATATGTTTTTTTATTTATTAGGTTATATACAACACCTAGATAATATTTTATTACATGTAAACCTAGATTAGCTTGCGATATATGAAAAACTGTACTGTCTTGTGTTAGATAGAAATTTCAATTTATTTTGATAAATTTCATTTCACCCATGACCAATTATAAGTGAACACCTCAATATTGTAATGTGACTTTATTACATAGTCATTACAATTGTGGGTATAAAAAATATTAACTAAATTATGATAACATGTTGTACACATGTATATATAATTAATTCATTATTGATTAGTAAATTATAAATTAAAATGAAACCCTTTTAAGATAAAAGTATATGATTTCCTAAAATAATATTCAAATCAAAATATGTAAGTGTATGAAGATTTAAAATCAATCATGAAGGATTTTATAAGTGAAATATATATTTATTATATTTAATATAATGAATAAAATTCATATTTTATATTTTCTATAATTGAATTTTTTAAAATTTAAATTTTCTAGATGAATGAAATATTTATTTAAAGAAATGAAATTTTCAACCATTTGATGGAATGCACATTTTAAAACTAGTTTTTAAAATTCTATTTGTAAAAATAAATTTATTTTGGAAGAGATACATCAATATTTAGTTTGGATAATTTTTGGGTATTTTTCTAATAACTTTTATATTATAATGAATAGTGAAAAAAATAATTCAATTTAATTGAAAACATTTTTTATCTCATTAATTAATTTTTCATATTACCATTATAATTGATTTTAAATTATAAATATATTAATTTTTTATCATTTAGTCAATATTTGGTCATATGATGTAATTTTACACTGATATTTGATATAAAAAGATATCAATCCTTTAGAGGGTTTATTTTTTTCATCTTTGTTTTCCCATCCCATCAGTGAGATTAATTTTACAGTAATTACATTATTTTTTTCCCTCATATTTTAAAAACATGATTCCAGTATTTAAATTAGTGGTTCAAATTTAATTTAATAAGTTAATTTTATTTATTTATTATTTTGATATTTTTTTCAATTATAATATTATATTGAATGTGATGTTAAAATAGATCACATCTGTTTTATAATAAAGATAATTTTTTATGATTACATATCCAAAAGACATATGTTAAAATATGAATTATTATGATATCTATAGGAGTTATCTTCATCATCAATTTTTATTTATAATTTTTAACAAAAAATTATGTATATTAAAAAAATACACAAAACTGATGTAGTAATATTTTATTAATGAGAATTGAAAAGTAATATTATCAAATATTAAAAATAAATATAATTTTAGATAATTAATATATCCAAAAAACATGTTTGGTGACCCTGACCCCTGGGGGTTATAATGAAATATTTTTTCGAGGATGAAATCTTATCTATATATTTTTAAATATCAATAAATTTAATAGGGTGAAAATTGAAAATTTTGATTACTTATCAAAATAAATATTTATTAAATTATTTAAAAAAATAAATCCTTTTTAAATAATATATAAGAATTACTATACGGTCACACATAAAATTATGTATTAATTTATTGTCTAATTGAAATCCAAAAAGAAGAAAGGATTATATTCTAATATTGAATAATCGGATTTGTTAGTTAAAATTAAAATAGAATAACAACGGGTTATTTAAAATGATAAGGATTAAATAAATATGAAATGATTCCCAAAATTTATTGTTTTATTATTTTTAAACTATTTTTTCATATAATTTACAAAACTATGACATTGTAGGGGTTTTTGGATGGGGTATTATTTTATCATAAATTAATATTTATGCAGATTTCAATGGTCCCCCACACAACAATTATAAAAAGGATCATACTCCCTCATTTCATAAAAAACATTGTGCCTTATGCCTTTGATATCCGAATAATACTTCCAATATAAACATTCATTGTAACATTATATAGTTTCTATTATTCTCTAAATACAAACTATAGTTCTTTAATATGATATTTAAAGGGAGAATATCGGAGAAGAGGTAATATCCTCCCCCGAATCATTCAAACTATTATCTTATTCTACATAATCATCATTAATTAATTAATTACAATGTTATATATCCAGTATACAATATATACTGTAATGTTATTATGATTATGAAATAACCATATTCATCCTTTTATCAATCATTTTGAAAAATAATTCACTACATGTGCGTACGTACGTCTTACTGTCTCCACCCCATGGTGTAATCTGTTTTCACCACCACCATACATGGATGGGTTTAATAATCGAAATAATCACTATATATGATTATTATGATGTTATATTTATTTTTATATACTATACCCCATCCACATTAATACAATTAAATAATTATGTGAATGATATTTTCATTCGTGTGTACGTATATCCTATCATCTCCATAATGCGATACAATTCATTATACATAATAATCATAAATTCATGATCAAATCAATGGATTTGAAGAAGGAATATTATATATACTAAACGAAAATAATTATTTAAATTATATTAAAATAATTATTTAAATTATAATAATATAATGTAATAACATGAAGAAGAAATTATTTGACCATACATGTATAAGAAAATGAATTTGTTTATACCCAAGTAAAAAGTAATAATGAGATGATATGAAAAAACTAATTATAATATGATTATATATGATTTCCCAAAATTGAATATAATTTCAGAATAAGTCTATCACATTATTTAAGTCATCATATAGATTTTTTGGTTAATTGAAACGACATTAGACCTGTGGTAAGTGATAATTTCATAATCTCATTATTACTGAGATTGTTTACATATAAAAATTTGGTGGGGTATACTTCTCATCCATTTATAATTTTACTATATATTTACTTCCAAATTTCATATATATTCTTAATCAATGGTTTTATGTAAATTTTATCATTTTTAAATTAATTTTAAATTATATGTAAGGATTTTTTTCATTTTCGATACGAGGTACTTTTGGATTATCTGAGAAAAGTATGAGAATAATATTTTCATTTTACCTACATTGAATGATGGGTTTTTATGTTTTAATAGAAATAAATTTCAAGGAAAATTATCTAATAATATTTAAATTTTATTATAAATTTTTTTTATTTAAAATTTTGTAGAATCATGAGAAAATAAATTTTTTTAAGAATACAAGTTATTTTCCACAAAAATTATTATCAAGTGTTCAATATAAATAATTTTTATTTTATTATTTTATAATTTACTAGTTTTATGTTTCATGTTGAAATCCATATAATTATTATGGTTTTATTATGTTTGTGGTAAAATGTTATTTATTAAATCCATTTGGTTTTCCTGGATTTTGTTATGATGGAATGATGTTTATTAAACTCATTTTATTCCATGGGTCATGTTGTGATGAATGATTTATGTTTTTGTGTATCACGTATGAATTATTTCCTTATAATGTGGGAGCGAACTATATCTCCCCCAATGATCAGGTTAATGATTTGTATCTCTTGGGATAGACAAGGCCGAAATGAGAAATCTCCTCAGTTTAGAAATACATAGTGGGAACGAGTATTGAGCTTACATCCGTAATGATCTAGGTCCCCTATGATAGTACTGTAAATGGTACTTGAAAAATATGAAATGATTTTATATCCCTATGTGTATGCGAAAAAATTCTATATCTTATATTGTAAATATCTTCATTGATAATTTATGATTTATCTTATGGAATGATATCATGATCTTTTATATGTTGGATATGATTTCCTAATGTTATGTTCATATTCTTATGAATATGATATGAATGATAAATCTATTTTTTACCCTTCATTAAATTATGATCTCTCTATTTTATGTGATTGTTTTCCCTATGTTGTGAATAACTCTATTAAATAATATATATATATATAATTTGTCATCTGATAAAGGAATAAGTGGAAAATAATTTAGATGTCTTATGAAACAATTATTTATATTTCACAATTTATAATGACACAATAAATATATTGTCATGTCATTGATTTATTATATTTTTAATTCTATATTCTTATATTTTTATGTAATATCTATATATGTGATATTTGTGGTTTTATATTTTCTATCGAAAGAAAGAATAGTTAATCATTGGAAGAATGGATGAGAAAACATAAATGAAATAACTAGAAATATTTATAAGGATTATTATTGAGATGCCTATAAGGATAAGTCAATGTGTTTTTGAAAATCTTTTAAAATTAGTAATGATCATGGTTAACCTATGATGAATACTTAGAAGATCGAGATTGAACATTCTTCACATTGATTGTGTTATTTTCAATTTATGTTTTTTTTCATCTCACATTATTCTCTTTGTGTTTTATAAAATTAATTGAACGTGATGAAAACATGTCAATGATGAATTAAATGGGAAATCTAACAATTTTCTTCCTAATAAAATGAATGTTATAGGATATAGAATGACCAATATTATCAATATACATAAAAAAGGTACAAATCAGTTCATATTTCAAAATGAGAAGAGAATGGAACAACATTCTCTTGAAACCATCATGAGGAAACATCCACAATATTTTAGTTGGTCTTATAATCCACATTTTCCCAAATAATAGATCAGTACAATTGAAAATGTATTTTCTATCCATCATGGTTTGAACCATGAAAGATTCATTTTTTTATTTTCATTTAAAAGATGAAATGAACATGTGGTCGAAATTAATCATGAATATGAGGTATGTAGATGAAATTGAATATATATAATGGGAGGTGATAAATAACTTATCTTTCAAAAATTTATTTCCTATTATTTTTTGTACGACGATAGAAAAGGAGATCATTGAGATTAAGAAAATATATTGTGAATCTCCTGGTATATATGAGGAAAAGTTTACAAAACCTGTGAGGTAGGAATTTATAATTATCATCCATCCATAAATAAAATTCGATAGATACTTTTGTGGCTAAAATGATGTAATTAATTAGTATTAACTATAACGACCCATACTTTACATACATTGTTACTACTTCAAAATTGAAGCACACTTATTACAACATATGACAAAACCACAAAGGACCGTATAGGTATAGTGTCTTTAGAAACTGGGAAACATAAACAACTGGTTCATAAATCTTCTACAGTGTCTCCCATTTATTTCATCATATCTAGGGTCCCTTTTAGCATATTCTACTTAATATCCATCTTCCTGACCTGGGGAAAAGAAAACATAAAAGGGTGAGCTCAAATGCTCAGCAAGGGAAAATAAAGGAAATAAAAATCATATCATATCTTTTTGAAAATCAAAACCTGCAAAAGAGATCATAATATCTTATCATGGAATAATTCATATAAGTGAAAATGAGATCCCCATAATCATAACATAAAACTTGAAACTTTGTGGCATGCACACATAATCATGGAAAATTATTTCTTGTTAGTCATGACTCATTGCCAAGACTATCTTAGTGGACAAAGTCCCTTTCTGAACCGAGTTCACTCCTCGTTTCAGTCCTGTATCACTGAACCGAAATAACCTTCCGTTCCAGCCATGTCTATCTCATGAGATATAAAATCTTTACCCAATGCATTGGAGGGAGATATAGGTCCCACCCATCTTATAATGAATCCTTTCTTAAGTGTGCCACATAATCATAAATCATAAATCATAGCGTAACCCATGTAATAAAAATGGGATTCTTAAACAACATGACATCATAAAACAATTCATATAAGATAAAGGTATTCATAAAAATATTTCCATCACAACATAATCAAATCCATGTTATAATAGGGATAAAAACAGAACCCTTTTATTATCTTAGATGGAAAATAATTTTGATAAAATACTTGAACTCCATTCTTGAGGAAAATATCCTTTCTACTTCAAAAATATTTTTCCTTTCATAACATGTCATACGACTTGAAAAGAAAAGAAGTTGATTAAAAATAAACTTGAAAACTTGTAAAGGAAGCTTCTTGGAAATAATGTTTTAAAAATCCATTCATGCCGTATAAGTTAAAAAAACATTCTTCGTACTTTTGTCGGAAAAGTCAAAAAGTACCTCGTACGGAAAAACGACAAAAGATTCCTTTCATATTCTTTACTAAAAACTCACCTAAGGGTAAAATTGGATTTAAACTATTGCAAGTGGATGGAAACAATATTACATATTGAGGGAACATGGATGTGGATGATAAAATACACCCCAGTAAATACTTACGTATAAACAATCTCGGATAAAAATGAGATTGTGATATTTCCCTTACCTTAGGTCCGATTTGCTTTGTTCGTGTCCGAAGCTCCTGTATAATGGTTTAAATAATGTTATTGACTTATTCCAGAATCATACATATTGATATGATATCATATATGGTCATATTATTAGCTTCTTGTTAGTAATATTTCACTGTTACTTGTTACTCGGGTCTTTATAACTTTTTGTTCTTATGCGTGTTTTGTTGAATAAATTCATATTCTTATCTTTAGGTTATAGATAATTCATTTCCAGAATGTTATTAGTGTAGTATATACCATATTCATTCATTCAATTCATTTATATAATCATTATGAAATGAAGATCATGTAGAACGAGTCGCATCACATCGTGGAGACGGTATTCCGTACGTACGCACGAGTGATGATATCGTTCCTATGATCGTGGAATTGTATTGGAGAATATATATATTATTTCAGTATCAATATTACTTTATAATAATCATATATAGTTACTCATTACACTATTATACCCATCCTTGTAAGGTGATGGTGGAAAATAGATTACACCACGGCGTGGAGACGGTATTCCGTACGTACGCACGCGCGGTGATTTCATTTTTCCGTAGGATGGATAGAAGGTGAATTAGGGTTGTTTCATATTTATAATAACATATCAGTATGTAAGTAATACTGATGTTATTACTTTATCATGAATCAACTAAAGAAGAAGAAGTTGAAGAAGAAAGAAATTGAAAAGATCGGTAATGGATATTACCTCTTCTTTGGAACGCCTCTTTGAATCCTCCACTTAAGGAACTAAGATTGGTCTTTGGAGAAGACCAGGACCTCTAGGATTATTCTAGGGAAGTGGAGAGGAGAAAAGTGCAGGGGTTTTCTGAGCTTGAGTGCTCAAATTGGTGTGAGGAGGAGGGGGAGGAGGTGCCCTTTTATAAGGGAGGAGAGGGGCACCTTAGGAATATCTCAAAATATTATTTTATATTAAAGTAAAAATCGGTTTATAATGGTTCCAAAGGGTCTTATTTCGAAGCTAAGGTGGGTATGGGTCGAAATCCTATCAACCAATAGGATTTAGACAAGTTTAGGGTATTATTTTAAACTTATCAATTAGATTTAACTCTAAGTTAATTAATTTAACTTTTACCGTGTCTTTTTGTTTTCTTTAACTATATGGTTAATACACTTACTATAACATGCCAAACGAACCCCAAATTGTTTATTATTAATATATATATCCTTATATAAGTAATTTGGCCGATCCTTAGATTTTTTGGAATAAAATAACAATTAGTAATATAATATTTGATTTAAAAACTATTTTGTGTCAATTTTGACAGTATTTGATATATGATTTTTGTGAAAGTCATAACAGAATTATATGTTCTAAAAAAGATAATTAAATCAACACTAATATATCATAGTAACCTAGAAAATTAGTGGAATTCATAAATAGTCTTAAATTACATTTATTTTGGTATTTATATTATCAATTATGTCAATATTTCATTAATAAGATAATTACTGCATCATCTTTGTGTCATGAATAAATTAAATTATTTGATGTCTAAAAATTACAAATAAAATACCATCATGTAGTAAATCTTTTTATCTTTCTAATGAATATTTACAATCGAATTTATCTTATGTATAACCCCATATTAAAAATGATTTACTTATTAAACATTGATTTTAACTATTTTAACCCTTCTTTAAATAAATTAATAATAAATGTCCTAATCTAATCCATGTGGGCCTAAATGGTCATATTTTATTCCTAAGTTTGTTTTTGGTCGAATTACACTTGTCTAATAGAATTAGGACATGTGTTAGGGTAATATTGATATCATATTTACCCTTAGTTACCCTATTTACTATTAACCGCGGTAAAAATAGTAAAAAGTTACTATTCACCAAAAAATTATTTTTATCTCATTGAACCACATTTTTCTTACTGATATCAACCGTGTCTGTCGGATTTTTGAAATTCCATTCATAGAAGCGGTAAAATTAAGTTTTATGCAAAATTCAGTTTTTAACCTACCACTTAGTGGTTTCACTATTCATCAAAAATTGAAAGTTTTCAGAAAAATACCAAAATTTCACCCTAGGCTAATTTCGATATTCTGAGTCCAAAAATGAAGTCCATTTTGAAAAATAAAATTTATAAAATTTCAAAAAGTGGTTATTACTATTCATAACGGCTAGTTTTAATAGCATATTGTTGTTTAGTGAAACTCGGTATTGCGTACGACGCAAGCTATCGAGGAAGGTCGCGATTGCGTGTAAAGAAAGCCAAGCAAGTTTTGTGTAGAAAAAGATTCCATTGATGATTCATATAACATAAAAGTCTCGGGTGTTACATTCTACCCCCCTTAAAAAGAATTTCGCCCTCGAAATTCGTCACTTTGTAACAAACAGATGAGGATACTTCTCCCTCATCATATCCTCAAGCTCCCATGTAGCTTCTTCAAGTTGGTGGTTCCTCCATAAAACTTTCACCAATCGAGTGGTCTTGTTTCGTAGGAATTTTTCGCTATGATCCAGAATCTCTATCGGCTGTTCTTCATAAGAAAGATCTTGCTCCAGCGGTACAACTTCTGAGCTGAGTACATGTGAAGGATCTGGTATGTACTTTCTCAGGAGAGATACATGGAACACATTGTGAACTTGAGAGAGATTCGGTGGGAGCGCCAATCGGTAAGCTACCTTCCCAACACGATCCAGTATTTCGAAAGGACCGATATATCTAGGGCTCAACTTCCCCTTCTTTCCAAATCTCATAACCCTCTTCCAGGGAGATATTCGTAAGAACACTTTATCACCCACTTCAAACTCTAGGTCTTTTCTTCGGTTGTCGGCATAACTTTTCTGTCGACTCTGAGCTGCTCTTATGTGTTGTTGAATAGATCTAACCTTTTCTTCCATTTCATCAACGAGATCAGGTCCTAATAGCTTTCTTTTCCCAACTTCATCCCAGCAAGTTGGAGTCCTGCATTTCTTTCCATAGAGAGCTTCATAAGGAGCCATCTGAATACTGGATTGAAAGCTATTATTATAAGAAAATTCCACCAAAGGTAGGTGTTGATCCCAACCTCCTTTGAAATCCATAGAGCAAGCTCTCAACATATCTTCTAGGGTTTGAATTGTTCTCTCAGACTGACCGTCTGTCTGGGGATGATAAGCAGTGCTGAAACTCAACTCTGTATCCAGAGTATGCTGAAGACTTCGCCAGAACTTCGAGGTAAATCTCGGATCCCGATCAGATATAATAGAAAGTGGTACTCCGTGCAATCTTACCACTTCCTTTACATATATCCTGGAAAGCTGATCTAGAGAGAAATCCTCTCTAATAGCAATGAAGTGTGCAGATTTTGTAAGACGATCAACTATGACCCAGATAGCATTATTGCCTTTGGATGTTTTAGGAAGTCCTGTGACAAAGTCCATAGTGATGTTTTCCCATTTCCATTCGGGTATGGGTAATGGTTGTAACATCCCCTTAGACTTATGTCTCTCAGCTTTAACTTGTTGACAAACCAAGCATCGAGAGACATATTCAGCAACATCTCTTTTCATGCCATCCCACCAGAAGTACTCTTTCAGGTCCCTATACATCTTCGTGCTTCCAGGATGAATAGAAAATGATGAACTATGAGCCTCATCCAGCAGCTCATTCTTTAATTCGGGGATGGGAGGAACGCAAACCCGATTCCTGAACATTATTATCCCATCACAATCAAGGTTGAATTCAGGAACATTTCTCACCTTCTTTTGTAACTCGACATCTTCTTTCTGTGCCTCTTTAATCTTCACATGTATAGATGGTTGAACATTCATTTGAGAAAGATAAGATTTTTCCCCTTCCATTATAATTCCAAGATCCATCCTTTGTAAATCCATAAATATTGGATCTTTTGTGATCCTCATCATGGATAAACTAGCATGGTCTTGTCGACTTAATGCATCTGCCACCTTGTTTGCTTTCCTAGGGTGGTAATGGATTGAGCAGTCATAATCCTTAATCAGCTCCAACCATCTTCTTTGACGCATATTCAACTCCTTTTGTGTGAAAAATATACTTTAAACTTCTATGATCAGTATAAATATCACACCTTTCACCATAAAGGTAATGCCTCCAAATCTTTAATGCAAAGATTACCGCAGCCAACTCCAAATCATGTGTTGGGTAATTTTGCTCATGGATTTTCAACTGTCGTGAGGCATAAGCTATCACCATATCATTTTGCATAAGAAAACACCCCAATCCCTTCTTGGATGCATCACTGTAGATCACAAACCTTTCTCCACTACAAGGCAGTGTGAGTACAGGTGCACTGGATAACCTTCTTTTTAACTCCTTGAAATTCTCTTCACATTCCTCTGTCCAGACAAACTTAACTCCCTTTCGAGTCAACTTGGTGATTGGATTAGATAATCGTGAAAAATATTTTACAAAACGTCGATTATATCCAGCCAAACCAAGAAAACTTCGGATCTCAGTTACTGTTGTTGGTCTCGACCATCTTTCGATAACCTCTGTTTTTGCTGGATCCACAGATATCCCCTCTTTTGAGATTATATGACCCAAAAATGCAACTTTTTGAAGCCAAAATTCACACTTGGTAAATTTGGCATAAAGCTTCTCCTTTCTCAGGGTCTTCAATATAATTCTCAAGTGATCTTCATGCTCTTCCTTGCTCTTTGAATAGACAAGAATATCGTCTATAAAGACTACCACAAATTGATCAAGATAGTCTCTAAAGACTCTATTCATTAGATCCATGAATATAGCAGGGGCATTAGTAATACCAAATGGCATCACTATAAATTCATAGTGTCCATACCTTGTACAGAAAGCCGTCTTTGGTATATCCTCCCTTTTGACCCTTAATTGATGATACCCTGAACGAAGATCAATCTTGGAGAAGTATTGAGCTCCGCGTAGTTGGTCAAATAAGTCATCAATGCGTGGGAGAGGATATTTGTTCTTGATAGTGATCTTGTTAAGTTCTCGATAATCAATGCAGAGTCTCATTGATCCATCTTTATTCTTAACAAATAGAACAGGTTCTCCCCAAGGTGACGCACTCGGGCGTATGAATCCCTTATCAAGATTCTCTTGGAGTTGCTTCTTCAATTCCTGCAACTCAATTGGGGCCATTCTATAAGGTGTCTTTGAAATAGGCAAAGCACCCGGTACGAGTTCTATTGAAAACTCAACTTCACGATTTGGTGGAAGACCCGGCAATTCCTCCGGAAAGACATCACCAAACTCCCGTAAAATGGGCATATTCTTAATCGTGATTTTCTCACCAACCATTTGAGATAAATAACCTTCATTTAGTGGAATCAATACCCATAAGATGGAAGAAATTTCCACTGGAAGGTTATGTTCATCCTTACATTGGTATACGATCGTAGATTGATCTGGAATATGAAATGTGACTTCCCTTCTTTGGCAATTGATATGAGCTCCATGTAGAGAAAGCCAATCCATGCCAAGAATCACATCAAATTCCACTAAAGGAAGGATCACAAGATTTTCAGGAAGCACTTTCCCACAAACTTCGATCGGAGAAGAATTATAAACTTTTGATGCGACTGTTGTGCCATTAAGTGTTGTCACAGCTAACTCAACATCTAATTGTTGAGGTAATACGGTGATACCCTTAGAAAATTCTTTAGAAATAAAAGAGTGGGTGGATCCAGAATCAAATAAAACATTTGCTACTTTAGAGTGGATGGTAAGTGTACCTTTCACCACTTCGTTATCGTACTCCACATCGCTGATAGAAATTGCATGTGACTTTCCTTTGTCTTTAGCCTTAAGATTTTGTTGACGTCGACCATCATCATCAACCCTTGGATTTGGGCATTGATTGGCATAATTCCCCATCTCCTTGCACTTGAAACATTGAAGTGTAGTAGGTTCATTCTGTGTATCCCTTCCTTTTTTTGCGTCATTAGACATCTTCTTCCCATTATCACGACATTCAAATGCCCGATGACCTTCTTTTCCACATTTAAAACATTTACTTGTCCCTTTAAGACAACTCCCTCCATGTTTCTTTCCACACTTTGAGCATAAGGAAAAGCTCATATTCTTTTCCGTGTGCTCTTTATATTTTTCTTTGAATTCCATCTTCCTCTTCTTATCAAACCCATGTGACTGATGGGTTACTCCAATCTCCATCTTGACTTTGAGAGCACATCGAACGATTTCCTCGTAGCTATTGAAGTCCCTTATGGCTAACTCCCTTCGAAGACTTGGTTTTAAGCCACTAAAGAATCGATCGATCTTACTCTCAGGTTGGATAATAATACCAGAAGCGTACCTTGCAAGGCTTGTAAAATTTGCTTCATAGGTACTAACAGATTCATCATCCCTTTGCTTCAGTTCAAGGAACTCTTTCTCCATCATTGTTCGGAGAATACGAGGGAAGTACTTATTGAAAAATAAGTTCTTAAACTCGTCCCATTCCATAGACTCAATTTCATCCCTTTGCCTCGTATTCTTAACAAGATTCCACCATTGATCCGCATCTCCTTCCAAACGATACACTGCTAGGATGACTTTATCATGCTCAGAACATTGAAGAACTGAAAATATCTTTTCAGTAGTACTAATCCATTGTTCAGCAACTAATGGATCAGTAGACCCGCTGAAAGAAGGTGGACGCTGCCTCATGAAGGATTCAACAGAATGTTGCTCCCTCCTTTGTTCGTTTGGAAATCCTACATGATTCATAGCTTGAGAAAGTTGTGTGAGCATGGCTACAAGATTTTGCATTCCAGCTCCCATATCGTTTGGTTGCTCAGGGGGACAATCATTGCATTGCCCATCACATTCTGCATTAACACGGTTCCTTCGGGTTCCAGCCATTGACTAAAACCAAGAAGAATAGTGTGAGCGACACTAATTATAATAGGAAACCACATAATTCAAAAAAAAAAATTCATGCTTATGGTCTTATCCTAGGTTATTCATGGCCATTTCTAAGATTGTGTTCTATGCTTAGACTTATCCTTAGGGTTCTTACTAAGGATTTCACATCCTAGTTTCCAAAGGTTGACTATACATTTCCTCTGATACAAACTATAATGACACATACTTTACATACATTGTTACTACTTCAAAATTGAAGCACACTTATTACAACATATGACAAAACCACAAAGGACCGTATAGGTATAGTGTCTTTAGAAACTGGGAAACATAAACAACTGGTTCATAAATCTTCTACAGTGTCTCCCATTTATTTCATCTTATCTAGGGTCCCTTTTAGCATATTCTACTTAATATCCATCTTCCTGACCTGGGGAAAAGAAAACATAAAAGGGTGAGCTCAAATGCTCAGCAAGGGCAAATAAAGGAAATAAAAATCATATCATATCTTTTTGAAAATCAAATCCTGCAAAAGAGATCATAATATCTTATCATGGAATAATTCATATAAGTGAAAATGAGATCCCCATAATCATAACATAAAACTTGAAACTTTGTGGCATGCACACATAATCATGGAAAGTCATTTCTTGTTAGTCATGACTCATTGCCAAGACTATCTTAGTGGACAATGTCCCTTTCTGAACCGAGTTCACTCCTCGTTTCAGTCCTGTATCACTGAACCGAAATAACCTACCGTTCCAGCCATGTCTATCTCATGAGATATAAAATCTTTACCCAATGCATTGGAGAGAGATTAGGTCCCACCCATCTTATAATGAATCCTTTCTTATGTGTGCCACATAATCATAAATCATAAATCATAGCGTAACCCCTGTAATAAAAATGGGATTCTTAAACAACATGACATCATAAAACAATTCATATAAGATAAAGGTATTCATAAAAATATTTCCATCACAACATAATCAAATCCATGTTATAATAGGGATAAAAACAGAACCCTTTTATTATCTTAGATGGAAAATAATTTTGATAAAATACTTGAACTCCATTCTTGAGGAAAATATCCTTTCTACTTCAAAAACATTTTTCCTTTCATAAAATGTCATACGACTTTAAAAGAAAAGAAGTTGATTAAAAATAAACTTGAAAACTTGTAAAGGTAGCTTCTTGGAAATAATGTTTTAAAAATCCATTCATGCCATATAAGTTAAAAAAAACATTCATCGTACTTTTGTCGGAAAAGTCAAAAAGTACCTCGTACGGAAAAACGACAAAAGATTCCTTTCATATTCTTTACTAAAAACTCACCTAAGGGTAAAATTGGATTTAAACTATTGCAAGTGGATGGAAAAAATATTACATATTGAGGGAACATGGATGTGGATGATAAAATACACCCCAGTAAATACTTACGAATAAACAATCTCGGATAAAAATGAGATTGTGATATTTCCCTTACCTTAGGTCCGATTTGCTTTGTTCATGTCCGAAGCTCCTGTATAATGGTTTAAATAATGTTATTGACTTATTCCAGAATCATACATATTGATATGATATCATATATGGTCATATTATTAGCTTCTTGTTAGTAATATTTCACTGTTACTTGTTACTCGGGTCATTATAACTTTTTGTTCTTATGCGTGTTTTGTTGAATAAATTCTTGTTCTTATCTTTAGGTTATAGATAATTCATTTCCAGAATGGTATTAGTGTATTATATACCATATTCATTCATTAAATTCATTTATATAATCATTATGAAATGAAGATCATGTAGAACGAGTCGCATCACATCGTGGAGACGGTATTCTGTACGTACGCACGAGTGATGAAATCGTTCCTATGATAGTGGAATTGTATTGGAGTATATATATATTATTTCAGTATCAATATTACTTCATAATAATCATATATAGTTACTCATTACACTATTATACCCATCCTTGTAAGGTGATGGTGGAAAATAGATTACACCACGGCGTGGAGACGGTATTTCGTACGTACGCACGCGCGGTGATTTCATTTTTCCGTAGGATGGATAGAAGGTGAATTAGGGTTGTTTCATATTTATAATAACATATCAGTATGTAAGTAATACTGATGTTATTACTTTATCATGAAACAACTAAAGAAGAATAAGTTGAAGAAGAAAAAAATTGAAAAGATCGGTAATGGATATTACCTCTTCTTTGGAACGCCTCTTTGAATCCTCCACTTAAGTAACTAAGATTGGTCTTTGGAGAATACCAGGACCTCTAGGATTATTCTAGGGAAGTGGAGAGGAGAAAAATTCAGGGGTTGGCCGAGCTTGAGTGCTCAAATTGGTGTGAGGAGGAGGGGGAGGAGGTGCCCTTTTATAAGGGAGGAGAGGGGCACCTTAGGAATATCTCAAAATATTATTTTATATTAAAGTCAAAATCGGTTTATAATGGTTCCAAAGGGTCTTATTTCGAAGCTAAAGTGGGTATGGGTCGAAATCCTATCAACCAATAGGATTTAGACAAGTTTAGGGTATTATGTTAACCTTATCAATTAGATTTAACTCTAAGTTAATTAATTTAACTTTTACCGTGTCTTTTTGTTTTCTTTCACTATATGGTTAATACACTTACTATAACATGCCAAACGAACCCCAAATTGTTTATTATTAATATATATATCCTTATCTAAGTAATTTGGCCGAACCTTATATTTTTAGGAATAAAATAACAATTAGAAATATAATATTTGATTTAAAAACTATTTTGTGTCAATTTTGACACTATTTGATATATGATTTTTGTGAAAGTCATAACAGAATTATATTTTCTAAAAAAGTTAATTAAATCAACACTAATATATCATAGTAACCTAGAAAATTAGTGGAATTCATAAATAGTCTTAAATTACATTTATTTTGGTATTTATATTATCAATTATGTCAATATTTCATTAATAAGATAATTACTGCATCATCTTTGTGTCATGAATAAATTAAATTATTTGATGTCTAAAAATTACAAATAAAATACCATCATGTAGTAAATCTTTTTATCTTTCTAATTAATATTTACAATCGAATTTATCTTATGTATAACCCCATATTAAAAATGATTTACTTATTAAACTTTGATTTTAACTATTTTAACCCTTCTTTAAATAAATTAATAATAAATGTCCTAATCTAATCCATGTGGGCCTAAATGGTCATATTTTATTCCTATGTTTCTTTTTGGTCGAATTACACTTGTCCAATAGAATTAGGACATGTTTTAGGGTAATATTGATATCATATTTACCCTTAGTTACCCTATTTACTATTAACCGTGGTAAAAATAGTAAAAAGTTACTATTCACCAAAAAATTATTTTTATCTCATTGAACCACATTTTACTTTCTGATATCAACCGTGTCTGTCGGATTTTTGAAATTCTATTCACAGAAGCGGTAAAATTAAGTTTTATGCAAAATTCAGTTTTTAACCTACCACTTAGTGGTTTCACTATTCATCAAAAATTGAAAGTTTTCAGAAAAATACCAAAATTTCACACTAGGCTAATTTCGATATTCTGAGTCCAAAAATGAAGTCCATTTTGAAAAATAAAATTTATAAAATTTCAAAAAGTGGTTATTACTATTCATAACGGCTAGTTTTAATAGCATATTGTTGTTTATTGAAACTCGGTATTGCGTACGACGCAAGCTATCGAGGAAGGTCGCGATTGCGTGTAAAGAAAGCCAAGCAAGTGTTGTGTAGAAAAAGATTCCTTTGATGATTCATATAACATAAAAGTCTCGGGTGTTACATTAACCATAATATAATTATTAGATATAAAAAGAATGTGTGTCGTGATATCAAGGTATAATGGGAATTAGGTGTTACATGTCAATATCAAGGTTTTAAAAAATATAGAAGATTGAGTTTAATGGAAAATCACAAAACAATGCTGAAAATTCTATGAGAGTTTCCTTATGCTCAATAAGTCGAAGGAGTAATGGAGGATACTGTCTTAAATAGACTAGTAAATGTTTTAAGTGTGGAATATATTTTAATTTTGAAGATGAGTATTGATGAAATGGGGAAAATATATTTACTGATGTGAATTCATATAAGGCTATAATGATTGTATCACCCGCACTTCAATGCTATAAGTGTATGGTAGTGGGGAATTATTACAACCAATACTATAATCCTTGGTTTACTAATGATGATTTATGTCAGAAAACTTTTATGTCTAAATATAGAGGAATATCAGAAGTGATCACTATTGGTGAGGTAGAGTATGGAAACACAGGGTTGGAATGATTGAGTTTTTTTGTAATGGGATTCCAAAATAATGTTGTTAAATAATTTTTTTGGTATTATACCATAATGAAATAACAGTTAGTCTACTCTGGGTTTTCTATTTATGAGAATATGTTAGGTGGTATCAGTAACCTTGAAATGTGATTCAGTTTTTTTTCACAAATATCATTAAGGTTAGGATAAACCAAAATATCTGCATAATGTTTGGCTAATTAAATAAAGAGTAGTTCGATTATATTATTGTCCTTAGAAAAAATATGACATTAATGTTATTTATGATCTCCTTGATGGGGAATATGGAATCATTTGGATTTATGGTATATGGAAAGAGTTAATTTTGGAATTATTGCATGTTTTCAATAATGTTTTATCGTAATTCATGTTATTACCATCACTCAGGATAATACATAATTATAGTGTTCACTTCGTTGAAATGTGACAAACAAGAGTTAACAAATAATATATGAGGGATAAAAGTTAACCTGAGTGAATGAAAAAAAAATTATAATGTTTAGGAATTTTCATATTTGAGAATGATTTAAAGGTTATTAATTTATATAATCATTATCATAAACATCAGATGATGTTTTTTAGAATAAATTAATATATCACCGTAGGTGGTCATATGCATATTTTATTATTTATTCTTACATTTTTGTGAGAAATATAGAATAAAATATAATCTATATAATGGAATTCATGATCTAGTAATGATTTAGGAAGGAAAATTTCAATTTATTTCTTTGAATAAGAGTTGAATAGGAAATTGATCAAGGCACTAGGAATGGAAGATATTATACTTAATTAATTATGTATTTATTATCATTATTCAACAGTTGGGAAAGGATCTTAATAATAAAAAATGTTACCCTAGTGCCTTCATTTCTTATGAATCAAATAGGCCCATAAATTATTACATATTTATGGATTGTTTATATATTATTTTCATAAATCGTTGTTGTAGATCACATTCCATAAAAATGTGATGATTATACATCTCTTCCATATCTATCTTTTCACATTCCACCTATATCCACCTATGTGGAAACCCATATATTAGTGAATGTGGTATCCAATATGATTCTCAATGTTCATTTTTTAAAGGATGTTTTGGACTTTATTTTTCTGATGTGGGTTTATATAATATAAATTTTAATGTATAAATCCATTTATAACCGAGAAAAATTTCATGGGCGAAAGTAAATTTTCTGTAGGTAGAATGTGACACCATAATTTTTTAATGAAATTGGTTTTATTATTTATTTATTTATTTTTTATTTGATGTCTTTTGTTGTATTAAACACCAAAAAAATCATGTGCAACACTAAACTCTTGTTTCGCTTGTGATATAAGCAACACTGTGCTTGGATTCTGTTAGACACAATTTCTTGTTATTTTGAAAGAATTCATTTCACGCAAGACTGAGTATATGAAATCAACTAAATATTATTATATTACATTATTACAATATCTTTATAATGGTTAGTATCAAAATTAGTAACTAAATTAGGAATATTTTTTTACACATGTATATATAAATAATTAATTTTTGGGAAATTAATTATAAATGAAAATTAAATCCATTTTTTGATAAAAGAAAATATTTTTCTAAAATCTATTTAAATAAAAATAAGTGAGTTTGTTAAATTAGAAAATCACTCTTAATAGATTTTTTTGATGAAATAAATATGTAATGTAATCAATATAATGTTTAAAATTTGTTGTATATATTATATTGACATGATATAAGATCAAATTAAAAACTTCATATATAATAAGTATTCTCTATGAAAATAAAATTTCACCTCCTCTTAATAGAGCACATATTTTAAATCATGTTTTTTATATTATATTTGATGAAATAAAATTCTTATTTGGAATACAAACATAAAAATTTAGTTCAAATATATTTTTAACTAATTATGATATCATACATATTTTAATGAATAGAGAAAAATATTGCATTTTAATTGAAAAATATTTATTCATCTATTTTATTTATATTTCGTGATTTTCAATATTATTTTTTATAGTGTAATTACATTATTTTATATTATTTTTTATAATTTTGGTCATTAGATGTAATTTCAAAATAAAATTTGATATATGTTCTTTTCAATGTTTTAATGATTTTTACTTTCAAAAACATGTTTTCTCACTCCCTCAAGGAGAATAATTTTAATTTATTTAATACGACATCTATGATTCAAATATTGAAAAATGTATTCCATATTGTTAATTAGTTGGTCTAAATTGTTTTTATTTTTTACTCCTATTTCATGGATATTATGAATAGTACATATGATAGTTTTATTTCACATGATTAATGGTAAATTTGGGAATTTTGCAAACAAATTAATATGATAACGACAATTCAATTACCGTAACACCTATTAAAATAAAATTAGATGAGTAAAAATCTCCCTTTAAAATCTAAGTATTATAATTTACTCATTTAAATGACTTTTTTCCCAAAAAAGTGATATATATTATATTAGAATAATTGAATGTGACGTGATTGGGACCAAATGTTACCCTCTTATTTCATAGAAGTATATTAATTTTATTATAGTAATAAACATGATAAAATATTTATAATAAATAATCTATAATGATATAATAAATTTATATACATTGTGTTAATGTATTGTTAATTTTTAAACATTAAATAATTTCCCTAAAGGCTCATACAATGATGATGCATAAATTATTTAATTGAAAAAAATCCATAAGATAATTACAATTAAAACGATAATACAGATTAAAATAAAAAATAAAACATTTCCAAATCACATTGGTATTTTATATTGTGATAATTTTAATTCATATTTCAAGTGTTGGACCATTTTCATCCATATGGAAATGATTATAACACATATTATATTTATTCAGTGTTATGTTAATGTTGTCACATTCATATTTTATAAAATAATACTTTTTAAGGATTAATTTTACAGAAGATATATTTGACTCTATGTAATCATATAAATTCAAAATAAATTTACATCATCATAATACTTTATTATTAATTTAAAAAAATATATATTCAAGGAAAACGTAAAACTGATGCAGTAATTATTTTATTAATAGAAATATCAATTAATGTTATTCATAATATTAATGTAATTATAATTTGGGATTATTAATATATCCAAAAAATTTACAGATTTTATCAACCCCTAGGGGGAAGTTATAATATATTGGGTTCTTCAATAACATCAATTCTTAATATATTTAAAAATCAATAAATTGAATATTGTCAAAATAGTAACTATTGATTTTTTGTCAAAATAATGATTTATTAAATTATTGAAAACTCATATATCATTTTTTAAAATATATAATATTTATTAAATTATCAAAAAATTCATAATTTATTATTATTTTTTCTAATTTACATAAAATAAGATAAAATTATCCTATTTTAATTTTGAACAATTTGTTACCTTAGTGAAAATTATTATTGAATAGCTAATAGTTAAATGAAATGATATTGTTTAAATTTATATAAAAACATGTATAAAAGTATTTACGTGATGATATAAAGTCCCTAAATCATTTTATAATAAAAATAAATTCATTTTGAAGATTTTTGGAAGGGATTTGATTTTATTATAAATTAATATTTTTGGGATTCTAGAGGTGCCCCTCGCCTCAATTATAAATGGGAACCTCCTCCCTCATATTTTTGAAACTCATGATCCTTAAATATCATATACCCCATAAATTGTTTCATTTTAAACATCCATAGTAACATCTTATATCATTGGGTATTTTCCAAAGACCTACTCTATATATTTTATAAGTTATTTTTTGGGAGAGCAACCAAGAAGAGGTAATATCCTCTAACAATTCATTCAAAATTATCAATTTTTCAACATCCCATTAATGATTTTATTTAATAATGAAGTAATCAATATATTATCAATTATATAATTTTGTTATATTATGATTAATAAATAGGAATATTTCCCCTTCTATCCTTCATTTCAAAAAAAATCACTACACATGTGTGTAAACGACTTAACATCTCAACAACATGATATAGTCTGTTTTTAACCACCACCATAGTTTAATGTTTATATTGATTGAAACAATACTTATATATTATTATTATTAAATTATATTTATTCTTAAATATTATACATCATCCACTTCAATACAATTGAACAATTATGCGAATGATATCATTGTTGGTGCGTACGTACGACATACCGTCTCGGTGATGTGATGTGATTTATTATACATTATATTCTTATAATCTTATTTATATAAATTAGATGTATAAATTAATATGATAAATAATATAATAACATCATTTTTTAAATTATATAATTATATCCTAATGATAGGAAGAATAAGTCTTCTAACAAAACATGGATAAGTTACAGAAGTCCTTGATAACCAAATAAAAATTAATGATGAAATGTTATTAATAAAATGGTGATAATAATATTATATATGAAATCATAAAAAAGACTATGATTATGGAACAAGTCAATTAAACTATTTAAATCACCATACATGACGTTTGGAAATATTCAAAGGCTATCAGACCTATGGTAAGAGACAATTTCACAATCTGATTATTATCTGAGGTGGTCTATACCAATGTGTTACTAGGGTATATTTATCATCCATGTCAATGTTTCATAACTATTTTCTCAAAAATATTATTTATATTAATCTTTAATGGTTTAATGTCTATTTTACCCATTGATGAATATTTATTACACTATATGAATGTATATTTTTTAATTTTGGATATGAGGTACTATTGACCTATCCAAAAAAAGTATGAGAAGAATGTTTTATTTTAACATATACAACCATAAATGTTTTTCTTTTCTCATAAAATTATATTTCTATAAATATTACATTAAAATAATTCATGTTTATATTCAATGAAATTATTTTCTTTTAAAATCATGTGGCATTTTGAGAAAACAAAATTTTTTTTGAAGATGAAATGATACTTTATTATGAATTAATTTCATGTTTTAAATAAACATTATTTTCCCTCTAAGATGGAATTATTTAATAGGGTTAAGTTTCAGGAATACTATCCATATTATTATTTTGGTTTTATTTTGTTTTCCTTTGAATGATATTTATGAAATCCTTTTGATTTGAATTTATTATCTTATGAAGGAATTCTTTTTTTGAAAACCACTTTCTTCTTTTGGTAATGATATTATGAATGAATTATGTTTTTGTGGAACAATAAAGAATAAATTCATTATTATATCGTTGGTACACATATGTCCTTAAATTTAAATGGGTAATGATTGATATCTCATGAAATAAAAATGGATGTAATGGGAAATGATATTGATTTAGTAATATCATGCTAAAATGTGGAGTGAGATTATTTCAGTAATGGGATATATCCATTAAGATGGTTATAGAAGTGCACCTTGTATAATATGAAATTATTTTATATTCTTTTTTGTATTCCAAAAAAATCAATGTCTTATGTTAGGAATATTTTAAATTATTCTATATAATTTATGCTATGAAATTATATCATGATCTTTTATATGAAGGATAATATTTTCAATTGTTATGTTCATATGTCTTATGATTATGGTGTGATTGATATCTCACATTAATAATCATTCTATGCATCTGAGATCAGCATTTCTTATGTTTCTTTTCAGTTGTTTGTGAATAATATTTTAAAGTAGGAAATTTCAAAAAGGACTAATGTTATAAACAATTAAGTTGGAGACAATGTAGATGTCTTATAAACCTATTTTTTCTGTTTCCCATTTTATAAAGACACTATACAAATATAGTAATGTCAAGGATTTTTAATATTTTATAATGTATATTGTTCAATTTTGATGTATTTTCTATATATGAAATTTTTGGGTCATTATGTTGGGATATTTTATTTACATTAAAGAATTATGGTAAATTTATATATCTAGATATAGAAATTTCATACTAAATAATTGTTATTGTTACATAAATATATTTGATTTCGTTTAAATGACCAAAAATTAAATACATATATAATATTAATCAAAACACAAAATATTTTAATCTGAGTATATATGTTATTTAACCAATATTTTCATGTTAATCCTCACATTTTAATAATTAACAACATAAAAAAAATAGAACATTTAGAATCTTATGGAAACATATGGGTTGTTTAGGAAATCTATTTTAATCCAATGATGACCCTACATTAACTCTATTCAATATCAATCCTTAATAACTTATTATTTTATAATTATTATTATACAATGGAAATAATTACTATAGAAATATATATATATATATAATGCATTTGGAAGATTAAATATACAAATAGAACATATTAAAAATAAAAAAAATCAATATTATTTTAATCTACATATAGTCATTATAACTATCATATATATTCTTATAACACATAATATATTCTTGGGAATAGAATAAAGGAACTGTGTGAGCTAACAAGTTGTTTTTGGGACTAAACATATAAATAAACCATAACATGGTAGTTATGATCCACAAAATGATATCATAAAGATGATGAACATAAGAAAGGATAAATGGAACAATGAATTTTTGTATAATATCTTGAACATGTGGATAACACCTCAAAACTTATATCATAAACACATATTATGGAATATTCCATAGACCAACATCTTAATGATGACAATGTCCAACTATGGATTTAGGATCAATCTTCAATTCCAAAAATAACATATCTTGAGATAAAATGTTTTCCCCAATTCATTTGAGGAATATATACTTTTGGGACCACCAAAAAAATTAATAAAAATAATACATATTCATTACACAAGATAAAAATAAAATATTTATAAATCAATAGAATGGTCAATCACATGATAAGTTTGTAGGTTTCATAATCATCATTTATGGAATAACTGATGTTAAAATCATAATAATTTCAATTAATTGAAATAATTAATCCATATGGACAATCATTATTGTAATGGGACATATATCATGAATATGGGGTTCCATAAAATTTATAATATGGATCAAGGATAATAATGAATAATAATTAATCAACTTGTATGCATATTTTGAAATAAGTAAATGATATTTTAAATGAAGGGATAATTTTTTTTAATAAAACAACATTTCTATTATTTTGTTTCTATTAAATATAATTATTATATTTAAAGTAAATATTTAATTAAAAAATAATGGGGGTTATTCTGGATGTGGGATAATAAGTATGAATATTACCCTAAATAGGAGTTTACATAAAAGTGGTAATTTCATGGGGAACAAGAAAACATGAAAATCACAACCAATGAATGGTTTATTTAGCTACGTATATATGTTATAGAAATATATTACAAAAATAAATGAATTATATGATAATAATATTTTGTTAAGTCGATAAATAAAAGTGAACAATTAACTAACATGTCATGAATGAGGTACGCATTATTAGTTATAAATGGGATAAAAATAGAGTCAAATTAAATTTAAAGAAAATAAAATTATATTACATTCAATATCATGTGAATTAACAATTAAAAATTATTAAAAATTCACGGGTTTATAAATGAAATATAAACCATACAAAAATGGCATCATTGTTCATAAAATGTATCATGACACATAGAGAGGAATTTCGGATGAAAAAACATTTAGGTTTTGACTTATTTTAGTCGCACTACCATGAGAGATGTAAATTTGAATAGAATATTGAATCTCATAATATATATTGAAATAATGTTTGAAAACCCATAATGGGTGGTACATACATAATTGTATAGAAAAATCAGTATTTATTTCTATTCACCTAATAATACATTATTTTTAAAAAATATACAGATTTCAACCACTATTAATTTTTTAATATTATTTCAAAAATGATGGTCATTTTATAAAATATAAAATTTTAAAATTCATCGATTCTTTTAAAATATAATTTTATAAGGAGTGGAACTACAATTTTTTATAAAAACATTATTTTATTTGTAATGTGAATTTATTCTAATTTTTAATAAAAAATAACAATCTTTAGGATTAATTTTTATTTTTTTATATTAAATAAATATATTATTTTTTAATAATTTTTTTAATATTGGTATTCATAACTGTAACAATGAATGTTTTTGGTATTAAAACAACATGTATTTGATATATCCATTCTATTTTATAGTTAATGTTTACATGTCGATATCATAGTAATTTATACATATAATGCCCATTATAACCTCTATATAAAAACACATGGCAGGATAACCGATAGTGGTATTCATAGGTGCCGATTCAGGAGGCATGGGTTTTTTAGTGACTTCAAGAAGCATAAGGTATTCCTACAATTGATTTCACTCAAGATGTAATTTCCTGAGTTCGACTTGGTATTGGTCCGAGGAAAACCATGTTGAAGTTATATCAATTCCTTTTTTTGACAAAAGGGCTTTATAAGGATGATATATTGTTCTGGATTCCGATTAGTCCGACCATATTAATAGATTTTACAATATGGTTACTTATATTATTTGTAAATATTATAATGACCGGTTTTCAATAGGATAATTTAGTGTTAAAAATATATGAATATTTTCATAGCTTTGAATGGTCTGTGAAACAAGATAAATAATATTTTATTTATTTTCAGATAATATATAGTGGAATCATTGTTTGTTATAAACTCTATTATACAGTATTAAACTAGTTTTTTCATATCTTTAATATCTCATTAATATATATTTTTATGGTCTATCATAGATCACGACATGAAATTAATTATCATTTGTACCTCAATTATTTATAATAAAAGAAATACTAATTAGTGATTAGATATCATAATTTTGGGAAATAATTAATAATAAAATTTCTATATATCGATCATTATTAAATTTAAGGAATTGTGGATGATTGTTATATCAGTATGTAATAATATAAAGGTAAAATATTTCATGACCATGAACATTATATAATTATAATTTTGATTCATAATTAAACCAATTATAAATTTTCGAATCTAAACTCATGGTATTCAAATATGCATCAATGTTACATAATATATAATTATGATTTTAGGCTTTTCAGTTCCTTCGGGAGTGTGACAATTATAATTGTATTGGTCTTCAATGGATTCTATAACTTGTTGGCGTCCCACTGCATTGTTATTAAGCATGGGATATGGGAACAACACCCACATATGGTATTAGGATAAAACTACTAGTAATAATTTCTTTAATTGTCCATGAGATGATATTATTAAATTATTTATGAATTAGGTTGTTTTTCAGTTTTTATGTATTTTATGTAGTTAATTAATTATTTTCATTAAATTAAAATTTATTTGGCGGGGTTTAGTAATGTGTCCTATTTTTGGGAACCACATGTTACCATATAGCGCATGATTTGTTTGGGATGAGTGGGTCCAATTGATCTAACCAATCCAACCCACTTTAACTCAATACCATAGGTTTCTATTATTGAGTATCCATAAAATTTTTTGATAGGATGACTATGGATGATGTGGGTTAGTGTCACTTACATTGACAATAGGCAAAGCAAACTATGTATAAGAACACATACATATGTGTATATATATATTCATTATATTTCATTATTTGTCTTTTTTTCTTTTATACATTAAGCACTTCCACCCCCTGTTATTTTCAATACATGAACATGTAACTCATATGTATAAGAAGTGGTTCCCCCATACACTAAGTGTCATTTTATCAAAATATATTATTGATTTATATTAATCTAAAAAATTAATTTTTTTTCTAAACCATTATAATTTTATCATTTACCTCATCAATAGTCCTTAAATATCTAATAAAATATTCTCATAATTTTATTACAATCAGTATGCTACTAATTGAAATAAACATAAATGTATATGAACATGAAAAAAATTATATAAATATATATTAAATTTTTTATTATTAACAATGTATTCCCCAAGATGTAGATATTTGAATGTAGATAGAAAGGGAATGTTATATTCCATGAGGAAAAATTCATACAATATGAATATAAATAATATATATTTAAAATAATATTTTCATTATAAACTAATTTTTGTAAAATTATTATTTAAAAGATATATAGTATAAATAATAAACTGAAAATATAATAACAAAACCATGGAATTACACCACTTAAAAAGAGAAATCTAAATCTCTAAACACCTAATTTCATAATCTCGTCCAAAAATTCATAACTCCTCACTAACATGACCGTCACTAATGATGCATATATAATTCATAACTAATTTAACAGATACATCATAATTATACTTTTTCAAAAATAATATTTCATATTTTTACAAGGATATCTATGCGTAGTGGCTTAGAAAACTATATATAGTATTTTTACCCAAAATCACATCTATGAATGATCATTTATGAACTGCTCCAAATAATATAATAATATATTTTGAAAATAAATAAATGCACATTATAAAAAATAGTCCTAGATAATTGTAAATAAATTCATGATACCATATAATACAATTCATAGTATATTTTTTCCAAAATTATGGAAACCAATCTCTGATTATTTTTAAATCATAAAACTACCCCTTTGATGTAACAATTAAATAAATACAAATAATTAATAGTTAATATAAAAAATTTATTAATGTCTCTGATCATAGTCTTACCCAATATTGATTTTTATTCGGGATTTAATTTATTAATAACTCATCCATCCTATTGATGTTCAAAAACTTATTAAAAAATTAAATCTAATTTTTATCACATCAATACATTATTCATATCCATGATTCATTATTTTACATTACACATATTTCTTTCAAAAAAATCACATTTTTAAATCCAAAAAATAATTGTATGATAAATAAAAACTAATTAATGAAAAAATAATGCATTTTTTTATTTAATACATATCCCATGAATTCTTATAAATAAATTATATTCTATTAATAATATTATATGATTTAAAAAAATCAATAATCTAGATTATAATTCAAAAAATTTCATTCCCAAACAATTAGAAAACCACCATCTTTTAAAATAATGCTTTTAAAAAATATTTGATTAATAATACATTTTAAATAATGTACTGATGTGAAATCTATCAATACATTTTCAATCATAATAAACTGTAGATTGAATTTGGGCCACATACCTTTGATGGACTATTTTTAAATTATACATGGCTCTGAATGATAGTTTTTACTATAAAAATCATGAATATTATGAGTATAATTAATTAATAAACTATAATTTGTACAAAGAATGAATTAGAGATGAAATAGAGAATATTTGAATGATCTATATGATAATAAAATAATTCTTCTTCTATTTTTTGACATCCCATTATAACCTCCTTATATTTGAGTGCAAAACACAAATTAATGGAATATAGCAATGAATTATAATGAAATCATCATATAAATCATTCTTAATTTCCTTAGAGGATTAAATGTTCATGGAGAATATGGTTAAAAGTTAAATGTAAATCATTTCATGTGTCATGACCTAAATCCAAATGATTAAATATAAATATTAACACCTCCTGGAATAATGTTATACAAAAAAAAATATGTTGGGGAAAAATGGAATATCACTCACGTTATTCATGGATTTAATAGTTGCGTAGAGATTTTGACTTCATATAATCAATCCAAACTAATGATTCAGATTACCATCCTTCATAATATTTACTACAATAAAAAACTAGGTATATTAAATGATTTAAATTGATGTGAAATATAATTCACTAACTCTAATAATAAAAAATTAATTCTCATCCATAGCTAATAATACATAAGATCATATTAACAATTATTAAAATATATAATGTTCTTCTAATTATGTTATAATCCTATTTTATAACATAATATTGTTATTTTTATATAATTGTTAAAATACATAAATTTCAATACTAATTTAAATAGTACAAACAACAACAAAAATGGTACAATTCAATGTACCTGGATATAAAAATTCCACAGGATAACACTTTCTAATTTAAAAAAATTAAAAAAATTATCAAATGTAATTCAAATTATATTTCATATATATTATATCAATTACACTAATTTTTTTGAATATAATGAGCAGCTTCTTGAAATCATGGGTCCTTTTTCAAATAAAAACACTCAAGTCAAACTAGTATAAATGAATGATGATTACATTTATCCATTTGAAAAAAGGGACTACGTTAGAAAGAATGTGATCAGACCAGACTAGGTTCCCCCCATCAACACCATTTTTGGCCAGGCAGTTAGCTAGATCATTTCCCTTCTTGATAACACGACTAATGATATAATAAATAGATTACAAAAACTATATGAAATTAACTCATCTACTAGATAATTTCTATAGGATGTTAGTATAATTAGGCATGATTTCATGAACAACCATGTTGGATTCACAATTCAACCTTATCATATTCTGACCTCTGTACATGGTGTCATCTAGAGCAGTGATAATTCCTAGAATATTAGCCCTGCTGGAGGAGAAATGACCATCAGAACCAAAGGAGAACCCCACCACATCTCCAAAGTTGTTCTTGACAACAAATACATAACCCGAAGGTCAATGATTCCATCTTGAAGGGCCACTAGTATTGATTTAAGTGTATCCAAAGGCATGTTGATTCCAAAGAACTTCTATTGTTCCCAATGGATGATGGATGTTACCATTAAACTTAATACAACTGGGAAGTAAGATGTCATGAATTGTGTTCTGAAAATATACCTACCAAGGAATCTTCATACATTTTAGAGTAGAAAAACAACCATCAATACAAGCATGAGAATTAGAACCCACACCATCATGAATTCCTATGTTCCTCACCATCCATAGTGAATGAACCAGCTCTGCAGCAGTATCCAAGAAGTGAAGTAGTAGAAAAGGGGAGAAATGTATATAGAAAATTGTCCAAAAAAGTGGTGAACAAAAGAAAAATTCTGGATTTTATCCTCAAAACAATAAAAATTCCCTTCCACATATGGGATGCTATAGAAAAAGGCAAGAAATTTATTATTCATATCCTCTAAATGTTGATGGAATATGATATAGATAGGGAAAAGAGGGATACCACATACCTACAAGAGATAATTAGAAGAAAAATTTCCATGAGGCAGACTCCACATAAGAGTGAACAGAGTGGGGGGAATAACCCTCCAATTGAATTTCAGAATCCAATCCCAAAACAACAAGGTAGTATTCACATAACTGTAGAAGAATTTTTTTGCTGATAATACCAGAAGAATTCTATTCCCAAATCTACAAATCAACATCGGAAGAAAATAAATAATTTAACTCAATATAATGTCCACTATAATTAAAAAAATCAAAATATATTATTGTTGTAATTTAGATAAAAATATTTATTATTATCCAAAAATATAACAGTTCTCGTTCATACAAAAAAATATATCATATTTTCAACATGCAAGGCTCTCTATATGATGATTACAATTGACCATGATCATGATTTCCAAACACCCCGACCAATGAATTGATTTGTCAAATTAATTAATTATATTTTCTATCAAAATGTTTTATGGTCTATAAATAAATCAATTACACAGTTTCAGATCAATTTTTTATCACATAAAATATTATTACATGAATCTAGAGGACGCTTCCATTTTTGAGAGGAAAAATTTTATAATGTATAGTTTCATAAATTTGATGAAATTAATAAAATCCAATAAAACAATTTTATTTACAATTTCAAATAATACAATATAGATCGATTTTATGATTTCTTCCATACTATGTAATTAGTTTCTAAACCACACCGACACATTCACAATTAAACAATATCAAATAATGAACATCATCAGTCATTATCAATGCTCAGTAAATTAATATTTTTAAATACGATAATACATCTAAATGTTTCATATTTCAAAACCATATTACCACATTAATAATCTAATACTCGGTATTAAGAGATACGTCTATAGGAAATTACCTTAATATAATGTTATCATTAATTTCTTAAATTTATGATTTTGAATGATCTATCATAATTAATTCATTTATGTTTTTATATTAATAACCTATACCAAATTAATGGTTTACAACCATGATAACCAAATATTCAACTTACAATCTCAATTAATTTCCATAAATTTATTTATAGTTTATTATTTTTACATTTTAATCAAATGATAATATAAGACACTAAATTTTAAATTTGTTCCCCACTACACCTAAAATTATCTCCAAAAGAGATATGTAAACAATTAATATTTATCTAAAAAATAATTTTTGGTAATATATGATATATTTCCACTATATTAATAAATAAAATTCCCATTTTTCTAACCAAAAATGTTATCAAATTTGTAATAAGTTAATCGATATCATAATTCAACTATAATTTAATAAAATGTGTCATGAATTTGTGGTGATAATGGTATAAAATCTATATATGTTGTCTAGATATGTTATCATTTTGTTGAACGATAATTAATAGATATGATTCACATTCATATTTATCCAAGAGATGAAGGTAGAAAGGTCCTTGTAGTTTTTCTTGGGTTATCGAAACCTCGTAGACCTAATAAGTAGCCTAAAGACTTGTACATTCTATTGATTGTTTTTGGCTATGATGGGTTGATCTTATAAGGGATTAAGGTATCACTAACAGATTTAAGTTAATTAAAATTGAGATAATGAGTTGATCATAGGATATCTCTTGGGGTGGATCAGATGAATTCGTTTTTTAATGATTTCAATTTCATATATTTGAGATGGGTTCATTTAAGAAGATAAAACGACGTCATCCCTTATTGGTTTAATACCTATACCAATTAATACTAATCACCTATACACTTGGAAGGTTAAATTTTTGATCACTTCAAGGTAATGGTTCGTATTAGCACTTGAATTGTGTTGACATAAATTCAACAAGGATGAATGATTTTAAAGTTCTTTAAACAAAATTATCTATTAAAAGAAGTGATTAGAAATTAATGGACTAAGAAATAACATCCAAAACATCCCATTTCAACTCCATTGGATCAACCCATTATACAGTTATCCCTCCATTTATTATATGGTTTCAATGGATGAGGAAAGTAGACTCATGAGGAAGTAATTGTAGATGTAAAAAACAATAAAAAGAAAGAAATCACTCCACCATTGTCTGATGAATATCTCAAGGCATGGTGTAAATAAATTGATACTTAATGGAAGCGATAACAATGTGATAAGATGAAAAAAAACTTATGAAAGGAAGAAATTTTATTAAGAACATTGGTGATTCGAACAACTTACATGAGAAAGAATAATGTTACAAAGCCAAATGAACATAAAACCATTACAATGAAAACAAAGATACAGGGATCCTCAACTCCTCTACCAATGTAATTCCCCGACCCCAGTTACCTGGAGTCAGTGCATTATTGCGTAACATTGTCATGCTCACAAAATATCAAGTCTCGAAAGACCGATTAGTTTAGTATCCTTGGAAACACTAGATACATTCATAAGTCTTACATTACATCATAAAGTAAAACAAAACTACAACATATTATCTTCATATCCCCTTATATTATCTCTTCAGGTCATTCATAATATACTTCTTCAAATCCTGGAAAAATTAAAACATGGAAAGGGGTGAGCTCAGATGCTCAGTAAGGATAACAATATAGCGGATGCTTTCATAAATAAACATAAACATTTAAAGTAATGTATAACTAAAAAATCATTTTTAAACTTGAACTTCAGCATAATATTGAAAAAATAAAATTAAATAATTCCATTTACTTATTCACATCGATATTCTAATGGTCGAATACTCACATGCAATATCAATAACCACTTTCATAATGTTGGAATGCAATATGTCAGACTATCTTAACCACGTAGCCAAGGCCTCGTGCCAAGACTATAAATAAGATTTTTTAAAAGCCTTGTTCCAAGACACTAGTTTGTCTTATGAGACCTACCAATGCATCGAGGAGCTATATCGAGCTCCACCCGTCACTTATTAGGTCCAATGCATTCCTCATACGAACAGGTTTAAACATATCATAAACCATAACATAATTGTATCACATAAAACATGCATAAATGAAAACATAATATTTCTACACTTCAATAACAAGATATCAATACAACACATTGATATAATAAAAACTTTATTAAAACCATTTTCAATACCAAAATAAAAAAAAGTAAAACATGGTGTTTAATTTTCTTTTAAAAAAAGTTACGGCTTATAGAGGAAGCCGAAACTCAAATAATAGTCACCGTGGCAGAGAAGTAGTTGTCGCCGCATACGTAAGAAAAAACATTCCTTTTGTCGTTTAGTAAAAATGCTTCGTATAAAAAGATTCCTTTTGAGTAAAAGTCAAATGGGTTTATACACCGTATAAATGAAAGTTGTGTATAAAACCAAATATGCCTCAATGAAACGAGATTGAGACGAAGTATTTACAAAGATCATTTTAAAATAAAATAGATCTATTATGTGTATTTACTATAAGTACACATAATGAAATTAAAAAAAATACAAGATAGGACATAATAATATCATGACATAATTTGAAAGTTGGATATTAACCCAAAGAATGGAAATTGGGTTAAGAAGTTCCCATACCTTGTATCCGACATGACTCGATTGTTCTTGAACCTCCTGAATAATAAACTAGAGTTAATTTATATTTTATTAAGAATATTTTTCGTGTTCATTACTTCTTTTATATCACTTATTACCATGTTATGAACATTGTGTAATTATTTATGTTAATAACTATCATTTTGTCGATCTTTGGTACTTGAGTCAAAAATAAACTTCTTATAATTAAAATTTGTTAATGTGGTGAAATATCCATTATATCCAGAATTATATTCATGATTTATATATCATATATATCATATATATCCAGTATATATATTCATTTATAATATTACATAACATTTAGAGGTAAGAAATGAAATGCACCGTTCATGGAGACGGTAAGCCGTATGCACGCAAGAACGCTACATTCATTTCTATTTCATATTTAATGGAATGAAATTATAATTATATGAAGTTATTATATAATTACAGTATAATATACTGTATAATACCCTTTACTCCACCCTTTATACATCCCACATATGGCATTAACGATTCAAATCACTTTGAGGGGGCGGTAGTTCGCGCTTCCTAAAATGAAATTATCGTGTTTACCCATAATGGAAATCATTAAGGTGTTCCATAAATGAAAAATACTGAATCACAAGGAAAACATAATCATAATATATATCATATATAAAAAATAGTGTCATCATAATGGCCACCATGAGAGGTGATAAAAGAAGTTTGAACAATCATCATTTCGTGAGGCAGTAATTCACCACCCACAGAAACAGTATGTTCTTTATCCATTAGACGAAGGTGTGTGTAAGTGTAAATCAAATACTTGTCATAATAACATCCTAGTATATTGAAGATACTGGTGTTGTTACAAAAGTAATGAATAAAAAGAGTTTAGGGGTTGGAGAAGCAAAATAAAACAAAACAACATTAGAGAAGACATTTCCTTAAAATCGGGTAACTCTTTTTTGATTTGAGCCAAATGCTTCCTTGGGAAGCATTATGCCCAATGTGAGGCTTATAGGAGCAAGGGAGGGAAGTTGAGAGAGTATTTGGGCAGAGGTTAGCTGAGCCTAAAGGCTTTGATGGTGTGAGTAAGGTGGTAGTGGTGGGGGCCTTTTATAAGAGGAGAGAAGGGGCACTCTTGGAAAGATTGAAGTGATACTTTATTATGAAATTCTTTTTCAGATTATAAAGGTCCCAAGCTTATATATTTCAAGGGTAAGGTGATAAGGGTTTTAAATATACTCATCCAATAGGTTTTTTACAAGTTTATGTCTTAGATTTCACATTATATTCTAATTTTATTTAAATCGTTAATTAATGAGGTAATTGTTGCATCATCATGGTGTCATAAATAATTTAATTTATTTAATGTTTATAAATTATAAAGAAAATATAATGATGTAGGAAATCATTTTATATTTATAATGAATATTTATAGTCAAAAATATGACTTGTATAACCCCATTTAGAAATTGTTTTAGTAAAACAACTAATGTTTGTGACATTTTCATTTTAACATTAAATAAAAAGTTTTTAATGTCATTTTCCTACAAAAGTGGCTCCATGGGGTCCCCAAGTTGACCCATGGATTTTATTGGTCGGCCATGACTCATCCAATAGGAATAGGACATGAGTAAAAGTATTTTCATATTTTTTTAATATCATTTTTACCTTAAATATCACTAATTACCTTTAATCGCGATTAATTAAACTTCAAAGTTACTATTCACAAAAAAAATTATTTTAATCCCATTGAACCACATTTTACATCCTAATGACAACCATGTATGTCGGATTTTTGAAAATCAAATCCCAGAAGTGGTAATGTTTCATTTAAAAGAAAAATCAGTTTTTTAACTACCACTTTGTGGTTTCACTATTCATCAAAAATTGATGTTTTTCAGAACAATGCCAAAATTTCACCCAAAGCTATAATTGATATTCCGAATTCATAAATGATTTCTATTTTAAATAATTCAAATAATATAGGTTTCATTAATTAATTTTATAAATAATTCCCACTGTCACAACAAATAGCGTGTTTTTAAGAAACGATATATATCAAAAGATTGACAATTGTTTATGTCCAATTTCAAACTGCAATTAATTCTAATGACCACCAATAGATAAAATGGTAAAAATATATTCTTATTATACTTTAAACCCACTAAATAGTGTAATTTATCACAATAAATTGTTTTCATTAAAAATGTTGTTTTTAATTATTTTTCACTATTCATAAACAATTGGAAGTTCTCAGAAAAATACCAAAAATTCAACTTAGGCTAATTTCGATATTCTGAATCCATAAATGAAGTAAATTTTGAAATATAAAATATATATAATTTCAAAAAGTGTGTATTAATATTCATAACTGCTATTTTGATTGGTCGTGGCGTGTTAGAATCTCGAACGTGCGTACAATGCAAGCTATTGCATTGTTGAAAGAGAAGCGTATCATGGAAGCTCGGGGTGTTACATTCTCTGCTCCTTCAAAAAAATTGCGTCCTCACAATTTGAAATTTTTCTTTGAAAATAAAAGGTTGAAAATAGAAAATATCTTTGTGGAAAACACATATCGGAAATAAGGTTAATAAAAATATAACTTTAAAAGAAAGAAAGATAAGTACAAAGGTCACCCGAGATAGCCCATACTAGGATTCTATGAAAATATGGATATGGAAGAAAATAAAACCATCAAGGTTTGATGGAGAGTTGTAGAAAACAGGATTAGGATAAAGTTAACAATAAGAAAGTCACAAACATGTGATTGGTTGAACGATCATTGAATCCCCAATTGGAAAATCTAACCGGTAACGTTTTTGTTTTAAGTGACCTTTCATAATGTTGAGGAATTTATTTAAGAAATTTACTAAGAATGTAAGGAAATATACATACTTGTCATGTACACTTTCATTCGTTAACAAATTTTTACCACAAACCCATCTTTCACTCCAAATGGTAACAGAACTCAAAAATATTCTATTTATCCTAATTGTATAAGGTTCTAAATATTACCACATACAATTTAGATTAGGAAAACTATTTGTAATGACCAGGGACTTCCTGTAGGCTAGTGGTAGGTAATAAAGGCCTTTCGCGCTATGGTTGTGGGTTCGATTCTTGCAGCTTTGTCCGACGCGATGGGTTTTTCCAAACCCTGCAGGTTGTCCTTTTCCTAAAACTATAGTATTATAATATTCCAAAAATAATCTTCAGAAAGTTTTTAACCTTAAACAATACTAATCAATGTCTAACTTAATATATCCCAACCTTTATAGTTATCCAAAATACCTCTGTCCAGACTTTCTCTAAAATGTCTCTTAATTCCAAAATCAATTTATCAGATTCCCCAAACAAAGTAATGTTTCTATTATTGTCACATACTAAAAATATGATTACCTTCATCATATTAAAACTTAATTAAAAGAACAATTACTGCAGTACAATCCTTATATATATCACATTATTCTTATAACCGTAATATAATCCTTGAGTCCAAAAGCACCAATACATTACTTATTCTACATCAATTGTAGTAACAGCATAAGATTTTCCTTGATCCCTTGGCCTTTTCTGACGTAAGTTTCCCTGACTCTTAGGACATTCATTTGCATAATGCCCCATTTCCCTACAATTTTAGCATTCAACATTGATAGCCTCTTTCTTTCTCTTGCAATCACGAGCCTGGTGACCTTTTTCTCCACATTTATAACAAACTCCCATTCCTTTTAGGCAAGTACCAGGGTGATTCTTCCCACAATTATCACATAATGGAAAATCCTTCTTTCCCCCTTTCCCTTTATCTGTCTCTTGTTCCATCGTTCTCTTCTTCTCTTGCTTTACATTATTGTTATAAGACTTAGAGAATTCCTTTTCTGTCTTGATAGAACATGAGACTATATCTTCGTACATTGAGAAAGATTGTGATACTAATGCTCGACGGAGAAACGGTTTTAACCCTATAAAGAAACGATCAATCTTACTTATTGGGTTACGTATATAATCTGCAGCATGTCTTGCTAACCATATAAATTTGGCCTCATACTTTGCGACATTCTCATCCTCTTTTTTCCTTAGACTCAGAAATTGCCTTTCCATATCTGCTCGTTGGTCACGAGGAGTGTATTTTTATAAGAAAATTTCCTTAAACTCCCTCCATTCCATACTTGATACATATTCATCTTCCTTTGTGTTTTGAATTAGCTACCACCACTGATCGGCATCTCCAGTGAGGATGTAGACTGCCATGACAACCTTCTCCCTTTCGCTACTCCCCAAGGTGTGGAATATTTTCTCTAAGGAGATTATACATTTCTCAGTTGCTAATGGATTTGTACCCCAATTAAATGTTGGTGGTTGTTTCCTCATGAAGCAGTCTAACATTGATCCTCCACGTTGCGGATCAGGGTTCTCCATACGAGTATGGTTATTATTCATAACCTGAGTGAGTTGTCTCAATATGGTAATAAGTTGATCAGCACCAGTTGTATCTCTAGCTCCACAATAATTATCTTGAGCAGGAGGGAAATCCTTACACGGAGTGCGTGTATTGATACAGTTTCCATTCCACCCACTAGGCGCCATTTCTATAAAATGGCATAAACTAGATTAGCTTATGAATTAAAATACATAATTCCATACGTGTAAAACACTTAACATAAATTGAACTATTTATGGATATAATCCATAATCATAAAAAGAACCATTTTCTTTGAGTAATTATATACTCATAAACCCTTCATAATGGTTTGTTAAGAAAATGAGAATTATCCTAATCATATCCCCCGAGAGTGTCATAACCAAGAGTGCAGCAAGGCCCGTTGTCGTGCACCAGTTCCTGTTCGAGTCTAGCTCAAAGCGGTGTTTTCGGGTTTTACCCCTAGGTACATCTATGTCAGATCCGCCTCTACCTGCTCATATCCATACATGGATGTATTGCTCGGAAAACTCACAAAAACTCTATAATACCAAAATTCTAGGAAGTTTTTCTTTACTAATCCTCAAATTCTATCTTCGGGTTATGTTCTCTAATCAGAGTTTATCTAAATCTAGCTTCCAAGGTTAGTACTAAACTGCCTCTGATACCAACTGTAACGCCCCGACCCCAGTTACATGGAGTCGGTGCATTATTGCGTAACATTGGCATGATCACAAAAGATCAAGTCTCGAAAGACCGATTAGTTTAGTAGCCTTGGAAACACTAGATACATTCTTAAGTCTTACATTAAATCATAAAGTAAAACAAAAATACAACATCTTCTCTTCATATCCCCTTATATTATCCCTGAAAGTCATTCATAATATACTTCTTCACATCCTGGGAAAATTAAAACATGGAAAGGGGTGAGCTCAGATGCTCAGTAATGATAACAATATAGCGGAATCTTTCAAAAATAAACATAAACATTTAAGGTAATGTATAACTAAAAAAATCATTTTTAAACTTGAAGTTCGGAATAATATGGAAAAAATAAAATTAAATAATCTCATTTACTTATTCACATGGATATTCTACTAGTCGAATAATCACATGCAATATTAATAACCACTTTCATAAAGATGGAATGCATAATGCCAGACTATCATAACCACGTAGCCAAGGCCTCGTGCCAAGACTACAAATAAGATTTTGTCAAGGCCTCGTGCCAAGACACTAGTTTGTCTCATGAGACCTACTGATGCATCGATGAGCTATAGTGGGCTCCACCCGTCACTTATTAAGTCTAATGCATTCCTCATATGAACAGGTTTAATCATATCATAAACCATAACATAATTGTATCACATAAATCATGCATAAAGGAAACATAAGATTTCCACACTTCAATCACAAGATATCAATACAACACATTGATATAATAAAAATGTTATCAAAACCATTTTCAATACCAAAATAAAATAAAAGTAAAACATGGTGTTTATTTTTCTTTTAAAAAAAGTTATGGCTTGTAGAGGAAGCCGAAACTCAAATAATAGTCACGGCAGCAGAGAAGTCGTTGTCGCCACATACGTAAGAAAAAAACATTCCTTTTGTCATTTAGTAAAAACGCTTCATATAAAAATATTCCCATTGAGTAAAAGTCAAAGGGGTTTATACACCGTATAATGAATGTTGTGTATAAAACCAAATATGCCTCTATGAAAAGAGATTGAGACGAAGTCCTTATAATGATGATTTTAAAATAAAATAGATCTATTATGGGTATTTTGTAAAGCCCCGACCCCAGCTACCCAGAGTCGGTGCATTACTTCGTAACATTGGCATTATCACAAAAGATCAAGTCTCGAAAGACCGATTAGTTTAGTATCCTTGGAAACACTAGATACATTCATAAATGTTACATTACATCATAATGTAAAAAACTACAATAACAATGTCTCCTTACTCCACACTCATATCCTCTTCTAACTATCCCTGTAGGTCATTCATAAAATACTTTTTCACATCCTGGAAAATATTAAAACATTGAAAGGGGTGAGCTCAGATGCTCAGTAAGGATAACAATATAATGGAAGCATTCATAAATAAACATTAAAATTTAAGGCAATGTATAACTAGAACAAAAGCCTTTTAAACTTGAACGTTAGCATAATATGGAAAAATGAGAATGAAATAAAGCCATTTACTTATTCACAGGGATATTCTACTGGTCGAATAATCACATGCAATATCAATAACCACTTTCATAATGATGGAATGCATAATTCCAGACTATCATAACCACATAGCCAAGGCCTCAGGCCAAAACTACAAATAAGATTTTGTCAAGGCCTCGTTCCAAGACAGTAGTTTGCCTCATGAGACCTGACGATGCATCTATGAGCTATAGCGGTCTCCACCCATCACTTATTAAGTCCAATGCATTCTTCATATTAACAGGTTTAAACATATCATAAACCATAACATAATTGTATCACATAAAACATGCATAAAGGAAACATAATATTTCCACATTTCAATCACATGATATCAATACAACACATTTATATAATAAAAAAATTATCAAAACCATTTTCAATATCAAAATAAAATTGAAACATTGTATTTACTTTTCATTTAAAAAAAATTTATGGCTTGTAGAGGAAGCCGAAACCGAAATAATGGTCACGGCGGTGGAGAAGTCGTTGTCTCCGCATAGGTAATACAAAAACATTCCTTTTGTCATTTATTAAAATTATTTTTAAAAAAGATTCCTTTTTGAATAAAAGTCAAAGTCAATGGGGTTTATACACCGTATAAAAGAATGTTGTGTATAAAACAAAATATGCCTCAATGAAAGGAGATTGAGACGAAGACCCTCACAACGATAATATTTTTTATATAAAGTAGATCTATTATGTGTATTCACTATAAGTACATATAACTAAAGTACAAATACAATATAGGACATAATAATATCATGACATAATTTGAAAGTAGAAGATTAACCCAAAGAATAGAAATTGGGTTAAGAAGTCCCCTTACCCCGTGCCCGAATTCACTCGACCGTTCTTTGATCTCTTGAATAATAAACTAGAGTTTATTTATAATTTTGAAAGAACCCTTTTCAAGTTTATTATTAATTTTATATCACTTATTACCATGTTATGAACATTATCTAATTCTTTATGTTAATAACGGTCATTTTGACGATTTTAGGTACTTGAGTCAATAATAAACTTCTTATAATAACAATTTGTTCATGTGGTAATATATCCATTATATCCATAATTATATTCATGATTTATATATCATATACATCATATATATCAATTATATACATTCATTTATAATATTTCATAACATTTAGAGGTATGAAATGAAATGCACCGTTAATGGAGACGGTAAGCCGTACGTACGCATGAACGCTACTTTCATTTCTATTTCGTATTTAATGGAATGAATTTATAATTATATAAAGGTATAATATAATTCTAGTATAATATAATGTATAATACCATTTACTCCATCCTTTATACATCCCACATATGGCATTAACGATTCAAATCACCTTGAGGGGGCGGTAGTCCGCACTTCCTAAAATGAAATTATCGCGTTTACCCATAATGGAAATCATAAGGTATGAAACAAATGAGAAATACAGAAGCATAAGGAAAACATAAACATAATATATATATCATATATGAAAATATTTTCATCAAAATGGCCACCATTAGAGGTGTTAAAAGAATATTGAACAATCATCGTTTTGTGAGGCAGAAATTCGCCATCTACAGAAACAGTATGTTCTTTAACCATTAGATGTATGTGTGTGTAAGTGTAGATCGAATAATTTTTATAAAAACATCCTAGTATATTAAGGATACTGGTTTTGTTACAAAAGAAATGAATAAAAAGTGTTTTGGGGGTTGGAGAAGAAAAATAAAACAAAACAACATTAGAGAAGACATTACCTTAAAATCGGGTAACTCTTATTGATTTGAGCCAAAGGCTTCCTTGGGAAGAATTATTCCCAAAGTGAGGCTTCTAGGAGTAAGAGTGGTATTTTGGGAGATTATTTTGCAAGAGGTTGGCCGAGCCAAAAGGCTTTGAAGGTGTGAATAAGGTGGTAGAGGTGGGGGCCTTTTATAAGAGGAGAGGAGGGGCACTCTTGGAATGTCATGAAATGTTACTTTATTAAGAAATGATTTTCGGATTCTAAAGGTCACAAAATGATATATTTCGAGGTCAAGGTGATAAGGGTTCGTAGTATCCTCATCCAATAGGTTATTGACAAGTGTATGCCTTAGATTTAACATTATCTTTTCATTTTATTTAATTCATTAATTAATGAGGTAATCGCGGCATCATCATGGTGTCATAACTAATTTAATTTATTTAATGTCTAAAATTTATAAAACAATTATCATGATGTAGGAAATCTATTTATATTTTTAATGAATATTTATAGTGAAAAATATGACTTGTATAACCCCATTTAAAAATTGTTTTAGTAAAACAACTTCTGTTTGTGGCATTTTTATTTTATCTTCAAATAAAAGTTATTTGTGTCATTTTCCTACCAATGTGGCTCCATGGGGTCCCCAAGTTTACCCTTGTATTGTCTTGGTCGGCCATGACTCGTCCAATAGGTTTAGGACAAGTTTCAATGTCATTTCATATTTTTAAAATTTCATTTTTACCTTAAATTTCACTAATCACCTTTAATCGTGATTAATTAAACATAAAAGTTACTATTCACCAAAAAATTATTTTAATCCCATTGAACAACTTTTTAATTCATAATGAAAACCATGTATGTTGGATTTATGAAAATCAAATCACAGAAGTGGTAATATTTTATTTAAATGAAAAATTAGTTATTTTACTACCACTTAGTGGTTTCACTATTCATCAAAAATTGATGTTTTTCAGAACAATGCCAAAATTTATCCCTAAGATATAATTTATATTTAGAATTAAAAAATTATGCCTATTTTATGAAATTGCAAACATATAAGTTGCATTAATTAATTTCATAATTAATTCCCGTGGTCACAACAAATAGCGTGTGTTTAAGAAACAATATATATCAAAAGATTGACAATTGTTTATGTCCAATTTCAATGTGAAATTAATTATAATGACCACCATTGGATAAAATGGTAAAAATATATTCTAATTACACTTTAAAACCACTCAATAGTATAACTTATCACTATAATTTATTTTGATTAAAATAGCTGTTTTAAAGTATTTTTCACTATTTATACAAAATTGGAAGTTCTCAGAAAATTACTAAAAATTCAACATAGGCTAATTTCGATATTACGAATACAAAAATGGAGTCCATTTTGAAATATAAATTCTCTATAAATTTAAAAAGTGGTTATTACTATTCATAAAGGCTACTTTGATTAGTCGCGGTGTGTTAGAATCTCGAACTTGCGTACAATGCAAGCTATTGCATTATTGAAAGAGAAGCGTATCATGAAATATTGGGGTGTTACATTCTCCCATCCTTCAATAAATTGCGTCCTAGAAATTTGAAAATGTTCTTCGAAAATAAAAGGTCGAAAATAGAAAACACCTTTGTGGAAAACCCACACCAGAAATAAGGTTAATAAAATTTAGCCTTAATAAGAGGGAAAGGGAAATGAAAAAGTCACCACCAAATTATGATCTCAATAATGAGAACATTGGTGGCCATTAGAGACATATAATTGGAGGAAAAACGTAAATATGTGTAGGGAGTGATTGAGGTCATCAATCACAAACAAGTGTAAAATTGAGGGCCTTAAACCCTTCAATCTACTTTGATTTAAAATATTATCAGTTCAACAAGACATAAGGTATTAGGATAACGCATATTTTGTTTTAATATCCCTTTACTAAAGTTTAAGAATTAATTTATTCATAGAGATCGGTATATATATATTTATGCTTGACAATTAGAGTTTCAACCTTCAACTAATTTCTACCACAAACTCATCTTTCACTCAAAAAGATAATAGCACTAAAAAATATTATATTTATCCTAATCGTACAAGGTTAGAAATATTAACACATACAATCTAGATTAGGAAAACTATTTTTTAATAACTAGGGACTTCCTGTAGGATAGTGGTAGTTAATAAAGGCATGTCACACTATGGTTGTGGGTTCGATTCCTGCAGCTTTGTCCGACACGACAGGTTATGCCCCACCCTGCAGGTTGTCCTTTTCCTAAAACTATAGTATTATAATATTCTAAAAATAATCCTCATAAATGTTTTAACCTTAAACAACACTATCCAAAGATCAAATTAATCCATTACAACATTTATAGTTATCCAAAATACCTCTGTCCAGACTTTCTCTAAAAGGTCTCTAAATTCAAAAATCAATTGTATCATCAGATTTCTCAGTTAAGGTAAAGTTTCTCTTATTGTCTCATACAAAAATATGATTACCTTCATCATATTAAAACCTTAATGAAATCAACTTGTACTACAGTACAATACTTATATATATATATCACATTATTCTAATAACCAGAATATATTCCATGAGTCCAAAAGCACCAATACATTAATTATTCCGCTTCAACTGTAGTCACAGCATAAGATTGGCCTTGATCCCTTGGCCTTTTCTGAGGTCAGTTTCCCTGACGCTTAGGACATTCATTTGCATAATGACCCATTTCTCTACAATTGTAGCATTCAACATTGATATCCTCTTTCTTTCCCTTGAAATCACGCGCCTGGTGACCTTTTTCTCCACATTTATAACAAACTCCCATTCCTTTTAGGAAAGTACCAGGGTGATTCTACCCACAATTATCACATAATGGAAAATCCTTATTTCCCGTTTTCCCTTTATCAGTCTCTTGTTCTACTGTTCTCTTCTTCTCTCGCTTTACATTATTGTCATAAGACTTAGAGAATTCCTTTTCTATCTTGATAGCACGCGAGACAATATCTTTGTACGATGAGAAATATTGTGATACTAGATCTCGACAGAGAAATGGTTTTAACCCATCAAATAAACGATCAATATTACTTCACGGGATACGTATATAATCTGCAGCATGCCTCGCTAACCTTATAAAGTTGGCCTCATACATTGCGACATTCTCATCCTCCTATTGTCTCAGACTCAAAAATTGACTTTCCATATCTGCTTGATGGTCACGAGGATAGAAGTTTTATAGGAAAAGTTCTTTAAACTCCCTCCATTCCATATTTGATACTTCATCATCTTCCTTTGTGTTTTGAACCAATGACCACCATTGATCGGCATCTCCAGTGAGGCGGTAGACTACCATGACAACCTTCAACCTTTCGCTACTCCCTAAGGCGTGGAATATTTTCTCTAAGGAGTTTATCCATTACTCAGCTACTAATGGATTTGTACCCCCATTAAATGTTGGTGGTTGTTGCCTCATGAAGCGGTCTAACATTGATCCTCCACGTTGCGGATTAGGGTGCTCCATAAGTGTAAGGTTATTATTCATAACCTGGGTGAGTTGTCCCAGTATGGTAATAAGTTGATCAGGACCAGTTGTATCTCCATCTCCATAATAATTATCTTGAGCAGGAGGGAAATCTCTACACAGAGTGCGTGCATTGATATGGTTTCCATTCCTTCCACTAGGTTCCATTTCTAAACAATGGCATAAACTAGACTAGTTTATGAATTAAAATACATAATTCCATACTTGAAAAACACTTTACATAAATTGAACTATTTATGTATATAATCCATAATCATAAAAATAAATGTTTTCTTTGAGGAAGTATATACTAATAACCCTTCATAGTAGTTTGTAAAGAAAATGAGAATTATCCTAAGCATATCCCTCAGGAGTGTCGTAACCAAGAGTGCAGCAAGGCCCGTTGTCATGCACCAGTTCCCGTTCGAGTCTAGCTCAAAGCGGTGTTTTCGGGTTTTACCCCTAGGTACATTTGTTCCAGAGCCGCCTCTACCTTCTCGTATCCAGACAGTGATGTATTGCTCAGAAAAATTACAAAATCTCTATAATACGAAAATTCTAGGAAGTTCTTCTATACTAATCCTTAAAGTCTATCTTCGGGCTATTTGCAATAATCAGAGTTTATCTAAATCTATCTTCGAAGGTTAGTACTAAACTGCCTCTAATACCAACTGTAACGCCCTGACCCCAGCTACCCAGAGTCGGTGCATTACTTCGTAACATTGGCATGATCACAAAAGATCATGTCTCGAAAGGCCGATTATTTTAGTATCCTTGGAAAAACTAGATACATTCATAAATGTTACATTACATCATAAAGTGAAAAACTACAATAACAAAGTCTCCTTAGTCCACACTCATATCCTCTTCTGACTGTCCCTGCAGGTCATTCATAAAATACTTCTTCACATCCTGGAAAATATTAAAAAATTGAAAGGGGTGAGATCAGATGCTCAGTAGGGATAACAATATAGCGGAAGCATTCATAAATAAACATTAACATTTAAGGAAATGTATAACTAAAACAAAATACTTTTAGACTTGAAATTTCACAAAATATGGAAAAAGCAGAATGAAATAATTCCATTTACTTATTCAATGGATATTCTACTGGTCGAATAATCACATTCAATATCAATAACCACTTTCATAATGATGGAATGCATAATTCCAGACTATCATAACCACATAGCCACGGTCGCGTGCCAAGACTACAAATAAGATTTTTTCAAGGCCTCATGCCAAAACACTAGTTTGTCTAATGAGATCTGTCGATGCATCAAGGAGCTATAGCGGGCTCCACCCATCACTTATTAAGTCCAATGCATTTCTCATATGAACAGGTTTAAACATATCATAAACCACAACATAATTGTATCACATAAAACATGCATAAAGGAAACATAAGATTTCCACATTTCAATAACAAGATATCAATACAACACACTGATATAATAAAAACATTATCAAAACTATTTTCAATACCAAAATAAAATTTAAACTTTGTATTTAATATTCATTTAAAAAAAATTTATGGCTTGTAGAGGAAGCCGAAACAGAAATAATGGTCACGGCGGCAGAGAAGTCATTGTCCCCACATACGTAAGACAAAAACATTCCTTTTGTCATTTAGTAAAATTCATTGTAAAAAAATGATTCCATTTTTATTAAAAGTCAAAGTTAAAGAGGTTTATACACCGTATAATAGAAAGTTGTTTATAAAACAAAATATGCCTCAATGAAAGGAGATTGAGACGAAGACCCTTACAAAGATCATTTTTTTAAAATAAAGTAGATCTATTATGTGTATTCACTATAAGTACACATTATTAAAGTAAAAATACAATATAGTACATAATAATATCATGACATAATTTGAATGTAGAAGATTAACCAAAAGAACAGAAATTGGGTTAAGAAGTTCCCCTACCTCATGTCCGAATTCACTCAACCGTTCTATGATCTCCTAAATAATAAAATAGAGTTAATTTATAATTTCTTAAGAACCTTTTTCAAGTTTATTATTCATTTTATATCACTTATTACCATGTTATGAACATTATGTAATTATTTATGTTAATAACGGTCGTATTGATGATCTTAGGTACTTGAGTCAAAAATAAAATTCTTATAATTACACTTTGTTCATGTGGTAATATATCCATTATATCCATAATTATATTCATGATTTATATATCATATACATCATATATATCCAGTATATACATTCATTTATAATATTAAATAAAATTTAGAGGTAAGAAATGAAATGCACCGTTCATGGAGACGGTAATCCGTATGTACGCATGAACGCTACTTTCATTTCTATTTCATATTTAATGGAATGAAGTTATAATTATATAAAGGTATAATATAATTCTAGTATAATGTAATGTATTGTACCATTTACTCCATCCTTTATACATCCCACATATGGCATTAACGATTCAAATCACTTTGAGGGGGTGGTAGTCCGCACTTCCTAAAATGACATTTTCGCGTTTACCCATAATGGAAATCATGAAGTATGCCAAAAATGAGAAATACAGAAGAATAATGAAAACATAAACATAATATATATATCATATATGAAAATAGTGTCATCAAAATGGCCACAATTAGAGGTGTTAAAATAATATTGAACAATCATCGTTTCGTGAGGCAGAAATTCGCCATCCATAGAAACATTATGTTCTTTAACCATTAGATGTATGTGTGTGTAAGTGTAGCTCTAATCATTCTTATAAAAACATCCTAGTATATTTAGGATACTGGTTTTGTTACAAAAGAAATTATTAAAAAGAGTTTTGGGGGTTGGATAAGAAAAATAAAACAAAACAACATTAGAGAAGACATTACCTTAAAATCGGGTAACTCTTTTTTATTTGTGCCAAAGGCTTCCTTGGGAAGAATTATTCCCAAAGTGAGGCTTCTAGGAGTAAGAGTGGGATATTGGGAGATTATTTGGGCAGAGGTTGGCCGATCCAAAAGGCTTCGAAGGTGTTAATAAGGTGGTAGAGGTGGGTGCCTTTTATAAAAGGAGAGGCAGGGCACTTTTGGAATGTAATGAAATGATACTTTATTAAGAAATTCTTTTCGGATTATAAAGGCCCTCAAATGATATATTTCTAGGATAAGATGATAAGGTTTCGAAATATCATCATCCAATAGGTTTTTGACAAGTTTAAGCCTTAGATTTAACATTATCCTTTCATTTAATTTAAATCGTTAATTAATGAGGTAATCACGGCATCATCATGGTGTCATAAATAATTTAATTTATTTAATGTCTAAAAATTATAAAAAAAATTATCATTATGTATGAAATATTTTTAGCTATATAATGAAATTTTATAGTAAAAAATATGACTTTTATTACCCCATTTAAAAATTGTATTAGTAAAACAACTTATGTTTGTGACATTTTTATTTTAACATTAAATAAAAGTTATTAATGTCATTTTCCTACCAAAGTGGCTCCATGGGGTCCCCATGTTTACCCATGTATTTCATTGGTCGGCCATGACTCATACAATAGGTTTAGGACAAGTTTCAAGGTCATTTAGTATTTTTATAATATCATTTTTACCTTAAAATTTACTAATCACCTTTAATCGCGATTAATTAAACATAAAAGTTACTATTCACCAAAAAAAATACTTTAATCCCATTGAACCACATTTTAATTCCTAATGACAACCATGTATGTTGGATTTTTGAAAATCAAATCACAGAAGTGGTAATATTTCATTTAAATGAAAAATCAGTTATTTAACTACCACTTAGTGGTTTCACTATTCATCAAAAATTGAAGTTTTTCAGAACAATGCAAAAATTTCTCCCTATGATATAATTGATATTCCGAATTCAAAAATGATGTCTATTTAATGAAATTTCAAACATATTTGTTGCATTAATTAATTTCATAATTAATTCCCGTTGTCACAACAAATCACGTGTTTTTAAGAAACAATATATATCAAAAGATTGACAATTGTTTATGTCCAATTTCAAGGTGAAATTAATTTTAATGACCACCATTGGATAAAATGGTTAAAATATATTCTAATTAAACTTTAAAACCACTTAATATTATAACTTATCACTATAAATTATTTTTATTAAAAAACATGTTTTTAAGTATTTTTAACTATTCATAAAAATTGGAAGTTCTCAAAAAATTACAAAAAATTCAACATAGGCTAATTTCTATATTAATAATACAAAAATGAAGTCCATTTTGAAATATAAAATCTCTATAAATTTAAAAAGTGGTTATTATTATTCATAATGGCTACTTTGATTAGTCGCAGTGTGTTAGAATCTCAAACTTGCGTACAATGCAAGCTATTGCATTATTTAAAGAGAAGCGTATCGTGAAAGCTTGGTGTGTTACATATTTACTATAAGTACACATAAATAAATTAAAAAAATACAATATAGGACATAATAATATCATGACATAATTTGAAAGTAGGAGATTAACCCAAAGAATGGAAATTGAGTTAAGAAGTTCCCTTACCTTGTGTCCGACTTGACTCGATTGTTCTTGAACCTCCTGAATAATAAACTAGAGTTAATTTCTATTTTCTTAAGAATCTTTTTCATGTTCATTACTTCTTTTATATCACTTATTACCATGTTATGAACATTGTGTAATTATTTTAGATAAAAACTGTCATTTTGTCGATTTTTGGTACTTGAGTCAAAAATACAATTCTTATAATTACAAGTTGTTCATGTGGTGAAATATCCATTATATCCAGAATTATATTCATGATTTATATATCATATATATCCAGTATATACATGCATTTATAATATTACATTACATTTAGAGGTAAGAAATGAAATCCACCGTTCATGGAGACGGTAAGCCATACGTACGCAAGAATGATACTTTCATTTCTATTTCATATTTAATGGAATGAAATTATAATTAAATAAAGTTCATATATAATTCCAGTATAATATAATGTATAATACCCTTTACTACACCCTTTATACATTCCACATATGGCATTAATGATTCAAATCACTTTGAGGGGGCGGTAGTCCGCGCTTCCTAAAATGAAATTATCGTGTTTACCCATAATGGAAATCATAAAGGTGTTCCATAAATGAAAAATACAGAAGAATAAGGAAACAATAAACATAATATATATCATATATAAAAAATAGTTTCATCATAATGGCCACCATGAGAGGTGTTAAAAGAAGTTTGAACAATCATCGTTTCATGAGGCAGTAATTCACCACCCACAGAAATAGGATGATCTTTAACCATTAGACGAAGGTTTTTGTAAGTGTAAATAAAATACTTCTCATAAAAACATCCTATTATATTCAAGATACTGGTTTTGTTAAAAAAGAAAAGAATAAAAAGATTTTATGGGGTTGGAGAAGCAAAATAAAAAAACAACATTAGAGAAGACATTACCTTAAAATCGGGTAACTCTTTTTTGATTTGAGCCAAAGGCTTCCTTGGGAAGAATTATGCCCAAAGTGAGGCTTCTCGGAGAAAGGGAGGGAAGTTTAGAGAGTATTTGGGTAGAGGTTGGCCGAGCCAAAATTCTTTTATGGTGTGAGTAAGGTGGTAGTGGTGGGGGCCTTTTATAAGTGGAGAGAAGGGGCACTATTGGAATTATTAAAGTGTTACTTTATTATGAAATGATTTTTCGGATTATAAAAGTCCCAAACTTATATATTTCTAAGTTATGGTGATAAGGGTTATAAATATACTCATACAATAGGGTTTTCACAAGTTTATGTCTTAGATTTTACATTATCTTTTGATTTTATTTAAATCGTTAATTAATTAGGTAATCGCTCCATCATCATGGTGTCATAAATAATTTAATATTTTTAATGTTTAAAAATTATAAAAAAAATATCATCATGTATGAAATCTTTTTATATTTCTAATGAATATTTATAGACAAAAATATGACTTGTATAACCCCATTTAAAAATTGTCTTAGTAAAACAACTCATGTTTGTGACATTTTCATTTTAACATTAAATAAAAAGTTTTTAATGTCATTTTCCAACCATAGTGGCTACATGGGGTCCCCAATTTGACCCATGGATTGTCTTGGTCGTACATGACTCATAAAATAGGGGTATGACAAGTTTAATGGTATTTTAATATTTTTATAATATCATTTTTACCTTAACTTTCACTAATTACCTTTAATCGCGATAAATTAAACTTAAAAGTTACTATTCAGCAAAAAATTATTTTAATCCCATTGAACCACATTTTACATCATAATGACAACCATGTATGTCAGATTTTTGAAAATCAAATCCCAGAAGTGGTAATGTTTCATTTAAACTAAAAATTAGTTTTTTAACTACCACTTAGTGGTTTCACTATTCATAAAAAATTGATGTTTTTCAGAATAATGCCAAAATTTCACCCTAATCTATAATTGATATTCATAATTAATAAATGATGTCTATTTTAGAAAATTCCAAACATAAGAGTTTCATTAACTAATTTTATAAGTAATTCCCTCTGTCACAACAAATAGCGTGTTTTTAAGAAACAATATATATCAAAAGATTGACAATTTTTTATGTCCAATTTCAAAGTGAAATTAATTCTAACGACCACCATTGAATAAAATGGTAAAAAAATATATTCTAATTATACTTTAAAACCACTCAATAGTATAATTTATCACTATAAATTATTTTTATTAAAAAGGTTGTTTTTAAGTATTTTTCACTATTCATAAAAAATTGGAAGTTCTCAAAAAAATACCAAAAATTCAACATAGGCTAATTTCGATATTCTGAAGTCATAAATGAAGTAAATTTTGAAATATAAAATATATATAATTTCAAAAGGTGGGTATTACTATTCATAACTACTACTTTGATTGGTCGCAGTGTGTTAGAATCTCGAACTTGCGTACAATGCAAGCTATTGCATTATTGAAAGAGAAGTGTATCGTGGAAGCTCGGGGTGTTTGAACCAAAACGTCCTTATATAGGAAATTTAATTCCTTGGGTCGAGACTACAAAAGTGGAAGTCACCTCAATTAATGGGGGTGGTCCTTGGTGGGTGGAATGTTAAGAGAGAGTATACTTTTTCACCCTTGACCCTAGGTGGCAGCCAGCTTGCTTCCACCGAAAATAGGCGCCTGGAAGACCATCATGATGGCTAAATTAGAGTGTTCCATAGATGAAAAATATTACTATTCGGATGTACCCTTGAACTCTATAAATTCTCATCAAAAAATTATATGTGGATATCAAGATATGATAAAATAGGTGGGATGCTTTTATGGGTCTCACAATCTAGCCCATATTTTTATCTCCAAAATAGTCCACCTTAATAACCACCATGAAGACAAAATTAGCACTAGATTCCATGTAATGATTTTTCCACTATATTTATTCTAGAATTTCCTGAAATTTGGGATTCATTGGGCCTCTATGTTGGGCCCCACATTCTCATCAGTGGGCTGGTGTCCAATCTTCCTTCTTGAGAAACATTTGCATGAAATCCCATTTTTGTGGCCTTACAATGTGAATCTTCCAACACTATACATGTATTAATTGTTCCCAATATATTTTGAAACCTGAAAATTAAATATAAAAATAAAATAAAGATCATTGGGTAAATTAAATGATGTTAAAATATGCACCACATAGTAGTGCATTTTAGGAAGGAATTAAAATCATCATGTAAAATAATGTTCAAAGTGTAAAATACACTAAAACGGATTTTATGAATAATAAATCACATGAATATTATATATATTAACAAAAAATATTAGTCACATTTAGTGGCTAATCAGAACCCCAATTTTAGTTTTTCTAGTCCCAATCAAATTATATCTCAATAATATGAAATTCGAATTCTCTATTCCAAAATCATTTTAATACAAAATGATCACAAAAAACACTTATAAAAAACAACCATGAAACCCATAAATATCTTTTAATACATGATAATTTCATAAGAATATCTTATCACATGTCCATTAATTTGTTAAAATCCATTTCCATATTTCATCCAATATCAATTAAGAGTAATGATGTGTTGTGCAACATATTAGACATGGGGGTTCATCATTATTAAAGAGGTAAATGATGGAAGTGCTAGGTGGAATCACTTTTCAATATTAAGATGAGTATTAAAAAAAGATATTGTAATTTTAATTGTTTATTTTTTGTTTTTTCAATATTTCCATGGTAATTGAAATTGCATTCAGAAGAGTTTACCCCTGTAGCGAGACTTTGCGATGACTCCCAGGCTCAAAGAACATAGGGATCCAAGTGAAGCCTACATACTCAGGCTTCATATCAAGTTAACTTTGTAAAATACAAATTTAAATTACTAAAAATAGAGATAAAATTACAAACTCTGTGCCAGACAACTATGGAATCCTAATCCCCAAGTGTCGAAAGCCACACATTAGGTCATTTCATTTCTCTACGTGCAAATTTTTTGTTTTTTATAAAAATATTTTCTAAAATACTCATATTAAAACTAAAATTATCACCAAACCTATGATATTTATTTGGGGTCCCCATGAACTCAAACTAATACCCCACTATCTAAAGGATGTGCATTGTTATTATTTTTATTTGGATGAAAATATAATACAGTAAATATCATATTAGAAAGCCACACTTTCCAAATTCTATGCTCATGAAATTATACATGGATTAAAATAAAAATAAGGGCATGCTAAATTATCTAATATTCTGTTTCAAAGTGTACGATGTATATTATCTTGTCTAAGGTTAACGAAATTTTTCCTTCCATTAAGGCACACTTTTTTTTAAATCATTCATTTTTTTGACATAAAAGCAATTGTATTTTATCTCCCCCCCAAACATAAAATAACATCTTCCATATTGTTTAATGAAAATAAAATTTAGAAGGGGGTAGTGGCAGAGAATGGGTGTTCAAAAAGAAAATTGAAAATTAGGATCATGGAATGAAGTCACCTGGTGGTTGAAGTTGAAATTCTTGTTGCACCCTTTTAATCGCATGATCTCGATTTCACTCTAAGAAATTACTAGTGGAAAAAATGAAATAAAACAGGAAAAAATACTATATATATTTTTATATAATAAATAATGTAGAATATAATTATATTTATAAAAATTATAGAATAAGGAAGCACAATAAGCCATAGGTCACTGGTAAGTTCGTGTCCCTGTCTCCCTTCTGTCCCAGGTTCGAGTCCCTACAGCTTCATCGGTTGTGACGGTGTTTTCCCCCTAACCTATAATGTGGAATTTTAAATTTATTTTTATTAATATTATATTTCCTTTATTTTAACCTACAAACACATAAAAATGAAATGAACTAATGATACATTGTATTCATTTAAAATTTCTCGGTAAGGTGTTTCTCAAAGACCACACCACGTGATATGGATTAATATGGTGCTCCTCTTTCATACACATTAATACTCATAATGGAATAACATCTCAACATCCTATTTGTAAATATTAATATTAAATTTTAAAATGATTCATTAATATTATTTAAAATATAATGTTTCTTTAAACCAAAAAATGATTGGAAACTTGATATCTGTGGGTTTCCTCCAATGCAGCGCTTTGTTTAACATCATTTACCTAATAGGGATACTAAATATTTCATTTTTTCTAGGTACATAGGTTGTCTCAGTTTACTCATCCTATGTTTCATGATTGTTGATTGATTCAATAAATGGTTTTAACCTTTGACCATTAACCTTGAAAATGTAACCACTTCTGGGAACTTGAACATCTACTGCCCCATGGGGTTACCCATGATTCACTATGGAAGGACCTAACAATCTGTACCATAACATTCTTTGGTGTAAATGAATTGTTGAACTATAAAAGAGAATGACTTTTCCCAGTTTAAAATCATGGACACTGATATTCCTAGATTGGTAGGCTTGAACTCTTGCTTTATTGATCCTAGAATTTTATAAGCCCCCATCATTAGTTCCTAAAATTCATTGTGATCTAATTTCCTTTTTGTTCCGGCCAATGAGAGGTCATAATTTATTTTCATAAATTCCCAAAAAGCCTTATGCTGAATTTCAACAGGTAAATGAAATTCTATTCTATAAAGGAACCTATATGGTGACATTCCTAGTATGTTTTTGTATGTTGTAAGATATGTCCAATGAGAGTATGAGAGTTTCTCGTACCAATCTTTCCTAGAAGGATTGAAAGGTTTTTCAAGAATATTCTTAATATCCATATTTGATAACTCACATTGAAAATTGGTTTGATGATGGTATACAGTGGAAAAATTGTTAGAAATCCCATACATAGACATAAGTGAGGAGAATGGACGGTTGTAGTAATGGGTTCCTCGGTCACTGATTATAGCCCTAGGAATTACAAATTAAGAAAATATATGGTCTTTCAGAAATTAGATCACAACATGATGGACGTTAGACATGGTGAGAATGGCTTCATCCCATTTTGAGACATAATAAATAACTAAGAGGATTTAGAGGTATCCCCTAGAGTTTGAGAAGGGACCCATGAAATTGATTCCCCAGAAGTCAAATATTTTAATCGCTCTGATGGGAGTGAGTTGCATTTGATTACTTTTTGTGATTGACCCTACTTGTTGACACATTTGAAATCTTTGAAAAAATTTGTAGGAGTCCCTTGAGAGGGTGTGTTCGAAGTGACCACACTGAAGAACCATATGAGATGCTTTCCTAGAGGAAAAGAGACCTCCACACGCCTCACTATGAAAAAATTTAAGGATTTAATCTCGTTCAGATTCTGGGACACACCTCCTAATGACATGGTAAATGAAGAACTAATAGAGGAATGGATCATCAAACACACAGTTCCTAACATAAAAAATGAAATTCCTTCTAGCTTGATCCCCTAACAATTTTGTAATTACTCTTGTATCTAATAAGTGGTCTATGTCAGCATACCATGGGGAGTCAGACACAGAGTATAGGTGTTCATCATGATATGAATCAGACCCAAAAAGGTGACTTGAGTTGTCTCCGAATTAAATCGTAGGGGTATGATAAGCTATTAAATTATCAAAACCTTTTTTATCCTTTATTTTGAGGTCAAATTCATGTAATAAAAGGACCCACCTAACTAGTTGAGCCTTGGAAACATTTTTTTGGAAAAGGTATTTTAGATCTGAATTGTCAGTGAAGACAATGATGGGTGATCCTATGAGATATGACCTGAATTTATCTAATGAAAATAAAATATCATGAAGCTCTATTTTAGTGGTGGTGTAGTTGATTTGGGTATCATTTAAGGATTCTATTGTATAATAAATTACATAAAAAGTTTTATTGCAACGTTTTCTTAACACAGATCCAAGAAAAATGTCACTGGAATCATACATAATTTCTGAAGGGAGGTTCCAATTTGGAGATTTCATAATGGGGGGATAGTTTATAGAGGGTTTGAGGGTTGAGAACGAACCCCCACAATTTTATGTCCAAACAAATGGACTATACATTACTAGGAGAACACGCAGGGGACATGAGATTGAACTAATTTCCTTGATGAATCTTCTATAAAAACCAGCATTCCCTTAGAAATACCTCACATCCTTTATATTTCAGGGTGATTGAAGGTGGCCAATGATGACATACTTTGCATTATCAACTTCAATCCCCCTACCCAAGACTATGTGGAAAATGATTAATCTTGGTTTTAACATGAAATTACATTTTTCCAAGATCAGAACCAGATTCGTTTCTTCACATATGGAAAATACTCTCTCCTCATTCTTAAGAAATCCATCAAATGTATCCCCAAAAACATAGAATTCATCCTGGAAGACCTCAATAAAATACCCTACCATGTCAGAGAATATTCCGATCATGCACCACTGGAAGGTTCTAGGGGAATTTCATAACTGTAAGGGCATGTGTTTGAAGGAAAAGGTACCAAATGGACATGTTAATGTAGTCTTACCTATATCCTTAAGGAGACCTCAATTTTATTATTCCTCGAGTACCCATATACATAATAGTAGTAGTCATGTCCTTCCACTATCTGAAGTACATGGTCAATGAATGGTAAGGGTAAATGGTCCTTCGTGTTGAGTGATTATAGCTTTATATATTCAAAAAAGAACCTACAACCACTTCTCACCCCAGTTGGAAGAATCTCTCCATCCTTATTGGTTATCATAGTGATTCATGCCTTATTGGAAACCAATTGGATTAGGCTGAGCCACTAACTCTCAGCTATAGGATATATGATACCATATTTTAACAATTTCAGTAGTTATTTTCTCAATACTCATGAGAATAGGATTGTGTCACCGGTGAGGTTGATGACATGGATTTGAAAAAAATTCCAGAACAATCCTTTGAGTCCCAATATGTGGGATAATACCCGGAATATTAGATATGGTCCAAACAATGGATTTCATATGTTTCTTAAGGAAATATAGAATCATCCACTAATAATTGGCTTCAATAGTATAATAAATGACTATATTATGTGTTTGATTGTCCCATAGGAAGGCATACATGAGTGCAGTGGGATGTCCCTTCAATTCAAGATTAGGTTGGTTATATTTTTGAGTAGAATATTGGGACACTATATAATGATAAATATTGGTTCCTTTATTAATAGATAAGATTGATTCCCACATTTAAATGCTTCAATACCTTGATTATCTTGATCATATTTAGGAAAAAATGATGGAGTGGTCTCAATTAATGTGATTTCCTGAAAGGTTTTAACGATTGTTCGACCTAAGACTTCATCATAAGAGAAATTTTAAAATGATTCATGCAAATGAGATAAAGTTCAATTATGTGAACAACAGAAATCAATCACATCATGACTTAGACATCTATCAAATATTACTTGATGTTATATGGATTCAGTTTTAATGCTTCCTATCAAGTTTACATCATAAATTTCCATACCATCCATTATTTTTGAGCTTGTATTATAGATTATTAAGTCTAGAATCATGTATCCAAAGGTAATGGTCATGTTTCCATTTCAAAATCAGATAAGGGAGTTGATTGTTGCAAGGAATGAATGACCAAGGATGATTGGGGTTTTTTCATTATTGTCTATGTTTGGATGGTAGTCAAGGACAATGATCTCAGCACGGTATATGAAGTTTTCATCCTATACCATAACATACATTATAATCCCCTTTGTAACCCCAATGCTACGATTATCTTGTTAAAGTGTGATAAAATTGGGTTGGAGTTCTTATAGGCCTGACTAGTAGTACATGGCATAGGGGATGATATTGAAAGTAGAACCTAGGTCACACAAGGCCTTTACAACATCTCTCTCTCTCCTAGTTCAACATTAATGTAAGGAAAACCTAGTTATTTCATCTTAGGAGGAATTGTCCCTTGAATGGTGGTACACACATTAGCTGAAAAAAGGACATTGTTTTTATGTCTAAATTTTCTTCTAATATTTCACATGTCATTAAGGTCTTTTGACTAGGAATTTATTTTTTGGATTGCATCGATAAGGGGAATTTTCAACTTGGCTTGTGAGAAGATATCCCTCAATGATTCACTGAATTTAGGCTTGGATTTCCCCCTCATGCCTTGAGGAAATGGTGTAGGTTGTTGGGTTGTTTGTTGAAGAGTTTTTTCATTCCCATTTTTATCAGTTTTCTCAGTTTGACATTGTGGTTCATTTTAATTTACATTATATTTTGAATCATCACATGGTTTCTGAATTCTTTTTTTAGGTTTATAAATTTATTTCCCACTTCATAAAATAGTCATAGCCTTTAGTTGGCCATGAGTAGTATGAGTAAAACATGAATCTCCCCATGAAGTTTAAGATGGTACCACCTGAGTAGGCATGCGTGCCTTTACAGTTATGATGGTTTGAAGTTATTATTTTAGGTAAGAGGCTTCTATGTTCATCCTTTCTATTTTTTTCACGGTTTTTCTAGTAGGATTTATCGAACAATTTGGGTTGGTTCATGAGAAGATTGGTTTATCCTAGGGAGATATTTTGGAGGTGGGATGGTTTGTTGAAAATGAACTAGTGGCTGTTGGTATTGGATAGGTTAGGTTTTGAACTGGTTAGGGAATTTGTAGTTTTGATGGGTGAAATGATATTGTCCCTAGAGTTGGCTAGGTTGCTGGTAATCTTTCCAGTGGAAGCCTGGTGGTCATTATACATTGGGTTGAAGGTGTTTTGGTATTGAGGCTGTTGAAAGTTCAATTCATTTACTTCTACTTGGGGTCCTCCTAAAAGAACATCATTGATGGATGGAATGGTTGGTAAATTGTCTGTCTTCAGGTCATGTTTGCCAAATTTTTTGAAAACATGGTCTATAGTTTTGATTTCATTGATTTTACTAAGTTCTATCACTTCAACTGTCGTAGAGAGTGCGGTGAGTTCATCCCTAAGGCTATCATCTTCTCTATGTGTATGAATTCTAGTAGATATTTTTTGCTTTTAAGAATAAGGTCAGGTTCCCTATATTTTGTATTGTTCAGCAATGTTTTCTAGATACTCATAAGCATTTTTTGGGACTTTGTTTTTAAAGGATCCATTACACATCAAGTTAATGAATTGTTTGTTCCCCAGACACAATCCTTTATAGAAAATTCTCACATATTCAGGAATAGAAAAACCATTGTGTGGAAAAATGTTTAGAGTTTCTTTGAACGTCTCATATGTTTCATATAATTAATCTCCCTCTTTTTTAAAAATGGTTTGGATGCTCTTTTTGAGTCCAATTGTTTTGTGGTGGAGAAGGTATTTTTTGGAGATAAAGCTTTGTAATTGGTCCTAGTATTATATGGATGATGGTCTCAAATTTTTTAGCCAATTTTTAGCTTGATACTTTAATGGAAAAGGAAATATAATCATCATATCTGATTCTATTTGACGTGGGGGACACATGGTTTCTATAATGTCATTGAACTCTTTAATGTGAAGGTTGGGAATCTCAGACTCCATTACATGGAATGTGGGAAGGTGGTTTAGGACATGGGGTTTAAATATGTTGGTGGAATATCAGATGTAATTATGTATAATGAAAGTTGGGGCATTGGTCTAGGCATGTATGAGGTAGTCATTCTTTGTTGGATCGAACCCATTCTGCATGTTTGGGGATACCTCATTTGGATTTCCATTTTGGTTTCCACCAAGGTATATGAGTTGGTTTATTTGAACACCATCTATTGAAATGGGCTCAATTTTTGACTCTGGAGTATACGGAAGATTAAAATATAATGTAAAGAGATCCCTTGTTTTACTTCACTCCCCAACACCATGACTATCCACCTTAACTGGACGGTTTGTTTGATCATGACTGTAGGCGGACATGCCCCAAAAGAAAAAAATGAGAAAGGGAAATGATAAGATATCATTGGTGAGAAAAGAATAAATTGTGGAGAATATAATGGGTGTGGGGATTACTTACTTGGGTCCCCATCAAAAGCACAAAAATTTTATTCATGCCCAAAATTACCCAAGAGATGAATATAGAACTGCCCTAGTTGTTTAGCTTGGGTTATTGAATCCTCAGAGACTTAAATGTAATCTACAGAAACGTACATTCTATGGATTTTTTGCAATTAATTGGACAACTTTGGTTGATTTTTGATGGTTTTAAGGTATAACTAAAAGATTTATGTTAAATCAAATTAATATAATGATTTGTTCTTAGTTTATCGCTTGGGTGGTTGGATGAATACATTTTTAATGATTTTAATTTTTTATATCTGAGATCGGTTCATTTATGAAGATCAAACAACATAATGACATACTAGTTTATTACCTACACTCTTTTAATATTAATCACCTATACAATTTAAGGATCAAAATTTATATCACATCATGGTAAGGGTTCGTATTAGCACATGAAGTGTGTGGCCTTAAATTCAACAAGGATAAAGGAGTTTAATGATCTTAAAAAAATTAAATTAAAATATGTGACATGAAATTAATGGTTTGAGAAATGAAATCCAAACTAGACACATTATAATCCCTTGGATAAACCCATTAAATAGTCAGACCTCTATTTATTCTATGGTTTCAATTGAAGCGGTATGTAGACTCATAAGAGAGGAATTTTACAAGTAAATAACAATAAAAAGAAAGAAATCACTCCACCGTTGTCTGAAGAATATCACAATGTGTGGTGTGATTAAATTCACACCATAAGGAATTAATATAAATGTGATAATAAGAAAAGAATTATAATAGGAACGGAATAAAATTTATTAAGAACAAAGGTGGTTCGACCAACTTACATGGGAAAGAAGAACATTACAAATCCAAATCAACATAATTACTTTATAGTTAAAACAAAGCTCAATGGATCCTCAACTTCTCTACAAACACTACCTTAAATAGGCAATGTGGAAGCCTTGGGTTGGGTCTAGAATAGTTTAATTCACCTAAATTAATGGTGTTGGGGCTAGGTGGGTGGAAAGTTAAGAGAGAGTATACTTTTCCACCCTTGACCCAAGGTGGCAGGAAACTTGATTCCACCGAACGGAGGCACATGGAAGATCATCTACATGGAAAAATTAGAGTATGCCATATAATAAAAATATTAGTCTCTATATGTCACATATTTCTATATAAAACCTCATCCCAATATAATATGTGCTTTTCAAAATATGAGTAAATTGGTGGGATGATTTTATGGGGCTCAGAATCTGGCCCAAAATTTTATCTTCTAATTGGGCTGCCTAAATAACCACCTTGAAAGCCAAATTAGCACTGGATCCTAAATAATGATTTGTTTAGCTATATGTATACTAAAATACCATGAAATTTGGGATTCATTGGGCATGTATATTGGGCCCCACATTATTATCGGTGAGCTGGTGTCCAATCTTGTTTCTCCAGAATTGTTTGTATGAAATCCCATTTTGGTGGTCTTTCAATGTGAATCATCCAATAGTCCACAAGTATGAATTTTTCCCAATATAATTATAATACTTTAAATTATATATGTAAATAAAATCAATATAACTAGGTACTTTAAATGATGTCAAAAAATGTACCACATAGTAGTGCATTTTAAGAAGGAATTACATTGATAATGTGAAATGATGTTCGTTGTTTAAAATGCAATAAAATAGTGTTTATGAATAATAAAGAACATGAATATTATATATATTAACAAATAATATTGTCTTCATTTAGTGGCTAATAATGATATAAATAATATCAGTATTCATTAGTGCTTGGTTATAAAATATTTAAAGATTAAAAATTATTGTATAAATATATTTTTAACATTATTAATTTTAAATCCTAAAAAAAATCATTATATGTTGATATAATTATATTTCACCCATAGATGATCATACCAACATGTTTTCTAAAATAATTATTTTTTCATAGACTCATAATATATATATTTATTAAAATCACACAACATTCATTCTATAATAATTTTTTACATGATATTTCTATTTCGGTTTTTAGTGGTTTACAGAATTTAATGTTGATAATATTAATTCCAATGGTTTATGTGTAATAATGAGTATCCAAATAACTAATATTTCATAAAAAAATATTATACACATTTGATGTACAATTACTATAGGTCTTCATGATTTCCATCATTTAATGCTGATATTCTATGTTATTTTCCATAGAAGATTAGTATTCGACTTATATAATATATTTTAAATAGAGAAAAAATAGAAAAATTGATCATATAAATATTTTATATTTAAATAACACTACTTAGTTGTTCATTAAATATAAAACATAATTTACCCATTAGAATCAAAGAGCATCAGTAGGTCATTTTAAAAATTAAAATTTGTTGTTTCATAGTTTGTTTATGATAAAACTATGTTTTCTCATTTAGTGTTTTTATAAGATATAATTTTTTCATGAAATTTCATTCAGATTATCTATAAAATTCTTTCTTTTAATTCTATATTTATGAACCTCCATGTTATATAGGATTTTATATGAAGAATGAGGTGTTTCTAAACATTGAGTTGAAGAATTCTATTAGGATGAAAAAGTTGTTATTGATCTTATGGATTAAGGGATTCCATGTGTTGATGATATTGTGTTTTGGTATAGGACACTGATACCGTCCCCATTTTAAATTCATGTTCATAAAATGATAAAAATTCATAGAATCCATAAAATGATAAAAATTCATAGAATCCATAAAATGGGTCTATAGATTATGATATTCCAGTAAAACCCATCTTATGATTAAGAAACATGTCACCCAACAGATTAAATTAACGGTCTGAATGGGCATTCCTTACCCCCATATAAGACACTATGTCCTTGAATAAAATGAATCACCTTTGTAATGATATCACCATAAAATCATATTTTATAATTAAATCAAATAACATGGCGATAATATGTCATTGATTATCAATAATTTTTATGTTCACAAAACATAATGTATCTGAAATTATATTATATCATCATATCTAGAATTATAGTTTCAAAATATAATAATCATAATTTACATGACTATTTAAAACTGAAAAAATTCATTTTTACCTTCCATTAAATTCAATTCCTTTTTTAATTTACATTTCAATAACATAAAAATAAATAAATCATGTTATAGTTGTAATGGACCAGACCTCTCTTGTCCATTCCTTTGTGAAAATATGGTGATTGAGGTGTTCCAAGAGGTCATGGTGACTCATCCTCAACACATTGTGAATTGTTTCCCTCTCTGTGCACAATAACATCGGTGACCCTCGGTGAACACTTCCAATGGTTGATAGTTGTGAACAGTGCACCACTAAACTTCTTTGGAAAATTTCATTGGTGAGGTTTAACGGTAACCTTTCTTTCCTTTTCCAAATTTCTAATTCTATGAATACTTCCATCAGTGAACAATCCTATTGGATCCCTATAATGGTAACCTCTATTTAATTTTCCAAATTTTGAGTTATGTGAACAGTTCCATCGGTGAATAGTTCTATCTATAACCTCTAAAAGCAACCTATATTTCCATTTCCAAATTTCCAATATTATGAACAGTTCCATCAGTGAAAATTAATATTGGAAGCCTCTAATGGTAACCACTATTTCCTTTTACAAATTTCAAATTCAATGAACAGTTCTATCAGTGAATAGATCTATCGGTAATCTCTCTTTCCTTTCCCAAATTTCCAATTCCATGAATAGTTCTATCGTTGAATAGTTTTATCGGTATCCTCTAATGTTGACCTCTATTTCCATTTCCAAATTTAAAATTCTATGAAATATTATATCGGTGGACAGTTCTATTGATAACCTCTAACGGTAACCTCTATTTCAATTTCCATGTTTTCAATCCTATGAACAGCTCTATTAGTGAACTGCTCTATCGATAACCTCTAACGATAACCTCTTTTTCAATATCCAAATTCTGAGTTTTGTGAATAGTGTTTCTAGAATGATAGGTGTACGGTGTTCTAATTGTGAGGTTCATGAACATGGTTTTCTCGGTGAGGTTAATAAACTCTCTTCTATGGGTGAGGTTCAGAAAAAATGTTCTATTAGTGAGGTTCATGGACAATGTTCTATCGGTGATGTTCTGATGGTGTGGTTCTTCAATAGTGTTCAATTGGTGAGTTTCATGAATAGTGTTCTATCGGTGAGGTTCTAACAGTGAGGTTCATGAATATTTTTTTCCATTTCCAAATTTTGAGTTCATGAACAATGTTTCCAACTTCCTACTTGTTTCACCCCTTTAGCATTTTTCATTGACGTAAAATGCATTTAAAGCCTCATAATAAAGACTCTAAGGCTGATTCAAAGGCCAAAAATTCTATATTAAATATTCATAAGGCTCGAGATGTTTTTACGAGATCAGAACTCTTGTTTAAATGTGATCCTCTTTTAAAGGGAAATTGAGCGTATCATAAACTACCGCTCCGTAAAATCTTCAAAAGGGACAAGATATCTTCCTTCCTTGTTCTTCCTCCCTGTTCTCTGTTGCGAGATGCTGGAAACATTCCTTACATCACATTAGAATCATGATATCAAAATTTTCACCGTGGATTGGTTTCCTCGACACCCTTCTTGCTGCAATTTCACCCCATGTTTTTGTTCATCCAAGTAGTGTCGATTAATCATCAATATAAGGTATTTCTTTATCGTCGTTCTTTAGGGGTTCATCTTCTATTGTTTCTCATTTCCATTTTATAGCATGTAATATCCATGCTTTTTATGGAGTCTTATTGGGTTTCGTTTGGTGTGGTCATACCTTGGCATCCTCGGGTGGATGTAGTTGTCGGGAGAGGAAGATCGTGACCCATTACATGGAAAATAATGTCAAGAACTATTTGAGGTAGGGGATTCATTTCTTGTTTCAATTTTATGTGAAACTCTATATTTATCATTTTTTATCCCACTATATCACAATAGAATTGACAACATAAATATGTCAACTGGAAAAATAAATTGTTATCGATAGTAGGTTATTGCCACTTTTGTCTAGATAGTGTGATATCTATGCATCACACTCTTAGATGTTCGTTCATGATGGAAATAGGTAATGTAACAGAACAACAATTAATTGTTAATTGATTGGTTAGTATATAACAAGGCATGTAAGTGAATCTGGTTCTCCAAATTGTAATTTCATTTTAATCAAATATGTGCAGTAAGAATGTTCAATTATTTGTGATAGCTTGCTAATTAGGATTCTTAAATTTGGATGGTAATAATTATAATCTGTAAATATAGTATGGATTAATGAACCAATTGATCGATAAAAGATAACTCATTGTTGGGTTCTTAGTTAACCTATTGTTTTTATAAGGGCCAAGAGCACAACTGTTGAAATTGTTGTTTTCCTACTACTTGTGTTGTGCTTTGAGCCTAGATGGATGTTTTGGTAAGTGGTGGAATGGAGGCCTTTTTGTTGTGGAAGCGGATGATGCCTATAGGGTAGAGATTCATTGGTTTATCCATGTGTGTTTCAGGGAGGACACCATGGATGATGAAACATGATGCGTGTGATTTTTGGATGGCTGATGTTTCTTTTTGTTGTTCATGTTCTTTATTTCTCCCCACTGCTCAAGGCATCTGTTCTTACTTACCCTTCTTCCGAAAGGGGCGAAAACATGAGGGGTATGCCACGTGCATGCAGTGTTTAGCTTCTCAAGGGAGAATGGGTCTACACTCTTGCTATAGGCAGCAAAGACTCGATGAGTAGTTCATCTACTCACCGTGTTGATCCCTCTTGTGTATAGTAGCATATAATTATTTTCCAGAATTACTGGGAAGATGGGAATGTAATGTTGTGATTAAATAAATTTAATATATGATGATAACCCATGGTGTTTGGAGCTTGCTAGTGCGCAATGCTGAGGTTATGATTTGATGGAATAGTGAACCTTGGCTGTGATGCTAATGAAATTTAATGTTGAAATTCCATAGGTTAACTAATTATTAAAGAATTAATTAACGTAAATAGAAACAAATAAAAGGGTAATGAAATAAATTATTAAATCTCTTTATGTGATTCTGTGCTTATAGGATACCTAGTCTTATAAGAAGAATCCCAAACTCAGATAGACATCATCTACTATTGTGTCTAAGACTAGTTTATGCCCATAGTGTGGATATGAGATATAATATATTCTGTACATTATGTGTTTCTATATGCTACTCCACCCTGTTAGTAAGGGAAAATGAAACCCCGTGGATTGTGAGCCCTGGGGTGTGTTTTCCCAAACATTCTGGTGGCAGGATGAATGGATGACTAACCCCTTTGACGCCACTCTCTTCTCTTGGTAATTACATGTGCTGGTAGGCAGAGCGGTTAGTTTTCCCCATATATGTGTATAGAGGGCTGTAATGGCTTCTGTTTATTCACACACATATATTCTAGATATAAAATCCTATATAATTCTATAGGTGTAACGTTTATAGGCTGTGATGGCTTGAGGATCCTTACTCGGTGTATGGTCAATAATTTCATGAGGTATAATACCCGACGTATGATACACGTTATGTGGGATATGGTGGCTCTTAGAAACGACCTGGTTACTTTTATTACATCGATGTGGTGGTTTTTTTTCATGAGGTTCATGTTGTGGTGCTTTTCCCAGGTGTTTGAGAGCAAGCCTTTTTGGAGAGAGACACTCAAGATGTGCGACATTGGGGAAAAGTGGCAAACCAGTGGGGAAAGAGTAGTAGGGTACCCTTGTTAGTATTTATTATATGATATATTCTTTTATGAATTTATTTTTGAGAGTATCCATGGTGAGGTTGGGAGCATATTATACCAGTTTAGCTGACGAGTTAGTTTTACTTTTCGTTAACTGTGCTTTAGCAGGCTTTCTTTACTTTTGTACGAGAGGCTTCAAGGAAGATCCTTCTGAGTATACTGTTATACTCAACTTATGTATATATAAACTAATTTTCATGTCACATGTAGAAGGTTGTAAATCATGCTGGTTTATACTAGCTTGGGGTCGTAGGATCGGTTCGGGCTTGTGGTTGATGTAGTTTTTAATTTTTTATGGGTACTTGCAGTTTTCCCCTTCCAGTAGTTGTAGTTTGGAAAGATAATTCATATGTGTACATGGGATTAATTTTAACATTCTATTTGAGTTGGAGTTGGTTGGTGTCTATCTTGTCTCTCTCTTCTACATGTGTTCTTATAGAGGGTAATGCCTCCCATTTTTTTATTTTTTATACCCTCGATGCTAGTCACCAACCCGAGTCCTACCCGTTGTCGGACTCGGGTGTCATTATCATCCTTCTCACATTGGTGGTCTAGGAGGGATACCCTTTGGTGGCAGGGGGTTGTGATAGAGAGGTATTAGAGGAATATTGAGGGATATGATAGAGTTTGGAGTTATGAACAGGTGAGGTAACATGGGTTGGTAGGGATACTATGTCATTCAAATTTTGAAAGTTATGTAAGCATTGGAGACCGGTTGAGACAAAAGAGTTTAGGGACCACTATGATCTGATGTACAAACCATTACATTTACAATGGATACGAAACAAGGAGATACTAGTTACAGGGTAGAGACCTAGGAATGGATAACACATCAATCTTCTTTGTGAATGTGTTTGAATGGGTAGACTATGAGATAGGTGAACCTAAACTCAATGATATAAAACAATTAATTATTTAATGTCGAGTCTTCCATACTCCATGTTTAGGAGGTCTAACGTTTTTTATTTTGTAGGTATGGATCTAGGTCAATGTCCTTGTCTAGTTTGTGCAGAAAATGTCTAGCAGGCTATTCTAGTAGATTGCTACAGGGTAGAGGTTGGTGATGATGTGTGGTGCAGCGAGGCAGTGGTGGTCCTAGTTCCTCGAGGATCGCGAGGAGTCAACAATCTCATGGGAGGAGTTTTGAGAGAAGTTTATAGTCATGTTTATTTCTTCTAACGTGAAGGTGTTCAGTCTCCAGGATCTTCTTACCCTTCTAAAGGGGAGTTATACTGATCTAGAGTTTGGAATCCATTTCAGGATCCTTTTACAATATTCTTCGGACCTGCTGCCAGATGAGGAGGCTAGAGCATGGCATTTCGAGAGGGCTTTCCTTCCATATATCCAATGCCAGGTCACCACATTTATAGTGAAAACATATCTTTAGGTGATGTAGAGGGAAGAGGTTGTCGAGAAGACATTGGACACAACCAGATCATCATGAGAGGGGAATCATCATGATTCCTCATGAAGTAGAGTTGTGGTCAGGGGTTCTCAGTTTTCAAGGCAGAAGAGTTTCTGTTCTACTATGGGTAGGTATCCACCCTTCACATCTCATTTCTATAGAGGTAGTAACTCTCATGACTCTTCTAAGGGATAAAGTGCTTGGTTTTCTTGTGGTGTTTGTGGTTATCAGCAGTGGGATTGTCCGACCATTCAGAGCAGTGATAGTGTACCAGGTGCTACGCTCTAGGTTCCTCTGTTGAGGCAGTTCCAGCCGAGGCAGAAGCAGCAGGTTTCACTAGCATTAGATCAGAATAGTGTAAATGGGGAAGGTAGAGGATACACCATGATTCTCCCCATCTTCAGGGAGCAGAGTGCATCTGTGGTGGTGGTCTTCATCGGTGTCAGATACGCCATGGAAGAGGTCGTGATCAACTTCATCCTCTAGCATTTCCATCTCCAAGCAAGCGACTCATCGTTCGATTCACCCTTTTCTAGTTTTATATCTTGGTGTATGTCTTGTTTGATTAAGGAGAGACACACTCCTTCATATCACATACACTTTTCAATGTATTGTGACTTGAGGTAGAGAGGCATCCATTTCCCTTGGCATTGACTATGCAAGTTGGAGGTCGAGCTGACTTGTTTGAATTATGTAGAGACTGTCAGATAGTGTTGGGGAAGCACCGCTCTTTGGGAGATTTTCTATGTTTACGAATAAAACCATATGATTTCATCTTCAGCATGTATTAGTTTTATTTGGTGTAGGCTTTCCAGGATTTCATTAGGAAGAAGGTTGTTTTCTTTGGGGTGGATGGAGAGCTTGTGTAGTTTTTTGGCGAGCGAGATCTTCATATGGGTCAAAGGTGCGTTCTATCCTTCTCATCCATAATGTCTGAATGGATTTGATTTCATTAGAGGTTCAACAGTTGGAGTTTCCTAGGGTCATAGAAGAGTACCATTTTGTCTTTTGAGAAGATGGTGTAGCATTACCACCTCGATGAAAGATCGTTCTTAGGATCGAGATACAACCAGAAGCATCTCATATCTCTACGTATCCATATTGGATGGAACCTTATGAGTAATAAGAGCTATGTATATAGCTTTATGGTCAGTTAAAGTGTGGTTCTGTTTGGCCAAGTGTGTCACCGTGGGGTGGACCAGTTTTTTTTCATGAAGAAGGCTGGCTATAGTTTGCAGTTGTGGGTAGATAATCATCACATAAACAAAGTCACAATATTGAATCACTATCCTCTTCCTTGGATTGATGATTTATTTGATCAACTAAAGGGTGAAAGTTGGTTCTCAAAGATTTACTTATGGTCAGGATATCATCAGATGCGTGTTAAGAATGAGGATATCCCGAAGACTAATTTTTGTTGATGTCATGGGAATTATGAGTTTCTTGTAATGTCATACGAGATAACGAATGCCCCAGTTGTGTTCATGGAATTGATGAATTTTGTGTTCCCTGAGTTCCTGGACATGTTTGTGGGAGTTTTCATTGATGACATCCTTGTGTAATTCACATTTTAGGTGGAGCATGAAGAGCATATACACGCTGTTTTGAGAGTTCTTCATTAACATTAGCTGTTTGGTAAGTTGTCGAAGTGTGAGTTTTAGGCTGAAGAAGTCCATTTCATGGGGAATGATGGGTCCCAACTGGGAGTTGTTGTGGATCCCTTGAATGTAGAAGCAGTTGTGTCGTAGGCATCCCCCAAGGCATTGTCAGAGGTTTGAAGATTCATTGGTCTCACAGGCTACTAAATGAGGTTCATAGCTGATTTCTCACGAGTTGCGACTCATCTGATAGCTTTGACCAGGAAGTATAAGGAATTCATGTGGACTGATCTGTGTCAGGAATCATTCAAGTATCTAAAGGAGAAGTTATTAAGTGATTTACTTCTTTTTCTTCCAACCGAGTGAGTTCATTTTTATGTTTTTTTTCAATGCTTCGCATCTGGTGTTAGGTTGTGTTCTCTTGCAGCAAAGGTCAGTTTATTCCTATGGGTCTCATCAGTTGAGTCACTATTAATGTAACTATTCCACTCATGATCTTGAGTTGGAATCCATGGCGTTTTCTCTGATTTTGTGGAGACATTACCTCATTGGGGAGCGTTTTGTGGTTTCATCGATCAGAAGAGTTTGACGAATGTTTTCTTCCATTGTGAGTTGAACATATGCCATCGTCTATGGATGGAGTTATTAAAGCAATATGAACTCGAGATATCATATACACCTAGAAAGGGGAATGTTTTAGCTGATGTGCAGAGTCAAAATTCAAGTAGTGATGCTATGGTGGAATTTGGTGATTCTAAAATTGTAATAGTAGTACTTCCAGTATTACATATTGATATGGGAGAATTTGGGGGTATAGGTTGTCTTTTACAAATTTTGGTGTAGTCATCTCTGTTGTAGCAGGTGGAAGAGTCCCAATTGGGGGATCATGAGGTAGTGGTTTGGAGAAACTGAGTTTTTTGTTGTGTATCCCTTGATGGTTGGTCAAAGGATGAACAACATCGAGTGTTGTATCACAGAAGAATTTTTGTTCCTTTGATGATGTGCAAGAAGGTTCTTAGTGATTTTAATAGTTTTCCTTTAGTAGTGAATCTTGATGTGACATAGATGTACCGAGACTTGAGGATCCAGTTTTGGTGGTTGGGGTTGAAGCGTGCAGTTACAGAGTTTGTGTATTGATGTTTGGTATTCCAGAAGGTGAAGGCTGAAACACTGTGTTCCTAGTGGTATTCTATATTCATTAGAGATACCTAAGTGGATGTGGGAGGACATCTCAATGGAATTTTTTACTGGTTTACCTTGAGCTCTGAAAGGACATGATGTAGTTTGGGTGATAGTGGATATTTTAAAAAAATCGGCACACTACGTAGTGATCAATGAGTTGAGATCAGTGGATGTTTTGTCAAATAAATATCTAGAGGATGTGGTGAGACATCATGGAGTCCCATGGATGATCATTTCTGATCTACATCCTCTTTTTTACTTCTATGGTGTAGAGAGGTCTCCATCATGCTTTTAGTTCTCGACTATGCCTTAACACTTCTTTTCATCCTCAAAGAGATAGTCAGACAAAGCGAACCACCCAGACTCTTGAAGACATGTTGCGCACTTGTGTTCTTGATTTTGGAGGTTATTGGATGAAGCAGTTACCCTTTGTGGAGTTCTCTTACAATAATAGTTTTAACTCAATCATCATTATGGCACTGTTTGAATCCTTGTATGGCCAGCTTTTCCGTTCTCCATTGTGTTGGAATGGGGTCCGAGAGTCAGTAATTCATAGAGCAGAGCTAGTGTAGAATACAACAGAGATGGTTCAGGTGATACATGTGAAAATTAAGATAGCTCAAGATCCTCATAAATAATATTTTGATCAAAGAAGGTGGCCATTTGAGTTTAATGTTTGGGATCCTACGTGTTTTAAGGTGACTCCCCATCATTGGAAGCGATGGTTTGGTCATGGGAGTAAGCTTTCTACTGGGTTTTTTGGGACTTTATAGGTGCTAGCTCATGTTTGATCTTTGGCGTATCGTGTAGCACTTCCCCCGCAGATGAGTCGAATATATAATGTTTTCCATGTATCAAAACTCCATTGTTATCTTCATGATGACTCTCACATCATCAATTGGGGAGATATCGATGTTGATGATCATGAAAGCATTGAGGAGCTACTTGTGGAGATCAAAGACAGTAAGGAGATGGTGTTGCGTGGGCATTCTATCCCTTTGGTTCGTGTCTTCTGGAGACATGATGGCATGGAGGAGAGTACATGGGAAAGTGAGTCATATATACATGCTCAGTACCCAATGTTGTTTGATGTATAACTAATTTCATGTATCTATGTAGCCTTTGTGGTTATGAACCTTTCATGTTTATGAGATGGCTCCCTTTTCTACTTTTGAGGCTTTCTCTCTTTTGAGTGGTATCTCGATGGGTGCTTATTCAAACCCCGTATTGTTTTCACTATAAGTGGGTTTTTAATTCTTGAGGACGAGAACGTTTTGAAAGGTATATAATGTAATGGAATAAAACTCTCCTATTGATTCCATTGTGAAAATATGTTGTTTGAGGTGTTCTGGGAGGTCAAGGTTACTCATCCCTAAAACAATGTCAATTTTTTCCCTTTCTGCGAACAATAACATCAGTGGCCCACTCTGAACAGTTCAATGGATGATAGTTGTAAACAGTGCATTAGTAACCTTCTGTGAACAATTCCAATGGCGAGGTCTAATGGTAACCTCTCTTTCCTGTTCCAAATATCCAATTATATGAACAATTCAATCGGTGAACACTTATATCGGTAACCTCTAATGGTAACTTCTTTCCTTTGCAAAATTCTAAGTCATATGAATAGTTTCATCAGTGAACAGTTTTATCGGTAAACTCTAAAGGTAACCTATCATTCCTTTTCCAAATTTCCATTTCTATGAACAGTTCCATCAGTGAGCAGTCTTATCAGTAACCTCTAATGGTAACCTCTCTTTCATTTTCCAAATTTTCAATTCTATGAATAGTTCTATCAGTGAAAAGTTCTATCGGTAACCTCTAACGGTAACCTCTCTTTCCTTTTCCAAATTTACAATTCTATGAATAGTTATATCGGTGAATAGTTATATCGGTAACCTCTAATGGTAACCGCTATTTCATTTTCCGAATTTCTAATTCTAGGAACATGTCAATCGGTTAGAAGTTCTATCGGTAACCTATAACGGAAACCTGTATTTCCTTTGCTAATTTTCTAATTCTATGAACAGTTCAATCGGTGAAGAGTTCTATCGGTATCCTCTAACAATAACCACTTTATCCATTGTGAACTTTTGAGTTTTGTGAATAGCGTTTCCAGAATGTTAGCTATAATGTTTTCTAATTGTGAGGTTCATGAACATCGTTCTATCAGTGAGGTTCATGAAAAATGTTCTATTGGTGAGGTTCACGAACATTGTTCTATCGGTGAGGTTCTAATAGTGAGGTTCATGAATAGTGTTCCATCGGTACAGTTTTAATGGTGAGGTTCATGAATATTGTTCTATCGGTGAGGTTCTAATGGAAAGGTTCATGAATACTATCTTTCATTTTCCAAATTTTGAGTTCACGAACAGTGTTTCTAGCTTCCTACAATTTCACCCCTTTAGCGTTGTCCTTTGACGTAAAATGCATTTAAAGCCTCGGTTTAGGTACTCTATGGCCGATTAAAAGGCCATAACTTCTATAAAAATTATTCCTAAGGCTTTGGATGTATTTTCATGGTCAAACTGGGTGGTGAAATATGATCCTCTTTTAATGGTAAATTAAGCGTATCTTAACTATTTCTCCTTAAAATCTTTAAAAGGGACAAGATATCATCCTCCCTTGTTCTTCCTCCTTATTCTCTGGTGCGAGACACTCGATCGTTTCCTACCATCCCAATTGAATCATGAGATCAAACCTTTACCCGTGGATTAGTTACTTCGACATCCTTCTTGCTGCAAGTACACCCCAAGTTTCTGTGAAACCAAAAGTATCGATTATTCTTCAATATAAGGTATGTCTTATTATCATTCTTTTGGGGTTCATCTTCTCTTGTTTCTCCTTTCTATTTTATATCATGTAATATACTTGCTTCTAATGGAGTTTTCTTAGGGTTTGGTTGGTGCGGTCATGACGTGGCTTCCTTGGGTGGATGAAGTTGTCTTGAGAGGAGGATCGTGACCCGTTGTGTGGATAAAGAACGTAAAGAACTGTTTGAGGTAGGGGATTTATGGAGTACTTTTATTTTTATGTGCAATTTTAATGTTATCATGTTTTATCCCATTGGATTATAATTAAATTGACATAATAAATTTTTGAACCAGATAAATAAATGTTTATCGATCGTTTGTTATAGCCACATGTTTTTCTAGATAGTGTGATATATATGCTTTCTTTTCGTAGTTGTTAATTGATGATGAAAATAAGTAATGAACGTCCACAACAATTAATTGATAATTGTTTGTTTAAAAGATAATGAGGCATGTAAATGAATCCGGTTCTCATTATTGTAATTTGATGTTAATTAAATTGGCGTGGTAAGCATGTTTAATTATTTTTTATAACTTAATGATTAGGTTTACCGACTTTGGATCCTATGAATAATAATTGGTTAATATATGATGTATTATTGAACCGATTTATCGAGAAAATATAAATCCTTGTTGGGTTATGAGTTATCGTATTGTTTGTTAAAGGGCCAAGATCCCAACTGCTAAATTGTTTGTTCTCTTTCTACTTGTGTTGTGATGAATGCCTAGATGTCTATTGTGATATGTGGGGGAAAGGAGGACTTTTGGATGTGGTATTAGAATACACCTAGAGTGGTGGGATGCATCCGTTTATGTATGTGGGTGTCGTGGAGGACACTAGGGATGATGGACAGGGATGGATGTAATTGTTGGATGCTTACAGTTTAATGTAGTTGTTTATGTGCTTTACTTCTCCCCACTGCTCAAGGAAGCTGGTCATACATACCCTTATTCCAAAATGTGTGATGATGCACATGTTATTCCATATGCTTTTTGTGTTTGGCTTCTCAAGGGAGAATGGGTCTACACTCTTGCAACAGGCGGCAAGGACTCCATGGGTAGTTCATCTTCCCACTATGTTGAGCCCCCTTTTGTATATTAGTATAGAATGTTTTTCTAGAATTCCTGGGAATATGGTAAATTAATGCTGTGAATAAATAATTTGAATAAATGATGTTAACCCATGGGGTTTGGATCTCACTGGGGTGCAATGTTGAGGTTGTGAATTGAAGGAACACTAGAATTTGGGTGTGATGCTAATGAAATTTAATGTGAAAATTGCATTGGTTAATTAATGTTTAAATAATTAATTAACGTAAAGTGAAAAAAATAAATGGGTAATGAAATAATGTATTAAATCTCTTTAAGTGGTTATGTTCTTATACGATACCTAATCTTAGAAGTAGCAGCCCGAAGTATGAGAGACGTTAACTAAAGTTGTGTCTAAGACTAGTTTATTCAAATATTGTGGAAGTGAGATATAATATATTCTGTACATTTTGTGTTTTTATATGCTACTGCACCCAATCAGTAAGTGAAACTGACACCAAAGGGATTATGAGCCCAGGGGGTGTTTTCTCCAACATTCTGGTCAGAGTATGGATGGCTGACTTCCCCCCTTGGCCCTGATCTCTTCTCTAGTTATTTATTTGTGACGGTAGGCACAACATTTATTTTTCACCATATATGTGTGTATAGGGCTGTAATGGATTGTGTTTATTCACACACATATATTATGGATATAGTATCCTTTGTACTACTATAGGTGTAATGTGTATAGGCTGTGATTGATTGAGGATCCTTACTCGGTGTATGGGTTGTAATGGCTTAATGTATAATACGTGATGTATGATACAAATTATGCAGGCTGTGGTGGATCCTAGAAACTACCTGGTCAAATTTCTTACATGGACATGGAGGTTTTGTTGCACGAGGTGCATATTGTGGTGCTTCTCCCAGGTCTCTGTGGGCAAGCCTTATTAGAGAGATATGCTCAGGATGTGTGACGTTGGGGGAAAGTGACAAACCAGTGGGTAATTAGTAGCAGGATAACCTTGATATTTATTATAATATGATATATTCTTGTATGTGATACATTCTGATAATAGACATAGTGAGGTTGGGGACATAACATTCATGTTTAGGTGACTAGTTAGTTTCCCTTGATGTGCACTATGCTTTAGGATGCTTTCATTAATTTTAAACGAGAGGATTCGAGGAGGACCGTTCTGAGTATAATGTTATACTCACACTATGTATATATAAACTATTTTCTAGGTCACATGGAGTAGGTTGGATATCAAGCTTGTTTTTACTAGCTTGGGGTTGCAGGAGATGTACGGGGTTGTGGTTGCTGTTGTTTTTACTTTTTTTGGTACTTCCAGTTCTCCCCTTCCAGTTGTAGTTTTTTTGTATTACATTTCCTATGTTTATTTGGGATTTCTTTTATCTTACTGGTTGAGTTAGAGTTTCTTGGTGTATATATTATATCTATCATCCGCATGTGTTCTCAAAGAGGGTAATTCCTCCCATTTGTTTGTTTTATATACCCTCGGAGCTAGTTTCCAAACTGGGGCCTACTAGAGGAGGGACTCGGGGTTCATTATCCCCCTTATCACATAGATGGCCTCGGAGGGGTACTATTAGTAGGATGGGGTCATGAAAATACTAATTCCATTCAAATTCATTTAAAAATAATTATTTCAAAAAACAAAATTTTAAATTTTCATTCCTAACCTACATTATAGAAAACAACCATTTACAATAGTTTTAAAACACATACCCACCAATAATAAGAAATAATTTTCAATCAATAATCATGATTAGATTAAAATCTGAAAAAAATATTATGATTCCACATAAAAATATAATTTGGGATTACAATAATGAAAATAGGCCCCCTTATGTTAATGAAAAAATCAATGTTAAATTATCATGGGATACATACCTTGGATATCAAGTAATGTTACCCTAAGATATAAATAATAAATTATGGTTGAACTACAAGAACATAGTAATCCCAGTAGTCCCATCAAACATGTATGGTTCTAAACTATCTCTAAGGCCTAAAGATACTAGAGAAAAATATTTTTGTTGTACTCAACTAACCAATTAATATCCAGATAGAATAATTAAAAACAAGATATTTCACTCATCCTTGACTCTAAATTGTTACCCTAAATTCCCATGAATAAAAATCCATGAAAAGAGTTGATAAATATAATTTAATAAATACATAAACTGAAATAATATATATATATATCATATCTCACCACAAACACCTATACATAGAACATACCTTTTCAAATCATATTTCGATTACAAATTGATAAATAGATAATCGAAAAAATAGATGAAAGGAGATATCAACTAGGAACATAAAAAATGTGAACCCTTTTTGATGTTCAAAACTACATTTTAAACCAAACTAAACTCATGATATGTGTTAATTTTTTAGTAATGTGATATTCATAAATTTCATTATTTATGAAAAATTTAACTCACACTTCTAAAACAAGTTATATCCATTTAAAATCACCAGTAACTCCTTTGAAAATTCACTAAACTAAGATGAGGACCACCTCATATGTGAAATTTATTTTATAAAAATACATTGCTAATTTTTTATGAGGTTATAAACAGTATAAAAAATTATTTAAAATTCATTCCCAATAATTCCATGAATCACTTTATGTTGTGAGATGAAGACCCATGATAAAATTTTATAAAATCATAGAAGCATCACATATAATAGTAAATCTTAAAAAAAAAATTTGAATTATTAAAAATACATGGAATTTCATAATATGCGATTCTTAGATAAACCCATACCATAATCCATATGGTAACAAACATCAATGTGTTTACTTTAATGGAGAACTTCTATTCATGGAAGATAACATTTCCTACAAACCATTTACAATAAAATTTTAATAATTACATCCAAACCATGACCTAAAATTTCAATATAAATCATCTATGATTTTTAATTAAAAGGAGAATCCATAGAATGAAATAAAATGTATAAGAAATATATGAATGGATGTGATTACCGGGAAAAAAAATTGGAATCAAAGAGGAAGGAAATCAAAGTGGTGGATGATGGGGAAGGAGATCCAAATGAAGACCCTTGTCCGTCTGAGAAAGTGTGAGAATGAAATAGGATAGTTTATACGTTAAAATAAGGAAATAAAAATATGATAATTATAAAAATAAATCGCTTATTAAACAAACATGGTTTTCTTAAATGTTTTAAAAAATAGTGTGGAAATTGACCATCCCACACTAGACAATGAAAATTTTCCACAGTAGTTATAATTGAGTGATATAATAGTGAGTAATCATACCGAATGATAGTCCTAAAAATATATCCATTTTTTTAAAAAACTATATAATTTATGTAACTATATTGACTATATGTACAACCCCTAAAATGAACAATAATTTCTTCATTCGATATAAAAAAGTTATGGATAATTAAAACAACCATTTATAACAAAAAATAATATAAAATAACTCATTACTGACCCATAAGCTATCACAATTCTCCAAAACATAATTTTTTCCATTTAAATTTATTAGTTGCAAATATACGGAAATAGAAAAGAAGAAAATCAACACCATTATCCATATGTTGGATGGTATGGGGAAACATTTAAGGATGGTAATAATAAAAAAGATGAAACGTTAAATTCTAAGAAAACCCCCTAGAATATAAGCCCATATATGATGACAAAACAATACAACAAATAAGTACCGAACCATAACCATCTAACATGATATATAAAAAACATGAAGGCATACTAATTCTTCACAACAGTTTAGATCATTTATGAAATGGTGTACAACTAGAAAAAACATATAATCATACACTCTAATATAGAAACTAATCAGAATAACAAATAAGATTAAACGTTGTGATCTCCAATAAAATCTACATATGATATGATCTCATCAAAACAATAAAAGGAATAAATCAATATGTTCCAAAAATAAGTGGGAATGGCACCAAAATTATAAAAATTATTAATGAAAAAATATAGGCAATATCCTTGGTACATCACTCATAATGATTACATAAGAACCCTAACCCCGAGGAAACATCTCATTAGACCTCTAATAATAAAACCAAATTTTATACATTCTGACTGAATAGTAATATCAGTTCTTATATTCATTGAATTCACCCAAATCACTCTGACAATAATATTATAATCTATCAAACACAAAATTAAAAAGGATAAAAATGAATTAAATTACACCAAAAAAGTCCTTTATTATGAGGAATAAAGAGTATGTCAGACTATAACACCAATAGGGTAGAAAAATTTATTTTTAAATACTTCTAGGGAAACAAGACATGGACACTCATTGATGATATTACATTCATAAAACATTATATATTTTAAATAGTGATATATTAGGTCAAGATATTGATCTTCCTTTAACATTGGATTAATTTTTTTTAATTTTTAAAAAAATAGTTTTTGATATTTATTATTTTAAACATGGTCAATGTGTATTCTCAAATATTTTTGTGTTTAATTTTAATTTTTATTGTGATGTACTATTTTTTGGATGCTGTAAAATTTAAATAGTTTAAATTTATGATGTGTTTTTGATTTATAAAAAAATTTTGGGTTTATTAAAAGTTATTATTTTCTATATAAAATTTACCTAATGATGATAAAAATTATATGCTTTTTAAAATTAAAACTTATCAACCTATTACAGACATTATAACATATCTATATAGAACACTATATTTTATCAATTAATATAATATCATTGGGTATTTATCTTGATTTATTTTCATTATATTATCATAATTTAATTTTTTTAATAAAACTAAAAATACTATAGAAAATATTACTTTTTTCATTAGAATTAAGGATTTATCATCATTTTTGTTTCATATTATCTTCATCAAAGAAGAAGTCGAATTTTTTATGGACATGAATAGAAATACTAACATGATCCCTAGAAAACTTAAGTGAATAACACTGGTGTCCAATATTTTGAATGGATTAGCAGAATTTATTATGGAAAATTATATCATTACATTAATAATTGATGAGATAAACTATTTTTAATTTAATTTTCTCATTGAAAATAAAGTTTGATGGTAATTTAAAGGAATATATATAGTAATGAATTTTATCAATGAAAAAGTAATGGAATATCAAAAAAAATTAACAAATAATAAAAATATAATCTTTTTAACAAAAATATCATATAAATTAGGTTAGTCTATTAATATTTTCAATTTATTATCTGATAAATTTTTTTTGTAATGTATAATTTGTTAATGAACATTTTGAATACATTATATCATCTTAGTAAAATTGAATTATCCATAGGTAAACATATTTTACGGTTATAGAAAATTTATCAGTGGAATATAAACAGAAAAGGTTTTGATTTATGATAAAATATACATTAAGGAAAAAAAATTATCATCTTACCACATGTCTCCTAAAAAATGAAAGTCAATTGAAATGGTATACACAAGTGGAAAAATTGATAATGAAATGGATTTTTCTTCAACATATATAGATTTTAGTGTTAGTAAATATATTTCTAAGATGATTTTTATAAGGGGGTGATAAAATGAATTATAAGATTATTTAATTTGAGCTTATAAATAGCAACATTTATTTTATGAAAAGAATGATGTTTAGAAATAGAAATTTCTAGATATATTATAAAATTAATCATAATTATATTAATTAGAAGAATGAATTTTTTGATACTTATTAGAAAATAAATAATGATTTTATAAAATTAAGAAGGATAAAAAAATATTTTCTATGGTTGAAAATTAAAATTAGAGATGTGAAATTTAAGAACATAGGGAGAAAATAAATAAATGTAATAAATGATATTTGGGTTACCTGTTATGTTCCATCATATTTTTATGATAAGACTGATTCCTAATGTGATGATGGTGAAATTATTGTGGGTTTTTAAACCAATTTAAATCCAAATAATTTACACATAACTGTAAGGGTAAATCAGGACAACATTGGTGTCATTTTCATAGTTCGAAACATAACATTTATATTGTGTGAATAATACTTTTCAAATGATGTAGATGATCATCTAAAAAAATATTATGAATCAAAATTAAATTTTTTTAGTTTAGATAGTTTAATTCTGAGTAATTAAAAAATATATAAGAAACATATTTAAAAACTATTGAAAAAATATATTATTTAAAATAATAATAATTTTTTAATAGAATAATTAAAAAAATACAATACTCAATCCATAGTTATAAAAAAAGAAAGATTGAGAAGATATATTTTTAGAAGAAACAAATAATTTATTTTGTATCAAATGATACAAATGTGATAACCAAATTTTGGGTATTCTAGGGATTTTTTATACTTAATTTTCAGAATTCTTTTTCTTATATAATGTCCGAATGTTTTAATTTTGTAGATGAAAAAAATATGTTATTTTGTGGAAAATCTGCGAACATCATTTAAAACATTCTCTCTATTGTTCATTGATTTCATTTATATTTAACAATATAAAAAATCCTCAATAACTAAAGTACCTTCTCCTAAATTATCTAGAGTGTTCCCTCCATAGATTGTTGTATTTTTTTCTAATGTTCATGTTGGATAACTTCAGCAGACATTCCATGAATTATAGAATATGATCGATTATTTCTAGATCACTCTTTTATTTCTAACCACCTTATTCCATTGGAAACAAATTAGGTAAATAATTTGAGTTATTTATTTTTTAATGGAATTTATCATGTTTATTATATACCCAATATTTTTTGGACAATATATTCTTATTTCTAATGGAATATCATGAAGTAAGTAGGTTTTCCATAATTGATGAGGAAGATGTCTCTATACCATAATGCTAAGCCATAATATACTTTATGTTTTTGTATTTTTGTTTTAGTTTGTAGGATACATTTATTTATTGGATATCATCGAAGAGTTTATAATGATATTTCCTCATGGGTGGTTTTGAATATTGTTTTGGAAAGGGGTTTTCATTTAAAAATATATTTATGCAGTTGTAGTTTTGAATGGAATTCATCATGATGAATTTATCCCAATAATGGTTTTTCAATTTTAGGAATTTTGGTTAATTATTATTGAAATTTATTATCATTTGGTGAGATTGGGTTTTCCATTTATTTGGAAGTCATAGAACAGTGTAAAAATTCAATGAATTTGGTTAATGAATAATGTAGCCATAGTGTGTATAACAACAGAAGAGTTTATTATTTTTTTAATAACACGCTATTGTATTAATCAATAATTGTATGATTCATTGAATTCATTTATTAGCGTAATTTTATGTGTCGTAGTACACATTCGCGTATCCTATAACTCAACTTAATCATCATTTTATTACATGATGACATTGTTGCATATTTGGTTTGTTACAAAATTATCATTTGATATATTGATTATTTTGAGGAAAATGATTTATTTATCACCGTTTTTATTATAAATTTTATTTTTCACATTAAATATAAATGTAATAATGAATATATTAAAAAAAATATCTATTAAAATTAAAATATTTAAATTTTCTCTATAATGTTACAACTAATTATTTCATGGTGATAGATAGGTGGTGGACTCGTAATAATATTCTACAATATTTTTCCCTAGCTCCATATAAATTGACTTGGGCATATGATGATTTGATATTGTAGGATATTGGTAATGGTAAGGGATCCATATATCTCAATAACATTTCATGGTTATTTATACCTTCATAGTGTGTTGTATTATGACGATGGTGATGGATGGTCACATGTAGATATGGTTTTGATCTTATCGAACTTTATATTCATGGGTTTTTGTTAATCTGGATGTTGTTTTTCTTTTAGAACTGTTTAAAATATTATGTATTATAATTTTTTTATTATAATATTTTCATATACTTGATTATGTTCTTAATGATTTTAGATGATCTCCACCTTGTTAGAGGTCATCATGAAATATTAACTTATTTTTTAGTCATGTAGACTCAATTTACATAAAATTCGGACTTCATTTGTGTTATAAAATTTAGGATGTATCATATAGACAGATAATATGTTATTAAATGGAATGATTATAATCATGAAAAAGAATCCTTCACTTTTAAGTAGTCTATCCAGTTTATGGATCACCAATATAATTAATACTATTGAAAAACTTCTATTGGTTTATTTACTATAGAAGGTTAGATTCTATCACTTGGAGATATGGGATAACTAATTGTGATGATGTCGTAGTTGATTTATGTTTTTTCAATTCATTACTCTAGTTCTAATTATTAGGATCAAAAAATATTATAATTTGGATAATTTTGACGCAATCCCGGAAATGGGTATTATTTATTTTGACATTAGCTTTTTCATTTGAGTTTCATGTTATTTGTGGTAGTTAAAGGTTAAAATATAATTATTTTTTTGTAAAAAATTATAGAATATATTTATTGAAACCATATTGGGACCATATAAAATGGCCCTGTGTACCCCAATGAAAATTTTCATTATTAACGAAATTTGCTTCAAATTTTATCTATCCCAGGTAGAACCATGGAGATTTTTAGGATATATTCAGTAATGACACAAAAATATATAAAAACAATTAACCATTCAATTTAATTAAATGTATTATGATTATAGATATAAGATAAAATTATTTTATCCAATTGTATTTAAAATTACATTAGGAATCATTAGCGTTGATAATATAACAATTGAACACTGATCAAATGACTAGTATAAATATATGATTTTAAAAATTCAATTGACATAGGAAAAGGAAGTGAAGAAATCAACTAGAAAGCTCATACAATATTAATCTAGTTTATCAGAGATTCCAAGGCTGATGGTATCTATGTGATTTTCCCTTAACAAATCCTATGATGATATCCAACAACATATGCATGAGTGAAATCGTTTACTGGAGATGTTCAAGCTAATTGTGATCATTACCAAAATCATGTTCTCCAAATATCTCTATGAATGTCACACCACCACACACATTACCCATATAGATTTTTCTTGTGTATTAAATGGATATCTATGATGACCCTTGAAATATGAGTATATACATTAATTTATATATGATAATACATTTTCATCCTTTTAATATTAATTTATAAATTGTTTTGTATTCAGTAAAACATTATCCATTTTTTGGATAATATTAAATTAAAATTATTGAATTTATATTGATGAATTAAATTATTTTTTAAATAAATATTAATTTTATTAAATAATTTTTATTCAGTATAAATTATCATATATGTTTTATGATTGAAAATGAAATTTCATAATGGTTTAAAAATATTATTATATAAAATGACAATATTTCTCAATAAATGATGATTTTATTTTAAATGAGAAAAATCACATATTTATAAAATTTGTTAGATAAAATGTATATTATTTTTTGATTTATAGTATCAAAATTATGCAATTTCGAATTTTTCATAATTTCCTGTTTTAGTCAAAATTTTCTATAAAATATAATAGCGTACAAAAATACTTTGTGTTTTATGATATCATAATGATCAAAATGTGGTATAATAAATACTATAAAAATTATATATGAAATATATTTTAATTTTATTAAATTAATATGGTTTATTTTTTATTGGATTTATTGTATATATCTATTATGTATCCTCCCAATTTTATAATATATTTTTAAGGTTTTGAGGAAATTTCATTAAGATTGTTACACACCATCACATAAGAAAGAAAATTATTTTTCTATATTTGGACATTAGAATTATAAAAAAATGGTGAAATGTTTTATTTTTTATAAAACATTTGAAATTTTTTTAAGGGTTTCAGTTTTGGTTATTTTATAATGTAGATTCCCAAACCTAAATAGTAATAAAAATACTAAATTTTTTAATAATAATCCACCCATCATCAAAATTCCCTTTATAAAAACTCTAGGGGTCACATCCATACACTTACCTCCACTCTATTTAGTCCTCTAAAGGCATCCCAATCTCTCAAGTATCCCCTCACAACTATTTTGAGGCACACACTTAATTAGGGGTTATATATCTTATCATTTCAATTTAAGAACTTCTTTTATTTTATGTTTGTTAAATCCATTTTATTATTTTGGGATATAATCTTTTATGTTCCCCTTAAATTTGGTTAATTTTATTAATAATAAAATACCCCATAAAATCTCATGAACCATCTCTTAATCAAATATTTACAACTGTTAGTATGTCAAAATATAATTATCGTTCTTTTCATTATTCAGGTTTCTTTATTAACTTAAACATTCTATTTTAAATTTCAAATTTTTGGATATGTAATACCATTTACATTTTACTTAATATTTTATGTCTATGTGATGATGAACCCCATTCAATCTCAGCATCAAATTTTTATTAATCTTTATTTGAAGTCATTAGGTTATTAAAATGTCACCATTATTTCTATGCCAAAACAATTGTGTAGTGAATACCATACCAATTTCCTATCAAGAGTTCTCACATTTATTATCATAAACGTTTTTGGTGAGGAATTAAATTTGTGAATTATTAAATACATTATCATTTTGTAAAATATTATGATTAATGAATCCATGATATATGATATATGTTGCACACATAGCATGATATATAATTGAATGTGACTGGCCCACCAAAAATTGTATAGTTCTCCAATGCATTTGGAAATTTTTTGCCTCATTAGATGTATTTTATAGATAAAAAGTGAACCCAAATACTTTACGAGACTTTTTCATCCATGATTTTTTGGATGTTTATAATGGAAATATGTTTATGCTATACTGTTTTACATCGATTCCACATTTCCAAAGTAATGATTATCATTCTATATCAGGTATCAATATTCTTGTTTATGATTCTGACTATTTTTATTTCCCATTGATATTGAAATTCTCTAAAATGTATTATATATTATTATTATTACATGTTTTTCATTATTATGATTTATTACTCACCCATTTCTTATATATGTACCTTGGTTATCCCATGCAGTGTTTAGAGCCATAGAATTTTAGAATCATTTTATTGATGTTTTTAATAGTGTTGTTGTGTCACATGTTCAAGATGTTATGATTTGTATCTAATTATTAATGACACTATAATTATCAATAATTATGGTTGTATTTTGTCTATTATTATGTAATAAATCAAGTAATAATGTGAAATATATAACATGGTTTTTACAGTGGTTATATTAGAATACTTCTGGTTATTTTATGGATTATGATTAAAAATAATTATATTACTCATTAGAGATAAGATTATAATATGAATACAGTACTAAATTTTAGTAATTATAGATTATGTTTTATATTAATCAAATTCATCCATATGTGGATACAACAAGTGGAAATGGTTCTAGAAAATTTATACCCAACGGTAACAACTCAAAAAATGTCTGTTGTGCCTGACTTTGTTCAACCTAGTACATGAGAACCGACCATAATACACTCTAGGTTTGAAACTCCTGGGGGATATTAATTGGTAAATTCATAATTTCATTATTAACCATTTTTTGTGGAAAAAAATATTCTGATAATAATATATTTTAGGAAATATATTATGGATAACAATGATTGGATCGTAGAATTTCATAAGAAATGAAATATATGAAATTGATATGTTATCCATTTAATGAAAATGGATTAATGCTCGTGTGTTTAATATTTTTCAAAACCTCACCCATATTTTTCCATTTATTATAATAAATGAACAGATATAGGAGTAATCATTTATACAATCAATATGACAAGTAATTTTATGAGTACCCTAGTGAGATGCCCAATAAAATGGGTGAAGGCATCAAAATCATTATGACAATAGTCTCTCAACTTACCTAGGTTCTAAATAGAAACCTTGATTATGGGGATAAAAAATACCCCTAATGGGGATAAATAAGGGATCGTGTCAATTATGCTACAATGTCCTCCAACATTCAATGGATAATTTTATCCCTTAATCATGGAACAATAGAGAAATCCCATTGAAAATGTCTTCTCCATATTTAAATGTTCCAAATCAAGGAAGGATATATTGATTGTTTATCATAGTGAGGGAATTGAAAATTGTTTTTTGACTTCTTTCAAGGATACATAGCATATAAAAAAGAAAAAATCAATGGAGTGGAATGAATATTGGAAATTTATTTTATAAAAATAGTTTATTTTAAATCACTATTTTAAAATGAGAAACGATTTTATTGAAAATAAGAAGATTGATGATTAATATAATAATAATATGGAGGAAATATTAAAAAGATATTCATGATACATATCTTGTGTTTTATTTTAACCTTAACTCAATGTTTACCTCTCTTTTGTTGGGATAAAAGATTGTTTATAAATATACATTATAGTACAAGACCATAAAAGAAATGAGGAAATAGTTTTATGTGTCATTAATTTCAATATGGAAATCAAAAAATCTCAAGGGTGTCATATGAATAAGAAGTAAAAAGTCAAGATTATGATTTTTGGTATAATGTAGAAATCCATTCTTCCACAAAATTTAAACATCCCAATTATCAATAGTACCTAATGAAGAACACCAAAAATTACTTTAGGGTGAATGGGAATGCTTTAGCAGTTAGAAGGAAGGTCACCTAGCTAGTGATTGCCATCACGAGAAACCTGCTAATATGGTGAAGGAATGGAATACTATAATATACACTCAATTCATTGTTCATTCCATAAACATTAAGGATCAATGTATCTTAACAAATCTATGAAATAAGTCTAGGATTTTTCAAGACAACCTACAACATTTTTATTAGAAATGGAGTGATTTTTCAATCACTACCACTGAGGTGGATCCTAACAATAAAGTAGGGAATGATATGCTAGTTATTGATTCGATAATAGAAAACATACTTTTAGATTCTGTTTCTTCACATTCCTTAATATCATGAAAGATTTGTAGAATTATTCAAAAACATATACAAAACCGATTTGCTCAGCTATCATGGAATATAATAAATGGGGATATTATTATATACCCAGTATATAACTCATACCCTATAAAATTTTCTCATGTGAATATCCTATAAGACATTGATATACTCCCTTGGAGGTAATATAATTCAATTCTATGTATGCATTTTATTTAAATATATAGAAAAAACTTAAATTTACAAGAGAAAGAAACCACTCTCTATATTTTTAATTTACCCATGATTCTATACATGTGTTAGGAGGAGAATGTTTCATATTTAGCACGAAAATATCAAGCATGCATATTATTTCACTATTAAAGAACTTATCTAGATAAAATGACTGAGTCTGAATAAAATATCATCCTTGATGACATGATCATTCTAAAGAAATATGGTGACTTTTTTCCAGGGGAATTTTCATGGAATCCTCCTAGAAAAGTGGTATGATTTTCAGTTAGTAATATACCAGTTCTGTTACCGTTATCCCAGAATATATATACTATGTATATTTTAGATCATGATGAGGTGAAGAAAACAATATAGGAGAATCTTGATATGGGGTTAATAATTCCATTTTCTTCACCTTGTGGTGGACTAAACTTTTTCATCAAGATGAATAATAGGTAAATTCACCATTACATTGATTATTGTGAGCTCTACCTGGTCATGATAAAGGTAAAATATTATCTACCACATATAGATGTCATTTTCAATAAGCTACATGATGCATATTACTTCTACAATATGGATATATAGTTCTTATATTCTATGTTATTGTGAAGGAGGATATCCCCAACACTAATTGTTTGAAAATAGTAAAGAAATTATCAGTTCAATGTAATGACATTCACACTCAATATTGATACATTATTTGTTATAGACTTGATGAATAATGTCATTGGAGAATATATTGACAAATATATGGTAGTATTTATATATTATGTTCAAATATACTCCAAAACCAAGGAGTAGCCTGGGGAATATCTGATCACTCTTCTAAAGGCATTGTGAAATGGGATGTTTTTTGGAAATTACAATAAATGTGATTTCTTGTAGATGTATGTTTCATATTGGGGAATATAATCACCTAAATAATGATATATATGGGTCCTTCCATAACATAATTAATTGGATTATGTTTTAGGCCAACCTCTATAATATATATTTATAGTTTTCTTTTGTTGGATTGGTATTACCTTTGATTTTTGATAAATTTATCATGAGTGTCAAACCCTCTAACCAATATTACACAAAATAGAGTCAAGTTAAATTGGAATGATGACTGTGAATATATATTCTTTTAAATTAAAATGAGGCTTATCAATTTCCTTGTACTCTAACTACACACATGTGAAGGAATATCCATATTATTCAGTCACTCTTCGAAGAAGGGATTAAGATATTTGTTTATGAAAATTAAAAATTTATAGTATACGCTTTAAGGTAGTTGAATGTTCCCAAGTATATCCTCTAAACCCATGATATAGATATGGATAATGTTATTTTTCCTCAAAAATTAGTTATTAATTATCTCATTGGTGTGATGTGTGAGATATATATGGATCACAAAAGCCACAAATATTTATTCAACCTAAAGGAGGTTAATATGCGCCAATGAAGATGATTCAATCTAATCAATGACTATAAATTATCATCCCACTATCATCCTAGTAATGTGAATAATGTGTAGAATGTGGTAATTAGAAAAATCCAAACAATTATATAATTGATAATAATTGATCGGGGTCCGGTCTTCTTATATTTGGAATGTATGGACTTGAGATTCATAAATAATAGAACATTATCAATCCATTCACAAATTATTTCTCAGAAATATCTTTATTAAAAGATAATGGATTCTCAGATGGATGATGATGGAATTCAGATGAATGTGTAACATATAATAAAATTTAATTCTTCGAATGAGAGTGTTAATGAATAATGAATTAAGATATTTGAGTCATGAATAAATGTAACATCAACTCCTGACGTAATGAAGGATCTTTTCGATGGTACCCCAAGTTTGACTTTTTCCATTCACCCATGAAGTAGAGAGTTGTATCATGATCTCTATGAGCACTATTGGTGGTATAGTATGATGATGGAGATCACTAGATATACATCATTCTTCAATGTATGTCAACAAGATATGTATTAACGGAATAAGAATAAGGTGATGAAGGAACAATTACCAATACCATCATGGAAGTGGGAAACCCACTATGGATTTCTTCTCAATAATTTCAAAGACATGTAGGGAAAATAATGATATATGGGTTGTTGTCGATTGTCACATAATGATAGATCATTTTCTTTTTATTTGAGAGTATTTCTCACTTGATAAATATCATAGATACACATCAAAGAATTTTTAAGGCTATATAGAGTACCACTAATAATTTTATCTAAAAGAGGACTTAGGTTGACATACATGTTCTAGAAAAGTATCAAAAAATCCCTAAACCTTGTTCTAAACATTAGTATTTCATGTAATCATCAAATAGATGGCCTATTTTAGCGGAGTATTCAGACATTTGAATACATGTTTTAAGAATATTCTATGTAATTAAAATGATAATGGGACCAACATCTACCTCCAGTTGAGTTCTCTAACATAAAAAGTTTCCACTAATGAATATAAATGGCTCCCTATGAAAGTCGTTATGATAAGTTGTGCAGAACATATGCATATTGGGATGATGTTTGGTAATGAAAACCACATGGTCATGAAATGGGTGATGAAATGTTGGAATAGGTTATGACCTTTCAACAACACATGTAGTCTACTCAAGGTCGATAGAACAGTTATGGTGACCATCATTAATGATACCTAGAGTTTATTTTTGGAGATATGGTATTCATCATAAAATCATTATGGAAGAATGTAATGAGATTTCCGAATAATTGAATGCATAATTCAAGATACATCGGTCCTCTTGAGATACATCATCACATAAGTGAGATGTCTTACATAATAACACTCTATATGAGAATATATTTAGTATATGATGTATTCTATGTTTTCCTCTTGAAAAAGTACATACTAGAATCCATATATGTACTCAATCAAGGAATGTTACCATTTAATAATTACCTTTCCTATAAAAAATGAATGATGATCATAGATCATAAAGACAATGTTGTACAAAATAAATCACAAGACAATTTCAATGATCTATAGAGACACTAAAATGTTGATTATTCTATGTGAGAACTAGAATATGTGATGAAACAATGTTACACTCCTCTATTTTAGCATATGAAAAAACATCGAGGGTGCAATTTTGTAAGGGGGAAGATCATAATGACCTAAACTATTATAAATAAAATCCCCATTTAGATTTAATAAAATTTAATATCGGTATCTAAATAACATGTACTTATTTTATCCAATTGTATATGAAATAATCTTATGTATCATTAGAATTGATAATATATCCATTTCATTGTTATCACATCACTAATATAAATATTTTGTTTTATCAAATCCAACTGACATAGGAAATGGAAGCGATGGTTAACTAGTTGGATCATACCATTTGAAGTCCATTTATTGGAACTTACAAGGGAGATATAATGTATTTCCTTTTACGTTAACCAATCCCATGCTGATATATAACAATATAGGTATGATCAAAACTATTTACGAGAGATGTTCAAGCTGGTTGATATCATGACCCAACCCAATTTTTTCGAACTGCAACCATTAAATTCCCACCATCACACACCATATTATTAATGATTTTTATAGTGTATTAATGTGATATCAATAAATAAACTATGGACATGAGTATGAAAATCATTTTTTATATAACAATATATTTTCATTATATTATTGAAAATTTATAAATGATTTCCAATTTTATTGAATAAACCAAAAACAATATTTCCAAACAATATTCATTTTTAATTAAGGATTTTTTATGAATTAAATGTTCTTTTATATATATAATATTTTAATAAATATTATTATCGTATATTTTTTATTAAATATTGATTATCATATAATTTTTATGATGTCAAATGTAATTTTTATAAGGGTTCGACAATAATTGTTGTCAAAAAGTCTAGTATTCCATAATAAATGTGTTTTTTAAAAAATAAAAAAAATAATAATAATAATATGATTTACATAACTTGAATATTAATTTTTGAAACAAAACGTCAAAATTCTCCAATGGTGAATTTTTAAAATGTTTTATTGATACAGTAAAATATTTTCTTAAAAAAATAAATATCATATAATGATGACTTGAGTTTTATGACATCATAATGACTTTAAAGTGATGTAATAAATACAATAATAGATATACATGAACAAATATAATGTTTCATTTAAAATAATTTTATTTTATGTTTATTTATATATATTATAAAGTTATTAAGAAACCTCTCATACGTACAATATATTTCTAGGTTTCTAAACAATTTTGTTTATAGTGTGAATCATCTCTAAATATGTTAGTGAATTATGGTTCTAATTTTAGACCACGGCCTTATAAAATAATGATAAAAACTCATATTAGTATGAAATAATTGGAAAACCCCATGGTATGGTTTGTTGAATTAGTAAATTTATTATGTTGAATTTTAAACCTAAACACTAAAAATATATCCCACTTTTAATATATAACTCACCAATGATCCCATTAATATTCACATAATCTCATGGGGTCACATACATACACTTAAATCAATATTATATAGTCCTATCAAGGCTCCCAAAAAATATCAAGTCTAACCTTCCACACATTTGGAGTCAAACACTCAAGTAGGAAATTTTTCTCTTCTTATTCCCCATAAAGCACTTCTTTTATGTTCAATCAGTTAAATTAATTTTTTCTTGTTTGGATAAGTTTGTAAAATTTATTATTAAATTCCATTTAATTCATAAAGGATTACTTCTCCTTAGTAATCACATTAAGACTCCCATGTTCCTTTATTCACACCTTTTATCATGTAGAAAATCTAATTTGGTTCTTTTCTTTAAACAAGTATCTTTACTAATTGAATCCTTCTTATTCCAATTTTTAATGATGGGATATTTTTTTAAATGTAGTTATTGCTACATATTTTATTTATATGTGTTCCGGGAAGTATTAATCTTTCATTAACCAATTTTTATGAAGTTTTTGTTGATGTCATCATGATGCCAAAATTTTACCACATTTTTTCACTTAATATAAATTGTGTAGTGAATACCATGCCAATTTTCTATAAATTGTGTTATGATTAATGAACATATTTTTTTTATTATGTACTTTCATATATTTATACAACACTAATTTATTTTTTAATGAATTATGATAATTAATGATTCTATTTTTTTATGATATATGTGGCACACATAATTATAAGAATGAAATGAAAGCGATGGGTGCCCCTAGAAATATATAATGATCAATTACATTGGGAAATGTTTAGTATCATGAGATTTCATCATTGTACAATGAGTAGTACTTATTACATTGTGGGTATTTTTACATCCTGATTTTCTATTTGTTCTTACATCAATTATGTTTACGGTGTAGTTTTTTATGTTGTTGACACATTTCCCATTTTATGATTATCATGTTATACAATTTATCTTTGTTAATGTTTATGATTCCTACACTTTTCATGAAACATTGGTATTATTATTTTAAAAAATGTAATATTATTTTTATTTTATACCATGATTATTCCTTTACTATGAAATATAGCTCCTCCCATTCTAATGTATGTCCGTAGGATATCTAGTGGAGTTTTAAAATCCCTGTAATTTTAGAAGCATGTAAATGAAGTGGTTGATATTGTTGTTGAATCACATGATCTATATGTTATTATAAATACCTATTATCTTATGACACTATAAATCACAATATTTTTTGTTGTATTATATGTAATATTATTATATATATCATCTATTAATGTGAAATATAGAATAAGGTTGTTATATGCCCATGTTGATCTCACATGACTTGAGCATTGTCCGTTAAACAAATATACATTCTAAATTAAATTGTGAGACATGGTTTTCCATGTATAATAGAATGATATTATTATGGAATGGTTCGATATTCAATGTTACCTAACCATGCACTCAAATTCAAACCATGTAGTACAAATAATTATCATGACACCCCTATTGGGTTTACGTAATATAACTTATTAAATCCTCAATATCTCAATATATTATCTTCCCAAAACACTCTATATTTCAGACCTTGGATCCATAGAAACAGCCCTTTATTATTTGTGGATCTATTCAAGGTATATTCTATATTTTTCCTAATCGCATCTCCTATTTATGGATATCTTATTGATCTATTCCCCTTGTTCTATTTGAACCCAATTGGACAATGGTAGTTAAATAAGTTGGGTATGAATGGTAATTGCTAATTTTTCATATGTATGTCTTCTTGTGAGGACCATATTTTCCATTTTATTATATATATTCATTATTTTGAATGGTTTTCATCCATTATAAATGTAGGATCCACTTTTCCATGGTGTTAAACCATAAATTATTTGATGTTCTTAAAAATTAATTTGGTTCAAATTGTGAAATTGATTTACATTAGGTCATTAAGGAAATTTATAATGAAATATAATATTGGGTGTCATGAAAAAAAATTAATGTGGTTTTATTAAATCATTTATTTCTAAAATTATTTTTTTGATGATATTCCTCAACATGAATTTGTCTCAATAATTTATTTTCAATCACATGGGTGGTGATTACATTCTATTAAAATGTTTTATAATGTTGTGAGAATGGTATTTGGATATTGTTTTTTGAATTACAGCACAATAGGATCTTCATTTAAGAAATTATATATATACATGAATCCTAGAGTCAGTAAAACCACTGGGTATTAATTTTGTGATATCATTACATAGTGGAAAGAAAAAATATTTGCAGAATTCATCATATAACTGGTTTTTTTTTCCATTACACATCCTTATAAATTTTACTTTAGGGTTATTCCAAACATTTTCTTAGTTTAATTACATAGTGGAATTTATTAAGGTTTTTTTGTTCACATCCTTGTATATTGACCTATGGTTGTACGGTGATAGACATTGTATATATTCTTGGCGGTATTGAAGAAGTTGTTCCCCTCACAACCTATATATCCCATTCTGGTTATACATATTTGATATTTCATAAAACATGCTGAGGAAATACTGTCCTATATCTCATTAGATTCAAAAAATTTACTGTTATTAATTGTGAGATGGTTAAGATGGCGGTGATAGAGAGTAACATGGAAACATTATTTGGATTATTTCATTAATTCATTTTGATTTTATTCTATTATATTTATGTCATATATTTCATGGATATAAGAAAAATTCCTCAACATTTCAACTCTTTTTTATCTTTTTTATATGTACATGCAACTTGTTTTATAGGCTTTGAGTTGATATATTCTATCTGTGGGGTCATCTCATGTATCATGCCTTGTTGGGATGATTTGGTTCCATACTGAAACAAAATTCATTAGATCAAAAATACTAGATACAATAATGATTGGTACATGGTAAAAATATAATTTCTAAAGTATTTATTTAAAATATAACTATTTGAATTAAATATGTTGAAAAAATGTATGCATAAATGTGGGATTAGAGAAATTTTTTTTACATGGATATAAACCATAAGATTATCTATAACATAGAAATTATGTTTCATTTTATTTGTTAGAGTTATATTTTTTAAAAAAATCATATCGAGCTATTATTTACAATATGAATTATTCATTGAATATTTTTAAAATCTCTAAAATACATTGCATTTATTTTTCTATCAAACCTCATCCAAATGAACACCAAATAAAACTATGGGTGTATGTGATCATTTTCTCTAATACATATACACCTGAAAAGGACTATCTAAAAATTATTTATTTTTATTATTTTAATTCAATTTCCATGAAATAATGAATTACTATATCTATTACTTGAATAATTATCTTTAATTTTACTAAAATATAAATCATTTGGGAATTGATTTTTATACTAACTCCTTAAATTTAAATTTTTTTAACAACAATTTTTAATACCTACACTAATTTATGGGAATTATAATGTTTAGATTATATAAATTATCATAAAGTGGAGTTTAATTTCATAATTGGATAATATTTATGACATATATATCACTAAAAAACTTTTATAGATTAATATCATTTCAATTCATAGATATATAACATATAATGAGTCATATATTTTACAATCCAATCTATAAATTTTTAAGAAATATATTTTATACATTTTTTTCTCAATTTCATACATTAATATTTCAATAAGAATGAATTTAATTTTATAATAGGTCATTTTAAATTATATGTTATTATTAATAAATTAAAACATGAAATAATTGAAATTTAAATTTGTTTAAATAATTTCATTCATTGTTTCTTTTGATGGGTATCTTGAAAGCCCATATGATTTAGGATGATCAATTGTTAATCCATTTTATTTCCAATTTTAAAATAGAGTGGAACCAAGTGTTGATGAACTTTTTTAGTGGTGAGTTGAATATATAGTGTTCATTAATTTATTTTTTTTATTTTGAAATACTGTTTCTGAAATTGTATATTTTAGTGATGTCTTCTATAAAGAAATTATTCAGGAGAGGTTTATAAAACAAATTTTCCTATATATGCATTTATGTTATTTAAAAATACTTTGAAAAACGAATATGAATTTATTTCATAGTTATAATAACATTATGATTTTTGATATTCTCATATAATCTTATAATTATATGGAACCATGATGTTTATCCATGAAGTGGGATGAAATATTGTAGCATTTCCTATTTTTTATAATATATTATATCTTTATCTTGGAGTTTTTATAGAACTACTTGAAAATTTCTTATATGATTAATCTATAATTTTTTTTTAAATTTTACTAGAAGTAAATGGATTTATTTAATAGTCCAAATAAAATGAATTCTTATTTCTTGTTAATTAATAATTTTACTAGATGAATCATTTGTCACTAGATGTTTGGATAGTTTTTTAACTGTTGGAATTCTTTTTTCTATAACGAAATTGAATCATGGATATTTTTAACATTGATTGCATTAATTACTTTCAAGTTATTTTTAATATTTACATGATTAATATTTTATAGAACTAATGTTCTAATGGAGTGAATATTCACATCAATAGCAATGATAAATATTGAAATACAATCTAGGATTTGGAGAAGGTGTATTATATTATTTTATGGATTTTAAGAACAATATAATTATGTAATTTTATACAAATGTTATCAATTATAAATCTATATCTCATCTATTTTAGTCATGTGTAATAGGTAATAAGCACTAGAAAATGATGACTAAAATCGAATGAATGATAAAAATTGATGATGTTATAATTATTGTTGACAATAATCATGAAAAACAGAAATATTTTTAATATAATTATGAAAAAGTATGATTGGAATAATATTAATATAGTTCATTTGAATATACATTTAGAAACAGATCACATAGAAACAACAAAGGATAGACCCTAAAAATATTATAAAAATAATTTCTATAAATAATCAAAATTCAACGTGAATTTAATTCGATTGTTAATCTATTTTAAAATCATATGATTACTATACATTTTTTAAATAAGAATTAAATATTGGTTTCTGGGAGGAAAATAAAAGAAATATTATGTATATATATATGGATTGTGATTTCCCATATACGAGGATTAATGATTTGTATATGTATTTATAAATATATAATAATCACATAATATTTAGTGATGATTAAACTGTTAGATATGACATAAAATCATTTGAAATTGATATATTAATAGAAATAATAAGGAATTAAGAAATAAATTTATAGATGACTAATGAGAAATATTAATCCATTTAGAAGATGAATATGTTATAAATTTGTGAAAATTTCCATATAGATCAGAATAATCGGTAGATAGATGGTTAGGTTTAGATATTTTAATCCTTTGAGAAGTGTATAGTTAAAACAATTGATCATTATGGAGAAATATACGATCTAAAAAAATCAAAAGAGTGACTAAATTTATAATTTCAATTAATTTTTTGTAAAACTATAATCTACATTACATTTTTCAGTAGATATAATTATCAAATTTTCAATTATTATTTTATTTCATTCATTATATTTACCTAAAATTTCAATATTATTTAACAAGTTTTTTTTATTATGGTTTTAATTTGTATAGAATATTTTAAATGATATTGACATTTGCAATCAAAATTAGAAGATAGAATTTTAATTTGATATTACATATAAATTTATATTAATTTAAAGGAAATTAATCTACTCTAAAACATCAATTATTTATAAAAAAATTATATTCTATTTAATGAAATCAATATTTAAGGTATATTTTATATTAAAATAATTTTTTACTATGTCGGTTCATTTCCATCTTTCAAAATCACAATTTGGTGTGAATTTTTTTTAAAATATAAAATTATTAATAATATTCATATTAATTGAAAGATGGGGGAGCACTAGTTTTCATATTTCTAAGAGGTCTTCATGATCATTCTAAATCAGGTGGTGATATTAAGAAAAACATAAACAAGTTAGAAGTAGTTACCTTTTTTGAATATCAATGATATTTTAATTTTCATTATTGTTTGAGATTTAAAAAAAATGTTGTTATTTTTGATTCATATGTTCAATTTATCATCAATTTTAAATGTAAAATTACCCTCATTCCATAATTTGTTTTAAAATGATTTTTTCAGCATAATTTATGGAGGAAAGAATGAAATTGATAAAAATTTAATTTGAGGGGTTTAGTTTTTCAAAATCTCATCAATCATAAAAAAATTCTGGTTTGTTATTTTAAAAAATAGGAATGTTTTTTATCTATATATTTAAATTAACATCATTTATTAAATTAAAATTACAATAAATCCATAATTTGGATTAACCTCCCTATTTTGTTAGAGTAATTTATAGAGTTGTGTAATATGATTAAAAAGGCTTTGATGAAATTAGAAATGTACCAAAATAATGTAATATTCTGCTTATAAAAAAACAATTTTGTTAATAAGAATTTTTTATATCATAAATTTTAAAGAAATATCATTAGTCGCCCATTTTGATGTTTTAAAACTACTTGTTATTGTATCTACATTTGATCGATGTAATTTAAATTGGAAATTTTTTATCATGGATCATTAACTGTGTAAGGGTTCGTTTTAATTATATAAAATACTTTAAATTTATTATATTTTCTAGATATTGTAAGATCGAGGGAATTGGGTAGGACATATCTATTTCCAACCATTATAGTGAGTGATTCCCTTAATATGATAGAGTGGGTATAGGATAATGGACTCCATGTTTAGAATAAAATATATTTTTGGGTTTGAGACATGATAAAATTTTAGTGGTGAATGTCAAGGGATTCAAAGGATAGAAATAAAGATACCCTATCTGTTTATTTTACATATGAGTTTGGTTTATTATTTTTATTTGGAATACCTTTGACCCGTTCATCTATCATCCATTTACATTTGATTAAAAGTATATCATTGTAAATAATATTATTTTGGAGTTTTAGAATTGTTATCCTTACTACGTCTATTATTGTAATCATTATTGTGATTTAATTTAAATTTATTGTTCCAATCTAGTTTTTAAATGATGTAAAAATAAAATAGTTTTATTTTAAATTGAATATTTATTTTTAAAGATTTATCTATAGGTAGTTATATAGATTGTATATTATAGTAATTTCACACAAGTGGAGGATAAAAATCATGCATTATTTTGAAATAAAATTCACCTACCAGATATAGTTTTGTGAGTTCAATATCTTGTCAGGGAAGCGACACATTACTCACATTATCATTGAAAATAAATTGAACAATAACATTCCCATTGAAATAGAATGTCGAAAGAAGTATTATACACAAAAAATTCATCTCTCCACTATTTATGCATCACTATTTTTTTTATAATTTTTAATTAATATTTGTGGATTTTTTTATCCATAAGTGTACAAGTGACATCAATAACATATTATATTATAGAACCCCCTTGTTAATATGTTAGTAAATATATATCATACTTCATTTTCTCTATAATCCATTAATTTTATGATTCATTCATTACATGATTTTTCCTACTCAAGGTGTTTTATATCACATAAACCTTACCATGTGTGTTAGATAACTCAATGTCAAAATTCAGAATATACACCTAAAATATTATTTTCTTCACCTTTAATAATAATTAAAATAATCTACACCTAATATATTAATTAAACTAATAAACAGAAGAAATATATTTCTATATATATAATTATGTAAACTCTTTATTACATGAATAAATTCAAATAGTTACATGCCGTGTATTTAATAGTTACTCTATTGCATTTTTAAATTTACTCAGATTTAGAATATAGTAATGTCCAGATTTTCATTTAATATAGACACCAGAGTAATCATCTAAAAAATATTCATCCCATTAAATGACATATGAAACATATATACCACTTTAAATTCAAATTGTTTTTTGTTAACAACATTATCAATGATAATAGATTTTAGAAGAATTGAATATATCATATATAATATTTATGTAATCCAAGAGTATTAAATATCTCAAAAACATATATAGGATGATCATGTGATATCATAGTTTCCACATTATCTTGTTAAGTAGAAATATCCTCGTTAAAGATAACATAAACCATGAAAATATCCTATCAAATTTGAAATCCATGATTAGATTAATTTTCATATAATCAATGATTTTGATATTTCTCTTGAAAAATCCTATAACATCATTAATTCTCTACCCCTATTATTGAGTTAATAATTTTATCTTCCAAACCACTATTTAGATAGAGTAAAGGAGTTTTAAAAAGACACAAATCATTTAGAATATTATAATAAAAAATTAAATGGTAACTATATTAGTAATTAAAAACAACTCTTAATGTATATACCATATCATAAAGTCGATATTTATATTGTTATCTTCATTCATACACATCTTGTCATTAAAACATTAATTAATTCATTAGAAGATATTTATATTATTTAAATTGATTGAAAAATCATTAATTTCATTGAATGGTTATTTAAATTAAATTATAAATTTTTATTGATTCATATATTTAATGTATAACTCCATAATGTTTTCAATCAGTATATGAATAAAATAGAGGCCTCCATTGGAAAAAAAATTGGTTAAAAAATCCCTTAACCTCAAAATATTAATTTTTTTTCATAAATTAAAATAGCTCTTCAAAAACCATAAATTTTGATTTATAAGACATCAAATTGTTTCTATGATTCATTATTTCAAATAATTATTAATCTCTCTCTAGTAATGACCCTTAAATTTTTTGGAAACATTTCCAAAAATTCTTCCAATACTAAATAAGTATACAATTATTCTTTTTCTACTAATGCTTAAACCAAAATTACCTACTTCAGCATTAATGATAAATTATCTTAATAAATAGGTTCTAAATAACATTGAAAAATAAAACACTCCCATTCGAAGATAGGAACATTATAATTTGGTAGTAGAAAATAATAATATGACTACATGAGTAAATATGAGCTATAAATCACAATATCTAATTTATTTGGATTTTAATACCATATTTGATCATATATAATGAAATAATGTACCAAAATATTAACATTTATCATATAATAAAGCATTCGAAATATCATTTAATAATTATTATTAATATTAATTTTATATTAGTTTCTTATTTTATAGAATATAGTATTAATTACGCATAAAAATAACATAACTCTACTACTCTTGTAGATAGAAATCAATGTTATTCAAAAGTATAAAAAACATAGAGATAATTTTTAAAGAAATGTTAAATTTATTACTCATTGTTAGAATTATTTTTTTAATTAAAATGAAATATTATATATGGATATAAACTCTCCCTTATTCTGTTTCATTTATCCTCTTCAAGTGTATATATTTTATCTCCCTTGATGTATCTATTAAATTCATTGTTCCCATTCTAGGAATTCATGTTCCTTTGTTATAAGTTTTACATTCACAGGAAGAATCTAAATATTGGTAATTGAATTATATTTTTCTATAATATCATAACACACTTATGACTTGTCATATAATAAATACGATTGAATCAGATATAATATATTATTTAATGAAATTAATAATTACCAATGTTGTCACGACCCGACCTCGGCGCCCGTGCCGTGACTACCCCAAGCCCGCCTTCCATAGGCCAGGGGCTGGCGACTAGCACCAAGGCGTAAAATCCCGGTAAACAGGGAAGGCATTGCCTTTATAAGTAACAACCAACACAGAGTCAGCAAGCGGAAAGGAACTACAAAGTGCAGAAAAGTAAAGGGGGCCGGAATACAAGCCCAACTGAAAGTACAACTGAAAAGGAAAAGAACAGCAACTGAAGAAAAGACGGCGGCCTCGTGTCGTCCACTGGCAATCCCACCTGAAGGGTGGGTACAGATAGCCTCCAGGCTCCTCGGGTCCCACGTCCGCTCCGAGCACGTCCCGCCCAGTGGTCCACCTCCAGGTACCGTCCTGCTCCACGCCCCAACCGTGATCAGCGCTGTCCGTCGTCTGCATCCAACACAACAAGGTGCGGGCATAGCCCGTGCAGGGGTGAGTATAAGCTACTCAGTAAGGACCCCGAGACCCCCGAAGGTCTCCCGAAATCCACAAAGGATATAGCACAAAAAGGAAGGTGCAATCACGAAGTAACATCTGACTCGACTTAGGTATATGCCCATACATATACCTAAGTCCCCACTTCTAGCTCTGCTCACGAGCTCAAGAACAACTCAATCCACACAGGAAAGCAAGACTCAAATCCACAAAGGAGAGTAAACAGTAAATCCACATAGGATAGTTCAACACATTCCACAAAGGAGAGTAACATAACATTCAGCTCAACCGGGTGTACTTTTTCAGATGATGTCAAAGATGATCACTGATCCATCTAAGTCGTCGGACCCACGAAGGATCGATAGGTACTAACCCCCGCAAAAGACCCACACAGGATCGGGCTCACACAGAACCTGTAGGCAGTGGCTCACACAGAACCGGTAGTAAGGACCCACACAGGATCGGGCCCACACAGGACCTGTAGCACTGATCCACGTAGGATCGCTGAGTGCAGTAGTTGACGCAGTCCACTGAGGATCTCCGCACAGTCGTCGCCGCAGTCCACGAAGGATCTCTGCTCTGTCGTCGTCGCAGTCTACGGAGGATCTCTGCTCTGTCGTTGAAGTCACAGCCAACACTAGGGTTCCCGCACACAGCGAGCTCGTTTAGGAGGGTCCGCTCCACGAGCCGAGAGGCTGATACATCAACTGACACGTAGTCCGAAGTTGATGTATCCAAAAGTTCCGTATCGACAACAGGATCTCAACGCAACAGACGGCGCGTCAATCGGACGCCCGGTCTGAGAGTTATTGGCATTTTCGTCCCAGGGGCCCGGTTGGTTTTTAGGGCAAAACCAACCCGACCGTACTCCGCCTGTGTCCGATCCTCGGGCGGAGTATGCCAAAAGTTCCGTCTCACTTAGAGGAAACTACCACAGCTGATGGTACGTCGATCGGACGTCCGTAGCTCAAGTTATGAGCGTTTCCGCTCCGAGGGCCCGGTTGGTTTCGTGTACGAACCAACCCGGACGAACACAAAGTCTTCCGAAACCTTGAGTGTAATATACTGAAAAGACCATCTCGATCCAAGGATCGCGTAGCCGCTGACGGTTCGTCAATCGGAGGTCCCAGGCCCAAGATACGGGCAAAAGACCGAAGAGGGCCCGAAAACGGGGGTTCTGGGCCCGGGGCGGCCCGGCCCGAACCACCCCTGGGTCGGCCGGACCGGGTCGCCCGAACCGGGTCGACTAGACCCGGCCCGACCCGGCTCGGCCGGGTCCGGTCCGGCCTGGGCGCGGCCCGGCCGACCGGACCGGCCGGCTCGGCTTCGGCCGCGCGGCCGAAGAAAACCGCCGCGGGTTTGACCCGCGGCTTGGAGGAACGCGGCCCGCGCGGGCCGCGTGCTGGGTGGCCGGACCGCGGACGCGGTCCGGCGGTTCGCCGCCGCCGCCTTCCGCGGGCCGCCGGAATTGCTCCGGTGGCCCGTTTTGCCTCCCTTCTGCGCCATAGCTCCTCCCGGGGGCCGATCTTCACTGCGGGATCAATGGATCGCCCCTGCCACACGGTTCGTCGTCGTCCGCCAAATCCGCACAACAAAAAGATCGGCGGAGGGTTGTCGGGTCTTGTTCGTTAGATCCGGACCCTCCGCGTTAGTCATAAAATCGTCGGGAGGGATTAAGGCGGCCACAATTTTATTCCAATAATAAAATTGTTCAAGTTTGGTTCTTTAATTAAAAAGAATTAGATCACGGGAATGAATCACCAAGAAAAATAAAATCCCTACCTAGATGTCGCCGTCGGACGTGAGGTCGTCGCAGAATCGCTCGTCGCGGAAGGAGGGGATCGTCGCGTCGTCGCGGAAGAGACGTTCGTCGCACCGCGGGAAAGACGTCACGCCGACGATCTCCGGATCTAGAACAAACGGATTTAATTAATTAAATCTGTTGTCATTGAAATAAAAAGGGAGAATTCAACGATCCGTTCCTGACCTTAGTTGCCGAACGAGGATCGGCCGCGGAAGAAGAGGCGTCGCCGAAGAACGTCGCGGGTAGAGCTCGTCGACGTCGCAGATCACGGTGTGCGTCGTCGAATTCCGGTCGCCAGCGTTCTTCGCGTTCTTCGCGTTCTTCACGAGGAGAGTGGAGGCTCAGAGAATTCGCACAACGATAGCAATCCTCCAATATAGACAAGTTTGTCTATTTTATTAATTTGCCAACGAACGCAAACGCGTAAGTAACGACCCAATAAATTCGTTGAATTAATTCAACGAATGAAACATCCCATTTAATTCAAGAAATAAACCGCCCAATTAAATGGTCTGTTAATAATTTAAGAAAACGCGTCGGTTGACTTTTCAGTTACTTTGACGGGTTTTCGCGGGTGCGTTACTTAGCGGAAGGAACGGAGGGGCTCGTGCGGGCCCCACCGCACAAATATCCTACCAATAGGGTAGGATATTTCCGGATAGCACCCTATCCGTTTTAACTCAGCTCAAGTGGCTTTCAAGTGACTTCCAAGCGGCTTAAGTGAAATAAAATAAAGTTGTCGCACAACCTTTATTTTATTTCCGACTTAAAGCCCAAAATTTTAAAAACCACGGTTGAGCAAACGCAACTCCGGAAGAGGCGTTTCTAAGCAAATACCGGCGCTGCGATTTCATCAGTGCCCTCAGAATTCGATTCCGGGCACCGGTTCAAAAGATAGAAAAACCCGCTCGTCCGTTCACTGAACGTACCCGAGCCAAACTTCGGAAATTGATTCCGGGCACACCGGGCCTCGGAATCAGGTGCCGTCTGAAGCTGCGCTCTTGTAAAATTCCAAAGAAAATTAAGAAAAAAATTTCCTTTAAATGTTAGGGTCTTTACATTACACTCACCTCAGGGCTTTACGTCCCCGTAAAGATACATCAAAAACATGGGGAACAAATGGGGGTACTGAGCACGCATCTGAGCCTCCCGCTCCCAAGTGCTCTCCTGGAGGTTCCCGTGCTGCCATCTGGCGCGCACAAGAGGAATCGACCGCCCACGTAGGACCCTCTCCTGTCGATCCTCGATCTCCACTGGGACCTCCGCAAAAGTCGCCCCATCGTCCACGTCCAGCTCCCCCAAAGTCGATGATGTGCGTCGGGTCGTGCACGTATCTCCTCAGCTGAGACATGTGGAAGACGTCGTGCACCCGGTGCAACTGAGTTGGTAGAGCCAGGCGATAAGCCACCTCTCCTATCCTGCTGAGGACCTGGAAAGGCCCGATGAAGCGTGGAGACAACTTGCCGCCTCGGCCAAATCTCCGTAAACCACGTCGAGGTGAGACACGCAAAAAGACGTGGTCGCCATCCTCGAACTCTAGTGGCCTCCGTCTCCTGTCAGCATATGACTTCTGCCGGCTCTGAGCTATCCTCATCCTCTCCTGGATGATCTGGACCTTCTCTGTCGTGGCTCGGACCATCTCTGGTCCCACGAGTGCTGACTCCCCAGGGTCTGTCCAGCACAACGGTGATCTGCAGGGTCTGCCGTACAACGCCTCGTATGGTGCCATCCCGATGGTGGAGTGGTAGCTGTTGTTGTACGCGAACTCCACCAAGGGTAGGTGGTCCTCCCAGCTGCGACCAAAGTCGAGAACACATGCACGGAGCATGTCCTCGAGTGTCTGTATGGTCCTCTCAGTCTGACCATCTGTCTGAGGGTGGAAGGCTGTGCTCAGATGGAGCCGCGTCCCGAACGCCTCCTGAAACCCCTTCAAAAGCCGGGAAGTGAAACGAGCATCTCGATCGGAGACGATAGACGATGGCACACCGTGAATCCGTACGATCTCCTGGACGTAAAGACGTCCCAAGCTCTCCACTGAGCCCTGCTCTCTGATGGGTAAGAAGTGTGCCGACTTGGTGAGTCGGTCGACAATCACCCAAATGGAGTCGTGACCTCTGGAAGTGCGTGGAAGTCTAGTCACGAAGTCCATAGATATGTCGTCCCACTTCCACTCCGGGACCTCCAAGGGATGTACCAAGCCTGCTGGTACCTGATGCTCTGCCTTCACCTGCTGGCAGGTGAGGCATCGTGAAACGAATTCTGCCACAGCTTTCTTTATGCCCGGCCACCAGTGCTGTCGTCTGAGATCCTGGTACATCTTCGCCACTCCGGGATGCACCGCCAAGAGAGAAGTGTGAAACTCTCTCAGCACCTCCTCTCATAAAGCGACTGGTACGAAGGTACGTCCTCTGAAAAGGATGTCGTGCTCTGCTCCAAGGGAGAAGCCATCAGGTGCCTGACCTGAGGATATCAGTGCACGCCGGGTCTCACAGTCAGCGTCCCCACGCTGAGCCTCTCTGACCCGCTGTAGAAGTGGAGGAGAGACTGTGAGAGACTGAAGAAAGGCTGCTCCGTCTCTATCCACGAAGGATATCTGTAAGGAGGCTAGCTGCTCCGTCGCCTCCTCAAGTAGCTGAATGCCCGTCCTCCTGCTGAGGGAATCAGCTACCACGTTCCCCTTCCGAGGAGTATAGACTATCTCAAAGTCATTGTCCTGGAGTAACTCAAGCCATCTCCGCTATCTCAGGTTCAGGTCCTTCTGAGAGAAGATATACCTGAGACTCTGGTGGTCAGAAAAGACTGTGAAGCGCTCGCCCATCAGATAGTGCCGCCAAGTCTTCAGAGCGAAGACCACTGCTGCTAACTCCAGGTCATGAGTGGCGTAGTTCTGCTCATGCAGCCTCAACTGACGTGATCCGTAGGCGATCACGGCCCGCTCCTTCATCAGGACGCACCCGAGTCCAGTCCCTGATGCATCGCAGTAAACTACGTATCCAACTCCCTCTTCAGGCAACCTCAAGATAGGTGCGCTGGTCAATCTCTGTGTCAGCTCCTGGAAGCTCTGCTGACATCTGTCTGACCACACAAAGGGTTTCCCCTTCTTCGTCAAGGCTGAGAGTGGTGCCGCAACTCTGGAGAAGTCTGGCACAAATCTCCGATAGTATCCGGCTAGGCCCAAGAAGCTCCGCACCTCCGTCACGCTCCTGGGTGGCTCCCAAGATAGCACTGCCTCGATCTTCGCAGGATCCACTGCAACTCCCGCCTCAGAGATGACGTGCCCCAAGAAATGGACCTCACGTAACCAGAACTGGCATTTTGAGAGCTTGCCATAAAGCTGGTGCTCTCGGAGTGTGTCTAGCACAACTCGCAGGTGGTAGGCATGCTCCTCCTCAGTCGTCGAGTATACCAAAATGTCGTCAATGAAGACCACGACAAATCGGTCGAGGTATGGCTGGAAGATCTTGTTCATGAGGCTCATGAACACTGCTAGAGCATTGGTTACGCCGAATGGAATAACCAAGAACTCATAATGGCCATATCGACACCTAAAGGCCGTCTTCTGCACGTCCTCGTCTCGAACTCTGAGCTGATGATAGCCTGACCGGAGGTCTATCTTCGAGAACCACCGCGCTCCCTTGAGATGATCGAAGAGGTCATCAATCCGTGGCAGCGGATACTTGTTCCTCACTCTCACCTGGTTCAGGCGACGATAGTCAACACACAGTCGCAAGCTCCCGTCCGCCTTCTTGGCGAACAATATCGGGGAAGCCCAGGGTGAAACACTGGGTCGAATAAACCCCTTGCTCTGCAAGTCCTCCAACTGTACCCGCAGCTCTCGAAGCTCGGCGGGGGCCATCCAATATGCTGGAGTAGATATCGGGGTTGTCCCGGGGTACAAGTCGATGTAAAAGTCTACCTCTGTACGAGGAGGTAGCCATGGAACGTCGTCGGGAAAGACGTCCACGTACTGGTCCACCACTGCAGGAAAAACTGGACTCTGCACGTCCACTGCTCCTAGGATGAGGCTAGCCAACTGATGAGAGAAGGGCTGCACTCTCCTCCGCGGAAGTCCATCCTGTGCTACAAAGGTTCCCTTCTCGTCGGTGAAGGTAAACCTACTCCCGTCGGTGCGAACACATCACACCTTGCGCCTAAAACAGTCGATTTGGGCATGAACCGTGGATAGAAAATCCATGCCCAAGATGACGTCGTAAGGCCTCGACGCTGCTACAAGAAGATCCCAGCCGAAGCTCTCGCCTCCTAGAGTAAGCTCACACTGCCGGCACCAGTGCGTAATCGTCGAGTCTGCTCCCGTAGGAGTCTCTAGCCGTAAGGATCGAGCCAACGGCTCAGTTGGAATCTCTGAGCTCCGAACAAGGGAAGAGGCTATGAAAGAGTGTCTCGCTCCTGTGTCTATAAGTACTGCAGCAAGGGTGGAATAGACACAGATCGTACCTCGAATCATCTATGGCATGTCGGGGTCGTAGGCCTCCACTTCCTGGAGCTGGGCCTGTCCCTGCCCGCCAGCTCCCTGTGGTCGAGGTGGCCCTCCTGGTGGTGGTGGGGGTAGAGCCTGGAAGCGTCGCCCACCACCCACTACTCGGCCAGCTCCTCTGCCTCGTCCGCCTCCTCCCTGCGGACCGCCACGGTCGACCCTCTGCCTCTGCCTGGGTGGCCCCTCCACTGTCTGCTGCTCCTCTGATCGGCGAGTCGGGCAGTCACGAGCCATGTGACCCTGCCCGCCGCAGGAGTAGCACTGCCTGCCTCTCGGAAGGCTGGCACTCCGCTGTGTGCCCCGCACTGCTGAGCCGGTGTCCTGAGGCCGTCTGCGTGGGGGTCTGGTCTGCCTGGACCCGAGAGTCATCCGTCGGCTACCTGCTGCCGAAGACTCAGCTACCTGCCGCCCTGCGCTAGGTCTCGCCGCTGAAGAAGGCTCTGCCAGGAAGCTCTCGATCAGGAGGACTCGCTCCAGTACTCCCGCCTCGGTCGGAATGCTGAGGGAGATCAGTGACGCCCGAATCTCCTGCCGCAAGCCCTGCTCGAAGGTCTGGGCCCGGAAGAAGGGGTCTCGTACCATGTCGGTCGAGTAGCGAGATAGGTCAGTGAACCTCGCCGCGTACTGAGCGACCGTCATGCTGCCCTGGCGCAGCTGGAGAAGCTCCTGGATGCGCACCGCTCGGAGGGTGGCCGGGACGAACTCAGAGCGGAAGAGGCTCTCGAAGTCCGTCTAGAGCAAGGATGCCTCATCGTGAACCTGGAGCATCAAGCTCCACCATCGTCCTGCCACCGCCTGCAGGAGGCTTGCCGCGAGAATCACCATGAGATCTGCTGGTGTCCTCACTAGCCTAAAGATCCGTACCACCGCCTCTAGCCAGTCCTCGGCGGCCTGGGGGTCCGCCTCACCGTGAAACCTGGGCGGTCGCTAGCTCTGAAACTCATGCAGTGCCCTGAGGCGACGTGCATCGTCAGCGTCTGGTACTGGTAGCATCGATGGCTCGGCGGGTAAAGCTACCGCCGGTGCCACTGCTGGCAAAGGGCCCTGCACCGAGGCCTCGTCGCTCGGTGGGCTGCCGTCGCGCCCCACACTCGGAACCCAAGCTGGCTGTCGTCGCGGGGCCATCCTGAAAAGGAGAACAAGAGCACCACAGTCAGAACAGTATACTTGGTGAGCTGGCACAAGTAATCACAAGGAAAACTTGAGACTTTCATGAAGCAGATCAGTATACCCGGTGAGCTGACACAAGTAATCACAAAGAAAACTTGAAACACACACGCAATCATTGTTTTCATGCATTAAGTCTGAAATCAGGAGTCAGGGTCCTGGTGTACGGATACGTCGGCCGCCGCACCAACACTGGGCTCCCTGAACTGATAACCACACTCAACTCAATACACTAAACACTATTGCTTCATATAGAAAGAAAAGACGATCAGATTCTGCGGTAGAACCGACCACCTCTGGTACCAATTTGTCACGACCCGACCTCGGGGCCCGTGCCGTGACTACCCCAAGCCCGCCTTCCATAGGCCAGGGGCTAGCGACTAGCACCAAGGCGTAAAATCCCAGTAAACAGGGAAGGCATTGCCTTTATAAGTAACAACCACCATAGAGTCAGCAAGTGGAAAGTAACTACAAAGTGCAGAAAAGTAAAGGGGCCGGAATACAAGCCCAACTGAAAGTACAAATAAAAAGGAAAAGAACAGCAACTGAAGAAAAGACGGCGGCCTCGTGTCGTCCACTGGCAATCCCACCTGAAGGGTGGGTACAGATAGCCTCCAGGCTCCTCGGGTCCCACGTCCGCTCCGAGCACGTCCCGCCCAGTGGTCCACCTCCAGGAACCGTCCTGCTCCACGCGCCAACCGTGATCAGCGCTGTCCGTCGTCTGCATCCAACACAACAAGGTGCGGGCATAGCCCGTGCAGGGGTGAGTATAAGCTACTCAGTAAGGACCCCGAGACCCCCGAAGGTCTCCCAAAATCCACAAAGGATATAGCACAAAAAGGAAGGTGCAATCACGAAGTAACATCTGACTCGACTTAGGTATATGCCCATACATATACCTAAGTCCCCACTTCTAGCTCTGATCACGAGCTCAAGAACAACTCAATCCACACAGGAAAGCAAGACTCAAATCCACAAAGGAGAGTAAATAGTAAATCCACATAGGATAGTTCAACACATTCCACAAAGGAGAGTAACATAAGATTCAGCTCAACCAGGTGTACTTTTTCAGATGACGTCAAAGATGATCACTGATCCATCTAAGTCGTCGGACCCACGAAGGATCGATAGGTACTAACCCCCGCAAAAGTCCCACACAGGATCGGGCTCACACAGAACCTGTAGGCAGTGGCTCACACAGAACCGGTAGTAAGGACCCACACAGGATCGGGCCCACACAGGACCTGTAGCCCTGATCCACGTAGGATCGCTGAGTGCAGTAGTCGACGCAGTCCACTGAGGATCTCCGCACAGTCGTCGCCGCAGTCCACGAAGGATCTCTGCTCTGTCGTCGTCGCAGTCCACGGAGGATCTTTGCTCTGTCGTCGAAGTCACAACCAACACTAGGGTTCCCGCACACAGCGAGCTCGTTTAGGAGGGTCCGCTCCACGAGCCGAGAGGCTGATACATCAACTAACACGTAGTCCGAATTTGATGTATCCAAAAGTTCCGTATCGACAACAGGATCTCAACGCAACAGACGACACGTCAATCGGACGCCCGTTCTGAGAGTTATTGGCATTTTCGTCCTAGGGGCCCGGTTGGTTTTTAGGGCAAAACCAACCCGACCGTACTCTGCCTGTGTCCGATCCTCGGGCGGAGTATGCCAAAAGTTCCGTCTCACTTATAGGAAACTACCACAGCTGACGGTACGTCGATCGGACGTCCGTAGCTCAAGTTATGAGCGTTTCCGCTCCGAGGGCCCGGTTGGTTTCGTGTACGAACCAACCCGGCCGAACCGAAAGTCTTCCGAAACCTTGAGTGTAATATACCGAAAAGACCGTCTCGATCAAAGGATCGCGTAGCCGCTGACGGTTCGTCAATCGGAGGTCCCAGGCCCAAGATACGGGCAAAAGACCGAAGAGGGCCCGAAAACGGGGGTTCTGGGCCCGGGGCGACCCGGCCCGACCCGGCTAGGCCGGGTCCGGTCTGGCCTGGGCGCGGCCCGGCCGACCGGACCGGCCGGCTCGGCTTCGGCCGAGCGGCCAAAGAAAACCGCCGCGGGTTTGACCCGCGGCTTTGAGGAACGCGGCCTGCGCGGGCCTCGTGCTGGCTGGCCGGACCGCGGACGCGGTCCGGCGGTTCGCCGCCGCCGCGGCCGGGCCGCGGCGGATTCCTCCGGCGGCGCGCCGGGCGCCGCCGCCGCCTTCCGCGGGCCGCCGGATTTGCTCCGGTGGCCCGTTTTGCCTCCCGTCTGCGCCATAGCTCCTCCCGGGGGCCGATCTTCCCTGTGGGATCAACGGATCGCCCCTGCCGCACGGTTCGTCGTCGTCCGCCAAATCCGCACAACAAAAAGATCGGCAGAGGGTTGCCGGGTCATGTTCGTTAGATCCGCACCCTCCGCGTTAGTCATAAAATCATCGGGAGGGATTAAGGCAGCCACAATTTTATTCCAAAAATAAAATTGTTCAAGTTTGGTTCTTTAATTAAAAAGAATTAGATCACGGGAACGAATCACCAAGAAAAATAAAATCCCTACCTCGATGTCGCCGTCGGACGTGAGGTCGTCGCGGAATCGCTCGTCGCGGAAGGAGGGGATCGTCGAATCGTCGCGGAAGAGACGTTCGTCGCACTGCGGGAAAAACGTCGCGCCGAAGATCTCCGGATCTAGAACAAATGGATTTAATTAATTAAATCCGTTTTCATTGAAATAAAAAGGGAGAATTAAACGATCCGTTCCTCACCTTAGTTTCCGAACGAGGATCGGCCGCGGAAGAAGAGGTGTCGCCGAAGAACGTCGCGGGTAGAGCTCGTCGACGTCGCAGATCACGGTGTGCGTCGTCGAATTCCGGTCGCCGGCGTTCTTCGCGTTCTTCACGTTCTTCGCGAGGAGAGTGGAGGCTCAGAGAATTCGCACAACGATAGCAATCCTCCAAAATAGACAAGTTTGTCTATTTTATTAATTTGCCAACGAACGCAAACGCGTAAGTAACGACCCAATAAATTCGTTGAATTAATTCAACGAATGAAACAGCCCATTTAATTCACGAAATAAACCGCCCAATTAAATGATCTGTTAAGAATTTAAGAAAACGCGTCGGTTGACTTTTCAGTTACTTTGACGGGTTTTCGCGGGTGCGTTAATTAGCGGAAGAAACGGCGGGGCTCGTGCGGGCCCCACCACACAAATATCCTACCAGGAGGGTAGGATATTTCCGGATAGCACCCTATCCGCTTTAACTCAACTCAAGTGGCTTTCAAGTGACTTCCAAGCGGCTTAAGTGAAATAAAATAAAGTTGTCGCACAACCTTTATTTTATTTCCGACTTAAAGCCGAAAATTTTAAAAACCACGGTTGAGCAAACGCAACTCCGGAAGAGGCGTTTCTAAGCAAATACCGGCACTTCGATTTCATCGGTGCCCTCAGAATTCGATTCCGGGCATCGGTTCAAAAGATAGAAAAACCCGCTCGTCCGTTCACTGAACGTACCCGAGCCAAACTTCGGAAATTGATTCCGGGCACACCGGGCCTCGGAATCAGGTGCCGTCTGAAGCTGCGCTCTTGTAAAATTCCAAAGAAAATTAAGAAAAAACTTTCCTTGAAATTTGCGGGTCTTTACAAATGTGGATCATTAACATAAATGATTTAAATTTTACTAACATGTTATGGGTATCTCATAGAAACCAATGTTTTGTCTGAGTTGAAATGGACTAACAATCTTATTATTGATCATACACATATTTCCATATTACATATTTCTTCACAAATAGTTCATAAGTGGGTATTCCCTTATTAAAATATTATATACAATCATAGGTCCCTTAAATAACCAGAATAATTTATTTTTATTTTCATCTAATATTGTTATTCCCTTTTTAATGAAAATAAGGAAAATAAAACAACCATTATCTATCTTTTGTATAGAAACACTAATAAATCAATATATTTTATCAACCTAAAATGAAGTAGGATTAAATGTAGAAGGAATTATTTATAATATATATCCCATGTAAAATAATTTTAAATCATTGAATCTATATTCTTTTTCTGACACTAATATTCTACTCTATCCAGCCTTTATATAGTGAATAATGTCTACAGCATATTAAGAGTAGGGTGAAACTCGATGATTCAATTGTTCATTTATATGTAATAATTTTCTATTTACAATCCATTATCACATCTAATTATATGGGGAATATTGTTCAAAACAATTATTATTTAATCACATAATTTTGATTCTTCTATTTTATTTTATCACTAAGGATATAAATTCAATAGTCATAGGAGATAATGTGGTTAAATTCATTTTTCCCATTACTAATTCACATATTTCACATACATTCTCTCAAATTATTATTATTTATAATTCTATAAGAATATAAAAATAAATATTTAGAAAAAAAATAAATAGTATTCCTTAATATTCAATTAATAAATAAAATATGAACCTTATAATTCAAAATAAATTTTGTTGTCTATGATCACAAGATGGTGAATAATTCATTACACATATAATGTTTCACAAAAAATTTATACAAACATTTTAATCAAATTTTAAAAAATTGTAAAATTATATAAATTCTTTTTTATTATATATATAAATATTTATTTGTATTGGTATCATTTCTATATTTTAATTTCCTATATTTTATTTTATACCATGATATATAAACACATTTTTATTCACTACCCATCTTGGTCACAAATACTAACTATGTATAAAATTCTATAGTCCCATTCATTGGTCAAAGTGGTTAACTTAAGAGGGGGTTAATTGAGTTCAAAATAAACATTTCTATTAAAAATGATAAAATGAAATCTCTTGTGCTAAAATGAGTATTCTTAGTTAATAAACACATCATATCGATATATGTTTTTATATTTTCAATTATTTCTAAAATAGTGGTTATGTATTATTTAAAAGAGTATATGATAATTATTTTGACCATTTAATTTATAATAATAAGTAAAATACATATATAAATAGTAGTTAATATTAACTATCACAGTAGTGGTTTTGTTTACAATTTAAAACAAGTGTAGATCAATGATAGAAAATGAAACAGATAAAAACACACTGTGGAGTTAAAAAAAATGGGTTTAGTCTAAAGTAGAGTCCTAATCCAGTATACGTGGAAATAAAAAGTTTCCAATACTATTATATTAATATATATTGGATCCATATGCTCGATCCAGTTCACAATAGAGCTAACAAATTTTTTATGTCGCACATGGACCTCTTCCATAATAACCATGAGATAAAAATAAACAAAAGACACAAAATAATCACAATACGTTCGTAAAAAGGTATAAAGAGATATTTAGAGAATATAAATTATTCTAAGTTTTATTGCTGGAAATAGTGTATGTTGATAATTAGGTCAAGAAGCAAACTGATCAAAAGTTAAATGAAACTAAAGATTACGATCATGTAGAAAGAGTATATAATTGGTTCTTCCACACATTATGATGTGTTTTAGGTGTATGGGACTCCCCTGATGTAGCATGGAAAGGATGTTGAGCAGATTCTCTAAAAAATTATTTAAAACTGCATGTTTCATGCTCCCATTGTTATGACTGTATGAAGGGTCTGCATTTTTATTTTTCAACTCTCGTTTATAGACTATTTGTAGTATAGAATGATTCATGTAATCTCTTATGTAATTGGTACATATGATCTTGTTTTCCAAATGGATAAATATATTTTCAAATGTACTATTTATTTTACCATATGTATTTCTTTTCGCTTTGGAAGGTTGTTAAAAATATATGGCAACACATGGACGTGAGTCAGTTGAAGAATAGTCATCAATCCATTACATTGACGTATAAATTTATAATGTATAATTTAAAGATCAACAAAAATAGTTAATAAAATAACTATAAAGTAATTCTATGAATAAATTCCCTTAATATAGTCATTGGGGATATTAAAATCAAATATCCCAGAATAGTGTTAATAGATAATCTGGCGGTATTTGAGCTTTATTAGTGACTTATTTTGGTGGTGACTTATATTAATGGTGACAAATATGTATGGTGACTCATACTAATTTTGAATAATCTAGGGGTGAGATATTTTGTGGTGAGTCATTTGAACCAATGGTGAGTTATGGTGGTAGTTGCTCATTAGGAGGTATGACATTGAATGCAAAAACTCTTTCTCAGTGGGGAATCATCTCTATGGTGACAAATCTGAATGATGGCGTATATTAATGATGACACGTATCAATGATGACTCATTTAAATAGATAATCATATTAATTTTAACTCATATCCACATTTAATCCTCTCAATTGTGACTCATCTAGATAGTGATTCTTTTCTGGTGGTGATACATTATCAATGTTGACTTAACCAAATTTCATTCAGCTTTTCTGTTTTCTAAACAAAAATTATATAATATAAAACCCATTAAAAACACAATTGAAATTACTTTTTTGGCATTAAAACAAATGATCTTACAATATACAAGTTTTTGGTAAAATATTATTGAATTTTAGATTCCTTATATAAAATAATCATTACATTAAATTGATTTTCATAACACATTAAGAATATAATATATAATTTTGATCTTACAATTCAAAATATATTATAAATTAATTAATATTTTATCAGAGGAATAAAATTCATATGTTATCAATGAAATTGTATAAAAATATATCAATATATTGTCAAAGGTATGGTCTGTGGTAATTGCAAAATCATAAAATTTTATAAACACTATTATCTTAGTTATTAATAATGGAATATATTAAATACATAGGTTATCATGGAATTATATAATTGAAATAGTATATTCCTAATCATTCTCTCCATTATGGAATTATTTAAAAATTTATAATATTAAATATTTAATTTAAAGAGATAAATGATGAATATATAGAGATATTATATTAAGGAAAAAATTAATAATATCAATGAAAAAATATATACCAAAATTCATATAGATGTCCCTATAAAAAGCCTAATATTCATCACATCATAGTATGAGTAGTTGGAATAGTAGGTTACTTAGACATATTAGAGAATGATTGTGAAACAATAGTGGATGAGGTAACAATGGTAGAGGATATAAGGGTAGAAATTGTAGAAATATGGACATGGGAAGATATTATAATCACATTAATTATCATTGGACAAATTTTCCAAACATCATCCGCTAGAGATAACATTAGAGGTATTAATTGAGAAAGAATAGGTGAATTTGGATCATGATTAGTATATAGTGTGAAATAATATTGATCAATGTCTGGAGTCGTCACATAAAACTTCAATGGAATGACCTCATGTTCTACACTATTGTCCTTAACACATGAAAAATATTAATCCACATATTTATGAAGACTAGGATACTTCAGCCCCCACACTCAATTAAACATAACATGTCATGATTCTAATATATGTCTTACCAAATCATAGGTCTCGTGTTTTTTAATTGAATATCCTTGTCCATTAAATATCTTTTAAAAGAGCTAACCAAAATTTATTCATAACAAACTGTAAATGAGTGTTTAGATATAGATTAGTATAGATCTGGAAAAAGTAAAACATGGAATCCTACCACTCAAAAGGTACTACCATCTAATCTCTAGAATCTTTTTCAACATCTTATAAAATGATTTTTCTATCATATTTTCTAGAAGAAACACAAGATTATGAATAAGATACACATTCCAATTAAAACTAATGACTTTATGGATTGTAATGTTCAGAACCATAATCATTGTAATATCCATCACTATTCAATGCATTCATATAATTTCCAACTTCTTATTCATTATCATTATCATTCATCTAACTTTTCTTCTGATCATCAAATACATCTATCACATAAATAGATGATTTGGATGACGAAAGATTATATTTTTCTTCCCTAGATATTTCTATTTCATCTTCCTCACTTTATTTTCTCAATATATTTCTTTAATCTATAGAGATTAAAGATAAATAGAAAAAACAAATGTGATGGTAGGGATCTTAGGAATCTTTGTCTCACTTCCCTCCTCAATGGAAAACTCTTCCTCTTAATTACCTAAATAAGTATACTCATCTACTTCTTTTTACTATTCATATATAATAACCACGTCATCTAGATCCAATCTTGGATTCATATGATAATTTTGTCTAGTATGGTGAACATTAATATTGAAAACATCATAAAAAAAGTATCTATAAAGAACCCACCTTATCAACCCTAGGTTCGGATTTATGTTAATTATCAAAAAATAACATTGTTATAGAAAAACATTTCACACTGCACATTTGTTTAATTATCCCCATCAACCAAATGCTTGGCCTATATAGTGACCAAATTGAACATATTGAAAATCAAAGAGTGTGATATTGAAGATTTCATTAAAATATCATACATATGAACTGTAAAATACTTGTACATGTGTATTTTATTTACCTGTTTCATAATGTATAACATAAATATATATTTCTTTCACATTGTGTTGAAATAAACTATGTGCAAACACAACATATGATGTATAGTCATTAAAAAAAATTCCCCTCCCCATCTAACTCAATTATATCTAGGCTTTTTATTTTCCAAAATCTTCTCAGCTCAGCCAAAATATTCTAATTTTTGAAATAATTACTATCATTGGGATGATATCCTTGATAATCATTCGAACATACATCAAGAGGAAAATTTTGACATTTATCCCATTGACATGAAGATAAAAAACCCATCTTCCAATTTATCTTGTATCGAACAAAGTATTTATCTTCCATGAAACTGGAATCAACTATATGATATACCTGATGCACTATCCTAGGATATAAGGTCCATTAATTATTCAATATCCACTCTACCCATCCTTGTTATTTAATAAAAATTATCACTAACAATTTTATTGATGTTAACCACTAATTATTCACCTCATTTTCAAAAACAACTTATTGATTAGAAAGTATTGGATTTTAATGCATTACTATAGGACTACATGAACAACCTATTCACATATTTTATGGATTGTACTTCTTGAGAGTCTATTCAGATTCATACTTTGCTATAACCATCTCAAATTCCTCAAAAGGATTTGATGAGTTTGAGGGAAGTCAAAAGGTCAGGAAAAAAAGATTGGGGAAAGGTTTAAAGGAAAACATGCATGAGAGTGGGAATCCAAATTTTAGTAAGTATTTAATGTATATCATTTATGGATTTTAACATCAAAAATAAATAAAGAATATTTAGATTTGAAATAAATAATATAATAATATAGAAAAAAATTAAAATGATACCATAATTACAAAGGAGGGTCATCACCAATGGTTGGTTTTCCAATAGTGGTATATATAACTAAGGGTAATTTACATGGTTCAGTAATTTCTAATAGGGTTTAATTACCTAATTTGGGTAATTTCCAATGGTGGGTAATTTCATATGGCAGGTAATTTCCAATGGTTTTTTCATTACCAATGGTGGGTGATTTCCAATGGTGGGTACCCAAAATTTAAATTTAATAAAATTTTACCATTCCTAATCCATTTTTGATATAGTTCATTCCCTTATAATTAAATGGATTTTTACAGTTATCTAAATACTAATGTTTAATTTCAATTTATTCAAGATATATATCTGCCTTTCAAAAATGGTATCTGAAAAAGTGATGACATACATCAACGTTCATTTAATAGAGTGAGACACAATAATTTTAGAGTATCTTATAACACTTGTGTTGTCAAAATGTATAGGGACATACATGAATTTATATCCATAGTCTACTAGAGTTTGTTTCAATATCAAAAATTGATCATGGAAACTACTTGAAGTTTGTATTTAACTTTATAAGTATAAAATAGAACCAAAAATAAATCTTGCCAATCTAAGATTTTTGTGACATTACCAAAATATGATATATTCTATTAGTTGTTTTTATATCTACATTAAAGTCATAAAATTCATTATATAGACAAAACACTCTATTATGTGCATGTTCTATATGGTAGAATATTCCGAAATATTTGGGCATACTAAGGTATTTAATTAATATTTTAACAGAAAATAAATGTGATTATATTAGGCTTTATTTAAATCATGAACACATGCACACACTAGACATAATTTAATACTAGATATTTGTTATGTAGAAAAAACTCCAAATAATACCACTACAATTATATTAATACACTATTTTTATAACTCCATCATGATCCAACATACAGGTGATACTATTAGGAGTGTCACTACCTATAGTAATATCTAATCCATTATTTTTATGAAGATTATTTATATATATACCATAATTTAAATTAATTTCCCCATTATTGTAAAAAATATGAAATCAAATAAAGAATTTTACTTCACCTTTTTAACTCATATCTATATCATTTTTCTAATTTTTTAAAAATTCGTAAACAAATAATATTTATAAGATCCAAAAAAAATATCATCTATATACATTTGAAAAATTGAAACATAAATGTAAATTATTTTTATAAAATGTATGCAATCATCTATACTTTTGAAAAATACATTTGATATAAAAATAGAGCTGACCAAATAATAAAACGTTCTAGGATGTTATCTAAACCCATATAAATATCCATTCAAATAAAAACAAGATTTGGAAAATGAGGGTTTTTACAAATTGGGGGATTGATTAAGAAGAACAACATTGACTATATATCCATTTTTTAATTAAATTTTGATATCCATTTGAGAATTTTTAAATAAAAATATGTTTCATTCAAAAGAAGTACACTAATGGATTCATGATTGAATACAGGTGAAAAGTTTCCCTCGTGGTCTATAAACTGTTCGTAACATCACCCATGTGAAACATATCTATCATTTTTCCGTAAAATATTTCTAGATTCATCATATATATTTATATATATTCATTTTATTCCAATATTCATGGTGTAGTTAGGTCATCCAACATGACTCCAAACAATATTTCCTTAAAATCATTATGTCGTCTTCTTTCACACCGATTACCTTGAATTCATCATTATTTTCATCAGTGAGGTTGTTAGGTTCATGTTGTGAAGTCAATTTTTTATGATCAACATTATTTCATATTGTATATATAGTCCATATACCTCTAACTTGGTATCTAACTAAAACACATAAATTATTGAAATTTAGAGTCCTAATATATCTATAATTATATTTTTTGGTTATATTGATGTCATTTTTATGTTCTAGTGTAGATTCAAGTAGTTCCTCATAGTTGGAAGGTTTTTTATAGGATTCATCATTGATTCATAAATTTTGGCATTAATTTACAAATTTGATAAATCTTACTCATTGTTTTATAAATTTTTTATAGGATCGTGTTTAGCTATCTCATAAAAATTAACATGTACCGACACCTTTATACTTTTGGATCATTTTTTAAACAATATATATGTTATTCTAGAAGTTTAATAACCACAAAAAAATAATACATTTCTCTATGAGGAAAACATTTCAAGATTATATTTATTATTAAAAATAGAGAATTTTTAACCTAAAAAATATGATGTAATTAACCATAGCATTTAAATTTTTACAAATTTCATAGGTTATTTTCATTAAGAGTGTTATCATAAAACATTATTATTTATATGGAATGTTTTATTCAAGGAATCTACCCAAAATTATAAATATAAATTAATATTCATTTTGAATTTTATTAGAAATTTAATTAATGTTCATATTTTTCCTTTAGTGAAATCTATTCTATTGGGGTTCCAAGCAATTGGGAATTTAAAGTTATATAAATTTCATGTGAAATAAGGATTCAATGTATTGATTTTGAATGTCACATCCATGATCATTTATTAATGATTAGGTCTTAAGTTCAATAAGGTTTTCAATAGATCATGCATGCATGGAAATTAAAGAGTAGGCATCACTTTGATGAGATTAAAAATAATACACATATCGAACTAGGAAACTCATCTTCATGGACATAGAAATAATACTTCCAATTCAAATATGAATGTCTATATGGTCCAAAAAATTCCACGTGAACTTATTCTAGTGGTTGAGAAGTTGAAATTTATCTCAATAATTTGAAATATATTTTTCATATTTCGCTATTTTATTATTGTTAATCACATTATCTTTTTGTAATTCATGTTTAGGTAGATATTTAATTATACCTTTCCTATAGAAATTTTATAGTGAGTAAATGTTGGAGTGTCCTAGTCTCATATTTTAAAGCCAATACGCATTATGAGAAGAACTTATGAAAGAAACATTTTATGAAAATTAATGATCAAAATTAAAAACATAAACATATTCATTTCTCGAAGAAGTAAAAAATGAATTATTATTATAATCATGAAAATTATAAGAATTGTTATACTATATCACATAAAAAATATCATGGAAGAGTTTTTGGATTCAAAGGATATTTTATTTTAAACCATCGAAAAATATAACTTTTGATATTAAAATATAATTTGTGTTACTGATTTTCACTATGATAAGGATTTTTCCATTAGAATTATTATTTAGCATGACATGTCTACCAACATCCTTTATCATGTTGTTAATTCTTGATTAATATCATGTAATAGTTCTGGAAAAATTATTTTGTATGTAGAATAGAAAATTATATGTTCTCATCATTTAGTTCCCCTACAAATAAATGTTTATAACAAGAATTATTTCCATACCTTGATTTTCATGCGTCCATATATGTTATCATATAGGGGTTTATGAACAAATACATTCTTAATGGAATTATTATAAGAAGACTCTAAACTCATGGAAATAATTCCTTCATTGGGTCATGTTGAATAAATAATTCTAATATAATTTCTTGAATTTGATTTAAGAATAAATTATATCTAGAAAATTATTCTCCTTAGAGGATGGTAACCTATACCAATAATATTCATAGATTATTTTTTTCATATTATTTGAGTGAGACTTTATATTCAATTAATATATATATCTAATAATTTATTTAAATTATTATTAAATAATTTTAGTTACATATTTTCATTTAACAATTTATCATTATTCTATTTCTCTTTAGAAAGGATAGATTTAAAAATAACTGACTGAGCATACTATTTCATAAATGTTTTTTATTTAACACTAATCTAATTGAATGTATCTTCAATCATATTATAGTATTCAACAATTTCGTCATTTTTTTATTTTTATCATTATGATTTCATTCAAAGTTATTTTAATTATATATATGAAATAAATTTGGTACCTCAAGTATATTTTCATTAATCACATTTTTTCTCTATCACATTTTTCTTCATTAGTATATTTTGAGTCGTTCGAGATGTCCTCAAATGTTTTCTAGGTGTCTTTCATTTGCCCCTTATACTTCCAAAAAAATTCCATTTCTCTTTTTAATATTTTATCATGGTAACATTATGATTGACATATTCTTGTATTTTACACTCAAAACATGTAATCTCATTGGAGTTATCATGTCTTTTAAAATATTTCTTTCAATAACCTCTATTATCATACCTTACCATATAATCTAGTTTCATATGAATTAATACATCTTATAGAATAACGTAATCCTTCTACCCAGATGGCCCATTTCCTAATCACTTTGATAGGTGATTCCACATCATTGGAGGTTTAAGCTGTACATTTTTTCTTCTGTTTTGATTCACAAGTTTTAAAGGATATAAATTTTCTTATAGGTATATCATCCTCTTCTCAATTATCTTAATTTTCTTTTTCATTCATCATTAACATTCCAATAAAATCATTTCCCTATAGCTTATTAATATCACACGATTATCTTATGGATTCCAAGGTTCCTCTCCATCTCTCTAGAAGACATCTATATAGTTTCATGATTTTATATATTTATAAAACTAAATTTATAAATGAACTAATTTAATTTACTATATCATTAAACTGGTCATACATATCACAAAAAATATCATGATGATTCATTATAAATTTTTTATATTTAATTGTATATGTACTCAACCTCATTTATTTGACATTATTTTTTCATTTATGATAAATAGATAATGTATCTCATATATTATATTTAGTTTTACAATAATCTAACCAATTAAAAAATTCATATCATGATGGAAAAAGGTAATTTTTGTATTTTTAATTTTTTTATAGGCAGTTTCAATAGAATCATGAAAAGAATCTCTAGAAGTTGTAGGTAACTCATATTTGTCCTCTATATCAATAAATGTTTCAAAAAACATACTTTACATGTGCATTTTCATCTTTATTTTCCATTTATAATAGCTATTTCCATTAAATAATTTATTTTAATTGGAAGTAAAATTTTATTTTCTATTATAAATTTAATGAGGTAAATTTAGAACTAAAAGAAATTTCGAATTAGAAAATCACAGCTAATATCACTTTTTATAATATTATGAAAAAATTTGATATGAAATGTTGGTTAGAGTGAGTAAATCGAGAGAGGTGAATTGATTTCCCAAGAATAAATTATGTTAAAAATAATTAAATAATATCACCCCCCAAATTATAGTTCCCAATTAATCAAAATGTAATATTGATATATGTTCAGATCATTTTAAATATTTCTCAAAGAGAGGTTATGTCACATTTATAATAATATATAGAAAATAGGTTAACAATTTAAATAAATTTACTCAATAAAAAATATATATAAACTGTATATAAGATTAACTATCAATTTCAATTTTTTTATTAATGTATAAATAATTTCCTTTAATGCTCTAAAATGAAATACCCCCCCCCCGCATAATTAAAAAGAAGTGGTTTAGTGTCAAGCCAATGCCTAATCCATAGAAATTTGAAATAACCCACTTCTATGTATATTATATAATCATAATCACAATCCAATATTGTGATCGTGTATATAAAATTTGTAACTATCTCTCTAGATTGTATAGGGATTACATTTATAGTAACAATGGTATGTAAGTCATCATAGGCAACATAGGGACCTCATCCACAACACGTCAGTATAAAATATGTAATGAGATTGTAAGGGAATATTACAGATTCTGAATTATAGTTAAGGATATAGTGTGTGTAGATAGGCATCTAAAATAACACACTATAAATTTTTTAAAAGAAAATAAATAGAAATAGAAATAAGTAAGTGTGTAGAAATGGTCTTTCTTCTCAGTCTAAAACATAACAGATACAAGCCTCCTCTTGAATGTATCTCGGGGAGGAGGATGAGATGATACTAAGGGAAATATATTAAAATGGAATATGGCATTCCCTATATGTAATTACCATAGAAAAGATATGAATTTCATGAAATCTCCATAATTTTATAGTCAACGTTTAGGTTAGAATTCATAGTGTAATCTCATCAATAATTGGAATACTTTACAATCTATTGGAACTCGGTCATGATTTTTTCACATGGACTCTATATTTCTGTATCTACATGTATTTTCAAGAGGAAAAGTTATTAAAATTTACATATCAAAATGAAAAACATAGGATTTAATAATATTCATCATACCATTGCATCCTCAGACTTAAAATCAATATAGACTTCAATGATCATTTCAAGCGTTTAAAAACATAATTATAAAATTATTATTATAGTTAATTTTATTAATATATACATTGGATATATTTAATTAAAATACCATTAATGATGGTTTATAGGTAATCTATAGGCAATCGATATTTGGCGGCGATTCATTCTGATAATGACTCATCAGAAGGATGACTCATCCGGATGGTGACTAATCTAATTAGTGGCTCATCGGGTGGTAATACATTTAGTGACATGTCATTTTATCCAATGATGATTTAGAATATCTGTAGGTCCTCTTTTGGTAATTCATTTTCATCGGTGAATCATTATTTATGGCGACTAGTCTCAAGGATGTCTCATCTCAATAGTGAATCGCCTCATTGGTGACTCATCTCAATGGTGAATAATTTCAATGGAAGATCATCTCAATTTTGAATTCTCTCAATGGTAACATGTCTCAACAGTGACGTGTTTCAATAGTGGAACTTCTCAACAAAAAAGTCATTTCAATAGTGACTTATCTAAATAGAGATTCATCTCAATGATTAATAATTTCAATAGTGACTCATCACAACAGTGCCTTGACTCAAAAGTGAGCCTTTAATAGCAGTGAGACATTTTCAATGCTGACATTACCAAATTTTATTCAATTATTATTATTTGATTAAATAATATAATATAACATGAATTACACTAAAAACATAATTCTAATGATTTAATGATCAAAAAAATAATTGTTTCAACACCTCATATCTCTAATTGGTAGGCCAAAACTCTCTATAAATTCATGTTTCGATATATTATTGTTTGTGTGGAATTTTTAATGGAAAATATTGAGTTTCAATAATCATAATTTCTATTATTTTTTTAAATCAATGTAACTAATATTAAAACCACTATATAATAATATATTTTTAATCCTAAACCATATCAAATTTACATGTTCTATGTTAGAAACATTAATGGCTTCAACATTGTTTCGTTATAACTAGAGGTATATATCTTTTGGATAATTATATCGAATAAAATGGTCCAAATTTTTGGATGAGCCCGTAAGGGGCCTCTCTCGACGTTAGGTTTCCCTCGGCGCCGCCTTCCACTCCCCCATTGCAGATCTGCCTTGTTCCCCATCTGCTCGGCGCACTCGTGGCTCGCGGGCCTTCCAGTGGCGTCGATTTTTTCTCTGCTGAAAATCCTTGCTGCAGCGTGATTGCTCTGGCTAGGGCTCTCCATGGCGCCGCGATGTGGGTCCCGGGCGGTCGATGCTACGGTTTGGGGGTTGATGTTGCGATTCGCATCGTCTGCGGGTGTGATGGGTAGATCTGGCCCCGGGTGCGGTTTTGAAGGCGGCGTCGGGATTTGCGGCACAGGCTTGCGGAGGGGTCCCCTACCAGCGAGATCTGGCCTGGATTGTGTTCATTCTCTTTTTTCTGTGTGTTCTTCATGGTTTTGTGGTGCGATGGTTGTTGCGGCGCTCAGTGTGGACTCGGCTCCGATTCCGGCGACGGGTGATGCATTATTGGTGACCGAAATCTTGGTTTCGGGTGATTGGCGTCAGTCTGTGATGGCTTCATGGTGGCGGATCAAATTTGCACGGACTTGCTGTGGTTCTCTGGAATGAAGTCGCGGTTGCAGTAATTGCAGTGATGATATGCTGTTGAAAGCTGGATGTTTTGAGGTTTTTGTTTGATGAAGATGATGAACAGATGGTTGAGTTGAATCAACAGTATGGGTAATTGGTTTTGGGTGTAATGGTTTGGTTTGTAATTGACTATGTTTGGTGGGGACTCTTGATTGGGTTTGGGCAAGATGTTCGCCCTCATCCATCTCCTTATTTACTGCACTTTTTATTTCTTTTAATAAATGGTCAGAGGTTGTTCCTCTGACTGAACATTCCTGGTATGTGAATCTTTTTAAACAATTTTTTTTAATATTTAATATAATTATAATGAACTGAAAATCAATAACCAATAAAAGACATAACAACACTAAAAATATGATGAAAACCCATATAAAACCATGATTTTTTAAACCCCTTAAACAATGCACATGTATTTATCCAAGAATAAACTCATTGATAAACACTATATGATATAAAAATATTGAATAATCTATATATTACTTCCCCATTATCAATAAATTTTTTTTCTAAATGAGGATCCTTAGACCTGAACATCCATGTTCATTGTTAAAAACACATTAAATACACATAGTACTTGAAAGCAATTTAAATTATTGAACAAAAAAAATTATTTAATTAACTACAATTATAAATAAATAATCTCTCGATATTAATTACGTAGTCCATAAAATAAAATTATTAGTGACTTTGAATACTAGCTATATAAGAAACTTATTTTACAAGATTTTTAAAAATATATCTATAATTGAGTTATAATACAATATAATATAAAATTCTCATATCATATACCATTATTCTTAATCAGGTGTCTTGATTCATTATAATTGGATAAGCATAAAATCTTAGTAAATAAAATCATATAATCTTTACATTAATGATATGTTATTAAAAGTATGATAAAATATGATCATCTAGGAGAAGTCTTATTAAAAAGAACCCAAACCATAAGGGATTATCATCAATTTTGGTAGATAGAAAAAAATCACAAATGAAAAAAAATAACATGGACAAAGAGTAAAAAAAAATTAGTTATATTAATCATAATTCATGTGGGATAATCATTTGAATAAGGAGTGGAAATGTATACTTCACTTGTATCATAAAAAATATATAACATTTGAGAAAACATAATCATAAAGAATAATCTCATTATGAACAATGTTAATAGAAAACATATTAATCCAAATGAATGTGAATAATGTAAAACACAATCATATAAACTGCTAACAATTTGAAAAGGTAAATATTCATGAATTTCAAAAAAAAAATATTGAAAAAAAACAAAATTTTATGATTTCCATTCACCACAATGTGAATAATTCTATATGTGATCATTCAGATGCATGATCATGTGATCAAATCACGACATGATCATCTCTACATGGTATATTATTATATCAAGATATATAAAACATGACTGGTTCATCTTAGGGTGATATATGACCCAACATATCTACACCCATATATATTTTTACCATTTTAAATAATTAATTCATCATATCATAAACATATAAATGATTTAAAATGGGTTACTTATAATTTAAAAATGACATTTTATAAACCATAATCAAGGATTATATCAATTTGAACCATAATCCAATCATGCAAAATAAAAATTTTCTAATTTCATTTATATGGTGTTTTATAAAAAATAAATGAATTATATACCTTATAATGAAAATATAAACGAATCCATGGAAATGTAGGTTTAAAGACACATAATATCATTATCCTAATGATATAAAATTATGAATAAATTTCAAATATAAATTTCATGTAAGTAAAATGGACAAAATATAAAAAAAGAATGATAAAAAATCAAATACCAGTTCCTCAAAAAAGAATTAATGGATTCCCATAGAAAGTTTGATGTTTAAGGTTATAATATGACTTTCACAGGTTAATATATTTTAATATTGTGAATTTTTTTATAGAAACAATAATCATAAAGAGAGTTATAAATAAACATTTTAAATAGGTAAAAAGTTATTTGAGAAAATCATAAGTGAACTAGTATTATTTTTTTAATAAATATAAATTATAATATTTTATAGAATAAATACCCTGGATATGAAATCCTATGATATTAGTATGGTAGATTGTGAATTATCCTTATAAATCATATAATTTTATGAGAATGAAATTCATTACGAATGGAAAATTATAATAGGAATCCATTTTTTAAGAGAGAATATGATAACCTAAAATGTATTAAATTTTTATGTAATGACCAATGAGCGGAATAAAAAATTTCAATAATAACTCCATAACTCAAATAAAGATGTTTCATGATATTGATATCGTTAACAAAGTTTGTATCACCCATATCAAAAACTGTAAAAAATTGAAAGTTATATAGATTTTAAAATTCATATAAAATCATTTAATTATTATTAATTTAATTTATAATTATTTTTACCCACATGATCATAATAAATAAGTGTGGGATATGCAATATTAATATAAAAATAATTTGAGGAATGATTATCCCTTGCGGACATCATAACTCATGATATATGTGACATTTTAATATAGTTTTATGTTACAGAAATGCAAAACCAAGAAATATAATAAGTCAATTATTCATAATATAACCATAGGGTAGATAATACAAAAATAATAAAAATAAACAAAAAAATAACAATCATATCACATCTAATGAGAAATTATTTTACAAAACCCTTTACGTAGATCCTAAATTAAATGAATGTGATTTAACTATTGACATAATATAAATAAAAATAGTGATAACCATTTTTAGAACCATATTTAATAATATTTCCCTTTATTAATACTCAATTATTTTTATTTTTTATGAATATATTAGGTATTGATATTTTATTTTCGTCATTTATTGTTTTCTATATGATTTTTTTGTTAAAATGTTTTTTTAAAAAAATTAGGTAGATTACATTTTATACATTTATTTTTCATAAATAAATTATCATTTTATGTCAATTAATATATGTTATATATTGATCTATAATGGTATAATTTCCTTTCAAAAGTATTTTAGTACTAGTTCATGAGTATTAAGTCAGCAATGAGATTGCTTTAGTAGTTTTTTACCTATATGATAGGTGTTATATTAATAATAATTTTAATATAAAATTATGTTATTAGAATCATATTTATTTAATTTAGTAAGTCTAGGAATGAACTAGAGTGAAATATATAATGTGTCACTTTTATTGAGGTATTACTGTGGATATACATATAAGAAACACATTTAATTTTCACTGAAATTAATGACGGTAATGAATTGTTTATAATTTAAAAATACTAATCATGTAAAATATATCGTACTTATCCATAAATATAATTTCAAAATCTATCACATTTTAAAAAAAAAATCAATCACAATATTCAAGGAGGCGATATTCCTCACACACACATGATTAAAAATCCATTTTTGATTAGATTTAGTGAAAATAATAAAATTATTAGTCATAAAAAATAGTAAAATATTATAATAACTTTAAAATTAATGTGTCAAAACTTAATGGTTCTAATAGGTTTTTGATGTACATTAATAAAATTATTAATTGTTCTATGTTTAGAATATTACCTCTCTTATTATATGTTCCCTATTTGGTGACATCTTAATTATCCATAAAACTATGTTTTGGAATGAAAATAAATCTGACAATGTCAGGTGGAGATCCAGATAGTATATGGATGAGTATTGTTCAATATAATTATTTATAATGAGTGAATAAATGGAATAGAGTTTAACTCCTTTTATTTGTGAATTGAATGGAATGTTTTAAATATAAGTACATAATATAATCAATGAAAATATTTCATACGGAAAATAAAACCTAATTGAACAATAATGGAGTGGATAATGAGGTATTTCGGAAAATACCTCAACCATTTAATTTATCTCAATTTTTTAATGTGTTTTTACATATTTTACTATCAAATTTTTTATTTTTACCACACTTAATATTTATCATGGTAATTATATTTTACCAAAGAAGATGATTTTTAATTCCTAAAAATATAATTGATTTTATTAAATAACATTGGAATATTGTCCCTAAAATAGAAATTTATATTACCAAAATAATATTTATTTTAGAATGAAACTTTAATATTAAAAATAGCGTATGTTATGTGTAGTTACCCATTTTTAGATAAAAGTTATTTTAATCAAAAATATTATTCTTATAATAAAATTATCAATTATAGTGATATATATACAATTAATTGGTTTCTAATTAACCATACAATCTTTTTATTCATTTAAAAACATTGAAAAACGAAATTACACCCTATAGAGACTTGATTAAAATAAACACGTCAAAAATTGTGTGCCATTATATTAAAACATTTCATATGTTAATATAATTTAAAAAAGAGTCTTTTAAATTAACTATTGTATTTTTCAATGACATATATAAGTTTATAAATAAATAAATATATATATATATATATATTTGGGATAAAAAATATATCATTCTCTTTCAAATCCATCTTATATTATTAAATCATTATAAAAGTGATAGTATTTGTCAATATCATTATTTTTAACTGCACACCCAAAGATTATCATTTTTAAAAAATATTGATAAATTTGTTATAAGATAATTTTTTCTGGGGAATCCAATCTTAATGTTTATTTTTAGAAATTAAATGTCTAATATTTATATCTTTATCCTCTAAATTAAAATAAATTGTAGATATAATTATTATTTCAAAAATAAATATTTAAACATTTTTTTGATATTATATCAATTTTATCTATAACAACATGAATAATAATATACTAGTTCTGAAATAATTTTTTAGATGTTGTAAATTTATTTATAATATTATAATACTGATATGGATCATTTTTAAGCTATTTTCACATCCTTTTTTATATTTTATTGACTCTTTAATATCAATCTATTGTATTTTGTGAAAAGTTTATCAATTGTTGTGTTTTTTAAATTATATTATAAAAATTGTCTTTATGTATTAAATGTGTGTGTTTGAAATTTATTTTTTAATGTTTTTCCACAATAAAATAAAGTGGTTATTTTTAATTTCATTTAATTGATTATTGTTGTTATTAGTTTCAATAAATGTAAAGTAATTGATTAAATTAATTATTTATTTATTTTTTAAATTTTAAATAAATAAATCATTTTATTTTTTAGTCTTTTAATAATTTAATTAACTTTATCAATTTAATATTATTCACTTAATATCATAATTTTTTAAATTTAATTAATTCTTTATTTATTTGTATAATTAATTTAAGTATGTAGCATTAATTTTTTTAATTTGGGATGAATTAATATTTTTATAATATATATATACTTATAATTTTAAATTAACATTATTTAATTTTAATTTTTATCATGGTTTTATTTATTTTGTTTTTAATTCAATTCTATTTAATTTAAATTATTAATTGATTAATATTTTTAGTTTTATATATTTATTTTTAGTTTTTTTATATTGTAGGTGTTTCGGTAACACTCACGTACAATGTCATGGTTTCTATCACGGTGTCACAGTGTCGACCTTATTCCTATCCCATAGCATGCCACTGTTCCAATAGGTGTCTCACCGTAACCCACCATAATGTATCTACTTACAATCCCACACTCACAGTGAGACCGTGAGACACACTCATGGAGCCTCCTTCCTACTTTGGCATAGTTCACCCCCACTCACTGCTTCTTCTATTCCTTCACGTTGTCATAGTAACACCACTCCCTGCATCTTTTCCACTCTCTCCTTTGCACAACAACAACACCAACCAGCAGCACACAAACCAACATAAGGAAATTACAAAAACAACATGATCAACACAACAAATAGTTCAGAATCCACAATAGCTTCATATTCAAAGTAGAAACAAGAAATTAGAATCACAAATCACTACCATTCCTCATCAGATTTGAGACATTGTGAACTAAATTCTCAGATCCCCCTTATGTCATCTCGACCCCGATCCTCCTACACCGCCCGAACTGGTGCACAACTAGTCTTAACCTATGGCATTCTTTTTCTCTTCCCCACCGCACTGAACCCACAACCACCGCCTTTCCCCTACACACCCTGTCTTCTCGCCGCAAACCCCCTGACCCATCGATGCATGATGCCCTACCATGCGTCGAGGCATCCCCCTTCTCCTCTATGGCTGCACCAAACATACCCGACTACCCTTCCCCCATTTTAAATCATTTTTTCATTATAATTACATAAAATATTTATATTATATTCTATATAATTTAATATTAATAACAATACATATAATATACATCATAAAAATACTTATATTACTTATATTAATAAGTTGGTTTAATATTAAAAATATATATGTATATATACATATATTAGTAACAATAGTATTAATATTTATAAAATATATATTCTTAAATGTATTTTTATTTAATAAATATTTATATATTAATAAGTACATTAATGTAGTGATATATATATATATACATATATATATATATATATATATTTGATTCATTATGTTTTTATCTGACTCACGTCCATTCTTTTGGTTCTAGATAGGGGATTTGGGTGTGCGATGAAATTTATGGGAACTGTGCGGGAAAAGTGTTAAAGGATTCACAAGTTGTTGGAAGGGGTCAACATCATTCACTTGAATTTCAATAAAAAGCTGGTAATGTTCTCATAATAGCATTCCATGTGCGACTTGCTGCCTGCGCGGAATTTCTAGGATTGTAGTTTTGTTTTGAATAAGAGAGCCCTCGACTCCCCACTTCATGGTGGAGACCAGAGGTATCCAAGACTGGGAGGTCCCTGAGGGGCATCATTCCACAGTGGGAGAGGAGACTCTACCACATTTTACCATCCATTCCATCCACATCTCACAAACTAAGGATCATCTTCAACTTGGAGACAGGACCTGCTCATCCATTCACCACCTCTCCCCCACTACTCTGTATAGATTTCATTTAAATTGTGTACTTAAATACCTCTTTTAGATGTTTTTTAATTAGAATTGTGAAGTAAGTTTCATTTTTTTGGTATCATTCATTCATCATTGATTCACGTTCTAATCGTCAATATCTGTAAATGAATATCTAACTTGTGGGGATAGATCCAGGATTAAGAACCCAATGCAATATGAAGATCTGATCATCAATGTGACCAATATTTTATTCTTAGCCTTAGTTAACTGTGAATGTGATTTTGGTGGCACATGATTGCATTCTTTCACTTGATCGGGTTGGTAATTTATTGTTTAATTTCTTTTCCCCCTCATATCTTGATTTCTCGAACTGAAAATCAAGATTGGTAGTGTGATGTAATGAAATTAGTGGAATCTTTCTGTTTTAGGAGAATTTCTTTCTTGAATGTATTTTCTCAGTGAATCACCTTTCAATTCTGAGAACACTTTATTATCAAAGAACATCGATTCTTGAGTGCTTAATTTCTAGGCGAGATTGATGTGTGATCCGAGAAATCAATCACGCATGGAGCGAAGTTGAGAATTGTTGAATAAATATAAGTAGATCTAGTATAGAGAGTAGATGGTGAACTAACATGGGTATGGGCTTGTTCACATTAACTTTTTTCTATTGTGTCAGTGTTGTTTTCTTGTTCTGTGCCATGTATTGTGTTTGCGCTTGTTTTATTTTCTTGGTATTGTTTGGTGTCTCTATATTTTTTTACATTTCCATAACTGTTTATCTCTCCATTGTTCTCTTCAGCACTGGTCAGTGATTTCATAATATTTGTGTATTAATGTTTTCAAAATATTTGAAAATACAAAACTATTTTAAGAATATACCACTTAGTCAATCAAAACTACTTCTTTGGGAGCGACCCTAAGGTTATCCAGTGTACTATATCTTGGGTCTTTATAAATGTAAAAATTACCTTCCTTGTGATAATGATGCACGTCAAATTTTGGTGTCATTTCCGGGGATACAACATGGGTCTTAGTGGGTTTTCCAATTTATCTTTTAGTTTAAAACTAACAAAAAAACATATAAATTGTCATAAAACACACACACACAATGATAAACTCTAAAAAAATGGATATACTGTCACTATTTTACCCAGTTCATGATCTTGAGGAGGCTGTTGATAAATTTCAATATTAGATTCACGTAAGACAACATTGAGACCTTAATAAATAGTAGACACCATATTCTCATGAGATCATGCACTTGATACAACATTCCATGGATAAGGTCAAAGGATACAAAGAATATAGTCCAGTACCTCCACCTCCAACTGATGCCAAATATTTGATAAAAACATTGAGATGAAATGAGAAAATAAATAGAATATATAAAAATTTATAGTTTCCCAACTTTGATACGCACTAGCCCTAGGAGTCAAAGCATGAAATTCCAGAACCAATTTCGGTGGATTTTATCAAGGGCTGGCAAGAGATTGAACATGCAAAAACTCACAATGCTATGAATTTCTTTATTGATAATTTTTCCCTAAAAAATTCTAATGAATTTTCTAACTTTACCTATTTTAATGATTTGTTAATGCTTCAATAGGTGGATTCAGCACATGAAATTATATTATTATCCTTAAAAGATTCAGCAAGTGTGGTGGGGTGTTTTAAAGAGTGGTTGGAAGAGGTTGACTACCTCGCTCTTTCCCCGTACCAACTCCAATTATCACTACTCCATAGTGAGGAGGAACAAAAAACACATCCTAAGGGAGTTGAAAATTTTATGGATGAATATGTTTTTTTATTTAACATGAATTACATCTATGGTGCATTTAATTTTGTTACTCCCTATGCGGGTTGTGAAGATGTGTCTCACTTTTTTTATTACCTAGAGAGTGAGGAAGTTTTGGTTGATTCGGTAGAAGAGTCAATGGAAATTCAAATTTTAGATGACACTTCTAGTTTGGGAGTCACTTTTAATGATGAATTTTTGGAGTTATACTCTAGAATAGAAGTGTATGATGACATATTAATTGCTTTATAAGACAAAATGGTAGATTGAATTGATGTAGAAGGAAATTGCATCCGTGTTTTCCAACATTACAACTTGTGAACACTAAAACTAAAGTAGATAAAGTAGGTAAGTACACTTATATCATGTTTTCCCCTCCACCATTCAACACGAAGTACATCACAGTGTTGGAGAGGAATTTGATTAATGCTGTATATGGGGTACACCAAAGAAGGAAAAACACTAATGTTGGAATGAATCACGTCTTGTGGTTCTTAAGCATAAAGCTAGATCCCCCATCCAACTATGGTTGATCTAAGGACTGTCCAACTGTGGAAAGTCAAACTACAGCACCCCATGGGGGCTTATGCTATGATAATCCCTTTTCATTACGTTAATTAGTTTCTTTTGCATTCTGTTTTTAATTTGAGTGTTGTTTACTAAGGACAATAAGAATGAAGTAGATTCCACATGGTTATCATCCATGTCTCAGGGGGAAACACACTAGATTAATGGATAAAACTCCAAAACTGACACTTTGCATCTGGTTTTTATTTGAACATTAAATCTCAAACAATAATGTTAAACTATTTCATCATGAAGGTTCCAAACTGGAGTAGCCAGTGTTCATTCACATGGAAATAAAAGGGAGAAATTTGTATATTTGAGAAGCTGCACATTCTGGGGAGTATTTTTATACGTTGCAATGTTTTACTCTTAATATTTATATTGCATTATATTTTTAATTAAGTGTGGGGGTCTTTCCATTGATTTTTTAAAATATTTGAACTGTGTTTCATTCATGGGTATTTAGAAGCTAATATCTTATCAGTTGAAAATTTATTTTGAGTTGATTTGTGTAAAATGCATGCACCCACTACTTCCAATTTCATTATGCAACTTCACATCACTCATAATCATGCTACTATTTGAAGTAAATTGATAAAATAAATTGTCTTCTATTTAAAAATTCAATGCATGAACTGTTTAGGAATAGAACTTAACTTGTTTCTTGTGATGGCTGGTAGGGTTTGGTTCTTCTATTTGTGTTTGTTTGATGTTTTATTTTCTTTCTTTTAATTTGTGGAATAGAAATTTATTAAACCTCATTACCACCCTTCCAAATTCAATTTAAACCTAACTGTCCATCAATTTGAACATCAACTGTCTTCCATCGTAGAATTCATCGTTGGGGTAAATGTTGGGTTTTATTTGTGGTGGAGATTGGTCATTCTACTATCATGTCAAATTCCCCCTTCTTGAACATGGGTTAGCAGAAATAATTGGTCAATTTTTTTAATTATTTTTTCAAAACTCTTAAAAATTTCATCTTTATTAATAACATGAGGTCTATGGGAGGTTCACTGGTACATCAATTATGTCTTGTTTTGTGGATAACAGTTTTTCGGTTGTTGAGAGTGGCATTTAGTCAGAAAATGTTAACCATGAGTGAATGTTGAGTGTAATTCTTCATTGACTGTATGAATCATTCTGTTTAAGAACTTGGGATGGTATTGTGATAGGATTGGATTTTTGGAATTTGGATCCTGAATTAGGGTAACTAGAAGTTCTCACTGGGACTCATATTTTTATTAAATAAAATTCAATCACTTTAGGAAGTCAACTTGATTGATTATTAATTAATACCATTGTAACTGAAGTAAAATAGGAAAATGGAATCCCACTATGGGTATCTATGACAAGGTGAATTAGATTCATTTCTGTGAATAAATAAATCTTATTTCAATCTTAATAAGTGCAATGCAAAGAGCTCTGCATATGGAATATGGATGAATAAAATGGAAATAATGTGTCGTTGTCAAAAATGAACTCATTAAGGGGAATTTTGAACCCAGATGTAGATGGAAGCAATTGACATTGTTAATTTTCATTTGAGAGGAATTAATTGAGTGATAAAATTAATAGACATTAATTTTTGGAACTTGGTGGAAGGTGAGAGTGGAAGGTGCCTTGGTTATGTATTGAATTCCAATTCATCTAACATATCAAAACTCCTTGGATTAGAACATGAATTGGAAATGAGGTAGGATAGTCAAAGAGTACACATAAGAGGCATGAAATACATGAAAATATATGAATTTGTGAGGCTATTGACTTCCAGTGAGTTTTTGAAGTTAGGAAGGACACTATTTTTGAACACCTTTGAAAAGCTTGACTCATTGTTTGGTCTTGATCCTCAGGGTACTAATGTTTAATCATGAACTTTTTGAACTGAACATCATAAATCTTATTTCTATTTTAATGTCAAGGGAATGCATTTTTTCTGTGGACTAACAATGTTTTATGTGTGTGGATATTGATGTGCCTCCTTTTTAATGCTCTTTTTCACATCATTTTTTATATTTTTGTTGACTTTTTATTATCAAACTATTGTATTTTTTTTTAATATTTATCAAGTGTTGTGTTTTTTAAATTATATAATAAAAAGAGTTTGTGTATTAAAATTTTGTTTTAGTTGTATATTTCTTATTTTTTTTGATAATAAAAATTGGTTGTTTTTTAATTTCATTTAATTAGTTCCTATTGTTAATAGTTTAAATTATTTTTAATTAATTAATAAAATTAATAAATTCATTATTGTATAAATTGTAATTAAATAACTCATTTGAGTTTATAGTCTTTTAATAATTTAATTAACATTAAAAATTTATTCTAATTCAATTAATATATTTTATCCTTAATTTAATTAATTTTTCAACTGTTTGGTTAACTAATTTAAGAAAGTAGCAGTAATAGTTTTAATAGTTTTGGAATTAATTTGTTTATAACACAGATATATTTATTCATGGAAATAAAGTATAATTAATTTTACTTTTTAACTATAATATATTTATTTAGTTTTTAAAACCATTCTATTTAATTTAATTTATTAATTGATTAAACTATTTTTATTTTTTTTATTTAATTTTTGTTTTGTTTATTTTTTAGGAGTTTCAGTAGCACTCACATACGACGTCACCATTTCCATCTCTGTGTCAGTGTGTCCACCTCATTCATATCCTACAGCTTCCCACTGTTCTAATAGGTGTCTCACTGTAACCCGACTCACTGTATCACCTTACGGTTCCACACTCACGGTGAGACTGTGAGACACACTCATTGTGCCTCCTTCCAACTTTGGTATTGTGCACCCCTAATCATTGCTTCCTCAATTACTTCACAGTGTCACAGTAACACTACTCCATGCCTGTTTTCCACTCCCTCCTTTCGCACACAACACTAACCAGCTGCGCACAAAACAACAACAAAAAATTACTACAACAACAAGATCAGACTAACAGAGAGTTTTAAATCCACAAAAGTAGCATATTAAAAGTAGGAACATGAATTTATTATTTCATATCACTACCATTCTTCATCAGATCTGACAGATCTAGAACTGAATGCTCAGATCCTCCTTGTTCCATCTCCACCCTGAGCTTCTTGCGCCTCACAAACTAGAGCAAGCCCCGTCGTAACTCACGGCCATCCTCTTCTCTCCCCCAACACACTAAACACACAACCTCTACATTCCTTTGTGCACCCTATCATCCTGCCACACACCCCCTGACCCGTCGCCACTTGCTGCCCTACCCTTTTCCGATACCACCCCCCTTCATCTTTCTGTCTGCACTGAGAAGACCTGACCCCCCATTCCCCCATTTTAATTATTTTTTCATTGTAAATACATATAAAATATATATTATACTCTATATAATATAATATTAATAAGAATAAATATAATAAAAAGCATAAATATAATTATATTACTTATATTAATAATTTGTTTTAATAATTATATTACATATATATTTACATATATTAATAACAATAGATTTATGTTTAGTAAAATATATATTCTTAAAAGTATTTTTATTTAGAATATATATATTAATAAGTACATTAATGAAGTGATATATATATATATATATATTATTTCTTTATTATGTATTTATCTAACTCATGTGCATTATTTTGGTTCTGGATAGGGGGAGTTGGGTGTGCAGAGCAATTTATGGGCACTGCACAGGAAAAGTGTTAAAGGAATCACATGTTTTTGTAAGGGGTCAGCTTCTTTCAATTAAACATCAGTAAAAATATGGATACATTATCATAAAAGCACGCCACGTGGCACTTTATACCAGTGATTAATTTCTAGGACTGTTATTTCGTTTCAAATAAGAGAACCCTCAACTCCCTCCTTCATGGAAGAGACTAGAGCTAGCCAAGACCTGGAGGACTGCGGGGCATCATTCCACAGAGGGGGAGGAGACTCCACCACCTTTCACCATCCATTCCATCCACATCTCATGGATCGAGGATCATCTTCAACATGGTGACAAGACCTGATCCTCCATTATCTGCCCCTCCTCCGTTACATTGTTTTAGTGTTCATTTAAACATTTTTTTGTAAATACTTCGGTTTCTTTTTCTATAATTAGAATTGTCAGGTTCATATTATTTTTTCGGTGTCATTCATTCATCCTCAATTCGTGTTGTGATCTTCAATCTATAGAGATTATAATCTTACTAGTGGGGCTAGATTCAGGTTATGGAACCCCATGAAATCAAGAGATCTATGCGTTAATGAAAACCATATTTTATTCATAGCCTTAGTGAACCATGAATGTGAAGTGGGGTTCACGTGAGTGAATCCTTGCACTGGATCGGTTTTCTAATTTCTTGTTTAATTTCTTCCCCTATTCCTTTCTTGATTTCTGGAACTGAGAATCAAGATTGGATTTAATATGTGACGATCTTAGTAGAATTATTCCGGATTGTGGGAATTTCGTTCTAGAATGATTTTTTTTAGTGAATAACCTTGCAGTTCGGAGGAACTCTTGAGTATCGAAGAACATAGTTGCTTGAGTGTTTAAATTCTAGGCATGATTGGTGTGTGATCCAAGACATCGATCATTCATTGAGTGGAGTTGAGAATTTTTCATTAATTTTTAGTAGATCTAGGATAGAGAGTAGAGGGTGAATTAACATGGGTATGTCCTTATTCACACTGACTTTTGACTTCTGTTTCATGGTGTCATTTGATTGTTTTGTGCCTTTTGTTGTGTATGGGCCTACTTTATTTTCTTGGTTTTGTCATGTATCACTATATTTTTGAACATTTCTATCACTATTTCTCTCTCCACTGTGCTCTTCAGCATTGATCAGTGATTTCATAGGATTTATGTTTTCATGTTTTCAAAATAATTAAAAATAAAAAAATATTTTCAGAATAGACCACTTAGTTATTGGACAGTACTTCCGTGAGAGAGACCCTGAGGTTAGCCATTGTGCTATATCTTGGGTCTTTATAAATTTAAAATTTACCATCCTTGAGACATGGACACACATCAAATATGTATAATATTTTAAATGATATAAATTTACAGAGAAAAGTGACTTTTAATATTAAGGTATATTAATTATTTATCCCTAAAATTATAATAGTTTTAGTCGAGTAGTATCATTTTATTTACATGGGTATGTACTGAAATTATTATTTTAATTATAATATTAATATCATATTTGATGGATTTATTTATTTTAGTTATTTATTTGGATAATTCTATCATACATGGTATTAATTTAGAGATAAATATTTTAAATAATATTATGGTGTTTTATTTTCCCCCAACAAATTTTATCCTTACTTTTTCATAATATTGATCTAATATAATAAATATAAGGGTTTCTAGAAGACAGTAATGGGTTATGATAAATATTTAAATGGATAAAAACAATTTTATTTTTTTAATATTAGGAATTATGTTTTTTACCTCCATTTTTGAAATATATTAAGATTATCAACTTATAATTCCATATTTTTTGTTATAGTTATGTCTTATGAATTTCTAGATAGACATTCTAAATATCATTTTTCAAGATCCTATTTCCAAAAATATTTATAACTAATATAATTGTTATAACATTCAATATAATCCAAGTAAATGATCAAATAAATATTAATATCCAATTGTATGATGGATTCTCTAATGAAAACATGCATTCATTATATGACACTTTTGGTTCAAGAATGACATAATTTTTTAATCCTATTACTCATTAAAATTTGAAAATATTATATATGATAAATTTACTATTTTTATATCATTACTTATTATTTATATATATTATATTCTTAACCACTTTCAAATTCATCAAAAAGTTAGAAAGAAAGAATGTTAATTAATCAAAATATATCCATTGAGAGTGTATAATATGTTATGTGGTTTTAGAGCCATTCATCTTGCATCATGTGAATATCTAGTTGATATGATACCATAATCTTTCAAGGATATTACACCAAGGTGATTCCCTAAAATATCCAAAATCGCATTCTAGTATCTATATGCAGATTTAATATCAATGAATACTACATACTCATATGATTAACAAAATAATAGGATGATATCCCATAGTTATGTTTATCCCTTAGACATGTACATAGAGATTTCACTATTTTCTCCTAGTCCTGAACCACTAAAATTACTAAACTAATACTCATAAATAATGAAACCATTATATGATACCAACTAATGTTATCAAAAACCACACTCTATGATATTGTTCTAAAAACAAATACTTAAATATTGGATTTTATACCATGTTATATGATCCAATAAATTAAAATCTTCTTTTTACAAAATTTTCATAAGATGAATATTACATCACACAGTAATAAGTAAATTACAATAATTAAGGGAAAAATGTATATGAAAACAGTATATATAAGAAATTTATTTAAAAAAAACTTTTGGAAAATTATCTAGAATTTAACCAGACTTGAAACTCTTCTTGAGAGCTCATACTTTATACTCCTCTCATTAACCAATGGAAATGATTCATAATAATGGTGTGAGATCAAAATTTCATTAATGTAAAATATATAAATATATCATTAGGTTCTAGATCATAACCATATGATATAACATGATATTACATGAAAAATAATTTTAATGAAATTGGATTATTAATGGATGTTCATCAGTTATAATATATGTACATGTAATCTCAAAATAATAAACATATACCATTGATTACGTGTGTTAATAAAAATGATAATAAACATATTCCAAGGGTAACAATCATAAGAATATGGAATGAAAATGTAACATGTAATTAAAACATAAAAAAGATAAATCTATTGAAAAATATAAAAACACAGTATCATTTTCTTAAGAAAAACATAAGATAAATCATCTACAAGAATATTTTATTACTAAATAAAAATGAAAACATTTCCACACACTAATATGTGGAAAAATAAATATGTGGTCATGTTGACACGCCATCTATATGCATGCATGTATATGCACCATCATGTGAACAATGTAAACCATGATCAAGTCCACACACATCCACATTATCTCATATGATATAAAACCACAACCAATATAATGGATATCAACATTGGATCTAACACAAAAAATTACTCAAATGGGTTCTATTTTAATTAAATCATTCTTCATAACTTAAATAACCAATAGTGTGGTATCTCAAATTAGAGTATGTCCATTTTTATGTTTATGTGGTTTTTTTCTAGTTTGAGTGTTCACATAAGATACGTGAATTTTTTCAAAAGTTATTTTTTTAATTGTGGATATATATAGACATTTCCCATCAATTGGATTTTGCAAAAATATTTTATGGTATTTCATGATTTCGGTCTCCCAATCAGCCAGCATGTAGCTACTGTTTGGCTACAATGGACACTAGATAGAACATGGTGTAAGGTTATCCGAGGAAAAAATGGTTCTGATAAAAATTAACCCCCCCCCCCAACAAATTCTTATTTAACCATCTAAAATATAAATCTATAACATTATATTTTATTTTTTCATTAAGAGGATCTACCACAATGTACTAAGATCATTTAACCGTGTCTTTTTTGTGATTTTCTATCTTGGGTTAAGTGATTGTCAATGAATCAGCATGTATAACAAATAATTATCATTATTTATTAATATTATATCTCTATTATAATTTTATGAAATTCTAGGAATTGTTTATATAAACTGTGCAACCAATTATAATGCTTCTCAAATCACTTATATATCACCTGTATAATTCTTTTTTAGAGGTTGGTTCTCTTTTCACTTTTTTAAGTGCGTTTGATTATTGAGGTATGTGTTGATATATCATATTATCCAAAACATTGATTATAGAAACATGATTTTATGATTATAAAATAATATTTTAGGGTCCCCAATAATTATATTAGGACATTCCATTACATTTATTGTGTGGATACTATTATGGTTGGTGTATGACCCATGTATGAGGTATGTGGTTATATTTCCATCCCATGGTCTACAAACTATGAATTTTATGTTGTATATATATTGTTTTATAAAAAAATATTAATGATACAATATTTAATTTTATATTATTAGTGAAATTGTTTTTTATAAATATATTCCCCCCCATTTTGATAAAATAAATATATATTCAAAGGATTGTAAATTAGATGGAGAAAATTATTTTCAAATAATGTTTTTAATAAAGGTTTTCTTAGATAGGATTGATTAATGGGATAAAAACATTTAAAATTTTTTGATATGTACCACACATAAAATCCTTGGGAACTTTGGTGGAGGTTTTAGTATAGTTTATCATTTATTAGAATATAATGTGGTTTAAATTTATGTGGCGTTACCCATTTTCTAGAATACAGATTTTTTTTATCTCTAGAAAAATTATCATATAAATATTGGTGGTTCAATTTATTAGGAGTTACTAGGTCCCAAGAATGTGGAATCATTGACTATAGTTATATAACTACACACTAGTAATTGATTGTTATTTTGTAACTAGTGACCCAACTAACCTGGCATTACTTATCCTAGGGGTGATTTCAATTTTTTATTTAGCATTGTAAAATTATGGATTACATATGACATAATTATTGATTTGAGAAATATTATCTATTAATGAAAATTATTTCGTGAAATTATATAGATTTTAGATTGATTTGGAAAAGGGGAACTATTTACTATGTATATAATATAAAAATGTAAAAATTCATATCATTCCATTTTCTATTAAATTTAGAAAACTAAAATTATTTTATAGTGATGTGTTATGAAACTCTTGAGTGGGATGTGACAATGCCTGTTTAGATAAACACTTAAGACACTACCACGGGATTGTATAGATATTTTTTTCTCATATAGAGAATGGGATGTTACCATAGTGTGGTGGAATAGGTTTTCTCATCTTACTATAGCTAGATAGTGGTCAGTTGTTGGGATGTTTCCCACATATCACATGGAGTAGTTTAATGGATGTTAACATATATTTACTTTTTGTTGTAGTGGTGGAAGGAAATATTTCCACATTGGTTTTTTATATATTAATTTTAGTTTTTAACAATTTTTTATACATGAAACATTATAAATAATTATTCAATTTTTAGTTTCAATAAGACCAACATATAAATATTAATTAAGAAGATAATTCTTGGGGCCTCCCCAAATCAATTTTTTCATAAACCAATGTTAAAAACACCATTTTATTTATGTTTTAATTTAAAAATGAATTAGAAAAGTTAGCATGGATATTTCAATGTTTTTTTAAATAAAACAAATGGTAATTTTTTTTATTTCAATGTATAAAAATTACTTAAGTTGATTAAGATTGGATTTTGCAAAAACACATTGAAAGGAAATATAAATATTTGTTATTTTAGAAAGCAGAGATTTAAATTCAAGCTTCTATAATTTCATATGAATTCCAACATCAGTTTTATATAATAAATATCATTGAATTTTTTTTCCTATGTTGGTTTTCTATACAAATTGATTATAAAAGCTATATTTTATTACATTCAATGTATATTTTTTTAAATACTTACATTGAAATTTCAATATTTACAATTCCACATTGGTTTATAAAATATTTTAGGTGGAATTTATAATTTTATAAAACAAATTGTTTCATTCTCAAAAATAAAAATACATGTAAAACCACATACAATTATGATATATTATATACATCGGAAGATGATTTTGTTCTAGGAATAATAATTTATGACAACCTAAGAGATGTGAACCTGATAATTTTCATGTATGGAAAATTATCCATAGATAACCATTTTTCAGGACAGACCTGTATAATGTTCTACAACCTATATCAAAAAATTATATTTTACATGTATCCCTGATGGTCCATGATTCATTAATTTTAGAAAATGTAATTTTTTTAATGAAATAAATATGGGTAGAGGGTTTTTATAAAACATGAAAAATCAATTTAATCATTGAATATATATATATTTATAATCAAATTATAATTTCATTTAATGAATACATACCTAATTAATTAATTCTTGAAATTTTACAATTGGCTATGACATATATATGTGTAGATTTTTTTTTGGTAACATAAAAAAAACTGTAAACCTTGATAATATTTATTTGTAAAATATGAAATTAGGATTAAATTTTATACATACATAACTGATGTAGTGGATTCAGGTAAATTTTAAATAACACTTCAATAAATTGATATGTGTTATAAATTTAATGGGTTGTCATTATTATTCATCAAATGAAAATCATCAACATTTTATACTATTATGAAATTTATGAAAAATACATAATTAATGACTACATTTAAATGATAATAAACATTGCATACAACCAATAAAAAGTTAAGAGTCCAGAAAACTTTCCATAGAATTCCTTGAACCTTTTGAGGTTGAGAAGATAACAATGAATTTTTTTACATGGAAGTATACACAATTTCTCCAATTTTTAATAAATATATACATTTCTGTGAAAAAATCATTATAATTATCATACTAATTTCCCACAAATTCATGACTCATGTGTAATTTATTATCATCTAGCTGTATATAAATCACGAACATCATTTATCTGGAAAAATTAAAAAAAGGGAAAGAATATTTATAACTTCATAACTGAAGCAATTATTCAAAAAACTGAGAACATAATCTATATGTAAACTCAATGTTATATAGTGGAATTACCTCCAAACAAATGTGGATCAAAATATTATAATCAAGAAATATGGAATTCCATATGACTTTTTAAATACTAAATTAAAAATATTTTTTATAAATGGTTGGAGATACCTCAGACACAACCTTCTTAAACGTGAGTGACTACATATCATCGGGGAAATGTAGTGAATTACGAAAAATCATACAAACACATATGTTAGACACAGAAAAAATTATAAGGGATTCATTACTTTTGTGCATATTAACATTTTTAGATGTCTAATTTTGATTCCAAAATTAGGTATTTTTTATGAAATATATTTTACTCTTGTGAATCAGAAGGGTGATGTATGTTTATATCAAATATTATATCACATATATTCCATTTTTCCATTTTTCATAACTTGATTTTGTAAATATATTATTCAAATAGAGAATTATTATATGGTACAAAATTTATTTATTATGATGTCTGATTCATATACCTGAGAATGTATCAAATTATAATAAAAGGTATTATTGTATGTAATTATTGGAAGAAATTATTGAAACGTAACAAATTTAATTTCTAGGGTGTTAGATGTTAGTCCATAAAAATGAAACATTGTTTGATTTTTCATTCATAATTTAATATGATGACCCAAATATATTACATTCTGATAAAAATTAATATTCATTCATATACAACACACATTTATTCAGTAATGTGTTTATATTTTTATACCCCAATTACATATGGAATAATACTTTCTTTACCACATAATTGGAATCCAGAGGCTTGTTTATTTATCGAAGTAACTCTTTTGAAATATCATGAAACCCAAAGATTATTTATCACTCTACTAATAAAATAGATTGATGTGAAGTAAAAGGAAAACAATTAATAAGAAATATATTTTGTAAATTATAAGAATAATTGTTTCTTATAATTTCAAAACAATCATCCTCTAGTTGATTTTTATGATGGATTGAATGCCTAAAAAATAATTGAAATCCCCAATATGATCCTCTATCTCATTAAGAAATGTTTTCATGAAAATAAAATATGTAAACTTCAATTCTATTTCCATGCATGATCCAAATTGTATAATAATGTGAAAAAAATAGAAAATGATATGGTCCTTTATTTCCCTTTTACTAAACAATCTCATATTAAAACACATCCTGCATGGACCAAAAATAAAATATATATTTTGAGGATTTTGTTTAGATAATTAAAATAAGTTATCAACTCCTTTTTCATAATCGTCAATGGTTTGTTATAAATTTAGCCATTTATGATCTATTAAATAACTAAGATCTCAATATAAAATATGAATATATTTAAACATATAAACATTAATATATAGAAATATATTGTAAACATAAAAACATATAATAATATTTAATTAGGGATTACGTCAGATATATTATTAAGATTAAAATCAATAAACAATTAATATATACATTTATTTTATTTAAATTAATAAATAATTTTTGTAGGAGATTATCTTCGTAATATAGTAAGGATAATTTTTTCATGTTACATAGATTTTTTTAAATTAATATCCCAAAAAAAATATATTTATCAATCTATAACCATTAAGATAATCATTAATTTTACACATTATTTATCATAGAATAAATATTATTAAACCAAAATTTAAAAATAAGGTTATTAAAAATTTATATTTTATATGAAAAATTCTTGGATAAATAATGTATTGACTAAAATAAAATAAATAGAATATAAAAATTTATAGAAATCCCTAAAAACATTGGTAATAATTGAATGATATAATTTATGAATTCATTTTCACCATAATATAATATGAACCCATTTATAAAATATGACTCTTGGAATATATAATTCACATTAATTTTCAAACTTACTTTTTTCAAAAAAAATTATTAGGAAAACCATTACAGTATGAAAAGGTGGATTTAAAGAATTTAAAGATGCAATAAAAATAATCCTATGACATATGAAAATTAGAATAAATACCAAAAAAAATTTATTACCTATTATTTACAATCAACACAACTAGAGTGAGATGATTCATATAAATTAAATCCATAACACAATGTCACTATGATTAAAAATTAAGGTGGTTATCATTTTGATCCAATCTTGATTTTGGTTGAAATGAATAAAAATGTGTTGTATTCGGTCATAAACTTTTATTTAACACTAATAATCAAATTATAAAATATATAATTTTATATCTTCTTGATTTTTTAATGGTTTCTAAAACTATATAAATTTTCATTAGATTAAAAAATAAAAAATATTATGGCTATTATATTTAACAAATATATAAATAATTATATATCATTTCTGGGAAAAAGTATGAAAATTAAATAAAATATAAGATTTGTAAAATTAATCTAAATTTAACAAGAAAGTATATAATTAATAATAAAAATAATTAAAATAATTAAATGAATATCTCATATTTATAATTAACTGATAATGAAATTATGTTCAATATAAAAATATTAATCACGTGTTTTGAGTTTAATAATAAAATATTGATCCTAAATATATATGTTGTAACTTCATTATGTCGGTAAGGTGAATGATATAAGATTAATGAAAAATAACTTTAAAATGAAAAAATAGGAAAAACCCATTAACTACAGTTTTAGATATATTATAATATGTCTTTAGGAGATAAATATTTCTTTGGATCATAAAAAAAGATGAAGTTTTAAATATATCGAATTTATGATCACACAATGATGATTAAAATTGGAAAAATGTTAATCAAATATCATAATGTGGATTTTGGAGTCATAGTTGACTGGAATAGGGTTTCCAAAAAATAAATCATTTTTTTATCATAAAAAATGATAAGGAATGAGTGATTAACCCATAATGGAATGGAAATATTATTAAAATCGATTAAAATTGACAAATATTGTGGTTAAACATTGCTGAATAGATGTCAAAGACATCATAGGTCGAAATAAACTCAATTTTTGCAATATGAAATGATAATTTTGGGATATTATTTATTATTTAATTTCATAAAAATTTATTTTAAAAAAACTAAAATTGAAACACTTTTTAAACTAATTTTTAACATTGGGTTTTCATAAAACCAAAGCTTTTTTTATATTTTTATTTTGATTTTGAATGAAATAGAATTTTGGTATTATCTAAAATAACATTTTTAAAAAATTTATGAAAAATATTTTTTAACATTGATATAAAATTCATTATCACTACTAGTGTTTTTTAGACATAAATATTAGCTCTTTATCATTAAAATATTAGTTGTGTAAATACACTAAGCACTAATTTTTTTATGCCATTTTTATATTTTCATTTTCATTCTATATATATTCCTTTTATCATACTTCATATTATAAAAAATCATTTAGTAATGTATTTGTTGGTTTCTCTCGTTTTAGTCCCCAACTTGTGAGGATTTGAATTCCATTCGTGACATGGTACATTATAGTTCGGAGCCTATTTTGAAGAGTTATCCTAGTTGATATGGGATTATTTGGTTTCATTAAATTGTTATGCTTAGTCTTCAGAGTTTGATCAACATGAGATAGAATTTTTGGGACTTTATATATTGGTTAGGATAAATGATTAGGCAGATTTTATCTTGAAGTGCCACATGGTACCACAAGATATTGTGATTTGTGTATCATATGTTTTATTTTACTCTAAATTATTATTTCCTTTGGTGTTCTTTGGTACATAACTGTGGTTGTTTGATTAATTATCATTTCAATTTGTCTTTGGTATGTAGAAATTTTCTATCGAGAAATATTCTTAAAGATCCATTGGAGTGTGTAGTATAACATGCAACATAATGGAGTCCTTCTATGCATTTGAATATCAGAGAGGCAAAATTATATGTGGTTCATTTCATAAACAATATTATAACCATTATCAGAACCTAGCTGTTGGGGTGAATCTACAAGCTCAGGGAGATAGGGATCCAGAATTAGATTTTTTATATTAGAAAACCACATTCATTAAGAGTATTTATGAATCACAATAGCTAGAGGATGGGTTTCAAAACAATTACTAGATATATATCATCCTTAAAACACATGAGTCTTTTAATTTGAAAATATCAATGTACAATATTTTGGATCGTCACAAGTCATGGTGTGATTTAATTGTTCAAGAAAAAATGAATGTGTTATTATGGTGAAAAGGATTGAAGAACCTTTTACTTTAATAGTTATACATATAATATATGAGCATATTGAAGGCCATACATTTAATCTCGTCTCATTAAGGAGATATTATGTTTTTAAATGACAAGATAAAATTACATAGCATGATACTTATTCAAAGTAGGTGGTGATGAATGGTTAGCAAAGTGATAAAAATTTTAGGATGTTATTATGACTTGAAAACCTTTTAAAAGTAAATATGATGAATAATACCACTATATATACAGTTTTGATAAGGTTATAATGGTCTAAATAAATCTGGTAGGAATTATTGGCTTTATTGTCCATTCTATACCACCATGTGGTAGTTTTATTTGTGCTTGAGGAATGAATAAATATGTAGTTTAAAAAATTCAATGGTTTTTGAGGTGGTTCTTATGATTGGACCATATATGCCCCAATATAATTAGTCATATTGTTTCCCTGACTTACTATAATATTTCTATGTTAGGTCCCATTCGATGATATTGCCACAAAATATCATTTAATTATACTGTATGTGGATTTTGTGTCTATCTATAGTTGTTCTTCTAGGACTTTTCAACACTAAAATATATCCCATGATCATCAACACCAATGGCCACAATAGTGTAGTCATAGACTTATAATACAACTAGGATCTCTTCATAGGCCCTAAAATTGTAGAATCTTCAAGAATAACATGAGTTATTACTGGGTGATGATGTAGAATATGGTAAAAATAGAGGTACAACCATTGTAAAATTATTTATAGAAACTAAACTATTCAATATTGGTTCCACACACTCATTAATATTCACTCATATTATGGGTTTTCTATAACATCTTACTTACCTCATTTACTTTATATGTGGATATGAATTCCTCTTTGATAATAAAAAGTGAAAGGGTTTAATTTTCCATCTTAGTATGTTTTTAATATTGATGTAGAGTCGCAAAAGGATTTATTAATTCTCAATAAATATCATTTCAACATTATCATCATGATGGGTTTTATAGTTTATCATCATGATATAATTTATTTTTATCATTGGTGTTTTTGTTTATCATCTACTGAGGACATATTTTAAGTGATCTGGGGAGAGAGGGAGAAACGGTCTTGTTTTGTAGGACATTTTTTCCAAGAGATATAGATTATATTTATGTGATTATTGTTGTGACATATGATACTTATTCTCTAACTGATATCCCAATGTGTTTTTTGGGTTTCGATGAGGTTTTTTATTATAATTATTTATTATTCCTTTAAATGGGTATGTAGGTTTCATGATTGATTTAGTTAGGGGTACATAGTCAATTTATAATACCCATTAAATTTTATAACCCATTAAGATTAATGAGATCAAGATTCACCTGAAACATTTTCATGAGAAGGGATTTATGTATTATCGTGTTTCATCATGGGTGACCCTCATTCTCTAGGACACGAAGAATGATGGTTAATTATCTCTTTATTTATATTATATAAAGAAAAACCATGTGATTGTTAAGAATATATATCCTTTTACTAATGTGTATAACTTATTTAATTAGTTACTGTGGGAGAATGGGTTATTTAAAATAAATATTTTTCTGGGGATTCAATATATTATATTTATTTCCATAGACATCTTCCAGACTTCTTCAAGGATAAGGTTTTCCCTTTATGTGTTTTTGGTAATGGATTTTTTTATAAATAATTCTCCTTCAGTGTTTATGTATTTGGTGAAACATATATTATATTTTTGTCTTTGTATCCATTTTAGGGAATATTTAGAGAATCTATTGGTTTATTGTTGATATGAGTGGGATCTTGAGATATATCTTAATTTCACTATGGTACTGTTGAGTAGTACATATCATTACAGGATTATATAAAATCATAAATTCTTGGTCTATGTGGAGAATCATTAAGAACATGGTTTAAGAGTATTTTCAATCAATATATTTCCCAATGACGATTTTTATCATGTTCGGGGGAATATAAGGAAATTCTATGAGACATTGAGTGTTTTAGGGATGGCTGGATTTTATGAATAGTTCATTAAGGAATTCTCAATGATAATATCACTATTGAAAAATCATACAAAGTAGGTGGTAAAAATTATTATGGTTGTTTATATTATATTCAAAATTTTAGGAGTTTAATGGAATCTATCCTCAAAGACTATTCTGGTCTTTCAATAAAAATGTATGGTTTAAGTGGGATGTTATGATTATTTTGGTGTTCTTAATGTTTGATTATATATACAAGGTGATCCCATTGTGTATAATATCACTCATTTTCTTCAGTCACAAGAGAATTATTACCCCACACAAGACTTAGATCATTCCCCTATTACACATGAAATTATGTGATTATGGAATAATCCTTTTGAGGAGGGTCTCATCAACAATTTTTCACAAAATTTATAGTAACTTTTTTTATAATAAGAATTGAACCCCTGGAAGAGTCATTGTATGAAGAACCTTTATATGATTTAACATTTCATTACATACATATAATGTAATTTGTATTTCATTATTGAATATATCATTAATAAATAACCATCTCATTCTACCATTGAATAAATAATGTAGTAGAAAATTATAGGAAATTTGAGTATGTTGAATCTATTTGAAAAATAGGATGATTCAAGTAAGGTTTGAACTAGTATTCAGTTATCATCATCCATCAATAAGTCTACTCAATGAGGAAAAAACATGATTATGATTTTATAGTAATCAGGGAGTATATATTTAATTGGGAGAGTGTTTAATATTGGTCTCTCCCTTTTGAAATTATTCTTCGCATTGGGAGTTTGTTTTGCTACTAATTTTCTTTCAGTAAATTAGATTCAAGGGATCATCAAAAAATTTCATGGGTCATTTATCGTAGTTATATAATAATGTATTACCATATATTATATTTTTTTTATATATCAAGAATTAATCATGACATTTTTTATTGTGTTTCTTGCACCTAAATTAATAATAATATAATCAAAGTGCACCAGATGATTGGATTTATATTATGTCTTCTTATAGTAAATATCTAGAAATGTTATGTGGTTTCTACAAAATTTATGATTGGATTAATTGTGACTCCCATGGAATGAATTATGTTTTGTAGATGATTGATTTTTTGAGGATGTAAAGAACATTTAATTCTAATAAGGGTCAACACAATGATTGAAGTTCTAGGTAAGATGATCCTGCAAGAGTTTTTTGGTTTTCATGGGGCCCCTTGCTATTGTCTCTGACAAGGATATCGTGGTTACTTCTATGTTTTTGAAGACATAATAATGGGTAATGGGGACTCATGTAAAGTAGATTATATAAAACCATCAATAAAATAATGGATAGAACAACTATGATACATAGATTTTGGGATATATTATCTTGCTAAAATATTGGATTTTAGTGGATTGTGGGACAACAATTCGAGTCTAGTCATGTTATATTATAATAATTTTTACAGATCATCAATCAAACTAGAACACATCGAGGGCTTTTTTGTTATTCTCTGAAGGTTAAAATTTTTTTTGTAAGAGTTATATGAGGGATAACTTGTCCGATCGATTATTAGTCGAGAGATATATGTGAGGATCCAAGATATAGATCAATGGTTTTTTACAAATTTGAATTGGAAAAAATTGTATATGGACAATAAAAAATTAACAATATGAGTGATAACTTGTCTGATCGATTCTCATTCCAGAGATATCTATGAGGATCCAAGATATAGATTATTGATTTTTTTACAAATTTGATTTGGAAAAAATCGTATGTGGATAATAAAAATTAACAATTATAGTCTTATCATCGTGATTATATCTTTTGAATTGTTTTCCTCCAGCTGGTCTATGTTAGGTTCTATAATTCGGAAATCTATCACTGAGTATGTTATAAAACTTTAGGTAACTAATTATGTCATACATATTAATTATCAGATCGAGTTACCAAATTAGTTTATCGGTGGTCATGATATTTTCCACATATCTCAATATAATAATTAATATCCCAATCAATCCCATATTATGAGTTTATAGGATAGATAATTTATTTTATGATGATAATATTGGATGTGATTTCAATTATATTGGAAAAAGTGTTAAGGATACATAAATTAGATTATCACGATACAAGGAAGCATTCATCATTATCAAGGGAGTGGTGGACTAACATATTTAAGTATTATCGTTGTTCTATGTGTCATTTTTTTATTTAATCTAAAATGGTGGTGATAATTATAAAATACAATATCCACTGATGTCACCTTAATTTTACATGATTATTTTATAGGTTTTAGTGGTAACAATGAGGATCCTAGTAGATCCCTTGATTAAAGATCTAGTAAAACTGGACATGGGAATTGTAAGGTAAGGGACATCATCAACCTTACCCCAAATGATTTCTCAACCTTCATTACTAGAGAAGATCAAGAAGGCTCAAAAATAATATTGTTTGCTGTAGGAGAAGTTTGACGTTGTAAAGGATGGGAAGTTCCCTGATTTTAATATTGATCAAGAAGGTGTAATGAAATTTCATAGAAGACTATGTGATCCATCTATTCCGGATATAAAGAAAGAACTGATGGATGAAGCTCATAGATCTACTTTGTGTATACATCTAAGTAGCACTAAAATGTATAGAGACCTTCGTGATCATTATTGGTGGGATAACAGGAAGAGGGAGATTGCTGATTAGACTACACAGTGCTTGGTGTGTCAGCAAGTAAAGGCAGAATGACAACTTCCTAAGGGGGTATTACAACCGCTACCCATACCAGTGTGGAAGTGGGATAATATCACTATGGACATTGTAACTTGTCTCCTGAAAACATCCAATGGAAACAATGCGATATGGGTTATTGTGAACCGTCTCACCATGACCGCCCATTTTATCTCTATTCAGGAATATTTCTCTCTGGATCAACTTGCCATGATATACATAAAGTAAGTGGTAAGGATGCATGGGGTACCACTATCCATCGTGTCTGATCGTGATCCAAGATTGACATCAAAATTCTGGAGAAGTCTTCAACATGCTCTGAATACTAAATTAAATTTTAGTACGGCCTATCATCCTGAAACTGATTTCCAATTTAAAAGAACTATTCTGACACTCGAAGACATGCTGAGATTATGCTCAATGGAATTTAAAGTTGTATGGGTTCAACAACTCCCATTACTTGAGTTCTCCTATAAAAACAGATTTCATTCGAGTATTCAGATGGAACCCTAAGAAGCTCAGTATGAAAAGGGATGTAGAACTCCTACTTGTTGGGATGATACTGGTGAGAGAATTCTTCTTGGGCCTGACCTTGTGCAGGAGATGACAGAACGGGTTCATGCCATCCAACAACACATTAAAGCTGCTCAGAGTCGGCAGAAAAGGTATGATGACAACCATCGAAGGGACTTGGAGTTTGGTGTTGGCAACAAAGACATCCTTCAAATTTATCCATGGAAGAGAGTCACGCGGTTTGGGAAGAAAGGGAAACTCAGCCCTAGGTACAATGGCCCCTATGAAAATCCTTGATTGCATAGGAGCAGTGGCCTATCGACTAGCACTTCCACCAAACATAGATCAAGTTAACGATGTCTCCCATTTATCTCTTTTGATGAAGTACATACCTGACCCTTTGCATGTTCTGAACCCATAGGTGGTACAACTGGAACATGATCTCTCTTATGAGGAGCAGCCAGGGGAGATCTTAGAACGTATAGAAAAGGTTCTAAGAAACAAGACTACCCACCTTGTTGAAGTGTTGTGGAAGAATCATAAATATGAATAAGAGGCTTGGGAGCCTGAGGAATCAATGAAGCAAAAGTACCCTCACCTTTTCAACTAGGCCTCAAGTATAAAATTTCGGGGATGAAATTTCTTAAGGGGGGAAGAATGTAACGACCCAAACTTTTTGAGTAGCATATTAATTTACACTTAACAATTTAATAGAAATGTTAATGGTTAATTCAGAAAGAGGAGTTGATGGCTTCATCTAGTAGACTCAAACCTTATGAAGCCCAATTATTAGGGCTTGGGAAGGAGGTTGCATCTTTGGGCTTCGCTTTGGACCAAGCACAAGCCAAACTCCAGCGTGTCAAGCTTGAACGGAAATGCCTGTGGGAGAAGTTCAAATTAGTAGAGATTACTACTAGGGAAATGTTATCTGAGCCTCCCTCAGATTCTCTCACCATAGCACACCTTACACTTAGGTCATATGCTGGTTTTATAAGGGGATATGTGACGAGACCGTAGCTACTTTGTGTAATCCTTTGGGAGGAATAAATTGAGATTTCTTCCATTAGTGATGTTTGTGAAATTTCAGAGGTCCGGAGAATTTTAGGATGTATTTTATTAATGAGAAAAGTATATTTTAAAATATTTAAGTAAACCATAAATAATAAATGATCTGTAATGATTTTCCGAAAATGGTCTTCTGCAAAAGTGTTCAGTAATGAATTTGGAGTCTAATAAGATCAACTTAATTTTTTATGAATAGTAAATTATGAATAGTGATTTACGCTTATAATTAGAAATGTGACCAAATGGATTAGTAATCTCAATTAAATAAATTTTTAATATAATTTATACACCTTGATTAAGTAATGTGATTCAATAAAATGGTTAAATAACGGTTTCATAAATTATTAATCAAGTATTAGTTTTTTCGGGTGAATAGTCTTTTTTATTTAAAAATATAATTAAAAATATTTAGAAAATTATTTTTATAAAATGGACTTTATTATTGAACTTATAACATTGATATTATATTATAGTAATTTTTTTGGGATTTTTCTGAGAAAGATGAATTTTCAGTGAATAGTAAAAATGTACTTTTAGGGTTTCGGTATGTTAAATGACATCATAACTGTATCATTATGATGTCTTGAGATATTTTAAGGGATGGCCGACTAAAGGGGATGAATTATTTTGTGAGGTGTCCCAAGTTCCCAATACCATAGGAAAATACCATGCTCAAGCCCATGGTTTTGCCAAAACCACCAATGAGCTGTCTCGTGGCCATTAATGCCTTGTCCCCTCACTTTCCCTATAAATACCAAGACCTCCTCTCATCCATTGGACTCCAAAACCATCCTCAACGAAGTTCGGGTATCATTACCTCCCATGTAGTCCTCCCAAGGTGCCCTCAAGCCTCTCAAGGTCCCAACCATTGAGTTTTAACAGTTACATTTAAGGTAAGGGATCCGACCACTCTCTTTCTTTTCAAGTAATCTCTTTTATGTCATTCCTTTTATGCTCCATGTTATTATTTTGGAGGATGTTCTTATATATTAATATTACTTAACTTTTCATTTTCATATGATGATATACCCCTTTTTCTCTCATCAATTCTTTTTAAGAATGTTTGAGTGGCGCCGTTAGACTGCCATATTTTTAAGGGATTCTTTCACCCTTCTTTTGTTCAAAGTTCTACTTTCATGTCAAGTATTTCATGTTACTTTTTAATTATCTTGGGTTATGATCTCTATATCTATCATACTTAAATCTTATTTTCATATGATGAGAGACCCTATTTTTATCTTGTTAATTCAATTTTGGTTGAAGTTTAAGTGACGTCGTTAGGCTGCCGAATTTTTATAAGATAAAACTTATTTTTTTCTTCCTTTCATGCTCTTCATTTCATATGGTATATCTTTAAAATTACATTAACATGTTCTTAAATCCTTCATATTATGTTCCCATACTGTTTTATGGATCATTTATGAGTGGGTGACCCATTTCCCCTCTCTTTTCAGTGTTTTCTAAAACCTCGTAAGATAGTCCTTATGCTGCAGAATTTCCGTCTCAAAATGTCTCTCTCTTTTTCTAAAGCTATTTTATTTAATTAAGTGAATACTCAAAGGTATCTCTTATATATTTTAATTCAAATATATTCCTTGTTGTTATATTTTAAATTCTCGGATTTGCATACATGTGACCCGCTCTCTATTTCTGTGGGTTTAAAGTGACGTAAAGATCATGTCCTTAAAGCAGTTTTTAAAACGTTATAATTATGAAATGAAGCCCATTGTTTTTTTCTATATGGCTTGTTTATAAAATTACTGATGATGATATACGTGGCTCACATGATAATAAATACATGTCAAGGGTGATCCCTGATAGCGCTCCAATGCATTGGGTAAGGAGATAATCTCTAGAGATGACTATTTTTAACGATGCCTTGGTGAATAACCTTGGTAATTTTTAATGACACCTTGGGGATTGAACTTGGTGAAAAAAATTATTTTCAATATTAAATGTTGTATCCACATATTAAAGTTGTGAAAAATTTTATTTTCATTATGATATTCCTCATGATTTCTTTCTCATGCCTTAATGTTCTTTTCATGACCTTATTAAAGTATCTCAAGTTCACATGTAAAATGTTTCTCTTGTTTCCCTTACTGGGCCTTCGGCTCACCCTTTCTTTTTATGTATGTCCCTATGTTATGAGATTCAGTAATGAACCTAGGATGAACATAAGGAGAAGCATTTCAACTATTAAAAAAATGATTTATGTTGTTTTCATGTATTATGTTCCTGGTTTCCAAGACACTAAACCTTAAAGTTCCTCAGTTTTCTGTAATGTAATGAAAGTTTATGTTATAAAAAGGAGGGATTCCACATAGGGGATATTCTTAGTAATATTTAAATTTTAATTACAACCCCATTTGAATGATTTTAATATAAGATGAGAATAAATAATCACGGTTAATCCTAAGGGGGTTTTGATTGGAAATATGGTGTTATGATATTATTTAAAAGATTTTATGACTCACAATATGATTTCTTTGGATAGTCAATGTCTGGATTCCAAATAAGTCATAATAACATTGGACATGATGTACTTGGTGGGAAAGACAGTGGAAATTATAAACTAAATGGAATATTGATAGGGGAAAAAGATATTGTGTTCAGGATGAATCAGTTTTCCAAAAATATGATCAACAATATATATATTAACCAACTCCCAGACTCAACAAAGAAGATAAATGCAGTGAATGATAAGTTTTCCAACATTGAAGACCATGAAGAAAAGAAAGATCAATTTCCATCATGTAGGAAATGCAGAATGAGACACCAAGGAAAGTTTCTAATTGGAATAAATAAATGATTTTTGTGTGGGAAAGAATGACATTAAGTAAATAATTTCCAAGAATAATTGAAGATTACTCTAGATGAAAATAAAAATGATCCCAAGAATCCATCTAGAGTCATTTTCCATAAATTTTAGAGACCTGTTCATTACCCGAGTGAATGACCTATTCTATAGGATAACCTCTTAGATAAGGAAACGCCTATGTGGAAATAAAAGGATGGTAATCATTTTAAAAGTATTAGTACTCTTTGATGATGTGATTACTTTGGAATAGATTTTCCTTATATGTTTAACCCTACAGTTTGTTATGTGGAAATGATGTTTTTGGAGGATTTGTCTTTTGTATTTTTGATATAGTTATAACTAACCATTTGTGTTTATATGATCCTTGAATTTGAGGTGATTACACGTTATTAAATATTGGGATTAAAATGCGAGGCATGAGATAACATTTGTGGTGAAATTTTGTTATATTTAATTTGAAGAATTTATCTCATTTTGGTAGAATTATAAAATAATGGTTTTTAAAAAGGACAACATGAAGACTATGTGAAAACCCAACATGTTAGACATAGATATGAGAATCTAACCCACAACTAGAGTGTGATTGGGATTTATCACTTACCACTATAATACATGAAGTCCCAAGTTAGTGTGACTAATTTTTTTGTTAAATGATTTTATTGATCAATAATAAGTTGAATTTTGATATTATGTCTTATAAAATGGACATCCTTAGTATAGTAAACTGATTTGGTGATTATGTGATAAATGTTATTTTGGAAGATGTTCACTCTGTTGGGAAAACTATATGCCTAAGGGAAAAAAATACTATGGAATTTAATTTGAAGAGAAATGGTCAATTGTATTATATTTTTTAATGTGTATTTATATAGATTTGGGTTATTTATGGAAATGATTAACCTATCATAGAGAATATATGATTAGGTTAATTACTTTTCTATTTGAGAATTTTCGAGTACTCGATGTTATTTGAAGATACAATTTAACTTGGAAGACTGCGTAATCAATTTCTTCTATTTTTTGGGTTTCAATATTAGTATGGAATATATTGAATCATTTGAAGGTCAATTTTTTATTGAATGGTATTTATTGATTAATTGGTATTTTGGTGTAATTTTAGAAATTACGATTAATATTTCTTTCTCTAAATGATTATCCTTTTTGGGAATCATCTGATCTTGTACTAACCGTTTTCAATTTGGATAATCTCTAAATTAATGGTAAATGTATATAATTTATCCATTGTGGATTATGTTATTATCTAGAAGTTCATTCTAGAAAATTAGGTGTGACCAAGTCATCTTGAATACACATCATCAGGAAAAAAAGATGAGTTATTTGTAGAAATTTATTAAATGATGAAAGTCAATATAAAAAGTAAGTATATATATTTATGTTCACAGTAAATATCATAAATAAATTCCTCAACTATATGAAATAAAACATAAAAGAAATGTTATTCGTTTACTTTTAATACTACGATACTAGTGATCATTTATCCCATCACATGTTAGTAGTTTTATTGTTGTTAACTTTCTCCTAATCATGTTTTATATCACTCTCAACCTAAACATGACACATAGTTTATCTTCCATATCATTGATTTTATACATGAAATCCTAGTATGGGTTATCTCAAGTGACCATTGTACTTCTCTTTATTTATTTTAAAGAGATCGATTTATTGACTCTTTTTCCAATGTGGGACTTTCAATGAAGATCCCAAGCCTAATTTTAAAATCTCAAGGATGAAATATCCAAAATGGCGGAATAATATAACACCTCAATATTTCATAGTAAGTTATTTTATTTAAAGTAATTTAATAGTTTTCACTACACACAATACCGAGTTTGAGTGCACCACATCTTACCAAACTAGTCGTTCAAAAGTAGTTTTTGAATAGTATTAACTGAATTTCGAATTTTATATACACCATATAATTTAAGAATCCATCTTATTTGTTTATTAGACATAATATAAGAAAAAATTCCTTTTTTCAAATAAAATAATTATTTTTAAAAAAAATGTAATTTTACCACCTTTTAATCAAAAACCCTTTTTAAACAAATATTTCACAATTTTTTATATTCAATTTAATTAAATTAAATTATTTATTATAATAAATACTTAAAAATTTATTTTCGATAAAGTTTTGGTTCTTTTTTGATAACTTTCATGTTTCAATGAATACTGAAAAATACTAAATTTTAATTCAAAACAAGTTCTTAATCGATATATTTTATAGTGTTAAATAATGTATTTGAATGTTTTAGAATTATTATTAGATTATATTTTTATCATTTAATAATATTTTGGTCATTATATTTAATTTCACATTTAAATTTCTCAAAAACACATGTCAATCATTTGATAGTTTTTTTCTTTTAAAACACCGCTTTTTGGTTTTGACAAAGAGAATTAATTTTAAATATATTTAGGTGACTTATATGTTTTCAATATGGTGAAATAGAATTCATTTTTTAATTCTGAATAATAAATTTATCTTATGGTAAATTTTTGGTATTTTTCTAAAAATATTCATATTTTGATGAATATAAAAAAACATTGAGTTATAGTTTAAAACACACATTTTATTTAAGTAATTATTTAATTTATTTAAATTAATTTTAAGTAAAATATATATATATATAATACCTATATAAGTTTAATGTAATTCATTGGTGTCATTTTATAATAAAATTAGATGTATAGATTTTTATTGAACTTCTTACTGTCTTTTACCCACCTCCTAGGAGCATTTTCAAATTTTCATAAAACATAATATTACAGCTTTTATGAGTGGAATTTTAAAAATCCAAGTCACATGATTAATATCTGTAAGTATAATGTGGTTAAATAAGATGAAAATAATTTTTGGTGAATCGTTACTTTTGAACATTATTTAGCACATTTAAATGTAAATATGGTAATTACGAGAAAAAATGATATCATAATTACCATGTAAGATGTCCTAATTCTATTGGATAAGTATATTTTGAAAAAAAAACCATAGTAATAAAATATGATCCTCCATTTTTCAGTTGGATTAGGTAAGAAATTTATTATTATTTTATTTAAAAAAGAGTTAAAAGAGTTAAATTCAATTTTTAATAATTAAACCATTTTTTATATTGGGTTACACACCATGTAAATTCTACTATAAATATTAATTATAAATATTAAAAGATTTCCTACATAATTTTAATTTATTAATAATTTTTAGAAATTATGTAATTTAATTTCTTTATGATTGATTGGTGATGCAGTAATTACCTTATTAACCAAATACTAAAATAATTGATATTATGAGTATCTAATAAATTTAAAATGAGACTTATGATGAAATAAACTAAATTTATGGGATAATATGAAATTTCAGGGTTGGTTAAATAAATTTTATTTTAAGTTATAAATTTTTTATGGATTTCAAAAAAATCAAATACTTAATAGTGTAAAAATTGACATAATTGAGTTTTTAAAACAAATACTATAATATTAATTGATATAATATTCATAAAAATCTAATGGTCAGCCAACAGACAAAGATAAGGTTATATATATTAATAATGAACCACACGGGGTTCTTTTGTCTTGTTATAGTATTTTTATTAACCATGTAATATAAAAATACAAAGAGACATGGTAAATGATAACCTATTTAACTAAGAGTTAAATATAAATGATATGGTTTATATGATGACATAACCTGCCTAAAACCTATTGGTTGAATGGTTTTCGACCCATCCCCAACTTAGTCACGAAATAAGTAAATTTTTATCCTTTATATATAGAATATTATATTATTATAAAATAATATTTCAAACATTTCTTAAAATGACCCTCACCTCCTTTATAAAAGGGTACTTCCCCTTCTCTTAATTTCACTCCTCTAAATCCTTTTTATCGGCTCAACCCTACCCCATTAACCTCCATATATTCCTCCATTCATCCTATAGGCCTTAATATTTCATAAATCCATCTTATTGATCCCACTTTATCAAATCAAAAGGAAGACCTCGAAAAAGAGGTAATATTTCATCACCTCTTTCATGTTCTTTTCTTCTTCCACTTCCTCTTTCAATGTTGTTTCCAATAAAAAATAATAACTGCTCTATATAATATATACTATAATGTTATTATAAAAATGGTACAAACATATTCCTTATTATATCCATCATATGAATGACAAAGTAACCCTATGTGTGTACGTATGGATTACCGTCTCCACTTCGTGGTGTAGTTTGTTATTAAAATATTTCATTATTTGGATGGATATAATAATGAGTATAACTGATGTAAATAATAAATATAACATATTAATTATTCTTTATATATGATATATCAACCAATTACTTATTATTTAACAATAAATATAATGAAATTTTCGCTCATGCGTGCGTACGGATTAACGTCTCCACGAACGCGATGAGATTCATTTCCTATCGTAATAATTCAATAATAATATTGATTTTATGAGTAAAAATAATGATTATAAACTTAATATCATTATGTATATGAATATAATACATACTATCAATAAAAAACATGCCTTATGTAACTATGTATATATAGGTAAACAAATTAGTTAACACCCAAAATGATGATACTACAAAAAAAATATTAACAAATTAATATTAAAGAATCATATATGATAATATATTTATGTATATAGTGATTTCATAATTTAATAACAATTATTAAAATATTATACAAGAGGTTAATGTACCCTCATCCAATTAAAAGTACACGGTAAGGGGGTTTCAGCTCAATTTTATTCCCACGAGATTCATGCTATATTTTCCACTATTAACTTTTGTGTGGTGTATATATTGTCTATGATTGTATTGTTTTCATAATATACCTTAATTTATGTTTATTTACATCACCATTGGATGATCCTTATTTCATGGGGTGTATGTTCTATATGTTACCAAATATTTAAGAGTTAATTTCATAATCTCATTATAATCTAAGGGTATTTTTACGTAAGTATCTACTGGGACATTATTATCATCCACATCTGTGTTTTACTAAAATTGTATTTTAAAACATTTTTAATATTTACTAGACAATAGGTTAATTTCATTTATACTATTATTAAAAATTATATGTTTTGAAATTAATCTTACTATCATTTTTCAAACAAGGTACTTCATGACCTTTCTGACAAAATTATGGTAATAATGTCTTTTTTAACTTATACAGTGGGTTTGGCTATATTCTGTCATTATAACATAGTCATAGTTTCTCATAAAAGCTTATAATAATACTTTCAAAAAAAATCTTTTATACTTATATGAAATGATATAATTTCAAAATAGGAAGAGTTATTTCTCTAAAAATGTTTTGATTTCATCTATATCATCACCCATTGATGGATTTTAAGCTTGTTTGAAGTTGATTTATTATGATACAATACTTCCATATTGTATTGATGGTTTTGTGATATTTTTTACTTTGAATGTGTCATTTTTATAGCATTCATGGAATATAGATAATGTATTCAAATTTCTTATGATAGTTTTAATATGAATGTTTATGTTATAATTAAAACGTTTCATATAAGGAATGCATTGGACATAGTATGTGACAGGTGGAGCCAACTATAGCTCATCAATGCATCGGTAGGTATCATTAGACAAACCAGTGACTTGGCATAAAGATTTTACAAAATATTATTTGTAGTCTTAGCATAAGGACTTGACTATGTGGTTATAAAGTCTAGCATTATGCATTACATCTTTATAATAGAATATATTGATATGGCATGTGATTATTCAACTTGTAGAATATCCATGTGAAGATGTAATTGGAATTATTTGAATTTAGGCTTATTTATGAATGTTTCTGTGATATTATTATCCTTACTAAGCATCTGAGCTCACCCCTTTCTATGTTTTAATTTTCCTATGATTTGAAAAAGTATTTTATGGTTGGCCTTCAAGGATAAGCTAAGGAGATAAGTGTGTTTAAAAAGGAGATTTTTTTTTTAATTTTTTTAATTCAGGATGTAATGGATAAATTATGAGTTTATCTAGTACTTCCAAGGAAACAATACTGATCTATCTTTCGTTTCCTGATTACTTGTATCATGCCAATGTTATGTAATAATTTTACGACTCTGTGTAATAGGGGTCGGGGTGTTACAAGAAAGTAGTGAAGTTTTTTTATAGTTATAACATTCATACGATAACATGGACATTTGTTTTTTGAAATCATCACAATATTAAAATTGTTTGATTTGTTTTGGATTTTTCTGATATGAAAGATTTTTAGGTAATAGTGAAAACACCCATCTTTGTAAAAACTATGATCTAGTTTTTATAAATAGATTAAATTAAATGTTTTATTATTATAATAAATTTATAAAAATTTATCATAAGTATAATTCAGTAAAATTTTATAAAAAAACTATATGTTTGAAATCATCATTATATTTATTATTATTATAATGTTAATTTATAGTTTAAAATGGGGTTATTCCAAAAATAGTTTAATGTTAAATTTATTCCACCATTTAAATTAATTAAAATAAACCATAATGAGTAACTATTAAATTTAATTTAATTAATATATTCCTATGAATATAAAAAAAATTCATTTAATGGTTAATACTAATCAATGGGTAAATATTCAGTCATCTTTATCTTCAAAAATACACTACTTGAAACCACAATGTATCATCCCATTTGTGAGTTAGATTTTAAATTAAATTATCCCACATAATTTAATTGAATTTTGATAAATAAATTATATATTTTGACTCATCATAATTAATATTAAGTAATAATTTCAACAATTTTTAAATATAATTCTTAAAATTATAAAACATATTTACTATAGTTATGGTAAAGATGGTATTTCGGGTGTTAATCTATAATGATAAGTGTTAAAATAACTATAAAACAATAAAAGTTATTTTTTATTGGAATATTTAAATGTTATTCTTTTATATTTCGAATATCTAGTCATATTAAAACTATTTCATTGGAATTACATTATCATTTTTCATTCATTTTGGAAATTTCCATGTGATTTCCATGATAGTCCCCATTCCCCATAAATAAATGTGCACCCCTCCATTCAATTAATCACACATATAATGAATTTTGGTTTAGAAAAATTTGAAAAATATATCTTCTCGACATTCATATACACATTCTAGGGTTCCGTTCCCCCAGAAAACCCAATACCTTGGTCTTTAATACGATATCCAAATGAGGTTTTTCTATGTTATTGTAATGGTCTAAAATGAGCTTCTTCTAATTATTTAGTATTTTTATGAATTAATTATAACATAACCATTAAAATATAATAAAATTAGTCTCTAACATAAAATTAGATGTTATTATGTTAATGGAATAACTAAAATTCACTACTTCTTCCATTATATAAGAAACACAACTATCGATCATTTGTACAATATAATACAACTTTGTGAAAAAAATTAGTTTTCTCCCATCACAACATTTAAAATAAATATTTACTGAAGGATTTTTCATATTTATATGATATTTATAAATTTAATATACTTCATGAATTCTGATATCACCTAAAATTATTCCACTCTATCTTTGGGTGAATATGATTACACCGCTCATATATATTGAAATGTACATCTTTTGCGAAGTGATGTGATTTAATTCCACCAAAATGATACATAAGAGATATTATGGATAATTTCAATTGAGATATATGATTCATATTAAATCATAATTTTTCTATAATTTTTTAAAATTATTTACACTCCTTTCATTCTATTAGTTGAGAAAAAGGATACAACTTTATTGTGTTTTAATGGCATACCATCTCCATCATTGATTGATTCTATTATTAAATATATTACATTAATTTATTCTAATAAAAAAGTATATAATGAATATATATTTGGTTTATATCATGGATAAAAATATTTATATGATGGAACCTTAAACAGATTAAGGGAACTAAAAGTACTAAATCAAAAAAAACAAGAAAAACAAGGAAGTTATTAGCCAAATCATCATTTGAAGAAGGAATAAATAATTAAAATTAAATAATAGATAATAAGTAAATAATAAATTTTATGATATATATATATTCATTAATTTTTAATAGATTTATAAGAATACAATATTTATTATAATTTTTTTAAGCTTATATGATGTTTGTCGGTAAATAAGGTATGATAATTATTGTCACTTTTTTTGGGACACATATACATTATTCACTACAGAATTAATTTTTTTGTTTTATATAATACCTCAAGGAAATTTTATATCATGAATATACTTATTTAAATTATATTTAATGTTTCATTCAATGATAATATTTTCTAAGGATTACAGTACAAAATGATACAAATGTTGTAATGGGTTTTTTTCTAAATTTTCCTTCTTTGGGGTATATGTTATGTTATAAACATATCTAATTTTTTGAAGTGTATATAAATCACCATTGACATGTAATATAATGAATATATTTAATATATTGATATTATATATTTATTTAATTTTATTCATCCATGGGTCTTAAAATTCCAATTTAAAAAAGTGTTAACTATTTTGTGATTGAATCTCATCCTTTGTTGATAATGTTTATATTTATGATTTCAGTGATAAAATCATCTAATATAAATCTAAATAAACTCATTAATTGTCTTTTACTTTCGTTATTTCATAAGAATACATGTTTTCCCTTATCTTTTCATTCTTTTGGTACTCATGATTAATGAAAAATATTCATAAAGTGAAGTGAATTTATTTCACTCATTATTCAAAAACACTTTTTTTGATATCTTGGACCTGTAAAAATGCTAGAAAAAATATTTTAACATCAAAAAATGGTTAATTAAATAATGTTTGCCCATTTTTTGATTTAAAATTATTTATAAAATTAAAAATCATTTTATTTTTAAAACAAATATTGTTATAATTTTATCACAAATGGGATTAGAATATTTATTTTAACATAAATTTAGTTTCCCATCATGATGAAAAATAAATTATTTAAAACATATTTGATAATATTTAGAGGTTATAATAAAAAAATGATTCTTACAAAATAATAATCTGTTAACATTTTATCTCATAGTGAAAATGATGTTTCCCTCAAAGAATGTTTTAAATTATTTTAAAACATTAATCATTTGTTTTCATGGATATATTCAAATAAAAAATTTTCAATATATTTTATGAAATAAATAGAAATTGTTTTTCAATTAAATATTATATCTTCAATAAATATTCCATGTGATTTTTAAAATAATTATTAATATATTATACTTCCCTTTGATATTGATTATTTCTTGAAGGGGATATGATCCAATGATACCATGTTCATTATTTATCTTAATTATTTATTAAAAATATGAAAATATTTTTATGAAAATAATTCATTTCCACGGATTAAGATATGATATATTTTTTATGAATCCAATTATTTTTTAGTTCACTTATATGATGAATATTCTATTATTCCCCTTACTTTGATGGGTTTTGATATTATCAATGTTTCATGATATTTTGGAACAAATTATTATTATTTTAATTTTTTTATTAGTGGTACCTATATTTCGTTCCAATGAATTATTTAATGATTACTATTATTTGAGTGTAAAAGGTACATGAGAGGTTATCCAATTCCAAAACCAAGAGTTTACGCATGATGTTATCCCATTACCAAAACAATAGGGTACATGATATGTTTCCCCAATTCTAGAATAAAAGGGTACATGGGATGTTATCCAATGCCCTAATCAAGAGGTAACATAGGAGGTTATACCAAGCATAAAGAATGTACATGGATGATTATCCTAGGAATAAATGTTATGAATTTTGTAGTAAATTTCTTCAAAATAATATTTTTTATGCTTAGGATTACTCCATAAACCTACATCCCATGACTATTTTATACTCTCCAAGATTTGTTACTTTGATTCCCTTATAATTCATCTCTTATGGACTTCTATTCGGTATTTCATGGCTCATCTGTATGATCTATAATATGTTGTTTATTGTTTTCAAATGTCGTCATACTATTCTAATACACTTACACTCATATTTTTCTGATGTGATAATTGATATATTCCACTATACACAAACTTTTATTAGGAATGTGATCTTTCTCTTTCCTGTGATTTCTTTCCCTGTGACACTAGGTTGTATTTTATTAGTGTTGCCTTTTGATATTCAAAATATTATAATAGTGTTTAGAAATAATATTACATATCGCCTTTTATTTTTTCTAATGAATATGAGATATAATTCTGCATATCCATTCAAATTATACTAAAATATCTGGTACATCCAGATGATATCACATCAATCTATCACCAATGTGACAATGTATCAACTAACTTAGGCTTATTGGTTTTGGATACTTTTTAGTTTTTATTATGAGAATATTAGTACCATCATTCAGAACTAGATATATGACAACATTGATTAGAGATGATAATAAGAAGATATATTATTAGACTATTTACAGAAGAAAATCCTATTTTTTTGGAATGGAATATATTATGTGGTTTTCCATAATAATACACCCATTTCAATATACTAAAATGGAAAAAAATTTGGAAATTATATACCAATGGGTATAAAATTTGAAATTTTGATTATGTCTTGACTGGATACATATCTAGTACATAACAACATGCCTTAATATAAACTTAGTTTTCACTCCTGGGGGATATTCATTGATTAATTAAAATGTTATTAAATTATATTTGTTATTTATTTGAATATATTCTGACCATAAATAATCTAGGTTAAACAATGGGTATAATAGTTTGGAGAGAAGGATCCATGATTTAGACATCCTTTAATCCTTTCATGGCCATGTGGTTCCATTGTAATATTATTGTTTGTGACACTATTTTATTTATTTATGAAATGGCAGGAACCATATGTAACATTTTCAAAATTGTATATGAAAAATAATGTGTTAATCCAAAATAGAATGTGATTATTACAATAGTGGAAGATATTAGGATTATTCCTCACTGGTTGTCATGATATATGATTAATAACTTACAAAAAAACAAACAAATATACACAATAGAGAATATAGGAGTCAGTTCATTTTTTTTAGTGTACACCTTATAAGAATGAAGATTCAATTTACAGTATCTCAGTAATGTGGTAAGACACACTATAAGGAATATCTCAATGTATTGATATGATGTAATATGTGTGGGTAATAAATACAAATAGATTTTTATTATCGAGCAAAAATAAATTGTTAAATTGAAACAACAGATAATAATATTGGTTCTACTAAGGCATAATCAATGGATGAAATTTTTAAAATTTTAAATTATAGGAATTATTCCAATTAATGTCCCAGAGGAAATGACAAATAATAGCACCATTAATATAGAATATATTATTTTTATACCCATGATTTAATTTTAATGTATTTATTAAATTTATTTTGAACATATGATTATTCCATAGTATTAGTTTGAGTTTCTTTAAAAAATGCATGAATTTTTTCCTTGTAGGGGTTGTCACACTGCATGCGCTTTTTTATGGGTAATTGTGTTCCCTAGACAAAAAATCGTGTTCAGAGATGCCATTTTTGGATAAAGGAATATGATATAGTTAGTGTAATGACTGTAAACAGTGAAGGATAGACATTCATAATGTCATGGATAGATATTTTAAAATTTACTCTTACCAAATAGGTTATATACCATGTAGACAAACCATGAGAACTATCTTGGTCATTAAAAATTAAATTTTTACATTTTCCCTTTACGTATTTAACCCAAAATTTCTCCATCTTTGTCCCATCCCAGGATCATCAGACCTAGGAGCCTCCAACACACTATCTTTCTCCCTTAGAGCAAAATTGTTTGGGGTTTTAGTGGTGAATAAACAAATAACCCTATATAATTCCCTCTTTTCATAACTTCTCCCTCACTTCTAGGGTTTTTCATTCACATTCTTGGATTTTCATTTAATTAGTGGGTGGGTTTAATTTTATGTTTTATATCATAATTATTTGTGTTTAACGGTGATCTTAATGGATCCATATTTCTTCAAAAGGGTGTAATTTCATTCTGATTGATGTCATACACCATTTATAAAAGATTCTTCACATTAGGTTGTTTTTTTAATTAAAAAACCTTATATTATTAATTTTATATACTTAAATAACTACATAAATATGTTTTACGATTTCAGCGTGTGGTGTGAATGGGGTTTCTGAATGGTTTTGGTATGCGAATTGATAAAAAATTTTGTTTTCTCCCGGTAATATAGATTATTTCTTATGTAAATTATTGTTTTAATTTTAAATGGATTTTATAAAATTATTCAGATGATTATAAAATTTTTCATATCATTAGAAACATGTTTTAGAATTTTTTTTGGTGTGAGTATTAATTTGTAATGATTTTTTATGTCATGAAATGGTGGTTTCTCATGTGTGTGTTGTTTACTAGCTCGTTCCTATGGGCAAGTTATGTTTCAATGGTAAAGTTGAGTGTGAATTGAGAAAAAAGGGAAACATGTGTTACTATAGGGGGGATTGGACTATTGTATTAGATGACTTCTAAGTGGTTCATCCTATATTCACCTAAGAGTGTTGAGAAAACAACACTAACTAATTGATAATTATGATTAGATACAACTAGGCTGATGGGGTGTCCAATCATAGTGGCTCATGAATTAGAATGTTATGGGTAATTATTTCTATACCACATTCCACTAACATCTGATGTATTGAGTTCCTCATTACTATCTTGATCCTAATGGTTTATCTCAGTACTTTATTTACTTTTGATATATTTCACTTAAAGTCAACATACTGTTTACCATGTTGGTTATTTTTATACAAAGCATGATTTCAATTAAAATTGTCTCAAAATTTGCTTCATGTTTTCTTTTTTAAATCATGCAAGGTAATTTATCATATAATGATTATATCATGGAATATATTTTATTGGGTGGAATCCTAATCGGCATTGGTTCACACTCTACTTAAGACATTGATTGTATGTAGGCTTTTTATTGTTTGAAAAATGTTAAGGAAATGTCATTGGAGATGGTGGTTCGAGATTATAGTTGTTAACCATTGAAGTTGTTTTGTTGATGGAAGTAGTATGATGTTCCAAATTTTTGATAGTAGTGTTTTGAAGGGTTTTGTTGTTTTCCTTTTATTTTATCAGGTAATGATTTTCTAAATATTATAAAATTTTAATCTGAGAAATGATATTCTATGTTCAATTTTAATTATACGTCATTGTTTTATTTACTATTGTGGGTTTCTAGGTTTATCTAATTAAGGGAAAATCATTCCCATGTTATATTGTTGATACTAGAGCACTTGGTGCAAGCCTATGGTGATTGTGGATTTCTTTCGGTCATGAAAATGATTGGTTTTTGTGCTGGTTCGGATGACGTCCCATCCTAGATTATTAATAAGGGTAAAAGTGTGGGTCCTTCTTTTTTGAAGTAAATTTATTTGTCGGATTACTCTTGATAGACTTGATATAGTATTTTTTGGGCTAGATGTTATTGTCATGAGTTGGGTTCTAAGACTGTACACCTCATAACAGATCTTAAGTCACCAAAGGATTTTGGGATTTTATTTGACTTCTCTTCCAGGTAAGATGTATAGGATAACGACTATATACGGACATTAGGTGGAGGTTGTATGGTTTTGTTGTTATTTTATTGTGTTGAGATTTATTTGGTTGGATTTATAGAATGTTGGTATTTAATTTCATTGATGAATTTTTTTTGAATGTATATATTGATTGTTTTCATTTTGATTATTTCTTTTTCTAGAAAAATGCATCCCCACTGAATTATTGTGAAACCTAGGAAAGAGGTCGTAGGGAGTTTCCCCTCACATTTTTTATTAGAGACTAATGAAAGATATGGTTTGGGATGTCCAATAATTGTAATAGGGTTCATGTCCTAGAATTAATCTTTATATATATGCTGAACTAGGTTCTGTATAGGAAAAATCTCAAGAGTATCGTTATAATAAGCCTCCCTGTATATAAGGTAGAAAAACACCTCATGCAGTAGATTAATTTCTTCATAATATAAAATGATGGTTGGATTTCCATTAATCTCATGAATATGTAATGGTGCAATTTTCCACGTTGTTGTTATAGGGACCCAATTAAAGGTTGTGGGACTCATTGGTCCCAACTAGAAAGCATGAGAAAATGAATTTGGAAGACTTCATGGTTTTTTTCGATGATCAGTTCTATCCTGATGTGTTAGCATGTGATATATCATAGGATATTATAGAAAATGTTAATGGGGGACCATTCCATGATGGTGTATACCAACTTCTTTGTAGAGATAGTTCAGTATGAACCAAAATCATCTCTAATGAGAAGATAAAGTAATAGAGGATCGAGAGGGGGTTGTTTCCCTAGATATATTATATGATCATTCTATTTAAGATTAAGTTTGATTCCATTGTTTTTTTACTAAATTTTTATATTGTATGTTGACCAAAATGGAAGGTCTAGTTTCATTGGGTCTATTTTAGCAATGGGATGTGATAGTTAATTTGAGAAAAGGAGGAAGCAAGATGAATAGGGGAATATGGGAGGTGGCAGTTCATGCCACCCTTCCTAGCAGTCCTCGCCTATAGCATCTGATGCTGGGTTGGTTATGTTCCGTAATTGTAGGAAGGTTTTTGACATTTGACCTACATCTACCTATTCTATAAAATTATATAATCAATGTATATATATATAGGACATATTCAGTTTTTTGGCAATGTGATGTGTCCATATCAGAGTGGTGTAGGGCCGGTGTCTCCTAGAGGGTTTTCAGATTAGTTAGAGTAATCTATGATGGTGGGATATAGAATTTATGGTTGTGGTAGTAGAACAGGATAATATTTTGGGAAGAGTTACTTCCAAGCATAGCTATAGGATTGTATTCTTTCTCAATCTCATGTTAAGATGAGGCATCCTCAGGTGGTGGACCAAACAACAGTGTAATTGGATGGGGGCCTTGCTAGTTCATGGTACCATTTATATTTCATATTTTATTAATCATATTTTATTTGATATCGGGTCTTCTAGTTTTATCACTTCTTATTATTTTGAGTAAATCGTGTTTAACGACTAAGATTATTTCTCAAGAAATGGAGTTGGTAATACTTCCATGTGAAAAATAAAGAATGGGTTTTTATATGTCAGTCTCTTTCGGACAATGTATCAGAGGTCATGATATAATGGGATATCCACAATTTTGAAATGGTCATCGTTGATGTAATACTTATCATGAATTTTATGGTTTGATTTCATCAAAATATCAACTACTATAGATGATGGGTTAGATGTTTTTCACCTGATGGTAGCGACCATGTCTTTCTAGGTGAATGGGATCCATAGTCCGGTCATTCTTAAACTCTACTCCCATGATTGAGTCATTTCAATGGTAGTTATTTTTATCTCTCATTGGATGATTACGATGGTTCTCTAGAGGGATGGATACCTCCTTTTGTGAATGAATTCCTAGTGGCTTTCCCATAGGACTTTATGGGTCACCCTACCAAGAAAGATGTGGATTTATTTATATAATTTTCACTAGTATTTCAACATATGTCTCTTCCCTCATAGTGTATGGCTCACATATAATTGTGGGAATTAAATGTATTATTAGAAGATTTTAAATCCAATGGATTTATTTGCTGAAGCATCTCTCCATGGGTTGACCAAATTTTGTTCCTGAAAAAGACTAATGGGTATCTCTAATTGTGTATTGATTATCAAAAGCTTAATACAGTAACCATCAATAAAATTTATATGTTTTTATAAATTTATGACTTGTTTGATAAATTAAATTGTATTATGTGGTTCTCCATGATATACATTCATTCTAGTTACCACCAATTCAAAGATAGAGATGTTGATGATGTTAAAATGGAATTCCTTATTAGGCATGACCTTTTCCAGAATTATTCATGATATTTGTCGTGCTGAATTTTAAATGGGTATTCATGGAAATTATGAATAGGGTAATCCAAAAATATATAGAGTTTTTTATTGTATTCATGGATTACATACTCATTTATTCTAGATCTATGGAGGAGGTTAAGAGTCATTTGGTATATGTGTTGTGCAATGAAGTGATAGTAAAAGCTCTGAGGGTGTCTTGTGATGAGTGGAAATTGATGGGTATTTTGTCTCATTTTCCCCTCGATACTGAGGTGCATAGTGGAAGTGTGTTGGTTTCTAGGTTTTTGTTGGATCCTTCCCTTATAGAGATAATTTAATGAGAGTAGCCTGATGATGAACTATACTAATGGACTATATAGTTTCTTCATGGTGGAAAGATGTCAGGTGATTGGATGTAGTCTTTCTATGGAATCATGTGTTCCAAGGTTTTTATTGTCTTGTTGTTATCATTTAGGAAGGTTGTGATGTAGGATAGAATCCAGTCCCAATGGGTTGTTGATCTTGGTTCCACCAAGATGTATTATGTCATGCACTGATAATTCTTGTGGCCATGTATGAGATAGGATATAGTTTAACATGTATCGAGGTGTTATACATGATAATAGGTAAAATGATAGCATCAAAGGCCCTCTGGTTTACTTCTGTTGCATGAAATTCCTACCTCGATATGGGATGCAATATCCAAGAATGTCATTGTTAGAATGCCTCATAAATTCTGCGAGAATAATTACATATGGGTAGTGATTGATCTTTTGAAAAAATCTACCAACATCATTATTATTATAGATTTATAAATGGAGGAAGAGTTGAGCCGATTATAAGTTCAAGTGCTTGTGATGCTTCATGGTGTGTCATCGATAGTCATTTCAGATACACCATTTTTCCTCATAGTTTTTGTAATTCCATTAGAAGGAAATGGGTTCATAGATTATTTTATACATGACATAACATCTATAAACTTATAGTCAAATAGAATGAGCCTCTCAGATCTTGGAATACATGATCTTGGCATGTTTGTTGAATTTTGGTGGTTCTTGGCATTGCCATTTTGGGATTGTGCTTGTTTTCATATATAAATTGTTATCAATATTCAATCTGAATAACTATACATGAGGTAGTTTATGGTTGGTAATGATGGACTCCCTTAAGTTGGGCTAAGGTGGGAGAATCATCAGTATTGGGATCGATCATTTTGAATGTGTAATTTTGATAAGGTTAAGAATATTAGGCAGTGATTAATGAAAACTCTGTGTTTCCATAAATTTAATGTTAATTAGAGGCACCATGATCTTGACATTATGGTGGGTTTTGTTAAATTATGTTCCTCCGTTCGTTCATAATTATTTGAGGAACAAAGGAAAGGTAACAACATAGTACGTCGGAACTATCAAGATCTCAAATCAGGTTGGGAAAGTGGCATACATATTATGTTTTCCTTCATAGTTGTCATCAATTCATGACATGTCTCATGTGTCCCAATTGGAAAATTATAACCCAAATCCATATCATGTGATTAATTGGAATTCATTAGACATAGATCTTCATTTAATCAATGTTCTAGAAACCATTGAGGATTATAGAATTCCAAGAGAAGGTTCATTGATTGAGGTCTAATTCACGGGTCTGGAATTATTGGAAGCATGGTAATGATATGCATGAGACATGGGAATTGAAGTCATGGGTTTAGAAATAGTATCCATTATTATTCTCTGACCAAGAATTGGAATGACCTTCTAGGGAGAAATGTTTTTATATTAGTTATAATTTTCTGACACGTGGTTTTTTAATGGTATTTATTCTCTTTATATCATTCCAATTTTTATTCATTAGGATTATTTTGATTTTATTTAGAATATTTATAATTTGGCCTGTTATGGGGTAGTGCATGGCTAGCACAATGTTTGTGGTAATTTTTTCCATAACCAAGAAAATGTGAGCCAAGGAGTCATTTTTTGATAGAGGCATATGACACGGTTAGCGTATGGTTTTTAATCTATGTATGATTATCATGTGGTATTTCCTAGGTAGACAGAAGAAACCGCATGATTGATGAATGGTTTTAAAATCATGAAAACAAACCATAAGGCCTATCCAGGTTATTAAAAATTAGGTTTCATACAATTTTATCCATTTTCAGAGTTAACCCAAAATCTATCCACACTCCTCAGCAATGGGATTTTACGATCTAAGAGCCTCCAATACCCCCCTTCATCCCTTGGACCTTAATTTATGAGTTGAATTTGGAGGGGGTACCCCATAAAAGTCTATATAGGTACATTATTTCTTGTTTACTCCAACATTTCTAGGTTTTTTCATTCTATGTCAGGGGGTTTAATTTTCCCAGATGGTGGGTATCATTTTTCAGGTTAGATCCTAATTTTTATAGGTTAATGATGATTTCTAATGTTCGATCATCCCTCTAAAAAGTTTGATTATAGTGTAGGTTATTTTTTACACTATCTTCTAAGATATTCTCCACTCCAGGTAAATGGTTCCATGATTAAATATTGTTTGAAAAATCTTACATACATTCTTGAGTGATTAAATATGTTATATGTTTTATGAGATGGATTGAAAGTTGTTTTTGAAGGGTTTTGATATATGAATAGATTAAAAATGGTTTTTTCCAAAAGGATACTGATAGTATATCATGTATAAACCCATTTAGTACTTTTTAGATGCTATTTATAAATTTGGAAAGATGTTTATTAAATTATCATTTTGGTGTGAACCATTTCATTGAATGGTTTTAGTGTACATTTGAATTTTGAATGAATAATTGGATTGTGAAATTGTGTTTTATCATGTATGTGATGTTTATTGGCTCGTTCTTGTGTAAAATTTATATTTGAAGAAAAGGTATATGGATTGTTAATTGAGTAGAATTGTCATCCTAAGTAATAATGTAGGATGACTAGGACTAGTATAGTAGATGACTAAAATTTAGTTCATCCTGGATTCATCTAAAATGATTTATGATATAACACTAACAAAATTATAATGATAATTAGAGTCCACTATGCCTATGGAATTTCCCCCTCCTAGTGTCATGTGGACGAGAACACTTTTCGTCATGGTTTCTATACGACATTTCACTAAGCGATGATGTACCAATTTTTACATTTATAGCTTGTTCATAGAGGGTACTCCAATGACATTGAGTTTTATTTGATATTTAAATCACCATCAGAATACATTATATTTTTTAATTTGAAATTTATTCAATATTTCCTTTAATTATTTTTCATAAAATTTTTATATATTTCTTTTATAAATCATCGAAGTTAATTTATCTTATATTTTTTATAGAATAGAATCAATTTTATTGGTTTGAATCCTATTGGTATTTGGCTCAATCCTTACATAAACATTTGGTTTTATATAAGATTGGTTATGTTTGACATAAAAAAGGGCAAGGGGTTTGGAGTTGGTGTTTCAGGATCCTAGTTGTCATTCCATGCAGGTGTTGTTGTGGTGGCCTAAGAATTGTGATCCTCTAATTACATGGAGTTTTTTGAATGGTATAGTTGTTCCCATTTTTGGTAGTAGATATTTTATTTTTTAAATGTTGTAATCATTGAATATAAAAATTTATATTCCGTGTTTGGTTGTAAATATTCATAATTGGATTAATTATTATTGTTGTTTGTTGGGGAGTATGTAATCGGGTGAAATTGTTCCCATGATATATTGTAGATACCTGAGAAGTTGTTGCCAACCCATGGTGATCAATAATGCCTTTCAGGTAATAACATGGACCTGGTCAGGTGCTAGTTTATATGATGTTCTAGCATGGTTAATGATAGATATTGTTTCTTATAAGGATAAGTCTACAAATTTCATGTGGGAGGAAAATAAGTACTATGGAATAAGATGATGAATCATGGTTAATGATGTATGATGTAATTGGAATAATTAATATGGGTTGGTATTAAAAATAAATATAATTTTTTTTGGAATAATTTTAATCAACTTTATTTGTGTTATTAGAATCATGAAACATTAATGTATTACTATTGAGTAATTTTTCTTTAAATACTATCAAGAATATATTGAATGGAAATAAGGACATATAAAAAATACATAACGGTGTGGTGACATTTTATGAAATAAATGTGATTATGTAGATATAACCTTCAATATTATCCAAATAAGATGATTGTAGAGGTAAGTCAGTTAAATATATGATTTATTTGGTAATGTACATCATATAATAATATTTACTGAGAAACTAATTATTTATTTTTCAAAAAGTGCTTCATGTTATCATAAGTGGATTTTATTAAATTATTGTAGATTTATGAATATATATAATATTATATAGTTTAATTAATATAATGATGAATAATATATCTCTTCATTGGTGTCTTATGTTAATCCAGGCTATTAAATTATTTTAGTAGATTATATAACCATGTTTGGCATATATTTGGAATGTCACAATTAAGAGATACATTTATTTATTTGGGAACTCTAAAATTATGGGGATTTTTGAAATATAATTACCACTGGTAGTTGTTTTTTAGATATTGAATATGGTCAAATATATCATTTAATGGTCTTAAGGTAAATTGATTATAGAATTGAATAATTTGAAAATTTGGTGTTGTTGGATAACATTTTGAATAAAATTTGGTTTTAGTTAATTTTCAAGATATAAGGAATATTTAAAAGTATAATATCCATGTGGTCCCACCCTTTTAATAATTACAATGCATGTTGAACTCATTGGAGTACTAGATAATGTTTAGAGCTTTGTTCCTATAAAATTATGGATTCAAGAAAAATACAAGATGTGTATATGTGTTTCACATCATGAATTTTCAATTCATGTTTTTTAAGGATGGTTCATAAAGTGCTTCATAACATGTAAATATCAAGGAATAAATGAATTATGGTAGTGGGGTTTTCTAGAGAAATTTAAATTCTGATATTACATGACATTTCTGTGTTATATTCCATGAAAACCCACTCATAAGATCATTTACAAGAGCTTCATCACATAAGGTAATTTCCCAAAACCTTTGGAATATCCCAATTCATGGTGATCCAAATGACATTAGTTCAATGTTTTTTGGATTCTATGTATGAGGAATGATTCTCATCCTTCTTTTATTGATTGTTGGTGATCCAAGGTGTGTTAATTCATTGTTTTCTCAAGAGGTCTCTAGATCTGTCATAATTCATCCTATTTTTCTTCTTAATTATATGGAACATTATCACTAATGTTTGGATTATTTTTCCATGTTTTTTCAGTTTCTTTGTAGTATGATGAATTTAGGAGGACTTTTTTTCCTTGTAGTATAGGTGATAATAGATTCAAAACATTGGATTTTTATTGAGAAGTGAATACTGATTCCTTTAACGTTAGGGATTCATTGCATCTATTTTATATTTATGTAAAATTTTATATTGATCATGGTTTCTACTTTTCTATGGAAATGGAATTAAAATAATAATATATTTCCCCATTCTAAAAATTAATTAATTACTAATCACATGTTTGTATTCATTAATCTTTTATAATGGGTTTCCTCTTATGTTGTTTTATAGTGTGAAATATATGATATTACTTGTTAGTAGGTTCATATTTTTAGAGTACCATGTTGGAATCAGAAAATAATGAAAATTTAGAATTAATTTATAAATAGTTTCATAATAATAATTATAGAAGAAAAAAGTTTGAATCCATAATTTATTTTTTGTATGATGATAATAAAATTCAACAATGTGCATTTTTAATTAATTGTTATCTCCCATGTAATAATGAAATTGAAAAATATTGTGAATCATGTTTATCATTGTTGTAAATAATCAAAAAGCATGTTTATTGATAATGGTTATTCTTACAGTTATCTGAACTAGTTTAAATGATCAATATAGTTTTTAATATTTTGAGAGACTCTTATTGATTAATGCATTAAATTTCGCATAGTTGGAACCTATGAATAGTGATTTGATTAATAAAATATGTATTATGAATAGACAGTGTGATAATTACTATTTATAAGGCATGTGATTCCCATCTATTGGGGATGGTAAGGTTCCATGAGTATATAAAAGTGAGATCCTATTTCTTTGTGAAGGGTTGATGCCCTGTTTTAGGGCCTAGATTACCCGTGGGATATTCTTGTTTATTTATAACTACCTTTGTTATGATCTGCAAATGAGACAATTATTTTGCCTTGTGAAATGGGGTAGGGAGGGCCAATGTTAATTTTATACTATGATGCATTATAATTATATGGATGATGTGATACATGGGTAGCAAGGCTTAGATGATGTCGAAGAATTTCACGCTAGTGATGTCATGTTGCAACAGAATATGCATGCGGGTGTCAGGGATGTCACTAGTGATGATAGAATGGGATGAATATTGGAATACCCATTTAATTGATACTTAAACCTAGTATGATTTATTTTGATTATATTTTATGGTTGATGGCTGAGATTCTTGATTTTATCAGCATTCAATTCCCCAATTTTTAAGGGGGATGGATGTGTTTAGATCAATTTTTCAACATACTGGTACCATATGATTGATTTTCTAGAGTAAATGGATTATGGAAATTATTATAGTAATGAAGAAATATATTTTCATCCCTTGGGGTTGTTGATTATGAAATGAAAATTCTTGAATGATTTTAATTTTGAGAATGTATGGACTCAGTTTTGGTTTTTCATGGAGGGCTTGTACTTTAATTTTTTTGAATAATTTAATGTTGTGATTAATAATGTTAAGGGAAAATTAATTGATAATGAATTTATGAATTTATATAAACAAATAAAATGTTACAAATTAATTAATATCTCTCTTTTTAACAACCATGTTATTATTGTATATATAGTTTTAGTGGCGAAAACTGAGAGCCTAACCAATATTAGTAGAAATTCATTCAATGAATATGTGATTACGAAAGTGTAGTTGGGGTTCCATTATTTTTTTTACTCATTGTTTTCATATGCTAATCTACCCTCGTTGGTTAGTTAAACTGAAACCCAATGAACTATATAATTGTGTTTTACCAACATCTTTATTTGTGGATGGATGGTCGACTAACCCATGTAGTCCTACTCTATTTTTTTGGTAGTTATCTATACTGATATAGGTGTAGGTTGATTCCCCCTTATATGTGTGAATTGAAATATGTTGTCTTGTGTTTACTTCACTCTATTTTATTTTCAGATATAGTATCAAATGGGATATTAAAGGTACATGATGCATAGGTTTTGATGGAATGAGGTACATAATCAGTCTATCGGATGTAATATCTTGATGTATAATAATTAATTTATATTAATTTTCAAAAAATATATGGTGAAATAGAAATGAAAATATTGGTTAATATATATGGATATGTTGGTGGGATTATGTGATAATGTGAAGAACGAGGTTCATGTTATGGTGCCATGGCCTTTTGTAATCAGGTTGTCCTATTTTGGAGATAGATATATCAAGACATGTGACATTGGGGTGGAGTGCAATACTAGTAGGGAACTAGGAGAAGAGTTCCATTGATGTTTCATTATTGTGTTATTTAATATTTTTCATGCAATAAAATGTGAGGGTTATCCTTGGTGAGGTTGGGAACAATATATTCTTCATTTGGTTATGAGTTAGTATACCCATAGTTTATTATGATTTAATATCCTTTTATTATTTTTTTCATGAGATTAAATATGGAGGATTTTAGTTTGTATATTATTTTTTAGCCCTATATATGTATATATATTTCAAGGTCAGTTGGAACTAGTTGGATATCGTGAAGGATATTACTAGCTCTTGTTTTTTAGGGGAATTTTGGCCATCATGGACACTATCGGTTTTACAATTAAGGTAATTTTTTTCATTCATTTTTTATATTACAATATGATTATTATTTTTTCACTTGTCATTTGTCTATATATGTTTCTAATAATATGATGTTTTTTGTATCCTTCATGTCTTTCTCTAATGATTATTTCAAATAGATCGTAATTCCTTCCTTATGCTTGTTTATAATACCCTCAATGATTGATTCCAACCCATGTCCTACTAGAGGTAGGAATCATGTCATGACTATCTTTCTCTCATTAGTGAAGTATATTTTTGGGGACTGAGTCATGAAAGTGTGGTATCAAATAATATTGTTTATTGATATGATGATGTTTGGTGTTAGGAAATAGTTTTGTAGAATTTATTAGTTTTAAAATGATTCCAGATAATTTTTGTAATAAATTTGAACATGATATTCCATATGAGACATGAGTTTTTAGGGCCCCTTGTGATCTGATTCACAAACCATGAAGTTAAACATGCCTAAAAAATTATGTGATACATGTTTCATGGTACATACCTTGAAAAGGGTTATGTATCATTATTTTCAGTACCTATTTTTGAAATGGTTTTACCTTGGGAGAGGTTGAGAATAAAAATAAGATTATAATATAAAAAATTAATTAATTCTAATTAATTCATATTCTTGGTTTTGGAGATATATTATTTGGTTAATTATGAAGGCATGCCTTGTGGTCGACCTCAATGCCATGTTTTCCCTGGTGATGTTCAACAGGATGTGCTAGCAGATCATCGAAGTGTAGAGGTATGTGACATCAACAATTATAAGAGACATCCTAAGAGTTTTTATACTCTAATATATAGAGGTTTGAGGAATATATTTTTGATTAAGTCACATAAGAATGGTGGGAGGATTTTATGATATCTTTCAGTTAGATGCATGATTGGATATAGAAATGGGTTTTATTAACTACGATGAGACTTCATAGAAAAGAGGGTAAATTTTGTTTCATGATCCTCTGGGATCATTGTGGGTCAGATATCTGATGGGGGATGTTCCAGGACAAATTTTCTGTAAAGTTACATTATTTAGACAAGAAGGAATATATCCACCAAATGTTCTGTACCAATATATAGGGGAGCTCCACAATGTAAGAGTTTGGCATCCATTTCAAGACCCTTCAATTTTATTCCCATAATTGTGGACAGATGAGGATGACATGGATGAATATTTTAAGAAGGCTTTGTAACCAAAAATCCAGTTTTATGTCTCTCAATTTATAATGGAGACCCATATAGAGGTTCTAGAGAGGTAAAATGTTATTGAGGTGCTGCTGGATGGAATCTGATTATCATGAGAGGTGAGTTGTCATGATTCCTCGCAGAGGAATTATTAATATGTGGTTCTTAGATGTCTTAACAGAATTGTTTTTGTTCAGTTTACTGTAGTTCCTAGCCATTATATTCTCATTTCACCCAGAATGTATACTCTAAATAATTACTCAATTTTACTATATTTGAATTTTTATTATTTTGTATGAGGTAATCAATAGTTAGAGTTCTCAGCCACTCTGAGTAGTTAGAGTATATCAAGTGTTTAACTGTTTGTTCATCCGTTGATGTAGTTTCAACCCAGGAAAAAATAGTAGTATGTTATTATTTTGAATCGCTATAGAGGGTATAGGGAAGGTAGAATATATCCTTGAGACACTCCTATTACTTGTAGGGTAGATGAAATCCATGCAGGTGTTGTCTAGAGGGTTATATAGGCCATAGATTAGGACATAGTCAACGTCATGCACTAGAGGTTAGAGTTCCATGTGATCCAGACATCATTGAAGGTATACAATTATTTTATTTTTCTATAAGGGTGAATGATTTTTTTTAATCAGGGGAGACATAATTGATTTTATCAACTAACCTAATTATATACATATGTTAAGAGGTATAGAGGCCTCTTGTTTTCATTCCATTGAATAATATAGTTAAACATAGATCTAACATGTATAATGATTGTAGAAATAATGAGATTGTATTGGTTAAACAATAGTCTTGATAAACTTTCATATTTTTATAGATACATGCATAAAAAATAATTCTAGGAAGTGATTGGTTCTATTCGGTGTAGGATATCATCGATTTCAATTGCAGGAATGTTGGGTTTCATTATGATAATACAGAGTCAGCAATGATTGTTAGTGAGAGAGACCCTTTTATTTGTTAGAGATAGTTAATTCCCTTATATTAATTGATTTATGAGACGATGATGTACTTTTATATGAGGTTTCATCTTCACCCACTCTATGGGAGATCGAGTTTGGGATCGATCTACAACCAAACGTGACTCCTAAATAAGGGAATATATATAAGATGATGCCATTAGAGTTGTGAGATAAATGAGTGAATCTTATTGATTTATTTGTTATATAAAGGTTTCTTATCCGATCTTGTAACCTTGTGGTAGAATAGTTTTGTTTTTATGGATGAATAATCACTATTTTCTTTATTTGTACTGATTATCATTGCAGGAAACAAGTGAATGTGAAGAAAATATCTCCTCTTCAATGGATTGAAGATTTATTCAACCATATTAATGGAGAAATATTGTTCTATAATATCAATTTAATGTTATGTTATCTTATGATGTTCTTATAGGATATAAATATTTAGAAAACGGATCTCTATTATCTTAATAGGCATTATGGTTTCTTTATGATTCCATTCGATGTGACAAAGGATCATGTCGTGTGTGTGGGGTTGAGGGATGTATTTTGTAGGGAGTTCATGGTTATGTATTTTGTGGTTCTCATATACGAGATCCTTATGTATTTCACATATGAGAACGATAATATAGAGCATCTGCATAACATTTTTATCATTTCCATGATGAGAAAATATTTTCAATGTTTTCGATCAGTGAATTTGATATCGTAATGTTTTTATGATGGGGTATGTTGTGTAAATATAGGGATTATGGATCATTCAATCAATTATAGATGTAGTTGTGTCATGGGTATCTCCCAATATAGTGATATGGGAACATAGATTCTTTGATCATACAAGCTATTACAGAGGTTCATATCTAATTTGTCGGTAGATGTTACTACATTATTTTTTATGACATGGAAGGATCACCAAATATTCTTGAAGTAATAGTGTCAAAAAACCATTGAGTAATTGAATTTAATGTTTTTCAGTGCTCCAATACATTGTTTTCCATTATTGAGAGTTCAATTTAATTTTTTAATGGTTCACATGTTTTCCTGATATTTATTCTGATGAAGAATAGATAAGATGATTCATATGGGTCTCATCTATTGAATCACAATTAGTGTAACATTTCAACCCTTGATATTCTGTTGGTGTAAGTAGTAATTTCATTGAATATGTGGTTAAATGAACTCAACAATGAGAATTTTTTATGTTTTTCTTACAATAACTGCCTGAGGAATTCTTTATTCTAGTGTTAGATGAACATGCTAAGTATATTGGATGGAATTCAGGTAGGATTATGAATTCATGGTTACATATTCACAAGGAAGGGAAAATTATTTTTCATATGAAATGATAAGGATTTCGTATTGAAATTTCATGTATGACTATATAGATTCCTAGATAGTGACATAAGAATAATCATTGATGACTACATATATGGGAATAGTTGGGGGTATATTTTTTACTTTATACGTGATAGTATAGTCAATTTTGTTATAGAAGGTGGAGGATTCCTAGTTGGGGGATTCTGAGGTGCATGTTTGGAGTTACCATGTTGTTTTGGGTGATGTCCATGATGGTTGGTCATTGGATGGACAAAACAGAATACTATACAGGTGGAGGATTTTTGTTATGTTAGGGATTCATTAGGTATTTATCTATGAGTTACATTTCTCACCATTGATTTTACATCCTAGTTTGAAAAATATGAATCAAGATTTGAGTGGTTAATTTTGGTGCCCTGGGTTGAATCATGTAGTAGAAGAGTATGATTCCCACTACATGGAATACCAGAAGGTAATGGTCAAGCACAGTGTTCTTGATATTTTTATCCAACCATTATATTTTCCCATGTAGATATGGGAGGAAATATTAATAGAATTAATTAACATTTCACATCGATCATAGAGAGTCTATGATGTTATATGGGTGATAGTGGGCCATTTGACATAATCAAACAAGTTTATAGTGATTAGTTAGTTGAGATCAGTTGATATTTTATCAAGGAATTATCTAGGGGTTGTGGTATGACAACAAAGATTCCCATGAATGATCACCTATAATCATGATCATAATTTTCCCTCAAGGGTGTGGAGAGGTATCCAAAATGATTATCGATCATAGTTATACCTATGAACTAATTGTTATCCACATAAGTATGGTTAAATAATATTGGACATCCATACTCTTGAACACATGCAGTGCTCTTTTGTGGTGGATTTCAGAGGTTTGTGGATGAGTCACCTACCCTTAGTCAAGATTTTCTATAATATTTTTATTTCACTCAACCCTTGTAATAGAACTATTTTATAAATTGTAGGACCAAACATGTTGTTATATATTATGATAGAATGGTGTAAATGAGAAGGTTATTTTTGATATAGAACAAGAGAAGAATACTACAAAAATTGTTCTTGAAAATCGAGAGAGGATAAAGGTTGGACATGATCTTGAGAAATTCAATGTTGATCATAGGAGAAGAGCTCTAGAGTATGACATTATAGATCTTGTTTTTTGGATGTTGAATATTTTTCATGGGAAGTGAATATTTGGTCATTGGAGTAGCCTTTTTCCATGTTTTATTTTTCCTCATGAGGTGTTCTCTCATGTTATAAATGTTGTGTATATAATACAACTACCATTGTAGGTAAAAAGAATGCCCAATAATTCTAATGTACATACCCGAAGCTTGACGTACATAGATATTACTTTACTTTTGCGGAATACATAATAAAAAACAAAAACAGACACACAAGGACTGTAATAGTTTAGTGTCTTTGGAAACTTGGAACGTAATCTTCTAATCGTGGTGATAGATCTTCAACATCTCCCATAAAGATCTTCGACATTTTTTTTCCTTACCTAAAACCATTCTTTTAATCCAAGGGAAAAATAAAACATAAAAAAGGGTGAGCTCAAATGCTCAGTAATGGTATGCATGGATAAAATAAAACATACCATATACATTTAAACATTAAAAACATGAACATGATGTTTAAACATCAAAATCTTGAGCAACGACTTAAAACATGGAAGAACATAAGGCATAGATCATAATGGAACATAAATCATGATAACATAACATGGTAATAAAACATGTAATTCTGGAATCCATTAAGCACATGTAATGATTTCCATAGTGGACAAGGCATTGCTGCCAAGACCATCTAAATGGACAAAGTCACTTTCTAAATCAAGTTCACTCCTCGTTCTAGTACTGTAATACTAAACCGGATTAACTTACCATTCCAGACATGTCTATCTCATGAGATATAAATCTTTACCCAATGAATTTGAGGGAGATATAGATCACACCCATCTCAAAATGAAATCATTCTCACTTGTGCCGCAAAATAAACATACATCATTCATAATAACCCAATAAATAAAATGGGTTTCATAAACATCATCCCATCATCACATAATCCATATAAAACAAATGGACATTTAATCAAAAGAAAAGTGAAACCATGTAAATCATAGAGACATTAAACTTGAAACATACACATATGAAATAATGTCATCTTATATGTAAAATGATTTTGATAAAACACTTGAAATGAATTCTTGAGGAAAATATCTGTTCTTCTTCAAAATCAATTTCTTTTCACAAAACGTCATGCAATTTTAAAAGAAAATGATTTTGTTAAAAATAGTCATGAAATCTTTTGGAGGAAGCTTCATAAAAATAAGGCTTTATAAAACCGTAAAAATCCATTCGTGCCGTATATGTTAAAAAAACATTCTTCTCGTACTTTTACCGGAAAAGTCAAAAAAAGTACCTCGTAACGTAAACAAAAGAAAGATTCCTTACATACCATGGGGTAAAAGTAAAAATGGGTAAAAAAGAATTTTAAAAATACATGAATACTCTTTTATAAAACATGGACATGGATGATAGCAATAACCCCAGTAAATACATACGAATAAGAAATCTCGGATAAAAATGAGATTTGCACAATTATCCCTTACCTTAGGTCTGATATGCTTCATACGTATCCGAACCTCTTGTATATTGATTTAAATAATTTCATTGACTTATTACAGAATCATATTCATTGTTATGATATCATATATGGTCCACTTTTGACTTTATATTACCCGTTCTTTTGTAAATTCCATGTTAAAGAGCGTTTTGGGTAAAATCGTTTCATTTTTCATTCGTGTTTTGACATTTAATTATTCATATGATTAAATAGATCATGATTTCTTAATTCTAGAATATAAAACATGATTTATATATAATATATATTCATAATCTACATATATATAATAGATCGATAAAAGGAAAGAAATACACCATTCATGGAGACGGTAGGCCGTACGTACGCATGAACGTTGTTTTCGTTTCCTCATTGAATGGAATTAATTGGAAGACATAAATATATATATAAATAAATCCAGTATCATTATTATGTCATATATTTCATGATTACTTATTATATATACTTTATAATGACAAATTAATGGTTAATCATTGAGAATGAATCTCATCGCGTCGTGGAGACGGTATTCCTTACGTACGCATGAGCGATGATATCGTTCCCATGATCGTGGAATTTTATTGGAGTGTATGTATACTATTACATAATAAATATAACTTTAAAATAATCATATATTGTTATTATTTACACCATTATACCCATCCATGTAAGGTGGTGGTGGAAAATAGATTACACCACGGCGTGGAGACGATATTCTGTATGTACGCACGCGCGGAGATTTCATTTTCCGTAGGATGGATAGATGGTGAAATAGGGTTGTTTAATACTTATAATAACATATCAGTACATGAGTTATACTTATGTTATTACTTCATAATGAAACAACCTAAGAAGAATAAGTGGAAGAAGAAATAAAGTTGAAAGAATCGGTAACAGACATTACCTCTTCTTTGAAGCACCTCTTTGAGACCTCCTCTTAGGGCACCAAAATTGGTCTTTAAAAAAGGCCAGAACCTCTAGGATGATTCTAGCGAAGTGGATAAGGGAATTTGGCACAGGTTTGCCGAGATTTAAGGCTCAAAGTGGTTTGAGGAAGAGAGGGAGGAGGTGCCCTTTTATAAGGGAGGAGACGGGCACCTTTGGAATAACTAAAAATATTATTTTATTAAAAAGCCAAATTTGGTTTTAAATAGCCTCAAATTCATTTATTTCAAATCTAAGGTGGGAATGGGTCGCAATCCTCTCATAAAATATAATTTAGACAGGATTAGGTTCCTATTTTAACCTTATAATTTATATTTAACATTAAGTTAGATAATTTTACTTTTACCGTGTCTTTTTGTGTTCTTACACTTTAAGGTTAATAAACATACAATAAGAAGCCAAACGAACCCCAATATGTTTATTATTAATATATATAACCTTATCTAAGTCATTTGGCCAATCCTTAGATTTTTAGGAATAAAATAACAATTAATAATATAATATTTGTTTTAAAAACTATTTTATGTCGATTTTGACACTATTTAGTAATTGATTTTTGTGAAACCTATAACAGAATTATTATTTCGAAAAAAGTTAATTAAATGGATAATAACATGTCATATTAGCCTATAAAATTAGTGGAATTCATAAAAAGTCTCAAATTACATTTATTTGGGTATTTATAACATCAATTATGTTAATATTTCATTAAGAAGATAATTACTGTATAATCTTTGTGTCATTAATAAATTACAAATTTTAATGTCTAAAAATTACAAATAAAATACCATTATGTATAAAATCGTTTTAGATTTCTAATGAATATTTACAGTTGAATTTATCTTATGTATAACCCTATATTAAAAATGATTTACTTATTAAACTTTGATTTTAACTATTTTAACCCTTTTTAAATAAATTAATAATAAATGTCCTAATCTAATCCAAGTGGTCCTAAATGGACATATTCTACTACTAAGGTTGTTTTTGGTCGAATTACACTTATCCAATAGAATTAGGACATGTGTTAGGGTAATAATAATATCATTTTTACCCTTAATTACCCTATTTACTTTTAACCGTGGGAAAAAAAGTAGAAAGTTACTATTCACCATAAATTATTTTCATCTCATTAAACCAAATTTTTCTTACTGACATCAACCGTGTCTCTCGAATATTTGAAATTCCACTCACAGAAGTGGTAAAATTAAGTTTTATGAAAAAATTCAGTTTTTTAACTACCACTCAGTGGTTTCACTATTCATCAAAAAATGAAAATTTTCAGAAAAATACAAAAAATTAGGCCTAAGATATATTTGATATTATGAATTCAAAAATGATGTTTATTTTACCAAATTAAAAACTTATCAGTTACAATAACTAATTTAAAAATTACTTCCCGTCGTCAAAACAAATAGCCTGTTTTTAAGAGATAATAACTATCAAAAGATTGATACTTATTTATGTCTGGTTTAAATGTGAAATTACATCCAATAAACAACATTGTATTAAATTGTAAAAATATATTCTAAATATACATTAAAACCACTCAAATTAATAATTCATCACTATTAATTATTTTTATTAAAAAGGTTGTTTTTAATTAAAATTTATTAATTTTCACTATGCATCAGAATATAAAAGTTATCCAAAAGCACAAAAATTTCACCCTATGCAAATTTCGATATTACGAATCCAAAAATGACGTCCATTTTGAAAAAAAAATTACAAAATTTCAAAAAGTGGTTATTACTCTTCATAAAGGCTAGTTTTAAACAAATTTAAATAGCATATCGTTGTTTAGCGAAACTCGGTATTGCGTACAACACATGCTATCATGGAAGGTCGTGCATGCGTGTAATGCAAGCCAAGTAAGGTATGCATGTTGTGCAAGCTCCTTTTGGTGTAGCGTACAACATAAGACATTAATGAAATTAAAAAGAATATTGTTTTTTAAAATCTTGGTTTGTTACATTTCTCCCCCCTTAAAATGAAATTTTCCCTCGAAATTCGTCGGGGTTATAAATGGGTTACTACTCGAAAGTTTCTTTAATAGAAACCCACATCGTAAAATGTAATACCAAAACATGGATTTAAAAACTACAGTATGAAACATAACGTTTACCCAAATTAACTAATCATTGGGTTTCCACATAGGAGAACATTGGTGAAAATATGGATATGGAAGAGAAATCTAACCGTCATGTTCTGATGGAGAGTGGTAGAGAACATGGAGATGAAAAATCCAACAATCACAAAGCCATAAATTTTTGATGATCTAGGGTACCATCTGATTCATTGGATATAAGGGCACTAGGACAACATTTTTGGTTTTCAAGATCATTTCCCTAAAGTTGAATAATTTTAATTAGAATAAATACATACTTTATTTTGGTACAATCTCACTGTTGTTCATTATTTTAACAATTTCCACTTCATCTCTTAAAGAAATGAAGTTGAATTTTTTATTCATGAAGTGTTAATAGATCATGTGATAGAATGATGGGTCATTCCATCTGTTTCAAAAAAAATGTTAGCAAAAGTTATCAAATATACATAAGTCCAACTATGGTGAGGTTAATCATATACGATTCCAAGAATGAACCTATACATCAAATATCATACCGCGTAATAAAATAAAACTTGTTTCTACTAACCAGGGACTTCCTGTAGTCTAGTGGTAGGCGATAAAGGCTAGTCTCACTTCGGTTGTGGGTTCGATTCCCACAGCCTTGTCCGACGCGATGGGCTGTCGCCCGTCCTACAGGTTGTCCTTTTTCTAAAGCAATATTACTATAACATCCTATCAATAATATCAAAAAAATTTCAATCCTTAAACAATACTAACTTATGTCCAACATAATCCATTCCAATCTTTAGGCTTATCTAAAATACTTCGGTCCATGCTCATAGTATAAAGAAAATTTTTACTTGAAATGTCACATAACAATCACGTGAATGCCATCATTTATCCCCCATATATCATAAGATATATATTTTTAGTCAAATTAAAAACATGTGAATACCTTAATCATATATTCGCTTGAAGAATGAATAACCAACGAACCTTAGTGAAAACATGAATGCAGTTAAAAGTTAACACATTCCACAAACCAAAATCCTCAAAATTCTTTATACTCAAACCATGATATCACTTAGTCCTTATATCAATCATGAGCTTAGGAATACAATCAAGCATTTAATTTTCTCCTTATCACTTTATTATGTGCATATCATCTACTTTCCAAAAATACTGGTACCATTCATCACACACTCTCAAAACTTAAGGAAAGACAACAGTGTAACAATCCTTAGATGTCTCTTTATTCTATAGTACCATGAGATTACTTATACATCATTACACTTGATAAACATGTAATCATTCAAGTACCTTCTTAAACCATTGACCGAGCTTCAACAATTCTTTTATCTCACATATCATTTGTAGTCTCTTCGTCATCATCAACATAAATACTACCCATACGACCACACTGATTCTCTTCATGAGACTTTCCCTTAGGGCATTTGGTTTGCATAATGCCCATAAATTCCACATTTAAAACATTTAACCATTGTTGATGTCGTAGAAATACCATTATCCTCATCCATGGTGTTAACTGATCCTTTTCCTTTGCAGTTACTGGCTTTGTGTCCTTCTTTTCCACACCCAAAGCATCTTCCAGTTCCTTTGAAACATTCTCCTTGATGCCTATTCCCACATGATTTAAATAGGGGAAATTGAACTCTCAGTCCTCTATGATCATCATGAAACTCCATCTTTCTCTTATTATTTGAGTCAGGAAACTTACCAAATTTAGGTTTATTGATCATATTATGAGATTGCTGATTCGGAAAAATAATGATGTTTGGACTTCCAAATCCCATTTCATTTGGTTTCTCATTAAGAATATCATTCCATTGTCCATAATATCCTCCATTATCGTGAATCTACATGTTTCCAGCCATTTTCTAAAACCCAAAAAGAATAGTGTGAGAGGCAAAAATCATGCTAGGAAAAACAACATAGTAAAGGGGGATTACCTCAATATCTAGCATCTTCGGTTAAATTCTATGATCGTTACCATAGTTATAGGACTATATCCTATACGTATACTTATCCTTAGGGACATCCCTAGACATACCTTAGAAATATCTATAGGGATCTCACTAACATTTTCGCATCCTAGATTCCAAAGGATGACTAAACCTTTCCTCTTATACCAACTGTAGAGTCCCTAAGCTTGACGTACATATATATTACTTTACTTTTATAGAATACATAATACATAAGAAAAACATACACACAAGGACCGTAATAGTTTAGTGTCTTTGGAAACATGGAATGTAATCTTCTAATCATGGTGAAAGATCTTCAAAATCTCCCATAATGATCTTCCACTTTTTTGTTTCCTTACCTAAAACCTTTCTTTTAATCCTGGGGGAAAATAAAACATAAAAAAGGATGAGCTCAAATTCTCAGTAAGGGTAAGCATGGATAAAATAAAACATACCATATAAATTTGAACTTAAAAAACATGAACATAATGTTTAAACATCAAAATCTTGAGCAACGACATAAAACATGGAAGAACATAAGGCATAGATCATAATGGAACATAAATCATGATAACATAACATGGGAATAAAACATGTAATTGTGGAATCCATTAAGAACATGTAATTATTTCCACAATAGCCAAGGAATTACTGCCAAGACCATCTTAATGGACAAAGGCCCTTTCTAAATCGAGTTCACTCCTCGTTCCAGTCCTGTAATACTGAACTAGATTAACTTACCGTTCCAACCATTTCTATCTCATGAGATATAAATCTTTACCCAATAAATTGGAGTGAGATATAGGTCCCATCCATCTCATAATGAAATCATTCTTACTTGTGCCACAAAATAAACATACATCATTCATAATAACCCAATAAATAAAATGGGATTCATAAACATCATCCCATTATCACATAATCCATATAAAACAAATGGACATTTCATCATAAGAAAATTGAAACCATGTAAATCATAGAGACATTAAACTTGAAACATACACATGTGAAATAATGCCATCTTATATGTAAAATGATTTTGATAAAACACTTGAAATGAATTCTTGAGGAAAATATCCTTTCTTCATCAAAATCAATTTCTTTTCACAAAACGTCATGCAATTTTAAAAGAAAATGATTTTGTTGAAAATAGTCATGAATTATTTTGGAGGAAGCTTCATAAAAATAAGGCTGTATAACACCGTAAAAATCCATTCGTGCCGTATAAGTTAAAATAACATTCTTCTTGTACTTTTACCGGAAAAGACAAAAAAAATACCTCATAGCGTAAACAAAAGAAATATTCCTTACATACCATTGGGTAAAAGTAAAAATGGGTAAAAATGACATTAAACATACATGAATACACTTTTATAAAACATGGACATGGATGATAGCAATAACCCCAGTAAATATTTACGAATAAGCAATCTCGGATAAAAATGAGATTTGCACAATTATCCCTTACCTTAGGTCCGATATGCTTCGTATGTATCCGAACCTCCTGTATAATGATTGAAATAATGTAATTGACTTATTAAAGAATCATATTCATTGTTATGATATCATATATGGTTCACTTATAACGTCATATTACCCGTTCATTTGTAAATTCCATGTTAAAGAGTGTTTTGGGTAAAATCGTTTCATTTGTCGTTCGTGTTTGGACTTGTAATTATTCATATGATTACATAGATCATGATTACTTAATTCCATAATATAAAACATGATTTATATATAATATATATTCATAATCTACATATATATAATATATCGATAAATGGAAAGAAATACACCATTCTTGGAGACGGTAGGCCGTACGTATGCATGAACATTGTTTTTGATTCCTCATTGAATGAAATTAATTGGATGAAATAAATATATATATACATAAATATAGTATCATTATTATGTCATATATTTGATGATTACTTATTATATATACTTTATAATCATTCATGGAAGGTTAATCATTGAGAATGAATCTCATCGCGTCGTGGAGACGGTATTCCGTACGTACGCACGAGCGATGATATCGTTCCCATGATCATGGAATTTTACTGGATTTTATGTATACTATTACACAATCAATATCACTTTACAATAATCATATATAGTTATTATTTACACCATTATACCCATCCAAGTAAGGTGGTGGTGGAAAATAGATTACACCACGACGTGGAGACGATATTCTGTACGTACGCACGCGTGGTGATTTCATTTTCCTTAGGATGGATAGATGGTTAAATAGTGTTGTTTCATACATATAATAACATATTAGTATATTAGTGATACTGATGTTATTACTTCATAATGAAACAACATAAGAAGAAAAAAGTGGAAGAAGAAATAAAGTTTAAAAAATCGGTAACGGACATTCCCTCTTCTTTGAAGCACTTCTTTGAGACCTCCTTTTAGGGTACTATAATTGGACATTGAAGAAGACCAGGACCTCTAGGATGGTTCTAGGGAAGTGGAGAAAAAAATTTGGCAGGGTTTGGCCGAGTTTTAAGGCTCAATGTGGTGTGAGGAAGAGTGGGAGGAGGTGCCCTTTTATAAAGGAGGAGAGGGGCACCTTTGGAATAACGAGAAATATTATTATATTATAAAGCCAAATTCGGTTTTAAATAACTCAAAATTGATTTATTTCTAAGATAAAACAGTAATGGGTCGAAATACTATTATCCAATAGAACTTAGACAAGTTTAGTTTCCTATATTAGCCATATCATTTATATTTAACTTTAAGTTAGATAATTTTACTTTTACCGTGTCTTTTTGTGTTCTTACACTATAAGGTTAATAAACATACAATAAAAAGCCAAAAGAACCCCAAGTTTTTTATTATTAATATATATTACCGTATCTAAGTCATTTGGATGATCCTTATATTTTTAGGAATAAAATAACAATTAATAATATAATATTTGTTTTAAAAACTATTTTATGTCGATTTTGACACTATTTAGTAATTGATTTTTCTGAAAACTAAAACAGAATTATTAGTTCAAAAAAATTTAATTAAATGGATAATAACATGTCATATTAACCTATAAATATAGTGTAATTCAGAAAAAGTCTCAAATTAAATTTATTTGGGTGTTTATAACATCAATTATGTCACTATTTCATTAATAAGATAATTACTGCATAATCTTTGTGTCAAAAATAAATTACAAATTTTAATTTCTAAAAATTACAAATAAAATACCATTATGTAGGAAATCTTTTTATCTTTCTAATGAATATTTATAGTCGAATTTAGATTATGTATATCCCTATATTAAAAATTATTTACTTATTAAACTTTGATTTTTACTATTTTAACCCTTCTTTAAATAAATTAATAATAAATGTCCTAATCTAATCCATGTGGGCCTAAATGGTCATATATTATTCCTAAGGTTGTTTTTGGTCGAATTAAACTTATCCAATAGACTTAGGACATGTTTTAGGGTAATAATAATATGATTTTTACCCTTAATTATCCTATTTACTATTAACCGTGATAAAAAAAGTAGAAAGATACAATTCACCAAAAATTATTTTCATCTCATTAAACCTCATTTTACTTACTGAAATCAACTGTGTCTCTCGGATTTTTGAAATTCCAATCACAAAAGCGGTAGAATTAAGTTTTATTAAAAAAATTAGTTTTTAACTTCCACTTAGTGGTTTCACTATTCATCAAAAAATGAAAGTTTCTAGAAAAATACCAAAAATTAGGCCTAATATATATTTGATATTATGAATTCAAAAATGATGTTTATTTTACCAAATTCAAAACATATCAGTTACATTAACTAATTTAAAAATTAATTCCTGTCGTCAAAACAAATAGCGTGTTTTTAAGAGATAATAAGTATCAAAAGATTGACACTTGTTTATGTCAGGTTTAAATGTGAAATTACATCCAATGAACAACATTCTATTAAATTGTAAAAATATATTCTAAATATAATTTAAAACCACTCAAATTAATAATTCATCACTATTAATTATTTCGATTAAAAAAGTTGTTTTTAATTAAAATTTAGTAATTTTCACTATTCATCAGAATATGAAAGTTATCTGAAAAGTACAAAAATTTCACCCTAAGATAATTTTGATATTCTGAATCCAAAAATGAAGTCCATTTTGAAAAATAAATTACAAAATTTCAAAAACTGGTTATTACTATTCATACCGGCAATTTTTAATAATATTTTAATAGCATATTGTTGTTTAGCGAAACTCAGTATTGCGTACAACACATGCGATCGTGGAAGGTCACGCATGCATGTAATGCAAGCCATGTCAGGGATGCGTGTTGTGCATGCTCCTTTTGTTGTAGCGTACAAAACATGAAATTAATGAAATTAAAAAGAATATTTTTTGTAAAATCTTGGGGGTGTTAAATCAAATGTTTCATAACTCCATGATTATATTTTTATTGACTATCTAGTCTTTTATTGGGCAGATATCAATTGGTACGAAGATGAAAATTTAGAGGAGTGACCTATGAATATATATTGAAACAAGGATAATGAGGTTTATTTTTGTGTTATTACATTGGTTTAGTTCTAATGGAAGCATGTTTGGGTGGATGAGAGTACCTACAATTATAATTATCACATGCACACATAGTACCCTGATCAATTTTATTTTTATCTATTCTATATTCATGTTGTTAATTTTGCAGATATTGGAATCTTTTAGTTATTATATGGTCCCCTATTATTACATGTTGTGTATTGGCCCTCATTTTAGAGGTATCTATCCTAGGATATTTCTTAGGAGATGTTTTTTTAATTTAACAATTTCATATATTTCCACAGATGATGTGGGAGATCTATTATAATGGTGAAGTTTGATACTAGTATGTCATGGGTTTGTTGTTTTTATGGACCCTTTTTGTTTTCTCTATGGTTTTGCATTTGGATTCTTAAAAATGAGGATTGTTTTGTAGGTATGAAATGAATGTATTGAATTCCCTATAGTCCAACACATTGATTGATATGAATATCTTTTTTTTGAATTAGTCCTAGAGAACATGTAGATTGTTGCGGGTGAAAAAATATGGACTCAGGGAGAATATATGGTGTGTAAATTTGTTTCACATCAGGTATTTATAGATCACATCTTCTTAATGATGGTTTAAATGGTTCTTCTATGTTTGTAAATATTGGGGATTAAATGATTCATAGTGAAATGTTTCATTGAAAATTGACTCCCAACTTTTCATGATATGTAATTCTCACACACCGTGTAAATCCCATGTAAAAAAACATATAAAATGAGCATAACCATGTAATTATAATAAACCCTTTGATATTTTTGAATTATATTGGATCGAGAAAACGACCATTTAGTATTTTTCTAATTTGTTATATGTGGATTTGATCATAGAATTCATTCTCCAATACATGGTGATCGATATTGTCTTCTTCTATTATCATCTCCTTGGATCATTGATATTGGATTATTTTCATCTGATTTCATCTCAGCATGATATGGATCTCGATCTCTATTGTACGAATTATTACTCATTTTTTGTGTCTGTCTTGAAATATTTAGGATATCATAGTTTCCTTACAGGAATGGTGATCTGATTAATTTCATGATAGCCTATACTTGTGTGAATAACTATGATGACCTTAAGGTAATGAATTCATTGATTATTATATTTCATTTTTTTGTAATCATAAATTTATTATGGTTTATCACTTTTCAAGGAAATATTACTAACCAAATAATATATCTAGAAATACTATTAATGAATAGTTTTGTTACCACATGTTTATGTTCTTTGTGAAAATAAAATTGGTTTCCATTTGTTTTTCTAAAATAGGGTAATATCTATGATATTATTTATTATAATGTTATTATTCATTGAGTATAATGATGGAATTTCATAGGAATTTAAAGCTGAAATTAATTCATAATTCACTGGATTTTGAATAATAAACGAATATTCAAGTTTGAATCCAATGTTCCTTATCATTTCATGATGATAAAATTGATGAAATGGGAATTTTTAATTAAATGTGAACGTCCAATTTTTGTTCAAATTAATAAATAATCACAATCATGTTTATGTCTGTAGATAATCATGATAAATCATGTTAATTGAGAATTTTGATTCTCATAGATTGATGAACATGTTTAAATTCAGGAGAGAAATTTTATTATTTTGAAAGATTATGATATCTTGTTGCCTTTTGTTTCCAATTGTTGGAATTGGATAATTGAAAATAGAATAAAAACATTTTTTTGGTATAAAATGTTTTATGGAACAAAGTTCCCCATCTACTTTAGAAGCCATAGTTCCTTGTGTTTAGAGCCGTGAGAGGATATCTATATATATTAGTTGGCTTCCTTGTTTTTTTACTAATATCTACATGTTCCTTATATTTATTTATTGACACTTTTGTGATGTTATTCTGAATAGGTATTCCTTATACTATGTTATATGTGGTGGTGAGTTCTGGATGTGAAACATGCTCATGATCCATTATACTAGGATAGATGATGTGATATGTCGGTGGGGTGGTTGAAATAATGTGTCAACGGATGATGCCTATGATATAAAGATTCATTTAGTTATGCACATGGGTTTCTTAAATTGAACCAATGATTATATAATGGATTAAATATAGTCTTACCCATTTATGTGATACTGAGAATAGGGAAGCTCACATACAAATTTGTTTAATGGATAATGTGAGAGTGGGTTATTTTTTCATTATTCATTTCCCCAAAACATGATATAGTTATATGTTCATGGTTTCATGCCTCATCTAGGAGGTATCTATGGATTATTTTCCTATACTACATGAAATATGTAATGATTATAATAACAAATAAAACATTATTATTCCATTGGGTAGGTGGGGAAGGAATGAAAATTTAATAAAAGATTGAATATTGAGAAACAATATAATCAGGTTGGATTATGCCCATTGGTAATGTAATTTACTCTTTTGAATAATGTAATATATTTTAGAATGTAGTTAATGATTAATAAATGTTTAATGAATTAATATTGGGAAATGATTAAAAGGAAATAAGTAATTAATTTAGCATTTTTATATTCGTGTGTACTTATAAGATAGTTTGTCTTAGTTGTGGAATCTAGTTGACCAAGCATTGTTACACATAATCATTTCTATAACTATGATTTACACATAGAGTGGTTGTTATATTTATTATATTCTATATATTTAGTTATTTTATAGGTTACCCCAACCTTGTATATTAGAGATTCTGAAACCCATGGAACTCTGCGTGGGAGTTTTCACCAACATCCCGATGAGATGATGGGTGTATAACTAGCCCCTCTACCCATAAATTTTCTATTAGTATATAATTTTACTATTATGCAAATTTGATAGTTCCCAATGTGTGTGTCAATTAGTCTCAGATGACTTCTAGATGATTTTGAAAAATGAATTACTGAAAATAGTATCTATATGATTATAATAGGAATGTCAGGAATATCATATTATTAAATGAGGTACTTACTTTACATGTTGGACATAATAGATTACGTTATAATACTCAACTATTATAGATTTCATATGAGATATTGTGGCTCCAAGACAATACTTTATTACTATATACAGATATGTGGATTAGATGATGGGATGATGTGATACATGAGATGCAAGTTGTAATTACTTGAACATTCCACATTGGGATATCCTATTTGGAGGGTGTATTTCATAGAATGTGTGGTGTAGGTCCAGAGTGTCTATTTTGGGGGAATTTGGAGTAGGTTATTATAGAAACCAATACTTTTAAAATGGAAAAAATACATGGAATTTCTACTTTTGTGTTTAATTGTAGGTAACGTATTCACACTATGATTCAATATATAATATCAAGAGTTCAGACACTCTAATATGGTGTTTTTTTTTTGACTTAGTTGAATGTCCAAAAATATTAACAGGTTATTCAATGTGTTTTGGAAGCACTGGGCCTAGGAAAAATATGAATTTGTTGTGCTAACAGAGGCGCACAGTTCGTCTTAAAATGTGCGGCCCTTTGAAAAAAAACTAATGTGGTGTGTTTTCTATGACTAAATTTATTTCCATATTTAAAATAAAATTTAAAAATATAATTAATATAATAAAAATTATATTATTATTATTATTATTTTATTTTTACTACAATTATTAAGATTGTTTATTTATGTTTTTATTAGCCCATACTTGGTACTCCATCTCCCCTTACTTATATCATGTGACTCCCTCACTGGGGTCTTATTCAGGCCATGCTTAAATCCACCTACACAATGCCTCACCTATTAATGAAATCCATCCAAATTTATTTCTGATTTCCCTCCCAATCTCCATTATAAGTTCTCTTCTCTCCCTTTAACCTTGTTTTGGGCCGATTTTTGGTCTCTATGTCACCTGATGACATGAGGCCGAAACCCTCTAGTTGAGCTTAAAATGTTTTTTGGATTTCTTCTAATGTTATGTTTCAAAAAGGATATATCATAACTTCATGGATCATATTAAAGAAAACTCCACCAAAGGGGATGTGTTTTAAATAATCTCCATACACCATCATCTACATGAGGTATGTTTTTATTTCATTTGTTGTTGATTCTAAATTTATAATTGGGTTTTTAGCAGTTTATGAGTTTCTAACAATTGTTTTTGACTTTTTTGGCCTTTTTTGTGATGTTTCGTGTCACTATAATTTATTTGTAGATCTTATTATGAATTTATGATTTTTTTCACTCATATAAAAGATTATGTATATATATATATCATCCTAATAAATACTTACCTAAGGGATAGTGGAATATGTTACTCAGATTTAGAAAGATATATATATTTGAGCATTCAAGTGTGGAGAGAAATCATGTTTCGATAATCATTTTTTCATATGACGAGTGTTTAATGTTGTTCCTCTTTGAGGTAGTCTCCTATTACTCGTAAATTTTGATTTATGAATGAAGTAATTAATTTACATATTGCACGATACATAGTTTTGTATTAATGCAGTATGATTTTTATGATTTAATATATCATAGATATTACTTGAGTATGTTCATGGTTGAAATTTTAAATAAGAAAAATGATTTTTTATAAGAAATGACGTGATTTTATAATAAAATACCACCATTGAATGTGTGTTATCTTCATGATAAATATTAGTGAGTATGACCAAAGTAGGATTCTTCATCTCCTTTTACCTCCACCATGTGATGTCATCCTTGGAATACATTCTTGTCCATGAAATTCACCCCCTCTTTGGTGCCTTTATGAATGATGAATTACATCCATAATTGATTCTAATTTTTTTTTATTCTTATAGGTAAGGTCTCATCTCTCACTTCTCCATCATTTTGTGCCAATCTTTAGTCCCCCAACAGCAGGTGACTTATAGATCAAAAACCGTGAGATGAGGCTAACCTGATTTTTAGTTTTCCTATATTGTTTTATTGTGTGAAGCATCTCTCGGTACTATTTGGTGCATATTTTATCCACCGCTAATAAAGGTGAATTTGTATAGGCCATCATGGTCAACATTAATTGATTTGTGGTAAGGTTTTACTTTGTTCCTCATTTTCTCTCAATTAATAATTGTGGATATGGTGGCTTATGAGTTCATGGTATTCATCTTAGAGTGTTATTTTCATTTTCTTGGTGAATTAAGTCCAAGGTATTTCTATTAATTGTGTTTGATGACGTAGTGATGGTTTTCACTCATATAAATTGGTATGTACACACACACACAGATATATATATATATATATTCAACATTCATTTTTTCTCTTGGAGAGGGAAATATGTGAATACAATTTATTGATATATATATATATTGGAATGTATTTTCTTCAAAGTATCGGGTGAAATTGATATTTCGTCATCATATTGAAAAATGTTGATTGTTTATCATGGTACCTCTTTATGTTAAGACCCCATTCCTTTTCACTTTACTTTTAATAATGTTTTCATAAATTTACCTAGGACATTATGTATTTTTATTAATTGAGGAAGTACGAGTTCTCATATTTAATAATTCGTATATGCGAATTGAGAATGTTTGTGAATGAAATGATTAATATGATAAATGATTATTTGATATGAAATTTCTAGATTTTATAATAACCCCCAAACTGGAAGTTTAATGTCTTGAAGATAAAAATTAATGAGTATAATCTTATGCTGGCATGCCTTCTTATTATATTTGATGTATAGAATGTTATTACATTGCCCCCTTCTTAAATGATTATTAAATGTAACCCAAGACACCTTATTAGTGTCTGACCTCATTAAATATTAAATATCCCATGTTGGAATATGACATGTTTCCATGAAACAATTTTTTTTCATTGAGCGTTATAAATATTATTTCTATGTTTATATAATTAAATGGGAATTGACCCTTAATGATATTTCCCTTTTTCCAATGAATCATTCTATGTTCTCATTAAATCTTACAAATACACATTTTTGTGCTTTAATGACATTGATCGAGATGAAATAAATGAAATGGCATGAACTTGTAGAATTCCAATTTTAAATTGATTAATTAAATTTAATTGACAAGTATATAATGGAAAACCCATTCCATCAACTTATTCATTATAAAATAAATTCTGTTAATTGAAATTTTTAAAAAATATTTGAATACAAAAAATGTTATAAGAAAGAGTTATTTTCCTCTTGTATTAAATTAAGTACCACCACTCTGTTTATTGAATAATCTGACCAGGCTACCTTATTATCTTATTTTATTGAGATGTCATTAATGAAATATGGTTAAAGACATTTTAATTCCTTGTTCTAATGGTTTCGTTGAATTTCATAGAACTTATGCATCGTAATTAATTTGTCTTTCTAATGACTTGTTATCATTTAATTCTCATGTTATTCCATAAAAACACCATTACAATTGTTGTATTAAAATATCTTATGCAGCTTTATATCATTTTGAAGTAGGTTAGTTTTTAAATAGTTTTCATTTATAAGTGTTTTCTTTGTGATATATTGCCTTCTTGATATAGATCTCTTGGAAATTATATGGGAGAGATCATAGGTTTTTTATTAATGTTTTGTGGATATAATCCCTTGTTTTCGTGGCTGTATAATGACTCATTAGGGAAACTTATTTGGATTTAAATGTGAGGGATTCATAGTTTGTTAACTATACTCTTGAGTGATAGTGTTTCCCTAGTATAAAAACATAGGATGAACCTTTTAGAATGATTTCTACCTGGTTACATAGGTGGCTCTCTATCCCCTATGTGAGATACCTGAGATGGACTCATAACTAACAATTACTCATACTAATATAAGGAACTATACTTGGATCTCCTTAAATGGAATTAGTGGTATTGGATTATCATATTTATTCATTACAGAACATGGGGTTCTTTTAGATCACATTGGATGAGAACATGATACCACCTTTAGTATTTACAGATTGATAGATTTGATAGTTTATTCTAATGAGATGTTTATATTTCATTATTCCTATTATGAGAATTCTTGTGCACATGGATTCTTTTACATAATTTACTATCACTATTGAATTGTGACATGTCAATTTGACCCTAATATAAAGCAGCAACATAATGGTGTACCTCTTATTTCATTTCATTGATCAATTGAAACATTAATACTTGTTCTGGGTTGCAATGTTACCCTATTAGAATGTTCATCTTAAAAAAAGTAATTGAGAATAGATGGGTTTTGGTTGGGAACCCAAATCCATTTTCTATTACATAACGGGTTGCTTCTCTGCATTGATACAAATTGGCACACAATATTTGTTTATTTCAATATATGTTTTCTCCTAAAAACTATGTTTTCCATCATTATAAAATATATATCCCACAACTTGTTCGGGTGTTGTTCAGAATAAATGTAGGTCATATTGCCTGCATGTATTTGGATTCGTTACTTGTGTTGTATCGTGTACATGAGAGCTATGTAGCTTAATATTATACTAATTCATAGGATCGTAAAGGATTTTTCTTTTGTGTTTTTTTATTTTATTGTTTATATTATACTAATTTTACCTTATAGTGACACCTAAAATTGGATTGCATCATTATATGGATTTGGAATTGACCAAATTTTGATATATTATAATATTTATACTATCATAGATGTTCTCTCTTTTCCTACATTTTTGTGTTTGACATTTATTACCAATTTTTCCCTTATACGCAATGAAATAATATTGATTATATAATTTTGAATACTCGACTTTACAATGGCATAATCTCCCCATAGACACTCCATATGTCCCCACTACTAGTTGGAAGCCACAGTCTTTTGGGTAGAGGCACTTGAGGTCATGTATTGACCGATACAGATATATATCTATAGTTATGTATGGAAGATATGTTATAAGAACCCATGATGTCTCATTTCATAATTATATTCTCTATTTTATGTGATACATGGTTTCTGTTTGCTATGGTGAGCCTTCAAACATGGTATACATATTTAGCTGTTTAGTTTGTTTCACTATTTTTTATTATTCATTAGCATGATTTATTTATCATTATAACAAGAGGATCCTATTAAGATCCTACGAATTATATAGTTATGCAATCCCTTTATATATATATATTGGTCAACCTTTTTAGGCATGATATTGGGTTTGATATTAAAAGATCATGGTTTTTTTGGAGGTGTTTCGTATTCATGGTCATTGTAATTTTCTCATTTCAGTACTTGTAGTTTTTCTTTCATTAAATATACATCAATAATGAATTTCATGTTTTCACTCGAGATTACATATATATATATATATGAATATTAATTGGTGTTTCATAATATCTTTCTCTTCTAAGTTTTCCTTTAAAATGGTAATGACACCTATATACATGTTTATTATACCATCAGTTCTAGTCGCTATCTCGGGGCATACTGGAGGTGGGAATCCTAATGTCACTATCACTCTCTCTCACTATGGTATCTTTGTGGAGAGTAACTAATACACAATTTTATGATATTGAATTTGGAAATCATAAGATCCTTTAAAAGTGAGTCTATGTGCTTCACGGAAAAATGTATTTTAGATATTCATTTCATAGGGAAAGAGATGGTCTAAAAATGGATCAATGAATAAAAAATATTGATAGCATTCTTTTAAAAAGGAAATTTATCAATTAAGTATATTACCCATATTATTATTCTAGATGTTTCGAGGAATTCATCAACTCTTGGAAGAGGATCTTGAAATAAAAATGTCTTCATATTTCCTTCAAATCCAAGGAATTAATGGGCATAAAACTCGTCATTAATTTATGTTTTTTATGTATTTTACTTTCCATTGACCATTCAAATATTTTATGTCAATTAACAGGATCACTCCCAATAAATATTTATTCTTTTCTCCTTTGACCGTATTATCATTTTCCACCATTGTTTTCCAATTTTAAAAAATATAATGTTTTATTCAAGATTCCCTTTCTATATACAAATTAATATAGTCCAGTGGATGTTTGTTAACCATATATTTATATGCATTTACAACAATGGAATTTTAAAATAATAAAACCTTGATTATTAATATCGAGATTAAATTACATGAATGTAATTTATTTATGTATGATGAATTTAAAACCCTAAACTTTTAGAATAAAAAAATTGGGTTCCAGAGAGTATATGATATGAAAAACCATTATTATATGTAAATGTAACAGACTAATAATTTATTATATTTTATTTTATAATAATTTCAATTTCATATTTAGATTTTGTAACAAACGAAATTAATTTATAAAGAACCATGAAATACTATTAATATTATTATTCAGACAAGATCATTAGATTATTTCCATTAAACATGATGGTGTGAATATGAATAAAAAAATCCTGCAAAATCATTTTAATTGTTTCATATAAATATAATTTATTAATATATATGTACACATTGTTTTTTGAAATAATTATATTCTTAAAAAATGAATTTCATTGAAAACATAATTTATACTATTCTTTGAGGGAAAATAATATATGGTTTTTTAAACATTTATAAAATTTATCTGAAAAAATTAAATTAATTTTTATAGTTACGCCATTAAAATATATTTATGTGGAAATATAATATTTTTTTCAAAACATTTCGTTTTTCCTAAAATAGTTAGAAAATAATTTTCTGTAAAATTGTCATTTTATTAATAAATAATGTAATTTAAAAGTCCCATTATTATTTAAATTGGATATAAATGTAACCTAAAAATTATTTATTAATATTTTATAGGAATAAATACTTCAAAATAATATTTATATTGTATTTTAATGTATGTTCAATATTGAGTTTAATTACCAGTATTTCTGAATTTTTTTAATGTGATAAATGTTTCTATATTTTAATTGTTATTAATAAATATTATATAATAATAATTTAATATTAATATATATATTTTGTATCTTAAAATATAAATAATAATTAATTAAATATTTTTACGAGTCAATTAGATGGTATGGAACCATCTTTTCAATGAAAAATATTCTGTAAAAAACCACTTTCTCAACACATGAATCAGATTAATTTTAAATTAAATCCTAAAAATAATTTGAATAAAATTTTAATATTGGTATTCCATATTTTGAATCATAATAAGTAATATTTTATATTGATTTTATATTAATTTCTAACTTAATGAATAGTGACTATAGTAATAATTAATTACTATTCTTAATATAAAATTAATCTTACATGGTGTTAATCTGTACTATTATATAATTAAATGACTATAAATATGTCAAATTTCCATTTTCAAGTAATATATTCAATATTATTCTTCCGGTTTTTAATATAAGTTCATTTGGAAACTTTTTTATTAGGAATTACTTTATCATTTTAGATTCTCTTGGGAATTTTTTCACAATATTTCAATGAAGGTCCACATTCCATTCTTATAAAAAGGTATCTCCTCTTTTAACTTATTGACGCCTCTAAACATATATAGTTCATGAAAACCTGAATAAATCCCTTCCAAAACACTTATACATTATTTAGTTATGATGGTCCTTTCAAAATACCAACATTGTGGTCCTTAAAGGGTGATCCAATGAAGGATGATCTAAGTGAATCTAATTGTATTAAATATGTCACATCCTTTGCATTCTTATTTTTACATATTATATTATTTCATAACACATAAAATATAATAAAAATTTATCTCAGAAGTAATGATGTGATATTGTGTTAATGTATGACCGATATCCATAACCCCTTCCATAAAATGGGAAATGAAACAATCGACTGTGTATAGGGAGAAATAAAACCTCACTAAACAATGTAGTCTTTTTTCCATCAGAATCATTCTTGGATAAATAAAATTATAAATTTAATATATATATATATATTATATTACTAAATTTACTATAATTATGGAACTTTTATATCACAAATACCTTTATCCTTCTACTTCGTGAGAGATATGATAAGGTTGTTCGAGAGGATAACATACTACCTCCTCAAGAAGTGATGTGATTCATTTCTTCATAAACATTTCAAGTATGGTTGTGAGGATACATTTAATGGAAATTGTTAAATATAATATGTCATAATTACTATTTATTTATGATATTTTATTCAAACACATATCATTCAATACTCTATAAAATGGATATAGCTTTCCTGAATACGTATGACCTACTATCTACATGGATTGGGTATTTCCTTTTTTGGATTTAAATTTAATGGATTACACTCAATAAATATATAATTTATATATATTATATTTTTACCATTGATTAAATTCTCTTTTTAATGAGGCCATGATCAATATAAATGGATAGAAAATGAAAATTCAAAACATATAAGGAAAATAACTTTTTAAATACTCAAAACATGATTTTAAAAATTAATATTTAACAATTGAGTTAAAAATTGTCATATGTAAATAATATATGGTATGATATATACAATTATTCTTTATTAATTTATTTATATTAAACCTATATTTATATTAACGTATGAATTAATATTTATAATTAAATTCTACTATTAAGGAACAGGATTTCTATTATCTTTTTTTCTTCAAGGGGGAGATATACCTTATTCACCACTCGTTAAATTTTTTGTCTGAATGTAATTTCGTATGCCCATAATTTATCATGAATATAATTATTTTAATTTTGTTAAATGTTACCTTTTAATTTTTTTTTGTTTTTTTCTTAAGAGGATAACAAATAGGCAAAGGATTTTGGTTTGAATTTTACCTCTTTAGGTATTTTATTATGTTATATACCTATATTAGTTTATATGGTTTTTCCATTCAAATTATAAAATTAACATCAAGATTTTATTTATAATCTTGATATAATATTTTTTCTAATTTTATTTTTTTCATGGGGTATAAAATTATCTGTTACCACAAATTTAGGAGTCATATGAAGCAATATCATTATTAATTAAGATATTTTATGATTAAACATCCAAATATGAAATATAATGAATTAAATCTCAAGAAACTCAAATTTAAAAGAATACATTGTTTTATCTTTATAATAAATTATTTTTATTCATTTTCATCTATTTATATAGATATTATTCTAAAATAATATATTTTTTATGTCGACGTTATTTTTCCAATCTTTCAGAACCGTTATATATATATATATTATTTACATTTTTCTTACAATAATGATTTAACATTGAAAAATAATTTATTAATTTTAATTAAACCATTCATAAATTTTTACTAATTTATTTAAATGTAATCTTCATGAAATTTGAAAAATTATAATCATTTTTCAATATCAAATTTTTTGTAAAGAACCCATCATATATATATACAACATTTTCCACCACCATGACCACTAATTGTTTTAAATTTTCCATTATATTTTTAAAAGTATATTTAAAGTGAAAAATATTATGAAAATGATTTATGTTTTAATTTTTTTGTCATTATGTAATGTATATTTTTATCGAGAAATGTTTTAAATTGTCTTTAAACAATTGTTTATATGTTTTCATGGTTATTTTAAATTTAAATAATTTTTAATATATAAAATAATTTTTTTATAATGTGATTCTAAATGAAAAGTTTTTTTCATCAAGAAATATTACATATTAAATTTAAAAATCATTTTCCATCGAATATGAAATCCTTTTATGATAATTATTCTTTACATTGGATGTGATCTAATGATACCGTCCTCATTATTTATCTTGAATAATTATGTCTATGATGAAAATATCTCTATGTAACACAATTCTCCTCCATGTGTTTTTCTATGATTAAAGTCTTATGAAAACCATTCCTTTTAAAGAGTTATATTGTGATGAAGTTTATATGAAACTCATTCCTTTTCATGGGTTCTGATATGATTAATTTTTATGACTTTCAGGCACACATATGTTAGATATTCATTGTCTGGTAGGTGGGATCTACATCTCTCCCCAATCAATTGAGTAATTATTAATACTCGTTATGAAAAAAGGTTACAGTATAGGATTTCCCCATATAATCATAATTGGGTTACACAATATGTTATCCCAATTCAGAAAATATAGGGTACACTAGACGTTATCCAAATCCCAAAATAATAGGGTAAATGGTATATTATCCCCTACATTACATAGAGGGTAAAAAATATGATATCACATGACTAAAACAAGTAAACATGTGACTTTACCCATCATAACATGTTATGAATGTCATCGTATATGGAATGACATAAGATTTTATTTTTGTATGTGTATAAAAAAAAATTATGTCATATTTATATGTTATTATATCATGGTTTGGAACCTTGTTTCATTTATGATTCATTTCTTATGCCATTTCATGATTTATGTCATGAATCTTGTTTATAATTAATGATATTTATGGAATTATTTTAAAATTTCATTCTCATAAACTGAAACCCTTATTATAATTTTTATTATTATGTTATCATCTGTATATTGTTTTATGCATACCCTTACTGGTTACCTCATCTAACCCATTTATAATTGTCATTTTCTTATCATTCCAAGATGTTCTTTATGATTGATATATATGGATACTATAATGATAATAGTATTATTCTAAAAACATTCTATATTGTATTTCATGATTCCAAATTTCAATTTGATCCAAATATGTTATAATTTTTCCTATAATAATAAACTACTTAGTCGTATAGGATTTTACCACATGTATCAATAATTAATGTCATTAAGTTACTATTGACAATATGTTACTTGTTGTTGGGGATCTACATTCTTCCATTCCAATATCAATGATATAATGGATATAATTACATGATCTAGAAATGTTTTGGGGTTCACATTCAAGGGTATTCATTTGTGCTAATATTATTTACTAATTAACTCAAGGGACATGTGTATTCACTTGTCATTGACCGTTTTTATGATATGATTGATATATTTATCTGGGGAATTATTATCCATATAATGATTACAACTATTTTTTTGTTTTGTAATATTGTGGATTTGATATGAAATTATTCATTTTTTTTAATAATTTAAATGTCTCATAGAAATTACTATTTCAAAATTTATTACTTAGTTTTTTAGATTATTTGTAGAAGGATAAATTGTTTACCATGAAATTATTATAATACTATTTTAATTATTTTTAATTCATACATTCATTAAAAATGATCATTCTATGTTCAATGTATATAAAATTTTATTGGAAAATCTAGGTTGGATCCTCTAGAGCATGTTTATATCACAACATACAGAATCCCTAAGGAACATGTTGACCTTGTTTCATCAAACACTAAAAGAGAAAGGAATTGTACTGTGGTCTAGGGGTTTTTTCAATCAAGTTGTGTATTTCTGGTGGATAGATATTGTGAAATTTCCCAAGTATGAGATGGAGTTTATTCTTCCATGATTACTTTTTTGTATTCATTGGTTATTTTTAGACATGTGCCAATAGGTTTTTATCAATTTATTTTTGGTGTTTTGTGACTATTAGCACACTTATATTTAGGGCATTTTTTATTTCCGATTTTCTATCTACATATTATCTATATTTATATTGTTATTTTGGGGAAATTGTACTTTTTTATTCTTGAATCCCAATTTACTATTATCCATACAATGTGGATTGGAAATTCACATCAGGTATTTCAATAGTATAGTTTGATGTTTAGATGGATGGCTCATCTGGCAGAAGATTTGAATTAGGACAGAATCATTGTTTCAAATCAATGCTAAATGGTATACATTATAATGAAGTGGATATATCATCAATTGATACCAATATTTAATATGACCAAATAAGTATTTCAAAAAATAATTTATAGGGTGAAAAAAATCAAAACACCATATGAGATAAAAATTTTAGTTAGGAATAAGGAGATCATAAATAAAAACATTTTTAAAAAACATTAAAGACTATTTTGATGAGATAAAATTACAAATCTATTTCAAAAATAATTTTCAATAAAGAAAAATTTTAATATTAATTTACAGAAATTTTAATTTCAAATTGAATAATAATAAAAAATATATGCATGTATCCATATTAATCTATCATATCAATTTATTTTATTGTAAAAGAAGGATATAATAAATTCAAAACAAGATAAATATATAATCTATTAATAAAAAGGGATAAAAAATTATTCAATTGGAGAAAAATCATTATTTAAAATGATAATTGAAAAAAAATAATTCATTTTAATTTTTAGAATTTTATTACAATGAAATTTAAAAATTATTAAAGACATCAGTGGAAAAGAAAATATATATTTTCATAGAGTCGGTAGTCCACGTGTATTCATCATAGGAGAGCCTTTTAAATTGAATTATGGGAAGATAATGTGTGTTTTATAATTTCATATGAATAATTTTTTATACATATAATATCAATAATTTTATATATTTAAAAACTATGAATGTATGGATTTTCTAAATAATCGTGAACATCATTCATTTAGAATGTAGTCTACAAGTATGCATGATGATTCATTCATTTACTGAATAGTATTAACAGATGAAAGAAAATTGATACTACATTATTATAATAATAGTTATGAATATAATTTATTTTTATGTTATCATTCATTAATATAACGTAAAATTTTGATTGGGAAGAAGATGAAAATAATTAATAGTGTTCTATTGAGAACATTCCATATCCCATAGGATGTTCTCCCTATGTTAATTCCTTATGGATACATATCATGGCCTCTTGTAATGTTTAAGGATTCGTGTAAGTGGGGAGATTATGGATTAGAGAATATAGAATATTTTAGGTTGATAAAATTCTTTATAATGTGTACAAAAATGGTGTTGATCAGAGCTCCTTTTATGTATTGATTGAATGTAGTATCTGTAAACATAAATTTTAAATTTAAAAAGAGGATAATTTTCATATTTAAACTATAAAAAATTTGTAAATAAATTAAGTTCTATATGGGTTAGGGTAGATAATCTACAGAAAATTAATTTTACAACATGTTTTGAAGGCGTTTTAGTTTCATTTAATCGTATAATTTCCACTAATATAATTTTGGATTTTATTGTAGTGATTAATTTTTTTATAAGTAAATCATTTTCAGATTCCTGAAATAAAATATAATCTATTTAATTGTCTAGAAAAAATTAAAAAAAATAAATTTGTGTTAAATAAATTTATAGGCTTGTACATATTTTTTTTTAATATTTAATAATCTGACAAGAAAAATGTAATAACCTACCCCTTGAGGCCCGCACTCTAACTACCCGAAGCCCGCATTCCAAATCCCAGGGGCTGACGAGTAGCACCACAAATGAATTCCATGAAGGTGGGAAGGCATCACCTTAAATTCTGCAAACACATAGACCAAGAACACGACATGTTGAAAACCACAAAGTAATCTACACTAGAAAAATTGTGTACTAAAAGTAAATGTGTTGGAATAGAAGCCTAACTTAAAAGATAAAACTACAACAAAAAAAATATCATCAGATAGTCGACCAAGGATCCTACCTGAAAGGTAGGTATAGCTCATCTGCAAAGCTCTCCACGCCAACCAGTCACCTCCGTGTACCGCATGGTCATGGATCCCTAAAGTCCAAGACAAGCTATTTATTTTCTACACAAGACACAACAATGTGTGGGTGATGCCCTTGTAGGGGTGAGTATTACAATTCTTAGTAGGGTTCTTGAGAGACCCGAGGGTCTCATAGAATTTTTCAAAGGAAATCCATAATGCATGGACCCAATAATACATCACAAAGTAATAGTCTCGGCTCAAACCAGGTATATAACTCACAGTTCAGGAATAAATATGACTATTCTTAAGCTATATCATTATATTCCATTAGGATGATTCCACAACTGATCCACGAATTATTTGTTCTGTTGTCAACCCACACATGGCCATATATCATTGATCCATGACAGGCCACTCTAAGGCTGATCCTCGCTGGGTTGCGCGTTGCTGATCCACACAAGGTTGCTAGAAAGTTGATCCACACATGGTTTCATTGATGCTAATCCACACAGGGAGGCTAGAATTCTAATCGACATAGGGTCTCTAGAATGATAATCCACACAGGGTCACTAGAATGTTGATCCATAGAGGGAAACTATGATGCAAATCCACATAGTGTCACTATGATACTGATCCCCCCAAGTTCACTTTTCAATTGATATCCAACCATATGATTCCCCACACCTGGTGCACTAGATTTCTGTATAATATAATTCTCAAGATATTGATCATGCCACAAGTTCCAAGACATTCTACATTGAAGTAACCCAAAAGACTTCCCTTTCATAAGAGTCCAACTGTGATAGACTGTGCATCAATCGGATGCCCATTCTATGAGTTATAGGCATTATAGTGCATAGGGTCCATTTGGATTCGGGTTTGATCCAAACCGGTCGTACTCTAAATTCCTCAAAACCCTAGGTGGAGTTTCTAAAAATGACTGTCGTGTTCCATGGATTACAGTTCCATATATAGTTCATCAAAACAACATCTATTTTGTGATATCTGACCTTTGAACGGTATCTAGTCCGAAAAGGGTCAGGGTCCGATCCAAACTGGTAGGTCTGACCCGAACCGACCCACCCTAGGCCGATGAGCCCCGGTTCGGGTCGACCAGACCTGGATTGAAATTGGTCCAGCCTGAACCAGCTGGGCCGGCTTGATGGGGTCTGTCCACGACAGGCACGGCCTGTTCCGCTGCAGACCGGCCCAGCCCGCAGGGTGACTCGTCCCAGTGGCTGGCGTGGTCCGCTAGCTGGGTGACCGCCCCCTTCCCGAATTGCACAACCATTCATGTTATTAAATTGGCAGAGCCATGTGGCACCGCACTCCTATCAGCGGGAACTGTGGGGTGCATGCCTCCTCCAGCGCGGGGCGTGGGTCACCTCCCCCATGGGGCACTGGTCCCCTCCACCGCGACTCTTCTCTGTGGCTTGAAACAACATGATTCCTTCAACCAATGTAGTCGATCGAGGGTCGGCCACCCTTGTTGACCACCATGAATCGATGTCGTGGAACATGATGGTGCACCACCTATGGACATCGTGGATGGCCGACTCCAACCGTCACCGTCAACCGCTGGCACTTGTGATGTGCCTCTGGAACTTCTGCAAGACATCGGGTGAGCTCCATTGGTTTTTTTACTTTCTAATATGCCTATGGTCCTCCCTTGATGATGTCATCTATTTGAGGCTCCTGTATTCAATTTTACATTGATTTGATACTTTTCTAATGAAAAACACGACAACAACTAAAGTAGCGGAAGGTCTGGTCCTTGTTTGTTTGGAACACACCCTCACCGTTTGCATCATATCGAGTGGGTGGTAATAAATTTCTAAAAAAAACTAAAACCTATTCAACACTTCTACTATTTGTCATTATTTTCATGAACGCATAAAAGAAACAAAATTATCATGAATTTAAACATAAAAAACCCCTGCCTCAGAATTGGAGGAGACGTTGCTGCTTTTATAAGGCCCCAGCCTTAAACCTTACTTAATATTGAGTTATCACAAGATTACACGTTGAGGATATTTTCAGGTTTAGAGTTTTAGAGAATTAGAACATAACTATTACATCTCAAAAGATTACAAAGTAGTCACTTCTACTAAGTTTCCATAAATAAATAAAAAACTCTTAAAAGAAACATGTCTAGTTCCATGTTTTATATAACATGACATTCCCTTGATCTTATCCTTTACCTTATTCCACATTAAGTCCTGTAAAAAAACATTTCAAAAAAACTTGGGGTGAGCATAAAAAGCTCAGTAAGGGATACACAAAGAATAAAAACTATTAGTTTTTCAAAATCAAGTAAACCATGTATACTCTATCAAGGTAATACCTTCACCTTCATGAAGTTGTAAAAACTCTTCACTGAATAAAGTATCATTACATACCTTTTTGTAACCAAAGGATTACTATAAAATCCATAAAAAGAACACATAACATTTATAAAGGAAACTTGGGACATAAACATACTTAAGTGGAATAACCATACGGTCGACTTCCACACATATCACTTAATGGAATAGCCATACGGTCAATTTCCATACATACATAATGGAATAGCCATACGGCCGACTTCCATACCCAATGCATTGGAGGTTATAACGTAACCACCTGTCCTGGTATTCACGGCACCACCCGTCATATGTTTTATAACATAACCACCCGTTAAAATGTCCATGTACCAGTATAAAATCATAAAACATAAAACCAATATAAAGGAATGATAACATTTCCACATTTCAATCACAATATATCATAAATATATTGACATAATAGAATCCTTTTTCAAAACCATTTTCAATACCAAAATACATAAAAGAGTATATGTTATTTATTTTATTCTAAAAACATTACGACTTGTTGAGAAAGCCAAAGACCAAATAATACTCGTGGCGGCAGAAAAGGTCGTTGTCGCCGCGTACGTTAAAAGAAACATTCCATTTTGTTGTTTTGTAAAACACTTCGTAGAAAAAGATTCCTTTTGTATAAAAGTAAAAGTCAAAGGGGTTTATACACCGTATAAAAGAAAGTTGTGTATAAAACGAAATATGCCTCAATGAAAGGAGATAGAGACGAAGTCCCTTACCTCGGGTCCGACTTGACTCGATCGTTCTTTAACGTCCTGAATAATAAACTTGAGTTAATTTATACTTGATTAAGAACCTTTTTAAAGTTCATTATTCCTTTTATATCACTTATTTCCATGTTATAAACATTATGTAACCATTTAAGTTAATAATGTTTGTTTTTTCAATATTTGGTTCTTAAGTCGAAAGTGGACTTCTTAAAATTACATGTTGTTCGTGTGGTCAAAAGTTCATTATATCCAGAATGAAATTCCAAATTTGGATATAATATGTATCATATATATCCATCATATACATGTATTTATAATATTACATAATCATTTAGAGGTAAGAAATGAAATGCACCGTTCATGGAGACGGTAAGCCGTACGTACGCATGAACGCTACTTTCATTTCATTGTCATATTAATGGAATTAAAACTAAATGACAGGTATGTATATTTTAATTCTAGAATTATATTAATCATTTAGATATATCATTAATTATATATATCCATTATATACATGTACTTTTAATAGTACATTACATTTGGGGATAAGAAATGAAATGCACCGTTCATGGAGACGGTAAGTCGTACGTACGCATGAACGCTACTTTCATTTCTATCTCATACTTTAATAGAAATAAATAATAATGATATATAGGTATATTATAATTCCAGTATAACATCATATATAATAACTTTAAATCCATCCTTTACACATCCCACATATGGCATTAACCAATCACATCACTTTGAGGGGGCGGTAGTCCGCACTTCCTTAAATGAAGATATCAGGTTTACCCATAATGGAAACCATAAAGGTATGCCCAAAATGAAAAATACATAATCTTAAAGAAAAAATAAACATATTATATATCATATATAAAAAAAGTGACATCATAATGGCCACATTTGAAGGTGTTAAATGAGTATTGAACAATCATCGTTTCGGGAGGCAGAATTTCGCCATCCACGGAAACCGTATGTTCTTTAACCATTTGATGTAGTTGTGTGAGAGTGTAGCTCGAATAAATCTTATAACAACATCCTAGTATATTTATTATACTGGTGTTGTTACAAAAGAAGTAAATAAAAAGAGTTTAGAGGGTTGGAGAAGCAAAATAAAACAAATGAACAAGAGAGAATGAATTACCTTTAAAACTGTAACTCCTTTTGATTTGAGCCTAATGGCTTCCTTTGAAAGGATTCATCCCAAAGGGAATCCTCTATGATGAGGATAGGGATGTGGAGAGAGTAAATGGGTAGGGTTTGGCCGAGCCAAAGGCTTGAGGAGTGTGTGAAATGAGGTAGAGGTGGGGGCCTTTTATAAGAGGAGAGGAGGGGCACTTTTGGAAAGTAAAGAAATATTACTTTATTTGAAAATGTGTTTCGGTTTTGAAAGGTCCCACATTGAAATAATTCGTGGATAAGGTGACAAGGGTTCGAAATCCACCCATCCAATAAGTTTTGGACATGTGTAGTTCATAGATTTTACATTATCTTTCCATTTTATTTAAATCGTTAAATAATGATGTCATCGCTGCATCATTATTATGTCATAAATAATTTAATTTATTTAATGTCTAAAAATTATAAAAAAATACTATGATGTAGGAAATATTTTTATATTTCCAATTACTATTTATAATCAAAACTCTGATCTTTATAACCCCATTTAAAGATTGTTTTCGTAAAACATATTATGTTTGTGTCATTTTTACTTTTACATTAAATAAAAAGTTATTTATGTCATTTCCCAACCAAAGTGTCTCCATGGGGTACCCATGTTGACCCATGGCTTGTCTTGGTCGGCCATGACACAACCAATGAGGGTAGGACATGTGTCAAGCTCATTTTATTTTATTAAAGCATTATTTATACCTTAAACTACACTAATTACCACTAATCGCGATTAAGAACTTAATAAGTTACTATTCACCAAAATATTATTATAATCTCATTGAACCACATTTTACTTCTTAATGACAACCATGTATGTCGGATTTTTAAAATTCAATACACATTAGTGGTAAACTTTCATTTAACTGAAAAATCAGTTTTCTTGATTACCACTTAGTGGTTTCACTATTAATAAAAAATTGGAGTTTTTCAGAAAATTACCAAAAATTCACCCTAAGCTATATTTGATATTCCGAATTCAAAAATGAAGTCTATTTTACAAAATTAAAAACATATAAGTCACATTAATTAATTTAATAATTAATTCCCACTGTCAGAGCAAATAGCGTGTTTTTATGAAACAATAAGTATCAAAAGATTGACAATAGTTTAAGTCTGATTTCAAAGTGAAATTAACTCCAACGACCACTATTGGATTTAATGGTAAAAATATTTTCTAATGTCACTTTAAAACCAATTAAAAAGATAATCTAATCATATAAATAAATTAGATTATAAAGTGGTTTTGAATTAAAATACAACATTTTACACTATTCATTAAAAAAATGAACTTTATCAGAAAGGTACCAAACATTTACAAAAAATAAATTTTGATTTACCAATTCTAAAGAATAGTTATATTTGGTCCAATAGAATTTATAAGATCGATCAAAACTATATTTAATGATGGGTTGCCTTCAAAAGGTGATCAGTGAACCCTTAGTGAAAATTAGGGTATAAATGCCTAAAATTGAACTCTTTCGGTATTTTAAGCCTTTATCTTTTATTGGGTAAATTTAAAAACATTTAAAAACATATATAATCATATTTTAGTTATTTCTATCCATTCCCGCCAGTACAACAGCTACTCGTTAACTATCATTTAAAATAATATTATTTTATTACTTGTGTGGAATGTAAGTTTTCAAAGAAACTCATCGTTGCGTATCGAGTACGCTATCGAACGTAGAGACCCATTTTAATTAAAATTAATATTTAATTCGTAAATATTAATAAATATGAAAATGCTTTATTCTTTAATTACCTGGGATGTTACATCCTTCCCCCCTTTTGGGAATTGCATC